>JASKUP010000067.1:0-1269357 GCA_030448955.1 Trichopoda pennipes
TCATTTTGGTAAGGTGGTGGCTGTAGATATTTCCAAGGCGTTTGATAGACTGCGAGATGATGCACTTCTGTTAAAACTTGCTGTTTTTGGTGTCGGTGATAATTTCGCCAAATTTATATCCAGTTTTCTCTGGAATCGCACTATACGAGCTGTTATATATGGGATTTCATCAGATGAGTTCAGGATTAATTCAGGAGTGCCGCAAGATCCCGTTTTTTCTCCTACCCTATTTCTTATTTTTCCAAACGACCTTCGTTATCAAACATTTAACCCTATATACTCTTTCGCAGATGACAGCAGCGTTTAACATTCGTATTCATTTGGTAATAGGGCTTATCCAACTCTAGTGATTCCTTTGATCATCGACGCAATGTGGGTTGTATTTCACTGTTTTATCGTTACTGCTATGATAAGTGCTAGAATGAAGTTAGGGAACTTGTTTTGACGCGATAATCGTTGAGGTGCCCCTGTAGGCTAGTAGGTAGTGTACTAGCTTGTCAGTATGGGGGTTGTGGGTTCGATTCCCAACGAAGACCTTGATTTTTTTCACTACAAAAATAAAAATTGACTGTTGGTGGGGCTGCTTAGCGATGAAGGCTTAGTTACTGGTCGCAGTGCTGTCTTTATACGGTAGTTAATTTCCGACTATCCTTCTACTTTCACCACCTGTTTCATCTCTTCTTTATCCCTTTTCTTAAGAATGTAGAACGGTACTTGACTAATTGTTGCCTGAAGTGCTACTTCTCTTTATAAAAAAAAAAGAATCGCACTTTGGATTAGTATGTGGAATAAACTTCCTCCTTCCTGTCACTTTCAATGTGGGAAAATTAAAATCGAACGTCCACAAACAGAGAGGGGTCGTGCCCTGAGTACTGGTCCGGGTGAAAAAAAAAAGATCGTGTTGAAACCAACTAAACGTTAATCATTTGACAGCTAACAAAGTGGCCACCTGCTAAAGAAGCATTGCCAATTTTAAGTTCTAAACCTCTATAACAGCACCCTTTACAATAACAACATATAATATACTTTGAACTTTAAAATACTTACGGTTGTTTTGAAAAATATTATTTTTACAACAAAAAACAAAATATGTTTCCCATAACAATATTATTATTATGTCCACTAAAACATGATTTGAGTAAAAACATAATAATCATATTAGTTTGTTCTTAGATTACCTCCAGCATATAGGTGCTTGATTTCTACCAGTTCTATTATGTAAAGAAATACTTATTCCGCTTTCAACGCTCGTTTAGCTAACAACTCGTTTTGAGTTTTAATTTCTTAATGAAAACAACTTTTTATCTTTTTCACCATGATTCATTTTACATTTAACAACTTTATTTTATATATCGTTATTACCTTATAAAGTCATCGATCAATGACAGTATAAAGCGAATCGACGTAAAACAAAAACTTTTAATATCTACAACAACCCACATAATTTATTTCTTTTATATTTTTTGTGATTTTGTTTTTTTTTTGTTTTACCATTGTCTTGCCATTTACACTTAATGCCAGTTTTGAGTTAAAGCAAACAACAACAAAATAAAAAGCTTATTAAATTACTTATGTGATTTTTTGTAATGGTAGTATTTTTAATAAGAAGAAGAGGATGACAAAAAAAATAGACACTAGAAGCAAAAACGAGATATCAACCAGTCATCATCTCAGCTTATTAGGCAACAATCATTCTAAAATATCAACGCCGCCAACTGGCACACAATATCATGAGATCATGAATAAAAGTAAAACAAAAGAAAAATAAATAGAAAATAAACAGTAAATAGTACTTGTCTTAACTAAATAAGAGAAAATAGAAACAACAATAAAGATGACAAAAAATAAACGAGTTACAGATGACAAAGTAAAAATGGAAAATAATATAAAATGTATGTTATTACAATGACTTTTATTTTAGCAGCAAAATAGAATATATTATTTAATAGTAGGCGGATTTGATTTGACTTTGTGCTACAAAAAATAACAAAAATAAAATAATTATAAAATAAAAAATTAAATAATATTTTCTTGGTCATTTTCAATGTAGTCCAATTTTTTGAAAATATTAAAACTAAAATTTTTTTATTTTTATAAAGTAAAACTAACAATAATAATTATATTTATAATAAAACATTTTTTATTAAGTTGTTATCCTTATACAAGCCCAGAAGCTTGTTCATTTACAAATACCATCACATCAACTTTTGATTTATTTTTACCGTGACCAGTTATGGCTCTTACGTCTTACAGAGACCTATTAAGTCATGCTTAGTATACAGAAAAAGTCCACTTTAGAAGACACGAGAACTCATATTTAGTAGACTGAGAGCGCAGCTATCCATGCCTCAAAATGCTATGGTTCCGCTAACACTCGAACTTCTGTTTTACCACCAAGTTCCTTTTAGCCTACAAATCAATACGACTGTCATACGACAGTCTTGATTTCCTTACGATATCTCTAACATGCGGTCCAGAAAACCATAACTTAGTACCCAAAATACTTTTCTGATCATTTTTTGTGGTCGATTGTCTGGTGAACTGGATTGCGCATTACAGGGCGAGTTCGCCTTTTTAAGCCGAACATCTCTTATGTGAAATAAAGACTGCACATGGTTTTCCTGTCATATATATAAAAAATTCAAATTAAATCTCCACAAGCACTTCTCCCTCTATTTTACTTGCTACAACCTAATTTCCTAACTCTGATACGACGCATTCGATAAGTAGAAGAAGGCATCCCCTGAGTGCCAGTCCTATTAGAATAAAATTTTTAGATTCTAAAATAGCACAGTAATTTAAATATCTTGACGGTTATTTTTGCCGTTCTGTCTTCTAAAGTTTAAGGACAAAGAAAAATTATGTTGTCATTCTTCTCTGTCTTGGCTGGCTGTTTGGTCGGTATGAATGGCAAGCGCTTTTGATGGGAAGACATCATTATCAAGCCGTGTTCTAATCTGTACTGGTGTGTCAGTATTCGGATGTAGGTTATTCTGTTGTTATGGTCGTATCTAATAGTAAAGGTAGAATGCCCACTACCTGGCATTTTATGCGGGGCTAATTTTAAATATTTCCGTCTTTTAGCAGGTGTGTCCGTTTGATAGTGTTTTCCGTTTGTTCGAGTGTTTGAGTAGTTTTAGTGGTATGAAAATTATGTCTGAAGTCTTGTTTTCCTGTTCGTTTATAATGTCACTGTTAAAAGTTTTCGTTTTATAGATTTCCATAATTTCAAGAATGTCTAGTCTTTTTTACTAAAATATAGTAATGTCAAACATTCATTTGTTTCCCCTGGTATATGTGTCCATGAGTTTCAAGGTGTAATAATCTGTTGGAACATTACTGGCGGAACAAATCCAAACGACTTAATACAAAAAATATAAAATGATCGTGAGCAAATTTGAGGTTTGAAAGTAAATTGTCTATCAAATAATTAAGTCTCAACAATTAAGCTGTCATCTTTTAACATTTATTTCGAAAAAAGTTGGGAGATTTTAAGCATGAACCGTTACACTAAGAACTTTAGTTGTTAAAATTTACTATCAAAATAGTAAAAATTTCACTATATCATTTCGTAAAATTCGATTAGATTTTCCTTGTAACTAGGATTTTTTTCTGAGGCCGCTGTGCATAACGTTATCACTAAATTCGATTATCACGATATTATTGCTAATAATAGACTAAAAAAATATGCTCATAGTGATCATAGTAATGTAAACATATTTGCTTTACCGCAAAATGTTGTACATCAAATCGTCGACGTTATTGAATTCTCTGCGATATCAAACCATAATGACCAATTTTTTGTGGTCACAATGGGCTAATGTTGACATCACTGAACTTTGATTTCAGCAAGATGGTGCTACAAGACAATAGCCATACAGCTATCCAAATAATTACATTATTATATTTTGCGTAATTTCTCGATTTGGCGACGTCATTTGGACGCCTCGTTCTCGTTGGGGTCATTTGAAATACCGAATTTTTTTGCAGGCAACAATGCCTACTTAGTCAGGTACCGTGCTATATTCTTTAGGAAAGGTATAGAGAAGAGATGAAAGAGGTGGTGAAAGTAGAAGGATAGTCGGAAATTAACTGCCGTATAAGACAGCACAGCGACCAGTGACTATGCCTGCACACTGAGCAGCCCCATTGACAATCAATTTTTGTTTTTGTAGTGAAAAAAACCAAGGTCTTCGTTGGGAATCGAACCCCAGACTTGACAAACTAGTACACTACCTGACAACTACAACTGATGCCATAAAAGATGAATTTCGGCATTGCATTGACGAGATACGCAAAGCTTTGTTAAAAAATGTGCTTCAAAGTTTTGTAAACAGAACAGACATCTGCAGATGTGCTGGAGGTGGACATTTAGTCATTATTTGTTCCCAAATTTCTAATATACACTAGTATCAGCATAACTAAATTTGTCAAAAGAAATATATATTTTAAGACAATTTACTGCCTAACCTCAAATTTATCCACCATTTACTTCCTCTAAAAGTCATTATAGAGAGAAATAATTTTTATAATGAATAATCGTGTAACCAAAAAATATAATAAAATTGATAGCAAAATATATTTATTTATCCGATTTTGTTGCTGCTTTTTATCCGTAAAATTTATATCTCATAATAAGTTTTCATCGCAGTTTCAGCATTCGCATTACATTAAACAATCGTACTAAGCAAATTTCTTTAATAAAACAAATTTTCTAAAATTAGAATTTTTTACATCTGTAGAATTTATGAAAAATTTTCTTTGTTGTCTAAGAATCTATTCGCATCGTATTTTTCGATAATTAAGTAAAGCTTTAGTTCAGTGCGTAAGTTTAACTGCGAATTATTTCACTACGGATAATTTAAGTATTGTTTTGTTATTGATACGTTAAGAAGAAGAATTAAACAGTTCACATTTTTTTTAAACATCTCCATTCGACAGCATTCTAAATGAGATTTATGGTCGTGTTATTGTTGGGTTGCTTCTTGTAAACTTTTTTAGAAACTGAGAATAATCCTGCCACAGCAAAAGTCATTGCGTGGATATGAATTCTGATTGGCATATCGGCTGAACACAACAAATATAAAATTATTATCCCTATACTAGCTTATGGAACTTTGACAGAAAGCATCTCCTTCTGTATGTAACGTGATCATCTGTGTATGTGTGAGTGGGATAAAAAAGGCCAAACTATGGATTAATTTATTCATTGGTTTTGTTCTATTGCTGATTTCTAAGGAATCTGCCTCAATTAAGTTTGTTTGTGGACGTACGGTCACGTTTAAATTAACTTAGTTATATCTTTAAATCTGTCAAAGATGAGCTTAAGACTAAACGATGCCAGCTAAGCAATTGGGTGTAGCTCTCTCAGTCGCTTCCTGGAAAGCCAAAGTTTTTGGTATCCGGGAGAAGTATCGTTGCAAAGTTGAAATTTAAAGGAATTGGTGGAAAGGCACCACTACAAGTGTAACAGCTCTTTTCTGAATCTGTGGGTGGTGGTACATGGCCGTTCTTAGTTCGTGGAGTGATTTGTCTGGTTAATTCCAATACTTAACGAGACCCAAATTTATCAATAAATACTTTCAGGATTATGGTGTTTGAATTTCTTATTTTCTGAGGTCAATCTTTATCCCTTATGATGTTATGAGCCAGTCCAAAATACAATTTGAACTTTTTAAAAATTATAATATTTTTCATGAACAACAGTCGATTATGAAAAACGTTCAGATGTTCTTTTAAAACACTTGTTACATCTCATATATTTGATTGAACATTTTAAACTGCCCTCGTAGCTCATAAACATTAATATTTTAACTGGCATAATATATTCTTCCATATGCTAATTCGTTATGCTTAATAACAATTTGACCCATCCCGAAGAAATTATATTTTGTCACACCCTGTGTACGACTTTTAGCTACGTAACATTGGAATACTTAAACAGCAAAACACCAACAACAACAACAAATAAATAAAATAATAAAAAACAAAAAAAAAAGCCAAGAACACCATTAACGTTGTCGTTTAACCAGCCCGACCACAAAACAAGTTCAAATAAATACTTTAAATCAACAATAATTGCAAAAAAACCAAAAAAATATCTGAGAATATAAAATAAATCTGAGAAAAAAAGTCCGCTGTGTATGTAACACACACACACACACAAACCGAACAAATATTTAATACATTGACTTTTTCGATAAATAAAATGGCAATGACAACGTTAATGAGCCACAACGGCAAAGAAAATAAGTTGGTGTTTAAAAAAAGCACACACACACACACGCACACATACACATACATACAGACACAAAATATTTTAAATTCTTAGGAATCAAGTAATAAATAAAAATTAGCTGTGATTTGTATTTTAAAATACTAATGACAATTGAAATTTTATTTAATTATATACAATTAGTTGTGGTAAACAAAAGCCAAGAAAAAATCTCAAAGCATTTAACTCGTCCATGAACTTAATGAACTAGTAGGGAGTGAGTAGCTACAAGGGGGAGTTGTGTTTTAAACAAACAAAAGTTTTAATTGATTACTTTCTCATTGAAATTTTAAGTTCACAGGAAAGTGTATTTGCAGGCATGAGCACATTGGTCATATGGCCTACACGACTTTGTTAAAGGTTCAGTGTGAGTTACGATAGTGACCAGCTTTTTAGAAGTTATTGAAGGCATGGTCCTGCCAATCATCACAGTTCAAGTGGCTACTCGAGGTATGGCCAAGCTTTGCCTCGAGAGCTAGTCTTCTCATACTTTTTAGCCAGGCTAAGGATTTCAGTAACTTAGAGCTGATAGGTAGGCCTTCAATCTTTATTAAAGTTTTCGAACTTTTAAAAATCATTTCAATAAAAAGTAATGAAATTAATTTTATTTTCGGAATTTTTGTATTAAATTATTAAAACTCAATTTTTTATAAACTCTAGCTTAAATAGCAACATTCTAAGTTCACCCAAAATATTTTCAGAAATAATTTTTTTTAGACCCATAACATACAATTTTTTAATCAGAAACTTTAAACTCAATTTATTCCTTAACTAAGCGTCCTAGAGCTTAAATGTTAAATTCCTGTGATCACTTAAAATTTTTTCAAAAATAAATATTTTTTTGAGCAAAAACTTTAACTCAATTTATTCATAAAATAAGCTTAAGTAGAAATAACCTGTGATCACTTCAAATAATTAATTAATGTGTCTTAAGTACTATTTTTATTTTAAATTCTATAATTATTAAGACAGAAAAAAAAATTATTTACAAATTTTTTGCAAACGCTTTTTAAGGAAAATAGGAAAATTTGGGTACCAGCCGAATGTAATGCAGCATTTTTAAGTTCAGAGAACTGCTAGAGTGCGTAATTGTGTTATTCTAAGTATACTCATCATGAATGCGGTTGCGATGTGATCGCCGCCGCATATCTTAAGTGCGAGTATTTACCATACCCATACCATTTGAGTATGGCTGAGTTTGAGTATCTAGGATATTCAGGTATATTGCTATGCGGTGTCGACTTTACTTCGTAAATACTTTTTCATTCGACAAACGTACTCATACTTAAATTTACTAACAAAAATAACGTTTCTTCCACTCTTCATAGCAGTGCCGAAACTCCGATACTGAAATAATCTTCAGCTGATCGGTTGCAGCCATTTGAATGTCCAAAAATGAGTTCCCTTGCGAAGATTTTGTAACTTCGGCAAGAAGAAAAGTTCACAAGGACTTAAGTCAGGTAAATATGAAGGCTGAGCAGATACAGAAATGTTTTTATTGGCCAAGAACTCGTTTATTGAAAATGCTGATGCAACACCAAATTATTCTTGCTATTTGCTCTTACACAAATGAATCTTTTTCAAAGTCTGTCATGAACGTCGCGGTAAAAATGTTAATTGACTAAACAGTCAATCAAAGAGGCCAAACGGCCTTGAGGTACATATTCTTTGTGAAGGATACCACGAATAGTGAAAAAACAAATCAGCATGCACTTGATCTTTGACTTTGATATCTTGCTATTACGCTTCACAGAGTAATTTTCAATCGAATCCTGACGTCTTTTTTGTCTTGCGGTTTTTTCAAGCTATTTTTGCGTAGATTTTTCTCCACTTATTGGTAAAAATCTGATGAGCGGTTAAACGACGTACTGAATTCACAAAATCCCGAATTCTGTCGACATATTCATGGGTTATTGAAAATAAATAATTTCAGCTTCGTGGTTCATCTTCAATTAATTCTCTTCCTTCTGAAAATGCTGAAAATCACCGAAAAACCTGGACTCTTGACAAAACACTATCTCCGTAGGCCTGCTGAAGCTTAGCAAGGGTTTCCATTGCACTATGCCCAAACCTGAACCAGAACCTGACAGTCCAGCGTTGTTTGAAACTGATGTCACTCATTTCTAGAACACAGCAGAAAAAACTGTTTCACAAAAAAAAAATTGCTGGTGGCGACCAAACGAGTCGAGCGATGTCAAACCGGCATTATAGACAAATCACATGTTCATCTGATGCCATGTTCATCCAAGGTCAGTGCCTTCAGTGCTGCCAAATCGAACGTAATGTTGCCAGTTTCGGTACATACTTTACAGACCACGAATACAAGAATATAAATTATATCAAATCTGCAAAATTCGCCAAAAAGCGAAAAAGGATATTAAAAACAAAATAAACATTGTTAGTGAACTCCTGAAAGGTACCTTCTCTATCAATTATCATAGCATTATTAATTTCTGAACATGCCTCGTAAGCAGCAAACCATCAATTTCTGTAAGTTAATTACATCAGGAAGTTCTTCATTTATTGAGATCTTTTTCACTTAAACAAAAAACTTTTGTGACATCAATATCAACTCCACTTTATTTCCACATCAACTTCAAAGATATGCGAATATAAAACTTTTGCATGAACACTGAAATACAACAAAAAGCAAAATTCACATTGCGTTAGTAACACAATGCGCTAGTAAATACGAGTACAAAAATAACTTGCAACGAAAAGGAGAAAAGTATGCAACAAGGCGTAAATCGTTTTTTATTGTTAGTTACACGTATTTTTTTTATAACATTTTAAGTTAATGTTAAATTAAAAAAAATATGGACAGACGTAATTACTGCTTTATAATATAAAATTTGATATACAAAGTGATATTCATGATAACAAAAATATATAATTTTTTCTAATAATTATTTTTAACTTCAAAGACGCATCTCTCAAATTTCAAACATCTTTTAAAAATGAAATAATTTCCGCGTTTATAATTCTAAACTGAAATTAAAGAACAACTGCAATAACAGAGATAAAAATAATATTTCTTTCTTTTTAATTTCAATGAAAAGATTTAAATTTAAGTTAACCCTGATAAGCAATGAGCGAATGAAAACGAATTGAAAATGAACTAAAAGAAACAAAATTACGATGTTACACACTCTTGGCCATACAACTATACCAAAAGAAATTTATTTGAGAGAATTGGGGATATTTCCCAAAATAAAAAAGGAAACTATAGAAAAAATTTGATTTTTTGCTTAAAATTCATCGGTAATGCAGTACTGATATGCTCCTCATCTAGTCTTAGCATTCTCACGTTCAAATACTGCTAATATACCAGCTTATGTGCAACGATGCAACCGCCGTCTAGCTTATTTTCGTCTGTGTAACTCGAATATTTGTCCTAAGTACCAAGGTATAAGCAGGCCTGCATATTCAATACAAAAAAATGTGCTTAGAAAAATTTTATTCGAATAAAAACATTATTCGAATAAATATTATTCGACTAAAAAAACTAATTTAAATAAAAAGTATTCCGAAAATATATATTAACCGAATGTTCCTGCAAATAAACGAATAAAAACATTATTCGAATAAATATTAATCGACTAAAAATCTTAATCACATAAAAATTATCCAAAAAAATATATATCACCTGAATGTTGCTGAAACTACATATTACCCGAATGTTATGGCAAATAAACGAACAAAAACATTATTAGAATAAATATTATTCGACTCAAAACCTTATTCAAATAAAAATTATATCGAAAAATATATACCACCCGGACGTTGTTGCCAATAAACGAATAAAAACATTTTTCACAAAAATATCTTTTTTACTAAAAATCTTTTTCAAATAAAAATTATTCGGAAATATTGCTGCTAATAAAAACATTATTCGAATAAATATTATTCGATTAAAAATCTTATTCAAATAATAATTATTATTCAAATAAATATTTTTCGACTAAAAATCTTATTCCGATAAAAATTATCCGGGAAAATATATTATATCCGAATATTGCTGCAAATAAACACATAAATATTGCTGCTAATAAACGAATAAAAATATTTAATAAAAATATTGGATTAAAAATCTTATTCAAATAAAAAGTAATCGCAAAATATATATTGCCCAAATGTTGCTGCAAATAAACGAATAAATAGATTATTCGAATAAATATTATTCGATTAAAAATCTTAGTCAAATAAAAATTACTCCAAAAAATATATATCACCTGAATGTTGCTGCAAATAAACGAATAAAAACATTATTTACATAAATATTTATCAACTAAAAATCTTATTTAAATAAAAATTATTTAGAAAAACCCAATTATTCCTTTAAGCGATTGGATCCCACTTTATTAGAATAAAATCCATTACTGCATACGTGTTGTTGCAAATGAACAATTAATTTTAAATATTCGAATAATATATGTATAAATTATTACCCGAATTTTGCTTGAATAAACGAATGAAAATATTATTCGATTAAAAATCTTATCCAAAAATAAAAGTTACTCAGAAAAATATACATTACCCAAATCAACGTTTGCGCAGGTGAAGGAATAAATGTATTATTCGAATAAAAAACTTATTCGGATAAAAATTATTCGAATAAAATTTATTACTTGATTATATGTTGTTAAAAATAAACAAATAAAACTCTTTTCTTAAAAAAAAAAAAGTGTGACATTTTCGAACAAAATTGTATACGAAATTGTAGGCATTGCGTCATGAGAAAATTGTTCCAAAAAATATCATTAAAATTTTCTAAATAATAAAATGTTAAAGGAGATAGTTCTTATGATTGTTTGACAAAGTTGGCAATAACTTCTGTCTATGTAAGCAAGCAAGCGTTAAGAAGGAAACAAGTGAATGGCTGCTCGAAAATATTAAGCAAAAATGAAATTCTACTTTTATCTCTATCTATGGATTTTTCTTAACATATCACTCAAAGACATTGTATCTACACTTAAGTGTGTCGATAACAAATAGCTTAGCAAACACCAATCTTAAGGATAATGTTCTAATATTAGCATTTCGCCAGCATTTAGGATCTGTGCAAACCCTAAAACTTTTTGTATGGGTACTCCCTATTTTAATATTGTAACGATTATTATGCAACGCTTTATTATTTTAATAATCCAAACAAAGCGAACCAAAATAACAGTTAAAATTTTATGGTTTTGCAGTACGCAGTCAAAACCTAATAAAAGTGAAGAGTTATTTTTCTATTCCATAATTTTTTTTTTAGTTTGAAAGCGGTGCTAAAAACATACCACCCCCAGGCCGGTCTACTAAAAAATGTTTACAATAGCATGATGCAACAATTCAACCAACAACTCAAATAAATGCTCGTAAATATTTCACATAAATAATAAAACTATTTAACAAAAGAAAACATACTTCTTACAATTTCCTCCGTTCGTTATTCGTTAATGAATTTCAAAAGAAACTGGTAAAAAAATATTACAAACAAAATTGCAATAAAATATGGGTTAAAAGGAGAAGAATTTGAGTACAATATAATTTTTTTTTAAATGAGTATTTTTAAAATATAAAAGTTTTTATTATGGAAGCTTTTTGTGACTGACCTCATCCGGCATTTAAAGAAAATTAAAAATTAAACTTTTGGCCAGTTTATTATTTTATAACTAAAACGGTGCTTAATGAATTGATGACTCAAACTCAAAAGAAATATTTATACATAAAACAGGAATTTAGTAAAGTGTGTTATCGTGGACCAGTTTGAAGTTTACTAAATACACTATTTCGTTCAATTTCTAATCGAATATTTTATTAATTTATGTGATCGAAATAATTTATTCGTTAAGCGGTTAAGGAAAAATTCAAAGTTGTTTATCGGAGTCATTGAAGTTTGCATAAGATATTTGTCGCGAACGATAATATTTACATAAGCGAAAATATAATATTATATCAGGTTTTTCAACAAGAAGTTAATTTTTCAATTTAGTCAGCAATAACAATATAATAGTTTTAACATTTAGTTTTTTGATGTATTCGTAGTAGATGCATTGGCAATTGTTACAATGAATTTAATTTCGCATTAAAATAATTAGAATCCACTGTGAAAATGGTGGTTCTGTTAAGGTTACAGTTCGTAAAATTCGTGATATTTTCGAACAACATAATCGCCTTTCTGAGAGCGCCATTACGATTTGGTCGTTAAATTTAAGTCTATATGCTCGATGCAAAATGTACGAACACCAACGCATGTTCGATCGGGTTGTTCAATTGAAAATATCGCAGCCTTTAATTTCTTTATTTTGAATTATATTCAATAGAGGAGTTAAAATTAGTACGATTACGCGTGAGAAGTTTTCAACAGGACTCTCTAACTTTTTCTTAAAATTTCTTTGTAACAACTAATGAAACAGAAATTAAATTATAAACACAGAGTAACAGTTCGGCCTCTGTTGGCCCGAAGTGATCCCTGATTTCGACGTCGTCATCGGAAGTTTCATCCAAGCTGGGGCAACTATGACAGAATGATTTCATTTTATCAGCTGAGTATACAAAGGAGAGTTTACGACTTGTAACTAGGACTTCATGTACGTTTTAAATAAGATAACCATCATTTCCTGGGACTTTGGCATTATTATAGGGATTCTAAATTTCGACTCAAGTTTAAGAGAATCTCCGATGGCTGCTGTAAAATTTTATATTACAACATAATTTTTGCACACCGTTTCGGGGTGGTAAATTTTATATTAAAACGTTTTTTTCCATTTTTCTTATTTTTCTCTCTCTCTCTTCGAATATTTTCCATGATAACCAATCGTTTCTCAATAATTGGCAATGAATCTTCATGGATATACTCATAGATGACTGCTATTGAATAATTCTGGACAATATCGTGCAGCTTGAAATCAAATATAAATTCGTTAGGTAAAAATCCACGCGTCGGTTAGAGCTTTCTTTAACATTCAGGATATATATACTTCAATACCAACACCAGAATCCTTACACACTAAACAGTTGATACGGCAACCAATACATTACCGATATTATAAATATTGCAAAAATGATAATAAAACAAAAATACTTTAGAATTAATAACAGCTTCCACAAATTACCTGAAGGACTCGACATGAGAAACCCAACTTCCGCAATCCTCATGGAAATTATAACTTTTATTTATTTTTATAACAAAGAAAGTCAAAAAAATTTTTTTTTAATTTGTAACAAAACAATTATTTTAATGTTATACTTGTTATAGTTTATATAACAAAAAAGAAAATGACTCTGTTAATCAGCTTAGGCGCCTACTTGTACCATTTAATCTTTCTCATTCATTTAATCGTAGGCTTGGCCTTTTTCATTCTTTCTTTTGGTTTTGTTAACAATACGATTTTATTTGATTTATTTTACAATGTTCTTTCATTATATTTTAACGAGATTATGATTAATGATATCAAGTGTGTGCCAGAATTTAGAATGGTCAGACTCATAAATCGATAGAGGTTATGTGTTTAAATATTAATTTATAAATATGTGTGTGTGTGTTAGTACTAGTTACTTCTCTGAAATAATGTTTTTCTTATTTTTATTTTTTTTTTTTGTTGTTAACAATCATTTTTCATTCTTAATAAAATGTCTAAATAGAATAAAATCTGTTAGAATAACATGAGTTTTTATCGCGCTGTTACAATTCTATTAAAAATGATCAATAATCCTGATGATTTATTAAAAAGATAATTTTTTTTTCAAAACTTACTTTTACTACATCGGCATTATTGAAAAAATTAACCAGATTTTTACAAAAATTCAATTATAAATATATATATATATTTCGATTTTTCAAGTTAACCCCTTAACTGCCAAAATAAAACCAGAAGCTATAATTAACTAAAAAGTTTATTCTTATATTAATTGTATTCAAATTTTGTTGCATAAAAAAATGAAAGAAAATAAATCTGTGGAGTAGGGAGTGTGTACTCAACTGAGTACAGTGGCGAGTTACAGGTGAAAATTTTCGAAATCTTGTTTTTTTAACATTTCTTACATTGCTACCGAACTATTGTATGGCATAAAATACATCTTACTTGCTAGCGGTGACCTATACCATCTTATGGTCATCCCAGACATTTTGGCGTAAATAGTATCGTTCAATCGAACGTCGGAATAAAAGTTTATCCGTACTATCGATATAACTCATTACATATAAACGACAAGCGTTTGCAATAGCCATGTCTATTATATTGTTACGTTTATACCTTTTATAAACGTTTTGTTGTGAGTTTTTAAATTTATAAACATTTTTGTTTACTTTAACTACATAAAGTTGACGCTACAGATTAATTCACTTAAGATGCACGTCTTTGCTTCATGTTGTTTATTTTTACACTGACTGACTATTCACTCATACGCTTGCCTATTTATATTTGTCCATTTAAAGTCTAGAAAATTTAAGAATCTTCTACTCCCTTTGTATCACATTTTGTTGTTGTATGTTGTTTATTCGATGTTTTTTATGCGCCGATAAGGTTTCAAAATATTTGTTGTTGTCTCGTGTAGATAAGTTTTCTTAGAAACGCAGATAGTAAACAGCATACATGTTTGTTGTTCTCTTATGCGTTGAGTTAGTAAACAGAAATTTGTTTTTTGTCTTGCATGCCAGGCATTTAGTAAACAGCATATCAAATTTTTGTTGTTTGTGTATAAAATTTCTACGCAGTTTGTAACTAGAAATTATGTTGTTGTACCATACCCAGTAGTTCGCTTTATTTTGACACATCCGTAACAAGTACACAATACCCACCATCATTTCTTACCACGAATTGCAATTCTATAAAGTAAAATAGATTGGTCCATATTTTTATATTGAGACTGAAATACCTTTGGAATATTGACATACATTTTTTGTCAGTCTGTAGAAGACCAACGTTTTACAGCTTCTAAAAGCTCAATTGCATCATAGTTTGTTGCCACTACAGAGACGCTATTGTCTTTCTATTTGACCAAAAGGATTTTATTTTGTGTGTCAAACCTATAGTCATATGCGGCTCGCTATTCTTTTTTCAGTTCCTTTGCACTTTTCAATGGACATTTTTTTGTTTTGTTTTTTCTAATTGTTCCAAACGCACGAAAATCATTTTGCTTGGGATCAACCAAAAGATTGTAACTGGTAAAAAAGTTATCAAAAATTATTTCATGCGACGTCGCGTCAGTCTGCATTTTTTTAGAGCAAATGTTTTACAACTCTTGACCCTAAAGGATTTCGTAATAAGATTTACATTTGCACATGGCTGTAGGGCTTAACCAGATGGTGGTCAAACCACTGGGAATGAAAAGCAACGTCATTCGCGACCTAGGAAACCGAGGACTAATTCAAGCAACATGTCTTTCCCAGTTGCAATTTCAGCGGTTCCAAAAGCAGGGTTGCAAACCACTACTCCTTGCTGAAGAGCGAGGCCCGTACAACTACAACTATCATGGTTCTCCTAAATAATCAGTCAGAGAAATAGCTAAAACTCTAAAGAGATAATTGGCGGAACTCTGGTGCTTACTGGTTTCCGTGGAAATAACGTGGAGCTTCCAGTTGACCCCTGCTGGCTTCAGGGGACTGGGCTCCCTTATACCCCCAGCAGTACAGGTCTAGATGGTTAAGTAATCCATAAAGACCGATAAATGTGCCACCGGGGGGGAAGCCCTAAAGGATTAGTAGAATTTTTCTCTGATTTTCTACAATAAAAATAAAAACTGTAGAATGTGTAGTGGCACTAGCTACTACCCAGTTTTTGAAGCCAAGTCATATTGGCTTTCCACGTATAAACTGCTTTGCAGAGTGATGATCAAAATATTTTACCATCGATTTATCAATTGAAATCAGCCTATGAAATACTCCCCTCACTGAAGAAATTTGTTCATTATAACATCAGCTAATGGTCGAATTTTAAACATTTTATCTTTTGTACTCTTAGCTTCGTTATTCTTCACAATATGAAGATTATTTTTAATTTCTCGATATGTTTGCCTTGACATTTTGATAACATTTCTACAACGGCATCTTCATCATACGTTCAATATAAATACTCTGTCTGGGAAATTTGTGATATCCAGATAATATCAGTATACCTATAAACTTTTTTGTTTTGATTAGCATATTAAATTTGTATTACTAATAATCAAAGTAGTCACGTCTTCAACAAATATTTTCTCGAATATTTATACTAAATTGAGATTACCAAAGAGCATTATAGTCGGTAGCTAAGATATTGACGAATTTAAATGCAAATTTACTTAAGAGATAGTTTCAGTTCACTAGCTAAATTATGCTTTTTAATATAAAATTCCAAATAATAATTTGTTTTATATGTATTTCCAAATTAATGTGATTACCCGATAAAGGTATTATGTATTCAACAAAAGCACACGACTATAGTTATTATAAAATTGCTCCACTTTAAAAGCAAAGAGTTGTATCAAACAAGACTTTAAACCAATTTTTCCAAAAGCAAGTTAAATATCGACCTCTTTTTTATGTTAAAGTCTAGTTAAAGTGTTATCTATTAATTAATTCAAACTAAATTTCAAAGGCGATTTAAATGAGGTGTTACGTGATTTTTTAATTATATTAAACTTAATTATATTAAAATTGCGGCCAGCTACCGAAAAAAATTATTGGCAATAGTTACAAAAATAATCCTGCATACAATTTTAACAGTATTTATTTAAGTAAAAATTTTTTTGGTAGCACAGTGGAGCAGAAACAGTTTATATAGCAAAAAAACTAGAAGTTTTAAAACGGCTGTACTGTACTGCTACAAACAGTGGAAAAACTGAGCTTAAGTTTCCGTATTTTACTTTAAATTCAAAAGCGGTGTCAATATAAACTGTTTTTAAAAAGGTTTATATATATTTTATTTTTATTTTTTAATTTACTGAATGAATCTTAATGAATCTATATATAAAGAAAAAATTTTCTTTTCAAATTGTTATAATTTTTTGTTTCCACAGGAAAGCGAAATATTGAAAAAATAAATCGTTATAATTTAAAAGACCGTTTAAAAGATTAAGGCTATTTAATAAAAATAAAAAAAAAGGTCGAATAAAACTGAAAATAATTTACTAAATGTGTAATTTCTTACAATTTTACTTCAGTTTTTGTGTTATTGTGATAATAAAAGGCCTGAGAATGTATAGAAGGAAGATAATAGCAAACAGTGATATTTTGAAATTTATTAAAATGTGTATTATTTACCTCACTGTAAAATCAGTTGTATTTAAACTACACTATATCCGTGTTGCCACCCGCAAGTAAAGATGAAGCTGTACCGCTTAGGTTTAATCTATAAGAAACGAAAAAGGTAGATAGTGCTTTAAACATTAGCATTGGCCCTGATATAGACATAAACAATATCAATATACTAACAGAATTGCAGCAACTGTCAATCAAAATTCTTCTTCTTATTTGAAATACAGTCCATCGCCTTAAGAGCTACCCATGAGTATGGAAAATTTAAATGGTTACCATGATACTGGAACCAATAAAAGATCTTAAAAAAGTAGAATCAAATAGACCTCATAGCCTTTTATAAAATGTGTCCAAGCTATTTAAGAAACTATTAATGAAGCTGAGCGAAAAATGGATTGATTCCGGACCACCTATTTAGATTTAGAAGACAACATAGCACGATTCAATAAGCGCACTGCTAGGTTAATGCGGTACAAAAAGCGTTTGAGAAAAAACTAATGTTCTATGCTTTTCATCGAAGTTTCTCATATGTTGATGGGGTATGGTATCAAGGCCTATGACATAAATTACAGCCAAATACAACAAAAAGCTTCTAGAAGCTATTAGCAGCTATTTAACCAATTATAAATTTATAACAAAATAAGTGGATTTCCTAGACTCAATCCAAACTCGAGGCCCCCAAAGAAGTATCTCGAAACCAGTTTTTTGCTTGTTGTATATAGGCCATTCAGTTTAGAAAACATATGGGCCATCTACTCGGATTTAGAAGGCAACATAACACGATTCAATACACATACTGGTTGATACATGGGGTAAAATAGCTTTCGACATAAAAAAACTGTCCAGCGCGTTTCATCGAAGTTTCTGATATATTGATAGGATATGGCTTCAGGGCTTATGGTATAAATTAAAGCCAACTACAACAAAAAGCTTCTATAGGCTGTTACACCGCTATTTAACTGATCATAAGTTTATAACAAGAGAAGTGGATTTTTTTTGGGCCATATTCAAAAGCGAGGCTTGGAGTCAGTTTTTTATTTACTGTATATATCGACCATACCAAGCCGCTAAACCTTAATTTACTTCTATTTAAATTCGAGCATTCTAAGATTGTATCTTGAAACATTCTTCAATTTCTTCTTAGACTTAGTAAAACAATGCAACTATAAAGCTATTAAGCCGCCCTTAAAGCCCGCAAACATTAATTTTAATACTTATTTTCATGATATAAGCAAATGGAGTTGAGGAACCAGAATGCTAGACTGGTATAATTAAAAGCTAATCCATATCATAGGTGTTTTAAGTTTGATATGATTAGCAATGATTAGAGTAAAATGCAAATTAGGAACTGTCAAATCTAAAATTAGAAAATTGTTATATTAGCTTTTGGCTGTGGCCTGACTAGGAGTATTAAGACCTGATCTTTCCAGAATATTAAATTAAGAATTAATCTATTTATCAGAACTTTCAATATGCTTCAGTTCTTATATCGAAACGGTATAGTTACTGTAATCGGTTCAACACTAAAATACTTAACTTCAGTGTGCATATTGTTTAACTTTTCAGATAACACATTAATTAATAATTAAATGAATTTATTCAATAACAAACATTTTGTAAAAGAAAACTTCTGCTTTGCAGACGTTGGTGTTTGGAAATAGTTCTAATATATAAAATCAAATGTTGGCTATCGATTCATAGCTGACCTCTCTCTATACATCCAAAATAGTCCCCTAAAGAATACAACGATTTTTTATAAATTAAAGACAGGCAAATAAATCTTAAATCTACTTAATATCACTCATTACACTAAATCTCATTAATTTTCTACTAAATAAAATCGACTAAAAATAAAATTGACAATAAGTAAATTTAAAGCAAAAAAAAAAATATCGAAGGTAGCAAACCTACTGAATAATGTTAACAATTGCATAACCGTGAGATGCACGCATATCGATACAGTAAACCACTGACTATATACGGCAACTTCCGTTTCGCAATAAGTGAACTGGAATACTTTTTGTACGTAAGCAGCCTCGTTTAAAGAAATAAAATAAAATTTATTGCAAAAATCGCACCAAGACTTAATTTAAGATACAATAACAAACATATTAGGGTGGTACTTAGCAAAAATAGGTTTTTTTAAAAAATTTCCAAAAATAGAGAATAAGTCTGTTATTATGACAAATAGATTAGAAAAAGAAACAAATAGTTTATTCTTCGTTTTTAAATTTCATATAAAGCGCTCTTTCTAGATTGATTAAGTACTTAAAATTATTGAAAAATAATAGCAGTACCACACACACGAAATAAAAAATTTCTTGCAGCCCCTCAGTTTTAGTACATTAAAATCTACAAGACTTTTCAAGCAGTGCCTCTTATGCGCTTTTTAATAGTTTAGAGTTCTAAACAATTCGTGGCAATAGAAGTTTTAGAAATGCTAAAAAATTTAAATGCCCTAAATTGCCTAAATGTAAAAAAAAATTCTAAAATCTATAAAAAAATCAATTTATGGATATAACCTAAAGATAAAAAAAAATCTAAAATAATTAGAAGACCAGCAAAAACCAGGAACAAATCCCAAATTACAGGAAACACAAAATTTAGTATTGCTACCTACAAATCTAAAATCTTGATTTAGTACTTTTAATTCTGGTACTTCTTACTTATTTTCTTACAATTTTTAGAGTTCGAAAAAATTTAGGGCAGTAAACATTTTTTAAATACTTAAAATTTTATATGTACTAAAATGTTCAAAAACTACTAAAAACTCTAAAATTTACAAAAAATTAATATAAGTATACAATACTTTTTATTCGATTACTTCTTGATTACTTTTTAATATTTTTAGAGATCTAAACAATTTACGGCAGTACAAGTTTTAGAAATACTAAAAAATGTTTAATGTACTAAAATTTTCAAAATATAATAAAAATTCTGAAATATATAAAAAATTAATACAACTTTAATATACTTTTTATTCTAGTACTTCTGGAATAGTTTTCCACATTTTTAGAGTTCTAAAAAATTTACGGAAGTAAAAATTTTAAAAATACTAAAAAATATTTAATGTACTAAAATTTCCAAAAAATAATAAAAATTCTAAAATATATAAAAAATTAATACAACTTTAAGATACTTTTAATTGTAGTACTTCTGTAATAGTTTTCCACATTTTTACAGTTCTGAAAAATTTACAGCTGTAAAAATTTTAGAAATAATAAACAAATTTTAATGTACTAAAATTGGCAAAAACTACTAACAACTCTAAAATATAAAAAATATTAATATAACTTTAAGACGAAAGATTCAAAATAACTAAATAAAGATTCAAAATAACTAAACAGTATATAAAACCTTATATTAAAAAAGTACTAAAATTTACTAAAATACAGGAAAAGCGAAAATAATTTATTCTTTAACATTATCAGTATCCTAAAGTTAATTTTGAATTCCAAATACTAAAAAAATACAGTCTTAAAGCAAATTAAGACAATACAACAAGTACTAAAAAATTTGGAGATACCTAAAATGTACTAAAATTTTAAAAAAAGTACAAATATGGAAAGTTAAACTATTACAAACTGAACATACTAAAGATGAAATCATTAAAAAAAACTTTAAAAGACTCTAAAAAGAAAAGTACTAAAAAACCCTCAGAATACAGAATAAAAAAATTAATAAAAATATAAAAACAAATAATAAAATAAAATAATGAAATATTAAAACATTCAAAAATAGTAAAACATTTAGAACAAGTTTAATATACTAAAATTTCTAAAACGCTTAAGAAGCTTTAGAACCTAAAATTATAAATTGTCAAAATAACTTAAAGTACTAAAGATTTTAAAATACTATAATTTTCAAAATAATAAAAAGTACTTACGATAAAAAATTTAAAACAATAAATATTTAAAAATCCTAAAACCAAGTGCTAAAGTAATTTAAACTTTAATACAAAATTAGTGCTAAACTTTCCTAATATATTTTAATAGCAGGATTTTACAACTATTATGACCTAAAACGTAAATATATAAAAACTTCTGAAGCCTACAAAATTAAAATTTAATTAATAGTTCTAAAACAACTTTCAAATTTGAACTACCCTAATATTATCACTACAAGTTGGGTTGTAACATAAATTTTTCAATTACAAAAATAACAATTAAGCATAAAATTAAAAACTAATTCGAGCAGGCAAAAAAAAATTGAAAAACTGAAAATTACTTTTAGACACGATAGTCTGCAATAAATGCAGCATAATTAACAATACAGGGGCTGGCAGCCTTTTAAAATGTTTTGCCAGAAAATTTGTGCAAGAATTATTTTATGAGCATACTTTTTAAATTCGTGCTGGTATGTAAATAGTCAGCTTTTTATATTTTATTTCTTTCTTTTTCTCTTATAACACGTCCAGCAGTACCTGTTATTCGTGGAAAATTTAAATGTCATTTTTTCTATTTTAGTTTCCCAATAAATGTGGTAAATTACTGTGTTAATTGGCCGGAGGCCATTTAACTTGAAAAGTTGAAAAGAGCCACAGAAAATCCATTAACATTGCTATCAACCAAAAAAATTTAAAAAAACAACAACAACAATGTGATAAATTAAAGCTTAAAATGATCGTAGAAGAAATGTGAATTTAATTACAAAAAAGGCGGTAATTGGAAATGAAAATGTTTTTTGTTCTCTCTCTTGAAATAAGCAATCGTGGAATGCAAATAACTTTTATTATGGAATTAACCCTTAAGTTGGACTTAAAATAAGGCTTGTCCATCCTTTGCATATCTAATTTTGTTGTTGTCCGCATTTAGGATAAACAAAGCATTAGATGCATTTATAGATATGTAACCTTGTTGTAAATCAGACGATCTTGAGTCATGAGTTCAAATCCCATAGTGATAATGAATTAAAAAATATATAATTGTTGTGAAGTAGGAGCAGTGCTTTGGTTATTTTAAGCACAAATTAATTGAAAGCAGCAGATTTTGATTAAAAATTAATCAAAAAGCAACTATGGTGAACCCAACTTTATCAGAGCATAAGTTAGAACAGAAGCAATAACATACGAAATTAATCGAATAATTAATTAATTGTAGAATATCTCAAACAACTAATTTAGCAGTACTTTTGATTTTATTAATATTAATTTTCACATTTTTCATAATAATTGTACGTTAATGCGATTATTGTTTGAAAACTTATTCGAATAATCGTTTAATCTCACAGTTTGCGTCACGTAATTTTTTGTAGCAGTTTTATTTAATTAGAATTTCAATGTATAAAGTTTTTTTTCGTTTTAAATATTTTGCTTTATTTAAACATCAGCTTTAAAGTTATTCGAATATTAAGTTATTCGTACAACTTAAAGCTTTCATTTTTTAAACAGTTTTAAATTTGTTGCCAAACTATTTTAAAGAAGATATTTTATTATTCATTTTTACTTAAAAATCAAGTTACAAAATTATTCGAATATTTAATTATACGAATATATAATTATTCGAATGTTGCAGTATTCATTATATATTATCATAATTTGTAAATATTATTATAATTAGAACAGAAGCAATAATATAAGAAATTAATCAAAAAATTAATTAATTGTAAAATATCTCAAACAACTAATTTAGCAGTACTTTTGAATATTTTGCTTTATTTAAACTTCAGCTCTAAAGTTATTCGAATATTTAGTTATTCATACAATTTAAAGCTTTAATTTTTTAAGTAGTTTTCAATATTATTCCAAAATATTTTAAAGAAGATATTCTATTATTCAACCCTACTTAAAAATCAAGTTACAAAATTATTCGAATATTAAATTATTCGAATAATTATTTAAATTATTCGTTAAATTTTCTTTACATATTTTGTTTATTTTAATCTTGGTTTTCTTCATTTTGATTAAAAACTTGCATTTGTTTAAAATCTTGTAAGCTTAAAATTTATTCGAATATTCGTATATTCACTTAATTTTGTTTGAATATTTTTTGGTCGAATATTATTTTACAAATAATTTCTATTTGTATATAATTAATTTAATATTTTAATATAAATGCTACTTAAGTATCTGATATAAAGTCTCAAAACTACATATCAATTCTATCAACTTCCCTATGAGTTCCAAATAACGTATAATATTTTTTTAAAATTAAGTTAGAACTAGAGCTGTTGCAAAATTCTGTTGATTGAACCATACGAAACATAAATAGAGTTATAAAAAAGTAGCCACTAAAATGGGCTGCCACATTTTTCCATATTAGTAGAACGTAGACGTTTTAACTCGTCTATAAATGTAAATGGCAGTTGGAAATGTAGTATGTATTAAGAAGTTATTTAAAAGTGTTTTATCAAAGAGAATAACATCTGACGAATTTTATTTTTTAATTCAAAGAAAACAACAAAATGTGAACTTCAGTTGCTGATTATAAAATAAGCCAAAAATTGAAAGCTGTTTTCTTTAAATGAGTTAAGTTTTAAATAATTTAATGATGCAACTAAAATCGAATAAATTTTTATTTATTTATCTAATTAATCTTCGCTGCGTAGAATGGGATTTTAGTGCTTAAATCAATAAAATATTTTATATTTTATACTCCTTCTATCGATTTAAGGTTAATGTGATTTGTGTCCCACAGATACAAACAAAAGGGCTTTGCTTATTTATTTAACCTTCATAATATAGAGTAACTCCCTTAAGTAACGCCTTAACATAAAAGAGACGTGTTCTACACAAGCGAAAACTTTTAAAACCTTAAATGCCAAGGAACGCGCCATCAACTGCAACGAATATTTAAGCGTAACTTTTGTTAAACAACAATAAGGCAAAATTGAAGTAAGGAAAACCAAAATAAGAATAAAAAAACTTTTATATAAATTTGCACTTAATGTTGGATTAGTTGGGCTTGAGTAGAGCGCCAGTGGGCGCTTTATATTTTACCTTAAAGTTAATAATATTGAAGCCAAAAACGTAAGGTATAAATGCACAATATACAAATAAATATTCACACACACGCACACACAAACACACACATTAAAAAGGTCTATTAAACAACTAAATAAAAAAGTTTAGTATTAAACTCAACCCATTATAAAGTCATAATATAGTTGCCACAACAACTAAAAAATAAAGTCAGTTTCAGCAACAAAAAAAGGCAGATTCTCTGTAGAGAACCAAGGAATGCAATGACGGCTTGCTTGAATTATGGCTGTGCCTGTTTGTTGCATAGTTTTTTTTTTTTTTTATTTAATTTTTTATATCAAAAATATATAAATTTCTTAAAAGTATTTTTGCCTTCGATATATTGGTTAATACTAATAATAATAATAATTGAATTTTAAACATTGTCTACCATTTAAGGTAACGAACAGCCACAATAATAGCATTAGCAACTACAACAACTTTGCTCTATGGAAACACAAGATCATAAATGTTTATTTAGCTTTAGCCATGAATATACCAATACAGTGTATGAAACTATGGGTCGTCTTGTCTTTTATATATTTATTTGGTCTTTATTGTCTGCCGTATTAAATGCAACAGGTTTGTCGCTTAAGTCTTTTGTTTTCGCTATCATAACCTTAATGCAATTTTTGTGTTAAATTTACTTCTTGTACGCCTTGTACATTTAGCATAGTTAAACTTTTAAAGAGACCATGGATATAAAAATAATAACGCAATCAATTGAATTAAGTGTTTATTTTATATATCGTTTCATTGTTTTCTGTTTAAGTTTAAAAAGAACAAGAAAAAAGCTTTTAAATGTAACATTATAATTTATTTAATAATATTGATGTTAAACGACTATTGTCTGTTACAGAAAATAATTCTTTTCTTTTTTCCTCTTTTTTTTTTTTTGCAAAACATTTAAATTCTTAAACATTTATTTGACTCACTAAAAATCAAAGTGCTCATCTATTTAATATAGGGTTTTCTAACAAAAAGTTTGTTTTCTAAAACAAAAACAACAAAAAAAATTTAGAATAAGATGAAACAAAATTTTATTATATTGAGCAATTATGTCCACCACCACCAGGCTGACAGATGTCGATTCTATCAACAAACTTATTAATCACTGTTTGGCAAAAGGGCAGTCCTGTCACGGATTTTAAGTTTTATAGCTGAAATCGATTTGATTGGCTCCGTATAGACTCTGTCCTTAGCAAAGTCCCACAAAAACAATCTACTGGTGTTAATCACATGATATGGTTGGCCACTTAAGAGCTGATTGTGAAATTCTACGATCGGTAAATTTGGTTTGCAGTAAATTTATCGCTATGTATCATGTGACACCATTCTGTTGAAGCCGCATGTCAGCAATCACCACGTCGTCAATAATAGGCCATAATTGAGCTGCTAAAGTCTCGCTACAGCGTGCTTTATTGACCGTCACTGCATTTCCAGCCTCATCTTCGAAAAAAAAAACGGTGCAATCACGCACACCATACAGTGACACATTGCAAAGGCATACAAAAAGACTTCTTAATAATCGTTCTAGGATTATCAGAAGTTCAAATGCGGCAATTTTGCTTGTTGGCATACCCTGACAAGTGAAAATGGGCTTCGTCTGAAAAAATGACTTTTTTCAAAAAAACCAGCCGGTTACTCCTAAATTAATTAAGCGAATCTATGGCGATGTGAATGGTCGGTCGGCTTCAATTCCTGCACCAGTTGAAACTTGTAAGGCTTTAAAGGCAAATTCGCCATGTGGTAGTTTTGGATAACCTCAATTGTTGAGCAAGTCGAGGGAATGACGTGATAAATTTGCACCTGGTCGTAAGCTTTAATCACATGGTGAATCATTACCACTGTAGATGATATGTAGCGTCATCCTCGCCTTAGAAGGCCTTCGGATACGTATTTCCTCCGGTCACTCCTAGTTGCAACTCCAAACGTCTGGAGTAGGCCACAGCCCTCACTCCTTGCTGAAGAGTTGGAGACTATCCCACTCTTAATCCAGAACACATGAAGCTTAATACAATTTAAGAACACAACCGCAATCATGCTCACTGGACCTGGACCATTTATTGTGTTCATTATGAATCATCCGGCCCACACAAATCAAACGAGGGCCTTAAAACATACAGCCACCACGATATTCCCGAAGGGCATACCTCAATAATCAGTCAGAGAACAGATAAAAGGCTAAAAAGACAAAAAGCTGAACTCTGGGGCTTGCTGATTCCCATGGAAATATAGTGGATTTTCCAGTTGGCTCCTACTAGCCTAAGGGGACTGGTGGGTTATTATTGGCGAGATGATCCAGACCTGCTATGGGGCCGCGAAACCAAAACCACCAGGATACTCCCATATAGGGGCCAACCTCAAGAATCAGCTAGAGAACAGCTAGATGTCTCAGGAGACATAATAGCGGAATTCTGCGACCTCACTGATTCCCGTGGAAATAACGTGGAGTTTCCAGTTGTACCCCTGCCGACTTCAGGGGACTGGGCTCCCTTTTTCCCCCAGTTGCACAGGTCTAGATAGTCGAGCGTTCTATAAAGACCATAAATGTGCCCCCGGGGGGAGTCGAGGGAATAATAAATTTCGATATGCTTCAACACAGTGGCTCGCGGCTGCCATGTTTTCAGTTGTACGACCCCGTCGAAAACGCGTTTGTATTCGCACATTTTGTATCGAGCCTGTCGCCGCAAATTTAGCGACCAAATTCTTAATAGCGATTTCAGAAGGACGATTATGTTGTCAAAAAATATAACGAATTTAACGAAATGCAACTTTAACAGAACCAGCGTTTTCATAGTGGATTTTAATTATTTGAATGCGATTTTCGTAGGAAATCGTACAAAAATATCATGTTGTTGGTGTTGCCACATTTGAAAAACAAACTTCTTATTGAAAAACCCAATATTTAATAGAAAAAATCAGATTGAAGGTAAATAAATTTTAATATTTAATTTAGTTTTTATAGTTCGATATTAAAACAAGAAAACTCTTTTAAACGTTTTTAACACTCGATAGTTAAGTTGTTTTTAGTACTTTAAGTTTTACTGCCTTATTACTTTTAATACGTTTTACACTTAAAATACACCGCATGCACTATGAACTGTTGCAGCTCATTAAGAATTGTTTGCTATGTCAACTGTTTAATGCTCAAATAATAAAATATTATTCTTATCACCTTTAGAATTTTAAGCTAATTTTAAAATTGTTTTACATTTTTTAAGATTTTAATTAAATTTGCTTAGTTAGTCTGTGTTCAAACAAAAATAGCAAAAACCAGGGACAGGCTTTACAAATCCATTGAAACTATGAGGAACTTTAATATCAATAGTTGCCAAACTCTATTGTAACCTGCGTTTGCAAGTAACCTCGAACTTAAACGTTGACTACAAAACCTCCTCACAACAGATTTAATTAAAAAATTAAATGGTGGCAAATTTAAGGTTAGAAGGTAAATTGGCTTAAACACACACCTTTTTGATCACTTTCAGTTTTAATGATACCAGTGTAAACTGGTGCAATCGCCTACAACAACAAAGTTTCGCTTATCTGTCAATGCAGCGCCGAATTTCATCTTTTAGATCGTCAATTGTTTATGGGTCATGCATGTGAACCCGTTCTTTCAAATTACTGCAAAACCAAATAATCCAGCGGCGCACACTGGAGATTTTTCTATGGAGGTGAGGAAAAAAATATATTTGTCAACAAATGTAGTAATTTCATCACAAATTTAGTTTTATTTATATAGTAATACACAGAAGTAATCAAAAGAGAAATGTCGATCGCTACCTGCAATGTAAAAAGCCATAACTAACAAAAAAATTTAAATGATTTTTTTTAATTATTAATTTATTATTTATTTTGAATCTATTTTTAATTTATTATTCTAAAAGAGCCTTAACTTCGTCGCATATAACACTATGATTTTTCTGGCTAAATGAAGGTGTCAAATGTGAAATCATGGAATCTGATGTTACCATCGTTCTGTGCATAATATCTTCGTTCGTGGCAATTCGACTGCATATTGTGGAGTGTCTAAGGCGATATTGTTTATAGTCTTTGTTACGACTTTCCTGAGCCTCTTCGGATAGTAGGTCTACAGAAAAAATACACTTTTCAATTATATCCTTGCCATGAGTCAGAATTTTGGTAAGTGTAGGTGGGGAATATTGTACCACTCGTACAGTGCAATAAACTCTTTTATTGTCTCCAAACAAAAATCACCAAATTGTTTTGAATCTACTACTTCGTCGGTTGTTATAGTTTCTAGAATTATTGAAAACATCTTGATTATGTTTTCATCTAGATCCGTTATTTCGAAATTCAAAACAGGATACCAGAGCCTTGCTTAACAGTATCAACCTGTATTCCTATTTTCTCTTTAAGTTCACGCTTTATCAAACATTTTCGGGCTTCTTTTAACGGACGAGTATTTAGAAGCTACATGCAAAAGACACTCCATCAACTTAATACGCGCTTGCTCATTTACGGTAATAACTTGAACTAGTTCGATTTTATTCATCCTGGATGTTGTGGCACCACAAATGAGACAAGAAAATGGTGATGGTGTTTCCGTTACTGATTGTGCTGTCTTGCCGTCAATCATTGTAAAATATAATTCATGTTTTACTTTAAAGTTACGATTATTTACTGTTAACTCAAATTCTTTTAGTTGAGATAAATCCTCATCGACTCTTCTCTTTTCTTCTCGTATAAATTGAGGTGTCTCTTTAACGTATGCAAACTGTAGTATTCTACAATACTGTGTGAAACAAGGTTTATTGTTGTTCCATACTAATTTATTTATGTCATCACTTAATGATAATTTAAGTGGTACAACTGATGTCGTATATAAACGAGAGTCAGAAATTTGTGCATATCTCGAGCATACCTTTACTTAATTGTTCATAAAAGCGAAACGCGTTCATCGATTTTCATGAGATATGTCTCATTTTTTTCATAGGTAATACGACGTGAAAGTAATAGGACTTGACACTTTTTTTAGCGTTTTGGATTTTTATGAATTAAAAAAAAAAACTTAAGTCTTTACGCAAAAAATATTTTGTTTCTTCCTACATTTATTTATAACTTCGAAACTGTTGCTTATCTTGCAAAACGTTATATAAACAGATGAAAGTACTTTCTAAATTTGTTTAAGTAAAATCCGACTAGTGGTTCTTGAGTTATGTTAAACAAAAACGCCCTATCAGAATTGAGTTGCGAATCAATCAGCTGAGAAATGTTTTATTGTGTAATGCAACAAATTGAGAGGTGGCAGTTGAAATTGATTTAAAATGTAAAAAGAGATATGAGGCAATGTATTAGTAGTGATTTCCAACTGCAGGAAAGTAAAGCTAAAATTGCAGGCCCAAATGTTTGGAGAAAAAAGGGATTTTTTTTATATGTTTATAAAAATAAGCAAACAAAAAAACTTAAATCTCTGCAGAGTTTATTTTTTCAATTTTAGGATACTGAAATATTCTACTTTAAATAAAAAATAAAAAGAAAAACGTTAGCTCCCATAATAAAATAATATTCGTTTTAAAATTCTTAGGTTGAAATTAAGTTGGTTCAGTAAAAAATAGAAGTACTGACCTTAAGACGGCTATAAAAAAAACTAGCAATCAGATCGGAGTAATTCTTTTTGATTAGATTGTACCATTGAGTCTAAAATTTCAAAAAATATCTTTGAATATTGCATGAAGAGTATGTTGACAATTTTACTTTTTTCCGCGAAATCCCCAGTATGCGGCGTTCAATTATGAGATGGTTTTGTTAAAAAAATGCATTGTTTTTAGTCCGTTTTTCAAACAGTCAATTTGCAAATATTAGACGCAAGCAATAGTCGGTTGACTTTTAGTTCGTAAACGAGCTAAACGTTATAAGCGTGAGAATTAAGATCTTTATGCTTAAAATTTTCCAAATTTTTACTAAATAAAAATCAAAGGATGAAAGCCCAATTCTTGAAATTTAATCATTTAATAGACAAATTACTTCCTATCATCAGATTTGCTCATCCATTAGTTTCAATATTTTTTCTCTTTAAATTATTTTTCCATTAATTTTTCTAATTTGATGGGACGCAGCTAGATAAATTAGACTTCACAATCGGGCAAATTTTGTTAAAGAGAATTTTACTAAAACCTAAAAAATCGATAATTCATATTCACGACGTTATAGTCAGTGATGATCCCTATGATATTAGTGATGTATTAATCAATTCTTACCATGAATTTCTAAAATCTAAAGTTTTTTTGCGGTAATGGAAATTATCCGCTATTTTCATAAAATATTAAAACAGATTTTGCAACAAATTTTATCTTTCAAAGCGTCAATTGCTTATGAGTTACTCATGTACATCCAGTCTTTCAAATGGTTCCACAGAAAATAATCCAAGAACGTTAAAGAACGTACAAGAACGAGGCGGTTAATATAACTATCAAATTGAGAAAATACGGGACCAGAGCATTTCTCATGCAATAACTTAATTGTTTGGCTGGCTGTGTGGCTTGAGGCATTGTCCTGCTAAATCCAAAGGTCACTGATATTAACAATTGTGACCATAAAATATTGGTTATCATGGTTTGACAGAGAATTCCCGGTGACAACGTTTCTTGCTTAATTTTGAAAAAAAAATACGGAACGATTATGCCGCCTAACTACGATACATACTATAATGTGTGAATTTTGTAAACCCAATATGTGACAATTTTGTTTATTCACATAACCTCTTAGTTAAAAATGAAAATTTGGTTAAAAAACGCATTGCTTTCGTTCAGTTTAGTTTTTCAAACAGCCAACTCACAAACAATTATTAGTCGACTTTAATTTTCAAACGAGTTAAATTTTATAAGCGTGAAGATGAAGATGATGTTGCAAAATATTGCACAACTTACCTCTAGTGGTGCCAGACTCATTCTCAACACTTTGCTGTATACCAGCTATGTTTTCAATCCTACGACCACCATAATTGTATTGTTTTAGTCTATTGTCAGAAAGCAATACCGTGAGCCTTGAATTTAGCTATTAAATTACTCTCAACAGTCTCAGAAGAAGCCAAATGACAAGGAAAAATTGCTCGAACTTTACAAAGAGATACATAAAAATTTTTTTTAAATTTTGATAGTAGACTTTACAATTTAATTTCTTTGAATAGCAGTGCAATGTTTCTAAAGTTTCCCAATTTTTTACCAAACAAATGTCAAAAGATGACAGCCAATTTTTGATATTTAAACATTTGTCTTCTAATCGGGGTTTTTCTTTTAATTGCGAAATTTTTAACGCCAAACAAGAAAAAAATAAAATTAAATGCTTAAAGGTGACCCGTACATTTTATGCAACCCTAAAAGTCCAACTTGCACATGGCGTATTTATTTCTTTAAGATCAGTGATATAATTTAAACTAAGTTTGTTACCTCTTTTATTTCATCTCTCAGTACTTATTTAGCAATTTCAGTTATTTCCAGTGACTTCAAATCTTTAAAGCGTATATTAAGTAACAAATTTCTTCTAATTTTGTTTCTTTTATTTAACTTAATACATTGAAAAACATTGAATCTAAAATAACAAAAATTCACCGTCCAACTTTTAACTAAAGCCGTTTCTTGCTTAAGTCTTTTGATATTTTCCAACTGACGGCTGCTTTTTCATATTTTAATCACCCATGAATAAATGTGTTAATATTTTCTTATTACTGCATATACAACGTAATGAAAAGCATTATACTTATTAACATAAACCAATTAGTTATGTTTGTTTTATGTGAAAATTTAACACAATAAAATCTTGCGTAATTTTACGTGTAAATCTAACAAACTTTCTGACAAGTTTATTTAGCTCAGTTTATGCAATAACTACATAACACAACACATTACAACACAAAATATTAAAAACCCTAACAAATAATAGTTTAGTCCATAACGCTTACTGGTTTAATAATATTCTTTTATAATTTATTATGTCTATTATTCTGTTTTTTTTTTAACAAGCAAACGCATAATTTATGCTGTTAAATATAAAAAATTAAACAAAAAAAGTTGAAAAAAGCTTAACTTTAAAAAAAGAAAACAACAACAACAATTTTATGAATATGTTTGTCCAGCATATATTGTGGTGTTTAAAATTCTAGAAATGTTATTAACTTTAAGTGATTAAATTTTATGCGCAACTTGTAAAAAAAAATACCACAAAAACAAAGTACTACACAGTAAGTAACGCTTGGATTTATGTGAAAAGCAGTAAAAAATTGTATTTCTAAGAATTTTATTTATAGTCGTCACTTGTCTCATATGAACGTTGCACATCAAAGTAGGTAATACTTTTAACGTGACATTTTAACATTTAGCTGCAAAAGGAAAGCATTAACACTTCCCCCTAAAAGGCTAAATGTAACATGATTTAGTCATGGATTTAGCTGGCTGATTTAAGAAAATCTCCACTTGAAATTTTTATTTAACATTTAAAAAGACATTAAAAAAATCATACTCTACTTTAGCCTGTTTTTTCGTTTTAATTTTTTGTTGTGTAACAAACCTAACATTTCTTTGTTGTATACTTTTGCATTTTAAGTATTTGAGATAGAAATCATTTAAAGTGTTTTCAACATGTAGAGCAAGTAAAATAGAAAACAAAAAGTCTGATATCTATTTATTGTATTTATATTTATTTCTTTCATATGTAGAACAAATAGCAGTTTAGATACGAGTCTTTTTTGCAAAACGTTTTGTGTTTGGAATACAAAATTTGCTTTTTTTTTCTTTTTTTTTTTTGTTCTATAGAATTTTAAACTTAACTCTGTTATATGGTTCAATGATTTAGGAATAGTCTTTTCTTTTTATTATATTATGCAAGATAAATGATTGCAATACTTTTGCGTTGCTGTAATTTATGGCGTTTGATTTGTGCTAATAAATAAATATATTTCAAAAAAAAGGTGTCGCATTAAATCTTTTAATCAATATCTATTTTATTTATTTTTTTTTTTTTGCTAAAACAAAAAACTAAGAAAACAGTGTAAATTTTAATAATCATCCAAAGAAAATTTAATTAAATCTCATTTTTAGTAAAGAATGTTTTCATTTATTTTATCCATTTTAGTTTTAAGACATTAAAACACTAAATAATAATATCGGGTTTTTCAACAAGAAATTTGTTTTTATATTGTGACAACACCAACAGCATGATAGTTTTGATGTTTTATTTTCGGACAACCGAATTAACCTTCTGAGAGCAGTATTAAGAATTTGGTCATTAAATTTGAATTTCGACCGGATCGCTCAACGGAAAACATCGCAGCCGTGAGCCACAGTGTTAAAGCAAACCAAAATTTGTCAATTCCTCGACGTTCGCAACAATTCACTAACCACATGGCGAATTTTTCGTAAGAATTTAACTTTGAAACCTTACAAGGTTCAGCTGGTACAGGAAGGCACTAGCGAACTGTCTGGTGTATTTCTACAAACCAACTAATGACCAAATTTAGATATCAGTAGCTCGCTCGATACTTACGGTCACGTTATACATATTTTGAAGAAAAATATTTGATCATATGATGCGGTAATGATCTTCAATAAATAAGCGAGAAGTGTCAAATGGCATGTCCTGTCATAATGATAATAGGTCCTTTTCTCTAAATCAACTTATGACCAAACTTATATTTCAATAATTCGATGATAGCTCCCTTATAAATATCATACATATTTTTAAGCCAAAAATCATCATGCCCCTGTTAAGTAGGTAGTGTACTAGCTTGTCAGTATGGGGGTTTTGAGTTCGATTCCCAACGAAGACATTGGTTTTTTCACTAAAAAAATAAAAATTGGGCCTGCTCAGCGATGAAAGCATCGTCAATGGTCGCTGTGCTGCCTTCTACGGCAGTTAATTTCCCACTATCCTTCTACTTTCACCACCTATTTCATCTCTGCTCTATCCCTTTCCTAAAAAGAATGTAGCAAGGTAATTAACTAAATAGACATTGTTGCCTGAAGTGATACTTCTCTTTATTTAAAAAAAAGATCATGATGTGGTAACGATCTTCAGTAAATAATCGAGAGGTATTAAATAGCATATCCTGTCACTAGATAATTGACAGGCTCATTTCTCCAAATTAACTTATAGCTAAATTTAGACCTAAATAACTCGATGTTTGCGACCATGTAGATTTCTTATAAATATTATACATATTTTGAAGACATATGTAATCATTATGATGCTGTAATGATCTTCAATAAATAAGCCAAATTTCATTTTCTGTCACCAGCCATTTCTACAAATTAACTTATGGACAACAAATTTTGATTTCAATAAGCCAATAGCTACGATGGCGTAGCGCCCTCATAAAGGTTATACATATTTTAAAGCCAAATAATATCATAATGATGTGGTAATGATATAAATAACCCGGAAGTCTCAAATAGCATGTTCTGTTACCAGCCAATTGACAGCTTCATTTCTGGAAATCAAACTTATATTTCAATAAGTCGATAGTTGCGGTGATGCAGCCCCTGAAAAAATTTAATATATATCATTTATCATTATGATGCGGTAACGATCTTCAGTTAAATATCATATCCCGTCACTAGACAACTGACTGGTTCATTTCTCGAAATCAACTTATGGCCAAATTTTTATTTCAATAAATCAATGGTTGCCCTTATAAATTTAATTATAAGACTATCATTATCATCATCATAACGTGTAATGAAGAAGTGTCAAATAGCATGTGCTATCACTAACTAGTTGACAGCTTCATTTTGTTTAATCAACCTATGGCTTAATTTAGATATTAATAAGTCGATAAGTGTGCACGTGCAGTGCGCTCATAAATGTCATACATTTTTTTAAGCCAAAGATAATCTTGAAGTGGTAACGATCTTCAATAAATAACTGAGAGGAGTCAATGGCATTTCCATTTCTCAAAACAAACTCATGGCCAAATTTAAAGTTTCAATAAGTTGATAGTTACTGACACGTAGCTTCCACATAAATTGTACACATATTTAAAATAAAAGATCATCATCATGATGTGATTGATGACGATCGACTTTGACTATCTTCGGTGTTAATTTGCTTAAGAAATAAAATTCAATGATGCCACCAGCGAAAAAATTTTAACAAGCAGGGAATTTTTTCTGGATTTAGTGGACTCTGTATAGTTTTTTGTGGATTGATTTCTTAGCACACCAGTTAAGCCAACAATAAGCCACATTGCTGAACAATTCATTGCTAAATGAATGAGTAACTGATTGTCAAATAAATTGACATAATTTGATAGCGTTGTTTAAGCGTCTATTAATTCATAATGATTGATGAATGAAGTGAGCGCAGAATGACAATTAAGACTTTCTTAAACTCTATTGGGCCATAAAATACTTCCACTACTTAAGGCCCGAATTTAGTACTTTTAAAACCTTTTGAACTCGACAAGTATACAAACATTATTTTTACCCATTTTTGTATTTTTTGTTGTAACTTTTATAATAAATAAAAATTGACTATGCAAATAATTATTTAAGGCGCTTGTATGTTTTTTTATCCCTTTTGCATAGCCATATTACTCCTATGACTCTTTAAATTTTAGTTTCTTTTTCACAAACAACTCTTCCCAGAAACAAGCATACAAAAAATGTTAAATTCCATGATCAATATCACAGTCTTCAATAATAACCAGTAAGAAATAAAGAGTGGATAAATTCTATTTTATCATCAAATTTCTTAACTTCTTCCTTTTTCAGTGTTTTCAACAAACAGCTCAAAGAATAGTTTCCCCATGTGATATTCCGCCTATAAATTGTATAACAGCAATAAATCAAAATCACATTTAATTAGTATCTATTTATCATTGTCTTAGCCCCACTGTAATTACATCACTGTCTGGCACTTAAACGGAAGTTGAAATTGTTTCTTTAATTTGTAACAACAATTTAAATTTTATCTTTTAACTTTTTGATGGCTGTGAGTGAGTGAAACAAGTTTTCCTTTTTTTCCTGCCATGTTGATAATATGTTATCATTTCTTGTTTTTTTTTCACTTCTTCTTCTTCACCTTTTTCCATAAAATGCCTTTAATCCAAAATTGTTGGCTGAAAGTTATGCGAAGAAAAATGTCAGTAGAAAGAATTAAAACTTTCGAAAATTCTTCAACGAAAAGGAACACACCAAATTGTTTCCTTTGGGCAAAACAACAACAACAACAACCACAACAAAAGGTTTTAGAAACCAAAGCCGAACCGTATAAAAGAAAAATTTGCAATGTTTTGTCTGGAATTGCATGATTTATAACATGGAGAAGAGAAGCCTTGAAATTTAAAACTTAACGATGGGAAGGAAAAAAAATTCTTAAGTTTCTGAATTTTTTTTGTTTTTATTTGTTTCCTTTTTGCAATATCAAATAAAACAAATGCCAAAAAGAAAACAACAGCAACAGCAAAAAATACAGGAGAGTGATTTAAGATCTAACAAAATAAACACATACACACATGCATGTGTATATGTGCTTGTGTTTTAACAAGTATGTGCTACAGACGCAATTGAGAAAATGAATTTATTGAAAAATTTGCTAAATACACTGCAAAAAAAATGTTAATAAATATATTTTTATTCAAACTCTGCTTCAACTTATTTTTCTAATATTGTAGCGCAGTTAAAATTTGGCATTGTGCGGGGGATGAGTAGTAAAGTGTGGTGAATGTAGATAGCATAAAACAAAAGCTAATATATATTGAGCGGCTGTGTTGTTTATGTTTGTGCAGGTTAAAGTATAGGTGTTCAAACCCCAACACAGCCTTCAGAAGTAGTTGATTAAACGATTTGGGATAAAGTTTAAACCTTAATTTAATTCTATATAAATAAGTATAATATAGTCAGAACATTAGTTAATGGTGACCCAATGGAGCCACGATTACTGACTTTTTCGTTCATATACTGAGCAAATACGATGTACAAAAGCTGTGGTTTCAAAAAGATGGTGCAATATGTTACACAATTTGTTCCACAATTGATTTATTGAAGGAATAATTTGGCTTCCAAAATTGAGTAATTTAAACCCGCAAACTATTTTCTGAGGGAATATGTGAATATGCTAGTCTACGCCGATAATACGATTAACTAATTGGAGGACAACATTCGCCACTTTATTTCCAATAAACGGCCATAAAAGTTGGAACACTTCATCCAGATTAGACTACATCTGAGCCAGCCGTGGCGGTCACATGCCAGAAGTCCTATTTAAATTGTAATGCCGGGGGATTACGTTTTGAATAAAGTAAATTTCATGTCAATTTAAAAAATTCATTTTTGTATTTTTATTCCATTTGAAAACACTATACCTCTAAAAAAACACGCTTCACTAAATTCTTTAGGTAGATTTTAAAAGAAATTTTAGATATAGCGTTACTGTTAGAACACCTGCAACATCTCGAATCACTACACGTAAAAACACTAATGGAAAAATACAAAATAAGTCATTACTATAGATATGTAAATGACATTTTATGCATCCTCGAGCAAATTCGAGCAAACGGCGAGCGAATTCTACCAAACTTAAACACAATCCATAATAACATTACATATACATGGAAAAAAAACAAGACAGAAATTTGCATTATCTTGACATCCCTAAAACACGAGGAACTGACTGTTTAACATTTGACATCTATAGAAAACCAACTACGACAGACACTATCATCCACATCACCTCAAACTACCCTACCTAACATAAACTAGAAGCATTTAGATATATTATACACAGACTTAACATAATCCCTTTTACTCCAGATAATTACAACAAATAACTCGTTACAATTAACGCAATAGCCAAAAATAATGGCTACAAGTCCACTACCATCGATAAACTTCTTAGACAATACGACACTAAAAACAGAAATAAAGAAAACAAAACGACAACCGATACAGTATGACGGCACAATTTTACTTTCACAGGATCAGAAATATACAGACTAACTAGCCTTTTTCTTAAATAAATAAATAAAAACCGGCAACACTCTGAGATATAATCTCACAACAACGACAGAAACATCTAACAAATTTAGTACCAGCGGAGTAAACAGACTTACTGGTATCTGCAAACATACTTATAGAGGACAAACTGGACGAACACTAAAAACAAGATTTACAGAATACATGCGCTCACACAAACGGAAAAGAAGACTCCAGCTTTGCATTACACCTTGACCACTGACGGACACACAGCAAGGGAAATAGATGAATGTATGACAATACTACATTCTAGCAAAAAGAGGACAAAGACTAGACATTCTTAAAAACATGGAAATCTGCGAAACAGAAACTTTTAACAGTGACATTATAAGCGAGCAGGTAAACACGACCACAGACACAATATTAAAACCACTAAAACTAGTCATACACATGAACAAACGAAAAACAGCCTTAGATGGACGCACGTACCTAGATAATAATAAAAGACGGAGGTATTCGTGATAAGGTTTACATCTGCACCTAGCCGTAAGCCTTAATCAGACCACTGAGAATGAAAAGCAACGTCATTCACGCCCTAGGAAGCCGAGGACTAATTCTAGCAACAGGTCTTTCCTAGTTGCAATTTCAGCAGTTTCAAACCAGAGTTGCAAACCACTACTCCTCGCTGAAGAGCTGGAGACTATCCAACTCCTGGTCCAGAACACAGGATTAGCATGCACTGGATCATTCTCCCGTTGGTGTTCTTAAGGCGAGATGATACTGGCCCTCATAATCAAAATCATGTGATGGCTGCAAAACCACAGCCACCACAATACTCCCGAAGGGCTAAATGTCTAAAGAGAAAAATAGCGGAACTCTGGGGCTCACTTATTCCTGTGGAAATAACGTGGAGCTTCCAGTTGACCATTGCTGCCTTCAGGGGACTGGGCTCCCTTATACCCCCAGCAGCACAGGTCTAGATAGTCAAGTATTCTATAAAGGCCGATAAATGGGCGGAGGTATTGAGAGATTAGCCTTATTGGGTAAAGTGCCAGGTGGGTGGCATTCTATCTAAATGCTTAATAATGATGTCTTTACATCGAAGGCGCTTGCCATTTACACCAAACGAACAACAGCCAGAAAGGATGTAGAGAAATAACAACAATTAGAGAAACTCTTAAAATAAAATATTAGGGTCGCCTCTCTTGGGCATAAGTCAGCCTAATTATGAACGTGATCCAGTGAATATATAAAAATTAATACAGCTGCTTTTAGGTGTTAAAGGAGTTAAGTAAACATCATATATTTTTGAGTATAAAATAATTAACTCGTATAAATAATTCAATTCTAAATTCTAAAAAAAAAATATTTTATAATAATTTTGCAATAAAAGAACTCAATAACTACACGTTTACTTAAGGATTAAAAGCAACAGTATAAAAGGGATCACTTATTTTTTTTATAAATTTTACTTAAAATTTTAACTTTCAACAAACTATTACTATTAGAATTATTTTACTTTATAATTTTAAAGTCACATCAATGAGAATAATTAAAAGAAACTTCCAAATTTTTTTTTTCAATGTACACTGAAGATATTCAAACAAAAGGCAAAATTATTGCCACATGTTTTAAAACAAAAGTAACAAAAGAAATACAAAATATCTTACCAATTTTGTGATGAATGTACACAATTGTTTTTGTTACTCTGTAGTTATCGGGTACTAAATAAAAAATAAAATACAATTTTCTTTTCTTTCAAAATCCTAACCCACTCATTTTTGTTTTTGTTTCTTCTATTTTTTGTGGAATTTACGCGGTTGCAATATAATAAAAAAAAAATCATCTAAAATATACTTACATTACACTATCATAGTTATTGTTGCTTTCAATTTTCAGTAAAACGTTGATTGTTTTCTTCTCAATCTTTTGCCAAGTGATTATAATTATATAGAAATACAGGCAGAGTCAGAGTCAGAGTCTGTACTAAAATGTTTTTTTTTTTTGTTTTTTAAAGATGTTGCATCACTATTGTTGTGTGTTATTTTTTAGGAATGGCAAATGAATGGTGGCAAAAAAATAACTTCTACTTTCAATCATGTTGGTTAGCAATAACAAAAAACAACAATAACAACTAAAGTGAAATTATATGGCTTCAGCACTCATTATGTTACAGACTCTCAAGTAATTTCACTTTTATATAATTTGGCTTTTATTTCTTTTATAGTCTTTTTATTTTCTGTTTCTGTTGTATTCTAGATCATTAAAATGCTCAACAGGAGATATTAAGAGCACATTACCAAATTCCTAGAAATATTTATGCTTGTAAATTGTTTCATTTTCTTGCAAAAACAATTTAAAAGAGGTTGCTATTTGCTGCCAATAATCAAATCATTAGCAAAATTGGAAAGCAGCAATAACATACTTTGGCAAAATTTTCAAATGCTGCATGAAAATGCTTTAAAGTACATTAAGAAAACGAAAAACTTTTTCAGAAAGAGAAAATTCTTCTTCTTTTCTGTAAAAAGGCTGCCTTTCTTTGCATGCCTGCCTCTTAAAAAGAATTTATAGAGCCAGAAATTTTTAATTAAATAAAAAAGATTCTAACTATTATTACGAATAAAAGCTTTTAAAAACACAACAATTTGCAACCAACAAAGCTTAAAAGCTAGGAAAATTTTATAAAAATTTTTTCTTGAAAATGTTCCTTCCAGCAGTTTTGAGAAAAAGTTTTTCCTTCTTTGATCAAAATAAAACTTTTTGTAAATAATTATTTTTATTATTTTCAAAATGAAATTTTTTATTATTTTTTTTTTTAACTTACATTAAAAGCTTTAAATTACTTAATTAAAAATATTTGTAGTTTTTTTTAATTGACCTTTTTTATCTTTAATAAATATATCTTATTCTTTTTTACGGTCTTTTTAAATTAAATTAACAATTTATATTTATTTTCTTTTCGATATTTCGCTTTCCTATGGAAAGCTTTTTCAGGAAAAAATTTTTTTATTTTTGAAAATAAAAATTAAAAAAGAAAATAAATATAAATTTTAATTTAATTTAAAAAGACCGTAAAAAAAATAAGAGATATTTATTGATTAAAAATATTTTTTTAAAAATCATTACACACAACCATAAAAGGGAGCCCAGTCCCCTTCAAGGCTAGCAGGGGCCAACTGGACAATCCACTATATTTCCATGGGAATCAGTAAAGCCCCAGAGTTGCGCTATTTGTCTTTTTAGCCTTTTAGTTGTTCTCTGACTGATTATTGAGGTAGGCCCTTCGGGAGTATCGTGGTGGCTGTATGTTTAGAGGCCCTCGTTTGAGTTTGTGGGTCGGATCATTTACAATGAACAGAATGAATGGTCCAGGTCTAGTGAGTATGAATGCCGTCGTGTTCTTAATTACATTAAGCTTCATGCGTTCTGGACCAGGAGTTGGATAGTCTTTAGCTCTTCAGCAAGGAGTAGTGGTTTGCAACCGTGCTGTGCTTTGGAACCGCTGAAATTGTAACTAGGGATGACCTGTTGCTAGAATTAGTCCTCGGCTTTCTAGGGCGTGAATGACGTTGCTTTTCATTCCCAGTGGTTTGATCACCACCTGATTACGGCCAGAAGCAGATGTAAACCTTATCACGTCATTTCTGAAAAAGTAAGGTGGTGGCTCTAAATATTTCTGAAGCGCTTGATAGAGTGTGGCATGATGCACTTCTGTCAAAACATTGTTTTTGGTGTCGGTGATAATTTCACTAGATTTATATCGAATTTTCTCAGGAATCGCACTATAGGAGTTTTCATAGATGGGATTTGATCAAAAGAGTTCAAGATTAATTTAGGGGTACTAGAAGACTACGTTCTTTCTCCTACCCTATTTCTTAGTTTTTAAATGACCTTCTTTGTCAGACTTTCATGACTTTGTACTGCTTCGCACATGACAGCATCATTTGTCATTCGCATTCATTCAGTAATAGACCGAACCAGCTGGAGGCGACATTATGTTGTTTGTTTCTCCTCCGCCAGTAAATGAAATAATATTGTCATTTTTCGTTCTGGCTGGTTCGTATTCGATGGCGAGCGCTTTCGATGCGAATGCATCATTCTCAAGCCGCGTTCTAGTCCGTACTGGTGAATCAGTGTTGGCGTTCAAAAAGGCAAAATGTGAATGATACGCTCAATCACGATCTCGCAACAATCTCCAAATGGGATCGTGAGAATAGAGTCGATTTTAATGCTTGTTAGACTTAATGTTGCATGCTCACCCATAGATCTGTGTTCGGAAATGGTGCTGCAACTGTTACTAACTGTATTACTGAATTGAAAATCCACCAAAAAAGCATATTTTTCAGGTTTCTATAGAAGCTTTCAAGTGCCTCGGTTTTCTAAAACGATGTAAGAAATACTTCACTTAATCCGATCTACGTACTATTTATGCCACCTGTATATGTATGCAAAAATGGAATACAGCTTTCCTGTATAGACCGAAGCTCCAAATTGTATTTTCGAGATGCTCGACTGCGTATAGGAGAGGGCCAAAAGGCTCATTAAGGACAGTAGGTTATCCAACTGTATTGATTCCCTAAAGTATTGACGCCATATGGGATGTATTTCACTGTTTTATCGCTACTGCAATGGTATATGATCGAATGAAATTAGGGAATTTCTTCCCTTTACTCGTTCACATTTTTGCATTTAACTCGATTTTCGTTGAGAGCCCATTCATTTATAGTTGATTGGCCAGTAAATCGCACTGGGTATTACAGGAAAAATACGTTTTTTAGCAGAGCAGTTCGTATGTGGAAAAAACTTCCTCCAGAGGTCTTTCCGAATACTTTGAATATAGAAAACTTCAAATGGAGGTCATCCGCTGAATGCTGGTCCAAAAAAAATGTATATGAAGTCGCTAGTCCATGCCGATAAACCCGAAACGATTGACCACTTGGAGGATAGCATTTACTGCGTTATTGCTGATATATGGCTACAAATGTAGAAAAGAATGATCGAAAATTGGACCTCTAAATTATACTACTTCCGAGTCAGCCGTGGCGGTTATAGGCCAGAAATCATTTTCAAATTATTATGAATTAGAAGATTCTCTTTGGTATAAAGTTAACTTCCTGAAAACAAAGTTTATAAAAACAGCCTTAGTTTTCTCTCTCGACAGATTTTCAAAAATTCTGTCTTTTGTAAAAAGGTTCTCAATTTTTCCTCCTACAGAGCTTTAAAATTTTTAATCTTTAAGAAAAGTCCTTAAGAAAATATATTTCTGTTTGCAAAATATTTTATTTATTATTTTCTCAATTGCGTAAAAATAATATTTTGAAATTCATATTTTGGAAAATCTTCAAGGGCTATCTAAAACCACCACATGGCGAATTTTGCGAAAGGATTTGATTTTAAAGCCTTACAAGGTTTAGGAACAACAGGTTGGTTTTTCTGAAAAAAATATTTTTTTCAGACGAAGCACAAAACAAGTAAACTTGCCATATTTGAGCTTCGGAAAATTCTAGAGCAATTATTGAGAAGTCTTTGTATGCTTAACGTGTCACTGTATGGTGCGCTATGTGGCCTGGAGGCGTGATTGGGCCGTTTTTTTTTTTTTTTTTTGAAGATGAGGCTATAAATGTGGTAACGCTCAATTGATCATGCTAACGCTAGATGCTAACAACTCAATTTCAGGCTATTATTGACGACGTACGCTATTCCACTTTTTTTTGCATGATATCGTTATTAAGCTTACGCTCATTGCATACTTCATATTATTAAGAAATAAAACAAAAATGTTATTGGAATTAATTTTCTTTCTGTACTTAATTTTATTTCTAATGCAAACCTTAAATGGTTTTTAAAATTAATTAACCATTGACATTTAATGTGTTTTAATTAGCCGTAGAATTGCTATTAAAAATCTTTACTTGAACTTGAAGAAAATATTAATAAATCGTTTAATGCTTTTAAAAATTTTCTCCATTTAACGCAATCATCCATCCATATTTGATGATCTGCTTTAATCGATAAAAGACCAGCCCGATATTACTTTTACAAATAAAAATTATAAAATTTTATTAGTTGTTATCTAAACCATTAAGTTTTAATGACAAACAGATGTTCTCTAATTACAAACATGTTTAACAGGCTGGTATTTGTAGTTTAACGCTTTTATGTGACAAGAATGAAAATGTTGAGGAAAAAGTGTTTTACTTTTTTAGACTGCATCACAGTTTTTGTTATTGTTGTTGTTGTTGTTGTTATTACATTTTCATTAAACGTTTAGGGAATAGACAGAAACTGAATGCAAGTCTAGCAAAATTTTTTATGTCAACAATTTTATTTTAACAATTTTCCAGACTATCCGACTATAAAGTTTTTACCCTTCAATTTACTTTTTGGATTATTTATTTGGTTTTGGTTTTATATTTATTTCCAAAAATCATTTTGTGCTTTTAATTAAAAACTCTAGTGTTATCTTATTTTATAGGATAAAATAAGACAGGACAACTGACAGTTATTTGCCTGTTAAGGTTCATATTTTTTTGTTTATTGTCATCCAATACATTCAATTGATGATCGACTTTTTCTCGATCAGCATCTAAATCTTATACAAAATGTCTAAGATAAGATTTTGTCTTTTGAACTAAATCATTGTTTTTACATTTTAGCGCTACTTTATAATTTTTTTTTTGTTCTTAAAAAGTGGCGGAACCCTAATCGACTCAAAATAGTAAAATTATACTGAAAAAACTGTTTAAACCTGACACTATTCCAAAACACTTAAACTAACTCTCCATTACTATCTAGAATGCGGTTTGATAATAATGACACGGCATCGACAGTCTTCATCTGAAGGTATGACACCAGTATAGCGAAAATAATTTTAAACGCTAAACAAAAGGAATTTGAAAGCACTTTAAAACGATATCGTTTTTAAAAGGAGGAAATCAAAATTTTTCATTAACTATCAAACTTGTATACTTCAAGCTGAAAAGTTGCTTATAAAAAGTCCATTAGTAAATGGAATAATTCACTGTAAGCTGCATTTTGGAGATGATGAGAATTGAACCTCATCTAAATAAGGAATAGATCCTTTAAGTCTATTGAAGATCTAAACTAACAGGATTAATTAAAACATAAATATCGGCGAACGTACAAGGAATGTGCAAGACTTCTGTTTAAAAGTTTCTTAAAAACAAAAGCCTTAATCAGGCAAGCGAAATTTTAACAGCGAAAATTGAGTTGAAATTTCACTGAGAAAATTTTTGTCTGAACTAAGAAATGAAATTTTAGAGAAAAATATTTTTCGATCGATCTTAAATCTTGAACGAGCATGAAGGTGAAGAATATCTTTATGTAAAATGATGCGCACAGTGTGTCCAATGATATACCCGGCTCATTCTCAGCACTTTGCTGCACTGCGGCTATGTTTGCATTACTACAGAAACTACAAGCATATTGTTTAAGGTGTATTGTCAACAATAATTTCTTGATCCTCAAAAATTTAAAAATTAAATTACGAACAGCGGTCTTAGAAAAAGCCAGGAAAATTTACTCGAATTTTTTCGAAGTGATACAGTGAAATTTTCAGCATTTTGATAGCCAATTTTCACAATTAAACTTCTTTACACAAGAGTGTAATGTTCCATGCTTAAAATTATCCAACCTTTTGCTATAGAAATGTCAAAGGATGACAGTTCAGTTCATGACATTTGACAGTTCGCAGACTATATACTTTCTAACTTCAAATTTGACCATTATTTACACGTAGAGTTGATACACAAATATCGTTCAGGGTCTGAAAGAAAGGAAATAAATCTTATATTGATAAATGTTTTTTTATGTATATAAGATAAATGTCCACCTCTGTTAGCCTCACAAATGTTCGCACACATTTTTCATTACATTCTCACACATTTCATTATTCCATTACAAAAATGTTGTTTGATTTGCTCAAGCGTTTCTAGTTTGTTTGCGTATACTTTGCTTTTCAGAAATCCCCATAAAAAGAAGTCCGGAGCAGTCAAATCAGGCAACTATGCAGGCCAATCAATATCAATCAACACATCTTGAAATAACTTGTTGTGGAAAGAAGTCTCGCAGTATTTCCATTGTAAGCCTGACTGCATGCGATATGGCACCGTCTTTTTTTTTTTAAAGAGAAGTAGTACTTCAGGCAACAATGCCAATTTAGTCAAGTACCGTGCTACATTCTTCAGGCAAGGGATAGAGAAAAGATGAAATAGTTGGTGAAAGTAGAAGGATAGTCGGAAATTAACTGCCGTATAAAGACCGAATAGCGACCAGTGAATATGCCTTCATCGCTGAGCAGCCCCACCGACAGTCAATTTTTAATTTTGTAGTGAAAAAAACCAAGGTCTTCGTTGGGAATCGAACCCACAACCCCCATACTGACAAGCTAGTGTACTACCTACTAGCCTACAGGGGCACTTATTGCTACCACATGTTATTCAAGCCCAAAGCATGCAGTTGTGGCGTTTAAATATTTTCAATCATATCACGATATCGCTCCCCATTCACAGTTACCGTTAGGCCGTTTTGAATTACAAAAAATTAAGGTCTAATGATTCCTCTTGACCAAACTGCATGCCGGACCGTCACTTTTAATGAATGCAAAAGAGACTGTTGAATAATTTGAGGGTTTCCCATTTTGTTAATCTATTTATTCGCATATCCGTTCAAATAAAAATGTGTCTCGTCATTCATTATGATCCTTTCAGGAAAATTGGGGTTGTTAGGCTGTAACATCCTATTGCCATAGGTACAGCGATATAAATTGTTTTGTGGAAGAAGCTCTTGTATCAACTGAATCTTGTATGGAAACAAATGCAAATCCTTGTGCAAAACTGTGGCCAAAGTTGTTCCTTGAAGACCAAGCTCCTAGGCATAGCATCGAATTGAGATTGATGGATTGTTTTGAGCGCTTTCTTGAGCAGCAGTAATGTTTTTAGCCTTGCAGTACGTTGCGGTCCATGCTTGGGCCTATCACCTAAGCGGTTCCTGAGCTACCAAATTACTCCCAAAATAAAACGTTTTTAAACTACTGTGTATTGCTTTGTTTGGTTCTTTATTGTAAAGAGGTTGCAAGGCTTGCAAATAAAATTTATATAAATGCTGTAGGCCCCTTATTAAATTATAAGAAAAAATATAAAATTAAAGGGTGTGCCGAAAAAGAAGAAATTTTCGTATAAATGACTTAATGTTAGAAGTCTTACAGGCAGGCACTTGAAATAAACGCCAAATTATAATTAAATTCAATTATATTTCCATTGACTATCTATTTCTAAGGTATAGTGTGATTCGTTTTACATCCGCACCTGGCTATATAGCCTTAATCAGATGGTGGACAAACCATAATTGTATAATTTGGAACATCATACATGCGTCCTAGGAAGCCGAAGACATAATTCTAAGCAACAGAACCACCTAGTTGCAACTTTAATGATTCCAGGGCAGGGCTGCAAGCCATCACACCTTGCTGAAGAATTGGGGACTTTCAACTCCTGTCCAGAACACATGTCTAGCATGCTCACTGGACTGGATCATTCACTTTGCGTGTCATTATCAGTGAGATGATCCTGGCCACCATAATAAGCATTATACTGTTATGGGGCCGCGAAACCACAACCACCACATCACACCCATATAGGGATCAACCTCAATGATCAGTCAGAGAACTATTATATATGTCTAAAGAGACAAATAATAACTCTGCGGCTCACTGATCCTCGTAGAAATAAAGTGGAGCTTCCAGTTGACTCCCTGTCTGTCTTCAGGGGACTGGGCTCCCTTTTTTCCCCAGTTGCACAGATCTAGATAGCTGTTACGTACTATAAAGACCATAAATGTGCCCCCGAGGGGATCTATTTCTAAGGTATATTGCATCATTTTCTGAATCTTAAAAGACAGACACCTTAAGTTTGCAACAACAAATAATAAATTTAAAACAGCTGTAAGTTCAAGGCTAGCCGATGCATGGCACAATAATCGTTCTAGTCGCATTTGGCTGATTTTATCTTTAAAAGCATGTAGTTTTCATCTTCTTTAGTTTATTCTAAAGAACGTTGCATGAAATTATTTTTTAGTTATTTAAAATTAGTAAAAATTAGCATTAAACTTCATTTTTATCGGCGCGAGACTTTCAGCTATTATTTAGTAAAGCTGACAGTCCAAGACCAAAAATACACCTGTATTTATTGTGGAGATAATTATGCAAGGTTTTTGCTTATTAAAAGAAAAATATTAAACATCTTTTAATTAGCTTTAAAAATTTTATAATTTATGAAATACTTAAAGCTTTAATGTAAATCAAAAGACTTAACACACAAACTTTGCGGTACTTTTTATTCTTTCTTTTTCCTGTGAAAAAGAATAAAATTTTATATAAACAATTTATTTTCTTTTCGTCTTTAAAAACTTTAAAACAAAAAATCCATGCTAATGGTATTTTTGTAACAACAACAAAAAAAAAACAAAAATCACCATAATCCTGTTCTTCGGCTTGACCGTTATTTCGCAACGCTCTACATAATTTAAACATTTTGCCAACTCTAGAATTATATGCAAATATCTTTGGAGTTTATGTCAAATAAAAAAAGAGTGTGTGGCTTTTTTACATCTTATTTTCTTCACAAAGCACAATAATACCATTTTTTATTGGGGGAAAACTTACTCAAATGGCTACAAAAAACAAGTGCGTACATTATGCAATTGGACTGTTGGGGCCATAAGCTTTATGCGTTCATTGGTCTTAACACTCAGCAGGTAGATGAACAATTTATGAGGTTGCTTCACAAGATTAAAAATATTTGATAAAATTTCTAATAAATTGTTTATGGCAAGAACAACAACAACAAAAATTTTCTAGATCCATAAAAAGTTGTATTTTGTTGATCATGTTTTAGTATAAATTTTATATTGCAAAAAATTGTGAGAAGTTTACTTCTTCTATTTCTTTTGTACATGAGGGTAATTAAGAACAATTTATTATCAGTTTTCTTTCTTTAATTTTTCCTCTTCAAAAGATTTGACAAATAAGAGCAGACCTGTATATTTTATAGATTTTTAATTCAAATTAATGATATTGTGTATGTGTGTTTTAGAATAATTTAAAATAGTAGTTGTTATTAGTAAACAACATATTTTACAGGAAATTGTGCTGAAAAGTTAAAAGAAATCAAGTCAAGTTTCTTCTAAATTAAACGTGCAAATATTTCAATAGAATCTAGGACTTGATATCTATTCTAGAAATTTTCATTACAAAACAACACTAAATTTTCTTAGTTTAATCCACAATTTAATCTTAGTTTGATGAAACACATATTTTAAAAATTTGCCTTTAAGGTTTGCTTAAGCCTAAATGTCGTCCCATACCGCTGTAAGAGGGATTTTTCGAAGATATGAATTCTGGCTGTTAGAATCAGTTACTTGCTGTAGTCTCCAATATTCATATAATTCTGTTGTGAGCTGGCTTGCAGTCTCCTTTCGACGAATTTTTTATCTGGGCTGAAAAATGGCCCAATTATGCCTCTGGACCAAAATCGGCACCAAACAGTGACTCGTTATAGGTGCGTACGGGTTTTCTGTGCCCCAAATGCGACAATTTTGCTTGTTTACATACCCGTCAAGATTAAAATGAGCTTCATCTGAAAAGGTGATTTTTTTTTGCAAAATCGGCATCTTCTGTAAGTCTATCGCACGCCCACTTAGCGAAGCGTTGTTCAAGCGTATAGACAACCATATTCGTTCAGCGGAAGGATAAAACTAATTATCTGTCAAATCAAACATGAGCTAAGTGTTATCATTCACGCCCCCCAGGGGCATATAAATATGGTCTTTATAGAATTCTAGACACAGTGCAACTGGGGATAAAGGGAGCCCAGTCCTCTGAAGACAGGCAGGGAGTCAACTGGAAGCTCCACTTATTTCCACGGGGATCAGTGACCCGCAGAGTTCATTATTTGTCTCTTTAGACATTTAATAGTTCTCTGACTGATCATTGAGGTTGGCCCCTATATGGGAGTGACGTGGTGGTTGTGGTTTTGCGGCCCCATAGCAGTGTAATGGTTATTATGGTGGCCAGGATCATCTCACTGATAATGACACGCAAAGTGAATGATCCAGTCCAGTGAGCATGCTAAACATGTGTTCTGGACAGGAGTAGGAAAGTCTCCAACTCTTTAGCAAGGTGTGATGGTTTGCAGCCCTGCCCTGGAATCATTAAAGTTGCAACTATGTGGTTCTGTTGCTTAGAATTATGTCTTCGGCTTCCTAGGACGCATGTATGATGTTCCAAATTATACAATTGTGGTTTGTCCACCATCTGATTAAGGCTACATGGCCAGGTGCGGATGTAAAACGAATCACACTATCTGTTACCATTCACGAAATAAGCACTACTCGAAAGAGAAAAAGGTTAGATTGCGGACCCGTTAGTTTTAACTGGACTAAAACACCCCATTTTATATAAATTAATAAGAAGGTAGTGCTATCATGAACGGATCAGATCAATATACGATTTATGTGTCACAGCATAAAGTAGACGTGAATTTTTATACTGATTACTTATATTAAATTTAAAATTTTCAGATTTTTAAAAAATATTTCCTTATTCAAAGTATTGCCCTTCATGTTGATGATTTTATAAACTTAAGCTAGTCAGGCCTAATATATTTTGTGTCAATTTATTTATTTCACTTCTACCCAACGTTTCGTCAATTTTTTGTTGACTTCCTCAAGAGCTTCGTGTTTAATATACGTGTGCCAGTTGTTTTTCTAGTCCTCAAAGTAGTTGTGCCATACAATTTTTCGATATGACGTGTGAAGGTATTGAAGCCAAAATTTTTGGCACGTGAAATCATAAAATTTGATTAGTTTGCTGGTTTAGCTAGGTTCATATTAAAATTATCGCAATAGTATATATCACAGCGCCTTCCTTTGGTAGCATTGCACTACAGCACTAAATACACTAAAATAAAAAACAAATATTATAGCGGTAACAACTTTAAAAATTAAGGGAATTTTTTTATATCTGAATTTTTTACTTACTTCAGTCGAGTCCTGGCTGGCTCGGATGTAGTCTAAGCTGGTAAACCAAATTTCGAAAATTCTTTCTAACATTCGTATATCGGCAATAAACCGGCGAATGTTGTCGGGCTTAATGGCATAGACTGGCGACTTCACATTATAGGTTGCACCATTTTGTTGAAGCCACAACTCCTACACTTTATGGGTGATCAATTGATGAATAAAATACTCAGTAATCATAACTCTATAATGGTGACCATTGACTACAACTTTCTAACCAGCATCGCACACCAGTCAATGTCTTAAGGCTATCTTGAGGAATATATTCACTCGAAATACGACAGTTTTATTTATTGACGCATCCATTCAAATAAAAGTGAGCTTTATCGCTAAACAAAACTTTCTTATGAAATTCGGAATCAAAAGCAATCTTGTTTTAAGCCCAATTTGCACAATTTAGCAGCGTTGTTCAGGCGTCAACCTATTGCGTTGCCAAACAAACTAAACGTAAATCATTAGACAACTTATAAAATGACCGCCTACGTCTTCTTACTACTAAAGTTATAAAGTATGAATATTTCTTTTTATCAGTACTCTTCTCCAATTTATTCTTTTCCAACAGCGCAGCAAACACTTGCTCGAGTCTCAATTCTCTTTAAAATAAATCCAGACTTTAGAGTCATCGGTGTATTCAGCATTTTCGATTTTAATTCAAAAATGTCTTGTCGTTCCGGTTATCGGTATCAGTCTCTACTACAACTTTTCCTTAAAACCTAGATAACTGTTCAGTACAGCTGGTAAATAATAGAGTAGGAAGCAGTTGTCTTCACTGTATCAGGATGGGTACCAACTTAAACCAACTAGGGGTTATCGTTTTGCATTTTCTTTTCAGTTGCTTTCTAATTGAAACTTGTCTTGACACAAAAATTCTGCGCAACTTCTGCCCAAATTCGGCTTCTTCGTAAAACTATGTAAGTAGACCTATGTGGCTAAAACATTCCTGGAAACCCTGCCCTAATAGCGTAGTCGTCATAAAGGAAGTGATATTGATGTATATTGTCTCACACACTGAATCAAAATGGACAGACACTTTCATTTTTTAACAACAAAATGTAAAATTATAAAGTTAAAACTAAAGGGTGTCCCATATAAACTAGCTCCAGAACTCTTCGTGTGTGGTTGTATTAAAACAGGGTGTCTACATATAAAAATTCAAAAGAATAAGTCATATTCCTCGAAATCACCTCCTTTTCAGGCACCCTTTTATGTTAAATTATTATATTTAAATTTATTATTCTTTTAATAGTAATAATAAGCAAATCTAAGAAAATTTAGGTAAAAATCAATTTTTCGTGTGGTTGCCCCTTTAATTTTTAATTTGATTTTATAATAATTTTATTTATTTTTTATTTTATTAAAGCAAATCAACACGTTTTAGAGGTAGACACCTCTAACCAAATGATATCAAATTGTGATTTTTGCCTTACAGGTGACACTTTAAAAATATGAACATGAGCTTAACTCAATATTAAATATTTGTTTGTATAAGGATACAAATTTGAAGCCCTACTAATAATAATTTTCAAAAAAATATATTAAATATGAAAACATTAATGTTTTCAAAAATTTTTCTTTTCAAATTGTTATAATTTTTTGTTTTTGTAAAATATAAAAAATAATTTCCTGAAGAAGCTTTCCACAGGAAAGCGAAATATCGGAAAAAAAAATCGTTAAAATATTTAAAAGACCGTTTAGAAGATTAGTGCATATTTAATTAAGTTAAAAAAGGTCGAATAAAAATAAAAGCAAAAAAATATATTTAATATTTTTTAAATATAAGCGCAATTTTATTTCGTGCTTGATTTCTTTAAATAAATATTTCATGATATCCTCATAAAATATTTATTACAAAAAAATTTTTTTTTTTATTTTTTATTTTTATTTGGATAAATGTTTTATGAGAATATCATGAAATATTTATTTAAAGGAATCAAGCACGAAATAAAATTGCGCTTATATTGAAAAAGATTCCGAATAATTATAAATTACTTATTTTTTTAAATAAATTTTCAGTCAATTTATTTTAAAATTATAGCAAATGAACAATTTTAATTTGGCTTCAGTTCATAATTATTTTAAATTCTATTAAAAAAAATATTTACAAAAGTTCTTGTTGATTTTTATTGAAAATAAGAAAGAACTTTAACCGAATTAAAATTATTTATTTGTTTTGTAACGACACGTTTTCCTGGTAGCTGAGGTATGCTCAGCGGCGTCCAGGGTCGTGTTGTGTCGATTCCAAAAAAAAGACGAAGCCTTGCTCACAATCTTGTCCTTTATTCAGGAAAGGGGTTGCCTAATCCTAATTCGCAACTTGACTGCAGCTCGGGCTTGAATCTTGTGCACTGGTGTGTATGCAGGCGGCTTCAGCAAATATCTTCTGCTTCACGCGGTCCGTATTCAGCGAACGTCACTGTCTACGTCGACTGCGGGCACAAACTCGGCTGGGTATTACCACGGCTCTGTTTGTGGACGCTACGTCGCAGTTCTGTCTCAGAGTATAAATTCGGCTGGGTATTACCACGGCTCTATCTATACTCTGACTTCCAGTCCAAAAAATAATAAAACAAATAGACTGCGGACACAAACTCGGCTGGGTATTACCACGGCTCCGTTTGTGGTCGCTATGTCACAGTTCTGTCCTGTCTCAGAATATAAATTCGGCTGGGTATTACCACGGCTCTGTTTATACTCTGACTACCAGTCCAAAAAAAATAAATAAAGAAGTTGAAGAAGATATTTACCTTTGCTCCTGTTGCCGGTCGCACACCAATTGATTTATTCTGATTGATGTTTGCGCTTTTATACTCTTTTTCCTACCACACACCAATGCACAAACACACTTACATTACTTCGGTAGTAAGTACACCACAGCCGACGGCTGTTTTCACCACCGAGCTGCAGCCAGTTTTACAATATGAATATTACTAATTAAAATGCTCGTATGCCTTCGTGGCTAATTACAATAATAACTAGAACTAAATCCTACGCCAACATAAATACTTATAACTACATGCGTATATAAGTAAATACATGAATTCATATTTTTAGTAAATGATTCTAAAACTAAATAAATACATTGGAGAAAATATAGAGACTTAGACATAAATTCATTATTCTAGTAAATAACCGTACAAATAAATATGTGCGGGTATAAATAAATGCATTGTAGAAAAATATAGCAATTTAAATATAAATTCATTATCTTAGTAAATACATTTAAAATAAAAGATAGGGATTGACCCGTGACTGTTGTCAGACAGTTCTCTGTGTGACCAAAAACGACTCCGGACTTTTGGTCGTTACACCACCTCCTCCTCTGATGGGCGGAATTTCTCGGCCACTCGGACACAGGTTACTCCTTTCCGATTTATGTTCACCCAATGCTGTGGCCATCCTTCGTTATACTTCTGTAATGAAATGAGAGAACAACCACGATGGTGATTAGTCTGCGTGGTGGTGAGGTTTAAGTTCACTCAAATGGGCATTTCGCTCTTTAGCACTTTGTGTCTCCCGAAGACGTACAATTACCGGAGATATAAACCCCGTAACGATATAGGGTCCCCCAAATTTCGGTGCGAGCTTTGCCGCAAACTTATCGCTGGCCTTAGAGAGCGGGTGTCGTCGTACCCATACTTGGTCACCTATTTTGGGCTTCCACCTTCGGCGACGTAGGTTATAGTAATGTTGTTGTCTCTGTGATGCCTTCTCCAGATTCCGGCGAACGATCGTAAATACCTCGCGAAGTTCCTGACTTCGATCATCTGGATCGGGGTTGCGTGCCCCTATGCCTATGGTGACCTTGTCGTAAAGGGCATTGGGCAGTCGGGGTTCTCGTCCTTGGGTGAGATAAGAGGGCGAATAATCCGTGGATTCGGATACGCTGGTATTAAAGGCCGATGGTTCGGTGGGAATTCTGGTCAACATTTCCCCGGCAGGTAGTTGTTGCATTGCCTTGTATTGTTGGCAAGACTTACAACTTTGCACGTATCTACCGATGTCTCGTGACATACCTGGCCAGAAGTATCGGGTGGCGACCTTATTGAGTGTTCTTCTCATTCCGAAGTGTCCTCCTGCTGCAGTGCCATGGTTCTCTTGGATGACCTGTTCCCGCATGGATGTCGGTACACACAACTTCCATGGTGTGCAATCTTCGTCGTTCCAACTTCGTGTGGAGTGTTTATACAGCTGGTTATTCTGGATGGAGAAATCTGAAAATCTCTCAGGTTGTTCTCGCACTTCCCTCATCCGTTGTGTTATCCATGGACATGGAGCCTGATAAACAGTTTGGACCAATTTAATAGCATCCCTGGGTTGTCGTGATAATGCGTCTGCCACCACATTTTGCTTACCCTTGCGATACTGGACCGAAAATTGATACTGTTGAAGTTCCAATGCCCACCTGGCCAGTCTACCAGTGGGATTGTCGATATTGTTTAACCATTTAAGGGATAAATGATCGGTGATGACTACAAATTTATAACCTTCAAGGTACGCACGCATCTTCCGGATTCCCCATATTATGGCTAAACACTCCTTTTCCGTGGCTGAGTAGTTCTTCTCGGCGGCATTTAAGTGCCGGCTGGCATATGCTATCACTCGTTCCTCGCCATTTAGATTCTGGGTTAAGACCACCCCTAGCCCGTATTGATTGGCATCCGTCTGTAGCACAAACGTCTCGTTGAAATCGGGGCAGGCTAAAATTGGGGCGGACGTCAGCTTCTCCTTTACTTGTTCGAATGCCCTTTGCTGTTTAATTCGCCATTTCCAATGTTTGCCCTTTTTCAGCAACTGTGTTAGTGGTTGCACTACGGAGGCAAAATCGGGCACGAATCTTCGGTACCACGAGGTAATTCCAAGGAAGCGTCTAACTTCTGTGATATTTTGGGGCGCCGGTAGCTCAGAAATAGCGGCTATTCTATTGGGGTTCGTTTTTATCCCTCTTTGGGTAATAACGTGTCCGAGACATTCTGTTTTCTTCATAACAGTTCGATGTTTCGTGCTAGCCGTTATTCCTTGGACCCTTTTTAATTTGGGTAACTCGTCTTCTAACAATCGGGCCGCCTCTTGTTGGTAGTCTCGGGACACCGTTCTTTTCTTTGCGGTGTTGTGGATCTTAATCTCATGTTGGACTTTCTGTGTCCTTAGAATGCCACTTACCGTGTTTTCCGCGGGTGTTGTTCCCGACTGCACTTCTCTCGTACTCCGCGCATTTAGGCCGGCGCAAGAGATGACCGCGTTGACTTTCCTCAAGAAATCCAGGCCCAGTATGATGTCCTCAGTGGCATCGTCTAGCAGAAGGAATTCTACCCGGGATGTCTTGTTACCCAACGTCACCTTCAAATGTACGGAATGGCTAATAACCTTCTTTGTACCGTCAGCCAAGAGTACGTTGATGCTAGCCGCTTTCTGTGGCACTTTATTAAAACTCCTCAGTTTTCTGGGGGTAATGAAGTTTTGCGTGGCCCCGGTGTCTATGATGGCATCCACGGACTGTCCCTCAATCAGCAGAATGGCGCGTAGTCTGTCTTCGTCCCAGATCAGAGTGGTTTCGTTGGCTTTGGGGTTATTGTCACACTGTACCACCCCTGGTGGCACCTTGGCTGTAGTTCTTCTTAGCATACGATAATGCTCACCTCGGTTTAGAGGTGCAGCAGGTATACTCTCCAAATCATCAGCCAGTTGGAGCAGCTCATCCAATGAAATGAAATCTTTTCTTCTAATATACCACTGGTATTCAGCTCGCGCGTTGCGGAAGATTCTTTCCACCTTTTGTGCTTCTGTAAGGCTACTGTGTCGCATCAGTTGTTGTAGTGACAGCACATATTCTTTAAAGGGTTCTTTCGGCCGTTGCAGTCTCTTCCGGATTTCGTCTTCCAGTTTCTCAAAATAGTTGGAGGACAGGAAAAACGCACATAGATCTCTCTTAAAAGCGTGCCAGTGGTTCCAGTGGCGATTATTGTTACGAAACCAGATCAAGGCCTTCTCTTTCAAAATTTCTGGCATCACTCTCGGCAGCTGGTTGATGTCCACATTGTATATCTCAGCGAGCTCTTCCGCTCGTTCCACAAATTCTAGAGGGTCTTTGCCACCCGCATATTTCAGACCCCATTTACGGACCTGCTCTACCACCATGATTCGTTCGTCATGGCGGGTTGATGTTGTACTGCCCATATCGGCTCCCGTCGGTTGTGTGAATAGCTTAACAGGCGAGGGATTGGGCGTGATGGCTTCTATTGTGGGTACCCGGATTGTCTCATCCTTCAAAGGTGTGTCCAGTTTGGTGCGACCAGTCTCATTTGGTCCTGGTAGTGGCAGTTGCGTGGTGCCAGGCAAATACTCGTGCCTGGATTGTAACTCCAAAAGCTCTTGCTTACGCTTCTCGCTATGTTCTGTTGCTAAGAACCTAGCGAACCGCTTCCTCAGCTCTTCTACATTGCCTGAGGGGTCTTGGGCAAAGATTCCCAGGTATTTCACCAAGTCCTCCTTGCGTAAGGCATACGCCCATGATGTCTTCAACATCTTGCTGGTGTGACGGCAGCACACAGTAGCAGTGGTACAGCGGCACCTAGTAGTGCTACGGCGGCAGCACCTGGTTGCGGTACGGCGGCAGCGGCGATACCCAGTAGCTGTACGGCGGCAGCGGCGTAACCTCTCTCTCTTCCTTCTGTAACCCTATAAGGGTCCCTGCTCGGGCGCCAAATGTAACGACACGTTTTCCTGGTAGCTGAGGTATGCTCAGCGGCGTCCAGGGTCGTGTTGTGTCGATTCCAAAAAAAAGACGAAGCCTTGCTCACAATCTTGTCCTTTATTCAGGAAAGGGGTTGCCTAATCCTAATTCGCAACTTGACTGCAGCTCGGGCTTGAATCTTGTGCACTGGTGTGTATGCAGGCGGCTTCAGCAAATATCTTCTGCTTCACGCGGTCCGTATTCAGCGAACGTCACTGTCTACGTCGACTGCGGGCACAAACTCGGCTGGGTATTACCACGGCTCTGTTTGTGGACGCTACGTCGCAGTTCTGTCTCAGAGTATAAATTCGGCTGGGTATTACCACGGCTCTATCTATACTCTGACTTCCAGTCCAAAAAATAATAAAACAAATAGACTGCGGACACAAACTCGGCTGGGTATTACCACGGCTCCGTTTGTGGTCGCTATGTCACAGTTCTGTCCTGTCTCAGAATATAAATTCGGCTGGGTATTACCACGGCTCTGTTTATACTCTGACTACCAGTCCAAAAAAAATAAATAAAGAAGTTGAAGAAGATATTTACCTTTGCTCCTGTTGCCGGTCGCACACCAATTGATTTATTCTGATTGATGTTTGCGCTTTTATACTCTTTTTCCTACCACACACCAATGCACAAACACACTTACATTACTTCGGTAGTAAGTACACCACAGCCGACGGCTGTTTTCACCACCGAGCTGCAGCCAGTTTTACAATATGAATATTACTAATTAAAATGCTCGTATGCCTTCGTGGCTAATTACAATAATAACTAGAACTAAATCCTACGCCAACATAAATACTTATAACTACATGCGTATATAAGTAAATACATGAATTCATATTTTTAGTAAATGATTCTAAAACTAAATAAATACATTGGAGAAAATATAGAGACTTAGACATAAATTCATTATTCTAGTAAATAACCGTACAAATAAATATGTGCGGGTATAAATAAATGCATTGTAGAAAAATATAGCAATTTAAATATAAATTCATTATCTTAGTAAATACATTTAAAATAAAAGATAGGGATTGACCCGTGACTGTTGTCAGACAGTTCTCTGTGTGACCAAAAACGACTCCGGACTTTTGGTCGTTACAGTTTATAAAATATATTTTACATTAATTTTTTTAAGCTGCATTAGACATTTTTGCAGTGCAGTATCTAATTTTGTACATATTTTTACTCATTATAGGGAATTCAGTGTTACACAACTACTAAGTTCTTCAGTTGGCCATAGAAAGAAATATTATTCATTAAATACTTGAAAATTTGAATAATAATTATTAAAATAATAGTTATTATTATTTAGTGCATTTTAATATTTAATTATTATGCAGATTTTATGTGTCTTGAATTATTTTTCTTTTATGCTGTCTACCTTAAGAACACACACACATACCCTTCTTTTTATGATCGTCTTTTACCTTTTAAACGTCAACAGTCTGTGGCCGTCTTTCTATCGGGTGTTTTTATGGAGAAACTTTAAGTTGGAAAGGCTTTTTAACAGACAGCCATTTTTGTCAGCTGGCATTAATTTAGATGCCTGAACAACGCTTTCAAATAGTGTAAATTGGACCCAAAAAATTATTACCCTTGATCCGTTGATTCCAAAACAGATTTTTATTTAGCCATAAAGCTGTTCTTTGAATCAATACGTCAATAAATAAATTTGCCATATTTGGAGTGATAACATGCCTCGAGGGCATTTGAGGCGCCATTACATCCAAAAAGTTGACTTTTTTGTATGTTTAAAGGACAGTTGGAATGTTTGATGCGAACTTCTTTAGAAACAATATTGGTCATAATGTTATAGTCCATGGAGAACTTTAAATAGAAACGAAGTTTTTCCTTCATCAATTGAACAATTCTGATCTGCAGGAGCTGTGTTTTAAACAAAACGGTGCAACATGTCAGCTCGTGGCATAATTGATTTATTTTAGGGAAAATTTTATTAACCGCATAGTTTCACTCCTCCAAAATCGTGCGATTTAACGCTGCTAGACTATAATCTCAAAATGTTTTACGATTCATAAATTTACGATTTTATAGATTTATAGTTTTGTAAGAAAGTTGGTTCCCCTGTTGGCTAGTAGGTAGTGTACTAGCTTGTCAGTATGGGGGTTGTGGGTTCGATTCCCAACGAAGACCTTGGTTTTTTTCACTACAAAAATAAAAATTGACTGTCGGTGGGGCTGCTCAGCGATGAAGGCATTGTCACTGGTCGCTGTGCTGTCTTTATACGGTAGTTAATTTCCGACTATCCTTCTTCTTTCACCACCTGCTTCATCTCTTCTCTATCCCTTTCCTTAAAAAATGTAGCACGGTACTTAACTAAATAGGCATTGTTGCCTAAAGTGTTACTTCTCTTATTGGAATAATCGTCCACCTGCATATACGCCTTAGTCACAGTTTTTGAGTGCACGGTAGCAGAGCCACATCTCCACTCCTTGCTAAAAAGACTATCCAATTCTTTGTGCTGTTGCATGCACAAACTAGGACATTGGGTGTTAAACCTGCATTGACATCTATCGGAGATTTCTTCAAAGCCCGATTAAACCGCAGCCACCACGTTGCTCTTCAAAGAATAAACAGAACAGGCCCATAGCCCTGCGGGCAATTGGTGTCCGTGGTGCCGGTATATGTCTATTAAAATCACAGGTCGGACTTCGAAAGTCTTGTATCTCTTTCAGGTGGGGGCTCCTGCCAGCCCAGGCAACTGGTGCCGCTTTGTACCCCTTAAAGTACACGTAAAGATAGAGATAGAGAAGAGAGGATCTGTGAGGATAGATGAAGTAGCTTATCTGGACTAAAACTCGTCATTTTATATAAATTAATAAGAAGGTAGGGTTATCATGAAAGGATCGGATCAATATACGATTTGTGTGTCACAGCATAAAGTAGACGTGAATTTTTATACCGATTACTTAATGCTTGCACAAGATTTGTACATTAGCAAAAGGTGATTTTTCAGATTTTTTTAAAGTATTCCCCTTCATGTTTAATATACGTGTGCCAGTTGTTTTCCTAATCCTCGAAGTAGTTGTGGCATACAATTTTTCGATATGACGTATGAAGGTATTGAAGCCAAAATTTGTGCCACCTGAAATTATAAAATGTGATTAGTTTGCTGGCATAGCTAGGTTCATATTAAAATTATCGCAATAGTATATATTACAGCGCCTTCCTTTGATAGCATTGCACTACAGCACTAAATACACTAAAATAAAAAACAAATGTTATGGCGGTAACAACTTTAAAAATTAAGGGAGTTTTTTATATTTGAATTTTTTACTTACTTCAGTCGAGCCCTGGCTTACTCGGATGTAGTCTAAGCTGGAGGACCAAATTTCGGAAAATTTTTCTAAAATGACTGACTACTTGGAAGATAACATTCGCTGCGTTATTGCCGATATACGGCCACAAAATTTTACTTCCAAATTGGTCAGTCTACTTTCAAGCCAATCGTGACGGTCATATGTTAGAAGTCGTATTCAAATTATAATGCCAGAAGATTATCTTAAGAATAAAGTAAATTTCATGTCAATTTAGAAAATTCATATTTCTTTAATTCCACTTCAAACTTCCATACCTCCATAAAAAACACTTTCTATTTATCTTGGCAGGTTTGTTGCTGCAGTCTTTTAATTTTATTCGTTTCTTTCTTAATTTTTTGCACAAGTTTTGGGTTGATTGTCTTTTCGTATTCATATTCATGTGACGTTATTTAATAATAATATTTATGCAATCATTGATATTTATATTAATAAAATAATAAGAAATTTAATTTTTTTGTTATTTTTTGAAAAGACGAAAATAAATAATAAAAACAATTTTTATATATAAAATTATTTTAAAATAATTTCTTACACATTCTAAAAAAATTAATTATTTATTCCAGGCACTCACAAAGTTCATTGTAGTGAAGATTTAATGCGCGTAGAAATTGGTTTAGCCGAACCTATAGATACAACAGAAACCACTACCACAAGCAACAGTAGCAGTAGCATTAATAGCAACAGCAGTGCTAGTAGTGATAGCAGCATAGTTAATGCTAATAATAATGAAAAACCTCAAATCTATTTAGAAGGTTTAAAGGGTTATCCAGATGTAAGGTGTCATCCAGAAATTAACGGTTCTTTGGCTATTTTTCGTTTATCGTTAAGTGATTTTTATGAGTGCGGTGTAACACGTATGGTTAATCAGTTAACGGTATGTACAAAGATTTAAAAATAAGCCAACCACAAACTGAATAATAATAATAATAATAAAAATAATACACACCTCTTTTGGCCTTAAGCTATTGACTACTTTAATATTCATATTAAACTGACCACACGCATGAAATTTCTTTCTTGTGTGTGTGTGTTATTAAAGTTTTATTTTTTAATTTTTTTTAAGAAATTTAGTTTAATTTTTATTTTTTTTTTATTTTCTTTCTTTTATATTTTCAACGTTTTTAGGGTAAAAAAGTTTATTACCACAAAATTATTATTGAGTCTAAAAATGGTAAAGAGATTGTTAGTGTAAAATGTATTACCAGTGGTCCGGTTTTTAATTTAATGTTGAATGAAACTAGCCAACAGCAACCACGTTTTATATACCACCAACAACAACAACAGCAGCAGCAGCAACATGATTTGCAACAGCTAACACAAATGCAACATCATGGTATTGTTAGACGTGATGTTTTACCTGCTGGATTTCAGGAACCAGAGTAAGTTTTTATTTTGTTTTTGTTGTTGTTTTATATATATATATATATATATATATATATATATATATATATATATATATATATTTCTTTTTCTTATTAAATAATTTTGGTTTTGAGTCAGTTTGGTTTTTTATGAACTTGATTTTATTTTCTTTTTTTGTTCTTTTTTTCGTTTAATCAAAAATATTTTGTAAAATTCTACCAACACGATTAATGACATCATGAATTTGTTTTGATAAACAAAAAGTTAAAAAAGAAAACCTAAAGAAAGGCCTTTGCCTGTTTGCCAAGTATATTAAAAGAAATTCCGATTCCTTGCAATATTTTTGCTTAAAATTAAAATTAATTTCTTATCATTATATTGAAATTGATAGCTGGGTGTAAATTTTAATTAATCCTTATCTGTCTAGATTATGAGAGATAAAATTCTGTTAATTTATTAATCTTGATAACATCTGCAATTATTTTAAAAAATAAATGTGAACTAACTGTGAAGATTAAAATGCACTAAATAAGTGTTTATTTGAAAGGCGAGAACACTTCGAATGGATTAAATTAAAATCTTTAGCAGTTTTAAAAAAATAATTGTGTCCTTAAAAGGAAATTTTAATAATGTCCTAAAGAGCCTCACTTAGCTGAATACCGGTTGTTTTATATAGAGGTATAGAACTTTAAGTTTAAGCTGGCTTACATTTTGCCAGCTGTGTTGTATGTTAGTGATAAATGTTTAGTTTGGTTTGGCATGAATAGACTGATGCCTGGACAACGCTTGAAAATAGTGCATGTTATGCCCAACTAAAGATTGATCCCAATTTTCATAAGCGAATTTTCTTTAGCGATAAAGCTCACTTTTCTTTGTATGGATATGTCAATAAACAAAATTGGCGTATTTGAAGCGATGATAAACCTCAGCGAGACACCGTTGCATGCAGAAAAACTAACTTTATGGGCTGGTGGCGTCATTTGTCCGTACTTTCTTAACAACAACACTAGTCAGAATGTCACGGCCAATGATGGCTGACAAACAACCATGATTACTTAGATTTTTATTTATCAATTGAACAAACATTAGTTGCCCCTGTAGACTCGTAGATAGTGTACTACCTTGTCAATATGGGGGTTGTGGGTTCGATTCCCAACGAAGATCTTATTTTTTTTTTCACTATGAAAATAAAAATTGACTGTCGGTGGAGCTGCTCAGCGATGAAGGCATAGTCACTAGTCGCTGTGATGTCTTTATACGGCAGTTAATTTCCGACTATCCTTCTACTTTTACCACATTTTTCATCATCTCTTCTCTTTCCCCTTCCTGAAGAATGTAGCACGGTATTTGATTAAATAGCCATTGTTGCCTGAAGTGCTACTTCTGTTAAAAAAAAAAAACATGATATGCAGGATTTATGGCATCAACAAGACGGCGCGACATGTCTCACATCTCGTGTCACAATTGCTTTTTTGAAGCAAATGTTTGGTAATCGCATAGTTTCAGGTTTCGAAACTGTGAAGTGGTCCCTTAGATCGCGCAATTTAACGCCGGCAATTTTCCACTGAAAATTTGTAAATTTACAGTTGACAATTTCTTTCGGGAAGCCATTGCGATATGAAATAATTTTTATTTCTACACCTAAAAATATGCATAGATTTAGTTGTTAATTTTTATATCTGTCTACGCTCAAATTCTCTTATTCATCTTGGTTGAGGGATTTTGAAGGTAAATATAATTAAGCAAAGCTGTTGCTCCAAACGGATCGTATCTTTCTATTCAAATTGAACTATACAAATTCACAAAATTTCATTTAAGACATATGACCAGAAATTATATAGACAACTTGTTATCTTACTAGTCTTTATACTATTTGATGAGCCCCACTCAATTTCATTTATTTTTCTTAATCAAAACTGAAAGATATTTAAATATGATAGAGGTGTTAATATTAATATTGATGCCAGTGACATAGTTATTGGTACCTGGCTAGCTTACTTTTGCTCCTATCTAGAGTTCAAGAAAACGAGGGAAATAATAATTCTTCAAAAAAGCAATTTAAATAGAATCAGGTGGTTTAACATAAAAAAATCCGATTTTCCCCTATAAACGTTACGAACCTTTACATTTACTACTTCATGATTTCCTTTAAGTCCTGAGGAGGAGTTTGTGTTAAAGATTTTTGATTAAGGACCTTATGATTTTTACTTTTTCAAAGCAACTTATCCCCCCTTTTGAATGCCAACACAAAGTGCTCGTTTGTGTATTGCCAATTTTGTGACAGTGACTCTGCAACTATTCAAACCACAATACTCTGTGACTCCGAAGTGAGTTATACTCAAGACTTTTTGTTTACTGAACATCTATCAACTCAGGCAATATTACAGTTGCTTTTTTGAGCTATCGCTTAGCTGACGTTTGCACCACAATTCCCTTTATGTCACTAATTCCTTTACCTGATAATGCCAAAAATGTTTTCTAATCGACTTTAAGCAATTGATCAAGCTCGATTAGTTATTCATAATTATTTCTCTTCATGCTCATACATATGTTGGGAATTGAACTCATGACAACTCTACTAATGCAGCCACAGTGGTACTATTTCACGATTATTAGTTAAGTTCTTCTCTTGTTCTGTTTTGCCACATACACCCCTCATGCATTAATGATGGAAAGTATTGCCTCTGTTTATTTAATGCATATACACCATTTCTAAATGATTTGAGCGACTATACGTCGATGTAAATGGTCGGTCGGTCAGCTTCAATTCCTGCACCAGTTGAATCTTGTAAAGCTTCAAAGTCAAATTTACAAATTTAGATCTGCTTCAACTCTGTGGCCTACGGCTGCGATGTGTTCAGTTGAATGACCCGGTCGAACACGCGTTGCTGATTGCACATCTTGTATCGACCAAATTCTTAATAGTAGTCTCAATAGAACGATTATTTTATCCAAAAAAAAACTATCACAAATTTTACGAAATTTAACTCTAACAGAACCGCCATTTTCATAGGGGATTTTAATTATTTTAATGCGATTTTCAAATCTCTTCATAACAATCCGAAAAAAAATTCCTCAATGTTATAAAGAGTGATAATATCTACCCCACACTTATATTATATCCTATGGTCTGATTCTCATTTTTGTCATATTAAGGAACTATCCTGAAAGTTAAGTAACAGTAAGCTGGACTAGAAGTGACTAAATGCTCTACACTCTGCTTTATAACAAATACTCACTTTCCTTTCAATCTGTTCTCGTTAATAGTTCATAGTTTCGTGCGAAATGCTGTCAAGGCCCATATAAAAATAATTCGTAGGAAATAAATAAGAAATAATGTTGCTAAACTAGTACTCTGTTTATTTTTGAAAAAGTCACGAAATGTTTCTGGCAGCATGTTTTTCTAAATGAACAACGTTTCAGGCAAAATTCTTTTTAACTACGAAACAATATGAGCAAAACTTTCTTCGCACGGAATTGTGAGCAACAGCTGTATTTTTAATTTTAAATTTGTTGTTGAAAAAACTAAAGGTATGGAGAAAAGCGTAAATTTATTAAAAAGTGAAAAAGAAAAAAGAAAATTTAGTGACGCAGAGAAGTGTATCCTTATTTCTGCAGTAAAATAAAGAAAAGTTATTTGGGATAAATCCCAAATGATATATTCTAACCGCAGTGCCGCGAAATCATCGTGGATAGATATTGCTAAAGAGATTGGAAAACCATACATATGTATGATCTTTTTTGATTATTATTAGATGAAGCACGTAAGCAAAACTGGAGGAGTATTTTGAGTAGCAAACGATATTACAACCAAAAACGAAAAGCATCAAAAAATCTGGTAGTGGATGCGACTTGCAGTTCTCTTCAGACGAATCTCGGGATCCCTGGGAGTTTTCTGAGGACTTCACTGAGACGTCGAAATTGAGAACGTAAGTGTTATTATTCTAACTTATTTTTGCTTATTGTAACTTTCGTAAGTGATGTAAAGTTTGATTGTAGAACCAGTTGCTCACCACACAAGATATTTTATTTGATTCTGAGATGCTATCTATTACGCCACCGGAGAAAAAAACAACTTATTTACATGTAAGTAGACACCAAGTCTTTATTATTCTAATTTAAAACCTAACTTTAATTAGAGTTTTACAGATTTTTATTTTGTTTTAGAAAAACACAGCAGTTTCATCGAAAAACGTATATCGAAATGAAATGTGAGCAGGTGTCTCAAAGGTGGCAGATGTGATGACAACACTGGTGGATATGACAAAACAACAAAACCAAAATAATGTCAACGCGCCTTTCCTCAATTATATATAATTATATTAATTCCTTGTAGTTAAAATTGCCTAATGAGATTGGCGAAAATGTACGATGAAAAATTATTGTTATGCTTTACGATGAGATCTCTGCTCAAAGCGTTATTAGCAACTAAGCAACTTATTTTTAATATTAATGCGTATCCACTTTATTAAAATTTATTTAATAAAAAAAGATTTGTTTTTTGTTTAAAAACAGATCTTTTTATTAAAGCATTTTGATAATTTTAATTATTTTTAAAGCCTCTTTAGTGAAATTATAAATTTTTTATTTCGTAAAATTAAAAATATTTAATTAGGAATCTGCTCCAAAAAAGCGAATTTTCGCTGCCAAGTAACAGATGTCGGAATTAAAATAAGTTATAATGTTATTGCGAACAACACGGTCTGATTCATCTTGTCTGCCGTAATGCGCAACATTAATATTAGATAAAAAGAGAGAATCAGCTGGCAACATATTGCCTTAATTTTCAAGCGAAATATCAAATGTAGCTCAACACTTTTAGCAAATTAGAACAGAGTACTAAGCTTAAGACGAAAACATAAGAAAACGCAAGCAATGGCTTCAGCCTTATGAATTTTCGAAGAGAGATGAACTATTTTTTTTTTTTGTTTTAAAGAGAAGTAGCACTCCAGGCAACAATGCCAAATACCGTGTTACATTCTTGTTAGGAAAGGGATAGAGAAGAGATGAAATAGGTGATGAAAGTAGAAGGATAGTCGGAAATTAGCTACCGTATAAAGATAGCGCAGCTATCAGTGACTATGTCTTCATCGCTGAGCAGCCCCACCGACAGTCCATTTTTATTTTTCTAGTGAAAAAACCAAAGTCTTCGTTGCGAATCGAACCCACAACCCCCATACTGGCAAGCTAGTACACTACCTACTACCCTACAGGGGGACCTAATTTTTCCCATTCATAATAGCATTTTTATATGTACTTCATTAACGAGGCCTCTTCGTTTGATCCTGGTACTACAACTGCCAGATTAGCAATAGTTTAACCAGGCTTACTTTCACATGAGCTACTAAATAAAAGCAGATGCTATTTTCATGATAACTATCAGTACCATTCACATAGAACTAACGAAGGCAAATGTGAGCTCTGTGGTTGTAAGGCTTAAATGATTTCCTCTCCACAATCATAGAAATTCAGGATTCTATTTCGATTTAAAAATAAAATCATAATAAATTTTACAGCTTATACGCTATTATACAGGGTGTTTTGCCAGTAGTTTCTTTCAAATCGATACAGAGTAACCCCCTGAATAGTTTTTGTTCTTATTTTCTTTTGAGGACTATCTAGAATAGTGAGTCAGGTAATAAAAGTGCGTTTTATTACCTGACTCACTTCCCAATCTCTTCGAAAATCTCTTGTAAGAAATTCATTACATATAAAATCTTTTATATCGCTTAACTAATAATTAAGCACTTCATTTGCTATAATAACGATCATTATTATCTTCATTTACGCATGAATAAAAGTTAAAACCATGAATGCCACAGTGATCGATAACTGCTGGCAAATGATCATCATACGTGTGCAATGAAATTTTTAATAACAACGTTCGGATGCGTTTATAACATCATTTCCTTTTAGTACTGCAATCATCATAAAAGAGCACAAGTATTTGTAAATGTTCTAGTAGGTAGATATGATAATTATGGGCTTTTAAAGTATATTTGTTTTTCTCATGGCCAAAGGCATAAAATAGAATTGAATTCATTAAGGCACAAAGACGTAAAGGGTGTTCATGGAAAATGAAAACAGATTTTTTGCTTTCTTTGGGCTTTTTGTATTTGAAAAAAAAATACTCGCTAAGAATTATTTTCACTGTATAAGTTTTGTTGTCAGCACTATTAAACATCATACATTTTACAACTCTGTTGTGTATTTGACAATATGCTTAATAATACAGGCTAGTGTAATATCGCTTTATAAGCGACTTAAAACGTTTAAATTGTTTTAAAATGTATAAATCTATCAGCTACGTTGATTTTTTTGTTTTTGTAGAACTTTATAAGAATGGCTTTGTGTCAGTTTCATAAAACTTAAAATTATTTGTAAAACAATTCTTTTTATATTTTTATTGCAGAGACATAGAAATTACCACTTCCCTGACTGAACGCGCACCCGAGCCTCGTTTAGCAATTGGTGTAAGTCAAAATGGTAAGCGTGTTACTGGTGATTTAACAGTAACTCCCGGTACCCCCGCTTACCATGGAAATAACCTTAGATCGTGAATCAGCTCCGGTTTATGGCTTGGGTGTCAATTATTTAGAAGTCACCGATACTAGATTGTTATCGGAAACTATTATTTTTAAAGGGTGAGTTTATTTTTTTTGAAATATAAAATATAAAATTTTTAATATTTTGTATTTCTTTATTAATTTTATTTAGCTGCACTGTTGATCCTTATCTTTTCGAAAATTTTAATACCATCGATGGTGATACTTTGAGTGCTAAATTTAAGGCTTTTAAATTCCCCGACTCTTCATATGTGCAATTTCGTGCCACTGTCAACGTTTGTTTGGATAAATGTCTTGGTACTCAGTGTTCGAATGGTCAAGTGGGTTATGGCCGCCGAAGACGAGATACATCTGAGGCTATGATGACACCACTAATGGATACAAATAAAGTTTATGAAATTTCTTTGGCCATGTTTATTAAGATCAATGACTTGGAGGGTGTAAATAGAAGTGAGTAACGCGAATCTTCTTCGTAAAATTACTTGAAAAGTTTATGACAGAAATCATATAACAGAAATTGAATTTGATACAGAAAAATATTCAAAACCTTTGCAAATGAGAATATGTATTTCAAAGTAAGTTAGAAGTCAATGCTAAATATTTCTCAGTTCAGGTGGGGAGAGAGAGAGAGAGAGAGAGTGAGAAAAAGAAGGCGCGTATAGAAATTCAAAGTCAACATAACTCAAATGAGATTTCGAGAGATTTTTTCTGGCTGGAATATTTAGTTCCACACGTCCTGTTTTTAATTGACAGAAGTGTTTATCAACGAATTATAAAAATCCCAGTGTCTCCTTTATTTTAACAATGCCAATTTTAATACTCTAGCGCCATTGTCAGATCTACAAAATTCAGTAATCGTTGCATTTATTAATTTCGGCATCAAAATAAAGGGGTTTTCAACAAGAAGTTTGTTTTCTAAAACAAAATATTTAGATTAAGATGACTCAAATTTTTATTGTATTACGAGGAGAAAAGTTCGACAATTATGAACGAAGAATGATATCTGGCGAATATCCACCATGACGACGCTGACAGATATCGATTTTTTTATTAAAGTTTGTAACCATTTTAATCCTACGGATTTTGAGTTTAAAGGCTGAAATCGATTCTATTGGCTCCGTATAGACTCCGTCTTTAACATAGCCCCACAAAAATAATCTAATGGTGTTAAATTACACGATCTGGCTGGCCACATGTCACTGATATCCACGTCTTCAATAATAGGCGAAAATTAAGTTATTAGCATCTCGCGGTAGCGTGATCCAGGCTCATTTTCGAAATTAAAACGGCCCAATCATGCCTCCAACCCACATAGCACACCATACAGTGACACTTTGAGCATGCAAAGGTTTCTCAACAATCGCTGTAAAATTTTCAGAAGCCCAAATTCAGCAATTTTAATTGTTGACATACCCTGACAAGGGAAAATGGGGTTCGTCTAAAAAAATGATATTTTGAAAAAGACCAGTCGGTTGTTCCTGAATAAATTGAGCGAATCTAAGGCAATGTGAATGGTCAGCTGCACCAGTTAAACCTTGTAAGGCTTCAAAGTCAAATCCTTACACAAAATTCGCCATGTGGTAATTTTGGATAACACTACTTGCCCCCCCTCCCATCTTACCGTCATTACATGTATCAACGGGGGTAAAAGGGCGCCCAGTCCCCTTCAAGGCTAGCAGGAGCCAACTGGACAATTCCACGATATTTCCACGAGAATCAGTAAAGCCACAAAGTTCAGCTATTTGTCTTTTTAGCCTTTTAGCTCTTCTCTGACTGATTATTTAGGTTGGCCCTTCAGGAGTATTGTTGTGGTTGTGGTTTCGAGGCCCTCGTTTAAGTTGTGTGGGTTGGATCATTCACAATGAACACAATGAATGGTCTACGTCCAGTGAGCATGATTGCAGTTGTGTTTTTAAATTTTATTAAGCTTCATGCGTTCTGGATCAAAAGTGGGATAGTCTCCAACTCTTCAGCAAGGAGTGAGGGCTGCGGCCCAGAGCTCCTGAAATTGCAACTAGGAGTGACTGGAGGATATACGTATCTGAAGCTTCCTAGGACCAGGATAACGCTTCATTTCATCCACAGTGGTATGATCCACCGTCTGGTTATGGCTTACACAGCTAGGTACAGACATAAATCTTATCGCTCAACCCCAATTGTTAAGAACGTCGAGGAATTGACTAATTTGAATCTGCTTCAAAACTACGGTTCTCGGCTGCAATGTTTTTAGTTGAACGACCCGATCGAACACACTTTGGTGTTCACACATTTTATATCGAGCCTGTCGACTCAAATTTAACAACCAAATTATTAATAGCGACCTCAGAAGGACGATTATGTAGTTCGAAAATATCACGAATTTTACTTAATGCAACTTTAACAGAACCACCATTTTTATTAGTGGATTTTAATTATTTTAATGCGATTTTCGTGTGAAATTAAATTCATTGTAACAATTACTAATGCATCTACTAGGAATACGTCAAAAACTATCATGTTGTTGGTGTTGTCACAATTGAAATACCCGATATTTATACGATTTTTAATTAAAGATTTGGATTGGTGTAGTGCATAAAAATTGGAGGTTTTTTTACCCTACAATGGTAGTATTTTTCCATGTCGGATGAATCTAGCCTTAAATCGGGTATAATTATTTAAGCGCCTTCAGTATGAATTATCTTACCTGACAAAACAAAAAGCTTTTGTATGAAATATCAGAATCGGAGGTTTTACTCTTCTTCTTTAATCGTATGTCAAAAATAATTACAATTAGTTTAACAGCCGTATTTCACTTAAGCATTTTACATCGCGAATGTTAATTTTCCCCAAATATAGACTGAGGGGATTCAAAAAAAAAGCTTAAAAATAGCTTCCTTTTTTATTTCAATATTGATTATAGGCGGATACCGATCATTCATCATGAATTGATGCCTAAACTAAAAAATAGTTTTGGGAAAACAAGTTTTCTTGTTAAGTCAATGTACAGCCTTGATCTTAACACGCCCGTGAATATGTTAGTATTTGCACATCTTCGATTAAATGCTAATGAACTTGTTGTCATTGAAATATTTTTAATAGTTGAATTTCTACTTATTTATTATTGTTTTATGTTTAAAAATAATAATATTTCTAAAGAATTTTAATGTTTTGTTTTGACTACGACGCTATTACTATTTTATAAAATGCATTACTTTATGTTAAAAGGTTAAGTTCTCAGAGTAGGCACTTTCAATTAATACGTATCCGATATTTATATTCTTCTACTTTAAACTGCCTTCACTGAAACATTGCTTGTGTAAAAGTCAGATGTCAAAGTCAGCTGACAAAACTTCATTTGTCAGCTTTCACCTGTATTCAATGCAAAATGTAAAAGTCATCTGCCAATTGATCATTTTGACAGATATGCAAAATTTCACATTTTTTTCTAGCTGATAAATTATATGATTTGATTACATTCTTTTATAACTAATAACCTGTTTCCACGACAATTTAAATCTCGTGTTTCGCTCTCTGAAGTAAGTTTATGAATCATGTTGTTTACACGACTCGTTTATCTGCTTCGATTTGATAGTTGTTATTAAACAGAAAAACATAAGTTGAAAAACAACAACAGTTGAAAAACAACAGAAAATATCCTTCTTGCCGCTATAGCATTAAGTATAATTTTTCTCCTATCCATTTTTTTTTTTAATTTTATAAAACTAAAAGTAATTAACACACCCACAAAACAATTATATATTTTAAGTTTTCACTTTTAACTTTGTTTTGTTAGTAATTTTTCTTTGTTTACAAAATTGTTTAATTTTGATAACTAGTGCAGATAAACTTACGATAAAAATTAGGGAAGAGTGGATTTTTCCTTGATTTGCAGCTAGATTCAATATGAATCTACCAGCTTCGTTTTGTATGGCGAAGCAGGTTGATTCGCTTATGATTGGGGTGTGAACCAAGAATAGAGAGCGAAGCAGGTGCCGTGGAAACCAGCTATAAAAATTTTCTGGATATTGTTTTGTATCGATAGTTAGCGATTGGAGCTATATAATTATCTGGCAATGCTGTCAGCTTGTTTACGAAAAATAGTGTAATAAAATATTGAATTGGAAAGCAACACCAGCGTTGTTACCAATAAGATTAGATACATATCTGTGTTCCCAAGTAGCTAAAAAGGGTGGGCTAGGAAGAAGGAGCTGTCATCCTTTTAAAAAAGTTGAAAAGATTTAAGCACACATTCTTGAGCAATAAATTTCAGTAATAAAAATTTACTATAATAATGGTGAAGATTTCACTGTATCAAAAAATTCTAGCATATTTTCCTCGTAATCAGGCTTCTTCTGGGAGCGCTGTGTGAAACTTAAGCGCTGAATTCGAAGCTCACAATACTGTTGCCGACAAAAGACCAAAACAATACACTCATACTGGCCGCAGTGATACAAACGTAGATGTACAGCACAGTGTTGTTAATGAGCCTGCAACATAGACTCTTCGACGTTCCCAACAATTATACATCACTAGGGGCACTTTGCCAAACATTTCTCATAAAGAAATGCTTAAATAATTAAGCTCGTAGCAGAATTAAAGCCGCCCGACCATTAATTGCGTCAAACGTTTGCGAATTGGCTGGACGAAAACAACGCATTTTTCAACAAAATCATCTTTATTATTTTCAATTCGGCAAGCAAAGGTGTCCGAAATTCGTAGAATTCATAAGCAGTCCTCGAAAAATGGTTACATTCAAAGAAAGTGACATTATGGTGCGGTTTGTGGTCAAGTGGCATCATCAGCCCGTATTTTTTCCGAAAATGAGCAAGAAAACCCCGTCACTGTGAATTCTCTACGCCACTTAACCGTAATAATGAATTTTATTTGGCCACAGCGGGGTAATGTTGACATAAATGATCTTTGGCGTTAAGGAAACTGTGCACACAGCCACCCAGTCATTGCATGAGAAATTTCCCGAATGCGTAATTTTACTATTTGGCGATATCATTTGGCTGCCTCGTTCTTCTGATTAAACACAGCAGGATTATTTTTTGGGGGCCATTTGGAAGACCGAACTTACGTGAACAAAACGCAAACAACTGGCACTCTGAAAGATGAAATTCGGCGCGGCACCGACGAGATAATCGAAGTTTTGTTGCAAAATGTGCTGCAGAATTTTGTGAAAAAAAAGCGGACGTTTGCCGACGTGCTAGAAGTCCACCTCAATATAGTCCATAAGAGGTATAAAACTTTGCAATGGAATAAAAAAAATTTCTTCAATTGACATAAAACGAGAGATAATCTTCTGGCATTATATTATAAATATGATTTTTGGCATGTGGCCGCCTCGGCTAGCTTGGACGTAATCTAGCTGGAAGTACATTTTTCGATGACTTTATCCAACATTTGCAGCCTTAACATTGCCAAAAGCGTGACGAATGCTGCGCTCCAAGTGGCCAATCATTTCGGGTAGTCTACCGACTTTAAATCGCGCGATTTTCAAGACCAAATCACGGGTACGAAATGTTTCCTTCAATAAATCAATTGCGGCACTAGCTGTATAACACGTTGAAACGTCGTGTTGAAACCACAGCTCCTGCAATTCATGACTATTCAACTTATAAACGAAAAAGTCAGTAATGACTTGTCACCATTAGCCGTAAAATTCTAACCAGCATCGTTTTTAAAGAAGTACAAACCAATGATTCCTCCTCGCAAATCAAATTTCTCATTCGAAAGCGTTGTTCAATCGTTAATCTATTCATGTTAAAATGACAACCCAAACTAAAAATGGCATCAAATTAAAGACTGTTACCAGCTTAAAGTACTATACTTAAAAAAAAACACCCTTTGCATTGACAAAAAGGCCGTAAGTCTGAAATTTAGTTTTTCTTTTTAATAAAAACAGTCTGAACTGTTTTATCGACAACGAAAAAAGTGCTGCCATATTTAACGTCACAAAAAAAGTGTAGAGATTAAAAAGGGAAGAATTTAGATATTAACGGCTGTATGCATAAAAACTTAAAGTAGGTTTAACTGCCGTTGTTAGCACAATTTCCTAAAGTTGTATTCATAAAACACTTTTACCTTAAAATACCTTTGTTAACTTTAAAGTAGGAAAAACCTACGTTAAACCTACAATAAATTGACAGTTCAATTTTATTATTGAAAGTTCAAAAACCAAACAAATTGTGTTTACAATAAACTGAGCCGTTTTTTTTAAAGTGGCATAAGTTACTTTGTTAAAGTCATCTTTTTAATTAAATTAGTTTATAAAACATTTTAATTTTTAGCCATTTCAACTAGTATGTATTTAGTTTTCTTTCTGAAACGGATTTTTCTAATGATTGTGTTGAAATAAAATCTTTTTTCTCCATGTTGTGTACTATGAAGGATATTTTCGACAGGGGGCTATTACTACTATTACTATTTTGTCCTTTACATAAGTCACTATGTGCAGTAATATGCTTTTAAGTTGTGACATTCTTAGATATTTTATACAACACGAAACAACCACCTGAGAATAAAAAAATAAAATAATGGTAATTATGTGTAGTATATTAGATATCAGTATAATATTGTTCCGTAAACTGCACTATTCTTTCGAAATAATAAAAATAAGTCAAATAATCACAACAATACTTCACACACACTTATTACATGTTTCCATTTCTTTCACACCAAGCTCCGTAATTAATTTCCTAAGTACAACGACTAACGCCATTTTCAAAATAAGCATTTTTGTTGCACCGTTAATTATCAACACTCCTCTCAAGCAAATCTCAATACTTCTTAACTCTTAACAAATCTCAATACTTTTTAATTTCAAATTTATTAAAAATGAAAAAAAAACTGTTCAGTTATGACTTATGCCACTTTTAATGTAAACGGCTCAATTGACAATTATACTTTGTTATTCCAAAAATGTTAAAAAATATTTATTTAAACAAATTGTTGTATACAAATAATAATAAAAACTAAAACATCTTTATTTTATATTTTACAAAAATATAATTATAATTAATTATTTTAAACAAAAGTTTTATTGATGTACATATAATCAAAACAAAGCTCGTTATCCGAATAATTATTTTTTTAATATGAACAAATTCTTTGTAAGTTCTTCGTAAGCCTTGCAAATTAACCTTTTTTGGGTGCTTTGCTTTTAATTAAAAAGATTAATATAAAAAAAAACAAAAATATGTTGATTTTGCTGAAAAAAATGAAAAACAATAAAAACATTTTTTATGGATCTGACTACCCGGATAAATAATATTCATTTTTATACATCGTTAACTACAACGTGACAACTGAAAATAGTGGCATTGCCAGAATCAAAATACTAATTTTACTAAAGCATACATTATTTAAAGTACTATTTATGAATACCATTTTTTAACAAACGTCTGTTAGCCTTAAAGTGTTTGTTAACTAACGTGTACTTCAAAGCTCAAATAAGCGTTTTTTATGCATACAGCCGTAAATATTTGAAAATTACTTTTTTTTGCTAAATAGCGCTTAAATGGGAAATAATTTTATTATCACAATAATAAATTAACATTTTTTTTATATTTTTCCTAAGTTTTAAATCTAAAACAATTTTTCTGTTATATAATATTTTTTTAGACGAAGTTTTACGTCTTGAAGAAAAACTACGCGAATTAAAACTTGCCAATCAACGTTTGGCACGCAACAGTCGCGGTCACTTTGAAGAGCCCCTAGTGAAAACTTTTGAACAACTGCCTTTATCGGTGCCAGCCTTTGTAGTCGATGAAAAAGAATTAGAAGATGCCAGAAGTGGTGTCTACAAAAAAACTTGCACTGGAGCCGTGATACTGTCCATAATATTAACAGTTTTATGTAAATTATTGTAAATAAAAATAATATCACAAATTAAACTTGTAAAGTTAAATATTTTATTCCTTATAAGAAAGTCTTAATTTAATGAAAATATTTTTAGAAACACCATATTAATACATAACCTAAAATATTTTTATTAAATTGACACACAAAATATATTTTATATGTAAGAACATGAGAGAACAAATTTTGTAAATTATATAGTTTATTATCTAAACAATTTAATTCATACGACAACTTCTATTAAACAACTAAAATTTTGCTAAAAAAAAAACTAAACAAAAAATATTTGATATTTAACATTTAACTGCCATTTTTTCTTAAAAAAATTTATTAATTTTTAACCATTTATTTAGCATATGTATTATTATATATAAATGTTTTTTTTTATATAACTATTTAAAAAAATTTTCGTCAAATTTTTCTATTCCTTTATATATTTTTCAATTGAGTTTTTATAAGTAAATTTTATAAAATTTTTAAAATGCTGATTATAAATAACAAAAACAATGTCTCAACTAATAAATTTTAAATGAATAATTAACGAACTTTAATTAAGCATTACTAGTCTGCTAAGTTTAAATGTTAAGTAATTTTTTAAAATAAAAACAGAATTGATTATATTAACTAATTATAATAAATAAACTAATTATATAAAATGAATTAATTATAATAAAAGCTAATGTCTAACTACAATGGATTTTAAATTTTATTTTAAATTATGCGCAAATTTGAGGTTAGAAAGGAAATTTGGTTAAAACAAACACTATTTTTTTGACAACTTCAGTTTTATTGCAACGAATGTCAAGTCGAAATATGGAAATTAATAATGAAATATAATGTCGCGCAAATCTCTCTCAACCGCAAGCACATCGGCAGACGTCCACACTTTTTACAAAATATTGAAACATATTTTGCAGAAAAGCTTCGGTTATCTCACCAATGCAGTGTTGAATTTCATTTTTAAGAGCGTCAGTTGTTTAAAAGCTGTTCACGTTAGCCCGATCTTTTAAATTGCCCTAGAGAAAATAATCCAGCGGCGTTATATCACAAGAACGAGGCGACGAATTATTACCGCGAAATCGAAAAATTATGCGATTGTACATGCAACAACTGAATTGTCTTGCTTGTTACATCGTTTTGCTAAAACCAAAGGTCACTAATGTCAACATTAGACAATTGTGGGCACAAACAATTACCTCTCATGGTTTGGTAGCACAGCTAACTCACAGAGAATTTATTTTCGATACAAATGCCATAAACCTTTGTGAGTTCCATATGCCACAATTATGTTTGTATACATAATCGCATAATTGAATATGGACCTCATCACTAAAAATGATTTTGTTGAAAAATGAAATGTTTTTCAAATAATTAATTCACTAATATTCGAAGCCAACAAGGATTGATCCGCTGTAATTCTTGAATGACTTGAACTTTATAAGTGCCACCATATAAATCCATTTCCAAAATATTGCGCAAAAAGCCTTTAAATATCCCCAATTGTTGCAAACCTCGCTATATTGATGTGCCAGGCTCATTCTTAACACCATGCTGTGTAGTGGCTATGTTTGCATCTATTGTTTGGTCTATTGTCAGTGACAATATCGTGAGCATTGAATTTAGAGAACAAACTATATAGAATGGACTTAGTAGGAGCCTGATTATGAGAAAATACTATTTAAATTTTATAAAAGTGATACAGCGAATTTTTCAGTCTTTTAATAATAAATTTTTACAATTAAAACTCTTTGTTCAAGTGAATAAGGTTCCATATATAACATTTTCCAACACAAGTAAGAGCGAACTAACTGAAAAGATTTATTCTCAGTATACCGTTATAAACACAGTTGTAAAAGCACAATCTCCACATAACATATTTCAAATTACCGTCAACTTTTGAAACGATAACCATCTGGCAGCCCCACTGCTCTACAAAGCACTGCCTTATCATGTTAACCGGTGTAACTGTTTGAATGGTTTTCCTTTTTGCACATTTTAAATTGATTTAAAGTTTGAAATTAATAATATCTTTCTTTTAAGTTAATCTAAGTTAATTGTGCTAGATTCTTTTAAATAAAAAATACTTTATGATATTCTAATAAACTATTTATTATTCAAAGATTAAAGTGTATTACTGTGAGGAAGGCACAGAATATCATAAAATATTTATACTTAAAGGAATCTAGTATAATTAACGTGGACTAACGTAAAAATTATTCCAAATAATAATTGAGTCTTCCAATTATTTTTCTAACATCAGATTTGCATAATATAATATTAATAAATAATATAAAATTAATAAACACATCCTCTTACACAAACGCAGAATCAACATCTTTATATAGAATGCGGTATTGTTAATTAATAACAATTTTAACAATTTTAATTCCACAATTACTTTATAGAATAATTCCACTTTTTTCAGCATCTCAAAATATAAATTTTTAATTTTGTGGTTCTGAATAATTTTATATATCTTAAATAAAATAATTTTGTGCTAAAGTATTGCTATGGGTCGCGCTTGCAAAGGAGGAGCAGGGGATACTTTTAGAAAAAAAATATTAAGGAAAAATTCGTTTGTTGGCAATGCATATTTTAAACATTTTTAATCAAACGAGTGCAACTAAGGTCAAGGCTCACGCTATTGTTATCAACAATACGCTCGTAGCTGACGTAGTGTTGCAAACATTGCCGGTATACAGCAAGTGTTAAAAATGTTTCAGGAACATTAACTTGTCGACGTTCGCATCAATTGGTCACCAGTAGATACACTTTAAGCAAGATTTTGCATAAAATCTACTCTTCACGCTTATAATGTTCAATTATTTCAAGAATTAAAGCCAGCCGACCATTGTTGCGCCGAACGTTTGTGAATTGGCTATTTGAGAAACTGAAGAAAAACAACGCATTTTTCAACAAAATCATTATAAGTGAGGGGGCTATGTAAGCAATGGACGGTTATGTAAGCAAAGAAAGTAACCGTATGGTGCGGTTTGTGGTTAGTCGGCGTTTGTGGTCACAATTCGCTATCATTGACACTTGAAATCATCAATGCACTTGGTCTCAGTAATATGGCACCACAAGCCACACAGCCACTGAAGCAATTCATTTAAGGCATAAGAAATTTCCCTATAGAGAAACAACTGATTTGAAAATTTTAATTGGCTGTCTCTTTTTTGTGTATAACGCTCCTAGATTTGTTTTTCTCTGGAGCTATTTGAAAGACGTGCTAGATGTGGATATTTAACGCACATTATGTTACAATTGTTATTTCACATATTTTCACTTTACGTTGGTATCAATAAAATGGAAATTGTGGAAAAAATGTGTGGCCAATTTGCTTTCTAACCTTAAATTAACCCATCCAGGGAAGAAACCTTTCTGAACATTTTTTTTTGGGATAAAATAACGATGAGATGATATCTTCAAAATTTGTTTTAAGCCTGCGCGTGTTGACATGAGCCATAGCATAAAGCCGTTCAGTAAAATAGTGCCAAGGCAGGTTGTAGCATAAAGCAAGATAGATAGGACATAGATGAAATATTGATTTAAATATAAGAGTGTTATTTGAACCACAAATAAATTATCTATTATTTGAACTACCGAGTCTAGAATTTTTGTTTATTAGAAATTAACATGTTAATTAACATGTAATTAACATGTTAATTAACATGTAATTAACATGTTAATTTTGTCTATTCAGTAAGAGATATGATCTTTAATTTAAATTTCCAATCTAATACAACTCCTAGATATTTAACTTTCTAAGGCGAAGCTATTAAGTTGTTGTTGTTGTGTAATTCTTGTTTTATTTAACATTTTTAATAAAATGAATATTTTTAATATGCAAATGTTTAGAGACCGAAAAAATTCCATTTTAAAATTAAAAAATATGGCAATACTATGGCAGGCAAACATTAATCGATAACAAACAGCTGTTTAACCCATACACAATTTACAAAAAAAAACATTTATTTACACACTTCTGACATCTTCATTACTGTATTTTTTTTTATAAAAAGCATAAAAGATATTTGTTTTTGAATTTTTTGGATAAATTAGAAAAGTTCTTTAACAATTTATTAAATAAAAATAGTGTTAAAAGCCATCCACCATTATAACAGGGTAAACAATAAACAAGTAAAAATGAAAAAAACTGAATCAAGCAGGAGGTTTCAGTGAAAATAAATTTGTAAACAAAAATCGCAATTCGAGAATTAAAATAAAAATTTCAACTTATTATTAACAAAGCAAACCATCCTGAAACAATCAAAATGATAAGAAACAATTTGTATTAGAAATGTGTTAAGATAATTTGATAAGAAATCAATTTATTCGCAACAATACGTAATAAAATTAATGAGGGTTATTTAGCTGGGGCTGGCGGCTGACTGATTCTTCCTCAAAAGTCAGTAGCAGCGATACCAACAACAATACAAAAAACACGAAAATTAACAGCCATGTATTAATTAAAGCGTTGACGTGTATTACTATTCTTAATATAGTTATTGTTGTTGATGGGCAAAACATAGTGCAGAGTATTAAAGAGACTTTGGACCAGTACAGTGCATGTGGGATATTCTCCAAAGTAACAAATAATAGTCCAAGTATTTTTAAAAGTTCATCTTTATAAGGAGACCGCAAGGAGAAACATATCGACGTCATCTATTTATCAGAAAATAAGCAAACAAACTATTCTTACAGCTGCCAATCACCTATTGACTGTCGTCGCTGGCTATCAAGTGTAAGTTACACGTTTCAAGTCTAAGAATATTGGACTAGCAAACAATTAGCTTGAAATAAAAGAACTACTTCAATTCCATAATGCTGTGATACGAAGTAAAATAACTTTTAAATTGTCTCTAAATAAGGAAAATCTTGTGCTAAGGTGCCATTTAAAAATTAACCAAAACTAACAAAGATAATCAACAATTTACAAGAATCTCTCTTCCACCCACTTTAATTATCATATATATATTGCCAAAAACAGAAATGCGTTCAAAAAAATTCTTTATTATAGCCGGCTTCCTAGTAACATGGACATTTATTGTTTTCTACTTTGTGCCGCGCACGAATACAAAATTTCTTTTACAACCCTATTGGGTAAAAAAACTAGAAAACGATGCTCGCCAAGAGTATCGTAAAAGTGATAAGTTAATGGTCAGCTTGTTGGGGATATTAAAAACGAAATACTTGTCTAATCAGCCAGTGACAGAAAAAGAAATTTCCATAATAGCCCTACCCAATAATCTGCCAATACAGGAGCCACCTGCATCCAATGAAAAACAAGAAAATATTATAGATCAACCGAATGATACAGAAACAAATTTAGTTACTAATACACAGCCGGCGGTAACTCAGCCAACAAAAACCCATCTAAACAATGGTCAACCAATTATACCGGTAGTGGTATTTGCTTGTAATCGTGTTTCCATAACTAAATGTTTAGATAATCTTATTAAGTATCGCCCTAATATGGAACAATTTCCTATTATTGTTTCCCAAGACTGTAGAGATGAGGCTACTAAAAATGTCATTCTGTCGTATAAGGAACAAGTAATGCTAATAGAACAGCCTGATCAATCGGATATATTTGTACCACCGAAAGAAAAGAAATTTAAGGGATATTACAAAATAGCCCGACATTATGGTTGGGCTTTGAATAATACCTTTGGCAAAGGTTATGAGTATGTTATAATTGTAGAAGATGATCTCAATGTGGCACCAGATTTTTATGAATACTTTGCTGGTACTCATCATTTACTGAAACAGGATCCTTCGCTGTGGTAAAGTTAAAATGCGAAACATAATGTATAAATACAATTCAAAATTATTTGTTAAATGTATATCTTATTATAGGTGTGTTTCAGCTTGGAATGATAATGGCAAAGCTAATTTAATTGATGCCTCGCATCCGGAATTATTATATCGTACAGATTTCTTTCCCGGCTTAGGTTGGATGTTAACTAAAGATCTATGGCACGAGTTATCTGTCAAATGGCCAAAATCGTAAGTTTTATTTAAGAGCAGTATTTCAAAATTATAATTTTCTTTTGTTTTTAGTTTTTGGGATGATTGGATTCGTCATCCGGAACAAAGAAAGAATCGTGTTTGCATACGTCCGGAAATATCAAGAACTCGTACTTTCGGCAAAATTGGTGTATCAAAGTGAGTTTTTTTTTAATTACAAATATTTAATATATTTCTAAAAAAAAGAAACATTTAATTTATCTGTTCTGCAAACCTAGTCGATTCGAAAATGAGTGATGTTTTCAAAGCGAATAGTTAAGCATTTAATGTTCTGTGAATCGCACGATTTGCATAACTTGAAGTAACTGGTTACTGCTGGAGCGAAATTTCATTGATAGGTTTTCTTTTTCAAACAAAATTTTATGTTATTAAAAATGCTCGGAGCTTTTATTATTAGCTATCATACTGTTAAACAAAAGAACAAATTCAGCGGTAAAATATCCGAAAATGAGTGCTTACAAATGATTCGGATGCTTTAAATGTTTCAAATAAATATAAGTATTGCAACATTAATCACTGTGATAATTAATTATTTTTAAAGGTTTGTGGAACTTTATGAAGTTAATTAACATGTTTTTGTAAAGGGATTAATTCCTGAAAAGATTCAATTATCGGTTACATTACGATATTCAGCAGTCGGTGCTTTTCAGCGGGTCGTGACAAACAATACACATATAGGTATCGGAGGCAATATCTTCATAAAGTCATTATGAGCTGGTTCATGGTTTATTCTACAATTTAATGCTAAAGAATTATAAAAGTATATAACGGGTTACCCGATATAATGGGTTACCAGGTATCATAGGAGGTGTGAATAGAACTCAAATTATGCTTATTAAACGTAGAAATAACTAGGCTAGCTTCCTTTCGATTGTCAATACCTTGTGTATTTTACAAATAATGATGAAAGATCAGCTACAAGTAATGTTTTCCGTACGAAATACATGCCGCTCAATTGTTTCGCTGTTGAATAAAAAAATGTTCCTAAAACATGTAACTTTTAACAATATACTACTACAGCAATACTATTATTTTATTTATTCCGGATTAAATTTTTTATATGGGCCTTTGATAGCATTTCGCTAGAAATTAGTAATGGAGTAGCATGCTTTATCTGCAAAAATTATTTGTAATGAGTGGTCAAATTTGAGGTTGGAAAGTTAATTATCTGTCAAATAATCAAACGTCAGCAATTGAGCTGTCATCTTTTGACATTTATTAAGTAAAAAGTTAGGAATGTTTAGAGCAATAAAATTTAATTTTGAAAATTTACTATTTTAATGGTAAAAATTTCTATGTAGCGCTAAAATTAATTATTTATAGCGTCAGTTGTGTTCTGGTTGCTCACCTAAACTTAGTCTTTCAACTGGAACAAGAGAAATTAATCGAGTTAATCCGTTATATCACAAGAACGAGGCCAATTGACATCACCAAATTGAGATATTTCTCATGCAATAACTGAATTCTTTCAGTGGGTGTGTGTAGTGTGGAGCTATATTGCCGAAAAAAAGGTCACTGATTTCAACATAAGCCAATTGTGGCTACAAAAGGTTAGTTATTATGTTTTGGTAGCGCAGACAATTCACAGTGTCGGCAAATGAAACCTTGCTCATTTTCGAAAAAATACGGGCCGTGCCATGCGGTCACTTTCTTTGGATGTAACGGTTTTTCAGCCCTATTGAGCGAGTCTCAAAAGGAGCCTGATTACGAGGAAAAGCTGCTCGAATTTTATAAATTAGTCACCATTTGGATAGTAAATTTTCGTAGTTTAAATACTTTTTTCAAGAGTGTATTGTTTCATGTTTAAAATTCCGCAACTTTTTACTAAATAAATGTCAAAGAATGACAGCCCACTTTTTGATATTTATCATTTAACATATAATTTACTTCCTAACCTTAAATTTGCCCATAGCATGACCTGCAGTACGATTTGTTCGTTGGATTTACCATACATATCCTGTGTGATCAATAAATGGAATAGTTCGTATTAAAAAACCATAACAGATTTTTTAACTTGTCTGTCTTACTGGTCATTAATTAATAAAATTTCAGAAACTAAAAGTTTCTGTAAGATCAACGTACTTTATGGGTTTATTTTTTCTTTTATTTTATGTAAAAGTTGGGTTAGGTTAGGTACCACTAATTAGAGAGAGTTTTGCAGTTTTTTTAAGCAGGATAAAATCATTCTTAAATATCATTTAAATCATTTTTTTATTTATCTGTTCTAGTGGCCTATTTTTCGATAAATATTTACGTTATATAAAATTGAGTGAGGAATTTGTACCATTTACAAAAATGAACTTAAGTTTTCTATTAAAGGTAAAGTTATTTTTTTTTTATTTTTATTTATTTATAATAATAATAATTATAATTTTAATATGTCCTTTTTGATTCCATAATACAGGACAACTACGATAAAACATTTTTAAAAGAAATCTATACGTGTCCGATTGTTACGTATGATGAATTAAGACGTGAATTAATAAAACGTGATGGACCCGTTAGAATACAATACAATACCCGAGATCAATACAAAAGAACAGCAAAAATGTTGGGTCTAATGGATGATTTAAAGGTTAGTAAAAAATCTAAATTTAAATTTGTACTTTTAAAGAAATAAAACATTAAAATTTAAATGTTTTAGAGTGGTGTACCGCGTACAGCTTATCATGGTATTGTATCATTTTTCTTTAATAAAAGACGTGTCTATTTGGCACCTAATATTAATTGGAAGGGTTACGATTTATCGTGGAGCTAACAAAATTTTATTATTTTAAGTTTATCTTAGTTTTAGTTAAGTATATTTTTGTTTTTCCTACTTATTCTATTTAATACATGTTACTAACCCAATGAACAAATGTTACAATTTCATATTGTACAGTGAGTTCCAACACTTCAGGATGTTCTGCGTTGTGACAGTTTAAAAATTATTTCGTTATTTTAACATTTTCTAAATTATAAAAGAAAATGTTGCACGTTTTTGTTTTTGTTTTATAAAGACTTGAATTATATTTTCTTTTAAAAGTTTGTGACAATCTTGCGGTCAGAAAAAAATATAAACTTTAACTTATTGTTGGCCATTGTGGCCAAGATATATCTGGACATATTTTTGTGCATTCCCAGTGTAACAATAATGCATTAAACACATTCGACACAGCAGGTTACACGACTACAAATTCCGCCAGCTGCATATGTCACCATGTAGCCAACTCCTTAACTATTTTGAGAGCGGTAGCAGCATCATAAACATCTGTTTCATTATAAATATTATGGATCTTTTAATATGGATATGTTTATGATGCTGCTACCACTCTCAAAATAGTGAAGGAGTTGGCTATATGCGACTCTACAACTGCGTTAGACATAGGTTTTTGACAGAAAAATTCGTACAAGCGAGGCCTCTGTTACTTTATGGTTAAAACACTTAAGTTTGTTTGAAACATATTAAGTTTTTACACAAATCTACCATCTAGAAATAAAGGCAAAATTTTAACTATGAAGTTCCTCAGGAACTATGCTTGTGCACAGAAAATTTCTTTTTGTGTATTTAATAATTAGAAAGAAGAAAGCCAAACAATTCTTCAGACTCAAGCAAGAACTAAAAACCTTTCCACTTGTTGCTTTAGTTTTCCTTCCAGCTGTATACTAGCAATCGGCAATTAACCTATTCAGCCTTAAGCAATTATAATTAATTTTAAAAATATATTAGAAGTACAGTATTCGTATTCGTTGCAGCTACAGAATACACCACATATATATTATATATGTCTCTTTAATTCACCCTCTTTCCTGTCATTAGTAACATTGGAGAAATTAGGAGCAATGAATGAATTAATGCGTACACAATGGAGACACCAAATGCAGCGCCATCTGCTGGTCACATGACACATATATATATTATATATGTCTCTTGATTCATCCTCTTTCATGTTATTAATAATATTTGAGAAATTAAGAGCAATGAATGCATAAACAAAATTTCATTTAAGTTGAGATGCCAACTGCAGCACCACCTGCTGGGCTGATTTGTGAACCTAAACCAACCAGGATGTCACCCAAAAGCATGTAAAAACCTAATTCAAATCGTTCAAGCCGCTTAGGAGGAGTTCAGTGAGAATTACTAGAATTCTTACTAGAGGATATATAAAAACGTTCTCGAAACGGTCTTTCCAATCTCTGTTTAAAGCCACCATGTTGTTTATGATCCGAGGATGTGCTGATGTAGTGAGAATGTTTATAGAACTACATATATATTAAACATTTTGTGATTTTCTTTACAAAGCACTCATTTATTTGACAGTACTTGATGTATTGACATCACTAACCTATTTTTTGTAGTCAACAAAAATAGATAAAAATCTAAGCTACAAAGATGTTTGTGCAGCCGTGTAGCTAAGCTTTCGCCAGAATAATTTTGTCCAGATGTATTTTAATTTTAACAGATTATAGTCGGTAGCCTGCCGTGTTTAATGTATTTAATGCATAAAAGTCTTATAACAAGATATGCCAGATTATGCCAAATTTATCCTTAATAATTCGAAATGTTTTTTTTATAACAAATTTTGAAGTCATGTGACAATAGTCATTAGACCTTAGTTAGGTGTTTTAAAATTGAAGTTTTGGAACTCATTCTCTTAGTTTATTTTAAGCAGGTTTCTATTATTATTATTTTGTTTTTTTTTTATATTAATTTAAATGACCAACCAAATATTATTTACTTTATTATTTAATAATTATAATCTCAGTAAGCATTTTACTTGTATCTCAGAAACAATTTTGTTTTGTACGTTTTTTTTAAAATCCTTTTTAATTTTATTATTAAATGGACCACCTATAATTATATGAATGTTGTATCTTAACAAAATATTGTTTTAATTATTAAGTGAAATCATCATCTAACAAGAACTAAAACAAATGCAAAGCAATAGTTCATATTTTTTTATTTATTTATATTTAAATAATAATAATAGCTTTTATTAATGTCTTAATTAATACTTCTACTGCTTAACTAAAAGAAAAATGTTGGCTTAAAGTTATTTCAATGACTATGATTAATAGCTAAAAAGAAATAAATTGATCGCCATTAAAAGGTGCTAAATTAAATGTTAATTATAAAAGTCTTATTTAATTATTATTTAGAAAATTTAATTATTTTTATATGTAGAAATTTTCAAAATGTTATTAATTTTAAAAATTTTATAAATAATTTTTTGTTAAATTTTTATTTTCGATATTTTCGAGTATTTGTTGGTATATTCTGAAATAGATTTTTTTTTTTATTTTTATTAATTATTTTGTTGAATTGTTTATACACTTTTCGTTTCCTAAAGATGCCATCCAATGAGGTGGCGAAATATCGTAAACAAAAATAAAAATTTACTTAATTTTTATGTTAAAACTTTCAGCTTGAACAAAAAATTATTTATAAAATCTCAATTAATTGTAACTATTATTTTGAAAATTGTATACACTATCTGACTATTTTGTAAAAGCTTTTATATCTGACATAATTAACGAGTAGAAATGACAGCAGTAATGAATAATAATAAATTGCTACAACAAGAATTGAATGTAAATCCTTCAAATCGCTTTTATAATTTTTGTGCTCCTGTAAATGCAACTCACAACCTTTTACTTCTTTAATTTTGCAGCATGTAAATCTTGTTGAAGCAATTGTAAATTTGTTTGTGTCAGATGTGGCGAAAATTTCATTTTAAAAGTTATCTGATCGATTTGTAAATCTATGAAAAAAAAATATTGTATGAAATATTGGTTCCATTTTGTGTGTGTGTGTAATATTTTAAGCGATTTTTCTTCGCCAACAAACAAGTTCATGGCATAATAATTTATTGCGTGAGTAATTTCTAACAATTGATTATTCTAAATTTATAAACTCTTTGTCCTTAAACGTCAAAAAATAAATTTTTAAAATGTCAAAACCTTATGAATTATTCTGCCATTAACAGATATCTATTAGTTTTGTTTCGGAATAAATCATTCAATTGTTTAGTGTGTAATTATGGCCTTAAAATAACTTATTTGTTAATTATTTTAGTCAGTGATTTCTATGTTTTAAACATTTAATTACTCAAATTTCAGTTTAATTCTTTAAGTATTTCAAGTAGAAATAATTCTTTGTGAAATGTGAAATTAAATAGCCATATAAGTCATTTATGAATCTTAAGTCGTTTTCAAAAGTAAATTCGTTTACTGAGAATCACAAAATTAACAATTCACATACAGTTTGTTAGTTATCTAAATTATATTATTAAGTTTCAAAGCCCATGTTTATGGTTTTAGCTATTTTAGTAAATTTTTTCAAATTAATCGAAAATTTGAGGTTAGAAAGAAAATTGTCTGTTAAATGATTAAATATCAAGAATTGAGCTCTCACCCTTTTCAGAGTTGTGAAATTTTAAGCATAAGACCTTACTCTTTAGAGCAAAAAATTTTAATTCTGAAACTTTACTCTCAAAATGGTAAAAATTTCACGCATCACTTCGTAAAATTCGAGCAAATTTTCTTAGTTATCAAGCTTTTGCTGAGAGTTGCTGTACATATTTTAATCGCTAAGTTCGAGGCTCACGGTACTGTTGCTGACAATTGACTCAAGCAAGACGATTTTAGTGGCCGTGGTTGTGAAAACATAGCCGCTGTTTAGTAAAGTGTTGAGAATGAGCCTGAAATATCAACTTGCCACTCACTAGAGATGCTTTACGCAACATTTTGCAAAATATCTTCATCTTCACGCTTATAAAGTTTAACTCTTTCAAGTATGAAAGAAGCCGACCGACCATTGTATGCGTCAAACGTTTGTGAATTGCCTATCTGAAAAACGTATTTTTCACCAAAATCATGTGATGAATTTAATTTTTATTTAGGCGGTTGTCACATATGGGGCTCAAAAAACCCACAAACAGTGCTCGACAAACCATTACATCTAAAGAAAGTGACCGTATGGTAAGGTTTGTGGTCAAGCGCCACCATCGGCGCTTGACCGCAATTGGCAAAGGTTTATATAACAGTGACCTTTGTTTTCAGTAAGACAGCGCCAGAAGCCATCCAAGCAACTTAGTTGTTGCTTGAGAAATTTCTCGATCGCGTAATTTCTCAATTTAGCGATGTCGGTATTATTATATAACGTCGATGGTTCATTTTCTCTGAGGCCATATGAAATATCGGGTTTACTTTAACAATCCACAAACAATTGACTAATGTTTATATAACAGTGGCCTTTTTTATTAAGCAAGACGGCGCCAGAAGCCACACAGTCACCCAAGCAACTTAGTTGTTGCTTGAAAAATTTCTCGATCGCGTAGTTTCTCGATTTAGCGTTGTCAATTGGCCACTTTGGTATTATTATTAAACGTCGATGGCTCATTTTCTCTTGAGGCCATTTGAAATATCGGTTTTACCTTAACAAACCACAAACAACAGACCCTCTGAAAACTGAAATTCGGGGCTGCATTGAAGAGATAAGCTAAGCTTCGTTGCAAAATGTTCGTAAAAAATGTGAAAAAAACAGACGTCTGTAACTAAAGCTAAAGATGGACATTTGTCTGACGTTCAATTCCATTTTTAATTTCCATAATTCTACTTTACATTGGTATCAATAAAACCCGGGGTTGTAGGTGTGTGTTTAAAGGCAATTTACTTCCTAACCTCAAATTTTTGAAAAGCTTTAAAGATAACATTCCAAAAATAATTTTAGGAGCTAATCAGCATGTGTGGCATTATTATAATTATGTCCTTAAAGCAATACGGCTCTTGTTAGTATTAGATCCTTCGAGAGTCTTGCACTATTCTTAAATTATTTACTGTTTTCATTCTTATCTGTCGAGCGGTGAGCGCTTTTGATGTGATGACATTCTCAAGCCGTGTTCTAATCTCCAATCTCCAAACAATTTAATATTTAAATTATTTAATAGTTACATTAAGACATGCCTGTGCAAGTCTTGGCTTAGCTAAGGTGGAGTATGATAAGAACCATTGACTGGGTATGATAACGACTTTAATAGTATTTAGGGATTTTAGTTACTCAAAAAGTTTTCTAAAAATGTTTAAAAATTAAAACAGTTTTTTTTTACAACTTAAAAACTTTAATTACAATTTTATTAAAATTATTTATTTTCTAACAAAACAAACAATTACAATTTCATAATGGAATTAAAAAGGATTAACAGTAATAATTTTAATTGATTGCAAATAATAAATTCTTTTATTAATTTATAGTTTTTATAAAAAAGTGTTGTAAAATTGTATGTTGTATAAAATATAACCAGAGTAGCTGTGAACATACCATTTCTAAGTTTCTGTTGTTAAAATTTTTAAAATCAAATTTTAATAAGAAACAAATAGTTAGTATAAAATTTTAAAATTAAAAATTAATTTTTGAAAATGTCCAAAAAAATTGTGTAGAAATAACGAAATAAATTCCTCTTACCCACATAAGCTCATTTCACAACTACGATATTCAATAAACATTTAAAAAAATATTGTAAGTGTTAAAGCGAATGCTTACAAAAACTATGTATTTCTACGGCTAATGTAAAATACCACGACTTAGCACACATACAATAGGTTGTGAATATAACAATTATTATTTTGTTAATTGAAAAATAAACACAAATTCATTTATTATTTTAAGCCAACAATTTTCTTTGCGAAATATTTTTGTTTGACATAAAAACATAAAAACTTAACTAAAATACAAGAATTCAAAAATTATAAAACACAAGAATAATAATTATCTATTATAATTTGCAGCTATTTTTAGAATTTTAGTAGAAAAAAAAGAGCAAACAACAAATATAAAGAATTAATTTTATTTCAGTTTAATGTTTCATTTTTAATTTATACGTTTTGTAATTAGAGAATTTAAGAAATGTTAAATAATCGTAATTAATTATTGCTGTGTCTATTCTTAAATTAGCGCTAATTTAGATTTATACAAATTAAATAAAATAAAATTTGAAATATTTCATAAATCATAAATGATTATTTTCCAAATAAAATAATTTGTAAATAAAGAAATAAAAATAAATATAAATGTAAAAAAGTAAAGTTCATTACATTTCCAAATAAAATATGTTGTTCGATTTTATTAACTCTCTCACTACAACTACAGGCAGACATATTGAAAGCAATAATAAAAATATTATTTAAGTCCATTATTATTATTATTTTTATTTTGTATTTTTATTTCTTAGTTGTTTAGGAACATTATAGAGTTATTTAGTTTAACACGGGTGGGCAAATTTAAGGTTTGAAAGTAACTTGCTTAGCGAATGATTAAATGTCAACTACAGCGCTGTTATCCTTTGACTTTTCATTAGTACAAAGTTGGAAAGTTTTAAGCATGGAACGTTATACTCATGAGCAACGAGTTTTAATTGTCAAATGATCAAAATTGCGCGGCATCACTTTGTAAAATTCGAGCAAATCAGGCTTCTGCTGACAGCGCTATGCGTACTGGAATCGCTCTTAAATGCGTGATAAGATTTACGTCACTACTTAGCTGTGTAAGTCATAACTCGACAGTGGAACAAACCACTTGTGTGATTACATGATAAGTTTTACATCTGCGCCTGGCCGTAAGCCTTAATCAGATGGTGGTAGACACAAGTCCAGGTTCGTGGTTTGATTTACATCTGCACCGACTATATAGTCATAATCAGATGGTGGTCAAACCACTTGGTTGATTGGACATCACCCACGCCCTAGAAGGCCATCGAATACGTATATCCTCTGGTCACTTCTAGTAGCAATTTCGAAAGCCCGAAGTAGGCCGCAGCCTTCACTCCTTGCTAAAGAGTTGGAGACTTTCCAACTCCTGGTCCAGAACGCATGAACTTCTTTTTTATCAAGAACACGACAGCATTCATACTCACTGAACCTGAACCATTCATTGTGTTAATCTGAATGATCCGACCCACAGACTCTCACGAGGGTCCAAAACCACAACCACCACGATACTCCCATATAGGGGCCAACCTCAATAACCAGTCAGAGAACATCTTTGCCTAAAGAGACAAATAGTGACCTCTGCGAGCGTACTGATTCCCGTGAAAATATGTGGATTGTCCAGTTGACTCCTACTAGCCTTTGAGGGGCCTGGGCTCCCTTTTACTCCGCAAGACACCGGTCTAAATGGAATAGTAGGTTCCAAAAAGACTATCATATGCCCCCGGGCGGAACACAAGTCTAGATGGTTGTGTGATCCATAAGGACTTATAAATGTGCCCCCGGGGGGACCACTTGGGTAATCTGTAGTGTGCACCCACGCCCTAGGAAGCCGAAGACATAATTCTATACAGCAGGTCATTCCTAGTTGTAATTTCGGAAGTTTCACCAACTCCTACTCCTTGCTGAAGAGTTAAAGACTATCCAACTTCTAATCCAGAACACATGAGAAGCATGCTCACTGGATCCGGATCATTTACCGTTGCTCTGAGTAGAGGTGAGATGATCCTGGCCCCTTAATCAAATTCATGAGGGTCTGCGAAACCACAACCACCACGATGCTCCTGAAGAGCCAACCTCAATAATCAATTAGAGAACAGTTAAAAGGTTAAAAAGCTGAACTCTGGGGCTTACTGATTCCTATGGAAATAATGTGGAGTTGTTCAGTTAGCTCCCTGGTAGCCTTTAGGGGACAGGGCTCTCTTTTACCCCCGGTGACACATGTAATGACGGTTAGATTCCGTCAACACATAAATGTGCCTCCGAGGGGGAATGAGTCTAAAATATCAACTCGTCGACACTAGATACACTTTGCGCAACATTTTGCATTAACGTCTTCAACTCGTTCAAGAATTAAAGCCGACCTACCTTTGTTTGCGACTACGTCTGGATGGTAAGAAAAACTAAACGAAAACAACGTATTTTTCAACAAAATCATTTTTAGTGATGACGCTCGTTTTTAACAAGGCGGTTATGTAAAGTAACAAAATTGTCGCCTATGGGGCACATAAAATTCGCAAACAGTCCTTAACAAAGCGTTACATTTGAAGATTGTGATCATATGATGTACCCCCCGGGGGCACATATATGTGCAACTGGGGGAAAAAGGGAGCCCAGTCCCCTGAAATCAGCAGGGGTACAACTGGAAATTTCACTTTATTTCCACGGGAATCAGTGATCCGCAGAGTTCCGTTATTTGTCTCTTTAGACACTTAACTGTTCCCTGACTGATTATTGAGGTTGGCCCCTATTGGGAGTATCGTGGTGGTTGTGGTTTCGCGGCCCCATATCAGTCTATGGTTCTATGGTGGTCGGATTCATTTCACCTTTAATAACAGCTACCTGGTGAAATGTTCCCCAGATCCAGTGAGCATGCTAGACATGTGTTCTGGACAGGAGTTGGAAAGTCTCCAACTCTTAAGCAAGGAGTGATGGTTTGCAGCCCTGCTCTGGAAACATCGAAGTTGCAACTAGAAAGTTCTGTTGCATAGAATTATAGCTTCGGCTTCCTAAGACGAGTATGACGTTCCAAATTGTGCAGTGGTTTGATCCACCATCTGATTAAGGCTTCATGGCCAGGCGCGTATGTAAATCTAATCACATGTTGATCATATGCTGCTGTTTGTGATCAGGAGACTTCATTGGCCCCTATTTTTTACGAAAATGAGCAAGAAAACGCCGTCAACGTGAATTTTCTACGCTGCCAAACCATGATAAACCATTTTTAGTGGCTACAATTTGCTAATGTTGGCATCAGTGACCTTTTCTTTAGCAAGGCGGCGCCACATGCATACATATAAACAAATACAAAGAAATTAACACTCATACACTGAGGTCAATTTAACAAAGAATCAAATTATTCCAATTTCCAAGAAAATTTCTTTAGAGCTGGAAATGGCAGATGGAATAAGATATTCCGCAGAATGTAATATCTTTAACATTTGGAAGCGATCCATCAGATATTCCTCTAAAAATCAGAATTTCGGTTTGTTTTTTGTTTATTTGTTTAAAATCGTTAGTAGCCCTTTTGCGCAATAAGACTGAACCTCTTCCAAAAGCATTCACAGTCTCTTATTTCTCACTGCGTGCATAATCGGGGCAAAATAATTGGTTTTCAACTGGACTTGACTCAAGTCCATAGTAAACATTGTTTCCTCTATTTTCTCTTTTTTAAAGTACCTTAAAAGCAAATGACTTACCAACCTTTTGGCAGAAATTTAAGCTGTATAGGATAAATGGATAGCATGGATTGTCTTAACATTCTTTATCATCATCATCGCCGTTTACACCTGCAATAGTTTAGCAAAATTTTTACACCGTAAGAAACAAAAGGGTAATTTACTTAATTCCGCGGTATAGGGTATTGGACGGAAATGAACATACGGAAGAGTTTCCAAAGTTTGGTTTAGTCATACTTTTGTCTGAATCCAAATTATTTTGTAATGCGAACTGAGCAATATTTGTGTCCCTAATTTATCAGGAAAGGATATGTAAGAAGAGGAAATACATCTGGCTTAGCTGGTCACAGCTACGACAAACGATATACAAGGCATTTAATTGATTGAATACCAAATATAAAAAGGGAGACTCAAACTGGTGTAGTAGAGAGTCTCTTCCTGCATAATAAACAGACATATTGGCTTTTGCATTGTTTAAATGTGTGTAAGGTGGCGAGACAATTAGAACAACGCTTCTTTCGCTTAACTTGTTTCTTGGTCGTCCTTCGACCGTTAGGAGTGCTTGTGGAGTCTCCCCCACATTGATAGGTTTTGATAAAATCTTACCATCATTACATATGTGTCACCAGGGGGAAAACGGCAGCCTAGTCCCCTGAGGGCTAGCAAGGAGTCAACCACGTTTTTTCCACAGGAATTAGTAAGCCCCACAGTTTGGCCATTTGGTTTTTTGGTCTTTTAGCTGTTCTCTGTCTGATTATTGAGGTTAGGCCTTCGGGAATATCGTGGTGGTTGTGGTTTCGCGGCCCTCGTGAATTTGTTTAAGTGGCCAGGATCATCTCACCTTTACTGAGCACATTGGGTGAGTGGTCCGGATCCAGTGAGCATGCTTGCGATGTGTTCTGGACCAGTCTCCAACTATTTAGGAAGATGTGGAGGTTGGCGGCCCTGCTTCGAAACCTTCAAAATTGCAACTAGGAACGACCTGTTGCTAGAAATTAGTCCTCGGCTTCCTAGGGCGCGGGCGCACGCATCATTTTGCCCCTGTGGTGCATACACACGCTAGGTACTGACGTAATTCTTACCACGCATGTGAAAAACACTTTTTTGAGAGGTTTGAAGATAAAATTGTTTGTTAACTGTTAAACTTTCGGGACTTAGAAAAATTTCCATTTTTTGTTAAAGCTAGACTTTCGATCTGGGATTGAATGACTGCTTAAAAATGCTTAAAAATAGCGGCCGTTACTGACTCAAGTCAAGCCACCTAAAGAATTAATTGCTGCATGAGAAATTTCTCGGTCGCTTTACTTCCGGATTTGGCGATGTTAACTGTCTGGCTCGTTCTTGTGATTTAACGCCGCTAAATTATTTTCTCTAAGGCCATTTTAAAGACCAGATTTACCTGAACAACTCACAAGCAAACAACTTTCTAAAAGATGAAATTCGGCACTGCATTGAGATTAGCGAAGTTTTATTGCAAAATTTGCTTCAAAAAATTTTGTGAAAACAGTGGACGCCTGGCAACGTGCTAGAGGAGGAGATTTGCCTGACATCACATTTCAATATTAGTTCCCAAATTTTTTGCTTTACTTTAGAGTCAACAAAACTGAAGTTCTGTCATTCTTTTCCATTTCTGCCGGCTGTTTGTTTGATATAGGCGTCGAGCACTTTCGATGTAAAGATATCATTGTCAAACCGTATTCTAAACTGCTCTAAATTGAGTACAATTTAGCCAGCCACAGTAAAGATGGAAATATATAGCAACAGTATTTCATTTACTGGAGGAACAAATCCAAACAACTTAATACCAAAACTAAAATTGCTAGAAAAACGTGTGTTTTCTAAGCCAATTTGCTTCCTAACCTCAAATTTGCCCACCCACATCATATATACCTACATACATACACATATATATAGTCTTTTTAATTAACAATTCGAGAATTACTTAATTGTTAGTTAACTTAAATTATAATTTCTTTAAACATAAAACAAAACTTAACTTTAATAGTTACTCATCATCAACTTGTTCACAATCAATTTCACTACACTCTGAATCAGAATCATTGGCCGACTTAATGGAACGTTGTGTTACCGCCAAACCATTAAAGCCAAAATCATTTTTGCCACCACATTTTTCACCATTTGAGGTTTTGTGTTCTAGAAAATTGGCATTGCTATCACCAAATACACGTTCCAGTTCGGCCAGACCATTAGATGTTGCGGCTGTTTCTCCTTCTGGCATTGCCAGATTGCTTAAAACATTATATTTCATTTGTAAATAGGAATCGCTGGGAGATGGTATATTTTGATAAAGACTTGAAGCGGTTGCATAATCTAAATATCTTGGAGAAGATGATATACTTGTTGTAGAGGAGCTGGCAATAGAGCGAGGCGTTAAGTACGGTGGTAGAGTATAATTCAGGGGTTGCCCTCTCGACAGTATAGCATTGCGGGCACTTTCTATTACACTGGCATTGGGTTGCATGATTGCTGAACCAGGATAAGCTCTTAGCTGGGTGGCTGCTAATGGTGCCATTGTTGAGGGGGGCGTATTAGCTGGTGGTGGATTGTTTAGCATTATTGATTGCAAGGGCGCGGGACCTGCAGGCGTTTGACTAAATAGCCACAAACGATCACCAACTACCATGGGCCGTGCCAAGCCACCAATACCCAGTTGGGCATAATAGTGTGAAGCTAGAGTTTCAACATCGGAGGTATATTTACGTTTCCACTTAGTGCGACGATTTTGGAACCATATTTTTATCTGAAATTTACCAAAAACAAAACCGAAAAATTATTACTTTTTAATTAATTTTAAAGAAAAATATTAAAAAATAAATTTTTACATAATTTTCCACTTTGCTTTCTGAAGCTTTAAGATCAATAACATACTTTAAGAGACAAGTGGACTTTCAAAATTCTTATTTTTGGGTTTCATATAAAGCGTGGGAAAATTTAAGGTTAGGAAGTAAATTGGCTTAAAACACACTTTTTTCACATCTTTAGTTTTATTGACACCAATGTAAAATAAGAATATGGGACTTAACAATGGAATATGATGTTGGGAAAACGTCCATCTCTAAAACGTTGGCAGACGCCTAATTGAAAATGAGCCTCATCACTTAAGATGGTTTTGTTTGGAAAATGTGTTGCTTTCGGTCCGTTTTTCAAACAATCAATTCACAAACGTTCTACATTAATAAAGGTTGATTGGATTTAATTCTTAAACATGTTAAACTTTATAAGCGTGAAGATGAAGATCTTTAGGCAAAATGTTGCGCAAAGTACTTTTTCTTAAGAGTGTAATGATCCATGTTAAAATTTTAGAAATTTTTATTAAATAAAAGTCAAAGAATGAAAACTCAATTCTTGACATTTAATCATTTGACAAATTCATTCCTAACCTCAAATTGGATAAATTTGAGGTTAGGAACTAACCAAGCGAAACGATTGAAGTTCGCTGTTTCCAATATTTCTCCTCTTTATATTATTTTCCCATTAATTTTTCTAATTTGATATGACTGTATAGGAGGGGTCTTGTGACTCCGCTAGATAGCTTAATCAGGGGAATTAAGAGGAATTTTATTTAAACTATTGAAAAATCGATAATTCATTTTTATAACGTTACAGGTGATCGCTATGGAGTCATGATTATTAACGTCTTCATTCACCAATTGAACATCCAAGATGTGTAGAAGCTATGATTTCAACAAGATGATGCATATATCTCGTACCACAATTGATGTATTAAAGAAAATTGTTGGTAATCGCATTGCTTTACGTTTCGGCCCCATGATTTGGCCTTCAAAATCGTGCCATTTCAATCCGCTAGACTATTTTATGTGAAGATATGTGATGTTGCTAGTTTACGTTGATAAGTCTGTAACGATTGAGCGCTTGGAGGACAATATTTCCAGCGTTATTATCGATAACAACGATATGTAAATGTTGAAAAGAGTCATCCAGCTTAGACTACGTCTGAAATAGCCATGACGGTCATATTTAAAGTAAAATGCCAAAAGATTAATTCTCGGGTAAAATAAATTTTATTTCAATTTAATAAGAAAAAACTCATCTTTCTCCTATACCTCTAGAAAAAACATCCTTTATATCAAAAGGAAAAAATATCCTCCCTCTACCAACATTATAAGCGGTCAATAATCTTGTTTATTTCTTTTCAAATATTTTTTTTCTGACAATAATGTCGTAATATTCTCACTTAATATATACCAGTGACGCGTTAAACAGAAAATAGGTAACGCATATCCATGTACCCATTCCGCCACTTTTTAATAAAGCGTTGAAATAACACCAAAAATCTTGAGAAAAATTTAATTAATTTTTCTACGTGTACATGCTTTCAACGTGTACATGCTTTATCTATTATTGTAAATAAATAATATTGTTGTCATTCGCTCGGTAGAAGCTGTCGTTACTGGCTGTTTATTCGGTATGATTGACGAGCGCCTTTAATGCGATGACATCATTTTCAAGCTGCGTTTCTGTTTCGTTAATGTTTTCGTCTTTTATTTTTTAAGAAAAATACCCTCAGAAGGGCACACCTACTCAACATCTCTTTTATTATTTTTAATTATCCCGCATATAATGCCAGGTGGCGCGGCAATCTGCCTTCATGAGAACGACATACCCCAACACTGCTTATAAACCTAATACAGCAATACTATCTAGCAACGCGTCTTGAAAATTATGCCATCGCATCGCAAGCGCCGGCCTATCATACCGAACTAATAGCGAGTAAAGACGGTTCAAATTGAGACAAATGGCACTAGTTAGGCTTAAGTTTACAATTAGAAGATAAAGTATCTAAATCACTGTGCAATCTTATTCAGAATTCGTCATCAATGTAATAACACTATATCCTTTTAGCATATAATTTTAACTATTTAATTCGTTATATTTTTTTAACGAACTTAACCCTACTTAAATAATAAATTTGTTTTTTTAATATTTGAAAATTACATAGAAAACTGACTGAAAAATTCTCATTCTGTTTATTAAATTGTTTATAGATTTTTGTAGCATTTGAAAATTTTCCTCTTTGCTTTACAGTGAACAATAAATGAGAAAATATTTTATTTACCTGAGTTTCAGTTAAATGCAATTGTTTAGCTAAGGCCGTTCTTTTAGCTACTGATAAATATTTGCCTCTTTCGAATTCTGTTTCCAAAGCTTTAATTTGTGAAGCTGAAAATGCTGTACGTGGACGTTTTTTGCGATCATCGTTGGAACCTTTAATTAAAAATAAAATAGTTATAAACAAAATTAATTAAATTTGAATCTAATTAAGTAGTTTTTTAGGCAGAAAAACGTGCTTCTTTTCATTTCACATGATTATTTTCAATTCCAAAAAATCTCTTAAATACCGAAATGGCATTCTTCGTTTTAAATTATGATTGTCATCATTTAAGGAAGCACAAGCACAACCACATCTTGAAAGGACTAATCAACCCCTAGAACAAAGGCAGCTACCTCCATAATTTCGCGCTTTTATTTTCATGCATGTGATAATTTTTCTTTCGATTAAAGTTATACAGCCTCCCAGCGAAGTGTTCTCTAGTCACACTTTCACCAAAGTAGAAATGGAAAAGCCACTCCTACCAAATATTGTAGTAATAAAGCTAAAGCTAGTTTTATTCAAACCTAAAGTAAAGTTTTAAGAAATCTACAATAAAAGTAAAAATGAAAAAATTGGTGACAGAAGTGAAGTCGCGAAAACCTTGACGTTTAACGAATGAAAAGTGAAACAGCTAAAGGGAAATTAATAGGTTGGATTTGCAAGTATTAAAAATTGCAATTAACAGATGTTCCCATAGTAACGCTATTTCTGCAAGACCTTTATTTAAATCTACCCAAAGAATGTAGTGAAAAGTGTTTTGTATAGAGTTATAGATTTTTTAAATCGAATAAAATAAAAATGAATTTTTTAAATTGACATAAAATTTACTTCATTCGAAACATAATCTTCTGACATTAAAATTTAAATATGACTTCTGGCATATGACGGCCACGGCTGGCTAGGATGTAGTTTAATCCGGAGGTCCAATTTTCGATGAAGTTTTCCAGTCTTTGTGGCCAAATATTGGATATAAGGGCACGAATATTGTCGTTTTAGAGTTATCGACATAGATTAGCGGCTTCATATATCCCCTTAGAAAATAGTTTTGCGGCGTTAAATTGCCATAGTTTTGAAGCCAATTCATGGGTTCGAAACGCTTCCTTTCATAAATCAATTGTGGAATGAGTTGTGTAACATGTTGCGCTGTCTTGTTGAAACTACAGCTTCTGTACATTATGATTGTTCAACTAATGAAAGAAAGATCTAAGTAATCATGGCTCCATTAGGTCACCAATTACTAATGTTCTACAAAGTACCAAAGTACCAAAAAATCCATTAGCCCATAAAGTACACCAAACAGTTAGTTTTTCTGCATGTAAGTTTGTCCCAACATAAACTTAATGGTTATCATCACTCCAAATACGGTAGTTTTGTTTACTGACGTATCCATTTAAACAAAAGTAGACTTCGTCACTAAACAAAATTCGCGTGTGATCGAATATTTCGAACAGAACTGTGATTTAAAAAAAAATTTTTTGAAGATTTTGGAAGCGTTGCGTTCTGCACGAAAATCGCATTAAAATAATTAAAATCCACTATGAAAATGGTGATTCAGGTAAAGTTCATTTCGTACAATTCGTGATATTTTCGGACAATATAATCGTCCTTCTGAGACCGCTATTAAGTATTTGGTCGTTAACTTTAACGCATGTTCGACCGGGTCGTTCAACTGAAAACATCGCAGCCGTGAGCCACAGTGTTGAAGCAGATTCAAACCACCACATGGCTAATTTTCTATAAGGATTTGACTTTGAAGCCTTACAAACTTCAACTGTTGCAGGAATTGAAGCCGACCAAACATTCATATCGCCGTAAATTCGCTCAATTCATTCAGGCTGGTTTTTCTGAACAAATCATTTTTTCACTTGTCAGGGAATGTCAACAAGCAAAATTGCCGTAATAAGGCTTCTGAAAATCCAAGAGCGAAAAAGGCTTTAATGCTTAACGTGTCACTGAATGGCGCGCTATGTGGTCTGAAGGCGTGATTAGGCCGTTTCTTTTTTCGAAGATAAGGTTAGAAATGCGCTAACGGGCAATACAAACATTCATATCGCCGTAAATTCGCTCAATTCATTCAGGCTGGTTTTTCTGAACAAATCATTTTTTCACTTGTCAGGGAATGTCAACAAGCAAAATTGCCGTAATAAGGCTTCTGAAAATCCAAGAGCGAAAAAGGCTTTAATGCTTAACGTGTCACTGAATGGCGCGCTATGTGGTCTGAAAGCGTGATTAGGCCGTTTCTCTTTTCAAAGATAAGGTTAGAAATGCGCTAACGGTCAATAGATCATGCTATCGCGAGATGTTAACAACTTAATTTTGGCCTATTATTGACAACATGCTTATCACTGACATGTGGCTTCAACAGGACGGTGCGACATATCAACCAGCCAATGAAACGATCAATTTATTGAAAACCAAATTTCCCGATCGCATAATATGACGACAATCAGCAGTTATCCGTGATGTGATTAACGAAATAGGCCTGTACTTTTGCCAAAAAGTGATTAAAAACTTTGATGAAAGAATCGGCATCTGTCAGCGTGGTCGTGGTGGACATTTGCAGGTATCATTTTTCATTTATAATTGCCCAGCTTTTCTCTTCATAAGGCAATAAAAATTGTAATCATCTTGATCTAAATTTGATTAGCTTTCCGGATACGCGATGCTTGTATGAAAAAATACCATTCAGATACAAGAGAACGGTGTAAAGGAATTTGAATCTTTTTTTCCCTAACTGATCTGGCAACCCTGGTTTCATCAAAAAGATTTTATGGCGTTTTTAAAAAATAATTTTATTAAGAAATAAGAGAACACGAATATTAAGGAGGTTGTTGCATGGAACTCCCTATAGCTTCGAAGAGAACTGGGAAACATAACCATATGTTTTTAATTCGTAAACATGTCTAATGATATAAGACGCTTAGCTTTCTTTTGGTGTAACATTTAGAATTAAATTTAAATAATTTTTTTTTTCATATTAATCTTACAAATACGTGTTATATAATAAAAATTAATATTTTATGGTAATAAATTTCAAAAAGCTGAATTCATTTTTCTAGTGTTTAGATTCATTCTTGACACACTGTATTTATTTTTTATTTTTTTAAATATAATTTTTACATCGACCAATGAATTTGAGTTAAAACATTAATTTGTTTTGGCAATCAGCGGCCAGCCAGCCGGCCATGTTTTATTTGATTATTTTTTATTTTTATTTAGCTTCCTTCTCGACAAATTAAACTTATTTTGCAATTCTTTTATTGCCAACTTTTTACACATTGAATAATTTGCTTTAAATTATATAAAATAAACACTCATTTTTTTAAAAATATTTTTTATATCATTTTTTAAAACGAATTTATTTTTAAAAATTACCCTGAATGCGAGAAACTATTTTAATTAAAACGACATGATGGTTTAACCAGCAATTTGCTAAAACATTTTTGTTCAGAAAAATAGAAAATGCATGCCAATGTGTTCTATTTTGGCTACATGAAATTTTTCTTTGTTAGAGAATCTAGTAGGATTTTTATCAATATCTTAGATTAAAAGGTGTTTTTAAAGCGGTATAGAACTTTGAAGTGGAATAAAATAAAAATGAGTTTTCAAATTGATATCAAATTTACTTAATTTGAAAGATAATCTTCTACATATATAAAAATAAGTCGGGTTTGCTCGGAATGTATAACAGCTGCTTGGAATGGGGCATATTTCCAACCGCATGGAAGAGGCAGAGACTTACCTCGGAGTAAGACTGAATCCAAAGCTGACATACTGGGATCAGATCCAATACTCAGCGAAGATAGTGTCACAACTCTGCCGACTTATGGCGAACATCGGGGGACCCAGCCCAAGTAGGCGAAGGCTACTGATGGAGGCCTACAACAGCATTCCACTATATGGGAGTGGGATCTGGGCGAGGACATTGAGTGTCAAGCGCAGGACGAGGGCATTGCTGTCAGTGCAGACAACAGCGGCATTGCGGGTGGCTTCTGCTTACCGCACTGTATCCGCACCTGCTGTCCTCGTAATAGCGGGAATGCGGCCGATAGATTTGCAGGCGATAGAACGGGAGAGGATCTACTACGCTAAACGGAATAACTTCCTATCGGCACCCGAAGTGGCTGCCATAAAACGGGAAACCATGGAGAAATGGCAGATGCGATGAAGAAGTGAGAACTATGGGAGATGGACATACCAAATGATCCCGGTTGTGCATAAATAAATGGATATGCAGGGAGAATGGAGAGGTAAATTTCTACCTAACGCAGATCTGGACACGGTTACTTTTGTAAGTACCTTCACGATGTGGGGAAGTGCAACACTTGCTTCTGCATTTACGAGGATGACGATGTTGTAGACGACGCCGACCACACCTTTTTCAAGTGCCACCGCTGGTATGGATACCGCGCGGAAATAGAGGCATAAACTGGGCGAACGGCAGCAACGAATATAGTGGACAAAATGGTCAGCAGTCGCGAAAACTGAACTGCCGTGGGGAACTACGTGGAGCAAATACTTCGCAGAAAAAACGTGACCTAGACATGGTGACGGTGAACCAACACTGATTTAGTGCTCAAACTGGTGGACGCAGGCTTAGTACGACAGGGCCATTCTGGCCGGATAGGGATCCTCCCCGAGGTCATGCGAGAGCGATACCGGGGAGGTCAACATATCCCAGACTTAAGGTTGGTTTTTAACCGGTAGCCGTAGCGGAGTTCGGCATACGGCGGAATGACGATTCTCGCCAGATACGTAATGTATTTTCCCATCTTAAATCCACAAAAAAAAATCATTTGATAGACAATTAACTTGCTAACCTTAAATTTACCCACCCGTTATAAGCATTCATTTGAACTTTGTTATCTAGATCCCTAAAAGGAGAAGTGAGTAACACATTCAATATAGTTTCTATAAACTCTATTGATATGGGTCCAGCTGGAGTATTAATGCGAATAATCAAACAGCTTTCCCGATCATACTCTTTTCAAGGAAGTTCCAAAATAAAAGCCAAACATTAGATGATTTAATAAAAATAAAAAGAAAAGCACACTTTATATAGCGTATTTCCCCCCGGGGGCACATAAATATGGACTTTATAGAACTTCGACTATCTAGAAAAAAAGGGAGCCCAGTCCCCTGAAGTCAGCAGGGGTACAACTGGAAACTCCACTTTATTTCCACGGGAATCAGTAAGCCGCAGAGTTCGTTATTAAGGCTTCATGGCCAGGCGCGGATGTAAATCGAATCACACAGTTTATATAGCGTATTATGGAATGGCTAAATTGGAGATAAGCAAAACTTTGTTGTCAATCAGGACTGTCCTGAGCTTTTAGCCTTTCTAACTATCTTATAAAAAAGTTTTCAACAGTTGAGAAGGAATATAGACCACCGGACAGTTACTTAAAGAGTTTCTTGTGTGTTGGTTTTCCTTATGATTTTAATAGCCGCTTCCAAAGAAAATATTCTCGATGACAAAGTATTTTAAGAAATGTTGATGCCAATCCAATTTTTCAATTGACAGTTATGTTGAAAAAGAGCTTATCTAAAGCTAAGAGCTTATCTTAAGTTTAAGAATACTTACACTTACTAAGTTACATTACAAAAGTTATGTTATTAGAGACTTAACAAGCGATTGTTGGAAAACAAAAGCAGCCAATTAGCAAATCCATTTAAGCGTCATCATACATCAAAAATTAAAGAAGCTCGATTTGGACATAAAGCTAAGATAGAGACAACGATAAGTTTAAATGTGTGAACTTGTTTGAATATGGTTTTTCAAGTGGATCTAAAATTTCTTATCTTACATACGGAAATGGTGTACGCAAAAAAATTCTGATTATTAAGAATCATTCGAAATTGTATGGTTCCATCACCATGCTGATGAATTTCTAAGCCAATGCATAACTAGTGATAAAACATAGTAGAACCACTGCACTATAAAAGTAAAGCAACATTTAGAGAACTAAAACCTTAAAATCGGTTAGAAACGACAGAATTACGAAGGTTTTTTTCGGAATTCTTATTTTCTTTCGGTAAAATGAAAAGGCCAGCTTTTTCCAAAATATAGATTTTAAATAATCGTCTTTACAGTAATCAATCTTACCATGATCATCTTCGGATGTAATATCGCTTTTGGCATCATCTAAAATATCCTCATTAAAACTTGACTCCGAACTAGAAAATCTTTGTTCACCACTGTTCAATTCATCACAATTTCCAACACAGTAATTATGCACTGTTGTATTTAAATCGTAGTTAATTTTATGATCAATTTCATCACTTGTTGGCCTGGGTTTGGATAGAATATTTTCAATAGAAAAACTATTACGATAACGATGAACTACCGCAGGTGTTTCCATAATTTTTTCCTTCAAATTTCTTTTATTTTTCTTTTGGTTTTTTTTCGAAATTTAAAAATATGAAAAAAAGAGACAACTTCGCGCTTTACAACCGTTTGTTGTTAAAAATCTTTTAAAACTAAATTTTATTTTACAAAACACAAAATTATAAGAAGTTTATTGAAAATCTTTAAAAAAGAATTTCAGCCAATATGAAAATATCCAATTGTAAGATGATTTAAATTTAGACTAGAAAGAGAAGGTCTATATAGAAAAGTATTACTGCTCTCTTCAACAACAACAGCACAACAATATTTAAATTCTGTTAATGCCAGAAAGCAACATGTGTGAAATGTGTAACACCCCAACAATAGTCACGATCTGTTTTATAAAAGATATAGAAAGCAGCCACTTGAAAATATTATTTGTATATGTAGGGAAGGCGTTACTCTTTAAATTATGATCCTTCGTATTATGTTGTTGTTATTGTTTATTGTTTTGTTATTCTTGTCTTTCGTTAACAGCAAAATATTTTCATAATAATCGTATATAATTGAAACTTGATGTCTCTATTAAGAATCATTTAAAGCGATATAAACATTATCATTTTTCAACTAATGAGCAACATGCAGCTTCATTAAGCAAAAGTACAACAAAAAAAAACAAAACGAAAAAAAAATTGCACCTCGTATTTTTAAAACACTTAAGATTTTGAAATTTTTGTGGTAAATGCTTAATTTAGCACTCTGTTCAAAATAATTTGTCAATTATATTAAAATCATTTTTATTTGTTTCGCCTCTGCCTGTTGCTCTTTCGACAATTTATTTCAAATAATTTTGCTTTTAACTTGATTCTAATATATTTTCTTTATATTTGTTGTTGTTCTAATTTTATTTTAAAATTATTATTTCTTTAATTTTTTTGTTTCTTTTTTGCTTGTATGAAAATTGTCTGAAATTAATTGTGGATATTTTGTTTAAATTTGTCGCAATTAATTAGCATTTTTATTAAAATTTGTAATAATTAATTTTGAAATATTTATTTAATTACAAAAGTTTTATTTTAATAAAAATGTATGTATATTGCAAAATCTTTTCATTGCTAGCGATGCGTTAAAATATCTTAGTGAAAAGTATGTCACTGTACACATCTCTGAAAATATATCTAAATTTATAAAAAAACATCACTAATTAGAAAGACCCTATAAAATAACACTTTTTTTTACATTTCACATTTTTTAGGATGGCCAGACATCTTAAGCGTTGCAATTTTAAAAAGTTCATGTTTCATAAATGTCCACCACGACCACGCTTATAGATGTCGCTTTTTTCATTAAAGTTTTTAATCAGTTTTTGGCAAAATGGCTTTCATATTTCATTAATCACATTACGAATTTTGATTTTTAAGGCTGAAATTAATTTAATTGACTCCGTATAGACTCTGTCCTTAAGATAGTCCCACAAAAAATAATCGAGTGGTGTTAAATCACACGATCTAGCCGGCCACCTAACAGCTGAATGCTGTGAAATTATACCATCAGGAAATTTAGTTTGCAATAAATTGATCATTTTGTTGGCTGTGTGATATGTGGCAACGTCCTTTTAAAACCACATATCAATGATATCCATGACGTCAATAGTAGGCCAAAATTAAGTTGTAAGCATCTCGCGAAAGCGTGATCCATTGACCGTTACCGCATTTGCAGCCTCATCTTCGAAAAGAACGGCCCATTCAAGCCTTCAGACCACATAGCGCACCATACAGCGACATGTTAAGCCCGCAAAGGCTTCTCAATAATCGCTGCAACATTTTCAGAAGCCCAAATGTGGCACTTTTGCTTGCTGACATACGCCGACAAGTAAAAATTGGCTTCGTCTGAAAATATGTTTTTTTTTCAGAAAAACCAGTCAGTTGTTCCTGAATGAATTGAGCATATCTACGACGATGTGAATGGTCGGTAGGCTTTAATTCCTGCAATAGTTGAACTTTGTAAGGCTTCAAAGTCAAATCCTTATGCAGAATTCGCCATGTGGTAGTTTTGGATTATCGCAATTGTTGAGAACATCGAGGAATTGACAAATTTGCATCTGCTTCTGTTAAACGACCCGGTCGAACATACATTGGTGTTCGCATATTTTGTATCGAGTCTGTCAACTTAAATTTAATGACCATATTCTGAATTGTGACCTCAGAAGGATGTTTATGTTGTCCGACAATATTATGAATTTTACGAAATGTAATTTTAACAGAATCACCATTTTCATAGTGGATTCTAATTATTTGAATGCGATTTTTGTGAGAAATTGAATTCATTGTAACAATTGCCAATGCATTTGTACGAATACGTCAAAAAACTAAATGTCAAAACTATCATGTTGTTCGTGTTACCACAATTGAAAAGTAAATTTATTGTTGAAAAACCCTATACATTACGCTCATATTGTTACTTTTTATCAACTCATTGGATTCTGTTGTCATTCCCTTCGGTGAAAACCGTCGTTACTGTCCTTTTATTTGAAACGATCGATGAGCGCTTTCGTTGTATGTTTGCAATTTTCTTGTGAAGTTGTAATATTTTATTATTATTGTATTAGATTCTTTTAATTAGACCATAAATTATTTGCATTAATTTGCTTTGCTGTCACTTTATTTACTAAACCCTTTTTAATTTTCTTGGCAACTTCTTTGGCTTAGATTTTAAGCTTAATATGGCCAGCCATATTAGCTGCGATATTCGTCTTTAGGAGAGTTAAAACGTCTAGATTCATGTTATATGAAAACATCTGGCAACCTTTATATACTTTTTTCATTTTTAATACCATTTGTAGGTATAAGCCAAACAAATTCTGTAGCGAGAACTAAAACTCATTTGTTTGCTAAACATCTTTATATGTGCGGATGGCATAAAGGCCTTAGAAATTTAACTTCTGTTTCTGTAACAAGGCTTTAAAGAGCAAACATTAAATATAAGATATTATACCTTGAATAACAGCACCATTTTTTTGAATGGAAGGATCTCAAAGCCTTCTGGATGCAATTTGCAGAACTTAAGTTGTCACAAAATCTACTTTGATCAGTGAGCTTTGGAATTGATTTTAAACATTGATTGATTGATTGGTGGACAAAGTGGAAACTGCTTTATAATAAAAGTAAACTCCTGCATCGCTGCAACATTATTTGACCTGGGAAAGTGAATGCAAACAAATGCTATGAATAGTTTGTCATGGAAAAAGTCGTGAGTGAAATTATTAAGCTGTTCAAAGTGACTCCACAAGAAACGGCCTCTTTTAAAATGCGTTCTGTATGAAGCAGATAAAATGAAGAAAATTTTTTCGATAAGGTAACCACTAATTAATAGCGTCAACAAAAGGAAATGAAACTTACGAATGCAATCGATTGCATTAGTCTCTCTCGAAGTGGGAGAAAGTGTTTAGTCAAACATAAGTCGGACTACTTCCAATAACGCTCAATTGAACAAAATTGCACTGGGCAACAAGTTTGTGCTTCGGTTTAAGAGTAAAATAAATGTGAATTTAATATTGTTGTTGATACACTGTCCTCTACGGCTTAAAAGACCTGAAAAATAATGAAAAATTTAAGGTTAGGAAGTAAATTGTCTAAAAATGCACACTTTGATAACTCCAGTTTAATTGATACCAACAAAATTAGAAAATGAAATAGAAAAATTGCTACTTTATTATATAGGGAAGATCTCCTCCAGCACTTTGGCAAACGAGCGGAGTGAAAACACAACTCCAATTGGCATTCCCAAATCGAGAAATTACACGACCTGGAAGTTTCTAATGCAATAACTTAATTGCTTAGTTGGCTGTATGCCTTCTGGTGCTGTCTCGTTGAAACTAAAGGTCACTGATGTTAACATTAGCCAATTGTGGTTACAAAAAATTGGTTATCTTGGTTTGGTAGCGCAGAGAATTCACTGTGACGGAGTTTTCTCGTTCATTCGTGAAATATTAGGAGTCGATATTGCACTTAAAAAACCGCATCATACGCTTACTTTCTTTGGATGTAATGGTTTGTGGAAGAATGTTTGTGACTTTATTTCTTGCACGAATTGAACTTTATAAGCGCGAAGATAAAGATCTGCGAAATATTGGGTAAATTGCCTCTAGCGAGACTTAATTGTAGCGAACGTCGACTAGTTGATGTTCCAGGCTCATTATCAACACTTTGCTATGCAGCTATGTCTGCATAACAATGTCTACTACGAGCACCCCCCCCACGAGGACACATTATAAGTCTTTATGGATCATACAACCATCTAGACTTGCGTCTTGCGGGGGTAAAAGGCAGCACAGTCCTCTAAGAGGCTAGCAGGAGCCAACTAGACAATCCACTATATTTCCACGGGAATCAGTAAAGCCCCAAGTTCCGCTATTTGTCTCTTAAGGCATTTTTTTTAAAGAGAAGTAGCACTTCAGGCAACAATGCCTATTTAGTCAAGTACCGTGCCACATTCTTTAGGAAAGCGATAGAGAAGAGATGAAACAGGTGGTGAGTGTAGCAGGATAATCAGAAATTAGCTGTCGTATAAAGACAGCACAGCGAAAAGTGACCATGCCTTCATCACTGAGCAGCCCCACCGACAGTCAATTTATATTTCTGTAGTGCATAAAATCAAGGTCTTTGTTGGGAATCGAACCCACAACCCCCACACTGACAAGCTAGTACACTACCTACTAGCCTACAGGGGCACCTTAGCTGTTCTCTGACTGATTATTGAGTTAGGCCCTTCGGGGGTATCGTGGTGGCTGTGTCTTTCGAGAACCTCGTTTGAGTTTGTGGGTCGGATCGTTCACAATGAACGCAATGAATGGTCCAGGTCCAGTGAGCATAAATGCCGTCGTGTTCTTAATTATATTAAGCTTCATGCGTTCCGGACCAGAAGTTGGATAGTTTCCAAGTCTTCAGCAAGGAATGAAGGCTGTGGCTTGCTTCGGGATTTTAAAGTTGCAACTAGCAGTGACCGGAGGATATACGTTTCCGAAGACCTTCTAGGGCGAGGTTGACGCTACATTTCATCCACAGTGGTAATGATTCACCATCTGATATTGGCCCACACGGTTAGGTACAGATGTAAATCTTATCACGCACGTCCACTGCGTGCGTATTATTATCTACTATCAGCAACAATAGTGTGATCCTCGAATTTAGCGATTAAATTACGCACAGTGGTCTCAGTAGGCACCTGATTACGTCGAAATAGTGTTAAATAAAAATTCTTTGCTGAAGAGTATAACGTTTAATGCTTAAAATTTTCCAACTTTAACGGATAATAGCTTAATTCTGCACATCTAATCATGTGACAGACAATTCACTGCCTAACCTGAAATTTGCCCACCTGGAAGAAATGAATCAGCTGATATCCAGAATAGTTTTTAAAGATGATATAGCGATCTAACAATTGTGGGATTCTAAAAGTCTAATATAAGTCCCTCCGAGTAAAATAAATAGTGATTTTCTTAGTTGGTCATGCATATCTTTCAAATGCATCCAACCACATGAAAAATCGTCTCTTAATTATTAGCATTTTATTTGTGTTCTTTTCTGAAAGTCCAATGATATATAGAAATTTTATTCACTTTTAATAAGCAATTAGAAAAATTAAGTTGTCATTTTGATGTGTGATTATAATGCACTTGGCAAATTTGATCATTATATTAAATAATTTTGACACGACAGTGAAGCATAATATGACAGCGCCAACAGTATGATTAAAACGTAAATATAAGCAATTCATAAAATACAATATGAATGTATGAATGTATACATAAATATGTAAATTTGAGTACTCATATGAAAACGTTTCATAATGCGTACATCAGATTTATTAGGGTGGGAACAAAAATCAATTTAATAATTTCTTTATGTGTATTTTTAAATTTTGAAAATTTATTTCAAAATTTCCGTAGTAAATTGCCCCCTTATGATTTTCGTTTGCGAAATGAGAAAATAAGAACCTCCTCTTTTTCTTTAAAACATTTAAATTCTGCGTAATGATTTTGTTTATTAATTAGCATTCATATTTCCATACTGTACACTGGGGAAAAAAAGTCATCATTCATTAATTAGTTCGATTGATATTGGAATGGAAAGACATTATTTTGGGTGATTCCAGCCGCATTAAAATATTACCCGAGTAATTCCCCCGGGGGCACATTTTGAGTCTTTATGGATGAAACAACCATCTAGACTTGTGTCTTTCGGAGGTAAAATGGAGGAGCCCAGTCCCCTTCAAGGCTAACAGGAGCCAACTGGACAATCCACTATATTTCCACGGGAATCATCAAAGCCCCAGAGTTCTGCTATTTGTCTCTTTAGTCATTTAGCTGTTCTCTGACTGATTATTGAGGTAGGCCCTTCGGCAGTATCGTGGTGGCTATGTGTTTCGAGGCCCTCGTTTGAGTTGTCTGGGTCGGATCATTCACAATGAACAGAATGAATGGTCCAGGTCCAGTGAGTATGAATGCCGTCGTGTTCTTAATTATATTAAGCTTCATGCGTTCTGGACCAGGAGTTGGATAGTCTCCAACTCTTCAGCAAGGAATGAAGGCTGCGGCCTGCTTCGGGCTTTTGAAGTTGCAACTAGGAGTGACCGAACGATATACGTATCCAAAGGCCTTCTAGGGCGAGGATGACGCTACGTTTCATCCACAGTAGTAATGATCAACCATCTGATTAGGGCCCACGGCCAGGTGCAGATGTAAATCTTATCACATCATTACTCGAGTAATATCGTTACAGTGCCTTATACTGCGGTATAAAAATTAAAACAAGTGCATGTAATATTTCGTGTTACTCCATTGACTTATGTGATACTCTCCCAAATTCGCTTAGTTTTACAAGGTACGACAAGGTGCAGAAATTGAAGCCGACCGATTATTCACATTACCATAGATTCGTTCAATTCATTCAGGTACAACTTGTACACTTATAAGGTCATGCTCGTCCTAGCAAGCCGAAGCTATAATTCTATGCAACAGAACTTTCTAGTTGTAACTTTAATGATTCTAGGACAGGTCTGCAAACCATCACACCTTGCTAAAGAGTTGGAGAATTTCTAACTCCTGTACAGAACACATGTCAAGCATGCTCACTGGACTGGATCATTCACTTTGCGTGTCATTATCAGTGAGATGATCCTGGCCACCATAATAACCATTATACTGTTATGCGGCCGCAAAACCACAACCACCACGATGCTCCCATATAGGGGCTAACCTCAATGATCAGCCAGAGAACTATTATAAATCTAAAGAGACAAATAATGAACTCCGCGGGCCACTGATCCTCGTGGAAATAAAGTGGAGCTTCCAGTTGTCTCCCTGTCTGACTTCAGGGGACTGGGCACACTTTTTCCCCCAGTTGCACAGATCTAGATAGCTGTTACGTACTATAAAGACCGTAAATGTGCCCCCGGGGGGGAACTTGTCAGGTACACTCGTCAGGGTATGTCAACAAGCATTTGGGCTTCTGAAAAATCTAAAGCGATTATTTGCAAGCCTTTGCATGCTCAATGCGTCAGGCAGGAAATGTGGTCACGGTCAATGGATCACGCTATCACGAGATGCTAACACTCAATTTTGACCTATTATTGACGACGTGGATATCACTGACACGTGGTTTCAATAGAATTGTGCCACATGTCAAACAGCCAATAAAACGACAAATTTATTGCAAACAAAATTTCCCGATCGCATAATTTTAGTTAAGTGGCCAGCTAGATCGTGTGATTTAACCCACTGGATTATTTTTTGTGGGGCCATGTTAAGGATAGAAACTATATGAAGACAATCGAATCGATTTCAGCCTTAAAACTCAAAACTTGCGATGTGATTAACGAAATAGCACCGCTATTTTGCCAAAAAATGATTAAAAACTTTGATAAAAGGATCGCATCTGTAGGCGTGATCGTGCTGGATATTTGCCATATATCAGTTTTCATTCATAATTGTCGAACTTTTCTCTTCGTAAAAAAGGGTCCGCCAGATAACTTTTTTTTTGTTTTAAATGCTATAAACAAAACTACTGAATATTTTCTCAAATTTGAAAGCACAATCCTTTATTCAAAGGGCTGCCTCGGCTGGCCATGAAGTAGCCTACATGATCGGTCTAATTTTTAAGCACATTATTGATTGTGTGCAGTTGTATTTCACCAATGGCTTCACGAATATTGTCCTTTAAAGCGTCAATTGTGTCTGGCTTATCGGCGTAACACTTATCTTTGGCGGCACTCCACAAATAATAGTCCAACAGTGTCAAATCGCAGCTCCGAGGTGGCCAAACGGCATCACCTCTGCGGCTGATAATGCGATCTTTAAAAATAGAGCGCAAAACATCAAGTGTAGCTTCGGCTGTGTGGCACGTAGCGCCGTCTTGTTGAAACCAAGTGTTGCCAATATCTTTCTCTTAAATTCTTATGAACAAAAATTCGTTCAACATGACACGATAGCGATCGCCACTGACTGTAACGGCCACTCCTTGCTCATTTTCGAAGAAAAATGGCCCAAGATAACAAACATACGGTGCTGACGGTGCTTCTCTTCTTCCAAAATCCGTACGCAATTTTCGCACACACATTCTGCAACATTACCATGATTTTCAAAGTAATGTCGCAATATTTCCCAGCGTTGTTTAAGCGTATACACAAGCATATTCGTTCAGCGGAAGGTTAAAACTAATTATCTGGCAAATCAAACATGAGCTAAGTGTTACCATTTACGAAATACGCACTAGTTGAAAAAAACGGTAGATGGCGGACCCTTTACAATAAAAATTTAAATCATCTTAATCGAAATTTTTTGGTGTTATGTTGTTTTAGAAAACAAAGTTCTTGTTGAAAAACCCTTTAAAAGTTATTCACCTACCCCAACCAACAAATCAACCAACTTTTAATAGCGACTGTAGCGTAAGCATGAGCAGGCTCTTTGTATGGGAAAAAGTACTTTAGAAAGTACTTAAGCATAATACTCAGCCATCTTGCGTGCACAAAATAAATTGGAGTATGTCATAAATATTTTTCAATAATATAATAAGCAAATTTATGATTTAGGCTACCTCACCTTGTGTCAACCACGATGAATATTACAATATTATGTGAAAATCTTTTCACTTAAAGTGCAGAAACGAAAATACAGAATTGCTAAACTATGCAAAAATCACAAATGTTTTTTTAAAACCTTGTTTTATATATTTTTAAATTTATATATATAAATTTCTCTATGTGTAATTATTTATATTTTGTTCATTTTGTTTCTTTTTTTAATTAAACTGCATCATAAATAATTAAGACATTTTAATAAATGTTGGCAAAAGCTCAAAGAATTATTTATTTATTTTTTTTTTTTTGTAAAAATGAAGAATACAATTTTCTTAACGACCTGCGTGTTTTTGCGTTCAAAGTATAAAAATAATAATAAAAATATATATTTTGAAATTATATGTATGAAAGTATTCTCCATTTTGTACACAAGTCAAAACTCTCAACTGACATTTTCTCCTTCATACGTCTGAAAAGCATTAATAATACAACACAACAACAAAAACAACAACAAATTTTAAAAAACAATTATGAAAATAAATTTTGAAAAAATAAGAAAATTTCCTAAATTATGTGTTGATAATTTCAAGTTTTTAATGATGCCTGTTTGCTTCATTTATGACTTGGTTAAATGTTCATTAGTTCAAAAATTTCAAATACTTTTCAGTTGAATTTTTGTTTCATTTCAAAGTTGGCCAGCGAGATGTACGAGTATTTGCTGATGGTGTTTAGCTTAAGTATTTATAATTTTTGTTGGGTAAGTGACTAATTAGTCATTCGATAATTGCTACAGATTGGTAATATTTATTATACAATACAATATAAAAATGTATTTAATATATTCGCATCATACACACACACACATATACATGTGAATATGTATATGTATTTCTCAATAACTGTAATGTATTAACACATATGAAATTTAATCTTAATGCTAATAACACTTAAGGGGCAAATCAGAGTTCACTGATTATAATGCTTTTAAGGAAATATCAAGTATTAATTAAAACGATCGATTAATCAATCAATCAATCTCTTCCCATTTGTCGGTGATAATTCTCTAGATTTATGTCGAAATCGCACTATATGCGTAGTTATAGATGGATTTCATCAGACGAGTTTAAGATTAATTCAAAAGTACTGCAAGGCTCCGTTCTTTCTCCTATCCTCTTTCTTATTTTTTTAAACGGCCTTCGTATTCATTTAGTAATAGACCAAGCCATTTGGAGGTGAGTTCTAAAAGGCGGAACATGAATAATACGCTCAATCACAATCTCGCAACAATCTCGATATGGGGTCGTGTCAATGGAGTAAGATGCAATGTTACATGCTTACGCATAGATCTGTGTTCGAAAATGGTGCTGCACTTGTTACTATGGGTGATATAGGTATTACTGAATCGGAATCCAGTATGATGTTCGATAGACTAAGTACATTTTTCAGGTTTCTAAAGAAGCTTTAAAGTGCATCGGTTTTCTAAAACGGTGTAAGAGATACTGCATTCCATCCGCTCTTTGTATTACTTATACCACCATATAGGTCTACAAGTGTAATATAACTCTCATGTATGGGCCGGCGCTACAAAGTCTATTTTGGCGTTGCTTGACTGCGTATAGAAGAGGGCCAAGCGGCGCATTGACGACAGTAGGGTATCCATCTTTATTGATTCTCCAGGTCAGCAACATAAGGTACAATGTATTTCAGTGTTTTGTTGTTACTACAATGGTAAGTGCTCTTATGATATTAGGGTACTTGTTTCCGCTACTGGCATGTTTTTACATTTCCGTTGAGATTATATCCATTTGTGTTCGGTTGGCCAGTGAATCGCACTAAGCATTACAGAGAAAATCCGTTTTGTAACAGAAGGGTTCGTATGTAGAACAAACAATCAATCCCTTTTCAACAAATATATCTCCTGGGCCAAGAAAATATATCTCATCGCAGGTGCATTAGGCTTTTAATGCACAACTTAATTTTAAGGTGTTGAAAGGTGGCCAATAAAAAGCGTTAGAGCATTGAAATTCATCCTTTTTAAAACGTTGAAGATTTCCATTAGTAATGTTCAAAGCATCTTATGCACTACAGATGAAATCTTTTAAATCTGCTGCAAATTCTGCTTAGAAATATACATTTCAATGTTTTTTAAGGCAACAACAAAAATATTTTAAATAAAATTAAAGGTTTATTACCAATCACAAGCCTCTGTATTGAGCTACAGCTACCTTGATTTATCTATTAGGAAAAATATCTTTTCATGTTGATATAAGGTAGAGCGAACTAACTCTCCTTTTCTTTCTCTCTCTCTCTCTCTCTCTCTCCCTTCTTGGAGGTAAAATTATCTCTTATGGCAAAAATGAAATTGTTCTATTTTTTCTTTTTTTTCTTTCGACCTTTATTTATTATTATTAATTTAATTTCTTTTTATCCAGACTCTAGGTCCCACCAATAAAGACTCTATGGTTCTTTTTTTTTCCATTTATTTAATTATTTAAAATTCAATATTTCGGATACCTTCGGTATCCTTCTTCAGGAAATACACTATATAATAACAAAAGAAAACATAAAAAATAGCAAACAAATTAAAATATTCATAACACAAAACAAAAATAAAAATATAATCTGGACTTTGCCCTTTTTGTTGTTTTTACATTCTAATTATCACCTTTACACCACCCTCAGGTTAGATTGTTGACTAATCTTGTTCCTTTCCTTTTCGTCCCATTTGTCCATATTTTCTTATCATGTGGGTGTAAGCATTCGCACAATTCTCAGTGTCGACTTTAAAGTTAATTCTACGTTCTGCAGGAGTATTTATTATGTGGAGCATTTCAATTGTATAACTTTTTCTTTTGTTTTTCTCTTGTTGTAATATTATTGTGCTCTCAAAATTCGGCGAATGACCAGTTGCTGCACAGTGGGCTGTGAGTGCTGTTCTGTTTTCCGTTGTCCCATTTCTATTTTTGTAGTCCGATTTTTGTGCTGTTAATCTAGTCCTTAATTTTAATGCAGTAGTTCCAACATATGTCTTATTACATACGTTAGATCTGTCACCATTACACGGTATTCCATATACCACCTCCGATTTGTCCAATTTGTCCATCTTCGTCTTTGTATTTGATTATGTTAGAGTGTATAATTCTCTCAGAGAAGCCAGGGACATGCGTCAACGATTTAAAAACTCTATCATTCGTTTTTTCTCTTTGTGTTTTGTCAAAATTGTTTTTTTGCGTTTGTTATAATATTTTCTGAGATGTAGTTCGGAAAACTATTTTTGTGCAATATTTCCCTTATTTTATTAATATTGTCACTATGAAAAATCGTGTCGCTAATTTTAAGCACACGTTTCGCAAAGTTCGTAGCAGTATTCATTTTAATATGTCTATTATAATATGTTATTTCTAAATTATATTAAATATCTTTACACAACTGTGAGCAGTTCTTCTGTTGCTGTTGTATTATTATATAAAGGGTTTTTCGAAATCAAAACTGAGATCGATTCGATTGGCTCCGTATAGACTCTGTCTTTAACATATCCCTACAAAAAATAATGCAGTGATGTTAAATCACACGATCTGACTGGCCTAAGTGGCTGATTGACGTGAAATTATGTCATCGGGAAATTTGGTTTGCAATAAATTGATCGTTTCATTGGCTGTGTGACATGTGGCACCGTCCTGTTAAAACCACATGCCAGTAACATCCACGTCGTCAATAATAGCCCAAAATTGAGTTATTAGCATCCGATCAATTGACCGTTACCACACTTCAGCCATATATTCGAAAAAAAAACGGCCCAATCACGCCTTCAGACCACAGAGTGCGCCGACACGTGGAGTTGCAAAGGCCTATCAATAATCGCTCTAGGATTTTCAGAAGCCAAATGCGGCAATTTTCTTGTTGACATATACTGACAAGTGAAAATGGGCTGCTTCTGAAAGAATGATTTGTTTTTAGAAAAACCAGCCAATCTGCGGCAATATGAGTCGGTCCGCTTATATTCCAGCACCAGTTGAACCTTGTAAACTTTCAATGTCAAATCCTTACGCAAAAATCGCTATGTGATGGTGTTGGGTAGCCCCAATTGTTGAGAACGTCCAGGAATTGACAAATTTGGATCTGTTGCAAAACTGTGGCTCACGGCTGTGAATTTTTAAGTTGAACACACGTTGGTGTTCACACATTTTGTATCGCGTCTGTCGACTCAAAATTAACGACCATATTCTTAATACCGATTTCAGAAGAATGCTTATGCTGTCCGAAAATATGACGAATTGTAACTTTAACGGAACCACTATTTTCACAGTGGTTTTTAATTATTTTAAGGCGATTTTTGTGCAAAATTGCATTCATTGTAACAATTGCTCATACATCTACTACGAATATGTCAAAAAACTAAATGTCAAAACTATCATATTGTTGGTGTTGGTGCCACAATTGAAAAACAGACTTTTTGTTGAAAAACGCCATATAAAAATTCTGTGCCATATTTGATATTTGTGGATCTCAAAACAACAAAGGAGAATCTCATTTATTTGGAAAGGTGAAAGAAATATGTCACGGCACATAATTTTTTAATATATAATAATAACATGCAGTCTGAAATAAAATATATAAAAAATTAATTCAAATGCTTGTAATACATGTACGGAAGAAAAAGCATTTAAAGCGTTCCTTAAGGCCTTGGTACACTATAAGATGTATCTGTTAGATCTTTGAAAATATTTTTTTTTTAATATATACGATTTGCTTATATCTTAACAATATCGTTAAATATATTTATAATTTTTATACAATCAGAGCTGTATTTTGAGTTTTATGTTTCCCTCAGAAGAGTTTGGTACCTAAATGCGATTTTTTTTTTAAACAAAATTTCATTAGATTTTCTTATGAATGAATTAATGGGTGAGTTGGTATTTTTGTGTACCAAATAGCTGGGGGGGAGTGGTACATTAATGAATAGTAAATTATTACCTAAAATTACTGGGCCGAATAAATTAAACTGCAGCTTCGAAAATACAAGCAAAAACATTTTAAAAATCAGGCTTTCTCAGCTTTAAAAGAATGCTTGCGGGAAATGGATTTGTCTTCAATAAAATGTTTGCTAAAGATAAATCTATTAAAATATTAAATCCTTAAGACTAATGTCCTTTTTAAAATAATTCTTAGAGTTCGCGGTTTGTAAACCAACAAAATAAGTTTCTGCGGGTTTTTAAGGCATAAGAAGAATGTTATATTTAAAAGTTAAAGTAATTTCTTTAAATTTCTTTTAAAGTCAAACATTTTATCTCAAATTACCTCATTTAACACCAAATACTAATTACTCACTTAAATAAATGATCAGACAATTAATTTTAAAGAAAATATTCCATGAAAAAATTTACTTCCCAATAAAAAGAGTTCAATATACTCTTCTCAAATAAAACAAAAAATAAACCCTTAAATTGAAGAAAAAGGGAATCACCTTCATCATTGTTGTGTGTTTTTAGAATAACAAGAATAACACTTGAAATCTACACCCAATAAAACACTAAAGGCGGAGGAACATTTTTAGAAAAGGAAAAATATGATCATTTCTTTATTAGTTTTAACTTTGCCACAAATTACCCAACTACAGATGTTTCAATGATAACATTTTCAAACTAAATCAAAAAATCATTTCCTTTTTTTAACAACAACAAATAATAATAACAACAACAAAAAAGAATTTTGTTCTAAACCAGATTGCCTGCCATTTATACTCAAACTTGTAAAAATGTATAATTAATGTTGAAAACTTCATCATTTTTCTCAGAGCGTCTTAAATGATGTTCGTTCCTTAAATGAACATGACTGCAAGTAGAAGAGGAAGAAGAAGGAACAACATATACTTCGTCTTTTCTGTTGTCCACACGAGTCACGTGATTTATATGATTTTGGTGACAAACACTTGAAATGGTGATGATTTATAATGAAGATACATGCAGGAATATTAATTATATTCAAACGAAATTTCTGACACGGTTTTGCTTCATTTAAAAATCTCAAATGGTACTTAAGTTATGAATTTTTTTTTAAAAAATTTCTATAGGGAGTTTTTTTTTTATTTAAAAATAAAATATTTTATTAAATATTAAAAAAATACTTCTTCTACACCGGTTTAATATGTCATTTAAGGGAATTTCTTGAATTTTTTTTAACAAAATTAAAAACGGCATCTTAATATCGCAAACGCCATATTAGCTTGCTGCCAAAGTCAGGAATTTAAAAACTTATTCTCGCTTCAGATAAAAATGCTCTATTGCGAGAAAAGTTAATCTATATAAGAAATATACTCTCTTAAGGAAAAAACAAATCGTAACTTTTACAGAGATGCAAGATTGAATTTAATTAAAGTCATTGAACTTAAAAATTTAAATAGCGAAACCAAGGAAATTAGTACGTTTATTCTTAATCTTTATATAAAAAAATAAGTCGAGTTTTCCTTCCTGACGAAAATAAGTACGTTTCATTTAAGTAGAGGGCACATTGCGCTAGGTCGCATCTATACTGTTCATTCTAGAAATGATGAATGTTTTTATTTGTGACTGCTGTTGGTAAATGTACGTGGACCAAAATCATTTGCGCATTTGAATGAACTGTGAATGGCCACCAGTGCCAAACATATCGAGAAGCATGTCAACTATTGGGTTTGCTGGAGAACGATTTTCATTGGGATTTAATAATTGCGGGTTCGGTTGTTTCATCAAATGCGTACCAAATACGAACGCTGTTCGCTATTATTATCAGCACATGTTTTCCTTCACAACCAATTCAGTTATGGAACAAATACAAAGACGACATATATGAAGATATCTTGCATCGCTTGTCCATTCGAACGAATAATCCCGACATGCAAATAACCGATGAAAATTTTAGGATTGATTCTGATTGAGGATCAATGCTTGACTATTGCAAACAAGCTACTGATTGAAGTAGGAATGATTGCGCCAAATCGATCGATGCACCATGCACTCAACCCAGAATTAAATCGAGAGCTGCAATGTAATGTTGATACATTGCATGAATTCGTTCAAAATAATGTGACGTTTCTGAATGAACAGCGAAAACAAGTATACGAAACATTTATGCAATCGGTGGACAATAATACTGGTGGTCTATTCTTCCTGGACGCATCTAGAGGAACAGGAAAAAAATTTGTCATTTCTATGATTTTGGCCACTATTCTATCAAGATGTGATATAGCTTTGGCGTTGTCATCATCTGTAATTGTGGCGACCCTTCTAGATGGCGGTCGTACTGCACATTCTGCCCTTAACTTGCCACTTAATTAAAACACAATTGATACTCCAACATGCAATATTTCTCGAACCAGTACAATGGGAACATTGTCGATGCAATGCAAGCTCATTGTTTGGGATGAGTGCACAATGGCACAATAAATCACTTGAAGCACTTAACTTCACACTGAAGGATATTCGGCGAAATAACAACATCTTTGACTTGATAATGTTGGCAGGCGAATTTAGGCAGACGTTGCCAGTAATTACCCGTGCAACGTCTGCAGATGAATTAAATGCTTGCCTGAAGGCATCTCCTCTGTGGAATAACGTTAAAACATTATCGCTAACCACTAATATGAGAGTTCAATTTTAAAATGATCAAAGTGCTGCACAATTTTCCAAACATATGTTAGCTGTTGGAAATGGAAAAGTCCCAGTTGATGCGGCAGCTGGATTAATTACTGCTTTTGCCGATTTGTAGGCTCTCAATTAGCTCCTATTGAAAATGTTTTCCCAAACATTAATGAGATCTATCAGAATTTTTTTTGGTTAAGTAAACGAGCAATTCTCGCCGCAAAGAATAATGATGTTGTACATGCACTGAATTTCATCATTCAATCAAAAATCGATTGCGATTTGGTGACATACAAATCCGTTGATTCCATAAAAAATCCCAATGATGCAGTTAAATATCCAACGGAGTTTTTGAACTCTCTGAAGTTACCAGGATTTCCACCACATAACTTGTAACTCAAAGTTGGTTCAGTTATTATGAAATTGCGTAATTTGAATCCACCGCGACTTTGCAACGCTACTTGACTTGCGGTGAAAAGACTTATGCAGAATTTGATTGAGGCAACCATTATTAAGGGAAAGTACGCAGGTGAACGATTGCAATTTTCGGTTCGCCTTGCGTTCGCAATGACAATTAACAAGTCACAAGGCCAAACGCTTAGTATTTGCGGGATAAATTTAGAAAATCATTGTTTTTCACATGGGCAGCTATACGTTGCGTGTTCACGAGTTGGAAAACCATCCGCTTTGTTTATGTTAACGTCAGACTAAAAAAAAAAGATGTGGTTTACCAAAGAGCACTTCAATGAAACGGTTAATTTGCGAACACGTATAACGCTTCGATTCAGTATTTACTTTGGGTTCACTTTCATTTTTTACTTAAAGAAGTTCAACTAAATTCCACTTCATTATTGTAATCGAAATGAATTCTTTACTGCTGTGCAATGAATTAAAATATAAAACAAAAAAAATATTTTTTCTTCATCTTTTAATCCCCAAACGAAATGTTACAAAAAACGAAACCATCTGGTCGCGAAAAGGAGTTCGCCGGGTTTGCTAGTTTTTAATAAAGTCGCCAACAACTATTTCAGTAGTAGTGGACTTTAAATCCCGTATCGAGCAGCATAAATAATGTACTATCTAAAACGCGGCTTGAAAAACGCTCACCGATCATAACAAATGAACAGCAATAAATTCATAATATCGGGTGGCAACACCAACTGCATGATAGTTTTGACGTGTTCGTAGTAGATGCATTGGCAATTGTTACAAGGATTTCAATTTCATACGAAAATCGTATTAAAATAAATAAAATTCCCTAATGAAAATGGTGGTTCTATTAAAGTTATATTAGGTAAAATTCGTGATACTTATGAACAACATTGTCCTCTGAGACGGCTATTAAGAATTTGGTCGTGAGTTGTCAGGCTCGATACAATATATTCGGATATGATATTTTCGGACAACGTAATCGTCTTTCTGAGACTGCTATTAAGAATTTTGAGTCGACAGGCTCGATATAAAATGTGCCTTTGTTGGCTAGTAGGTAGTGTACTAGCTTGTCAGTATAGGGATTGTGGGTTCGATTCCCACATCGAAGACCTTGGTTTTTTTTACACTACAAAAATGAAAATTGACTGTAGGTAGGGCTGCTCATCGATGAAGCTATAGTCACTGGTCAGTGTGCTGTTGTATACGGCAGTTAATTTCCGACTATCCTTTTACTTTCACTACCTGTTTCATTTCTTCTCTATCCCTTTCCTAAAAAGAATGTAGCACGGCACTTAACTAAAAAGGCATTGTTGCTCGAAGTGCTAAAAAAAGGACGAATACCAACGCGTATTCGACCGGGTCATTTAACTGAACACAACGCAGCCGTGAGCCACAGCAGTGAAGCAGACCCAAATTTAATTTTTCCCCAACGTTCTCAACCACCGCTAGGCGAATTTCAAGGTTAAAGTGGTGCAGAAATTGAAGCCGCCCTACCATTTACATCGCTGTAGATTTGCTCAATTCAATCAGGAACAAGTGGCTGGTTTTTCTGAAAAATCATTTTTTCAAACGAATCCCATTTGCACTTGTCAGGGCATGTCAACAAGCAAAATTGCCGCAATTGGACTTCTGATAAGTCTAAAGTGATCATTGAGAAGCCTTTGCGTGCTCAACGTGTCACTGTATAATGTGCTATGCGGTCTTGAGGCGTAATTGGGCCGTTTTTTCTTTTTTCGAAGAAACATTTTGGCTTAATATTGATGACGTGAATATCACTGACATGTGGTTTTAATAGGACGGTGCCACATGTCACAGAGTCAGTGAAACGGTAAATTTATTGCAAACCAAATTTTCCAAACGCATAATTTCACGACAGACAGCAGTTAAGTGGTTAGTCAGCTCGTGTGATTTAACACCACTGGATTATATTTTGTGAGGATAATTTTTTTTTTTTTTTTTTTTTTTTTTATAAAGAGAAGTAGCACTTCAGGCAACAATGCCTATTTAGTCAAGTACCGTGCTACCTTCTTTAGGAAAGGGATAGAGAAGAGATGAAATAGGTGGTGAAAGCAGAAGGATAGTCGGAAAATTAACTGCCGTATAAAGACAGCAACAGCGACCAGTGACTATGCCTTCATCGCTGAGCAGCTCCACCGACAGTCAAATTTTTATCTTTTGTAGTGAAAAAAACCAAGGTCTTCGTTGGGAATCGAACCCACAACCCCCATATTTACAAGCTAGTACACTACCTACTAGCCTACAGGGGCACCTATTTTGTGAGGATAATGTTTAGGACAGAGTTTATACGGTGCCAAACGAGTCGATTTCAGCCTTAAAACTCAAAATTCTTGATGGATTAACGAAATAGGACCGCCATTTTGCCAAAAAAGAGATTAAAAACTTTGAATGAAAGAATCGATATCTGTCAGGGTGGTCGTGGTGGACATTTGCCAGATATTATTTTTCATTCATAATTGTCGAACTTTCTGCTGCGTAATACAATAAAAATTTGAATCATCTTAATCAAACTTTTTTGTTTTATTTTGTTTTAGAAAACAAAATACTTGTTGAAAAACCCTTTATATATTTTGTTGGTGTGACCCTCGTATATAAATAAAATATTTCATACTTCCTACCAAAATCTTTATATGACTCCTTAATCATAAATTCATTCAAGAATTAAAAATTTCTTAACAGAAAATCATATTTTCCCCCAAATCATAATAAAAAGCAATAAAAAACGTCACAGCTAACCAAGCAAACACCTCCTCTTCTCCTTCTTTTTTTGTTTTTGTTTATTATTTTTCTCTTCTTTGTGTTATTGATATTTAAATGCATAAAAAATGAAATTTTATTTTTATTTAAAAAATACTAAAATTCTGTTTGTAAGTGAACGTGGTGTATGAGTAAACATTAATGATACAATTCACTTTCAGCAAAATGTCTCTATTTCCCAGAAATCAAAAACAGACAAACGTATTTTGGAGAGTGTTTGTTAGAGGCAGAAGAAAGGAACCACTCAAGATGTTCATTCCCATTTAAAGATGTAGAATGTGTGTGTGTGTGTGTTTTGTTTTTTATTAAATATTTGTTGGAAGTTATGAATAATGAATGATGTTACTGCAACACGATCATAAATTACAACCAATTATCAAATTAGATATCAACATGGCAAAAAACTAAAAATGAAAATTAAAAAAAAATAAATAAAAATATATAAATTTTGATTTAAATTCTATTTAAGTTACGAAATTAATCATTATAATGAAAAAAAGCTATTTTTACAAAAGTTGTTTTTTATTATAGATTTTCAATTGTATTTTTAAATGGCGTTCAAGTTTTCTTAATTATTGATCCTTTTAATAGTTCAGGTGTTTTTGTAATTTTTCGCTTTAAGCAAAACTTTGCAATCTTAGCGTTTTGTTTTTTGAAGCTCCGTAGCATATTTTCACATTTTGTTTACAACTTTTGTGATTTTGCTGATTGTTTCATTTAAATCTTTTAAGTTATCAGCGATTTAATTCAAGAATTTTTTTTAATAAATTGTTAACTTCACGTTTTTCACCTTCACATATTTTAAGTCAGCGATTTTTACTATCAATAATTTTCCTTTTTAGCGATTTTTAACACACGACTTTCTACGTTTTTGCTGTTGCATTTTTTATTTAATTTAAGAGAACTTTTTGTTACATTTCAATATCTTTTGAACTTTTCGGTTTATGAAAATTTCGTCTAATCTATAAAAATGGAGAGGATGAAATATTCCCCAAAGTCTATTTTTAACATAAAGTGAGGTTACGATAAAACTTACGCAATTTTAATGATAAAACATTTGCAAAGATAGGCCTGCCTACTTTTAGAAATATTGTTCCTTCTTATGGAATTTTTGATACTTGACTTAATTTTCATATTCATTGAGGGGCTATAGACTATCAAATAAGCTTCTAAAGGGTGTTTTTATAGAGGTGTAAAACTATAAGTTGGCAATAATTTCTTAACTAGCGGCCACTTTGTCAAGTGATTTTTATTTAATTTGATTTACATTTGAATGCTTGATCAACGCTTTCAAATTCTGCAGGTTGGTTACAAAACAACCTTGGCATTGATTCTAATTTTTATAAGCGAAATTTGTTTAGCAATGAAGCTCACTTTTGTGTGAATGGATACGGTAATAAATAAAATTGCTGGAGGAAGGATAATCCTCAAGTGTATGTCGAGACACTCTTTACATCCAAAAAAATTGGCTGTATGTTTGTTCATGGGCTAGTAAAATTATCGCTCCGTACTTCTTTGAAGCCGACGCTGGTCAGAACGTTATGGTGATGGCTATAAAATCATGATTACTGATTTCTACAGGAGCTTAGATTTCAACGGCGCACCGTCTGGCAGAGCTTGTGCTTCAATTTATTAAAGGAAACGTTTGGTAACCGCACATTTTCACGTTTCGGACCCCTGGATTAGCCTCTAAGATCTTTCGACTTAATGCCAGCTATTTCTGTGTGATATATATGAAGTCGCCACTTTACGTCGATTATTCCGAAATTTTTGGAAGGCAACATTCCTCGAGCGAATGGATACGTGAATTAACAAAAGTGTCGTATTTTACGTTATGATAATCTTAAAGTGTATGTTGAGTCACCGTTATATCCAAAAAAAAACTGACTGCTGTGCTTTATGGACTGGTGGCATTATTGGTCCGTTCTTCTTTAAAATGATGCTGACTTTTTCGTTCATCAATTGAACAACCATGATGGCCGGGAGCTGTGATTTCAACAAGACGGCGCAACATGTCACACAGCTCGTGTCATTATTTGTTTTGTTAAAGAAAACGTGAAGTTATTATGTGATAAAATTTACATCTGCATCTGGCAGTGAGCCTTAATCAGATGGTGGTCATACCACTGGGAATGAAAAGCAACGTCATTCTCGCCCTAGAAAGCCGAGGACTAATTCTAGCAACAGGTCATTCCTAGTTGCAACTTTGATGTTTCCAGAGCAGGGCTGCAAAGCACCACTCCTTGCTGAAGAGTTGGAAACTATCCATCTCCTGTCCAGAACACACGTCATCCAGTGAGCATGCTAGACAGGATCATTCCACCAGGTAGGTGTTATTGAAAGTGAAATGATCCTGGCCACCACATAAAACTGACCTGTCTGTTATGGGGCCACGAAACCACAACCACCACGATACTCCCAAAATTGCCATCCTCAATAATCAGCCAGAGAACAGCTTAATGTTTAAAGAGACAAATTGCGGAACTCTGCGAGCTCACTGATTCCCGTGGAAATAACGTGGAGCTTTCAGTTGTACCTCTGCTGACTTCAGGGGACTGGACTCCCTTTTTCCCCCAGTTGCATAGGTCTAGATAGTCGAAGTTCTATATGTGCCCCCAGGGGGGACTACGTTTGGTTATTGATGTGATTTGATTTACATCTGCACCGACTAGGTAGTCATAATCAGATGGTGGTCAAACCACTTTGAATGATTTGCAAACGTATTTCGAATACGTATATTCTCCGGTCACTCCTAGTAGCGATTTCGAAAGCCCGAAGTAGGCCGCAGCTTTCACTCCTTGCTAAAGAGTTGGAGACTTTCCAGCTCCTGGTCCAGAAGGCATGAAGCTTAATATAATTAAGAACACGACGGCATTCATACTCACTGGACCTGAACCATTCATTGTGTTTATTATGAATGATCCGACCCACAAACTATCACGAGGGTCTTGAAACCACAACCACCACGATATTCCCATATAGGGGCCAACCTCAATAACCAGTCAGAGAACAGCTAATTGTCTCAAGAGACAAATCTTGAACTCTGCGGGCGTACTGATTCCCGTGGAAATATGTGGATTGTCCAGGTGACTCCTACTAGCCTTTGAGGGGCCTGGACTCCCTTTTACCCCGCAAGACACCAGTCTAAACGGAATAGTAAGTTCCAAAAAGACTATCATGTGCCCCCGGGGGGAGCTACGTTTGGTTATCGCATAATTTCACATTTTGCATCCGTAAATTGGCCTTCTGAAGAGGAGAAGTTGCCTATCGACGCCGATAACTCCGATAACTTCGCCGCGTTTTTAGCGATATACGGTCACTAAAAAGTTACCGATGTTAAACTCTGCCGAGGCGATCATATGCTTGAAGTTGTATTAAAATTATATGCCAGAAGATTAAATTTCGAAAAAGTTAATTTTAAAAATTAATCTTTATTTTCTTTCTCCCGGACCAGCACCTAGGGGACGGCCCCTACACATGCAATGCATTGTGCCAAAACTACGAAATTAGGTTATGAGGAGGAGAGTAGTGTTTGTGGGCATTCAATTTGAACTTTTATACATTGAACGTGAGAGGAAAAACGTCTGGAGGAAATTTATTCCATATGCGAACTGTTCTGCTAAAAAATTAATTTTCTCTGTAATGCGTAGTGCGATTCACTGGCCAATCAACTATAAATGAAATCGATTTAAAAGCGAAATCGTGCGAGTAACTTGAACGAGTTCCCTAATTTCATGAAACCACCTACAAGTGTAGTAACGATAAAACGACACATTGCGTCGATGCTCTATATAATCAATACCCTACTGTACCCAATGAGCTTTTTACTTCTCCTGTGCGCGGTCGAGCAACTCCAAAATAGACTTTGGGGCGAGAGTTTTTGGATGGATATAAGTGGTATAAATAGTATAAAGAGCGGATGGAATGCAGTATCTCTTACACCGTTTTAGAAAACCGATGCACTTTAAAGCTTCTTTAGAAACCTGAAAAATGTACTTAGTCCATCGAACATCATACTGGATTTTCATGTCAAAAACATCAAGAGCTTCCAGTTCAGTAATACCTATATCACCTATAGTAATAAATGCAGCACCATTTTCGAACACAGATCTATGCGTAAGCATGCAGTATGGTGTCTTATGGGGCAATAAAATCGACTCTATTCACACGAAGCCATTTCGAGATTGTTGCGAGATCGTGATTGAGCGTATCATTCATGTTCTGCTTTGTGGAACTCAACACTCCAACTGGTGCGGTCTATTACCAAATAAATACGAATGACAAATGGTGCTGTCATCTGTTTTATTCCACATCAAAGTCCTATACCTCTATAATAAACACCCTATAGTAATTGTTTCAACATTTTTGTACAATCTAAAATAAATATCAACAAAATCAAATAATCATAATGACATGCAAACAACTAACATTTTAATACAAACAAACTAAGTGAATGTATGAGTGAATGCAACAATTGAATTCTTGTTGTTTTTGTTTTAATACTCATTGGCTAATCAGTGTTAAACAAACTTGTTTGCAAAAACTTTCTTGGAAATTAATTAAAACATATGCTCATCACTTTCAGCCATAAATCTGCCAACACCAATTATCACTTGTAATCTGTCCGTAAAAGTGTTTGATATCAAATTGCCAAAGACGAACTGCTATGCAACAACAAATATTTCGTCTAAAGACATACAAATATAAGCGATAACATCATAAGGGTTGGATGGGTATTTCAGTCCCTAAAGACGACTAATAAAATGTAAATGAAGGGCGAAGTCAGCCGTCTTAAGATATTTAAAAGTTTTCTTTTTGGTTGTGGTTTTAATTTAGTGAGAATGCAGCATAAAACTAAGCAACATCAATGTAAATTGTTGTCGTTTACATTTAAAAAAGTACTTTGGGCGTAAAGCAACACCAATTAGCACGCTAAATACGAAAAAGAAATTATCGTCTACTAGTAAATAGAGGGGGTTTTAGTTGGGAGTGTAAAAAAGAAAAAAGTGGGATGTCTGTCTGTCTGTCTGATACACACATGTGAAGCGGCCGTGATAAACGATTGTCTTCTCTAATAATTTACCGCTATTTACAAAGCCTCTTTCAGAACTTCATTTTCCAACGGGAAGTGAAGAGTCTCTACTCGTACGCAATAAAATTAAATCATTTTTCTTGTCTCTTTTTTTTTTCTTTGTTTCTTCGTTGTATTGTAATGCAGTGATTTTCAGATTTTCAGAATTTCACTTAAATTTGTTTTCAAGATTTACATTTAACACAATTGTCATTGTCTAATGTCAAATGACAAGCAATTTGAGTAATTGTTTTAAATTAATTACCAAATGGGTCAGAGTGTACATTATTTGCTAATTTTGGATTTAATGATGGCATTTTGTTTAATTAAATAAACACTAATTGCATTTCGGGCGCATAAATAGAGGAGGAAGCAGTGGAGTAAATGGCGTTTAAATGTAAAATAAACGCATGTATGAGTATTTTTAATTCAATTTAAACGTGCTGAGTTTTCACTAAAATAATTTAAATCAATATTAATGAAATTATACATTCGCGATTTTACCACTGCTTTTACCGCAAAGTACTTTAAAAATCCTTCAGCCATCTAGAAGGAACCGATTTTGGACGTCCGTATGCCATGAGAAAACATTAACAATGTTGACTTCTAAAGCGTGAATTCGATTACCAACAAAAGCCATTGACTACAGGTGGCCTCACATATGTCAAATTGTACGACTTTGAAAGCCCGCATTCTATTATAGTCCAGCCGCACGGTGTTCTTACCACTGAGTACAACGCATTGCTTCTACCAACACACTCGGGCAGCATAGCCCAGCAAATTATTTCAGTACCTTACCGTCTGGGCCCTAAACTGACGGTGGTCTTACCACTGAGTGAATACAATACGTCTACTAACGCTACCAACGAATACACCCCAAGTGTCAATTCTAGAAGAATTTGCGACTATCTAATCTTATGTCGCCCCGCAATAGCAAGATGCCGTTTAGAATGCAACAGTATATAGGATGGATGGGGTTAAACCACAGCCACCACGTTACTCGCCAAAGTGCTTTAGAAATAACTCCAACAAGTCTGTAGTCCTGTGGACTAACGATTTGCGTTATTTGCATTACCACCAAAATCCACCAACTGCAAGCGACATCACAAATGTCAAATTGTACAACTTTGTACGAAGCCAATTTATAGGGTGTGTTCAACATTTACTCGGATATCCATGATGATAGTTCGGTCTCGCGGTACTCTTAACACTGAGTAAAAGTCAGTGCTTCTGCCAACACCCTCGGGCAGCATAGCCCAGTAAAATAACGTCAGTACCAGGCCGTCTTGGCCCCAAACTGGCGGTGGTCTTACCACTGGGTAAATACAATGCGTCTACCAACGTAGTGGATAACAAACCCCAAGTGGCAATTTTAGAAGAATTTGAGAGCCGGAGACTATCTAATCTCCTGTCGCTCCGCAATAGCATTTAGAATGCAACAGCATATCGCATAGGAAAAAGCCACAACTTCTCGGCATTTGGGCTTAAACCATAGCCTCCACGTTACTCGTCAAAGGGCCTTAGCTATAACTCCAAGAAGGGCGTAGTTCTATGGACTAACGGTTTCCGTTAATTCCATTACCACCAAAAGCCAGCAACAAGTGGCCTCACATGCTTATGTCAAATTGTACGACTTTGGAAGCCAATTGATAGGGTGTGTTCAACATTTACATGGATAGCTAAAGTGATAGTCTTGCCTCACGGTGCTCTTAACACTCAGTAAATATCATTGCTTCTGCCAACACCCTCAGACAGCTTAGCTCAGCGAATTATCGTCGATACCTGGCCGTCTTTGCCTTAAACTAATGGGGGAATGCAGCGGGCCTATCGACGCTATCAACGAGGTGTATAACACACCCCAATTGTCAATTTTTGAAGAATTTGAGAGCCGGAGACTATCTAATCTCCTGTCACCTCGCAATGGCAATATTCCGTTTTGAATGCAATAGCGCATCGCATAGGAAAAAGGCGCACCTCCCCGGTGTTTGGGTTTAAACCACAGCCACCATTTTACTTTCCAAAGGCTCTTACCAATAACTGCAATAAGGCCATAGGCCATCTGTACCTGGCAGTTAGCCTTAACCAATCATTCAAACCTCTTTGAATGATTTTAAGACAAACGTCATTCGCACCCTAGGAAGCCGAAGACTAATTCTAGCAACAGGTTTTTCCTATTCGCAGCTTTAGTGATTCCAGAGCAGGGCTGCAAGCCACCACTCCTTGCTGAAGAACTGGAGACCATCCAACTCCTGTCCAGAACACATGTCTAGCATGTTCGCTGGATCTAGAAACATTCCACCAGGTAGGTGTTATTAAAGGTAAAATGAACCTGGCCACCATATAAAACTGACCTGTCCGTTATGGGGCCGCGAAACCACAACCACCACAATACTCCCGAAGGGCCAACCTCAATAATCAGTCAGAGAAACAGCTAAATGCCTAAAGAGACAAATAGCGGAATCTTTGCGGGCTACTGATTCCCGTGGAAATAACGTGGAGTTCCCAGTTGGCCCCTGCTGCCTTCAGGGGACTGGACTCCCTTTTCCCCCAGTTGCACAGGTCTAGATAGTCAAGTATTCTATAAAGACTGATAAATATGCCCCCGGGGGCAGGCCAGTGGACTAAAGGATTCCGCGGTATCAGTTGGTAAGTCACTAGTCGGACTTCAAAGGGTCGATTTTTGCAGTTTCAGCCACCTGCTAGCCTAGGCCACTTTTGCCTCCAGAAGCTACATGTCAAGGTGAGAATATGCCAACGAAGAGTGTGTGCCAATGGAGAGCACAGTGACACTTGAAGTATACAACTCTAAGAGAACACGAAGCAGGCCTTACCCCAATTTTTGCTTGAGAAACGGGGACTATCATAACTCCTGCCGCACTATTAACAACATACAATTGAATATGTAACAGCATATAAGAATAAAAAAGATCATCATGACAGTGCGCCCCCCAGAGGAATGCCAATTGGCAGGCCCATTTCGCTAACTCAACTTTTAGTCAACTCAACTTTTACCCTATTTACCTGCATCTCATCCGGATCAAATTCAACCATGGATTATTGCTTGACGAGTGCTGAATACATTTATAAAGTGTTAATTTAATTATTACCATAAACCAGTGACTGGAAACGGCCATGAAAATAAAAAATTACACGACTTTAAAACGCACTTGGCAGATCCATTTCTTTAAATAAACTTTTGTTTAAATTTTGATTTAAATATATCCATAGTTGAAGTCACCGTATGTGACATAACGCCAGCATGTTGACACGTCATCTCGCCTGCATCAATTTTATCCATCGACCATAACGTGAATTCCACGACGCGTTACAATTACGGAAGTTTCGGAGAAGGGCCGCCAACTCCCATTCCTTGCTGAAGAATTGGAGACTATCCAACTCCTGGTTCAGAAGACAAGACAATCATGCCCTCTAGATCTGGATCATTCACTCTTGTTCTGAGTAGAGGTGAGATGATCCTGGCCCTTTAATCAAATTCATGAAGGCCGCGAAACCACCAACTTCAATAAATAGACAGAGAATAGCTAAAAGGCTAAAAAACCAAAAAGCTGAACTCTGGGGCTTACTAATTCCTGCAGAAATAGCGTGGAGTTTCCAGATGACTTTCTACTAGCCTTTAGGGGACTAGGCTGCCTTTTTCCCCCGGTGACATATGTAATGACGGTGAGCTTTCGTCAAGACATATAAATTTGCCCCCAGGGGGAATGAGTCTGAAATAACAACTCGTCGACACTAGATACACTTTGCGCAACATTCTTTTCATAATGATTTGCCAGAGTTTACTGATCATAAATGTCAAAATGCAAGCGCAATATAACAACTCGCTTGACAGTTAACTCTTTAGCAAGTTTTAGCGGGCTTAAACAAAACACCTTTTATAATAATTGGCATTGGCTATCGATTTGGTTGCTGTAAATGTTTTAACCTACTTTTCCTAAGTGTTCGCCCCATTTTACCTTACCGCCACCCTTCTTTTAGTTCCCATAAATAAAACTGATTAAAATTATTTTAAAAAATATTTTGGAAAAATCTCACATTTTATTGCTGACAATAATATGCTTATGAGCATTTAAATAGTACAAACTTCTTAATTCGTTGCTGGTTTCCTTAATTGGATTGATATGATTTTATCATAAATCTGACATCTGTTTTTATTTTTGTTGGTGTTTTTTATTAATACTTTTGAAAACATTAACAAAATAATCCCAGAAATCTAATAACATAATCATTTTACAACACCAACGTGACATTAAGTGGAAACAAAATTATGATTAATGTCAACTAGAATATGAATTCACATGGAATAGACAGACAAATGAATGTTTGTGGACGGAGTAACAAGAGTTAGAATCATAATACTTTGAATATAAAATATTCATAAAAAATGAACTAAAAAGTGTGCTAAAGAGGGGAAGCAAGTATTTTTAAAGAGAAATGTTGCCAGATGTAGTGAATAAATTTTGCATCATAAAACAGGGAAAAATAAGTTCTAAAAACAAACTTAAAAACTCAAAGTTTACAACTTTAGGAGAACAGCAAGCAGGCCTACCCCAATTTTTGCTTGAGAAACGGGGACTATCATAACTCCCGCCGCACTGTTCAAAACATCCAAAAGAAGATGTAACAGCATATAAGAATAAGAAAACGCTAATCCTTCCCCCGATTTGGGTTTAAGCCACAGCTACCACCTTACTCCCCAAAATAACCAATAACCGTAACAGGGACCGAAGTCCGTGTGAGGTACCAGTTTCTGTTTTCCAGTTTCAAACCCTTGTAGCCTAAACGAATGCACCTTTTACCCCCAGAAGCAACGATATCAAGCAGGGGAAGATCATCAAGACATTGTGCCCCCCAGGGGAATGCCAATTGGCAGGTCTATTTCGCTAACTCAACTTTTAGTAAAATTTTCTAATAATTTAATAAGATATTGAATTACAATAAATTAAAAGAAAATATCATTCCCTGGTAACGACATAATATAAGATCGGCTGGACTGATAATAACTCCTATGGAAAGATAGGTGATAAAAGATACAGTTAAAACAGTTGGTATCTCACATTAAAAATATATAAAAATTAGGGTGTATCCAAGGACCACATCATATTAAGTAAAGATCTTCAAATATCAAAACTCAAAGCACTATGGGACATTTTACTATTATTCTAGCCAAAATTAATAACTGTCAAATGGCTGCAACAATTTTCGAAATTTTATACAGTTGTTAAATTAAATGAGTTTGGGCGCCAATTGGTCAGTCCATTTCTCTAATTTAATTTATCTTCAGAATTTGATTATGATAAATCTAAGACAGTCTTCTTCTTAAGGTCCCTAAAATTATTTTATCATGAAGTCCCAAAATACTTAAAATATTTTTGATCAGACAATCCCTTGCATTCCCACTAGAAAAACATCATTTAAAACCCTCACAATTCGTTCACCCACACAACAAATAAAATATTCTTTTAACAGTGTTGCATTTTAAAATTCTGATTTTGATATCCGGATTTTCGTACATTTTTTTTTGCATTAAAAACGCAATCATTATAATAACGAAATGAGTGAATACATTATTCCAAACTTTGTCCATTTTTAGTTACTACTTTTTCCAAAGATTCCGCATCAAAAGAATTGCTTGCTGATGTCATGTTCTGAAGTGAAGCGTATTCCAGTACTCCAGAGTGTTCTGCATTGATCAAAACAACTGGTAGTCAGAAGAAGAAAGGTCTAGGCTATAAGACAGGTGAGCCAAAGCTTTCCAACCACTGTTTCCCAAATAGTTTTTCTCCGGTTTTCCAATATGATCGTTTTCATGATGAAAGATTATGACCTCCTGTCTGGTGAATAATCAATATCGGTTTTCATTGATTGCTTTCTTTAAATGAAACAATTATCTCCGGTTCATATCACCTGTAATCGTCTAACCGGATTTCACCAGCTCATAATATAATATATATATTCTTCTGATTCCACTAATCATAGCATTACCTTGACGTAATGGATATTTGGTTTCGGCGTTGATTTGGGTGGTTGAGCGGGCTTTTCTCTTGCAATAACTAAATTGTTTGGCTGCCTGTGTGGCTTGCGGTACCATCATAATGAATACAAAGGTCTTTGATTTAAACATTTGTCAATTTTGGCCACAAAAAATTGATTATCATGGTTTGGAAGCGCAAAAAATTAACGGTGGCGGAATTCTCATATTAAAAAAGAAATACGGTCCACAAACCTTACCTTCATTTGGATGTAATGATTTTACGAGAACTGTTTGTGAATTTATGCGATAGTTTTCTTTCTTTAGATAACCGCCTAATAGAAAATGATCCTCATCACTAAAGATGACTTTGTGTTCAGTTTTCCAAACAGCTAATTCACAAACGTTCGATGCAAACGATGGTCGGTCGGCTTTAGCTCTTGAATGAGTTGAATTTTATAAGCGTGAAGACAATAGAACGCAACCAGTACAAAAAGAACACTGAAGATGGCAAACGGCCGAAACCGGTTTGTTCACAAACCAAATTTGTCGAGGGTCGACGGAAAACCGTACCCAAATAAAAGTGAAGACGGTCTTTATATAAAGTGCCTCTAGTGATGCCCAATTGCTGCGAGCTTCGATCAATTACTGTTACAGGCTGATTCTCAAGAATTCGTTGTACAGCGACCATTTTTGCAACACTACATTCACTATGAGCGTATTGTTTTGGTCTATTCTCAGCAACAATACCGTAAGCCTGGAATTTAACGATTAACTTACGTACAGCGTTCCCAGAAGGAGTCTGATTCCACCATTTTGCGAGTAAATTTTCATAATTGTAATTCTTTTTTCAAGAGTGTAACGATGCATGCATAAAACTCTTGACATTAAATCAGACAATGTACTTCCTAAGGTAAAAGTTGCCCATCCGTTAGCAGATGAACATAATGGACAAACAAGCTTAGTAAGAAGTGGAAAGTTAACGCCTAAAAATCTACAGCAGAAAATTGGGAAAAGTTTAGGGGCATAATCTTACACTGCATGACACGGTTTAGATTGACAGCCCTCAAGCAATCAACAGGGTCGTTTTAGAGGTGTTATTTTTTGAAAATAAATTGGATAGCATTCAAGCTCGTCACATTTTAAATTTCCTGCCTGCTTATTGTAATGGTAAATGCTTTAGCCGACTCCTATAGAAATTTAAATAAACTGCAATTTAGTTTGTATTTGGCAGCCGTTGACAGCAGACTTCCTGACATTTTGAGATGAAAATGGAAAAAGTGTATTTGGTGCTGTTTGGTCTCGTCTACATGGATCCATTGAATTGAGTTCTTCTAACTTAAAAATGTGAAAATTAAAGGCTTTTAATATTTACATGTCTTGTTATATGGCGATTATGAATAAAAAATGATATCTAGCAAATGGCCACCATTAACATGCTAACTGTTGTCGATTTCATCAAACTTTTTAGTCACTTTTTGGCAAAATGGCGGTCCTATTTCGTTAATTTTTATTGTATTACGAAGAGAAAAGTTCGGCAATTATAAGTGAAAAATAATATCTGACAAATGTCCACCTCGACCACGCTGATAGATGTCGATTCTTTCATCAAAGTTATTAATCACTCTTTGGCAGCCCTATTTCATTAATCACATCACGGATTTTGTGTTTTAAGACTGAAATCGTTTCAATTTGGTCCGTATAGACTTTGTCTTCAACATAGCTTCACAAAAAATAAACCAGTGGTGTTAAATCACACTTAACTGCCTGATTATCATGAAATTATGCAATCGGGAAATTTGGTTTGCAATATATTGATCGTTTCATTGACTGTGTGAGATGTGGCACTGTCTTGTTGAAACGACATATCAGTGATATCAACGTCATCAAGAATAGGCCAAAATTGACTTGTTAGCATCTCCCAATAGCGTGATCCATTGACCGTTAGTGCATTTCCAGCCTCATCTTCCAAAAAAAAAACGGTGCAATCACGCCTCCAAACTACAAAGCGCACCATACAGTGTCACGTTGAGCATGCAAAGACTTCTCAATAACCCGTCTAGGATTTCCAGAAGTCCTGTAAGTGAAAATGGGCTTCGTCTGAAAAAATAATTTTCTAAGAAAAAACAGTCGGTTGTTCCTGAATGAATTGAGCAAATCTGCGGCGATGTGAATGATCGATCGGCTTTAATACCCGCACCAGTTGAACCTTGTAAGGCTTCAAAGGCAAATCCTTGCCCAAAATTCTCCACGTGGTGGTTTTGTTTAACCCCAATCTTTGAGAATGACAAATTTAGATCTGCCTTAATACTGTAGCTCACGACTGCAATGTTTTCAGTTGAACGACCCGGTCGAACACGCTTTGGTGTTTGTGCATTATGTATCGAGCCTGTCGACTCAAATTTAACGACCAATTTCTTAAAAGCGGTCTCAGAAGGACGATTATGTTGTTCGAAAATATCACAAATTTTACGAAACGTAATTTTCACCATTTTCAAAGTGGATCTTAATTCTTTTAATGCGATATTCATGTGAAATTGAATTCATTGTAACAATTGCCAATGCATCTACTACGAATACGTCAAGAGACTAAATGTCAAAACTATCATGTTGTTGGTGTTGTCACAATTGAAAAACATTAACTTTTTGTTAAAAATCGCGATATAATTAAATAAAGATGAAAAACGTAGCTTGGGACATGCTTAGGGGATGCTGAACAATGTTTGAAAATCTCAGTCGATAGGAGGCTTGACTGGAAAAAAATCACTGCATCCGAAAATGACGATTTGATAGTGGTAAAATAATTATTTATTAATTATAGTGAAATATTTGAGAGCGAATTAGAGAAATACGGCTGTATGCATAAAAACTTAAAGTAGGTTTCACTGCCGTTGTTAAGCACAATTTCCTAAAGTTGTATTCAAAAAACGCCTTTACGTTAAAATACCTTTGTTAACTTTAAAGTAAGAAAAACCTACGTTAAACCTACAATAAATTGACAGTTCTGTTTTATTATTGAAAGTTCAAAAACAAAACAAATTGTGTTAACAATAAACTGAGCCGTTTATTTTAAAAGTGGCATAAGTTACTTTGTTATTGTCATCTTTTTATTTTAAATTAGTTTATAAAACATTTTAATTTTTAGCCATTTTAACTAGTCTGTATTTAGTTTTCTTTCTGAAATGGATTTTTCTAATGATTGTGTTGAAATAAAATCTTTTTTCTTCATGTTGTGTACTGTGAAGGATTTTTTCGACAGGAGGCTATTACTACTACTGCTATTTTGTCCTTTACATAAGTCACTATGTGCAATAATATGCTTTTGAGTTGTGACATTCTTAGATATTTTATACAACACGAAGCAACCGCCTGAGAACTAATGCTCATTATGTGTAGTATATTAGATATCACTATAATATAGTTCAGTAAACTGCACTATTCTTTCGAACTAATAAAAATAAGTCCAATAATCACAACAATACTTCACACACACTTATTACATGTTTCCATTTCTTTCACAATAAGCTCCGTAATTATTTTTCCTAAGTACAGCGACTAACGTCATTTTCAAAATAAGCATTTTTGTTGCACCGTTAATTATCAACACTCCTCTCAAACAAATCTCAATACTTCGTAACTTATTAATATCAAATTTATTAAAAATGAAGAAAAACTGTGCAGTTGTGACTTATGCCACTTTCAATGTAAACGGCTCAATTGACAATTATACTTTGTTATTCCAAAAATTTTTAAAAATGTTTACTAAAACAAATTGTAGTATACAAATAATAATAAAAACTAAAATATAATATGCCATTCAATATAAAACATCTTAACATCTTTATTTTATATTTTACAAAAATATAATTCTAATTAATTATTTTAAACAAAAGTTTTATTGATGTACATATAATCAAAACAAAGCTCGTTATCCGAATAATTATTTTTTTAATATGAACAATTTAATTTAATTTAATATTTATTGAGCCTTTTTTTTTTTGACAGTAAGTGAAATAGAAACAAAGAAAACAACAGAACAACTTAAGACTAGAATGTATTATCTTAATTACCAATAAGTTATAAAAGCACCAAGCTTTATCTTTAAAATGATATAAACTAATTGAAATTTAAAACAAAAATATTACACCCTTGCTCCCGAGGCTAACATAACAAGAGAGACAATCTCATTAAATAAACTTAATTCTAAATTAAACTAAAATTACATAATAAATAATAAAATATAAAAAAAATAACAAACTAAACAAACAAAACAACGAAAAATCACAAAAAGGGTACTATTCTCTGTGAGTACCAATTGTACTTTTTGTATAGAAACTATAGCAAGTGTTATTATTTCAATTAAAATTTGGCGGTTCTTCGTTAATATAGCCAACAGGGGAAAGGTAATTTGTATTAGTCCAACTGAATTTTTTTGTTCATTAAAAATACTATTAATATAATTATTGTCATGGTGTTCAAGTCTATTGATAAACCTTTTTAAAATGTCACAAGTGTAGAGACCAATTGGAGTAACTTTTGACTGATTATAAACATATCGATTAGAATATCGTTTATTGATTGATTTGTAGTTCTTTCCTATACAATATCTCAAAATTTTCCGTTCAAAAATTTCCATTTCCTTAATAATGATTGGTGAAATGTTAAACCATATAGGAAAGCCATAAAGAAAAATTGGTCTTATGCTTGTTTTGTACAATAAAGTTTAGTGTTTTTCGGCAAATTTTTATTATACAAAATATTTGCGAATGCTCCCAAAATTCTATAAGATTTATTTAAAACGATTCGCGCATGATCATTAAACTTCAAGAGATTGTTGAAATTTATTCCAAGATATTTTAAATTCCTAGTAAAGGGAATTTCAATACCGTCAAGGAAAAGCTTTAGCTTTTTACTCTCAGGGACAACAAAATATCTACATTTGCCAGAGGCATTACGAAAACAGATAGCTTTGCATTTTGAAGTATTTAATTTGACTCCCCAGTCATCATAAATTTTTTTTACCATTATAAGATGATTGGAAACTTGCTTTAATGCTTCATTAGGCGATTCATTGTGAGAATAAAGAAGAGAATCATCCGCATACAGCAGTGCTGTAGAATTTGGTATCACGTGAGGAAAATCAAACATAAATATGTTGTAAAGGTGTGGTGCTAATATAGACCCCTGAGGTACACCACAACTCACACTATCAAAACCTGATAGTTTTCCGTTGAATTGTACACAAAAGGTCCTATTATTAAAGAAGCTTTGAAAAAGTTTAATAGTAGGTGCGCTAAATCCTATCTGAATCATTTTATAAATGATTCCTTTATGAAATGCATGGTCGAACGCCTTTTCTACATCTAAAGAAATAGCTACAGTACAATAACGCCGGCGAAGATTGCTAATAACATCGTTCTGAAATTTAATTAAAGCATCAACTGTTGAGTGGCCACTTTTAAAACCGAACTGCAAATCTGGATTATATGCTGTATTAACTTCTTTGTCCATTTTTCCGCGAATAATTTTTTCAAACAATTTTCCCAAATTAGACAGTAAAGAGATTGGGCGTAAATTGTTTACATCGATGGAGTTTGTCTTTTTTTGGATAGGCACAATTTTTGACGTTTTCCAGGCTGTTGGAAAATATGAATTGTTTAAACAATTGTTAAAAACAATCGTAAGATATTCAAAAGCCTTTGTTGGTAGTTTTTTTATAATGTAATTTGAAATATTGTCTAACCCACAAGATTTTTGATTATTGATATTTTTAGAATGTTCTAAAATTTCATTTAAAGAAGTAAGACTTTCACAATTTTGTGAATTAATCGCTAAAAAATGTGCTGAAAATGACTGTTTATTATCTGGAACATTATTAAGAATGAAGTTTATGGTTTCAGAAATTTGTGAAAAGTCTCGATTAGGGCTAGATTTATTATATATTTTTGCAAAATGCTCCTTCAATTTGTTTAATTTTAATGAATCATCTTCAATAGATATACCATCTATAGACAAATTTTTAAGATGTCTATTCTTTTTATATCCTATAATTCTATAAATTTGTTTATGAGCAGTAGGTCCTGCTTTAATATTTTTAAGTTTAAGCTTAAAAAAGTTTGATTGTTCTTCTGCTACTTGTTTTTTAATAATGATATTTATTAACTGTATTTGTTTAGATAACAGTAAGTACTCAGGATCTAGCCGATTTAAAGTTCTGTGGAATATTTTTTTAAATTTTTTTTGCCAAGTGTATTTAATCTTAAACAAATTTTTAATTCTCTCAGAGACATAATAATATGAACAAATTCTTTGTAAGTTCTTCGTAAGCCTTGCAAATTAACCTTTTTTGGATACTTTGCTTTTTATTAAAAATTTAAAAAAAAAAACAAAACAAAAAAAAAATATATTGATTTTGCTGAAAACAATAAAAACATTTTTTATGGATCTAAATACCCGGATAAATATATTCATGTTTATATATCGTTAACTACAACGTGACAACTGAAAATAGTGGCATTGCCATAATCAAAATACTAATTTTACTAAAGCATACATTAGTTAAAGTACTGTTTTTGAATACCATTTTTTAACAAAAGTCTGTTGGCCTTAAAGTGTTTGTTAACTAACGTGTACTTTAAAGCTCAAGTAAGCGTTTTTTATGCATACAGCCGATAGCCTTTAAAGTCTTGCAATTTAAGGCCCCTTGTAGCCGCTGGTTTATGCTAATCATCGGCCGGCAATGCTCGAAAAAATAACCCAAAACTAGATGTCTAGAATACAAATAACAAATACAAAACTATTTGCCGAGAAACCCACCATAATGTCTTCTAGTCTTTTTTTTACACCTAATAGTCTGGCATCACTTTAATACAACTGCCATCACCTTTGATGTTTTAAGTGTTTGTTTATTTTTCGTGGATCATCTTTTGAATAACATACACAAATATTACAATACTACAATACTAGACCTTTAAAATGCCAACATAATAGCGCCGCCTTACATCCTCTAACACACAAATTACATGAGAAACTCAAACTCATTAAATGCAGTTATTTTTGTGTGGCTGTGTGTGTGTGTATGCGTGGCTGCATATGCAATACTTAAGTGTTGTAATGCACTGCAGTCACACAAAAAAAAAAGTGTGACTATGAGTGTGATTAATGCGGTGTAGAAAATCATAAATTAATTTGCGGTGAACAAGATACTTGACTTTTTTGTTTAAGAAAAAGAAAAAGATTTTGCCTTAATTCAAATATGAGATAAATTTTAACTCAAACTTCTTAATTAATCACATAACAAACATTTTATATTTTTTATAATATGATTTCATGTTTATAATTATTATTTCCTAATTTATCTAGCCCTTATAATATTTTTCTAGTTTATAGTTTATAGTTCCCCTCATTTTTATTCCTCGTTATGTATCATTTATGAAATCATTAGTGCGGCGGTATGTTGTAAGTGTAAATAGTTTCAAAAACTAAAACTATTTAGCTGTCGTTTAATGTCATGATTTAAAATAATTAGCTTTTTTGTTTGTTGGCGCCACGCTAACGTTCTGGCATGGAATGCAAGGAAGTGGGTTTATATTTTGTTTATTATACTTTCGTATACTTTTAATTTAATAATTAAAACTTAAAGAAATAAATTTAATTACGGTATTTTAAACTGTCGACAAAATGTCGCGCCATTATCCTCTAAAATATCCTTAAAAAATTTATATAATTTTCTTTTATTTCTTCTTTATAAAGAACAATGCAATCGCAGGAATGCGCCAACAATGTACAGTAGAACGACTCACTTTGAAAATTTTGCGGTTATTTCAATTAATGCTGTTGAGTCGCCTATTAGAAGCGGCACTGTGGCATAGACATATTAATCGTTGCTGATATATTTTGAAATTTTGATTATGAAAAATTAAAACGTAAAATTTCTTAGCATAATTTCTTTCTTTTTTGGCCATTAACAATAAATGGATTAGAAGAACTTTCTTTTGTTTGGGTACGGTTTTCCGTCGACCCTCGTCAAATTTGGTTTGTGAACAAACCGGTTTCGGCTGTTTGCCATCTTCAGTGTTCTTTTCGTACTAGTTGCGTTCTCTCGTCAGTTGTGTTTATATAGTTCGTGTCTCCCTTCATGTTATTGCGTTCGTCCCTTTCTGTCTTTTTTGCCTACATCTCTCTCTCCTTTTTTGTTTGTCCCTTTTTACCTAATTTGTCGCTCCCTTTTCCATTCGTCCTTTTCCCTACCCAAATTCTTTTACGATCACGCTTGTTGTCCGTTTTTGTTCATGTGTGAACCCATTGGGTTTCCCCCTCTCCTCCTCCTCTATGTGACATAATAATCAGTAATTGTACGTTTATGATGTTCCCCATTGCCCTGGTCTTGCGCACCTGCGTAACGTTCCTGTGCTGGTGTAGTGTTCGTTTTCCTGTAAAAATGTTTCAACGGTTCAAATATTGTGTCCGAAGCAGTGTTTATTTGTTCATTTATTATTCGTCCGTCAAACGTTTTTTGTTTGTATATTTCCATGTTTTCCAATACATTTAGTCTCCTTCCCTTGTGCTGTGTATGAAGCAGTTTAACCGTTGTCTTAATATGTCCTGGTGTACATTTGTTGTTAAATATATGGTTCGCGAAGTTTGATTCTAGAGTCGATTTTGGTTCTCGTAGTCTTTTGTTATAGTCTCTAATGTGTATAATGGCATGTACAAGTTAATTTGTACACTCCTCGTCTGTCCAGTATATTCTCCCCGGTCGTTCTATCCCGTAGTAGTCTGCCTAGGTTGTTTTTTGTCCTGAATGCGGTACTGATGTTGTGTTCTCCAAAGAATTTGGCCAGTTTGTACGTTGTTCTTCCCATATATGTTAATGTAGCCCATTTTCCCCCTTCCCTCTCCTGTTCCTTGTCCGTTCCAATTTGTTCCCTGATGTCATCCACGAGGCGCTTGCCGTATCCCGATTAGAAGAAGATTATAAAGGATGTTCTAAATACGATATTATTTAATTTTTATAGGAACATAAAGTCTACGCGAAAGAGGCTTTAAAGTTTTTCATTCTTTCAACAGACAGGAAATAACTGTAATTCGCCCTTGAAAAAAGTTCACATCGAATAAGTTTCTAAACTTTAAATAAAAAAATCGCTTTTTATAAAGAGGTTTCTATATAGTTATAGAATTTTAAGCTGGCAACACTTTTTAACTGGTGGCCATTTTATCAGCTGTCAAGAGATTTGTGTTTAGTTTGACTTGGTTTTTCAACATGTATAGACTGGTGCTTGCACAACGCTATAAAACTCTTCAAATTTATTTTGAAAATTATTGTTCTGTTGGGAATACTTGATCCAGATTGCACAAGCTTACTTCTGCTTGAATGAATACGTCAATAAATAAAACTGGCATATTTTAAATAATGATTAGCCAAAAATGTTCGTTGAGACACTGTTACATTTAGCAAAACTGATAGTTTTGTGTGCTTTACAGATTGATGGTTCTTACTTCTTCTTAGAAACGATACTGAACAGAACATTACAGTCAATGATTATTAACTTTTTCATTCTTCAAAAGAATAACCATGCGAACAACCTGTAGTTTCAAACAACGCAAGATGTATGTGATAGGATTAACGTCAGCAGCTGGTCGCGAGGCCTTAATCTGGCAGTGGTCTTGCCACTAGATGTAGGAAAAAGCGTTAACCTGCACTCTAAGATGTATACATGCCTTATTCGCAATTTTACAGTGCAAAGTAGCAGGGCCGCGCACCCACTCCTTGCTAAAAAGTCGGAGACTAAACAACTGCTTGTCCTGTTGCATGCGCAGGTTAGGACAATTAATCTTTAACCTGCGTTAACATCTCTTCGGAACTTTTTTCAAAGCCCGATTAAACCAAACGCTACCACGTTGCTCCTTAGCCAATAACCAGAACAGGTTCGTAGCCCTGCGGGCAACTGGTTCCCATTGTGCCAGTATATGTCTATTGTGTTCACTGGACGAACTACGTGAGTTTTTTGTCACTTCCATGTTGAGGCTCCTGCTAGCCCAGGCGACTGGTGCCGCCTTTTACCCCCGAAAGCTCATGTCAATACGGGGGCCCCCCGGTGGCACATTATGAGTCTTTATGGATCACACAACCATCTAAACTTGTATCTTGCGGGGGTATAAGGGAGGCCCCAATACACTAGCAGAAGCCAACTGGACAATTCCATTATATTTCCACGGGAATCAGTAAAGCCCCAGAGTTTTGCTATTTGTCTCTCTAGACATTTAGCTGTTCTCTGACTAATTATTGAGGTAGACTCTTTGGGAGTATCGTGGTGGCTGTGTCTTTCGAGGCCCTCGTTTAAGTTTGTGGGTCGGGTCATTCACAATGAACAAAATGCATGGTCCAGGTCCAGTAAGTATGAATACCGCCGTGCTCCTAATTATATTAAGCTTCTTGCGACCTCCAACTCTTCAGCAAGAAGTGAAGGCTGCGGCATTCTTCGGGCTTTTGAAGTTGCAACTAGGAGTGACCGGAGGATATACGTATCCAAAGGCCTTCTACGGCGAGGATGACGCTACATTTTATCCACAGTGGTATGCTCCACCATCTGATTAAGGCTTACGGCCAGGTGCAGATGTAAATCTTATCACCTCTTGTCAATCCCACCCGGGGGCACATGATAGTCTTTTTGGAACCTACTATTCCATTTAGACTGGTGTCTTGCGGGGTAAAAGAAAGCCCAGGCCCCTCAAAGGCTAGTAGGAGTCACCTAGACAACCCACATATTTCCACGGGAATCAGTTGCCCCAGAGTTCACTATTTGTCTCTTGAGACAATTAGCTGTTCTCTGACTGGTTATTGAGGTTGGCCCCTATATGGGAGTATCGTGGTGGTTGTGGTTTCGGACCCTCGTGAGAATTTGTGGGTCGGATCATTTAAATTAACACAATGAATGGTTCAGGTTCAGTGAGTATGAATGCTGTCGTGTTCTTGATAAAAAAGAGCTTCATGCGTTCTGGACCAGAAGTTGGAAAGTCTCGAACTCTTTAGCAAGGAGTAAAGGCTGCGACCTACTTCGAGCTTTTCAAATTGCTACTAGAAGTGACCGGAGGATATACGTATTCGATGGCCTTCTAGGGCGTGGGTGATGTCCAATCATCCAAGTGGTTTGACCACCATCTGATTATGACTATATAGTCAGTGCAGATGTAAATCAAATCACGCACCTCATGTCAATACGGGGAAGATATCTATCAAGTCTGCGTGCTTCCGGGGGAGACGGCGCAATATATCACACAGCTCGTGCCACTGTTGTTTAATTGAAGGAAAGCTTTGGAAAACGCATAGTTTCACGTCATTGATCCTTGAATCGGCCGCTGAACTATTTTCTGTGGAGACATGTCTACACCGATAGGCTCGAAATGAGGCCAATCGAATTGATTTCAAGAAATTAACATCCGTGATGTGTTAGCCGAAATTAAATCACCATTTTGCAAAAAACTGATTAAAAAAATTATCGACATCTATTAGCGTGCTCGTGGTGGATATTTGCTAGATATAATTTTTCAATAAAAATTGCCGAACTTTTCTCTTCGTAATACAATAAAAATTGGAATCATCTTATATTTTTGGTTTTATTTTGTTTTAGAAAACAAACTTCTTGTTGAAAAACCCTTTAGTAAAAATTTTTTTTAAAGGCAACAATACTTATTTAGTCAAGTACCGTGCTACATTCTTTAGTAAAGGGGGAGAGAAGAGATGTAACAGTTGGTGAAAGTAGAAGGATAGTCGCAAATTAACTGCCGTATGTAAGACAGCACAGCGAACAGTGACTATGCCTTCGCCGCTGAGCAGCTGCACTGACAGTCAAGTTTTATTTTTGTAGAGAAAAAAACCAAGGTCTTCGTTGGGAATCGAACCCACAACCCCCATATTTACAAGCTAGTACACTACCAACTAGCCTACAAGAGCACCTACAGGGTCTCTTACAAAACTATAAAAATTTTAAAAATTTTTACAAAAACTTGCGAGATTTTAAACTTATAATGTCTACAATAAGTCTGCGTTTTCCCCACTTTTCTTAAGTACAGAATTTTGATGTTAAAAGAACGTTAAAATAAAAAAATGTAAAAAATCTGTTTATTCGTGTCAATCCTATCCAGTCAAAACACTATTACCAACCTCAAGTCCGCAAATATCTACTACCCTCCCTCTAATAATCTTATATACACCGCCCCATGGGCCGTTCTTACGCCTCTTTTACTCTCACAATCGTACGCTTAATACCCCTCAATTGACGTCTATACTCAACCTATTTATAACTCTAATGCTTTAAATGTTTAGTTTCCATAAGCAAAAAGTTTAATAAATAAAAGCTTGAAAAGCTTTTATTGCATTGTTGCCGCCACAGCAAAATCGCTGGATGGACACCATTTTTATCGATTTGTTATATATCTTTTACTTCTGTGTTATCTCTAAGAAGAAAAGAAAGAAATATACTTGCGGCATTAAGTGGCCATTTTGCACTGAAAAAAGAACGTTCGAGAAGCTTGCGCCCATTGGTGGCACAAAAAAGAATTTTAACATTTATGCTGAAATATTAATTCAATTTCAAACATAACATTTTGTGAAAGGAATTGACAATGTAACATTTAACTGATAATAATAAATAAAAACAAGTCAAAAGAAAGAGTGATCAATTAAATAGTTTTTAATTTTCGTGTTCAAAATTCGAGGAATATCACCACAGCAGAGCTTGAGCAGCTTCACTCGACAACAGCATTATTTTAAAAACTTTTAATTTATCGACAATTTCGCTCATATATTGAATGCACTCAGAGATTTTTAAAATCATTCGTTTAACTTTAACGGTTTGATTGTCACTACCGTATGATTCAATCACAATAAAATATTTATATTTATAACATATAAGACGCCCTGTTTCTGTGGCGCCATCTACCGTTTAATAGCTCTGGCAAATATTACTCACTAATACTATTAAAAGAAATTAATAAAAACAATTGGAGTCGTTCACATTTGTGCTCATAAAATCTAAATATATAAAATTGATGACAACTATGTATGGACATGTGTATGTGCATGTGCATGTGGCTATTGGGTAAGGTCAGGGTAAAAGATAGAAATGTATTTCGTTTTATGCACTCTCATTAAATAGAAAACAAATGAGCGAATGAGTACCAAGTGAGCAGCACATCGTCATTATTGTTGTCAATGATTAAACATTGAACATTTTCTATTAATAAACAGATAATAAAGAGTATTTTTGTATTGTGATTATAAACAAACAAATAATTAATTAATACAAGAGACAAGTGAAACAATTGGCAAATAAACAAAATAATAAATTTATTTGTAAAAATTTTAAAAAATATATGTTATTGAGAATTATAAATTATAGGCGTTGAAAATTTGTTGCCTCGATCTAATACAAAATACTTAAATAATAACGAACTTAAGCTTAAGTAAAAAAAAAATGATTTACATATGTACTTGTAACTAAATAATTAGTTTGAAAAATAATTTTATATATAATTCATATGTGATAAATATATCGGCTTCCTGGTCTCTGGTCCTGGTCTGGAAGTGTAACAAAATGAAAACGTATTAAGTATAAAGGGTTCTTTTATAGAGGTCTAGAACTTTCAAATGGAATAAAACAAAAATGAATTTTTCAATTTGACTGCCATTATAATTAATACATGACTCCTGGCATATGACCGCCAGGGCTGGCACGGTCATAGTCCAATCTGTAGGTCAAATTTTCGATGTGTTTTTTCACCATATGTTTTTTTTTCAGACCAGCAATCAGGGGATGTCCCCTACACATCCAATGCCTTGTGCTAGAACTAGGAACTTAGGTTATGGGGAAGTAGAAAGAGAAAGTAGTGTCTGTGGCCATTCAAATTAAACTTTTCTTCATTGAAAGTGACAGGAAAGACCTCTGGAGGAAGTTTATTCCATATACGAACTGTTCTGCTAAAAAACAAATTTTCCCTGCGATTTTTTCGCCAATCAACCACAAATGGATGCGCTCTCAAGTAAAATCGAGTTAAACGCGAAAACGTGCGAGTAACAAGAATAAGTTTTCTAATATTATAAGATCACTTAACATTGTATTAACGTTAAAACAGTACATTGTGTCGATCCCCTAGAAAATCTTTAGAGTTGGATACCCTACTATCCCATATGAGCCTCCTAACCCTCTCCTTTACGCAACTCGAGCAACTCCAAAATAGACTTTGGAGCGCCGATCCATACATGAGAGTTGTATTCCATTTTTGGACGGATATAGGTGGTATAAATAGTACGAAGATCGGATGGAGTGAAATATCTCTTACACCATTTTACCGACAATACGGCAGCGAATGTTATCCTTCAAGTGCTCTATCGTTTCAGGACAAGCTACTTCACATATCCCCACAGATAACGGTCAAGCACCGCTAAATCGAACGATATTAGACGCCAGCTCAGAAGTCCAAAATATGAAATTTTGCGATTACCAAACATTTCCTTTAATAATTCAATTGTGACACGAGCTGTGTGACATGGCTCTTAGGCGATCATCACTTACTATAACCTTCTGGCAAGCATCGTTTTGAATGAAGTATGTCGTTTTTCTAAATTCAACGGTGTTGAGAACATACTCTTGTGAATTATCATCACGCAGATTTGTTTATTGACGCACACATTCAAACTACAAGTTGAATTTTTTAAGCATCCAAACCAAAATCTTTCCGTAAAATCTGCCATAAAGTGGATGGACACATATACAATTCTTGTGAACAATGAAGGATATACCGATTTCCTCTACTCTACGCTGTACAGTAACAACGATTTCTTCTGTACGCCCTGCACAAGTTATCTGTGAATGCATATTATCGTTTGGAATATACGTTGGTGATGGATAATTACATTCACCATAAAATAGGTCATTTCAACAGAATCATGAGTTTCAAAATAAATTTGGGCAATTTGAAAGCGTTCTTCAGCTCTCATGATCATGTTGAAATGCCAAAGAAAATCAAATATAAATGATAACAAAAATGCACATAAGTTGAAAAATTGTTGCCAACTTAAAGTTCTAAACCTCTGTAAAATCCATGATTTACAATTCCTTAAGTACCTGATGCAGTTTTGAAAAAAAAAACAATTGCGTTACAACTAAAACTAAATTAGGTCTTCAAGATTGGCCTACTTGCCTGCCTGTGTCCACCCAAGTAATATGAAGCAAATCAATAAAGGTTGGCAAGCCCATATTGCGTTAGTGAGTGAAGTTGGCTGCTATATTTGTTTTTCTTATAGAATTGCTTAAGAAGTCTTGTCAATTTAGTTACTTTTAGGCCAATCTAGCGATTTTATATTTATATGTTGTTTTTATTTATTGCGTTTTATTAAACAAAATAAGTTGATATAACTGTACGTGACATTATGATGGCGCTCAATTTTAACTTTAGATGTCAGATAACGCTACAATGTGAAACGTTCAAAATGTTAAAAGTGCAAAAGAAAAAATATCGCTTAAAATGTAAAAGACAAGTTAAGTGCTGCGAAATGTCTTCCAATGAGATCTAAAAAAGTTAATATCTTTCAAAACGGCTAAAGAGTACCAGCATTAAAAGAAGCGAAAAACTGAACATGCGAAATGCGATGTTCCTCCACTTTGGCCTAATGCAGCCTGGTCTATGCTTACCTTTGCATTATGTACTCTAAAATATTTACTTCAGGTCTCTTGATTTTTTAAGCTTAAAACAAAAACCATCACTTGGGTGTAATTATTAACACTTTTTAATTTGATGCACTAAAATCGATCTTTTCTAATTCTACTTATGATTAATATGACTATTATTTGACCTAATCAAAGCATAATTGTTTCTCATTTTTAATCCAATTTTTGTCAAAAAAAAATTTGCCATTTTGGGTAATACGGTAACTTTAAATTTTTAATAAATTTAGGCAATTTGTTTATTTTTCTAGCTTGAAGGAAAAGTTGTCAGATGTTTTCATCTCACTTTGAGATTCCCTCCCATTTTTTGCCATTCGATTGAATATGGCAACTTTTATTTAAAAGAAAAATCATTCCATAGTCGCTTTATTGTGAATTAAATCAATTAAATTCGTATTTCCATATATAAATTAAAAAAAAAAAAAATTTAATTATAGGAATGAGTTATAGAGTATAAATTGAATTGATTTTTTTTAACCATGTCACACCTACGTCTTCCTTTTGTCGCCCGATTTGTTGCTTTCCTTCGAATTTATTTAATTTTTCCTTACGTTGGAACACAACAAACTTTTGGCAATTGCTAAAAAAAAATAATGAAACATTTTCAAAATATTTTTATATGCAAATAAAATTTTAAAAAATCTTGAACTCACCTTTTTTATATTAATGTGTGCTTTTTCGCCACTTTTAACATTAATTTGTTTTTGTTAAGTCAAAAAAAATTTTAAGTTCATTTAGGTTACTTGTGCCAGATTCCTTTAAAGAATATCATTAGAATATCCAAAAATATTTATTATTCCAAAAATTAAATTATATTTCTATGGAAAAAGCATATCAATATGGCCCTTTAACTACTGGTCATATAGCTCATCAGTAGGTTTTACCCAAGTGATGTATAGAAAACACAGGTGGTAGCTCTAGATATTTCCAATGCGTTTGCTAAAGTATGGCATAATGCACTTCTGTTAAAACTTGCTGCTTTTGATGTCGGTGATAATTTCTCCTGATTTTTTTCTCAGGAATCGCACTACACGAGTTGTTATAGATGGGATTTCATCAGACAACTTCAAGATTAATTCGCGGGTGTCGCAAGGTTCCTTTATTTCTCCTACCCTATTTCTTATTTTTCTAAACAACCTTCTTTGTCAAACTTTCAATCCTATATACTCTTTCGAAGATAACAGCACCATTTTTCATCCGTATTCATTTGGTAATAGACCGAAGCAGTTGGATGTGAGTTTCAAAAGGCGAAACGCTCAATCACTATCTCTAGGGAATCAGAATCAGAAGCTCTTAATGTTCTTGGCATGAAAATTCAGTGTGACGTTCTAAAGAAGCTTTCTAAAGAAGCTTTTAAGTTATGTGCTTGGATTTTCCGACGGAGCTAGATTCACTCTTATTTGGGTACGGTTTTTCTTCGACCCTCGTTAAACTTGGTTTGTGAACAAACCGGTTTCGGCCGTTTGCCATCTTCAGTGTTCTTTTCGTACTCTTTTAAGTGCCTCGGTTTTCTAAAACGTTGTAAGAGATACTTTACTCCATTCGATCTTCGTACTATTTATACCACCTATATCAGTCTAAAGATGGAATATAACTCTCATGTATAGGCCGTAGCCCCAAAATATATTTTGAAGCTGATCGACCGCGTAGAGAAGAGAGCCAACAAGCTAATATGGGGACGGTAGGATAATCAACTCTATTGATTCCTTAGAGCATCGACGCAATGTAGGTTGCATTTCACTGTTTTATCGTTACTACAATTGTGAGTGCTCTAACAAAATTAGGGAACTTGTTGCCGAAACTTGTACATTTTTGGGTTTGAATCGATTTCCCTTGAGGTGGTTGAGTGGCCAGTGAATTGCACTACGCATTAGCAGAACAGTCCGTATATGGAATAAACTTCCTCTAAAGGTCACCTTCAATGTAGGAAAGTTCAATTTGAATGTCCACAAAGACTACTCTCTCTTTCCTCCTCCCCATAATCTATTTTACTAGTTCTGGTACAATGTATTGCATAATTTGGAGTCATCCAAATTATTACGATAAAAAAATTGCAAGTTTCCGGCTTAACAGTCTGTGGGGGGTGAAAGCCATGGCACTGTAAATTTTAAAACTATAGAGGTTAGAGAGGGTCATTCCCTGAGTACTGGTCCGATAGAAAAAAAATATTCAGGAGTCTTATATCTCACACCAAATTGATTGAATGAGAATTATTTTCAACGAAAAAAGCAAAACGACAACAAAACTTAAAAAACGTTTATGTTAAGTATTTTTGTATTTATAATTCTGACTTTTTTATTTCAGTATTAATGTGCTGAATTGACTTGATTGCATCTGTCAGAATAGATTTTAGTAAAGAATTAAGTCGGTCAGGTAAATGTTGTTTATAGTTGTTGCAAACAACTTTTAGTAAAAATACATTATTTATAAGTGTTTTATTTAAAAAATATATGATGAATAAATTTGAGTTTAGAAAGTAAATTGCCTGCCAAAAGTTGAGCTGTAGGACGTTACACTGTTAAGCAAAGAATTTAAATTGTGTAAATTTACAGTGCAAATTTCACTGTATTACTTCGTAAAATCCGAGCAGTTTTCCTTGTAATCAAGCTCCTTCTGAGACCGCTGTAAGTAATTTTATAGCGAAATTTGCGGCTTACAATATTGATGCTTTTATGGAATGCTTCGCTTGAATTCCATAGTGGAAAGATTAAAGAGGATAACATGCCCTTATTTACTTAACAAAATTTAATTCAGAAAGAAAACGAAGATGGTTGAATAGTTGGTACAACTGTAGCTCAAATTGATATGGAAGATGGTATGGAATGAGGAGCAAATTAAACTATCAGATACACAAGTAAAGGTATTAGACGATAGTGGTCAGGAAAAAAAAACCAAAACCGCTTTTACAATGAGTATACTTCGAGTAACCGAATTATATACTCTTGTAGTTCTCTAATTCAAATATTTTTACATGAAGAGCAACTAACTAACACTTTCGATAATTTAAAAGAAATGATAGAAATGAAATAAATAAATAATTGATCGACAATTATTTGGTTGAATGATTTATTAAGTTGCCAGTGTCACAGTTTTAAACAAGTTTTATTTAATTGAAAAAAAATTAAAATAAAAAAAATCTTAAACTATAAAATAAAATGTGTATTGAATTGTTAACTATTAAATCGTCTAAATGATAAAATTTTTAAATAAAATTGAAAATTTGTAAAGTTAAAGTTTAAGGCTGATTTAATTAAATACATTTGAAATATCATTAAAATGAAACGTTAAATAAAATTTTGTTACATTTACGCTCCACCTGCCTTTAATTTTAAAATACATTTTTATGACAACTTAGATTATAAATACTAAAATAAAACAAAACAAAATTTATATTGAATAAAAAATCACAGTTTTAATTTCATTTCATTTTGTATAATTTCCGGAATTTAATTCCGGATTTAAATAAAGCGTCTAGAAATAAATAAAATTGCATGTTTAACAGATTTTATTATTAATATTCATTACATTACTGTTATTTTTATAATTATTTGTTATTGTTTCTTTCTATTTATAACAATTTAGAAAACTATTTAAGAATTTAATGCCAACTCATTAAATATTTAATAAAGTGCGTGCGTAACCTTTAAATTCTAAACAATTGTAAAACAAAATAAAATATTTTATTTTAATAATAGAATTATACAAATTTAATTAAGATATTAAAATTTAGAAATTTCCGCCTAATTTTATAAGTATAAAATGTAAATAAAAAAGAGTAATGACAACAAAAAATAATTTTTTTTTTAGCTGACAATTAAATTTAAAAAAGCAAAACAACTATTTCTGTTTGCAAGTCATAATAAAAGTTAATTTAAAATTATTTTATAATAAAAAAAAATTATTTTTAATATAGATATGTACTCTTAAAACCCTTCTTTCCTACTAACACACCTTAAAACAAAATTGCAAACAATTTATTAAAATATTTTTCACTTAATTAAAAATATAATAATTTTATTTTTTCCTTTACATATATATTTTTAACAACTAAAAAAATATATTTTTTTATTTTTTTAATATAAATAAAAATATATTTTTATATTTTTTTAATAAAAATTATTTGCAACAACTGTAAACAACGTTTACCTGACCGATTTATTTCTTTTTTAAAATCTATTCAGACAGATGCTATCAAGCCACTTCAGCACATTAATACTGAAATCGAAAATGTCAGAATCATTAAGACACAAAATGTTTAACATAAAAAATATTATTAGAAAAATATAATAATTATATTATTTTCAGTTTCATTCGACTTTTTTTATTTTTATTAAATATGTGTTAATCTTTTAAATGGTCTCTTTTTAAATTAAATTTTAACGATTTATTTTTTCTCTTTTTTTACTTTTTTTCTCGATATTTCGCTTTCCTGTGGAAAGCTTCTTCGGGAAATTATTTTTTATATTTTACCCAATAGTGTGTATTGGAATTTCTTCAATATTAAAAATATTCACTAAATTATTTGTGGAATTTTTAATTAATTTTTGTGTAATTCCAGTATTCCTACATCTTATCAAAAACGTGATTGATGCTTTCGTTCTTACAATTTTGTCCATGGTAGCCTTATATTTATTAATTATTGCTCCAATGGAATGGCTTTTCTTGAACTTCTTGTAGCACATCATGGAATATGAATTTTGATTTTTCTACTTCTAATTATTCTCTTGCTCACAAATCTTGATTACAAATCTTTTTACCCAAATTGAAATGTACACTTTTTCTTGATTTATTTTTTCTTCTTAATGATTATTCTTTTTTAAATTTTGATTATGTTTATTATTTTTTTTTCTTTGATTATTTTCATTTTTATTCGACCTTTTTTATTTTTATTAAATATGTATTAATCTTTAAATTGGTCTCTTTTTAAATTAAATTTTAACAATTTATTATTTCGTTTTTTCCGATATTTCGCTTTCCTGTGGAAAATAAAAAATAATTTCCTGAAGAAGCTTTCCACAGGAAAGCGAAATATGGAAAAAAGAAAAAATAAATCTTTAAAATTTAATTTAAAAAGAGACCATTTAAAAAATGAATACATATTTAATATAATAATTATAGTTATTTGACCTTTTTTAATATTTTTTGGTAGTTATTTATTAAAAGCACTAGGTCATTATTTAGTAAAAAATTTTAAAACTTTATTTTTTATTATTTTTCAATATTTCGCCAAACCATTGGTTGGCATCATCAGGATAAACAAAAAAAAAAAAAACCAATGGTTTGGTGAAATATTGAAAAATACAAAAAATAATAAAAATTAATGTTTTAAAAATTAGAAAAATATATTTTTTCAATAAAAAATTTATTATTTAGAACTACCATGTTAATTGTAAAAACAAAATAATTTTGTTGTTTGAATATATTTCTTATTTAATCAATTTTAAGGCAATATAAGACTCTTGAATTTTCCATAGAAATTTTGGGATAAAATCCACTGATGAGTTATATAGGCAGTAGCGAAATGAACATATGGATATTTTCCCCACAGTATTACAATATTATATTGGGTTTTTCAACAAAAATTTGGGATAGTTTTAACATTTATTTATTTATTTTTTTTGGCGTATTCGTAGTAGATGTATTGATGAATACAATTTCGCACGTAAATCGCATTAAAATAATTAAAATTCACTAATGAAAATGGTGGTTCTGTTAAAGTTATATTTCGTAATCATAATATTTTCAGGCAACATAATCGTTCTTTTGATCCTGCTATTAAGAATTTCATCGTGAAATTTGAGTCGACAGGCTCGTTACAAAATGTGCGAACATCAAAGCGTGTTTGATCATGTCGTTAAACTGAAAACATTGCAGCCGTGAGCCACAGTGTTAAAGCAGATCCAAATTTGTCAATTCCTCGACATTCTCAACAATTGGGGTTATCCAAAACTACCACATCGCAAATTATGGGTAAGAATTTGACTTTGAAGTCTTACATGGTTCAACTGGTGCAGGTATTGAAGATGACCAACCATTCATATCGCTGTAGATTCGCTCAATTCATTAAGGAACAAAATCATTCCTTCAGATGAAGCCTTTTTTCACTTGTCAGGGTATGTTACCAAGCAACTGCAGCATTTGGGCGTTTGAATATCCTAGATCAATTATTAAAAAACATTTTCAACGAGTCACTGTATGGTCACTGTATGGTCATTGTATGGTCTGGAGGCGTGAGGCTGCAAATGCAGTAACAGTCAACGGATCACGTTATCGCAAGATGCTACCAACTCAATTTTGGTTTATTGTTGAAATCATGGTGCACCTCTTACACAGCCAATGAAACGATCAATATATTGCAAACCAAATTTCCCGATTGCATAATTTTACGTCAATCAGCACATAAGTAGTCAGTGAGCCATGTCGTGTGATTTAAAACCACTGAATTATTTTTTGTGCGGCTATGTTAAGGTCGAAGTCTATAGCGAATCGATTTCAGCCTTAAAACTTAAAATACGTGAACGAAATAGGACCGCCATTTTGCCGGTCCTACGCGCGATCGTCCTAGACATTTGCCAGATATCATTTTTCATTCATAATTAATGAACTTTTCTCTTCATTTGAGTCATCTTCCTCAAAATTTTATTGTTTTATATTTTTTTTTTAGAAAACAAACTTTTTGTTGAAAAACCATTTACAAACCTTCTTCTAAACTCTTAAAGAAGTTAAATTTCTCCAATATTTTAGGCAAAAAGTACTACAGCAGTTTTAACTTATAAAGAGAACACTGAATATAACAAATAGCCGAAACTGGTTTGTTCACAAATCAAATTTGACGAGGGTCGACGTAAAATCGTACCCCAATAAAAATTAATTATAACATGTTCTAAAACATATTCTATAGAAAATATGTGCAGTTGTTAATGAAATTTTAGTACGATAAAAACAACCACTTTCAAACAGTTTAATGTCGTATTTTTTAGCAATAAAAGGAACTTTTAAGTAAAGTCATTTGTGAAGAAAAGTACTATTTTTTCCGGAAAAAACATTTTACGAACTTTTTCAAAAGAAACAAAACAGACGCTAAGGAAAACGAGATTTAGCAATGCCAAAACGGACTAATTTTTTTGTAGTTTTTAAGGCATTTTTTATATAATAAAAAAAGGAATTTTGTCAAAGAAAACGTATTCATTTCATAGTAATTTCTTATTTCTTATACAAAAAGTACTTTGTTTTTAAAAATTTAAATTTTCGAAATCAATTTCTTTTTACTTGGGTTTGGAAGAGCAGAACCAAAACATTAAACGTACTTTTTCAACAAAAGAAACGCTTAGGAAATCAAATTTTAACGATGCCAAAAAGTACTAACACATTGTAGTTTCTTAATTAATTTTTTTAATTATATTACGAAAGAACTTTTTTTCGAAAAAGAGTGATTTAATTTTCTTTTGCTGAGACAAAGCCATGAGTTAATTTAGGCAATGAGTTTAAGCGCTCATTGATTGCTGAAAATGTAAAGTGAGTTGTAGAACAGTTAATCTAGGAAAGTTATCGCTATTATTGTACTTTTATGGGAAAGGTATTTTTTTTTTCGAAAAATAATTCTCCTGGCAAGCTAACTAAACACGTAACATTTTGTATATTTTTTAATTTTTTATTTTATTTTTTGTTTAATTATTTTTATATCATTTTTTTTGTGTGTTTAACCTTCTGTAACCTTTTTTAAATCAGATAAAGTCATATTTTATAAAATTTGAAAGTTATAAAATGCACATTTAATTCAAACGATAAAAAAAAAACCAGAACATTCTGGGAAGTAACAAAATGATTTTGAAAAAACAAGAAGCCTGTTTGTTTAAATATGGGAATATTTCGATTCGATGACTTTTGTGAAAAAATAAAAGTTCAAATAAGCGAAAAGGTCATTGACAAAATGAATTTAAAAAATAAAGAGTTGCTATTCGTTAATTTATTAAATGCAAGTATATTTATATATATATATATGTATGTATGGGCGTGTGTATGTGCTGGTAAATTTTATTAAAAATAAACGAAAAATTATTTCTAAATGATATTCATGATGAATAAGCCGAACAACAGTCTACGACTGCAGGTAAATGAATTTAGTTAACGAAATTTTGAAACGATACATTTTTTAAAATTTATTCCAAAATGACATAACAACTTGTATGGAAATTTGAAATTATTATTTTGCCTGCACTGTTCAATGAACTGCACACACACACGCATGCATCACACATTGATGACAATTTCAATTGTTTTTATTGCGTCTTCTTTTTAACGAAATACAACTTTTCGCCAGGCAAGTTAACAAACGTCTTTGGACTTTTTAACAAAAGCCTGCACAGAATCACAAACATTTGTGACAGATACAAACACTAACACAAACACAAATTCAGTTTTGTTTTATTTTATTTTAAATTCTCTTAATTTTGGATAATTTTGATTATCTTCGTTTATTTTTTTTATTTTATGAATTTTGCTATGCCAAATATTTTGAAATAAAAATTCATTCATTTTTGTTTATTGTCGCAGATATTTAATTATTTTAATTGATTATAATTTTTGTATTTTTATATTGTTTTTTTTATTTATTTATTATAAATGTTTAGAATATAAATGTTTAAATTAGTCTATAATTTGCATCCGTTAGAGCACACTTCTCTCAGGAAATAAAAAATAATTCGTTTTCGGCTGCTTTTAAGAAGGGTTTATCAACAAGAAGTTTGTTTTCTAAAACCAAAAACTTACATTAAGATGATTCAAATTTAGATTGTATTACAAAGAGAAAGGTTCGGCAATTCGGAATGAAAATATGAATGTCCACCACGACCACGCTGACAGATGTCTATTTTTTCATCAAAGTTTTTCATCACTTTTTGGCACTTTTCGTTAATCTTATCACGGGTTTTGAGTTTTAGAGCTAAATCGATTCGTTTGGCTCCGTATAGACTCTGTTCTTAAATATAGGACCAAAAAAATAATCCCGTGGTGTTAAATCCCACGATCTAGCTGGCCACTCAACTGTTGATTATCGTGAAATTATGCGATCTGGAAATTTGGTTTGCAATAAATTGATCGCTTCATTAGCTGTGTGACATGTGGTATCGTCCTGTTGAAACCATATGTCAGTGATATCCACGTGTGAATAACAGGCTAAAATTGAGTTGTTGCAGCCTCATCTTCGAAAAAAACGCCACAATCACGCACAGCTCACCATACAGTTACACGCTGAGCATGGAAAGGCTTGTCAATAATCTCTCTAGGATTTTCAGAAACCCCAATGCGGCAATTTTGCTTCTTGACATATACTGAAAAGTCAAAATGATATTTTTAAAATACCAGCCAAGCAAACCCACAGCGATGTAAATGGTCGCTCGGCTTCAATTCTTACACCAGTTGAACCTTGTATGGCTTCAAAGTTAATTCCTTACGCAAATTTCGCCATGTTATGGTTCTGGAAAACCCCAATTTTTAAAAACGTCGAAGAATTGACAAATTTCGATCTGCTTTAACACTGTGGCTCACGGCTGCAATGTTTTCAGTTAAACGACCTGCTCGAACACGTGTTGGTGTTTGCGCGTTTTTTATTGAGCCTGTTGACTCATACTTAACTACCAAAGTCTTATTAGGGGTCTCACAAGGACGATTATGTTTTTCGAAAATATCACGAGTTTTACGAAATATAACTTTAACAGAACCACCATTCACATAGAGCAGTTTAATTATTTTAATGCAATTTTCGTGCGAATTTGAATTCATTGTAACAAGTGTTAATGCATCACTACGAATACGTCAAAAAACTAAATGTCAAAACTATCATGTTGTTGGTATTGTTGCAAAATTCGTTATAATAAATGTTTAAAATATAAATGTAAAAATTACTCTATGACGTACATCCTTTAGATATACATCCTCTCAGGATATAAAAAATAACTTCTTTTTGGCTACTTTTATAAAAAACGCATTTGTTCAAAATTAGTCCTTTAATATTTTAGTTAACAAATTTAAATGTTCTGCAAGTAACTGAAAAAAAATTATCGTAATATAACTTATGCTTCGCAAGGAAATTTTAACACTTGACGAAAACAGATTTGTAAAAAAAAGTACCTCGAAAGCTAGATTAATTATTTTTCTTTTAGCAAACAAAATATACTAAGTACTCTTTATGATTAAAAGTCTCTTTTTTTTTGTAAAAAAACAAATATCTCACCGTAAGGAAAGATTTTTCTCCAAAAAAAAAAAAGAAAGTTTTCAGTTTTTATAAAATTTTTGGTTTGTATATAAAAAGTACCTAAAATTTAGTACCTTTTCTGAAATAGTGATTTTTTCCTACACAATGTGACAGAAGAAAAGAAAAATAATAGAAAAATACTTTTCAAAATAAGTACAATTTCCTTTTTTAAAAACTTAAAATTACACAAATCATTTTTTGAAAAAACTCTTGTAAAAATAAGAGATTTTCCTTTATCTTCAATCTTCAATCAATCTTCAAATTAAGTACTTATTCTACTTAAAAGTGACTCCAAATATATGTAACATTTTCTTTAGACAACAGTTTCTATGGAAAAATGTCAATTTTTTGTAATCTTTTTTATTTTTATAGAAAAGTTATTTCAAACGCTTTAATTTTCTTATAGAAAAAGCTCTTCCAACCAAATAGTCTTACAAAATAAAATAGGACTTAGCAGCGTATTAGTTCTTCTACAGAAGAAATTAGGAAATTACAAAAAGTAACAGCCACTAAGTGATAGTTTTCTATGGAAAAGGTGACTGTGAATATTGTGCTAATTTTTCTATAGAACAGTGATTTTAAATGTCGAAATTATTTTTCTGTGCCTGTTGGTTTTCCTATAGAAAGGGTGCTTTTGATTGTGATACAGAACTTTTTTAAGTAACTTTGACATTTATGCTCATTTTACTGTAAAAAATTAATGTGATATTTGTGACTCCGCTCTTTCAATACAACAGTGACAGTGACCGTTATATTTGTGCTATTTTTTTTCGTATAGTAAATGTCACGCTGCTTTTTTTATACAAAAAGTAACTGTGACTGTCGTGCTAGTTTTTTCATAGAAAAATTGTTTAACTCATTTTAATTTTTCTATACAAATATTATTGTGACAATTGTGCTGATTTTTCTATAGAAAAATTGATTGCGACAGTCGTGCTGAATTTTTCTATAGAAAAATTGATTGCGACAGTCGTGCTGAATTTTTCTATAGAAAAATTGATTGCGACAGTCGTGCTGAATTTTTCTATAGAAAAATTGATTGCGACAGTCGTGCTGAATTTTTCTATAGAAACATTGATTGCGACAGTCGTGCTGAATTTTTCTATAGAAAAATTGATTGCGACAGTCGTGCTGAATTTTTCTATAAAAAAATTGATTGCGACAGTCGTGCTGAATTTTTCTATAAAAAAATTGATTGCGACAGTCGTGCTGAATTTTTCTATAGAAAAATTGATTGCGACAGTCGTTCTGAATTTTTCTAGACTCTGTCAGTCGTGATTAGTTCAGGTGATTTTTATATGACTGTTGCTGTCGTATTTATTTTTCTATTGATAAAGTGACTGTGGCAGTCATGCTGATTTTTATATTGAAAAGGTGACTGGATCCAGCCGTTTTAAAATAAAAAAATAATCTGACTGTTGTGTTGGTTGACTTTTAGAGTCACGTTGATTTTTACATCGAAAAATTTTCCGTGGCATCCTTGCTGATTTTTTTTTTGTTTATAGAAAAGGTGACTGTGACTTTTTCATAGAAAAAGTATATAGATTTGTCTAATGATTTTTCTATAGAAAAAGTTACTCTATTATAGAGAGGCTGACTGTGATTGCCGTATTTGTTTTTCTATTTGAAAAGTGACTGCGGGGGCTCGTTTTTTTTAATTGGCTGGGTCACAGTGACTTAACGTTTTTGAAATAAAAAAATATGACAGTTGTGTTGATTCTTTACGGAAAAATTTACTGTGACAGTCGTTTCTTTTTGTAGATAAGATGATTGTGCTATAGAAAAAGTAAGGCTGGGAGTCCTTTTCCTTTTTTTACAGAAAGGGTTACTGTGACAGTCGCGTTGATATTTTTTCTAGATAATGGGACTGTGACAGTCGTATTGAAATTTCCGTAGAAAAAGGGAGCACGATATTTATTCTTTAACAGAAGTCATCGCTATGGGCATTCGTGTTACTTTTTTTTCTTTAGCAAAAGCGATTATAATAGTCGTACTTTTAGATAGAAAAAGTGACTGTGGCAAAATTTTTCTCTGCGTGATTGTTACTTTTTTATGTAACATTGTAACATGATTCTGAGAACTGCGATGTTTTTTCTGTAGAAAGCAAGAAACATGTTTTTCTTTTTATAGAAGAAGTATTTTTTTTTACAAATTTTTTACTTTTTTTAAAAGTTTTAGTTCATTTTGCAAACTTTCTTTAACGAAAATAATACTAAATTTGGTGATTTATCTATAATAAAAGTTCCTTCGAAATCGTTTCTGTTAAATAATAAATAACCCAAAACAAATTATTTATTTATTAGAAATATGACGAAATAATCTGAAATAGTTTAACACTCAAAAATGTTTGTGTTGGAGTTCAATCACCTGTAAAATTTAATATAAACCAAATTTTATAACGTTTAGCAAAAGGTGATTATTTTCTTGTTATTTATTTAATTAAAATAAAAATCAAAAAACGATTGTACTAAAAAATTATTTAAAATTTTGCTGAAATTTCAAACTGGAATTTAAAGTTTATTGAAACAAGCAATACCCACTATTGTGTTTGAAAGGATTGTCAGTATAAATAATTGTGAGGTGCACTTTTGCTTATAAATATTGTTTATTAAAAACAAAACGATAAACATTTTTTTTAGCGATAAATACGATAAATAACTTTTAAATTGGTGTCATTAATATTAATAAAACAAAAACGTAATTTAGTGCACTAAAAGCACTATTTTTTCAATTTATTCACACAAAAGTTATGATGATATAAAGGAAATTTATAAAATGATTGCATCACATTAATTTATATATCGACTTTATAATTGATACTACTGGGTGCTTTTTATAGAGGTATAAAACTTTAAGTTGGCAACAACGCTTCTAATTGTAGGAACACAACAAGATTGCTGTTGATCACAATTTTTATAATTTTCATAGCGGTGAAGCTCACTTTTGTTGTATATGTAAATAATACTGTCGTATTAAGAGTGATATATGGAAACCTTGGCTATTTTGTTGTGCTTTATGGGCTGGTGGAATTATTGCTTCGTACTTCTTTAAAATGGTCATGCTGGTCAGAAAGTTACAGTCAAACGTGACTACTATAGAGCCATGATTACTAGCTCTTTTGTTTATTAGTTGAACAACCATAATGTGCAGAAGCTGTAGTTTCAATAAGACGTCGCAACCACATAACTGATGTCACAATTGATTCATTGCAGGTCCATGAATTGGGCTGCAAGATCTTGCGATTTAACACCGCTAGACTATTTGCTGTGGGGATGCGTGATAAGGTTTACATAAGCACCGACCGCGATGTCATAATCTGATAGTGGATCGAACCATTTTGGGTTATATGTAAAGTCACCCACGCCATAGAAAGCCGTCGTATATATCTATCCTCTAGTCACACTTCGAGAGCTTGGAGCAGGCCGCCTTCCCCAATCCTTGCTCAAGAATTGAAAGCCTTCCAACTCCTGGTCCAGAATACATGACAAGCATGCTCACTGAGTTCTTGGTCAAAAGTGATTGATCTTGGCCCTTTAATCATTAATGAGGGCCTGCAAAACGATGAGTATAGAGGTTGGTATAATCAGTCAGAGAACAGCTAAAAAGCTGAACTTTGGGGCTTACTGATTTCCGTGGAAATAAAGTGGGAGATGTCCAGTTGGTCCCTCATAAACTTTAGGGGAGTGGACTTCCTTTTACCCCGGTGACACATGTCTTAATGGTGAGATTTCATTAAAACATATCAATGTGGCCCCGGGTAGGAATTGCTGTGGGGATGCGTGATAAGATTAACGTCAAACCACCTTGGATAATATATGGTGTCACCCACGCCCTGGGAAACCTTCGCATATCTCTATCTCCATTCACTTTTTGTCGCAACTCCGAGAGCTTGGAGCAGGCTATCAAACTCCTGGTCCAGAATACATGCAAGCTTAATAAAATTTCAGAACACAACCGCAAGCATGCTCACTAGACCTGGACCATTCATTGTGTTCATAGTGAAAGATCCGAACCAAACAACTCAAACGAAAGCCGCGAAACCATAACCACCACGATGATCTCGAAGGGCCAACATTAATAATCAGTTAGAGAGCAGCTAAAAGGTTAAAGAGCCAAAAACCTGAACTCTGGAGCTCGCTGAGTCCTGTGAAAATAAAGTGGAAATTTCGCAGTTGGAACCCTAGTGACACATGTCTTAATGGTGAGATTCCATCAAGACATATCAATGTACCCCCGGGAGGGATTTGCTGTGGGAATTACATGATGAGATTTCCATCTGCGCCTGGCCGTAAGCCGTAATCAGATGGTGATCAAACCACTGGGAATGAAAAGCAACGTCATTCACGCCCTAGGAAGCCGAAAATTAATTCTAGCAACAGGTCATCCTCAGTTGCAATTTCAGCGGTTCCAAAGCAGGATTGCAAACCACTACTCCTTGCTAAGGAGCTGGAAACTTTCTAACTCCTGGTCCAGAACGTATGAAGCTTAATATAATTAAGAACACGACGGCATTCATACTCACTGGACCTGGACCATTCATTGTGTTCATTGTGAATGATCCGACCCACAAACTCAAACGAGGGCCTCGAAACACACAGCCACCACGATACTCCCGAAGGGCCTACCTCAATAATCAGTCAGAGAACAGCTAAATGCCTAAAAAGACAAATATCGGAACTCTGGGGCTTTAGTGATTCCCGTGGAAATATAGTGGATTGTCCAGTTGGCTCCTACTAGTCTTGAATGGGACTTGGCTTCCTTTTACCCGCGCAAGACACAAGCCTAGATGGTTGTGTGATCCATAAAGACTTATAATAAGCCCTCCCGGGGAGGGGGGGGGGGTCGCTGTGTGGATATATAAAGTCGCTAGTTAACCCGGATAAACCCAAAACAATTGCTTACTTGTAGAAACACATTCGCTGTGTTATAGCCGATATACCGCCAGAAATGTTTTAAAAAGGTATCGAAGTACGTTTAAGTCAGCCGTGGCGGTCATATTATATTTAAATTAAAATGCCAAAAGATAATTTTTTCGTATAAAGTAAATGTCATGTCAATTTAAAAAATTCATTTTTAATTTATTCCATTTCAAAATTATATACCTCTATATACCTCTAAATCAAACATCTTTAATAACGTTCCAAGAAAGGTGGAAATTTAATTGAAATAATTTATTTAAAATTTTTTTAAAATTTTTTATTTATTTCAAAACCATTTACTTGAACTGTAAAACTTTAGAAAAAGAAGATGATTTTAAAATTAATGATGAATTAAAAAAATGGAGCATACGGAAAATAACTGCAAAAGGCTCATCAACTTATTCAGCTTTTGATGTGGGCTCCCAGCTTTTCAGTTCAAGTCATGTCCCTAATTAAAAAGTTCTAATCCCAAAAAAAAAGTTTAGTTTTATCCCAAAACAATTCTGTGACTATAAAACTATTTTATAGAGGAGTAAAATTAAATATTTTTTGGGTTGGGTTTCCAAGTTAAAAATATTCCCCCTCCAAATCTTACCCCTTGTTGTATATTAAATTTAACTTAATTAATAAAATTAAGTTCATTTCCGACAACAATCTTTCACCAGAAGTAGTAGAGTATAATAGAATAGAATAGAATAGAGTATAATAGAATAGAGCAAAGTAGAGAAGGCTAGAGTCACCAACAATTTTCAAATAGTCTTGATTCAGCGGCATCTTAATTTTTATAAACTTTTGTCGAAAATAATATTATTTATGGGTCCCCAAGCGAAAACAGCTAAGTCGAGGTAGAAAAAGGTTGAGTTATTGTTAACGTTTTATACTTTTAATATTCGACTGCCTAGTGTACTTAAAATTTTATCTTTTTAGCTTAAAAATTATTCAATTTCACCTTAAAATCTAAACATCTGAAGTTCCTTATGACTGATTAAAAGCAACAACATTAATGTTGTGCTGCTGAAAACTTGCCAAAAACTAGTTAAGATGTTATTGGGGATTTGTTGTTTTGATCGAACGTGTTGTTTAGATTAAAAACAATTTAACTCAGAGGGAAACGTTTTAATTTTTCTTCATAACCTTAATTATATGTCAGAGATATAACGATGAAGCAGATTTTATTATAAAATTTATTATTTTTACATTTTTATCTAAAGTAATGTAGTTGATGCCACACTGAAAGACTGCTAGAAAAATTTAATGATAATTATTTAAGTTATAATATAATTAAACATAAAATGATGTGCAACGCGACAAATCTCGTAAGCATTTAAAAGTTCCCCACAAAATAAATCTTTAATTCCCCAAAAAAATATTTTATCGCCATCTTAAAGCAAGTTAAAATTATGGAGAACTAAGGTGAACGTTCAAAAGTGCATTCATGTGACCTTCACCCTGCGAAGAGATAATTGTTCATCGGTTCGAATCAATAATCACATTGTTCCTCACCATACTTATGTAAGATATCTTGGTATACATCTTAACCGTCGCCTTACATGGAAACATCATATTGACTCAAAGCTAACACAAATGAAACTTAAGCTAACACAACTACATTGGCTCATTGGCAGGAACTCAAAACTTAGCCTAGATTGTAAGCTTCTAATTTACAAGACTACTTTAAAACCGATATGGTCTTGCGGAATCCAACTTTGGGGCACTGCATCAGCTTCAAACGTGGATAGAATCCAACGTATGCAGAATAAAATTTTACGATTGATAGCTTCCGCCCCATGGTACATCAGAAATTCAAACATACATTGTGACTTAGACATACCGCTGGTGACTACAGAAATCATCAAATACGCTGGCAAATACTTAATGAAGCTTGAAGACCATCCTAACCCCCTGGCTCGCAATATCTTGGATTATAGTGCACATAGCCGATTAAAAAAGAGGGATACCGCAGCTTTAATTCTCAATGCTACAGACGATACATCTTAGAAATATTTGTTTTGTTTTTTTTTAATGTCAATTTTTTTTACCCAAAAGGTTAGTTCTGACATGGTCGGGACTAATGTAACTTTTTTTTAGAATTTCAGATTTTAAAACTTATTGTTAGTTCAGTTTCTTGAAGATACAATAAATAATTATTGAAAAAAAAAATCTTAAAGCAAAAATCTCCTGATTCTTCTTAATCGAAATCAAAAATAAATACAAACAGGTGCAACCAATTTAATTTACTTTTAAAGTCAATATGCACTTAAGTGAGTAAGTAAGTAAAGAAGTACACAAGAGTCAATGAAAAGTAATTAAGTAAATAGTGCAATAAGTAATTAATTAAGTAAATAAATGATTTCATATTAAAATAAGTAATTAAGAATGCATTACAGTAACTAAGTAAAACAGTAAAAAATTAAATAAGGCTGTAATGGAAGTAATTAAGTACATTATTAATTAAGTAAATAATTAAATAAATAATTATAAAATAAAGCCAATAGTCCTAGTTACTAGCAGTTTAGTCCATAATTATAACTTTAACTATAATAGATAAAAAAAAAAGTTATAAAATTAAATTAGTAATTGAGTAAATTAATAATTAATGAAGCATTAAGGTAATTAAGTAATTAAGCAGATATTAATTAAGTAAGTAAATGTAAACAATAAAAAATAAGTTACATAATCGAGTAAAATATTAAGCAAAATATTATTTAAACAACTTTTGTCATTCTTTTTTATCCTTGCTGGCTGTTTGTTCCCTATGAATGGCGAGCGTTTTTGATGGCAAGACATCATTCTCAAGCCGTGTTCCAATCTGTACTGGTAAGTCAGTGTTCGGGCTTTTGTTAAGATCGTATCTACTCATGTAAATAGGATGCTCGCCACCTGGCACTTTATGCAGGGCCAATTTTCAATATTTCCGTCTTTAATTATTATCTAGGTTATTCGAGTGTATGAGTAGTTTTAGTGGTCATGTGTACCTGTTCCTTTATAAAGTCTGTTGTCGGGTGAAGCTGCCCAAGCTCTGCTGTGGTGATATTTCTCGAATTTTGAACACGAAAAATAAAAAAAACAATTTAATTGACCACTCTTTCTTTGACTTGTTTTTATTTATTATTATCAGTTAAATGTTACATTGTCAATTCCTTTCACAAAATGTTATGTTTGAAATTGAATTAATATTTAAGCATAAATGTTAAAATTCTTTTTTGTATCGCCACCGGGCGCAAGCTTCTCGACCGTTCTTTTTTTTAAGGCAAAATGGCCACTTAATGCCGCAAGCACTTTTCTTTCTTTTCTTCTTAGAGATAACACAGAAGTAAAAGACATATACTAAATCGATAAAAATGGTGTCCATCCAGCGATTTTGCTGTGGCGGCAACCATGTCACTGTTAAATGTTATTGTTTCGTAGATTTCTGTCCTTTTTTTGCTACACTGTAGTAATCTCATACATTTCTCTTGGTGTGTGCCCGTGCCACGTTTACCCCCCGGGGGCACATATATATGGTCTTTGGAGATAGCAACAACTTAGACCTGTGCAACTGGGGGAAAAAGGGAGCCCAGTCCCCTAAAGTCAGCAGGGGTACAACTGGAAACTCCACTTTATTTCCACGGGAATCAGTAAGCTCGCAGAGTTCCGTTATTTGTCTCTTTAGACATTTAACTGTTCTCTGACTGATTATTGAGGTTAGCCCTTTATGGGAGTATCGTGGTGGTTGTGTTATCACAGTCTATGGTTCTATAGTGGCCGGGTTCATTTCACCTTTAATAACACCTACCTGGTGAAATGTTCCCAGATCCAGTGAGCATGCTAGACATGTGTTCTGGACAGGAGCTGGAAAGTCTCCAACTCTTAAGCAAGGAGTGATGATTTGCAGCCCTGCTCTGGAATCATCGAAGTTGCAACTAGAAAGTTCTGTCGCATAGAATTATAGCTTCGGCTTCCTAGGACGAGCATGACGTTCCAAATTATGCAGTAGTTTGATCCACCATCTGATTAAGGCTTCATGGCCAGGCGCGGATGTAAATCTAATCACACGTGTGTGCCCGTGAGTGTAAAGATGTAATGTTTATTTGGAGTCTTCTCTTTTTCATTTGCTGGAGCGTTTGCGTTCTGTAAATCTTGTTTTTAGTGTTCATCCAGTTTGTCCTATATAAGTATGTCTGCAGGTGCACGTAAGTCAGTTGTTTCTGTCGATGTCCTGAGACAGACTCCTGCTGTGAGTCAATCTTCATTATGAAAAAGGTTAGTTAATCTATTTTTTCCTGTAAAGTAAAATTGTGCTGTCATATTGTATCGCTTCTCTTTGTCTTCTTTATTCCTGTTTTTAGTGTTGCATTGTCTAAGAAGTTTGTTGATAGTAGTGAATTTGTAGCCATTATTTTTAGCTATAGTGTAAATTGTGTTAAGTTCTTTGTTGTACTTATCTGGAGTACGTGCTGCTAATTTATGTTGGATAGGATGGTTCGAGGTGATATGTATGGTAGTGCTCCTCGTAGTTCGTTTTCTATAGATGTCAAATGTTAAACAGTCACTTCTTGGTGTTATTATGATGTCAAGGCCTATAATAAAATATTGCATGTAATAGCTGTGGTCGAGTTTAGAAAGTAATTAAAAACTTAGGATAAAATAAAAGATCATGATTTTTAAATCGCAAGGAAATATTCGTTGAAGCCCTGCCCAGCCCAGTCACACATAACAATCTCTTGTAAACTTTTGTTAACATGTCCTTACGACCCGAAATGTTTTGCTCAAACTAAAGTCTCATTGAGCTGGGAAGTTATTCGTTAAAAGTCAGAATTTTTCATTGTTTATCACAATTAACACTTCACCAAACAATAACTTAAAGTTATCGGTTTTCTTTTTACTTTTTTACTTATTAAACAAATGAGATGATTTAAAAAAAAAAACTAAAATAATACATTAAATAAAAATTGTAATTTTGCATTTTGTTTAAATTTGTTTTAGCTGGTGGTGGTGGTGGCTGCAGGTTAAGCATCGAAACATAAATTTTAATGCACAAACAACTTAAATTAATAGTGCGAGTAATTTATCAAAAATAATTTTATGCGTTTTTATACTTTAATTATAATCACGAACATGGCCCAACAGGTTTTAATTTCAATTTCAATTCAAATTTAAATAATCTATAATCGTTACTATGTAAAACAGAGTAATTGTCACACAAATAAAACAACAACAACTACAATTTCAGTTTTTAACATTCTTTTTTTTTGTAAAAGCAACAAAAACAAATTTAATTTTTTTTTGCAAAGTACACAGTTGACTTTGTACGTATGCAGGTGAGTGTGTGTGTATGTGTGTGTGTGTATGTGCGTATATTAAAATATTTGCAAAGGTGTTTCATACCAGTAAAATAAACTGTTTTCATGTCTTGTGTATGTATGTCAAGTAATTTTTATTTACAAGCCTTGTTCCATAGAGGAGAATGTGCGTATGATGTAAGCTTATTTGGTAATTCATTTATAGCATATTAGCTACACCCGGTATATTTCGCTATCCCCATCGTCATAAAATAAAATAAAGATTTTTAAGAAAAACAATACGTATCCATAAGTATTGTTACGAAGATGATTTATTCAGTTTTAAAAGAAAATAATTAATAGTAAAAAAAAAGAAAACAACCCACTGTGCATTTTATAAACTGCATAGTTTTCTGCGAAATCTTATACACACAGGACAACAACAACAATATGCTTATAAGAAATTTTACCAAATAAGACAAACAATAGAAAACAAAATCAAAACTGGCACAGAATAAAAGCAAAGCATACAGCCAAGCAGACGCCTGAACTGAATTATAATAACAGCAGCAATATACGATGATGCTAAAGTAGAATACTCTTGTATATGCGAGAACCGCTTAAAACAACTATATAAGCACCACTATATAAGCTCGGCAAATAAATAAATTGAAGTTAATTAAAGACAAAAAAGTTACCAGCGTGTTAATTTTTTGTGTATTTAAAATAAATAAATCGTTAAACTTAATTTTAAACTCCTAAGTGCTGTGTTATTATTTTATAATAAAACAGCTTAAAATAATAAAACGTTTATTAAAAGGCATAAAGTATATTTATATATATTAACAAATATCTTTTTTCTTTTTTAAGATCTTTTTTTATATATTTTTTCTTTTCAATATTTCGCTTTCCTTTGGAAAGCTTCTGCAGGAAAAAATTTTTTATATGTTTTTTTTTTCAAAAATATAAAAAATTTTTTCCTGAAGAAGCTTTCCAAAGGAAAGCGAAATATTGAAAAGAAAAAATATATAAAAAAAGATCTTAACAAAGAAAAAAGATATTTATTAAAGATAAAAAAGATCGTTTAAAAAACTATAAAAATTATATATATTAACTTGATATTATAGCTAAAGGGTTTTTTAATAAGAAGTGTGTTACCTAAAAGAAAGTAAAGATAATAAAAATTGTTATTTTATTATGAAGAGAAAAATGTGGCAATTATGAATGAAAAATGATATTTGGCAAATATCCTCCACGACCACGCTTACAGATGTCATTTCTTTCATCAAAGTTTTTAATCACTTTTTAACAAAATGGCGGTCCTAATTTGTTAATGATATCACGGATTCTGAAATCGATTTGATTGGCTCCGTATAGACTCTGTCCTTAATATAGCCCCACATAAAATATTCTAGTGGCGTTAAATCACACGCTCTGGCTGGCCTTTTAAATGCTGAGTGTCGTGAAATTTTGCGATCGGTTAGTTTGGTTTGCAATAGATTTTTCGTTTTATTGGCTGTATGACATATGGCACCACATTTCCAGCCTCTTCTTGGGGAAAAAGGGACAGAGTGTGATTTGTTTTACATCCGCGCCTGGCTATGTAGCCTTAATCAGATGGTGGACAAACCACTATACATAATTTGGAACGTCATGCTCGTCCTAGATAGCCGAAGACATAATTCCAAGCAACAGAACCACCTAGTTGCAACTTTAATGATTCCAGAGCAGGGCTGCAAACCATCACACCTTGCTAAAGAGTTGGAGACTTTCTAACTCCTGTCCAGAACACATGTCAAGCATGCTCACTGGACTTGATCATTCACTTTGCGTGTCATTATTAATGAAATGATCCTGGCCACCATAAATTTCATAATTCCCTTATGGGGCCGCAAAACCACAACCACCACAATACTCCCATATAGGGGCCAACCTCAATGATCAGTCAGAGAACTATTAAATGTCTAAAGAGACAAATAATGAACTCTGCGGCTCAATGATCCCCGTGGAAATAAAGTAGAGCTTTCAGTTGACTCCCTGCCTGTCTTTAGGGGACTGAGCTCCCTTTTTCCCCCAGTTGCACAGATCTAGATAGCTGTGACATACTATAAAGACCATAAATGTGCCCCCGGGGGGTGGGGAAAAAGGGACCCAATCACACCTTCAAATCACGTAGCGCATCATACAGTGACATATTGAACATGCAAAGCCTTCTCATAATCGTTTTAAAATTCGCATATGTTAGTTTGGATAGCCCCAACTGAACGTAGAGGAATTGATAAATTTTTATCTGCTTCAACACTGTGGCGACCTGATCAAACACGCGTTGGGGTTCGCACATTTCGTATCAAGCCTGTCGACTCAAATTTAACAACCAAATTCCTAATAGTGATCTCAAAAGGACGATTACGTTGTTCAAAAATATCACCAATTTTACGAAATGTAAGTTTAACAAAACCTCCATTTCAGAATGAATTTAAATGATGTTAATGCGATTTTCAAGTGTAATTAAATTCATTGTAACACTTGCTAATGCATCTACTACGAATACGTCAAAAAACTAAATCTTGGTGCTGCCACAATTGAAAAACAAACTTCTTGTTGATAAACCCGATACATACAAAAAATTATTAAACGTATAATTTAACTGCTTTCGAGTATACAATAATTTTGTTTTTTTTTCCCTTTAGCAAGAACATAAAAATTTCTCAGTTGTCCAGCTCTTGAACACGCCATGCGAAAAGAATGAATTTTCGAAATTCAGTCCGCAGACCTGTAGTGAATTTCCCATTGATTCTAATTCAGTGATACTTTCCTTTTTTGACTTGATATAATTTGCCAAAAAGAAAAATACACCGTTTTCTGTTTATTATACTACACTTGTTTACTTTATGTATACTTTAAAAAAGGCATCTTAAACGTTTCGTTTTCAATTGAAATCTGTTTATATTTTGAGTTCAGTGAAATCGATTGAGGTGCATAGCCGGTGTCTTCTTATAAGCCTATGCTTGAATTTGTCTAAATTCGATTTAAAATACCCCCTTTCTGCTCCTAGTCAATCAAACAGATTTCAGTATGACAGTTTGGAAAGTTTCGGGAAGTTAGTCTACTTTTGAATATATTTATGTTTTAAATTTTATTTATATGGACTTGATAGTGTCAAAGGACCCAAAATAAAGTATATTAAATATATAAAAAGGAAACTTATGCTAGAAATTTCATTAAAATTGATTTCAAAGTTTCGGAGGAGCGGAAATCCTCCCCTGCCCCTTGCTTTGAATGTATATAGAATGTACATAGCGTATGTCTCGTAAGTGAATTGGTGTCTATATTTTCAATTTCACCAAAATCGTGTTGAGGCTCAGAAGTTATGGCTTTTAATTTTTTCTCGTCCTAGTTTTAACAAAAACTATAGCCTTTGTGACTTTTTAGACGCACATCTTTGTTCTTAATTTCATTTAAAGTGTTGTTTGGAGGGGCAAAAATATCCCCTGATCACAGTTATAGTCCCTTTTTAAAAAAAATTAATACCTCTTAACCTTTCCGGAGTTGCACCAACGAAGTGCTCCAAATTTCATCTCGACCGGATAAGCGGTTTGGCTGCGCACAAAATGCAAACAGATAAACATAAATTTTTATATATTAAATAAGTTCCACACACACGCACACACATACAAACAGTCATTAATGTCGGCTATGTGTAAAATCGACAGACATTTCGGTTAAAAAAATTTACAGACTCTTATAGCAAAAAATGTTTTTTAAATGATGAAATAAAGACAAAGTTTTACGCGATTAGTTAAATACAACCGTAAAGTGAATAACAAGTTAATGACATGCATGTAGGGGATTCCTTTTCAACCCGCTTTTATTTCTCAGTGATGAGAAAAAAAGGTATTGTGCCAAGTTACCCACATTGGTGTTTGTCCGCTGATAATTGCCATCTTTCATTTTTTTTTAACACAGTACTTCACGTAATTTAGCACATCAAAACTGCTTTAGCCCACGATCCAATTTCTAATGCTAGCAAGAACTAATTATTTGCACACATACAATGACGTTTAAGTATCTTATTAGAGAATGTCTGGATGTAGAGAAATCTCTGCGTCATTTTAGTTTTATTAAATACAACTGTGCTGCGAACCTTTTTACTCATCAATTACGCTTTCACAGTAGTAAAAGTTGGTTGGTTGTTGGCTGCCCCAAAGTTGTCAGTATCTGCAAAAAGTTCTTTTGGCGTTATCGTTTTGAAGTTTCAAACGTTTTGATAAAAAAAAACCGACCAACTATAGCAATTTTATCTGGCAACACCACCAAAATTATTATTATAAAAAGTATGGCTAGTTTGCCCAAATATACGTTTTTTTACCTTTTTAAGGAGTGATCCATTCAAATTTTTTCTTTGAACCAGCACTGGAAGCATCCCCTACACATTTAATGCATTGTGCCAGAATTAGATTATGGGGAGGAGGAAAGAGCGAGTTTTATTTATGGACATTCGATTTGACCTTTCCTACCTTGAAAGTGACAGAAAAGACCTCTAGAAGTAGTTTATTCCACTTACGGACTGTTCTGTTAAAAAATGAATTTTTCATCTAATGCGTAGAGCGATCCACTGGCCAATCTAAACGAAAATTGAGTTAAACGCAAAAATGTGCGAATAACGAAAACAAGTCGCCTAATTTCATCAGAACACTTACCATTGTAGTAACGATAAACCAAAGTAAAATGGCATCAAGAAGACACTGACTTGCCTTACCAAGCACATTAAAAGTAACGACGCTCTTCAGTGCCGGAACTAGTTAAAGGATAACATTTTCCTTTCGGTCCTTGCATTTCTTTTATTGTTTGCTCGCCTCCTGAGCGGTGTTGCTCTCTTCCAGTAAGCTCTTAGAATAGAGTGTCTGCTAGTATTTGCAGAAATAACTGGTTATCTGCTAAACCATGCTATAGTTATAAAACTATACTTCGCCTTTCTTGTTTTGAAGCGGCTTGAATCTTCCTAAATTGTTTCACGAGATTGAGTCTTCAGTTTCAATGGATTTCACTACATGGTATTTCGTATTTCTTGCTATTTTAAAAATCTTTTGTTCTACGGTTGCATTCATTAGCTGATCCTTCCTTGAACGGTGCAATTTGAAAAATAATTCCTTTTACCTCATAACTCTATCTGCTTTAGGTTTTTTCCGCCCGCCTTTTTTACATGTTTTTCATTGCATTCTTATGACTCGTGAGTTTAGAAGAAAACAAGTCCTCCTGGGCAGAGCTATAGCTAAATCTAAAGACCAAGGTTCATCCTCGTCATGCATCCCTGACTCCTGCCGCATATTAGGTTTAAAGAGTTGGATTAACTTTTTTAATCAGTGCTTCTTGCAGCGACATAACCTAAAAGGTATTCATTTGTGAAGTAGGTTAAATAATTACAAAATGGCTAAACTATTCCGAAGGTGACTTTGCAGTGAATATTTGGGGTATTACGAGAAAATATGCTGGCTGCTGAGATTTAGAGAAAATCTGTATTAAGTTTGCTTAGAGTAAATTCTAAGTTTGTTCCAAGTTTATATCAAAAAACATTTATTTTACTGCGTAGTGTCGTCCGGATCCTCTCTTTTCGAGTAGTTTTAAATATCAAAATTTGTTTATGCTTTACAAATACATCGCTGTTCGTCTACGAATTTCGTGGTGGAATAAATTGATTTGAGCACTTTTTTAAATTATATTTTATGTGTTTTTATTCCTTTTTCTATATTTTGACATTTCGAACTACAGAACAGCAATAAAAATACATATTATTTTAACAATATTGTAGTTGTTGTAAATACGCCTCTACTCGGCAAACTAAACGTATCTTACTTTTTACTCTTTAATACGAAAAGTGAAAACTCTTGAATCTCGCATGAACTAGATAATTTTACATTTTTAATTGAAGCTTATTAAACCCTTGATAGATTTGATGCCTCCGATTTTCAAAAGTAATGCACTTTAAAATAAATTTGATATAAGAATCGTAATGAGTTAAAATCCCACAAAATTATTTGCATTTTTTTAAATTCAATATTTAATAATGAATTTAATACATTAATAAAAGTTTGTTAAATTTTCAATTTTATTAAACACTCAAATACTCAACTATTAGTCCACCCTGTCGTTAAACAAGTACCTAAATTGTTTTAAATACATTTTGCTAAAATTGTTATTTTAATAATATTTTTTTTTTTGTTTTCACTATTAACATTTTGCTGGGTCACGAATATTTTAATTTTTACATGCAGAGAATGAACAGAAAAAATAGTCATACACTTGTTGAGGATATTTGCAATACATTGTTGTTTTCTTGTTTGTTATGTTTATTCAATATTTATTTATTTATTAAATTTAAATTAATTTAAAAGGTCAATAGAGAATTACAAATTTTAATCGACCTTGTTTCTCTATCACGTAAATAGTCATTTGGATCATTTTAGCGATTTTAAAGATGATATTTTGTAACCGACTGCAGCATTAAATGCAACACTACTTCTAGAGCGTGTTTTTTATTAAAAAAAAGAAACCGTTAGCTGCCAAAGATTTCAGGTGATTTGCTTTTGGCTTGTAATAATTATGTGTAACTAATCTGTGTTAAATTTTCTAAAATGCCTCTACTTGTGGGTAACTTTGAGTTGTGAAAATGTTTGTGTACAGCTGCAAAATTTCAAGCTGGATGAAAGCTGATGAGTACACCTAGTCCTTGGACAGATAGATTCTAAAAACGAATGAGTCTATGGAACTGAGTCTAATGATATGGCTTATAAAGTACTAGGAGATAGGAAAGAAAGTCAATAACTTTAATTTAACTAGAGCCGCGAGTAAACGTACCTTAGTCCAAAAGAAGGGAGAAGTTGCTACATTATGTGGATCCAAAACTAACAGAGATTTAAGATTTTACTCTAAAAATATAGAGAGACGCCTTTTTATCAAATTAGTACTTCCATGCAATGGAATTATGTTAGCGCACATCTTGTGCTAAACGGTTCTAAAGCAGTTTGACACCTTGTTTGATGAATAAAAGTGTCGAAATTCTAAATCGAAACTTTTTGTTTAACAGTGAGCCAAAAAATTACAGGACTGTCTTACTATCTCACCTAAACGTTCATAAGTAGAAGTACGTAACGATTGATCCTTAAAGAGCAAAAGCTTAAACCACACAAAAGAGTAATAGAGTCATCCACTACATAACTATCAGGCTTTTCAACAAGAAATTATTTTTTCAATTTTATTTTCTTTTAGGACCAGCAGTCAGGGGATGACCCCTACCTATGCAATGCATTGTGCCAGAACTAGGAAATTAGGTTACGGGAAGGAGGAAAGAGGGAGTAGTGTCTGTGGACATTCGATTTGAACTTTCTTAGATTGAAAGTGACAGGAAAGACCTCCGGAGGGATTTTATTCCACATACCGACTGTTCTGCTGAAAAACGAATTTTCCCTGTAATGCGTAGAGCGATTCACTGGCCAATCAACCACAAATGGCTGTGCTCTCATCGAAAATCAAGTTAAACGTGAAAATGTGCGTGTGTCAGGAACAAATTCCCTAATTTCATTAGAGCACTTACCATTTTAGTAACGATAGAACAGTGAAATGCACCCAACATTGCGTCGATGCTCTAGAGAATCAATAGAGTTGGATGCCCTACTGTCTGCAATGACCCTCTTGGCTCTCTCCTGTACGCGGTCGAGTAACCCCAAAATAGGCTTTGGAGCGCTGGCCAATACATGAGAGTTGTGTTCCATTTTTGGACGAATATAGGTAATATAGACAGCACGGAGACCGGATTAGGTAAAGTATCTTCTACACCGCTTTAGAAAACCGAGGCACTTGAAAGCTTCTTTAGAAACCTGAAAAATGTGTTTAGTCCATCGAACATCACACTGAATTTTCACACCAAGAACATCAAGAGCTTCCGATTCCGTAATATCTATATCACCCATAGTAACAGATGCAGCACCACTACCAAACGCAGATCTATGCGTAAGCATGCAACAATGCGTCTTACGAGCATCGAATTCTACTCTATTCAAACGACCCCATTCCAAGATTGTCGCGAGATCGTAATTAAACGTGTCATTCATGTTTTGCCTTTTCGAACTAACCTCCAAATGGTCTGGTCTATTACTAAATTAATACTAGTGACAAATGGCGCTGTCATCTGCAAAAGAAAGTTCGACAAAGATGGTCATTTAGAAAAATCATCATGATAGCTTTGACATTTAGTTTTTTGACATATTCGTAGTAATTTCGCATGAAAGTCGCATTAAAATTAAAATAATTAAAATTCACTGTAAAACGGTTGTTCGGTTAAAAATACATTTCGTAAAATTCGTAGTATTTTCGGACAACATAATCGTCCTTCTGGGACCGCTATTAAGAATTTGGTCGTTAAATTTAAGTTGGCAGGCTCAATGCAAAATTAGCGAACATCACAGCATGTTCGACGGAAAACATTCCAGTCGTTGGCCACATTATTGGAGCAGATCCAAATCTGTTAATTCCTCGACTTTCTCAACAATTGGGTCTATCTAAAGCCACGACATGGCGAATTTTGCGTAAGAATTTGACTTTGAAGTTTTACAAGGTTCAACCGGTGCAGGAATTGAAGCCGACCGATCATTGAGATCCCCGTAGATTCGCTCAATGCATTCAGGAACAACCGGCTGGTTTTTGCAGACGAAGCCTATTTCTACTTGTCAGGGTGTGTCAACAAGCTATATTGGCATATTTTTGGGCTTCCCAAAATCTTAGAGCGATTATTGAGAAGCCTTTGCATGCTCAACGTATCAATGTATGGTGCACTATGTGGTCTGGAGGCGTGATAGGGTCGGAAATGCGATAACGGTCAATTGATCACGCTATCGTGAGATGCTAACAACTTAATTTTGGTATATTATTGACGACGTGGATTTCACTGGCATGTGGTTGCAACAGGACGGTGTCACATGTCACACAGCCAATGAAACGATCAATTTACTGCAAACCAATTTTCCCGATCACATAATTTCACAACAATCAGCAGTTAAGTGACCAGCCTGATCGTTTGATTTAACATCACTGGATTATTTTCTGTGTGGCTCTGTTAAGGACAGAATCTATACGGAGCCAATCGAAACGTATTCATTCTTAAAACTTAAAATTCGTGATGTAATCAACGAAATAGGGCAGCATTTTTGCCAAAAAGTGATTAAGAACTTGGATGAAAGACGCGACATCCGTCAGCGTGGTCGTAGTGGCCATTTGCTAGATATCATTTTTCATTCACAATTGCCAAATTTTTCTCTTCGTAATACAAAAAAAAATTGAAACATCTTAATCTAAGTTTTTTAGCTTTATTTTGTTTAAGAAAACCAAACTTCTTGTTGAAAAACCCTTTTATAATACCACAAGATTATCTTTCGAATAAAGTAAATTTCTTGACAATTTAGAAATTGCAACTTTGTTTTATGTTTATTCAAAGTTGTATACCTCTATCAAAAACACCCTATATATAAAAATAGTTTTGAAAATTCACTACAACAGAAACAGAAGAGAACCGTTATAGATTAGTCTACGTCTGTCATTTTATAATGAAATTTGATGACATTATTTGAGAATGTGTTTTCCTCGTTTGGGATTCAGATGATTTTAAACGAATCGACTGTTATTCTGCCGACTAATGTGTTAGTTGCCACTTAAATTGAACAATAATTAAACAATTAAACAATTCAGCAACAAAGTTTATAATTTTATTTTTTAATTAGAAAACACTTACCTCTGCTGTTATGTATTAAAAATATCCCTTCTTAAATAATAACAATCACTTTTTTATAGAAAAATTATATTTAAATTTATTTTTTTTTAAATTTTTCTTTAATTTTAAATAACATTTATTATAACTTAAACTAATAAGACACATTTTTTATTACATTTAAAATTCAAAATATCTTTAAAAATATAAGCAACTTAACACTTAATAAAATTAATTAAATATACTAGAGTTTTTGTTTAAAAATAGAAAATAATTTTAAACAAAAGCTGCTATAATATTTTTTTTGAAAAAAGGCCTATAACTCAATAACAGATAATGTGTATTTAAACTATTTATTTATTAAAGAAAATAAAACTAAAAATTATTTTAATTGAAATAAAATACAAATCATTTCAAAGCTTCAAGCTTTCAAATTAAAGTAAATTGAAAAGTAGGGCGAATTTATTGTTTGAATAAAATTAATCTTACACTGAGATAATTAATGTTATATAGCTATTTTATTTATTAACGCTTTAATATCCAAATCTAATACCATTATTTAATTTAGTTAAAAATGATAAGACAAAATTTATACAATTTTTTAGATTTTATAAATAATTTATTTGAGCTAAAGCAGGTGTTTTATAAAAAATAAATAAATTTTTAATTCAATATTTCACCACCAATTAAGGTGGCATGTTTAGGAAAAGCCAAAAAAAAAGGAATAAATTTTTTTTCGAAATAATCAATAAGTGAAAACTGAATTATACATTTTTTCTTTTCCTATATATGCCACGCAATAGTGTGGCGAAATAGGGAAAATTAAAATTAAATTTATTTTCTTTTTATATGAAGACCTTGTGATTCAAGGAATTTTTTATAAAATATTAAAATATTCAATAAACTATAATTACAATTTTTTAAATTGTTTTTAATTGTTTCATATACATAAATGAACAATGTTTTTATTTTTAGTTTAGTTAAGTTTTAAAACCAATTAATAGAAAAATATTTAAATAATTTATAAATAATTTGTTTTATCACAAAGTAATTTTTTTATAAAAATTAAATAAATTTTAATTTTCAATTTTAATATTTCACCACCAAATTAGGTGACATCTTTAGCGATGGAAAAAAATGTATAAAATTCTTTTTAAATAATCAATAAATGAAACTTTGTTTATACAATTTTTCTTTTCCTGAAAATGCCACCCTATGAATCTTACTACCCAATAAATTTAATTTTTAATTTCAATATTTCACCACCAATTAAGGTGGCATGTTTAGGAAAAGCAAAAAAAGGAATAACAAATTTTTTAAATAATCAATAAGTGAAAAATTGGTTACACATTTTTTTCTTTTCCTAGAAATGCCACCCAATGAAAATAGGGCGAAATAGGGAAAATTAAAATAAAATTTATTTTATTTTTATATAAAGACCGTGCTTGTGCTTTAAGGATTTTTTATAAAATATTCAATAAACTATAAATACATTTTTTTTAAATTATTTTCGAATAACTAATTTAAAAAAAAGATGTTTTTATTTTAAAGTTTTTATACTAATTGTTAAAAAAAATATTTTTAAATTAAAAAAAAATAGTAAAAATTAAAATTTCAATATCAACCTAAATTGAAATGGCTGTTAAATAGATTTTTATTGGACCCTTTCAACAAATAAATACAGAGAAATAATTTCACTTATTTTAGTAAAGTAAATGTTTCATAGTTTTTCGCTACACCACTTATGGGCAGCAGCTTTACAAACACTTTCCTTTACAACCTGCTTTTATTGACCTTTAAATTTATATTTAGATCATTTGGTGGCATGAAACCAAGTCGCTTTGTTCATTTTCGTATTGAAATAACGCGATATTCGAATCAGCTGTTGTTTGTTGTTGTACATTTGTTTACAAATTTAATATTAATTTTTTGAAATAAATGTTTTTTAAGGTTATAAAATATATTGTTAAATTAAAGTAATTTAAAGGCTTTAGGGGTTTTTATAAAAATTAAATTTGCTTAAATTTTCACATTTGCAAATTTTCACATTTTACACATTTCACATTTCATATTTGAAATGATGCCAAACTTGAGGTTTTTTTGATATAATGCTTTCGAGCTTTTTTTAATTGAGATTATTTTTCTCAAAGCATTTAATGAAACAATTAAATTTTCTTTAAATATAAAAATTATGAATTTATATTCGACTTTTTTCAAGTTAAAAAATAATTTTGTTTTATCCTGGGCTAACTACGGTATTGGTCTATTTAAAACAAAATTAAAATAAAATAAAAGACTGAGATATCCATCCCTGAACTAAAATTATTTATATGATCTACAAATTGCCATTTTTGCAAAATATTTAAAAACTAATTTTGTATAACTTTTAATAAAAATATTTGATAAGCAAAAAAAAAATATAAATAATAAATTTAAAAAAATTATTAACAAAATTATTAAAACAATAATCGAATTAATGCGCCATCAATATTAACTGCTGGTAATTATTAAATTAGTACCCAAAAAAAAACTTTTAAATAAAACTAATAATCACTAACTCTTTAACCACAGTCTCCTTAACTGTTATTAAAACACTTATTGTTAAACTGTAATTAATTTAAAACTCTAGTTAAACTAAGTCAAAAAATTTAATTGTTTTAAAATTCACATTGTAAAATTATTATAATTAATATTCCTTTGTTAAATGTTATTATTATTTTTTTGCTTAAAAATATTGCAATTATAATGAGTATTTATTAATTAATTTATTGTTAATTTAACTAACATTTTAATAAATTTTATAATGTAATTTATTAATAAATTATTTAAATTGCAGTGTCATTTTTAAAATACAAAAACAAAATAATAATAAAATGCTAAGAATTGTTTAGTAAAATAATATTTATTTTATAACAGTTAAACTTTTATAACAGCTACATTTTTATAACAGTTAAACTTTATTGTTTAGTCACAACAGTTAAACTTTGAAAATAAAAATAACAAATATGAAATCATATAACATATACTTAATTTATTTTAAGAGTTAATCTCTTTTAACAGCTAAACTCTTATGAAACAGTTATGAACCTTTTATAAGAGTTATAACAGTTAAACTTTTGAAATAAAAATAACAAATATGATATCATACAACTTATAATTTATTTTTAGAGTTAATCTCTTATAACAGTTATAACAACTAAACTCTTAAAAAACAGTTATAACCTTTTATAAGAGTTATAACAGTTAAACTTTTTAAAAAAATAACAAATATGATATCATACAACATATAATTTATTTTAAGCTCTTATAACAGTTATAACAGCTAAACTGTTATAAAACAGTTATAAACCTTTTATAACAGTTATAACAGTTAAACTTTTAAAATAAAAATAACAAATATGAAATCATACAACATATAATTTATTTTAAGAGTTAATCTCTTATAACAATTATAACAGTTAAACTCTTATAAAACAGTTATACCATTTTATAACAGTTATAACAGTTAAACTTTTAAAATAAAAATAACAAATATGAAATCATACAACATATAATTTATTTTAAGAGTTAATCTCTTATAACAATTATAACAGTCAAACTCATATAAAACAGTTATAAACCTTTTATAAGAGTTATAGCAGTTAAACTTTTAAAATAAAAATAACAAATATGAAATCATACAACATATAATTTATTTTAAGAGTTAATCTTATATAACAGTTGTAACAGCTAAGCTCTTATAAAAGTTATAACAGTTATAATTATATATATAATTATATGTTGTATGATTTCACATTTTTTATTTTTATTTTCCTGCACTTTTCTCGGCATCTGTTAGCAGGTATAATTTGGATGGCCTTAGTTTACACTAAGCAATTACTTTTTTTTACGTTCAAGCCAGTATTAGAAATTATTTTTAAAAAGCTTTTATTTAAAGTGCGTAGACTTGATAGTACGGAAAAGTACACTTCTACTACTGAGAATTTTGACACAAAATTTGCTTAATGTAAACGAAGACTTTATCTATTACTATATCTTTTGGAATTAACAAGTCAATCGGTCGTTTTGGTTAATGAAAACAAACTGATATTATTTACTCCGACTTTAGTAAGGCCTTTGATAAGGTCAACTATAAACTTGTGATAAGCAAACTTGACCTTATGGAATTCAGAAACAATTTACTTATGTGGAATAATTCATATCTTTCAAACAATTCATATCTTCAAACTCAAAATCTTCGTTTTAATACGCTTACTTCCAAGGTAATTTGTGTGTCATGTGGTGTGCGGCAGGATAGCCATCTGGGTCCTTTATTATTTTTTCTTGTTTATTAATGATCTACCCAAAGCCATTAAATACTTAAACATTTTATTTTGTGCAGGCAACGTGAAGATATTTTCAACATACAATCATAAGGACTTAGATGCATTTAGTTCTTGGTGTAACATTAATTAACCTTATGAAATTGAACCTTTAAAACTGCAAATACATGTGTTTCTTTCAAAGATGTCATACAAACGTGCAATATATTTTAAACGGCCACGAACTTGACAAACTGAATGTAGTTCAAGAACTTGATATTTTACTGAATGCTAAATCAAATTTTATACATCAGATTTCATACTGAGTGAAGGAGTTTAGTGACCCGTGCTCTGGAATGCTTCTCAATAATTTTGTAATCTAATATATAAAGTCCATATGGAAAGTCCATATGTAAAAGCAACTCTTGTTGTTTTGTTTTCGAGGCTTACAATGGAGTTCCTTAATTGTACCATCCTACACTAGTAGACTTGGTCTAATAAAGCTACCAACTCTTAAAGGGCAAAGAGTAATGTTAATTAAATATCACCTTTGTTGTAAATTTATTAAAAGGAAATGTCTATTCAGATTTTTTGATAAACAATATTTCTTTTAATCTTCCATATTGCGCTATTTTAATTTATTTGGAATTAAAATATTCACAGCAAATTGTGCTAACTCGGAAACGTTTTTAAAAATTTGAACTGAATTTAATATAGTTTCGTATTTAGGTTCCTTTAAATTTTAATGCTATTAAATGTTATTTACTAATATTATTTACTATTTTAATGTCTGCAACGATCTTGAATCCATAGACTCAAACACAAACAAAAATACAGTATGCAGCACATATTTGAAATGTTTTAAAATTATATTTCTTTCCATGCTTTCTCTCTTGGACTTATGACAACATTTTGTCCTATTCGATTTAAATTCCATTTGTCTTCTTATTATCTCTATTTGCCTTTAATTTCTTTTAACATTTCTTCTTTCTGTTTTGTTTATTACTGATAGTTTCATTTAACTTTACAGTCTACCCAAATTTATTTTCAGACCTGGGAGATAAGAGTTACAGTTTGTAATTAATTACTGATTCAATTACTCAATTACATGCAATTAATTAATTACTCAATTACATTAAAATTTTGCAATTGTAATTTTTAGGAATATAATTGATTTTCGTTCAATTGGAAGTAATGATTACTGCCTTATTACAATTACTTGTAATTTGTAGTTGAACTTTTCCAATTACTACGCTCCACGAAATAAATAAAGCACACAAAAATGTCTGTACTATTTGTTTTATCAGTCATGTATTTTCTCCTCTCTTTCATTACATGGTTCATGGAAGAAGAGTGTACTTGTCGATTCCATAGGTCATTTGAAGTTTCTGTTGTAGCTTGTACCGTTATCTTTAAACAACTGGAAGAAGTTATAAATACAGAGCGAAGTAAGTAAAGCGTAGAAATGTGATAAGTTATGTTGACAGTGGTATTTAAGATTTCGTTTGGGTTGAACCTATTTTTAAAGTTGGTTAATTGTGGGTTGTTTTCTAAAACAAATTAAAATTTATGAAAAATAGTGTTAATATTGTGCTTTTTTAAAGGAAATGACGCGCGGAACCCACCTATCAATTGAAGAGCATACAAGAATTAAATCTTTACGAGAATGTGGCATAACTATAAGGGAGATTGCAAGAAGAATGTAAAGGAATAAAAAAACAATCTTTTCTTTTTTAAAAAAACCCCGACCAATATGGAACTTCCAAAAGAACAGGACGCAAGCCTCTAGTATGTGAAAGGACTAAGCGGCAAATAAAGCGTTTAGCTATAGCTACACACGTCTCACCGTCGAAAATCAAGCTTCAATTAAGCCTCCCGGTATCCACACGCAGAATTCAACAAATTTTGAAGAACGATGAAAATCTCAAATATGTTAAATGTGTCCCCAACCTAGGTTACAAAAACGGCATAAAAACGCTCGATTGCTGTTTGCGGAAAAGCACAAGTTCTTGGAAGATGAGTAATCTGTGGTATTTAGCGATGAAAATAAGTTTAATCTAGATGGTCCTGACGGAGAACAAAAATATTGAACTGATATTCGGCGCGAGCGAGAAAACCGTTTCAGAAGAAATTTTCAAGGCGGTTCTCTCATGATATGGGCTGCTTTTGGCTACAATGGACCTACTCTGATATGTTTCATTAATCATAAAATGAATGCAGAATTGTATATTGAGCTTTTAAACAGCGTTTTAATTGATTATTCCGAAAATTTTTGCGACGATCCATGGATTTTTCAATAGGACAACGCGGCCATCCATAATGCCAAAGCAACTAAGAGATTTTTTCCGACAAAAACATAAATGTGATGGACTGGCCGGCTGTCAGTCCTGACCTTAATCCAATAGAAAATATTTGGCCAATACTATCACAAGGAATTTACGCTAATGTAGGATTTAAGGACATGCATTGAGAATGAATGGAAGAATATTCCACTGACCACATTCCGTTCTCTAATCGAATCAAAGCCGAGGTGCATTAATGCAATTATTATATCCAAAGGTGGTACAAATTATTAGACTTAACATATATATTAAACTTATCTAGGAAATCAGTTGGAAATGAATTTGAACGCTTTATATATTTCATTCAAAAAAAAAGATTAATTTTGTAGTTTCTTTAAAACATGTGTTGAAATATAATTGTTATTTACTTGAATTAAACTATTTTTAACTAATTTTAAAGTTAGTAATGAAACAGCAATGAAATGATTGAAAATTTTCAATTACTAATTACGTATAATTGGAATTGAAATGTAATTGAATCTCACCATGTCTGTTTATTTTAAATAAAATCACGAAATTGCTTATTAAACGTAAATCATCAGTTAATCTTTAACTGAAAATAAAGGAGTAAAGTACTGACGAAGAGAGAATCTGCTGTTTTGGGAGTACAGTGTACGGGCAAGACCCGTTAGGAGGTAGAAAGGTATAAACACATTTAGACAAGCTCAAATAGTGCGCAAAGAGCCCCTTGTAAAGAACCCTAGAAATGTGTTTGGATGTTTGGTCTTAAACCGGAAAACTTTTGTTAGTGATAGGTTGTAAAATCTTCCAGTATGACCTGATAAAAGCGCAATTCTTGTAGTTATTGTTTTACAGGACAATTTATAAAGCCTGCTTTACATACGACTGATGAAGTAGTATGAGGAAAACAGCCACATCATGCCATCACAAGTCATTTGAAAAAAGCACAATGATAATCATCCTCCTTCTATGGAGGATATGAAATTATAGGAATAGCCTAGTTACAGTTATTCCAATACATAAAGTTAATCACAAATGAAGTTTTAATTTGATCGTAAAATTACATCTCGATCGTATTCTTTTTCCAAAATTCTAAAAAAGACTTTTTTAATTAAAAATATTTTCTGATCAGTTATTCATTTCCTCTGATATTTAATAATAACGTTTAAAATGTCTTAAAATATTTAATAGTTTCTTAATACAATAAAATTGTTAATTACTATTTTAAAAATAACATAATAGCGTTTTTTTACTTAAGCTTAAGTTCGTTTCTTCAAGATTTCTGATTGGCATTTTTGTGTCATATTAGCCATAAAATATACTTTATTAACTTTATTAGTGTGATAACTTTACATTGATTATAAATAGGGTTTAAAATAATATCGATGCTGATGCTGGTGGTAACAGATTAGAAAAATTATATCATATATAATTTGAGGTTAGGAAATAACTTAACTTACCAACTTCAGTTTTATTGGCATTAATGTAACATAGAAATATGGGAATCAATAATGAAGCATATTGTCCGCCAAATGTCCACCTCTAGCATGGTGTCAGGCGCCTGCTCTGGGCAGCGGCCACTACAATTTTGAAGCCCAGTTCACTTATCTCGTCAACACCGTACCGCATTTCATCTTTTAGGGCGTCAGTTGTTTATGAGTTGTTCTTTCAAATAGCTCTAGAGAAAATAATACAGCGGCATTAAATCATAAGAATGAGGAGACCAATTGCCATCGCTAAATCAAGAAATTGCGCCACCGGGAAATTTTTCATCCCATAACTGAATTGTTTTGGTGACGTATGGGGCGTATGGCGTTGTTTTGCTGAAACGAAAGGTCACTGATATCATCATTGGCAAATTGTGGCCTCTAAAATTTAGTTATTACGGTTTGGTAGGGCAAAGACTTTATGGTGACGGCGTTTCTTTGCACATTTTCAAAAATATGGGGGCCGATAATGCCGCCTGGCCTACGCACCATACGAAAAGTTTTCTTTGGATGTAACAGTTTTTCGAGCATTTTACGTGGTGTTCGCCCCAAATGCGACAATTTTCTTTGATACCTAACCAAATTTGACGAGGGTCGAGGGAAAACCGTAAAAGCAATTTTCTTTGTTCACACAACCGCCTAATTGAAAATGAGCCTCATCACTAAAAATGATTTTATTGAAAAAGCCACTTCACAAACATTTGACGCAAACAATGGAAGGTCGGCCTTAATTCCTCAATAAGATGAACTTTATAAGCGTGAGATGAAGATTATTAAAAAAAAATTACGTGCTTCGCTGTATTGATGCTCCAGACACATTCTCAATACTTTGCTGTACTGCGGCCACTACAAGCATATAATTTTGATTTATTGAAAGCAACAATACAGTGAGCCTCGAATTTAGCGATTAAATTATGTATAGCGGTCTCAAAGGGGTCCCGATTACCAGGAATTTAAATTTTGCGAAGGAATGCAGTGACATTTTCACCACCATTTTGATTTATATTTTTACAGTTGATCTTAATTTGCTCATAAGTATAATGTTCCATGTATAAAATTGTCCAACTTTTTATTAAATAAGTGTTAAAGGATGACAGCTTAATAGTTGCCATTTAATAATTTGATAGACAATTTAATTTCTAAATTAAAATTTGCCCACTCGTATCTCCCGTTCTCTAATCAACGCCTTCTTCTTAGCAGTTTCATAGGAAGGAGATCCCTATTTCTTTTAAAAATTGTCCAACTTCTTAGTAAACAAATTGATTTCGTGAGATTCAAACATTTGACAGACAATTCACTTTTGTTTGGGTACGGTTTTCCGTCGACCCTCGTCAAATTTGGTTTGTGAACAAACCGGTTTCGGCTGTTTGCCGTCTTCAGTGTTCTTTTAGTACAATTTACTTCCTAACCTAAAATTTGCCCATCCTTATCTGGTATTATCTACTAAATACCTTTTTCTTAGAAGTTTCATACTCCACAAGACGTCTATTTCTTTTGGAAATTGTCAAACTTTTTGTTAAATAAATTCAATTCTATAAAAATTCTTGCATGCAAGCATTTGACAGACAATTTAATTCATAACCTCAAATTTGTCCACTCTAACGTGTTGCTATCTACTAAACGCCTTCTTCTTAGAAGTTTCCTACTACTCTTGATTACTATTTCTTTTTGAAGTTGCCCACCTTTTTTCTAAATAAACTCAATTCGTGTCAATTTTTATAATTCAAGCCTTTGACAGATAATTTACTTCCTAACCTCAAATTTGTCCACCTTTATTTGACGCTGTCTACTAAATGCCTTCTTCTTAGCAGTTTTATACTTCTGTAGATCCCTTTTTCTTTTTGAAATTGGCTAACTTTTTAGTAAATAAATTAAATTTTTGTGAATTATTGGCATTCAAGCATTTGACAGATAATTTACTTCCTAACCTCAAATTTGTCCACCTTTATTTGACGCTGTCTACTAAATGCCTTCTTCTTAGCAGTTTTATACTTCTGTAGATCCCTTTTTCTTTTTGAAATTGGCTAACTTTTTAGTAAATAAATTAAATTTTTGTGAATTATTGGCATTCAAGCATTTGACAGATAATTTACTTCCTAACCTCAAATTTGTCCACCTTTATTTGACGCTGTCTACTAAATGCCTTCTTCTTAGCAGTTTTATACTTCTGTAGATCCCTTTTCCTTTTTGAAATTGGCTAACTTTTTAGTAAATAAATTAAATTTTTGTGAATTATTGGCATTCAAGCATTTCCTAACCTCAAATTTGTCCACCTTTATTTGACGCTATCTACTAAATGCCTTCTTAGCAGTTTTATACTCCTGGTGATCCCTATTTCTTTTCGAAAGTGTCCAATAACTTCAATTCTTGGCATTCAAGCATTTGACAGACAATTGGCTTCCTAACCACATATTTACCCACTCATTATTATAAAATATATTATTTGTGTATTATTTAAAATAATAAATAATAATTTGAAAAAATCTTAACAATTCCAGCTGTAATAAAAAATTATTGATTTATTAAAAAAAAATAATTAAAAATTTGTTATTATTTAATATTTTCTAAATAATTTTTTTAGCACAAACAATTTTTTTACTAATCAATACATTTTTTTTGTTGCTGAAAATGCCACCCAATTGTGTGGTGTAATATTGAAAATAAAAATAAACTTTATTTAATTTTTATATAATAGACCGCGGTGGACTTAAAAAATTATTTGTAAATTATTAAAAAATTATTTAACTAAAGTTATTATTTTTATTATTGAATATTTAAATATTTAATATTTTCAGTATTATAATCGTCTAATACCTGAGACTTTCTACATTATATATCCTGCCGGTGTCCATGTGCCATTAAAAATGATTAAAATATATAAATATATATAGTGCCTAAAGGCTGATGTAAGTAAAATGTTTTATTTTTTTTTTTTTAATTAAAGTTTCATATCGAATTTATTTATTTGTTTTTATAATTATTTAATAAGTATAATAATAAGTATAATTAAGTGGTTTTTTTAGTATAATTTTTTAAAATATGCCAATTAATTTTTATCGAACCATTTAATTGCCAATTTAAAATCATTATTAAAACTACTGTTAAAAGGAAAATATTTAATATTTAAGTAATTAAAATAACCTCAAAAAAAAATAAAAATAAATGAATATTTGATTTGATTTAAAACTTAAAACCTAAACACTGCAATTCTCCATTTAAAAAATATTAATTTTTATATTTAATTCATAAACAACAATTACAATTTACAACTAAAACAAGAAAAAAAAGTAGAAAACTAATTAATAACATTTTATTATAAATTTATAAAAGGGACAGTGTTTCAAGGAATAACAGCCATTTTATTAAAAAAAAAAAAAAAAAGAAACTAAAAACCAACATAAAATTGGCAACAAAACAAAAATATTTTAAGTATAAAATACAAGAAATGAACACTTTTGTTTCCTAAAATATCTTACCATAACGACATTTTCTTATTAAACCGTGGTCATGGTTTGTTCTAATTTACGGGCCCGTGAACCAAAACCTTTACTGCCATCTGGTCCCATCGGAGTGCGTACCAAATGTTCGGCGGCACGTTGAGCAAAGGAGCCAGAACGGGAACGTGGCGAACCATCTAGGAAACTATTAGTGCGTGAACGAGGTTGGCCATCATAATCGTTGAGGCCATGTTTGTAATTGTTAAGAAAACTACTGGTGCGCGAGCGTGGCGAGCCCTCATATTCTGAGCCAAAAGAGAAACGTCTATCATAACCGGAATCGGTGGATATACGTCTGCCATTTATATACTGAGCATTATCATAGGCTGCCAATTTGCTGCTAATATTATTGTTAAAATTATTGGAATAGCGGCGTGGGAACACATTGTAACCTCCACCGCCACCACCCACATTTGGATCGTCATACGGAGTGCCAGTTTGTGTTTCCAAAGATGGCTTGCGCTCAAAAATGTAGTCACTAGAGGGACGACGATGGAAACTGTTACTTATATCACTGCCCGTGGAAAAGGTTCTTTCAAATTGTACAGAACCATTAGAGAAACGTCTTTCTCCATTGCTGCCTATAGAACCCTGTGAACACTTGCGATATAATTCCGTTTGGCCAAAATCAGAAATACGTCTTGAACAGGGACAACTATCTGAACAGTTGGAATCACGTCGTTGTGGTGAATTTTCCGAACAGTTAGAAGATCGTCTTACCGTTTCAGTAAAACCTTCCTGAGAACAATTCGAGAGACGTCTAACTAAAGTGTGAGTGTTGCCGGCATTACTAATATTATGGCCTATTTGAGTAGGCTTAGAGTTCATTACAGGCGTATCAATGTTGTTAATGCCATTGTTGCTATTAATATTAGCCGTTATAGAGGAAGTGTTGCTATAACGACGTGGAGTAAAATTGAAGAAATTACTATTATTGCCGGGAGAAGAAGGCGTTTGGCAGCCCATATCCTGGCCTATGCTGCCTCTTGGCTGATAGTGCACTGTTGAATGTTGACTTTGATGATGTTGCGGCTGATGATGTTGATGATGATGGTGATCACTGGCATAGCTACCACGATGTGTGCTTGTATAAGTGTTGCTAGAATGTTGATAGTGCGGCGTTGCTGTTGTTGGTGCAAATGTATGCTGTACATCGTTGCCATATGCTTTGGGCACAAAATCGGAATTATTTCTTTTCAATCTATAGCGCAAATCGACTTCCTGCACTGGCACACCACTAAAACTGCCACCTCTTGTACGTTCGTAGTTATGATCATTGTAATAGCGATAGTTTTCTACCATGCGTACCACTGGAGCAGCTACTTGTATCACTGCTTTTTTGCCGGTTTTCTTTTTGGGTGCCACCATTTCAAAAACTTTAAAAGGTCCCTGCAAATTTCTAGCCTCTCGAGCCGATGATGATTCCAAATATTCTACCAGGGCACATTCTTTTTGTTGCATTTCCGGATATTTGTTCATAAATTGGCGCACATCTACTGGTATGGCCATGCCAGGTTTTAAAATGCGTATCAAAGCTATTTCACCGCATTTCGAAAAAATATCTGATACCTTTTCTATGGTTAATTTATCCAAGGGCAAATCACAAGCCACTACAGTACGTGAAGGCATAGTTTCATCAAAACTGGGCAGGGGTTCTATGCGTCTAACCTTAGTGCCCACATCATTGAGTTCAATTTTACGCGATTTACGTTTTACAGCATTGCCCACCACTTTCCAGTCCTTGGTCAATTGGCGTACACGTTTGAAGCTGGATATCAGTTTAAGGCTGACAAAACCCTCCTTGTTACGTTTAACATGTTTAAGCAAAAAGGCATCTTTCAATATGCTTTCATTGGAGAAATAGAATTCTACAGCCTCCGCTATTTCAGCCGCAAATTCTTCGCTGGGTATTAAAGCTGGATCCAAGCTATCTAGTTCGTTAATTAAAGTTTTATCACCCGAAGCTGTCGTCGCCTGGGATATATACGAATTTTCTGTTTCAGCTAAAGAATCTGATTTTTTCATTGTTAAAAAGGAGCGATGCACACGTTTCTGTTCGGCTGCAGCTAAGCTTGAAAGCGGCTCATTAAGACTTGTGCAGGTTTCTTGATCTTTTGCATTGAAATCATATTTAAAATTTGGATGTAAATAAATATTATCCATGGATGGGTGAGCTTGTTTACGGAATTTCTCCAAATTAGCTTCACTTAAAACGACAGTGTTGCCAGGTGTTTTGTCAAGATGGGCATCTAAAGCATTAGGCGTAATGGTTGTAGAAGATATGGGATTTAAGGTGGCATTACTAGTGCTAGTACTTGTAACTCTTAAATCGACTTCATGCAAAACATGATTGTCCACTGCCAAAGGCTTTAACTCATCATCCTCTTCTGATTCCTCTGAACCCTCTATGGAAGAACCCATGCCTACATCAATTTTTTCATCTATATTATCGGTAGAAGGAGAATTTCTGGGTGGTGGTGGTGATATGGTAGGTGCTGTAGCCTCTTGCAAATTATCCATTGAGCCACAGCTATCTTGAGATATATTATCTTCACCATTATTACTGCTGCTGCCACTATAGCCAGCCATCAAGCCCTCATCACTATCACATTGTGAATCGGTTGTTTGTTGTTCTTGTGATGTCATGCGCTGCAATAAAGCTTGTGCCGACTTCTTGGCATGGAACCTTAAGAGCTTTGAGGGTAGCGAGGAAGACAATGGAACTACTGCTTTTGTAGAGTGTTCTGGTGAAGAACATGACGATGTACTACAGCAGGGTTGCTCTTCTTTAAGAATATCTGCTATTTGAGTAGGAGAATTTTGCATTAAGGGCACAGCCCTTAGCTTATCATTATTTGCTTTTAAATCGGTTTTTGTGGTGTTGGTTATAGTTTCAGTTTCGTTTTCGGTATGTACAGTGCTTACCAAAAATGTATGACCATTTTTCAATTGCTGTCTACGTACCTCACAGCTATTTTTGTTACTTTCACTGGCTGGTACAAGCTCTATTACCTCCTCCGGTTGGGGTATTGCAGAGTTGGATAATGTTCCTTTAGCTGCTTCACTCATGTTGATCTCTTGTTTTTTTTTTGTTTAATAAATTTTTAACGTTTCTATGAGAAAAAATATAATTTTCTGTGAAAGTTTATTTGCTGTGGATTGTTGTTGTTGAAGAGAGTAAGGGGATGCTGAAGTTAAGGTTTTAGTTATCTAATATTTTAATAATTTATATTGTTGGCGGTTTTTTGTTGTTGCTGTTTGTTTTTTGTTTTTTGTATTTTGAGCTGTTTTCTTTTATGCCGTGTTGAGGTTTTATTTTTCAAAAATTTACTTGAACTTCAATTATCTCTGTAAGCGTGCAGGTAACGCGTTTAGCTAAACAATAACACTTTTTTCGTTCATGCAGAAGTGAGATTTTCGTTTCCAACCAAGAAACAAACAAAAACATGGAGCTGGAAATATGAAACTTTGTTTTGTATTTTTATTTTTTTGTTCAGTCAATTCCAAGTACAAGATGTTGTTGGTAACGTGTAACCACTTCAAAAACAATTTTTCACAATCTAAAGAAAAATTAGATATCAAACTGCAAAAAGAGTTTATGTTTCTTAACTTTCACTTTCTTTCTACGACTCTAAAGCTTTTAAGTCTAATTTAATTTTTGTTGTTGTTGTGGGTTTGAACTTTAATTCATTTTAACTGTTTTTTTGTTAGCATGCTTTTGTTTTCAAGGTCGTTGCTTTAACGGTTCAGTTTTCTTATTTTAAACATGTTTATTCATGCTCTCTTTTTTTTAATATTTCTGGCGTCGTATTGGTTTCTTCGTCATTAGGGTCTTAGCGAAACGGAATATCAAACTTTAAGGTTTTCCTATTAAATAATAAAATTAAGTAAAATTTGTACGTTCATTGTACGTTGTTTATTGTTGCTACATTGTTTTGTTTTTTTTTTTCTTTTTGTTTGTCCATTTAAAGATGTTGTAATAGCGCGTTTAAACACTTTAGGGGTTTAGTTTTTGTTTTTGTCCAAACATTCGTTAAAAAAACGTGCTTAGAATGGCAACTATTGAAACATGTTTGAAGAGAAGACCCCAATAATTATTTTTTTTAATTTTTTAGTTTTCGTTTTTGTTTTCACTGTTTAACCATTCAATTTAATGTTTAATAATAATTTTAAAACCAAAACAAAAAGGTTTTAACCTTTAGGGCACTTCTTTCTTCAAACAACCAAAACAAAAACAAAAAAAAAACAAAAACTCTCACACACACACGTCACCACACATCAATTTGTTCCACCATTTGTTAAATAATCAAATAATTTGTTAAAAAAAAACTATTTAACAATTTTATATTAAAATGTTTATCACGTTTTACAATTTTATTTTATTTCATTTCTTCTTTTAACCGTTTAATTGCTAATAATTTGTATTCTAAAATTTAATTTTAACAAAAAATATACATAAATCAAATTTATTTTTAAATTAGGAAAACAAAATTTATTAAATTTTCAAGTTCAAGCTTAAATATTTGTGTTTTCCTTCAATATTTATTAAACGAAAAAATTCAATTCAATTAATTTATGTTTTCAAATGTTTTTATTTTTTAACCGTTAAAAAAAAGTAAATAAAAAACACTTTTTCTTTTAAATAAATAACAAGAGAGTTCATGCAACACTGCAACACGGAGATAGACTGAAATTGCAAATTGACTTGAGGTCGGTTAAATACCCTCTGCTTTCGTTAATCATTTTCTGTTGCTTGTTTTTGTGCAAGTGTAAACGTGTAAGTGAATCAGTTTTTAGCCGTTGTTTTTGTATTGCTGTTTTATATTGTTATTGTTTTTTTTTGTGAATGCGTTCGCCTTTTTGGTTGTACTGTGTCGGTTTCCTTCGTCACAATAAACGGCTGTGTGATTTGAAATCTTGTAAATGATTGTATAAAATGTTGCCAGACGTCTTGCTTTTTCAAATGAAAATTATTGTTTGAAGAGCTATTGAATACTAATAACTAATAACAACAAAATATGTTACGACAATAACAAAAAATTTTTAATATTCAAATTTTTTAAAACATTAAATTAGAACGATTTTTCCTTTTTTTGTAGATCAACAAATAAAATATTATTTGAAACCAAAATGGTTAAAATTAATTTTTTGTTCAAATTACTTTTTATTTTTGTTTTCACTATTTCGCCACATCATTAGTTGGTATATTCATGGCAAGAATAATTGACTACGAAATTATTTTTATAAATTTTTTAGACAAATTTTAAGTTAGAAATTAAATTGCCCTATACACACATTTTTTTTGACAACTAGCAAATTATTCACGGCAATTGGAAATAAAACATGGTGTCGGGGAAATGATGGACTTAAGCACATTGTTAGACGTTCTTTCTTTTCGCAAAATTTTTAAACACATTTTGTAGCAAAGCTTCACATATCTAAACAATGCAAGGCCGAATTTCATATTTCCGAGAGTCATTTGTTTATAGGTTGTTCACGTAAGCACGGTTTTAAAATAGTCCTAAAGAAGCGTATTATTAACATTGGCAAATAAAGAAATTACACGACCGAAGAAATTCTCCTGCACTAACTGAATTCCTTGACTGACTGTGAGGCTTGTGGTGCTATCGTGCTGAAACCAAAGATCAAAATTAGCCAAATGTGGCCGCGAAAAATTGTTTATCATGGTTTGGTAGCGCAGAGAATTCGCAATCACGGCGGTTTCTTACTCATGTTAGAAAAAATACAAGCCGATGGTGCTGCCTGATCACAAACCGCATTATACGGTCACTTACTTTGTAACAATTTTGTTAGCTTACATACCCATCTAATTAAAAATGAACTTCATTACTCAATATGATATTGCATTATATGAAAAATGCATTATTTTCGTTCAGTTTTTCAAACAGTGAATTCTTAAACATACAACGCAAACAATGGTGGGTTGGATTTAACTCCTCAACGAGTTAAACGTTATAAGTGTGAAGTTGAAGATCTTTATACAAAATGTTGCATAAAGTACCTCTTGTAATGTCCAACTGGCGGTTGTATAAGCGAGACTCACAAAATCCACAAATAGCCCTCGAAAAAATATTACATCCAAAGAAAGTGACCACAGAGTGTTGTTTGTAGTCAGGCAGCATCATCGGTCCGTATTTTTCCGAAAATGAACAAGGCAACATTGATAACTAATATTTTGTGGCCACAATTGGATAATATTGACATCCATAATCTTTGGTTACAGGCAGATGACGCCACAAGCCAAACAGCCATCTAAACAATTCAGTTATTGCATGATATATAATCCGGTCGCGTAGTTTGCCGATTTGGCGATGCCAGTTCGCCACCTTGTACTCGCGATTTAACGCCGCCGGATTACATATTCTAGGGACATTTGAAAGGAGGACTTCACGTAAACAACCCACGCTTCGATAGGTGCAATTCGGCTCTGCAGTGACAAGATAAGCATTGTTGTAAAATTAGCTTCAGGATTTTATGCATGCTACAGGTGGACATTTGCCCTTATTGCTGTTTTCCTTATTCCTATTTTACGTTGGTAGCAATGAAACTGAAGTTGTCAAAAAAAGTCTGTGTTTTAAAAGCCAATTTTCTTTCTAACCTTAAATTTTCCCAACCAATAATTCATCCATAATGCAAATTCGTAATTGTGTTATTACTTCAAATCGTTATTTTTTTAAGCTTCAGTTTATTCGAAATTAAGAAGATTACAAAAAAAAACAAACAGATATTCAGTAATTTCAGTTGATATTTACTTTCAATCTGGCAGCGCCAATTGAAGGCTTGTTTATATTATTCACAAGTGCAGATGTGTGTGAGTGGCTTTATTACTTTTGGTATAAAATACGCACATTCATGCAGTTACTGCGCCAAACATTATATATGTTGTTGTTCTTTATCTCTCTGCCTGTTGCTCATTTCTGGCAAAAATTTTTTGCATGAGTGCTAAACATTTTATTATATGTATATATGTGTGTGTGTTTGTTACATTTTATTGAATTTGAATTACTTCCGTTTTTTTTTCGTATCATTTAAAATAAATATTTCTTCACTCTTTGATCAATTAATGCATGATCTTTTAGCTGTATTTCAAATACAAAGTGTGTTCTTAAAAATAACAAGTGTTTTAATTGCAGGGATGGAAAAATTAAAGAATATTTATTAATTAATTATAAATAAACATTTTTTTTTCTAGATCGCATCATTTTTAAAGTATTTCATTTAAAATTAGTCAAATAAATCTTTTGTAAATAAAACATTTTCACATAAAACCTGAAATAAATTTGTAAAAAAAAAATTAGTCAAGATTTAAAATTATAGAATGTAGACTCGGTTAATTAAAATCTCGACAAAAGCAACACTCGAATTCTTAACATTTGTGACTCTGTTAACGCAACTTTTCAAAAAACAAGACTAAGATCTTAATGTAACTTTGCAAACAAAGTTAAGAATCTCTCTTACGTTTAGTTTTTGAAAATAGTTTCTTATAAATAAACTTAAGACTATAAAACAACACTTGTGTATACATATCTTATCTTATGCTTCCTGCTCTTCTGGGGATGACAAAGAACTTTTGTGTGGTGCTTCCGCTTTCGTAAACAACCAAAGTTAAAAACTTCTTTAATTAAGAGTGGTTATTCTAGTAAGATAAGATATCTGAAATTGAAGACGAAATTGCATCAAAACAAAATGAACCGGAAGAAGAGAATGACAATGTTGTCCAATTGTAGAAAGCAAGCTGTACTTTGAAGGATATAATGGCATTGCAAAGATTTAGAGAAAAGGCAGTTCCACAAATATATCCTCTACAAACACACAGTTGATGTTTTCACTTCTTTTAAAATTTAAGGTTAGGAAGTAAATTGGCATAAATCACATACCCGGTTTTGACAATCACATTTTAATTGATGTCACTGTAAAGTGGAAATATGGGAATTAATAAAGAAATGCAATGTCGGGCATATATCCACCTCTAGCACATTAGCAGTCGAAAGCTCTTTTCACAACATTTTGTAGCACATTTTGCAACAAGCTTTCGCTTATCTCGTCAATGCGCAGCGCCTATTTTTAACTCTAAGACCTTCAGTTACTTCTTTGTTTAAAAGAGTACGATTATGTTAAAAAATTATCCAGCGGTGTTAAATCACAAGAAAGAGGCGGCCAATTGATATCGAAAATTCGAGATTTACGCGAACGGGAATTTTCTCATGCAATAACTGAATTCATTGGTTTCATACTGCAGCAGCGCAGAGAATTCACGGTGCAGGTATTTCCTTGCAGATTTTCGTTTCATACTTCAGCAGCGCAGAGAATTCACGGTGCAGGTATTTCCTTGCACATTTTCGAAAAAAAGTACGGACTGATGATGCCGCCTGACCGCAAACCACACGGTTACTTTCTGTAGATGTATTAGTTTTTCAAGGACTGTTTATAGATTTTATAAGTCTCCCATATGCGAAAATATTGTTTGTTTATATAACCGTCTAGTGGAAAATGGCCCTTATCACTAAAAGTAATTTTATGAAAAATGTGTTGTTTTCGTGTAGCTCTCTAAAAACCTATTTTTTTAACATACGACGCAATCAATGGTCGGACAGCTTTAATTCTTAATGATGTCCATGAAGATCTTCATGCAAAATGTTGCTCAAATGACGCCTAGTTGTTGCGAACGTCGACGAGTTGAGTCGTTAAGGGTTCCGTACACAAGATGCAAGAACGTAACGCTATTTAATTCGCCACATTATCGGTTCGTCTGTTTCTCTGTTGCAAACCTGCCACTCTGACAGATGTTGTCTTAAAATTTTCAGACAAGGTTTATTGAAATAGCCGCTGTGATCATAAATCCTTATAATTAAAAGGTGTTCCGAAAGTTACATTTGATTAACAAAGAAAATATATTGTTAAACTGCATACAAATTTGCATTATACGAACAAAACTATGTACGTTATAGTAATAATTAAAAATAAATAAATAAAGGGTGTCCCAATGGTGTCACAACTGAGAAACCCTTACGTTATCTTACTTTTAGACTGCAATAGTTAGGCAATTTAAGTTGAATTAGTTTTACGGCCGCCAGAAGAACAAAAATAAAAGTAATAAAAAGACATTTTAATATAAAGGGTGTTCCTATAGTGAGGTGACTTAAACGTATATTACTTTTGCTTTTTTTTTAACGTGGCAGGCTGGTGTTTAGAATTTACACAGGGTATGTAGAAATATGTTCACCGCAAAAATACGTGTGAACAATAAATTTAAAAATCAAACGTTGTTCCATAGAGTCCATTATTTTGACAAAAAAAATCCTTATTATTTAAGCCGTTATAGACAAATCCCTGATAAGAGTGCAGGATATATCCTGCTAATGTCTGCTATAAGAACGAGTATAAAAAATTTAAATAATATTTTAAAAACGAAATAATATTAAGACATGAAACGAAATTACGGGTTGTTTCAAAGACTCTATTATTTTGACAAACATGGCCTTATTTTTAAGCCTTGAAATTTGTACAGAACATATCCTGCTACGTCTGCTCTAAGGGCCAGTATGAAAAATGAAAATAATGTTAAAAAACTAAACAAAATATATCTCTATATTAAAGTGATAATCAAATTATTCATCTTTTAGTTTTTGAAACGTATAGGGCTCAAATTACACTTCGAAAGCAAGCAAAAAAATAAATTTACGAGATTAAGAAGTGTCTTAAAAGTAGCGCTGTTTTTACTAGGTCTATATCAAACTTAGCCAGCGAATGCATTACTATTTTCACCGTAAAAATAAAAAAAAGAGGTGACCCATTAACCCGACACTTGTAAATCCGAACAGCGCTTGGCTAATTTATTTAATATATGGTAAGTATCAGCAAGATATCAAGTCAAATATTTTCTATAACATAATCTGTATTTATAAATGGAAAATCCTGTTCATCCAGAAATACCACTACAAACGACTTGCGCCTTTTTTATATACTTCTTCTTTTTGTCCAGATTTTTTTTTAAATATGATAATTGATTTTCGGTTCATCAAGTGAACAACCATGACAGCCAGGAGCTGTGGTTACAACAATATGCCGCAACACGTCACAAAGCTTACGCCGTAATTGATTTATTGAAAAAAAAAGATTCGGTAACCGCTTAGTTTCACGTGACAGACTCACAAATTCACTGCCGAGATTGTGAGAACGCCGCTAGACTACTTTCTGTGTCGCTAGTCTGCGCCAATAAATCCGAAACGGTTGACCACCTGGAAAAAGTCAAAGAAAACTGGCTCATAATATTAGACTATGTCTGAGCCAGCCGTGGCTGTCATATTTATCTTTCGTAAATTTCATATCAATTAAAAAAATCATCTTTGTTTTTTTTTATTTCAAAATTCTATACCTCTATAAAAAGTACCCTCTTTTTTTTAAAGAGAAGTAGCGCTTCAGACAACAATGTCTATTTAGTCAAGTACCGTGCTACATTTTTTCGGAAAGGGATAGAGAAGAGACGAAACAGGTGGTGAAAGTAGAACGATAGTCGGGAATTAACTGCCGTATAAAGACAGCACAACGACCAGTGACTATGCCTTCATCGCTGAGCAGCCCCACCGACAGTCAATTTTTTTTTTGTAGTGAAAAAAAACCAAGGTCTTCGCTGGGAAGCGAACCCACAACCCCCATACTGACAAGCTAGTTACTAGCTAGCTACTAGCCTACAGGGGCACCTTATTTTTACCGTTCATAATAGCATTTTTATATGTACTTCATTAACGAGGCCTCTTCCTCTCCCTTTACAGTAACACTATAAATTTAAGAATTTTATATTTGTCGATTTATTTTTTTTTTCTTTAAAAGTTTCATTTTTTTTTAATTTATTTCAAAATTCTATACCTCTATAAAAATTACCCTATACAGTAATATAATAAATTAAGGGATTGTGTATAAGATTTATTTTTATTTTTCTAAAACATTCTAGTTTGTTTCTATTCTATTTCAAAATTATTTACCTCTTTAAAAAATACCCTATACAGTAACACTATAAATTTAAGGAATTTTATATAAGTCGATTTTATTTTGTTTCTTTAAAAAATTTAATTTTATTCCATATTAAAATTTCATTGTTGTCCTGTTTTATTGTTTTATATCGTTTCAAAATTATTTTTCTCTATACAAATCACCCTATACAGCAATACAATAAAGTTGGGGATTTTATATAAGTCGATTTATTTTTATTTTTCGAAAAACCTCATCTTCGTTTTAATCCATATTAAAATTCTATAGCTCTATAAAAAGTATTATATACAGTAAAATATTCTATTTTGATTCCTTTCCATTTCAAAATTATTTACCGCTTTAAAAAATACCCTGTACAGTAACATTATAAGTTTAGGTAAGTTATACAAGTCGAATTATTTGTATTTTTTGAAAAATGCATTGTTATTTTTTTCATTTCCAAATTCCAAACCTCTATAAAAAGCACCCTATACAGTAACGCTGTTAATTTTGAGATTTTATAGCAATACAAGTCAATTTATTTCTATTTCTTTAAAAAATTTATTTTTTTTTTGTTTTGTTTTATTTTTAAAATTATTTACCTCTAGACACACCCTATATAGTAACACTATAAAATTTGAGAATTTTATTTCAGTATAACACGATTAATTTTTTTAATCACTTTTTGTTGAATTCATAAAAGTTTGATCAGGCAGTGGTTTGGTCCAACAAGCGATTTTTTTTAGCACAAGCGTTTTTTTATAATGTTAACAGCTTTTGCTACTAGCGAAAAATATATTAAGGACTAGCTGACCCGGCAGACTTCGTTCTGATTCATTGACAAATAAAAAAGCTAAACATTTTTATAAAATAAACTTAAATTAAACAAAAGGGAGTTCGAATTCGTAAATATTATAAAAAAAACGCTCAATTTGAATAAGGTTTATAATCGAATGAGAAATCCGTTTAAATCATAGATATATGCAGGATCAAGATATAGTCTACTTGGTATTTTTACCTTTCATTAGCTTTTTCACAGCCAGTCTTGTTCCATTGGATAGTTGAGATTTATTAATGTTAATCAGCATGATTATAACTGATCCTACTTTTAACCTGCACACTTGTGAGGTGGTAGTCCAGGCAGTCCAGGTAGTCCTTGGTATAGCTGACTATGTCAGTCTGATTGATAACTGTCTCAACTGATTTAAAGGAAATAAATTATCCCGGAAAAAAATTTTGAATGGTCTCTTTTTCGCCGCCAATATTGCTCGTTCACCCAGCAAATTATGTTTCCTGAACTTTTGCGCTATTTCTGGAAAAACACCCTGAATAAACTACTCTTTTGAGTCTGTGATGTGACAGAAATCTGTAGTTAATGTGATGAATTGGTATGAGGAGTCCACTGCTACTTTATATCTATGCCATTACGTGCCGCCAAAAATGATTATTATGCCTTAATTTTATCACCACTAGTTAATCGGAAAATAAGTAGGGGAAGATTCAGGCGACAATTATCTGGCAACAGAATCATTTACGAAAAATAAGATTGAAGGATACTAAATTGTTAGCTCGTTTTATGTCTCCACTCATATAAATATTTGACAACCAAGTTTTGTTTTGTGTGCTTAAAGAGCAGTTTCAATGATTGGTGCGTACTTCTTTAGAAACGTTATAATCAATGGAGACCTTTAAAGCGATTACGGAGTTTTTGACTGATCAATTGAACAATCACGATATGCAGGAACTGTGGTTTAAATAAGACGGCGCTACATGTCTTACAGCTCGTGCCACAATTGATTTATTGTAGGAAAAAATTATTAAACGCACAGTTTCACTTTTGAATCCGTGAATCGGCCTCCAAGATTGTGCGATTTAACGCCGCTAGACTATAATTTGTGGGGTTGTATGTGATGAGGTTAACGTCAGTACCTGGCCGCGAGAACCTAAGTTGGCAATGGTCTTTCCATAAGGTATAAGAAAAATCGTCCACCCATGGTCTAAGATGCATACATGCCCTAGTGGCATTTTTTTTGTGGCCAGGGCCATGCCCCCACTACTTGCTGAAGAGTAGGAAACTATCCAACTCCTTGTCGTGTTGCATATCCAAGCTAGGACATTTTATGTTAAACCTACGTTAATAACTTTTCGAAGCTTTCTTTAAAGCCCAATTAAAGCACAGACACCACATTCCTCCTCAACCAATAATCAGGCAACTGCTTTCCATGGAACCAGTTTATGTCTTACTGGTCAGACTTCGAGAGTCTTGTGTCTCTTCCAGTTGGGGACTTCTGCTAGCCCAGGCGACTGGTGCCCCCTTTTACCCCCGAAAGCACATGTCAGAATGGAGAAGAGATCAATCAAAACTACGTACCTCCGGGGGAGATCTTTTGTGCTATGTTTGTAATTACAAATTTCCCTGCATAATTTATGTTCGTTGTAGACACCAGCAAGCTATTGTCTATTACATAAGTAAGTATCGCTGAGAACACTGCCAGGATATCCAATGGTCACCTGGTCACAGGTTAAATTTTTATCAACAAGTCTAGTGCCAGCAGCCACGGTAACTTTAGCTTCAATAGCGTACATTAAAATTGTGGCGGTTAAAACGTTCGTAGTTGCAATTGTGGTTTAGACGGGTACAACTCTAATTGTAGTTTGTATTGTACTTTTTGTATGTTCAATCTTAATTCGCATCCATTAATGTACGTAACACAGCCAATAGTCTTCGTATAGACACTGTCCTAAACATAGCCCCACAAAAAATAATCCAGTGGTGCTAAAACATACGATAAGGCTGGCCACTTAAATGCTGATTGTTGTGAAATTATGCGGTCGGGAAATTTGGTTTACAGTAAATTGATGGTTTCATTGGCTGTGTAACATGTGCCACCGTCCTGTTGAAACCACATGTCCACGTCGTTAATAATAGGCCAAATTGAGTTGTTAGCATCTTGCTATAGCGTGCTTCATTGATCTTAAACGCATTTCCGGCCCTATCACACCTCCAGACCACATAGCGCACCATACAGTGAGACGTTGAGCATGCAAAGGCTTCTCAATAATCGCCCTACAATTTTCAAAAGCCCAAATGCGGCATTTTGCTTGTTCACATACCCTAACAAGTGAAAATGAGCTTCGTCTGAAGAAATAATTTTTCAGAAAAACCAGTCGGTTAATCCCAAATGAATTGAGCGAATCTATGGAGATGTGAATGGTCGGTCGGCTTCAATTCCTGCTCCAGTTGAACCTTGTAATGCTTCAAAGTCAAATCCCTATGGAAAACTCGCCATGTGGTAGTTTTGGATAAGCTCAATCTCTATAACAGTCGAGGAATTGACAAATTTGGATCTGCTTCAACATTGTGGCTCACGGCTGCGATGTTTTCAGTGAACCACCCGCTCGAACAGGCGTTGATGTTCGCACGTTTTGTATCGAGGCTGTCGACACAAATTTAACAACCAAATTCTTAATAGCGGTCGCAGAAGGACGATAATGTTGTCCGAAAATATCACGATTTTCACGAAATGTAACTTTAATAGGACCACCTTTTTCATAGTGAATTTTAATTATTTTAATGCGATTTTCGTGCGAAATTGCTAATGCAGCTACTACGAATATGTCAAAAAACTAAATGTTAAAACTTTTTTCTGAAAACCCCTATTTAACATTTGGGTTTCATCTTGTTGCTTAAGCTTTTTGGCGTTTATTTACAAGCTTAAAGCACCAACTGGCCATGCAAAAAGTTTAGAAGTAACGAAAGAGTGAGGAGAAAGGAGAATATTAGTTATACTTTAGTGTATGTACTGTATAAATAAGTCATTAAGTTAGTGATTATATAATTTTGGCGCACAGTATTTTAATAGCCTTCATATTTATCAGTTAAGTTTTCTTTCTCGTTTCACTCACGTGATGAATTTATTTATTTATTTATTCAATTATTCAAATGAAATGCAGCTTTTTTCTATTTCACCTTGTGATTTGTTTCCTTTTTAAAATTTTTTTTTTTTTATTTGTTGCATTTAATATTTTTTTTTTGTTTTTTGTTAAAAAGAAAAGACTTTTTTCTTTCTTTTTTTTTAAATTTCTAGAATTTATTATTAATAACGGAAACTTATTTTAACCTTCGCAACAAAATTTTTGTTTAAATTTTCAATGCAGTTTTCAATTTCAATTTAAAGAAACAACAAATGAAAAGATTAAAGAAATTAACAAAAAAAAAAAAAAGAAAAAAAAATAAATAAATAAACAAACAATTAATTAAATTTCTAAGTCGAATTTGCCTTGATGCTGGCAAATTTTTCTTTTATCACTGAATTCGCTTGCAAGGTGAGAGTGAGAGAAAACATAGAAAATGTCTTTTGGCGTTTATTGCAAACAAAATTTATATTTTCTTTTTATAAATTTATAATAAAATTAATTTTATTATTATTTTTTAAACTTACTTTGCTGTGTGTTCATTAAATTTTCTCTCTAATGTTTTATTTATTTAAAAATATTTCAAAATATATTTGAGCATTATTTTTATTAATTATTTTCTAATGTTTAGGATTGAGTTATTAATAAAGTTTTTTGTTGTTTCTTTTTTTATTAAATATATAAAATTAATTTAAAACAACATATTTGAACTGTCACTGATAGTTGATTGTTAAAACTAGTGGTTTTCAAACAAATTTCTAAATACCATTTGTCAAATTCTAATTGAATCTAAAGGGGTTTTTGGTGAAGAAGCCCATAAGGGTTGTCAGGTTATTTTTATTTTCATATATTTACATAAATAAATAACAAAAGGCAAAAGAAATAAAATTAGAGGAATATATTTTAGAAAGAGCACAAATACAAGGTATCCGCCGGGAAAGAATGCACCCAATGGGGTATAGGAAAGTTTGTCCCAATTAAATAACTTTAAGCTTAACTCGTGTAATGCGTGAGGTTGTGGCAACAACCAACAAAGTACCAGCTCACACTACTGTGGAAATGAGCGAAACGGTAAAAGAGTTCAATTATATTAGGCCGCAGTTTTTTAGCGTTAGTTTGGTCTGATTTCGGGAAAAGCAATGTAATCACATAACTGCAAAGAGGCCTTTAAGACAGCAACAGTTTCTACTTTGAAAATGACAGATAATTTATTTGGATCAGGAAAAACATTTTTTGAGCTGAACTAGATATTTGAGGAATTCTCTACACAAGTTTAAAATTAAGAGGTAAAGGAAGCAGATATTAGTCTGAAGGAAGTAAAAATGGAAAGGAGCAAAATAGAACATTCTGTAAACGTAAATTTAGATAATGATTATGAAAATTTCATAGGAAGACAGAGAAGGCGACAGTGAATAAAGAAATACATTTAAGGAAGATTTAAAAATGAAGGCGCAAACTGCTTAAGAAATACAATCTTCAACAACTGTTTCATTTGCAATGAGACATATAAAGAAACATATTTGAACACCACAAAAAACTACAATTTCAATAGAGAAGGAAAATAAAAACTCGTAATCATATTTCGATATGAATTATGCAGGGACTAAACTGTATCCCTGATGAAGCTGGAAAATAACTGCGAAACATTTACATCGATAAATGCTGAAAATCTTAAAAGCCCCAAAAGTTATAAACTTTAACTCAAGCAAGATTCCGATCAAACAGAAGCTGCATAGACACCAAACAAGAACACTCACTGGAATGGCATAGCTTCCTGCATCTACTGTTCATCGACTTCGAGAAGGCCTTTAACTCAACTTTAGCTCAACGTGTTATAATCTAAAGAGCATTTAGAAAAAAGGAGTACCCCAGAAAGTCGTCAGAATAATTAGAGAGCTGTACGTAGACGTGATAAGATTTACATCTGCCCCTGGCCGTAAGCCGTAATCAGATGGTAGATCATTACCATTGTGGATAAAATGTAACATTATCCTCGCCCTAGAAGGCCTTTGGATACGTATATCCTCCGCTCACTCCTAGTTGCAACTTTAAAAGCCCGAAGCACACCTTCCTTAAGAGTTGCAGACTATTCAACTTCTGGTCCAGAACACATGAAGCTTAATATAATTTAAGAACACGACGGCATTCATACTCACTGAACCTGCACCATTCATTGTGTTCATTGTGAATGATTCGACCCATAGAACTCAAACGAGGGCTTCGAAACCACAATCACAACGATACTTCCGAAGGGTCAATAATCAGTCAGAGAACAGCTAAAAAGCTAAAAAGATAAATAGCTGAACTCTGGTACTTTACTGATTCCCGTGGAAAAAAGTGCATTGTACAGTTGGCTGCTACTAGCCTTGAAAAGGACTGGGCTTCCTTTTACCCCCGCAAAACACAAGAGTAGATGGTTGTGTGATCTATAAAGACTTATAATGTGTCCCGGGGGGAGCTGTACGTAGAGACGTGATTTGATTTACATCCGCACCTGGCCATGAAGCCTTTATCAGATGGTGGTCAAGCCACTATGCATAATTTGTAACGTCATGCTCGTCCAAGGAAGCCAAAGCCATAATTCTATGCAACAGATCTTTCTATTGCAACTTCGACGATTCCAGAGCAGGGCTGCAAATCATCACTTCTTGCTTAAGAGTGGGAGACTTTCCAACTCCTGCCCAGAACACATGTCAAGCATGCTCACTGGACTGGACCATTCACTAAGCGTGTCATTAACGGCGAAATGATCCTGGCCGCAATATTAAACAAAAGACCTGATATGGAGCCGCGAAACCACAACCACCACGATACTCCCATAAAGGGCCAACCTCAATAATCAGTCAGAGAATAGTTAAATGTCTAAAGAGACAAATAACGAACTCTGCGGTTTACTGATTCCCGTGGAAACAAAGTGGAGTTTCCAGTTGTACCCCTGCTGACTTCAGGGGACTGGGCTCCCTTTTTCCCCAGTTGCACTGTGTCTAGATTGTACAAGTTCTATAAAGACCATATTTATGTGCCAGCTGTACGTAGAATTTGATTTGCCATTACTGCATAGTGGATTAAGCAGCGAGCCATTCAATACCAACAGTGGTGTCAAATAACGTTTTCCACTCTCGCCATTCCTATTTACGATTGTGCTAGATGTCATAATGGAAGAAATCAGTGCAGAAAGAAGAGGCATTATTAGTCAACTAGAAGACTTGGAGTTCGTGAACCACGTGTGCCTTCCACCGCACAACGCCAGCGACATGAAAGATTAATATCACCAAACACAGCCCATCAGCATAGAGCAACAAATTTTCGACTTCGTAGACAACTCTTTTTTTTTAAAGAGAAGTGGCACTTCAAGCAACAATGTCTATTTATTCAAGTATCGTACTACATTCTTTAGGAAAGGGATAGAGAAGAGATGAAACAGATGGTGAAAGTAAAAGGATAGTCGGAAATTAACTGCCGTATAAAAGACAGCACAGCGACCAGTGACTATGCCTTCATCGCTGAGCAGCCCCACCGACAGTCAATTTTTTAATTTTTGTAGTGAAAAAAATCAAGGTCTTCGTTGGGAATCGAACCCACAACCCCCATACTGACAAGCTAGTACACTACCTACTAAACTACAGGGGCACCTACAGGGTAGACAACTTGTGCTAGCTAGGAGATATAATAACGGCAGATGTATCAGAAGCAGACGTGAAACATAGACTCAACATGGCGAAAGCAGCATTTACACAACTATAACCAGCATGGAAGGACAGTCGCTTGTCTTCGAAAACAAAGTTAAAAATATTCAACCCATGTGTAAAGTCCAGCATGCTCTATGGATGGGAAACTTGGTTAATCTCCAACGACATCACACAAAGATTACAAGTATTTGTAAACAAATCCTTTGGAATCATATGCAGAATATTCTGGCCAAACAGAATATCAAACATCAATCTATGGCACAGAACCAGTAAAGAACTCTTAATGGTGCAAATCAGGAGAAGAAAATGGAAATGAATAGGACACATGCTTGGAAACAAACTGACAGCATAACCAAATGGTCATCGATTGCAATCCGCACAAATCAAGAAGGATGTCACAAGAACACCTGGCGTAGATCAGTGAATCAAGTACTTCGACAATTTAATCTCATATGAGAGGATGCAAAAAGAAGAGCGCCAAACAAGAGAAGATGGCAGTGCCAAGTGGAGGCCATATGCTGCCAAAAAGGATAATAGAAACAAAACAAAAATAACAGGAAAGGTCAACAAATAAACAATTTATTCTAGGAGCCACAGAAATAAAAAAGTACTATGCGGGACAACTAAAGAGACATACAGTCTTAAATAGTGAACAAGGATCATTGCATATTGTGGGCGAATACATCAATCACTCAATCTATTCCGATGAAAAGATGTACGACAAGATAATTTCTCAATAGGAGCGATGTGAAAAATGTTTAATCGATAACAACTTTAAAAACTCTAATACAGAACAAGCAAAAAATAAAGAGACTCTTAGCGTAGAATAAAAATAAGCACAGCAGATGAATAGCACATAACAGACACCCAAGCTTTTGTTAGCATTTAAGCTGTAAATGTTATTTTCCCAAAATATGTGTTAAAATTGATCCCAAACCCCGGAGCTATTTGTTGGTCACAAAAAACTAACATCGGCAACAATGTTGCTTTACCTCATGTTATGTTCAAAATAACATATGGCGCTACTTATAATAAATGAACATAAATGTTTAATACTCACACATTGTCCCAACATTTGACAAGTAATAAGAACTACAAAACACGAAAATGTATCTTAAATCCTTGTTTTTTTTAACATTTCTTTATTGTAACGTACACACGGGTACACACACGTTTATTCAACATTTCGCAAAATTCGTTAAAAAAGAAAATAAAAAATGAAATTTAATTTTACAAATGGGCTTTTAAGGCAACAAAAACAAAAACAAATAAATAGAATTTTTCTATTCTTATTTACACTGAATGATAATTTGAATAAGGAAATTTGAAAATTAATTAAAAATGTAATTAAAGTGATGTAAAAGTTTAATTGATCTAATTTTGGAAATCGATTAAAGTTTGTTTTAAACAAAATTAATGTAAATATTTAAAAGGAAGCTCTAGCTAATGGGGTTTTCAACAGGAAGTTTGTTTTCTAGAACAAAATAAAACAAACAATTTTGATTAGGAGGATTCAAATTTTTATTGTATTGCGAAGGGAAAAGTTTGGCAATTATGATTGAAAAATTATATTTGTCAAATGTCCACCACGACCACGCTGACAGATTTAGTATTTTTCATCAAAGTTTCCGATAAAATGGCGGTCCTATTTCGTTAACCACATCACGGATTTTAAGTTTTAAGGCTGAAATCGATTCGATTGGCTATGTATAGAGTCTGTCCTTAACATAGTCCCACAAAAAATAATCCAGTGGTGTTAAATCACATGGTCTGGCTGGCTACTTAACTGTTGATTGTCGTGAAATTTGGTTTGCAATAAATTTATCGTTTCATTGGCTGTGTAACATGTAGCACCGTCCTAGACGTGGATATTACATGTCAGTGATATCCACGTCGTCAATAATAAGACAAAATTAAGTTGTTAGCATCTCGGGATAGCGTGATCCATTGACCGTTACCGCATTTACAGCCTCATAATAATAAATATAATAATAATAAAACCGCCCAATCACGCCTCCAGACCACATAGCGCACCATACAGTGTGACGCTGAGCATGCAAAGGCTTCTCAATAATCGCTCTAGGATTTTCAGAAGCCCCAAATGCGGAAATTTTGCTTGCTGACATACTCTGACAATTGAAAAGTGAAAAAAAGTGATTTTTTCAGAAAAACCAGTTGTTCCTGAATGAATTGAGCAAATCTACGGCAATGTGAATGGTCGGCCGGCTTCAATTCCTGCAGCAGGTGAACCTTGTAAGGCTTCAAAGTCAAATCCTTATGCAAAATTCGCTATGTGGTTGCTTTGGATAACCCCAGTTGTTGAGAACGTCGAGGAGTTGACAAATTCGAATCTGTTTCAACACTGTGGCTTACAGTTGCGATTTTTTCAGTTAAACGACCTGATCGAACGCGCGTTGCCAACAAAACGCACTTCTTATCGTGTAGTGAATGATATCGAAGAAAGAGGATCTGTAGGTGATAGGTCCAAGCAATGACCACAACGTACTGTAGGATATGGTTTTGGGGAATGGGAAACCCTCAAATTATTTAACAGTAATTTATGTATCCTTTAAACGTGACAGTCTGTTGTGCAATTTGGTCAGAAGAAATCATTGGAGCGACAACGTGATATGATGAAAACTTTTTAACACCACAACTGCAAGATTTGGGCTTGACTAATATGTGGTATCAACAAGGCGTTGCCACATTGCAGGACTACAATGGAATTACTGCGAGACCCTTTTCCACAACAAGTTATTTTAAGAAAGTTATTTTAAAAAATAATTTGTTGCATTTGTAGGCTGATTTGACTACTCCGGACTTCTTTTTGTGGATTTATGCAAACAAGCCAGACACGCCTGAGCAACTCAAACAAAATATTTGTGATGAAACTAATGAAATATTGCGTGAAATGTGTGAGAATGTAATGAAAAATGTGATCAAAAGGGTACGCCCGCATTTGTGAGGCTATAAGAGGCGGACATTTATTTGATATTGTATTCCATAGATAATTGCTAACATTAAATATAAATAACATATTTGTTAATATAAGATCCCCGGGGGCACATTTATAGTCTTTATAGTACGTGACAGCTATCTAGATCTGTGCAGCTGGGGGTATAAAGAGAGCCCAGTCCCCTGAAGACAGGCAGGGAGTCAACTGGAAGCTCCACTTTATTTCCACGGGGATCAGTGAACCCGCAGAGTTCATTATTTGTCTCTTTAGACATTTAATAGTTCTCTGACTGATCATTGAGGTTGGCCCCTATATGGGAGTATCGTGGTGGTTGTGGTTTCGCGGCCCCATAACAGTATAACGGTTATTATGGTGGCCAGAATCATCTCACTGACAATGACACGCAAAGTGAATGATCCAGTCCAGTGAGCATGCTAGACATGTGTTCTGGACAGGAGTTGGAAAGTCTCCAACTCTTTAGCAAGGTGTGATGGTTTGCAGCCCTGCCCTGAAATCATTAAAGTTGCAACTAGGTGGTTCTGTTGCTTAGAATTATGTCTTCGGCTTCCTAGGACGCTGTATGACGGACCAAATTATACAATAGTGGTTTGTCCACCATCTAATTAAGGCTACATAGCCAGGTGCGGATGTAAAACGAATCACGCTCTCTGTCTTTTAATCAAAACGAGAATAGAGAATTTCCTAAAAAATTAAGAAAATCCCAGTAGAATCAACAGAAGCTCAGGCAATTTAGGCCTTTTTTTCAGGCCTATTTAGTCAAGTACCGTGCTACATTCTTTAGGAAAGCGGTAGAGATCAACAGGTGGTGAAAGTAGAAGGATAGTCGGAAATTAACTGCCGTATAAGACAGCACAGCGACCAGTGACTATGTCTTCATCGCTAAGCAGCCCCACCGACAGTCAATTTTTGTTTTTGTAGTGAAAAAAAAACCAGGGTCTTCGTTGGGAATCGAGCCCACAACCCCCATACTGACAAGTTAGTACACTACCTACTAGCCTACAGGGGCACCTAGAGGATTAGCAATTTTTTCTTTTAATTTTTAAAAAATCCCTACAACATCAGAAAAAAAAAATGCAAAAAGTAATAATATTTTTCGATGCTACATTATTGAAATTGTACAGAGTGTAAGCTGACATTATTATTATTTTTATTTATTGACATTTAATTGGAATGACCGTAAATACTTTAGATGTAAACAAAATTTGACCTTGTAATCTTAACTCACTGTTTATGTGTTCGTATTTGGTTTTTATTGTACCATATTATTGATTAACCTCAAATACTATAAAATTTCTTTAAGGAAAATGTTCTTTAAGGAAATGTTTCATTTTTCACATTTTATTTAAATAAAAATAAAATATTTTTTATTCGATTACTGTTATTTGGTAGCACCTTAAGCATCTGTTTTTTTTTTGTTTTTGTAGTTGTTGTGATATTAATTTTTTAGAAAAATTAAATAAATTCTATTTTCACAGTCAAATAGGTGCTCGTATTTGTATTTAAGACAAACACGGGCTTGCAATCCAATTTATTTACAACCTTGACGTAAAACAAGCTTGTCGTCTTACAAACAGTTCCGATATGTTGCAAATAATACTTATAAAATAATAAAAATAATGATAATAATACTTAATCATGACAATGCATAAACAAATCTTTTATTGTAGCATACATATTGTAGTATACATATGTATACCTACATATGTATACAAGTATATTTAAAAAAAATGTTTTTTTTTACATTATTTTATTTAAGCCTTCATCGCTAGCGGGGGGTGTTTATAGAAGTTTGTACTAGCTTAAACACATAGACAACTGCGGTTGCACAACTACATAACTACTAACGTTATTGGCTTAAATAGATGCGCCATAGTTAGCTACTTAGAATAAAATCGCTACTAGTCCCAAATACAAATATTTCGTTTTATAAAAATAAAATTACTTTTATGAAAAAGTTTTTACAATAAGTAAAAATGTAAAAAAGACACGTAATTTAAAGCAGTCATATCATTTTAATTTTTTCATGTTTATTTTCTTTATTTATTCCACTTGAGAGCATAGACCTTCTACTATGGAGCTTCAACTAAATTTATCGCTATATCGTCTATTTTTTACAGAGAGATAGAACTTTAAATTGGCAATACCCTTTAAATTGGCAGCCATTATGTCAGCTGTCAAGTAATTTATATTTAGTTTAATTTGGCATTTCAACATGAATAGACTGATGTCTGAACAATGCTTCAAAATTATGCTAACTGGGCCCGCTTTTCATAACCGAATTTCATTTAACGATAAAGTTTACTTTTAGTTGAATGCATATGACGTCAATACACAAAACTGCCGCACTTGCAGTGATGATTACACTTAAGTTATGTAGACGACATCATTACATCTATGAAAGCTGACTGGTGCCCGTCATAGACTGGTTAAATCATTGATCCATATTTCTTTAGAACGTTACAGTCAATGGTGACCGATATAGAGCTGTAATTACTGACTAAAACAAGGCATTTTAATATGTCACATAGCACGTGTCACAAGTGATTTATTGAAGAAAACATTTGGTAGCGCATAGTTTCAACTTTTAGACTTTATGAAAGTACCTTTCTTAAAAATCACCCAATTTTAACTTGGTTAAATATGTTTGTTGTGAAATGTGAAAACTTAATTAAAATATTTATTAAAAAGCCAGCAAATCAAGTCAATAGTTTTAAAATATTTTGTAAGAAGTACTTTTTTTTAAAAAAAGTACATGTACTTTTTTTAACTTGCGTTTGTAGTAACAATATTTTGGAAAAAAGATAGTAAAAAACTACTACAACTTTTTAAAATGATTTTTATGGCAAAAAAGTTCATTTAATTAAACACCAGCCACAAAAAAGCAAATTCTAATTTGCAAAAAGACAAAAAAGTACTTTTTATAAAAAAATGCCAAATTTTAACTTAGTTGCGACTTTATATAATTAATTAATTAACATTAATTAAACAGCTATAAAATAGTTTTAAAAGTACTTTTTCAAAAAAGTACTTTGTAAGAACTACTTTAAAAAAAGTACCTGTACAATTTTTAACTTATGTTAATAGTAACATTATTTTGGAAAAAAAGTTAGTAAAAAAACTCCTAACATTTTTAAAACTATTTTTATGGTTAAAAAATTCATTTAATTTAAACACCAGCCACAAAAAAAGCAAATTTTAATTTGCAAAATAGTACTTTTTATAAAAAAAGCCCAATTTTAACTTAGTTGCAACCTTATATAAAATATTTACTAAACAGCTATAAAAAAGTTTTAAAAGTACTTTTTAAAATGAAGTACTTTGCAGAAAAGTACTTTTTCAAAAAAGGACCCTTACAGTTTTTAAATTATGTTTATTAAGGGATACTTTTTTTTCTACAAACAAAAAAAATGTTTTTGAAAAAATTTACTAAAAGAACTTTTGGTACAAGTACCAAAAATTTTTAAATTATTTTTATTGCTGAAAAGTTCATTTAATAATAAAATCAAAATTTTGAGTTGAAAAAAATGTACTTAAAAATTAATAAAGAATTCAGTTATTAAAAAATGTGAAAAATGTGGTTTTATGCCTCTGTCTGACTCTTGTTTGCTTTTGTTGTTTTTGTTGTTGTTTTTTTTCCGTGTGATTTAACGCCGCTAAACTATTTTGGAGATAGTTGAAGTCGCTAGTCTACGCCGCTAAGCCAGAAAAGATTTACCGCTTGGAAGTCAACATTCGCTGTGTTATTAACAATTTTTTAAATACCTAGCAGACTGTTCCACCACCGTATCTTAGGTGACCTGGATGTCAGTTTCATTAGGGTCCCATGTTAAGGGTATGACCTATACATTTCGATTTTTTCTCGGTTTTTGACATATAATTATTAAGGAATGGTAAGCTCTTGATGTTCTTGGCATGAAAATCCCGTTTGATGTGCAATGGATTAAGCACATTTTTCCGATTTTTAAAGAAGCTTTTAAGTGCTTCGGTATTCAAAAATGGTGTAAAAAATACTTCATTCGGTCCAAACTTCATAGTGTTTATAACCATTCAAGAATTGAAATACAACTCTCATGTGTCGGTCGGTGCTCTATTGTCTAATTTGGAATTGCTCGACCGCGTGCAAGAGAGGGCTAAGAAGCTCATTGGGGACGGTGGGATATCCAACTCTATTGATTTGCTAGAGCATCCACGCAATGTCAGTTGTAATGGTAATGAAATGAAATTAGAAAACTTGTTCCCGTTACTCGCACGTTTTTACGTTTAACAACCTTTTCGTTGAGAGTCCATCCATTTGTGGCTGATTGGCCGGTGAATCGCCAATTACTCATCACAGGAAAAATTTGTTTTTTAGAAGAACAGTTCGTATGTGAACCAAATTCTCTCCATAGGTCTTTTCTGTCACTTTCAATGTAAGACAATTCAAATCGAGTGCCCACAAACACTACTCCCTCTTTACTTCTCCACATAACCTAATTTCCTAATTCTTGCAGAATGCATTGCATGATTAGGGTTCATCATTCATCGTTTTTCTTTTTAAAACCTTTATATTCATGATCGCATGAGTTTTGTCTATGTTTGTATGTATGTAATAAATGTAGCTTGCTAATTTTACCAAACCATTTAATATGCCATTAAGCAAATGTCCTTAAGTGTTTCCATAAATTCTACAAAATTCGTTTCTTCGGCTCGCATAATCTTAACATAATTTTATTAAGTACTAATGCGGTTAGAGGGCAGCATTGATTGACACTTGCATTGCTGTAGCAGAGCTCGCTTTTCATGTCATTTAGGCGAACGTAACGTGTAGCATTGGAACATGTAACTCTGGTAATTTTAAAAGCAAGTCCTTAGCCCTCAAAGCGCCCCATATAACTATTCTTAAAACAAAATAAAAGCTTTTTCAAAATTAACAAAGACTTAGTGGACTGGAAAACACCATTCAACCGCCATTCTATTATGAATCGAAACGTATTTAATTGTTGCAAGCATTACTTTATAAAACATGTTGAGCAGTGAAATGTCTCTTCACTTGTCAGATTGTCTGCTTTAATAACTTTATGATTGCTACTTTAAACATGCGTGCGTGATAAGATTTACGTCTGTACCTAGCTGTGTAAGCCATAACCAGACGATGAATCATACCACTGTGGATGAAATTACGTGATAAGATTTACATCTGCGCCTGGCTATGGAGCCTTAATCAGATGTTGGTCAAACCACTGTGAGTGAAAAGCAGCGCCACTCACGCCCTAGGAGGCCGAAGTCTAATTCTAGCAACAGGTCCTACCTAGTTGCAATTTGAGCGGTTCCAGAGCAGGGCTGCAAACCACTACTCCTTGCTGAAGAGCTGGAGACTATCCAACTCCTGTCCAAAACACATGTCTAGCATGCTCACTGGACTGGATCATTCACCTAGCGTGTCATTAACGGCGAAATGATCTTGGCCACCATATTAAACAACAAACCTGAAATGGGGCCGCAAAACCACAACCACCACGTTACTCCCATATAGGGGCCAACCTCAATGATCAGCCAGAGAACTATTAAATGTCTAAAGAGAAAAATATTGAACCCTGAGGCACACTGATCCCCGTGGAAATTCCAGTTGACTCCCTGCTTTTCTTCAGGGGACTGGACTCCCCTTTTCTCCAGTTGCACTGTGTCTAGATAGTGGAATTCTATTAAGACCATATTTATAGAATTCCAAACTTCAAAAGCTCGGAGCAGGCCGCAGCCTTCACTCCTTGCTGAAGAGTTGGAGACTATTCAACTCCTGGTCCAGAAAGCATGAATCTTAATAAAATTTAAGAACACAACCGCAATCATGCTCACTGAACCTGGACCATTTATTGTGTTCATTGTGAATGAGCCGACCCACACAACTCAAACGAGGACGTCGGAACTACAACCACCACAATACTTCCGAAGGGCCAACCACAATAATCAGTTAGAGAACAGCTAAAGGGGGCTAAAAAACAAAAAAGCTGAACTCTGGGGCTTACTGATTTCCGTGGAAATATAGCGGAATTGTCCAGTTGGCTTCTGCTAGCCCATTAGGGGACTGGGCTCTCTTTTATCCCCGTTGACACATGTAATGATGGTGAGATTCCGTCAAAACATATCAATGTGCCCCCCGGGTGGGCTATCGTGAGATGCTAACAACTCAATTTTGTCTTATTATTGACGATGTGGATATCACTTACATATGCTTTCAACAGAACGGTGCCACATGTCACACAGCCAATGACACGATCAATTTATCGTAAACCAATCGCATAATTTCACGACGATTAGCAGTTAAGCGGCCAGCCATATCATGTGACTTAACACAACTGGATTATTTTTTGTGGGGCTATGTTAAGGACAGAGTCTGTACAGAGCCCCACAGAGTCTAACCTTAAAACTTAAAATCCGTGATGTGGTTAATAACTTTAATGAAAGAATCAGCAGCGGTCAGCGTGGTCGTGGTGGACATTTGCCAGATATAATTTTTTATTCATAATTGCCAAACATGTCTCTTTGTAATACAATAAAAATTTTAATCATCTTAATTTAAAATGTTTGTTTTATAAAACAAACTTCTTGTTGAAAAACCCCTTACATAAATTGTTATGAAGAATAAAATTAAAAAAAATTTTCGAAAACTGAAAACTCCTCTCCTTATTATAGGTTAGGATTGGTTAAGATAAAATTTGTGTGATTATGATTATGAATCACAATTTTTCCAGATTTGATTTATAGTGACAGACGGACAAGCAAACAAACAAACAAATAACTCAGCTTAATAGAAGTAAAATTAAAATCGAGATTTATTTTTTAAATGATTTTTAGATTTTTTTTCCAGCATTTTATTTTGAAAATTACTTCCTATAAAAGTAAATAAAATAGTTAATAAGAAATATGTTTATACAACAACAACAACAACAAACAAAAGCAACAAATTTAATTGAAATTTTAAAGTTGTTAATGTTGTTTTTTTTTCGAGGTTTGTTTGAAACACCTTCAAAGACATTTTGAGAAAACAGCAAATAAATTTCATAAAAAAAAATTATTCTAATTGAAATTTGGAAAATTTTAATTATAAATTTCTTATATATGTAATAGTTATAATTTTTTGACCTTTTTTAATATTTTTTAGTAATTAATTTTAAGCACTAGGTCTTATTTAATAAAAAATTTTTTAAAAAACTTTATTTTTTATTATTTTTTCGACCGTTGGTTGGCATCATCAGGGCAAACAAAAATAATGAATTTTTTCAATTTGAAACATGATTGCAATTTTTTAATGTTGCAGATATTTAATGGTATTTTTCTTTAAAAATTTTCTATTTTATATCTTGGGTCTGAACAAAATTGCTCTTTGGATGTGCACTGCACAATGAAAAAATAATTTGAAGTAATTAGTACAAGTTATGGTGAGCGAATAGGAAGAGAAATGCGGTAGCATCATTAAAAAACAGTTTAGAAAAATTCAAAATGGAGGTGGTGAAGTTATTGTTAGGAATGCATTTCCTGGCTTGGAATTGAGCAAGTAAAATCATAATTTTGGCGCACTTTAGGGCTTTCGAAGCGCCGCACACTGGGGGATTTCGCGGAAAAAATTCAAATCGTCAACATACTCTTCATTTATTAAGCAATTTTATTTTAAAATTTTAGACTAAATGGTACAATCAATTCAAAAAGAATTACTCCGATCTGACTGCTAGTTTTTTTTTAAAGCTGTCTCAAGCTCAGTACTTGTATGTTTTACTGAACCAACTCAATTTAAACCTAAGAATTTCAAAACAAATATTATTTTATTATGTGAGCTAACGTTTTTTTGTTTTTAATTTTTTATTTAAAGTAGGATATTTCAGTATACTAAAATTGAAAAAATAAACTCTGGAGACACTTAAGTTTTTTTTGTTTGTTTATTTTTAAAAAAAATCCCTTTTTTCTCCGAACATTTGGGCCTACAATTATAGCTTTACTTTCCTGCAGTTGGAAATTACTACTAATACATTGTCTCATATCTGTTTTTATATTTTTAATCAATTTCAAGTGCCACCAGGTTTCACCTCTCAATGTCTTGCATTACACAGTACAACATTTTTCAGCTGATTGATTCGCAACTCAATTGTGATAAGGCACTTTAGTTTAACATAACTCAAGAACCACTAGTCGGATTTTACTTAAACAAATTTAGAAAAATCAAGAAGTACAAGTCCTTTCATCTGTTAATACAAAGTTTCGCTACATAAGCAACAGTTGCGAAGTTATAAATAAATGTATAAAGAAAAAATAAAATATTTTTTGCCTAAAAAGTTAATTTTTTTTTTAATTCATAAAAAATCCAAAACGGTAAAAAAAGTGTCAAGTGCTATTACTTTCACGTAAAATTATATAATCTATTAACAAAATAAGACATAACTCATGAAAATCGATGAACGCGTTTCGCTTTTACGCACAATTAAGTAAAGGTATGAATTTAAAAAATTTGCTCTAGATATGCCCAAAAATAAAACATTCAGGCCTGTTCTGAAAATCACATTTCATGAAAGTGATTTGAAAGCACAAGAAATGTGTTCTGTGCACAAATTTATGTGCTTTTAAAACGTTCACGTTTGCCACTTGCAATTTGAAATCACTAGGGTAATTTTGCTACTATCACAATGAAAACTGTAAAATAAATTACTGAAATAATTTAACCAATATGTTTTCTTATTAATTTTGTTACATAATTACTTTTTATTGAAAACAAACACTTTAAAATTTAGAAAATTGTAAGGGCACCTTTTTTACTGAACATTTTTTATTTGCTTTTGTGTTTTCAATTTTTGTGTTTGTCAGGTAAATCAGCTGTTTTCTTGTGCTTTCAGGAAAGTAAAATCACATCGAAAACTACAAAAACAGTGTGATTTACAGAACAGCATAAAAACACAAGTGTGATTTTAAAACCGCATGTGATTTGAAAGTATGTGATTTCAAGAACATGCCTGATTGATTATTTTTTGTATGATTCTCGTACCATACAAAGAAATCACGAAAGAAAAAACTAACAGTTATCCGCAAGGAATTTCTATTACTAAAAGTTCAGGCAGTGTACCTCTGCAAAATCTGTTGAATCATACTGCTTAAAGAATCCTAGAGACCCAGTCAGCAAAGGAAATAAATAAAATTGAAAGCGGAAATCTAATAATGTTCTATAAATGGGGATGTGATGGGGCGCATCTAGTCAAAGCAAATACCAACAGAGGTTTTCTGATGATCAAATTTCTGACTCTCATTTATATATGACATCAGTTGTACCACTTAAATTATCATTAAGTGATGACATAAATAAATTAGTATAGAACAACCATAAATCTTCTTCCACACAGTATTGTAGAACACTACAGTTTGCATACGTTAAAGAGACACTTCAAGTTATACAAGAAGAGAAGAGTCGATGAGGAGACATCTCAACTAAAGAATTTGAGTTAACAGTAAATAATCGTAACTTTAAATTAAAACATTAATTATATTTTAATATGATTGACGGCAAGACATCACAATCAGTAACGGAAACACCAGCAGCATCTTCTTGTTTTATTTGTGGAAACACAACATCCAAGATGAATAAAATCGAAGAAAGTTCAAACTATGCCGCTAAATGAACAAGCAAAGCAAATTGGGATGCCACCAAAGCATGTAGCTTCTAAATACTCGTCCGATAAAAGAAGCCCGAAAATGTTTGATAAAGCGTGAATTTAAAGAGAAAATTGGAATGCAGATTGATACTGTTAAGAAAGGCTCTGGTACGGCAAATTCAGGAAATATGTCACGAAGATTCGAATCCTGTTTTGATTTCCGAATTCACGGGTCTAAATGAAAACACAACAAGAGATTTTCGATAATCTTCGAAGCTATAACAATCGCCGAGGTAGTAGATCCAAAAAAATTTGGTGATTTTTGGTTGGAGACGGCAAAAGAGTTTGTTGCACTGTACGAGTGGTACAATATCCCCCACCTACACTTCACAAAATTCTGATTCATGGAAAAGATATAATTGAAAAGTGTATTTTTTCTGTAGATCTACTATCCGAAGAGGCTCAGGAAAGAACTATAAAAAATACCGCCTTAGACCAGTGATGGGCGAACTACGGCTCGCGAGGGGTCAATCCGGTCCGCCGAGCGTTTTTCAAAAAAAAAAATTAATCACCTATTAAAAAACTATGCCCAAAAAATAAATTTACATTGTGTTTTAAAAAAGATATAAATTGACAATTTTCGACAAAAAATGCGATGTTTTCATATTATATTGTGTAAAAATTGCGTACTTTTCTAGGAAATATTGTACACACAAGAGAACAACAACTTTCTGATGCAATATTCCAAGAAAACTGAACGTATAACATAACAACAACTATTATATGTGAGATCTAGAAGATTCTTGAATATTCGAGACAACATGCGCAACAAATATAAAAGGGCCAGCGATGGATTAATCAGCAATCAGTAAAAGTGTAAATCTCGTGACGTGAAGAATAAATTGTGAAGTAAAATTATAAAGTTGTCAACGTACGGTTTTATTTGTGTAATTAAAATAATAAAGTGTGTTGTAAATATAAATGCAATAGTAAAATAGTCTTAAGTTTTTTACCCCCATAAATGTCAATCGAAAATAGAAAGAGAAAAATTGATTCGGAATGTCGAGTGTTTCAAGAAGAGTGGATATGGAAGTACTTCTTTATGGAATATAACCAAAAACCTATTTGTCCTATTATCTGCCAAGAACCGGTAGCTGTACTAAAAGATTATAATCTCGCTAGGCACTTTAATTCAAAGCATCTTGGGTCGAAGTACTATAAAATGACAGATGAAGACAAGAAACTTCATTCAGAGGAACAGAGAAGCAAAATATCTAGTCAGCAAATGTTTTTTTAAAAATCAAAGAAGTGTCCAGCGATCCTCCACGTTAGCTGGTCACATTGTTGCCTATCAAATAGCAAAAAGTAACAAACCGTTTTCTGAAGGAGAATTTATTAAGGATGTGTTAATTAGCATTGGAAAAGTATTATGCCCAGAAAAGGTAAAAGATTTCGAACCTATATGGCTGTCATGTAGAACGGTCACAAAAAGAATTGAAGCGATTTCTTCTAATTTAACTAATCAACTCGATTGACGTCTTAAAAAGTTTAAGTATTTTCCAGTCACTATGGACGAGAGTGTTGACAGGAGTGATACAGCCCAACTTCTAATTTTTATCAGAGGAGTCGATGAAAACTTTGTAATAACCGAAGAACTTGCTTGTTTGAGATCTCTGAAAGGAAAGACGACAGGAAAAATAATTTATGATGAATTTAGAGAGGGAATGGAATCTCTTAATGCCCCAATTTCCAAATTAATTAATTTAGCAACTGATGGAGCACCTAACATGGTGGGAAAAAATACGGGGTTTGCAGGAGTTTATAAAAGTCAGAATCCTGAAAGCGAAACAATTTTTTTACATTGTATAATACAGCAAGATGTTCTTTGCAAGGCTGCCTTGGATATTAACCACGTACTTTTTTTTTTTTTAAAGAGAAAGTAGCACTTCAGGCAACAATTCCTATTTAGTCAAGTACCGTGCTACATTCTTTTAGGAAAGGGATAGAGAAGAGATGAAAAAGGTGGTGAAAGTAGAAGGATAGTCGGAAATTAACTGCCGTATATAAGACAGCACAGCGACCAGTGACTATGCCTTCATCGCTGAGCAGCAGAGTAGTGAAAAAAACCAAGGTCTTCGTTGGGAATCGAACCAACAACCCCCATACTAATGAGCTAGTACACTACCTACTAGCCTACAGGGGCACCTACTTAATATTATTTACTTAATATTATTTTAAAATTAATTAATGCCATTCGAGTCCGTGGTTTGTTACATCGACAATTTCAAGAGTTTTTATCGGAAGTTGATGCAGAGTTTTCAGATGTACTTTATTACACAAAGATCATGCGGCTGAGTTGTGGGCATGCCTTCTCGAGAGTTTGGAGTTTTCTCGAAGAAATTAAATTTTTTTTAAAAACCAAAACTGAAATTTGCGATGAGTGGGAAATATTGGAGGATAAGAATTGGTGCATCGGGTTTGCTTTTATATAATAAACTGAAGAAACTTGCGGCAGTTTGAGGTCTTTTAAAATCCAATTGTTTATATTTTCTAAATGTTTGGAAAAAAATGATTTGACTCATTTTCCAAGACTTAATTCTTTGAGGCCTGTGAGTGAAGAAAAGTTAAAAGTCTTTTCACAATCTTTATTAAAACTGTATTCAGAATTTGAGGCCAGATTTGCTGACTTTAAAAAAATCCAACCATGTTTAGATATTTTTTCAATGCCTTTTAATGTTAATCCTGAGAATGTTCCATCTGATCTACAATTGGAAATTATAGAACTGCAATGTAGTAATAATTTAAAATAGCTATTTTAAATACAGATAAGCTTAATTTCTATAAATTCTTACCAAAAGATGAATTTCCAAAGCTAATTAATCGTGCGCAGAAAATTATGGCACTGTTTGCTTCCTCATATTTATGTGAACAGGCCTTTTCCGTAATGAAATGCAGAAAAAATTCAATGAGAAACTGATTGTCAGACGAGAGTCCATTTAATTTATTAAAAGTCGCACCCTCCCAGCTGGAATCAGATTTTGAGGAAATTATGTCAAGTCAGAAACAGAACCATGCTTCCCATACATCTGGAAAATCTTAAAATCATAATAAACCGTATCTTATAAAATTTTTATGTTGTTTTCAAATATTACGTAATATAACTAATAAATATATAGCTTAAACTGAACTGATCGAACTAATTGAACAGCAACCCCATAATTTTTTAATTAATGACCCTCTATGTTTTTTTTTTTTAATTTAATGGCCCGCCGCAAGATTTTTTTTAATTTATTGGCCCGCCACCCAAAAAGTTCGCCCATCACTGCCTTGGACACTCCAGAAAATGCAGTCGAATTGCCACGAATGAAGATATTATGCACAGAACGATGGTAACATCAGATCCCATGATTTCACATTTGACGCCTTCATTTAGCCAGAAAAAGCATAGTGTTATAAGCGACGAAGTTAAGGCCCTTTTAGAATAATAAATTAAAAATTAAATTAAAAAATTATTACATTGCAGGTAGCGATAGACATTTCTCTAACTTTCTTTAGTTTGATTACTTTTGTGCATTACTATATAAATAAAACTAAATTTGTGATGAAATCACTACATTTTTTGACAAATATATTTTTTTCCTCACCTCCATACAAAAATCCCCAGTGTGTGCGCCGCTTAGAGAAATAAAATATTAGTGCTTTAATTCAATTAGTTCAGTCCCCACATCTCAATCAATCAATTGAAAACTTGCGAAATGAAGTTTAGAAAAGTGTGAAATTGAAAAATTTTTTTTAAATTTAGATGAATTATGGCTTGATAAGCCACTGAATTTTTGCTTCGCAAGCACTTTGTTTAAAGACTGCCAAGTGGAGTTCTTAATGTTATAAGAAATAAGGGCTTTTCTACAAAATATTACAAGTAAATTTAAAATTATTGACGCAAAATTTGAAAAAACGCTTAATTATTTGGCCAACTCCATTAACGTCTTTATTTAATTTTTTTGTTTCAGATATTTTTTAAGCCGTTTTAAGAAAATAAATTATTATTTTTGTTATAATTAATTTAATTTCTTTTCATCCAGGCTCTAGGAAAAAAAAGAAAAAAAAGAATAAATAAAACAATTTCATATTTTTGTTATATTTTTCTAGACGGAATTGAAAATGTTGAATGTTTTATTTATATGGCCATCACTGTAGATGTCTTCTTAGCAATTTTGTAAAATTTATTTTGAGATAAATATTTTTCCTTTTTTTTTTGGTGAATTAACATTTTTCTTAAAAGGAAAATTTGTTTTTAATTCTCTTTTTATTATTTAAAATTTACTTGGAAAATTATGAAAAAATATAATATTTGTGCACTAAATAGTTCTTGGCAATTGTGTTTCGAATATACTTGAGAGCTGAACAATAGTAACAAAATTAATGATGGTGTTCAATTGTTTATTTTTTTTTTAGCTTCTTGTGTTTAATATTTTATTTTAAAGGTAAACGTGTGACCTATTTCGTCTTTAATTGTCATCTTTCAGACAGCTTTTAAGCAGAACAGCTCTCTCAATATTAACCTTGCATTGTATGGAATTGTTACAAAAAGTTAACAGAAACAAGTAACAACAACAACAACAGCAATAAAAACTATATTTATTAAACCGCAAGTATATGAAAAATATTAATAAAATAAATAGATTTATTACAAATAAACACAGAGTGAGAAAAAGAAACTGCCAACCCAATTGAGCTTTCAAATAACTTTAATTGTCTTTTTGATTTGTCTGCCGGCCTGTCCATTTATTTATTTGTTTAGAAAGAATAAAACACTAAATAAAATAAATATCAATGTTATTTATTGGTCAAGTGTTAAATATTAATTCTCTATTCGTTACTAAATTTATCAAGGTTATAAAAGAAAAAGGGATTATTGAGGATTATATTTTGGCTTTATAACTCAAAAAGGTCAAGTGCAGCACTGAACTCTTAATATCAATAATTAAAGAAAAATTCATTTTGGATTTATTAAAAGATATTTTTAATTAAAAGTACTATTTTTGACTATAAATTTTCCATTAGTATTTTAGTAAAGGCGAAACAAAACATTAAATAAATCAAGTAAACTTCAAGGCACAAGTATAAACGAGTTCCACTTAATAGTAGTGGGCAAATTTGAGGTTAGGAAATAAATTCATTTAAAACACAAACCTTCATTAACAACTTCAGTTTTATTGATACCAATGTAAAGTAGAAATGTCGGGCAAATGCTCACCAATAACACGTTGGCAGAAGTCCGCTTTTTTTTAAATTTTGAAGCACATTTTGCAACAAAGCTTTACTTATTTAATTATTTCTTCAGGACGTCAGTTATTTAGGCGTTGTTCACGCAAACCTAGAAAAAATAATCAAGCGGCGTTAAACCATTACATGGTTGTGTAGCTTGTGGTGCCATCTTGCTGAAACTAAACATCACTGACGTCAGTATTAGACAATTGTACGTCACAAACCTCCCCCCGGGGGCACATAAATATGGTCTTTATAGAATTCTACTATCTAGACACAGTGCAACTGGGGAAAAAGGGAGCCCAGTCCCCTGAAGACAGGCAGGAAGTCAACTGGAAACTCCACTTTATTTCCACGGGAATCAGTAAGCTCGCGGAGTTCGTTATTTGTTTCTTTAGACATTTAATAGTTCTCTGGCTGATTATTGAGGTTGGCCCCTATATGGGAGTATCGTGGTGGTTGTGGTTTCGCGGCCCCATAACAGTTATAATGGTTCTTATGGTGGCCAGGATCATCTCACTGATAATGACACGCAAAGTGAATGATCCAGATCCAGTGAGCATGCTAGACATGTGTTCTGGACAGGAGTTGGAAATTCTCCAACTCTTTAGCAAGGTGTGATGATTTGCAGTCCTGCTCTGGAATCATTAAAGTTGCAACTAGGTGGTTCTGTTGCATAGAATTATGGCTTCGGCTATCTAGGACGCATGTATGACGTTCCAAATTATACAATAGTGGTTTGTCCACCATCTGATTAGGACTAATTGTCAGGCGCGGATGTAAAACAAATCACACTCTGTACGTCACAAACTAACCCACCGAGGGCACATATATGGTCTTTATAGAACTTCGACTGTCTAGACACAGTTCAACTGGCGGAAAAAGGGAGCCCAGTCCCCTGAAGTCAGCAGGGGTACAACTAGAAACTCCACTTTATTTCCACGGGAATCAGTAAGCTCACAGAGTTCCATTATTTGTCTCTTTAGACATTTAACTGTTCTCTGGCTGATTATTGAGGTTGACCCCTATATGGGAGTATCGTGGTGGTTGTGGTTTTGCGGCCCCATAACAGTTATAATGATTCTTATGGTGGCCAGGATCATCTCACTGATAATCACACGCAAAGTAAATGATCCAGTCCAGTGAGCATGCTAGACATGTGTTCTGGACAGGAGTTGAAGAGTCTCCAACTCTTTAGCAAAGTGTTATGATTTGCAGCACTGCTCTGGAATCATTAAAGTTGCAACTAGAAGGTTTCTGTTACACAGAATTATAGCTTCGGTTTTCTAGGACGTGTATAACGTTCCAAATTGTATATAGTGGCTTGACCACCATCTGATTAAGGCTTCATGGCCAGGCGCGGATGTAAATCGAATCACACAATGTACGTCACAACCACCCCCCCCCCTGGGGGCACATTTATCGGTCTTTATGGATTACTAAACCATCTGGACCTATGCTGCTGGAGGTATAATGGAGCCCAGTCCCTTGAAGGCAAGCCAGGTGTCAACTGGAAGCTCGATGTTATTTTCACGTGACTCAGTAAGTCCCAGAGTTTCGCTAATTGGTTATTTAGCCTTTTAGCTGTTTCTCTGACTGATTATTGAGGTTGGCCCTTCGGGAGTATCGTGGTGGTTGTGGTTTTGCGGCCCCCGCATGAGTTTTATTATGGGGGCCAGGATCATCTTGCCTTAAATAACCGCATCCAGTAAGCATGCTAGTCATGTGTTCTACACCAGGAGTTGGATAGTCTCCAGCTCTTCAGCAAGGAGTAGTGTTTTGCATTCCTGCTTTGGAACTGCTGAAATTGCAACTAGGAATGACCTGTTGCTAGAATTATTTATCGGCTTCCTAGAACGTGAATGAAGTTGCTTTTCATTCCAACCACCATCTGATTAAGGCTTACGACCAGGTGCAGATGTAAATCTTATCATAAAATGTACGTTACAAAATATTAATTGTCATGACTTGGTACAGCAGAGTGCTTACGTTGACGGCGTTTCTTTTCTCATTTTCGCTTGATCACAATCCGCACCATTGGGTCATTTTCTTTGGATATAGTGGTTATTCAAAGGCTGTTTGTGGATTTTACATAACTGCCTTATTTAAAATAAGCTTTATCACTAAAGATCGGTATCAATATTTGAACGGGATGAGCTTTATAAGCTTAAAGATGAAGATCTTTGTACAGGTTCATTTTCAACACTTTGATCTGCAGTAACTATGTTTGCATCACTACGGCCACTACGAGATATATCCAAAGTGGACCACTACCGTAATTTGGCATAAGTCTACATTACAGTTAAGTATGGTGACCCAAAAGTTAATGAATACAAAGAGTACATATCGTAGATATCAAAATTCCAAATGTCGATTTCTTTCAGTAATGGCGACTTTGGTTTAAAGTCAAAGTTGTTCTCTATGCTGGGAAAAATTTATATAAAAGATTTTTAGGAATAAAACATTGCAATTTTGAATAAAAAAGGCTAATGGTTGCGGTTGTTTTCTTAAATATTATTAAGCTTCATGCGTCCTAGACCAGGAGTTGGGTAGCCTCCAACTCTTCAGCAAGGAGTGAAAACTGCGGCTTGTTCCAGACTTTTGAAGTTGCAACTAGGAGTGACTGGAGGATATACGTATCTGAAGGCCTTCTAAGGCGAGGATGACGCTATATTTCATCCACAGTGGTATAATCCACCGTCTGGTTATGACTTACACAGCTAGGTACAGACTTAAATCTTATCACTCTGCTTCGTTCTTGTGCTTTAACGCCGCTGGATTGTTTTTAAGAAAACCGAGCTTACGTGAATAACCATAAATAACTGATGCTCTGAAAAATGAAATTCGGCGTTACATTGAAGAGACAAGCAAAATTTTGTTGCAAAATGTGCTTCAAAATTTTGTGAAAAGATGGGACGTTTACCGATGTACTAGAGGCGGATATTTCTTGGACATTATATTTCATTATTAATTCTCATATTTCTACTTTACTTTAGTGTCAATAAAATGTGTAGCTTTTTAAAAAAAAGAGCGTGTATTTTAAGCCAATTTCCCTCCTAACCTCAAATTATAAGTGAGCTTCAAGCTCGTCTTAGTTATAAACATTAAATAATATCCCAAAGAAAAACAGTTGACATAAAATCAAATTCCAAATAATCCGTTTATTAAATAAGAAAAAATCAATTCAACACCAAAATTACACATTTCTAAAAAGTATCTTTTATAATTAAGTAAAAGGGTGAATATATTTGTTGAGCATCTGAAATCCGTTTTCACCCCGAACGCGTTTACTGGAGAGGCTGAATTGCCAGATATAGTGGCTTTACCCCCTCTATTCATAAAATTCAAGTTGCGTGACGTTCAAGGACTAATTGACAGACTCAATCCGAAGAAAGCCCCAGGCATAGATGGTATCAGCAACAGTTTAATGCCATTTTAAGATTAGAGTATTATCCAAGCGTCTGGAAAATAGCCAAAATTAGAATTATTCCGAAGCCGGGCAAGGATTTTACCAGGGCCGAATCATATAGGCCCAAAGGCTTATTATCATAATAAAATTTAAATTGAAATTTTCATATAAAAATCGATTCTTTGTAGCTGATCACAAATTGTGCCTATTTTTGCGAAATTCCTCTTATTTACGGAGATACAGCCATTTTAAGTTTTTAGTGAAATTTTCATATAAACAACGATTTTTTGTAGGTGATCACAAATTGTGCGTATTTTGCGAAATTTCTCTTATTTACGGAGATACAGCCATTTTAAGTTTTAAGTAAAATTTTCATATAAAAATCTATTTTTTGTAGGTGATCACAAATTATGCTTATTTTTTGCGAAATTCAAAGCTTTTCGAGAAGTTGTTTATGACTAAGCTGTCACCAATTTTAAGTGTTAGAGGGTGCATTCCAGACCATCAATTTGGTTTCAGGATCCAGCATGGTACGATTGAGCAGACTCATAGATTGGTTCAAGTAATGAGAAAGACATTTGAGGAAAGGAAATATTGTTCTGCCCTCTTTCTAGATGTTTCGCAAGCATTTGACAAAGTATGACATAAGGGACTGTTACATAAGTTGATGACATATCTCCCAATCAATATGGTGAAGTTTCTGGAAAGTTACATTGTAGAGAGAAGGTTTACAGTAGCCAAAGGAGACTTCATCAGTGAACCCGCATCGATAGCTTTCGGTGTGCCGCACTGGAGTATACTGGGTCCAGTTTTATATCTCATTTATACTTGTGATGTGTCTGTGAGCAGTAGCATCCATACTTCAACATTTGCCGATGATACGGCCTGGCTTAGTTCTCACGAAGACCCCCGTATGGCATCTCAGGTTCTTCAGGAACATATTACGCATCTGGAATTGTAGTTGAATTTATGGAATATAAAAGTAAACGAGCAAAAGTGTGTCCACTTAACTTTTACTTTAAAAAGGGAAACTTGCTCCCCTATTCGTATGAACGGGCAGTTTATTCCTCACCACTTGCACTCTAAATATCTTGGCATAATCCTTGATCGTAGGCTTACATGGAAATACCACATCGACACAAAGCTAATCCAAATGAAAATCAAGTTATCTCAAATATACTGGCTAATTGGCAGGAACTCAACTCTTAGTCTGGACTGTAAACTTCTATTGTATAAGTCGATTCTGAAACCAATATGGTGCTATGGAATTCAACTATGGGGCACTGCTTCAGCTTCAAATGTGGAAATAATTCAATGCCGACAGAATTACACATCGTGATTTGGATATTCCACTCGTGACTGCTGAAATTGCTTAATACGCAGGCAAAAATATTTAACTAAGCTCGAGTGCCACCCGAATCCCCTTGCGCGAAATATTTTGAATTTTAAAGGTTATATCCGATTAAAAAGGAGAGACACAGGGGCATTGGTCAATAACCCTCCAAATGGAAATGGAATCTCTTGAAAATAGTTTTTATTTTTTTATATTTATTTTTGATTGTGAGAATTTGTTAAGATGTTATTTTATTGCTGTCACTAGAATTATGTATGACACTGGTCGGGCCTAATAATTATACATTTAGTTTTAAGATTTGAAAAATTGTTGATAATTCATATTATTTATGAAGATACAATAAATAATTTACATATGGAAAAAAAAAATTAAATAAAATTCAGTATAAATTATTTTTATACTCAACTAATATTAAACTAATTGTGCTTGAATGGACTCAAATAATAATAATAGTTCATTATAAAAATATGGCAATGTAGTAATAAAAAAAATAAAAATGAAAAAAATAAATAAAAATTATGAAAAAAAAAGTCAAAATATCACATGTGTGGTGTAGGTTAGTGATCATGATTGGTGAGACATTCATATACTGCCACACTTTGACTGTGAAACGTTCGTGATTGAAGCAAAAATGTATTTTGGAAACTCAAACAGCCAAAACACTTCTTGCCTGGGGGTTTTTGCGAATGCGTAACCAAAATTATTATGTGTTATTAGTTTTAATTTTAATAAAAAAAAAGTTATTGTACGAGTTGTATGTGTTTTTGCCAGTAATTTGTAATTGTTGTTTATGTGTTTAGGAGAATAAAGTAAATAAAATAATATTTTGTGATAACTTTTTTTTAAAAATGATTTATAGATGATGATTAAGCTGAATGCCATCAAGTGATTTAAAATTGTATATAAACATCTTGGCAGCTTCTTTTCTAAATTAAATATTTTATTATTTTTAAAAAAGTTGTACCACCTTTAACAAACTGAATAGAAGAGATTTATTGTCATTTCCTTATTGTACATTTTGTCATATGGATTTGTTTTTAAAATAAAATTAAAACTTTAATTAATTGTTTTTATATAATTTAACAAATAATTTTTAATTAGAAAAATAGCAAAATAATTAAGAAAAAACTTTATTGAATTTCAGTCTACACAGTCAAACAGGTAGTTTAAATTTACTGTGTTCTCATACAGTTTCCATAACTTTCTATTTAATTAAAAGCTATTTTCTGATCAGTTATAGTTTAAAAGAGATGTCCTTAACCCACAAAACTGTAGCAATCAATTAATTTTAAAAATCTAAGGCTAAATTCAATTAACATATATTTTTTTGAAGGAATACTCAAACTCAACATCAATTAAAGATCAAATTTTCAATGTTAAATTTTCAATGTTATTTTTAATATTTTAATATTTAATATTCCAAAAATAGCAAGTCAGAGTGTTTTAGCATGGGCCGCATTTTGAATACCCTTCAGTGTAGTAGCAGAAGCTAACATTTTACATTTTATATTATAAAATCGCCGTTTTTCCTTTTTATTTATTTTACCCCACCCAAAGGGGTAAAATGTATCCGTATATAAATGCAGGCTGCTTAACTTACAGACCCGTTGTCGTTTCTGAACAAAAACTGCTGTTTTCTATATTCTGATGCTAATGGGAAGTGAACTCAAGGTTAGTGATCAACGACCTGGCGGGTATTTAATATATGCTTGCAATAATTTTAATTTATTTTGTTCATTCACACTGCATTTGATATCCTTTTTTAGGCACAATCCAATACTATAAACAGACAACATTAGTTTTTCTGCTATAAATATTTTTACGAATAGCATATTCGTTTAAATAATAAAAAGGTAATTATCGCTAAAAGAGATAATTATCATTAAAAAAGATAATTATTACTAAAAGCAATAATTATCCCTAAAGTGAAATAACATTTTATGTCTGCTAACAAATCAAGCAGTTTCTATAATTTTATGCACATAAAACAACAATATGCTACATTAAAATTCCATGAACTAAGATTAACCATCCGTAGACACAAAACCTAACAAAGACCTACACTGAATAGTGATAACTACGTTATCGGTAGTAAATGCGTTTGTAAAACTTTTTATAAGTGATAAGTAGAGTCTAGAAACGCTCTAACAATATATAAAGGCTACCTCTTTTATGGACAAAAAGCAATCTAATTAGGAAATTTATGAAGATATAAAACACATGGATATATATTTTAAGACGTTTAGTTTTCTTTTATTAGTAGAGCTACATTCTGCAAAAATTTCACAACCGTATGTAAATCCAGGGACAAGGTAAGAATTTGCAAAAAGTGATGACCAAATACTGACGATAAAACTTTGTGTAGGTCCGATCTACAAGTGAGTTAACATGGTTTATCCTAGTAAGACTATAATTGATTATTATTCCGAGGCTTATGGCAGCATTTAGAACAGTAATTTTGTCATCATTTATTAAAATATCAACAGCGCCAATATGATTAATAGTTTCCTTACGAATTATAAGACATTTTGAATTATGAGGACTTAAACAAAATCCATTACCAGTTGCCCAGCAATAAATTTTATTCAGATGTTCATTGAGTCTTAAAATAATTCCATCACCGGATATGACGGAACTGGATAATACAATTGTACATCCTATGGGTACATATGGATTCTGCAGTGTAAAAGTTATTTAGGTAAATCATTGGCATAAATAGAAAACAGGAATGGTCCCAATATTGATCCTTGAGACACTCTCCTACACGAAGATTGAAAATTATTTGACAACACAAACTGCCAACTACTACAGCGGTATGAAGATAGTATTCGCGTGGAAGTTAAAGAGAAATTAAAAAAGTGTCGATCAAGACTGCTATGATCAGCCGTGTCAAAGGTCTTAGTGATCAATAATTACCAGAAAATGTATTTTTCTTCATCAACATGCCTCGTATGCTCTCATTTAAGTAAATAATAAAATAGAAACACAGCCGTAATTTTGACAAAAGCCTGACGTCCTGGTTAACAACAAAGTGTTATTTTCAATATAGCATAACACTTGAATATGAAGAATTTTTTCAAAAGTTAAGATAAAAAGCACAAGATGAAAATTGGACTGAATTTCAAGTAATTTTTAGGAGTTGACAAAATTTTTGCACACTTCCATTACGAGGGAAAAGTGCTAGTCATTGTAATACTGTTAACTAAATGTGTTATATACAGCAACATTATAGGAAACGATATTTTTACAAATTTAGGGTGTAAATTATTAGAGCCCACTACATGCAACTTGATCAAATTTAAGCTTAAATAGTCTTAAATAGGCTTACACAAGCGCATTGAAATACATTGTATACGTTGTCGTTAAAATTCTTTTTTTTTTTGCCGCCATTTTGGTAAATATTAGTTTTGACAGTTCATATTTGAAAGTTTTGAAATAAACACGTGGCAAATTTATTATGGAAAAATATTCAATTTATCGAACGTGTTTAAATCGCTGAAACATTTTATAGGTTACATTAGGTGCCCCTGTAGGCTAGTAGATAGTGTACTAGCTTGTCAGTATGGGGGATGTGGGTTCGATTCCCAACGAAGACCTTGGTTTTTTCACTACAAAAATAAAAATTGACTGTCGGTGGGACTGCTCAACGATGAAGGCATAGTCACTGGTCGCTGTGCTGCCTTTATACGGCAGTTAATTTCCGACTAGTCTTCTACCTTCATCACCTGTTTCATCTCTTCTCTCTATCCCTTTCGTAAAGAATGTAGCATGGTACTTGACTAATTAGGCATTGTTGCCTGAAGTGCTACTTCTCTTTAAAAAAAAATAAGAAAAACAAAAAACATACAAGGTGTATGCAAACAAAGAAACGAAACGCTTGACCCTGTAGGCTAGTAGGTAGTGTACTAGCTTGTCAGTATGGGGGTTGTGGGTTCGATTCCCAACGAAGACCTTGGTTTTTTTTCACTACAAATATAAAAATTGACTGTCGGCGGAGCTGCTCAGCGATGAAGGCATAGTCACTGGCCGCTCTTGCTTTCTTTATACGGTAGTTAATTTCTGACTATCCTTCTACTTTCACCACCTCAATACTTTCATCTCTTCTCAATTCCTTTCCTAAGGAAGGTAGCACGGTACTTGACTAATTGTTGCCTGAAGTGCTACTTCTCTTTAAAAAAAAAAAAACACAGAATATTTATAAATAAATTAATGAAATAACGCGTAAAATGTGTGAGAATGTAATGAAAAATGTGCTCAAAAGTGTTCGCATTTGTGAGGCTAACAGAGACGGACATTTAGCTGATATTGTATTCCATTTCCCCTCGGGGGCACATGATAGTCTTTTTGGAATCTACTATTCCATTTAGACTGGTGTCTTGTGGGGTAAAAGGGAGCCCAGGCCCCTCAAAGGCTAGTAGAAGTCACCTGGACAATCCACATATTTCCACGGGAATCAGTACGCTCGCAGAGTTCACTATTTGTCTCTTGAGACAATTAGCTGTTCTCTGACTGGTTATTGAGATTGGCCCCTATATGGGAGTATCGTGGTGGTTGTGGTTTCGAGACCATCGTGAGAGTTCGTGGGTCGGATCATTCAAAATGAACACAATGAATGGTTCAGGTCCAGTGAGTATGAATGCCGTCGTATTCTTAATTATATTAAGCTTCATGCGTTCTGGACCAGGAGTTGGAAAGTCTCCTACTCTTTAGCAAGGAGTGAAGGCTGCGGCCTTCTTCGGGCTTTCGAAATTGCTACTAGGAGTGACCGGAGGATAAACGTATTCGATGGCCTCCTAGGGCGTGAATGACGTTTGCAAATCATTCAAGTGGTTTGACCACCATCTGATTATGACTATCTAGTCGGTGCAGATGTAAATCAAATCACATCATTGTATTCCATTATCAATATAAGATCCATTTTGTGTCATTTAATCAAAAATTATAAACAAACAAAATAGTATAACTTCCTGTCGGACACCCTGTACTTAAAAAGTTTTAAAAAGTGTAATCTACTTATATGTTTAGAGGTATATTTGTGAAGGTTATATTAAGCAACATCGAATTGATAACTGCTTGAGCTCTTTTTTCTACCAAACGCAATCTAGCGAATGTGTCTCCAAGTTTTCCTGGAGCCTATTGCAGAGTAATCTAAATTCATTTTAAATAAAGTCACTAAATTGATCATGGGTGGTGAGGCCAGATCCTATGACCATTAAATTTATTACTCAAATAATCAGGGATGCTTTAATCACATTTTAGAAAAGCTAAAGCTGCTTATTATATTTAAATAAATTTTCGGCCACATGAAAAAATTTACAATAAACATTTAACTAACGTAAATTACTTGGATTTTCCATTCTTTTAGTGAATTTGCTTTAATTATATTCATATTTCGGTAAATTCAAAGACAGTTGTTATGTGTTGTTTGTCTCCTTCTAATGGCTCAGTTATTTACGAAACCATTTCACTACTTTTGTGTAGTTAAGTAAACTTAATTTTATCTCTATCTTTTTGTATCCGAACATAGTGGAATATCATAACGCTTACTGCCTTTCTTCAAGGATCCACAATATAATATATTTAATAGATAGAATCGGCAATCAATATCGTAGCAGTCACTAATGAAACGTCAAATTTGTATTTACAATTTCTATCTGTGGTGAAGGTTAAGTCAACAACAATAAATAACAAATTTCTAAACAATAGGATTTTAAAAATAAATATTGTTTTTTAAATAATAAACAGCTCTCAATAACACTGTATTACAGATATTTCACAACGTAGATATTAATTATAAATTAAATAAATTCATTCTCATACTCAAAATATTAATTAATTAATTATTTTCTTAAAATTATATTTTATTTCGAACAAAAATAGTGAAATGTTCGGCAATTTACAAAGATTGAGTATTGTACAGTTGGGCGTTTGGGAAATGTAAAAATTAGGTATTCCTTCACACATGATCTTAATTCGGATGATATTATGAAACGTTAAGGTGCATAGGTTACCAACTACTTTATCGTTAAAATCTCTCTCGTTTGTGAAAAGTTCGTAAGGGTCTGCTCAATAACTGAAAATAAAGAATTGAAGGCAGCTACCTGAATAATTGTTTAATGTGGCCAATTAAGGGCGATGCAGCAAAGGTAGCGGTGAACGACATACGAGACATCTTACTTTAACTGCACTCAAAGAGAGGAATACGTAAAATGAGAAGAAGTGTTTATATTTTTAATATTTAATGGACTCTCAATATTTTTTTTTCTCTGCCATGGCAATTATACTCTCTCTTTCTTACTCTGTGCTCTAATCACAATTGTTCGCATAATTTGTTGTACTTTATAAAAACTTACTTCCACGGAATACAATTTTCTGTTTTACCAAACAGGATATTTTCAGCACTCTTAGCTAAGATAATAATATACCTTTAATTTAATAAAATTACGTTAAGTTTTGGACCATGATTTCTTCGCTTTATTCTAATATTGAAATATATAGATGCCTTTAATAAGTTATCTTCCGTGGCTACATAAAGATTTCGAATTCCATGTTTTATTTTATAGGCAACTTTAATATTTCTCCATTTCTATTCTAATATACAGGCTTCTCCGTTAACTCATCTATCGCAGCTCCATAATAATTGTTTTCTTTTCTTTAACTGAGACCCCTGCAAGATTTTAACTGTTTGTGTTCCAACATAAATTAGTTTTCTCTACATTTTGTTACTAATGGGAAATGAACTCTAGATTACTGATCAATGATCTGGTATTCAACATATACTAGCAATCTTTTTATTTTATTTTGTTCATACACATCGTATTTGTTATCCTTTTTTAGATAAGGCACAATCCAATATTTTAAACAGACAGCTTTGCTGCCATAAATATTTTTACGAATATGATTCGTTTAAGTTATAAAAAGATAATTATCACTAAAACAGATAATTATAACTAAAACGAAATTAAATGTCATTTTTTATCTGCAAACTAATCAAGCAGTTTCTAAGAAATTCTAAAACATGCTACATTCAAATTCCATGAACTAAGATTAACAATTAGAAGACACAAAACCTAACAAAGATTTGCAATGAACAATGATCACAAGTGCATCGGTAGTAAATATATTTTTATTTACTAATTCATCTATATGTGATGAATTAAAGTGCTTTTTAGTAGATTTTTTTGTAAAGAGAAGTAGCACTTCACGCAACAATGCCTATTTCATCAAGTATAGTGCCACATTCTTTAGGAAAGAGATAGAGAAAAGATGCGACAGGTAGAAGGGTATTTAAGGAAATTAACTATCGTATAAGACAGCTCAGTGACCCGTGACCATGCCTTCATCACTGAGCAGCCCCACCGACAGTCAAGTTTTATTTGTAGTGAAAAACCAAAGTCTTTGTTGGGAATCGAACGCACAACCCCCAGTCATGTAAGCTAGCAAACTACCTTGTTACCTACAGGGGCATCTAGAACCGCTCAAATATCATATTAAGGCTACTTCTTTTATGGTGAAAAAGCAATCTAATTTGAAGTTGATACATCAGCTTGCATCCGTTGAAATGGCGAAGTTACCATCGTGTATTTTTGTATATAAATGCAAATAATCGTCTTATAAATCGTTTAATTTAATTGAAACTCTAAAAGTTGTGTGTAATTGTTTGACACCCCCGGGGGCACATTTACCGGTCTTCATACAATACTTAACCACCTAGACCTGTGCTGCTGGGCGTATAAGAAAGCCCAGACCCCTGAAGGCAAGCAGGGAGTCATCTGGAAACTTCACGTTATTTCCACGGGAATCAGTAAACCCCAGGGTTCCGCTAATTGTCTTTTTAGTCTTTTAGCTTATCTCTGACTAATTATTAAGGTTGGCCCTTCGGGAGTATCGTTGTGGTTGTGGTTTTGCAGCCACCTGGATTTTAATTATGGTGGCCAGTATCATCTCGCCTTTAATAACACCAACGGGTAAATGATCCGTATCCAGTGAGCAAGCTTGTCATGTGTTCTGGACCAGGAGTTGGATAGTCTCCAGCTCTTCAGCAAGGAGTAGTGGTTTGCAACCCTGCCTTGGAACTGCTGAAATTGAAACTAGGAATGACCTGTCGTAGAATTATTCCTCGACTTCCTAGAACGTGAATGACGTTGCTTTTCATTGCCAGTGATTTAACCACCATCTGATTAAGGCATACAGCCAGGCGCAAATGTAAATTTTATAGCGAAACTGTAATTGTTTGGCTATAAAAGAACATAATGAACTAAATGTTTCTTAAAGGATTAAACGTTACCAGGTGAAAAAGCCTGTCAAATCTAATTTTTGCTTTCCATCAGTTCGTTTCATTGTGACCTAAAAAGCAAATAATTTTTTTTTGTTGTCTAGTGTTATCATTAAACAGTTAACAACTACTTAAGCCGTTTGCTCAATTATTTGACGCAAAAAAGTACAATTTAATTTGGCAAAGAAATAATCGTTTTTTTTTTAATTTATTTATTTGTTATTGTTGCTTTGCTAAGGAAATCAATGTTTAACAATAAAAGCAACAAAAAATCACAATTATGTGTGTGAAATATATTTAAGCAAAAAAAGTTATTAAAACTATTTATTCAATTAAGTTGAGATCCAAATTGACCTTGTTACCCAAAGACACAGTAATTTCTCTAAAGTTTGAAAAAAAATATTAAATTGAAGTGCAAAAGTTTGCCTCGAAAGATACTTAGCTTACAGTTGTGGGCGAAAACTTTACAAATATTATTTTATTGTTTGCTAAAATATTTTTTTTTAATAAATCTCTCCTGTTTAAAAAATGTATTTTATTATTAATCGGTTAAAGTAATTCTCCTATTTTTAAAGATATTTTATTGTGTGCATTGCGTGATGACTAACTTGTGATACTTCGATATCTAATGAAGAGTTTGGATAATTTTTCTAATTTTGAAAGCTTAAAAATGTTTTGCTGAAAGACAACACACATAACAATCTTTAAGAAACTCGTTTGACGTCGACAGATGTTGAACCTTGTTACGCATGTTAGAACATTTTTCGGTGATTCATTAAGCCCTAAATTATTATCGAAAAATAACACGTTATTAGTACGTTTCATTTTCGAAAATCACATACGTCTTAGTTTGGAGAATTTTTCTAACAATAAACGCTCCAAGGCTGAAAGACAAAACTCATCTCAAAGAAGTTCCTTTAACGTCAACATGCCACCACAGGTGATGCACCTCATTTCGCATGTCCGATTATTCATTACGGCCTAAATTATTACCGAACATGGACACATTTTAAATACTTTTTTTGTTTTCGAAAATCATATAGCCATTAGTTTTATCCAAACTCCATTGTTTAGACGATTAATAACGCCATTCAGATGAAGATGTGTGTCAAAGCTTGAAAATAACAAACATTCATTTCTTGATGTGTAATAAACACACGAAAATATCCTATGACATTTTTAATCATTCTAAACTGCTAGCTGTCATCCTAAACTATTGTATTTTAGCTTCAAAAATGCTTAAACTCAAATCTTTTGTGTTTTTATGATTAAGATTTCATATTCTTGGTAAAAGATATTCGGACTTGCCTGGGAGAACTTTAAAGACATTTCTTAATACTGGCATAGTTAATAAGGAGTAATTTCGGAGACAAATACTTTTAATGTCAGAATTAGTGTCACCTTTTGAGTATAAATAAATAAATAAAATAAATAAATCGACACCAAAAATAAATGCCGTTACACCTGATTTTTTTTAACAAAATTTTCTCGTCTTTCCCTCTTTGCACACTAAATCAGGCATATTTAAATATTATTCGTCTTACTTAAAGATCGGTCTATAATGACTTTCCTCGAGCTTTGAAAAAAGACAAAGCATTGATAGAGATAAAAGTCTGTCCATGTTTTAAATTTCACTAAAATCGACAAGGACACAAAAAGATTTCGTCGTTGTTTGAAGATCTTTTTCAAATTTTAATTATTTAGTTTTGGCAGTGCATGGAAACTTATCCAAAAATATTTATTGTTAGTATGTTATGTTATGTTAAATAATGATAAATAATATAAAAATAATGATTAAAAATTAAAAAAAAAGAAACACACAATCGTAAAGTTTTATATTAAATCAAAGAATTGAAAAGGTGACCGGTTTCGTTAAAATTTTTTTTCTTGGCGATTTTAATATTTCTGCACAAAACTTAACGATTTTCAAGTATCGTTATATGACAACCTTGTTTAATACTGACCTTACTCACTTCTTAAATTAATAACGGCTGCTTTACACTATCCCACACGTAATTAAAGCTGTCAAAAACTTTTGTCGTTTAAGGTAAATAGAATAGCGTAAAAACAATTGTCAAAAGGGAGGGTAAATAAAAATAGAAACAGCAAACGGTAACGGCGTATTGTAATGTAAACAGTCTTAACACATGTGGAGGTTTATGTTATATTTGAAATCAATACAGCAGTTTTACTCTAAAAAAAATTTAAAATAATTATTTAATAGAAATAAAAAAAAATTTCTTTATTTGGGAAAAAGTTTTCAAAAAATATTTTTATTTTTATGTTAATAATATATATTTTATGATATTCCCGTAATATGTTTATTATTCATATCCATATTTCACTACTGATCATATAGACCATCAGTAGCTTTCACCCCATAGAAAATGCAAGCGTCTTATATCTCAAGCCAAATTGATTAAATAGGAATTATATATAACCAACACAGCATTACTTCAACAAATTTTATACAAAAACACAATAACCCGTTAAGAAACCATTTTTTCATTTTTATTTTTCTTGTATAAAAATATGTCCAATTTATTTATGGTTACACTAAACATCTTTATTGCATTCCATACTTTTTGGATTCTACTTTAGACTTAAAGTAAAAAAAATAAAGCTGTCGTTACTCGCTGTTTATTTGGCACCATCGACGATTGCTTTTGATACGATAGCATCACTATCAAGCCGCGTTTTAGATAGAACAGGAGAGTTAGTATAAATAGTATTGGATTTATATTGTTCTTTCATTAGGACCGTATCTATTTTTGCAGGTTAGTTATCCCGCCACCTGGCATACACTCTAACAACCGAAAAACACCTTCCTGGGACTTAACTGGCAAATAATAAATAACGGAAATATCAAATTGGCCCCTCATTATTCTAAAGGGTGTTTTCAACAAGAAGTTTGTTTTCTGAAACAAGATGGCTCAAATTTTAATTGTTTTACGAAGAGAAAAGTTTGGTAATTTTGAATGAAAAATGATATCAGGCAAATGTCCACCACGACCACGCTGACAGATGTCGATTATTTCATCAACGTTTGTGATCACATTTTGGCAAAATGGCGGTCCTATTTTATTAATTATATCATGGATTTTGAGTTTTTAGTCTTTAATCGATTCGATTGGCTACGTATAGACGTTGTCCTTTACATAGCCTCACAAAAAATAATCCACTGACTCTTGTACCAATTGAACCTTTTAAGGCTTCAAAGTCAAATCCTTACGCAAAATTCGCCATGTGGTGGATAACCCCAATTGTTGAGAACGTCGAGGAATTGACAAACTTGGATCTTCTTCTCGCGCCGAACACGCGTTAGTGTTCGCATATTTTGTATCGATCGTATTGTTTTAAATTTAACAACCTAATTTTTAATAGCGGTTTATATCACAAATTTTACGAAATGTACTACTAATGCGTCAAAAAACTAAATGTCAATGTTTTTGGTGTAGCCACAAAAAATCTTCTTGCTGAAAACCCGATATTAGAAAAATTCATCACTTTTAGGCTGAGCTCAGTAGAATAGTCGAGTACGGGCCTTCTGCTGATATTTCATTACGGCTTCTGTCTGCACTGAAAATAACCTCATCCACTATATCAGCGGCAATAAATACGTGATCTGCGCTGTTGTTTTCGATACTCAGTCTTGTCCTCTGACTCTTTCATAGACGGTGGCTGAATTCCCTGCACCGATGAGCAGACGCATTTTTTTAAAACTTCTGAATGCAAACAAATCTTCACAAAAATATTATGCCTTTGTCTAGATCTCTATTACAGTGAAACAACTCTACTAAAATACAATAATCATAAAAGATGTGTCTAAAGGCCCAACTATATAATGCATATACTGGGCTTAAGGCAACTGAAGCAACTGTGCAAATACCTAATAATCATATGTGGCAAACTATAAGGTACTTAACAAAACTTCTCGTCAAGTTTCGTCAAATGTCAATTGCTTATGCAGAGTACACAACTGATCGCACATTTCGTACGGAAGCTGTTTTGCATTGTGTTATAGATACATTAGTAAACAAATTCCAATGGGGGGCAAAAAATATTTTATCTGAATTTAATAGAAAATGTACAGAGAAAAAATAGTTTATATGAAAAAGAGACGCTTTTTATTATAACGGATATTCAAAGGGACGAGGACCTTTAAACATTTTATTTTCTTTTCCATTTTTTTAACACACAATTTGCAATAAAATTTAATTTTCTATTGTTTATAAATTCAATGGTACACACAATTGCATATTTTAGTACTTTTGGCCCAAATAATACATACAGCGATATATGTGTAATTTTTTTTTTCGTAATTTTCTTAAAACTATTAACAAAAAATTATAAATTTGTATAAGGATAGTATAAAGTATACAAAATATAATTATTAAACGCCTTTTTGCTAATAAATTTCATTTCTTTATAACGAAATTATTATTTTGCAAAAGTATGAATAAAACAAATGTGCAACCATGCATAGTAATTTCTATATTCATGTTAGTATAATATAGCCACCTAAAAGTCTTCAATGATTCGCTTTACCATTTGACAGACTTTTCGTACAATTTTTGACATTTGCTTAACCCAACTTATGCATATTATAGTTAGGCCTTAAGCACTGTGACAACAACAACAGCAAAAACATCAGCGGTTATTTTGTTTTTCTTTCTTTTCCCTAAATTCTTTGTAGCTAAATTCTTTGCTTCCTTTTTATGTCTTTTAAAGTAAAATTATCCAATTTAAAGTGAGCAAAATCGTGCAGATTCGTATCTTAATTAAATGTTATACACCACATTTAATATACTACAATAAATGACTTGTAAGTATATTTCCTTGTTCCCTTTAACCAATTAACCTGATTTGCTTCTCTTTTTGCTTGCCAACCTGTTGATTGTTGTTGGTCACAATACACATACTTCACAATAGTGTAAAAATCCTTGTGCTTAACGAGTTTGACATTGAAATTTTTAGTTTGCGTTCTGTTGATCTTAAAGTTCTTTTGCCTGAAGCCGCCACTGTAAATTTACACTGGGAATATAATTTGAAAAAAATTTATAGAAAAATTGAAAATATTTAATAAATTATAATTTTTGTTATTTTAATATAAAATATCCTCTAAAGGGGGTAGGATATATTTTGATATTTTGCTTTTTAAATTTTAAAAAATTGTCTTTTTAATTTAATCAAAGAAGGGTTATAGAGAAAATAGTTAAGTCGTTAAGCCGCACGCAACGTGTCACCGGAGCTGTGTAACATATTGCGCTGTCTTGTTGAAAGCACAGCTTCTGCACATCATGGTTGATCAATTGATGAACGAGAAATACAGTAATCATGGCTCTGGAGCGATCATTATTAACTGTAGCATTCTGTCCAGCATCATTTTTAAGGAAGTACAGACCAGCGATTCATTCAGCCCTTAAAGCACACAAAACAGCCAGTTCTTTGGATGTCTCAACATGCACTTGACGATTATCATCTCTCCAAATATGGTTGTTTTATTTATAAACGAATACATTCAGTGAGCTTTATCCTTAAGCAAAATACACTTATGAAAACCGTGATCAATGACAATCTTTTTTACGCTCAGCTAAAACAATTTGGAAGCATCGTTAAGGGGGTTGCAGCCTTAACGATGGTTGCAGCTTTAATAATTCCAGAGCAGCTGAAGAATTGGAGACTATCCAACTCCTGTCCACAACACATGTCTAGCATGCTCTCTGGACTGGATCATTCACCTAGCGTGTCATTAACGGCGAAATGATCCTGGCCACCATATTAAACAACAAACCTGATATGGGGCCGCGAAACCACAACCACCACGATACTCCCATATAGGGGCCAACCTCAATAATCAGCCAGAGAACAGTTAAATGTCTAAAAAGACAAATAACGGAACTCTGGGGCTTAGTGATTCCCATGGAAATAACGTGGAGTTCCACGTCACGCATATAAAGGGACATTTCGTGATAAGATTTACATCTGCACCTGGCTGTAAGCCTTAATCAGATGGTGGCCAAACCACTGGGAATGAAAAGCAACGTCATTCTCGCCCTAGGAGGCCGAGGACTAATTCTAGCAACATGTCATTCCTAGTTGCAATTTTAGCGGTACCAAAGCAGGGTTTCAAACCACTACTCCTTGCTAAAGAGCTGGAGACTGTCCAACTTTTTTTCCAGAACACAGGGCTAGCATGCTCACTGGATCCGGATCATTCACCCGTTGGTGTTATTAAAGGCGAGATGATCCTGGCCACCATAATTAAAATCCAGGGGGGCCGCAAAACTACGTGTATGCCGTTGCTTTTCACTTCCAGTGGTTTGACCACCATCTGATTAAGGCTTACAGCCAGGTGCAGATGTAAATCTAATCACGAAATGTCCCTTTATATGCGTGACGTATATTTTGTTTATCCTTCCTTCAAACTTTGAATGCTGAATCCATTTGGCAACTGAAATGCTTTCATCATTATTACAGAACTTAATTTAATTTTTTTAATTATAATTTTTGCAAGTGTTTCAAAACCACATTGTCTGCCGTAAAACATTTTCTAGATTATTCAAGAGAAATACATAAATAAATAAATAAATATATATGTTAACGATTATATAATACAGGTTAAATAATTTTTGTATCAGATAAAATTTACAAAAACTTCATTCTTTAAATAATGAATAAATACAGATATGGGTCATGAGAACAATTCAAGTTATTTTGTTTTTTCTTTTTTGTTTTTGTATTGTCCACACTTATGTATATAGTGAAGTCTACACTCGTTTGTGGGCAACATAAGAACTTTTAATTAACTTCGTCATTATTATCTTCCACAATAACATTAACTAAAGCAACAGGTTCATATGACCAGTGACAACAACAAGGTCAAATCATCTACAGCAAACAAAACTTAATTTATGATTTTCGTTAAACTCTACGCTGTGCAAGTGTAGCCAGGAGCTGGTTTCAAAAAAGGAAACAGATTTGATAATTGCAAATTTATGTTGTTTAGTTTAGTGATCGCAATTCAATGAATTGTTTCATCAATCCAAAGAAAGTTTAATGAACAAAAATTTACTCACATAACACATTCAGTGATGAGAATAATTCCGTCAAATGGGCATTATTTAGCAAACAATATCTAAACTCTCTTGGATTGAAGAAATTCGTATACATCTTGATCATCAAATAGCATAAAAAGTCATATCGGCTAATTGCCCGAAATTTTAAACCGAGAAGCTTATTGCGACAAAATGCTTCTAAAGGACTTATTTGGAGTTACTTTACAGATAATTCTGATATATATAAAAAATCGGAACATTGATAAGGCTTAGCACCTTATTATTAGTTAAAGAACAAATCGCAACACGCACCTCAACATACTTAAATTTTAAAGGATTTCAGTTCTTCTAGCACATTTCTTTCTCAACGAGTCATATTGAACCTTTGACTTTCGATATTATATTGCCATTTTCCGTCCTAACTGGCTGATTTGTATTCGATGGCGAGCGCTTTCGATGCGAATGCATCATTCTCAAGCCGCGGTTCAGTTTGTACTGGTGAGTCAGTGTTGGCGTTCAGGTAGTTCTGTTATTAGGTCCGTATATATTCAGGTAAGCAGAATACCGGCAACCTGGCATTTGTATGCAAAGTGAACTTACCGATACCTCCGTCTTTTACTATTATGTAGGTACGTGTGTCCGTCTGAGGGTGTTTTTCGTTTGCCCGTTTGCATGAGTCGTTTCAATGGTGTGAAAATTGTGTCTGAGGTCGTGTTTACCTGTTCGTTTATAATGTCGTTGTTGAATGTTTTTGTTTTGAAGATTTCCATATTTTCAAGAATGTCTAGTCTTCGTCCTTTTTTGCTAGGATGTAATAATGTCATACATTCATCTATTTCCCTTGGTGAGTGTCAAGGTGTAATGCAAAGTTTGAATCTTCTCTTTTCCGTTTGTATGAGCGTATGTATTCTGTAAACCTTGTTTTTAGTGTTCGTCCAGTTTGCCCTATATAGGTTCGTTTGCAGGTACAGGTAAGTCTGTATACCCCGCTGGAATTAAATTTGTCAGTTGTTTCTGTCGTTATTCTGAGATAGTGTCTGAGGGTGTTTCCACTTTTTAATGCTGTAAGTATTCCTTCTTTTTGAAAAAGGTTAGTTAGTTTGTATATTTCTGGTCCTGTGTAAGTAAAGGTGTGCCGTCGTGTTGTATCGGCTGTCTCCTTGTCTTCTCTATTTCTGTTCTCAGTGTTGTATTGTCTAAGTAGTTTATCGATGGTAGTGGTTTTGTAGCCGTTATTCATAGCTATGGCGTAGATTGTGTCGAGTTCCCTCCTGTACTTATCTGGAGTAAGTGGAATTATCCCAAGCCTGTGTATCATATGTTTAAACGCTGCTAGTTTGTGTTGGGTAGGGTGGTTCAAGGTGTTGTGGATGGTAGTGTCCGTTGTTGTTGCTTTTCTATAGATGTCGAATGTTAAATAGTCAGTTCCTCGCATTATAGTGATGTCAAGATAATGTAATGATGTAATGACTTTTGTTTTAAACTGAGCTGACACCTGCCTCTAAATTCGTCTATATTGACGATATTGCATATGATATTGCAAAAACTCCGAAAGTTTTGAAATGTTTAATTGCTGTCACATTTCTTTTGCATAAAATGTTTTTATAGGGGTTTTCAACAAGAAGTTTGTTTTTTAAACAAAATAAAACAAAACAATTTAGATTAGGATGATTCAAATTTTTATTGTATCACGAAGAGAAAAGTTCGGCAATTATGAATGAAGAATAATATCTGGCAAATGTCCACCACAAGCACGTGGACAGATGTCGATTCTTTCATCAAAGTTTTTAATCACTTTTTTTGGCAAAATGACGCTCCTATTTCGTTAATCACATCACGAATTTTGAGTTTTAAAACTGAAATCGATTCGATAGGCTCCGTATAGTCTATACGCTTAGCCTATGTGCTTATTATAGCCCCATAAATAGAATACAGTGTTATTAAATAGCATGATTTGGCTGGCCACTTAACTGCTGATTGTCGTGAAATTGTGCTATCGGAAAATTTGGTTTGCAATAAATTTATTTTTTCATTGGCTCCGTGACATGTGATACCGTTCTGTTGAAACCACACGACAGTGATATCCACGTCGTCAATAAAAGGCAAAAATTGAGTTATTAACATCTCGCGATAGCGTGATCCATTGACCGTCACCGCATTTCAAATCCCATCTTTAAAAAAAAACGTCCCAATCACGCCTCTACACAGTGACACATTGAGCATGCGAAAGCTTCTCAATAATTGCTCAAGGCTTTTTCGAAGCCTAAATGCGGCATTTTTGCCTGTTGACATACCCTGTCAAGTGAAAATCAGCTTTGTCTGGAAAAATGATTTTTTCAGAAAAACCAGCTGGTTGTTTCTGAATGAATTGAGCGAATCTACAGCGATGTAAATGGTCGCTCGGTTTTAATTCCTGCGCCAGCTTAACCTTGTAAGGTTTCAAAGCCAAATCCTTACGCAAAATTCGCTATATGGTAGCTTTGGTTTAGACCCTACCACCCCCCCCCCCTCCCCGGGGCAAATTGATGGGTAAAAGAAAGCCCAGTCCCCTACAAGGCTAGCAAGAGCCAACTGGACAATTCCACTTTATTTCCACGGGAATCAGTAAAGCCCCAGAGTTCAACTTTTAATCTTTTTAGGTTTTAGCTGTTCTCTTACTGATTATTGAGGTTGGCCCTTCGGGAGTATCGTGGTGGTTGTGGTTTCGAGGTCCTCGTTTAAGTTGTGGGGGTCGAATCATTCACAATGAACATAATGAACGGTCCAGGTGCAGTGAGCATGATTGCGGTTGTGTTCTTAAATTTTATTGAACTTCATGCGTTCTGGACCAGAAGTTGGATAGTCTCCAGCTCTTCAGCAAAGAGTGGAAGCGTTGGCCTGCTCCGAGGTTTTGAAGTTGCAACTAGGAGTGACTGGAGGATATACGTATCTGAAGACTTTCTAGGGCGAGGATGAAACTACATTTCATCCACAGTGGTATGATCCACCGTCAGGCTATGGCTAACCCAACTTGGTGCTGACGTAAATCTTATCACGCATATGGTGGGCTTTGAATAACCCCAATTGTTGAGAACGTCGAATCGAATTGATAATTTTGCATCTGTTTCAACACTGTGGCTTACAGCTGTGATTTTATCAGTTAAACGATTCAGTCGAACCGCGTTGGTGTTTGCACATTTTGTATCGAGCCTGTCGCCTTAAATTTAACGACTAAATTCTTAATAGTGATCTCAGAAGAACGGTTATGTTGTCTCCAAATATCACGAATTTTATGAAATGTAACTTTAACAGAACCAATTATAATTCATTAGTGGATTATAATTATTGTAATCCGATTTTCGTGCGAACTTGAATTCATTGTAAAAGTTGCCAAAACATCTACTACGAATACGTCAAAAATTTAAATGTCATGTTGTTGGTGTTGCCGCAATTAAAAAACAAACTTCTTGTTTAAAAAAACCCGATACTCCAAACGCCTTTGAATTAGTTTCTTCCCCTTCTAGAATTTACCCGGTTCAAAATGCTAATAAAAATTATGTTATGTAATAATTTGCAAAAAAATTTATTTTTAATATCCATTTCAACAGAAATAATTTGACCGTTTAGGGGTGATTGAACAGCAAACAAAATTCTTATAAAAATTTCATTAGAAATTCTTGAAGGCATTTTATTTTTGGATATTCTTTTTTATACTTAAGCGAGTGGTAAATTCAAAATAGTGAAAAGGGTGAAAAGAGCTTTACCATGAGAGCCTATGAGAACACGATCATTAAAAAACTATCATGGTCTTGGTTCTGTGACCTTTATTCTTATTTTAATTTGGTTTTGCTGTCGATACTAATTACTGACATTTTCTTTCTTAATATTAATTTCAGAATACTTTATACACTTTTCTTTGTGGTCCCTAAGTTCAATCCCCGTTGTCCCTCTTTCTAGCGCAGTTACACAGGCAGCCCAATTGTTTCCATGGCTCGTTTATAGGCTTTAAAATCTTTTTAACTTCATTTTAAAGTGCCCACAAGTAGCTGACAGATGTTTGGATTAATGGAACTCAAAAACCGATTTGTCAATAAAAATCACTACAAACTCTCACAATTAAAACTAGTTTTATATCTTTTTTTTTTTCAAACTTAGTCAGGAGCCTTTCCCTTTCTCCCTGTTGTTATACTTGCTACGTGATTTTACTGCAAGTTCCTATTTGTCATGAGTGGAAGCTTCTTTTTGGGATTCTTTACTTCATAGGAAATATAATGCACCTTCATTTAGTTGACTTTCAGATCACAGGTAAAATTGTTGCCAAAAAAGCTTACAAAAACATCATTATCATTAGCAAAATAAAATGCACGTTGTTTGTTACTTTTTGTTATTGTTGTTGTTGTTGTTTGTTCGTTTCATACTCAATATGATGACATTCAATTAAGCTGCCAACAACAGCAACAACAATATTACAAAACAACAAGTTGATATGAGTAAATAACCTTGAAAAACGCTGTAGGCATAATATATTTTAAAACACCAACAACAAATATGAAAACGAAACGAAACAACAACAGCAACAGCAATAATAATGAAAAAAAAAAACAAAAAACATGTGTAATACGAGCACATAATATATCGGCAACAGCAGTGCACAACAATAATTACAATTTGATTTTTTAACTTATCGCAACATAGGCACAGTGTAATGGTTTGCAAAAATATTTCCAGCGGAAATGCAAATAATATTTTAAAGGTCAGATATTGTTGGTGTTGTTAGTGTTGTTTCTTGAGACCTCAAAATAACAAAAATATTTTACAAATGAAGATAACTGTAATATTGCCATTTTCCGTCCTAACTGGCCTGTTTGTATTCGATGGCGAGCGCTTTCGATGCGAATGCATCATTCTCAAACCGCGGTTTAGTTTGTAGTTTGTAACTATCGTTAAAAGTCTAGTAAGTAAGGATATGATAAGGATAGGAGGATAGTGTCATCAACGGGTATAGTGCTTCGTGTTTGGACTACGATTATTAAAACAAAATAAAAATAAATAAAAGATAACTTTCGTATGTGCCGAACCTTTGAGCATCCATTGTTATAGACCCAAAAATTTAGTACCCGAACTCATTTTTCTATTTTTCATTAATCATATTTATTTATTACATTTTGACCACGAACATGCTTAGTGGGGTTTTTATATCCCCCGCATGCTATGAACATATTACACAATATACTATTAGTACCACATGTTTCGCCGCCACTTTGTTTTGCCGTAAGTTTAGTAAACTTTATTAGTGTTGACAGTTCATATTTGGCAGTCGTAAAGTAGACATGTGGCAAATTTATTATTGGAAAAATATTCGATAAACCAACGTATTTTAATCGTTAAAACTTTTTATCAAAATCAATCATCGATTACTGTGACGATGAGAAAGCTACACAACACATCACATAAGTTAACGTACGTACAGGCAAGGCGTTAAAACAGTTTTCAATCATATCACAATATCGCTCCCCATTCACAGTTACCGTTACGCCGTTTTCATTTTCAAAGAAGTAAGGTCCAAATTGCACACCAGACTGTCACTTTAAATAGATGGATAATTTGAGGATTTCCCATTCCCCAGAATCGACTATTCTGTTTATTTACATATCCATACAAAGGAAAATGTGCCTCGTCGCTCATTACGATTTTTTCTTGAAAATCGGGGATGTCATGGGCGAGCTGTAACATCCTATTGGCATATGCACGGCGACGTAAATGGTCTTATGGAAGAAGATTTTGTGTCAACTGAATCTCATATGGAAACAAATGCAATTCCTTGTGCAAAATTGCGGCCAAAGTTGTTCTTTGAAGACTAAGCATCTGAGCACGGATTGTTTTGAACACTCTCCTCAGTAGCAGTAATATTTTTAGCCGATCTTGCAGAGTACTTTCTGGTCGATGCTTAGGCCTATCACTCACAGACCCTCTTTTTTCAAAATCGTTCACTACACAATAAATAGTGCGTTTTGTTGGCACGCTGCTTCTCCTAATAATATCACATAACTTTCTCATCGTTACAGCAATCGATGATTGATTTTGATAAAATGTTTTATCGATTAAAACACGTTGATTTATCAAATATTTTGCCACAATAAATTTGTTACGTGTCTACTTCAGGACTGCCAAATATGAACTGTCAAGACTAATAATGTTTACCAAACTTACTTCAAAACAAAGTGGCGGCAAAACATGTAGTACTAATAGTATATTTTGTAATATTTTCATAGCATGCGGGGGATATAACAACCCCACTAAGCATGTTCGTGGTCAAAATGTAATAAATAAATATACTTAATGAAAAATAGAAAAATGAGTTTGCCAAAATAGGGGCAAAACAAAGTAGTCTACCTTCGCGGTGAACAGCCTGTGTTTTTCAATTGTGACAACATCAACAACATAAAAGCTTTGACGTTTTCGTAGTAGATGCATTGAAATCGCATGAAAATCGCAATAAAATAATTTAAATTCATAGTGGATTTTATGGTTGTTCCGTTAAAGTTACATTTAGTAAAATTCGTGATATAACAGAATTTGGTCGTCAAATTTGCGTCGACAGGCCCGATACAAAATGTGCAAACACCACTGCGTGTTCGATCGGCTCGTTCAGCTGAAATAATCACAGCCGTGAGCCGCAGTATTGAAGCAGATAAAAATATGTCTATTCCTCGACGTTCTCAGCATTTATGTTTATCCAAGGATTTAATTTTGAAGCCTTATAAGGTTCAACTGGTGCCTATTATTGACGACGTATAGATATCACTGACATGTGGTTTCAACAGGACGGTGCCACATTTTTCCAAAAAAAAGTGATTGTAAGCTTTGATGAAAGAATTGACATCTGTCCGCGTGGTCGTGGTGAACATTTGCCAGATATCATTTTTCATTCATAATAGCCGAACTTATCTTTTCGTAATACAATACAAATTTGAATCACCTGAATTTAAATTTTTTTATTTTGTTTTGTTTTGTTTTCGAAAACAAACTTCTTGTTGAAAACCCCTATTCATTGGGTGGCATCTTCAGAAAAAAAAATTATTTAAACAAATCTTTAAAATAGTGAATAAAAGAAACAAATGTTTATACATTTTTCTTAAAATTATTTATAAAATATTTAATAAATAATTTAATATAATAGTTATAGTTTTTTGACCTTTTTAATATTTTTTAGTAGTTAATTATAAAGCACTAGGTCACTATTTAATAAAAAATAATAAAAAATAAAAGTTTTTTTAAATTTTTTATTAAATAGTGACCTAGTGCTTTATAATTAACTACTAAAAGATAATAAATAATTTAATAAATCGTTTATTTATTTGTAAACAAACAGCCACAGAAATTAATTTTAAAAACTTTCCACTTTAAATGCGAAAGAAACCCCTGTAATATTATTCATTATTCAGTTTGCACTTCTTTGAATTAGTCAAGTCCATATAAAATGTTTTTGTTTGTGTGTGTGTGTGTGTATATGTATGTTTATGTGCATTATTCACTCTAAACATTTTGAGCTTTATTTTGACGTAGAAAGAACATCTGAATTATGATGGCACAAAATAATATTGCAAATAAACATTTTTGTTTATATTCGCAAGAGAATCTCCAATAACAGACAACAGACTTAAGCAATGCGCCTCCGTAAGTATGAACCTGTGCACAACCTGCTGTAATCTTTAATTTGTGTCTGCTTTTTTTTCTGTTTAGGGAGAAACTACCTGCATTTGACCGGTTTCAGTTACATGTAAATAAACTTATGCACATGCAAATACTGGCGTTTATACATTTCGCTTGTGTAGATGAAAATTTTTGGTGATCTGTTTTATTTAACCTGTCAGCGGTTGTAAGTAATGTAGCCCATTGCCTTTACATACATACATATATGTCTATTACAGTGCTTAATAAAATCCAGTATACCTTTTTAGTTTTTAAAATCCAAATTAATCGCCATATTTTAAAATTTGTCTTGCGCCTGTTTTTAACACAGATTTAGATAGAGGTTGGTACACTGCATAAAGCATACTGTTACGAAGAGTTTAGTTTTAGTTATAAAAAGTTAATTATGAGTAACACAAAAGTAAAATGAAATGACTTATTGTATGTTTTAAAAATTAAGAAGTTTCTAAGAAATTTTGAACACAAAACATGCTACAGTAAAATTGCATGAACTAAGATTAACAATCAGAAAATAAAAACAACTAATAAGAAACAAAAAGGCATACAAACAAACAAACACCTATGCTTAATAATGATAACAACATCATTGATAACTTTAAATAAGAGTTTTATAGTAAATGCTAGATCGTTTAAAACAGTTTATTAAAGTGGTCTCGCCACTCGTCCAGAAGCAACATCAGCAAAATTCCTTTCCCATGCATTTATTGTAAATACGAAGTTCTGTAACCAGAGCGGATAGGGCGGATACGGGTGTGAAACCAAAAATATTAAAACTACTTATACTGCCGAATTTATCTCGTCGGCAGTGTTGCCGCTGTTGTTAACTACTAAGATAACTAAATAAATAAAAAATAGGTTCGAACATTTTTTGGAAAGTTACATTAAAATTTTCTTTCGGGTACACTCTTTAGGAATTTGTTCCTTTTTACTTCTTCTTTTTTTCCCAGTGTTTCTTTCTCTTTTCTTTCTCTTAATAAATATTTTGCCGCATAATTTTTTTAGTCACTGTTTTCCTTCCAATTTATTTTAAATTTGGTGTTTTCTGGTCTTTAAAATTATCGCGTCTTGAGTTTAGTGACTTTATTTGACCTTTGAATGCAATATAATTTACTTCATTTGTTCATTTGCTCGTTTGTTTGTTTGTTTGTTTGTTTATTTGTTTAAATTGTCTGTTTTACTTTTTCTAAACCAAATTGAATGCCTGGAATTCAATCGATATCACGTTTATTATTATAAAGATGAGATGTGAATGAACATTATTAAAGTCAGTTAACATAGTTAAGCACATTTAATTGCATTTTAACAATTCTTTTTTGCAAACCTATAATTAAACAAAATATTTGCTAAGTTGCAAACAGTTAAAATTAATTTTGTAACAAAAAAAAATAATTATTACTGTTCGTGTTTTGATATGAAATACTCGTAACTACATCAATTTTAATTTGTTTAATATTGTTATAAAATGTTAAATGATTAATTAAGTAAACGTATTGTAGGCTTGAGTTAAAAGTTATTTGTTATTTTGTGCAAATGTAGCGCTAATCGATGACTTCATTGTGATCTTTAATAATTTCTAAATTAAATCGTGCGAATAAATTTCACATCTTCGTCTCTCGGTTGATATATTGGACGCCCTCTGTAAGACATATAGATTTGTATCCGAAAATACTGCTTCTTCTGTAGTCATGGGTGAAATAAATATTGGGTCTTTCAACAAGAAGTTTGTTTTTTAATTAATTTAATGTTTTTCAATTGTGGCAAAACACCAACAACATGATAGTTTTAGTGTATTTGTAGTAGATGCTTTGGCAATGAATTAATAAATTTCATACGAAAATTGTGTTAAAATAATTAAAATCTATTATATGTCGGTGATATCCACGTTATCAATAATAGTGCAAAATTGAGTTGTTAGCATCCCGAGATGGAGTGTTCCATTGACCTGTACCGTATATCGAGCCTCATCTTTGAAAAAAAAAACGGACAATCACGCCTTCAAACCATATAGCGCTTCATACAGTGAGCACGTTGAGCATGCCAAGGCTTCTCAAAAGTCGCTCTAGGATTTGCAGAAGTTCAAATTTGGCTATTTTGCTTATTTTGAAAAAATCATTTTTTCAGAAAACCAGCCGGTTGTTCCTGAATGAATTGAGCGAATCTACGGCGATGTAAATGATGCACCAGTTTAACCTTATAAGGCTTCAAAGTCAAATCCTTACACAAAATTCGCCATGTAATGGTTTTGGATAACCCCAACTGTTACCCCCCCGGGGGCACATTTATCGGTCTTTATAGAATACTTGACTATCTAGACCTGTGCAACTGGGGGAAAAAGGTAGTTCAGTCCCCTGAAGGCAGCAGGGGTCAACTGGGAACTCCACTTTATTTCCACGGGAATCAGTAAGCCCCAGAGATCCGTTATTTGTCTCTTTAGACATTTAACTGTTCTCTGGCTGATTATTGAGGTTAGCCCCTATATGGATGTGACGTGGTGGTTGTGGTTTCGCGGCCCCATAACAGTTTATGGTTCTATGGTGGTCAGGATCATTGCACCGTTAATGACACCCTAGGTGAATGATCCAGTCCAGTGAGCATGCTAGACATGTGTTCTAGACAGGAGTTGGATAGTCTACAACTCTTCAGCAAGTAGTGATGATTTGCAGCCCTGCTCTGGCATCATTAAAGTTGCAACTAGGAGAGACTTGTTGCATAGAAAGTTAGCTTCGGCTTTCTAGGACGAGCATGACATTCCTATTTATGCACAGTGGTTGACCACCATCTGATTTGAGACTACATAGTCAGGCGCAGATGTAAACCATATCACGCAAACCCCAACTGTTATTAACGTCGAGGAATTGAGAAATTTGGGTCAGCTTCAACACTGGCTCACGGTGCGATGATTTCAGTTGAACGAACCAGTCGAACAGGCGTTTTTATGTTCGTATATTTTGTATCGAGCCTGTCGACTTAAATTTTACGGCAAAATTCTTAATAGCGGTCTCAGAAGGACTATTATGTTGTTCGAAAATATCACTTATTTTACGCAATGCCAATGCTCCTACTACGACTTCGACAAAAAACTAACGGCTGTATGCATAAAAAACGCTTATTTGAGCTTTGAAGTACACGTTAGTTAACAAACACTTTAAGGCTAACAGACAGACGTTTGTTAAAAAATGGTATTCATAAATAGTACTTTAGCTAATGTATGCTTTAGTAAAATTAGTATTTTGATTCTGGCAATGCCACTATTTTCAGTTGTCACGTTGTAGTTAACGATATATATTATTACATTATTTATCCGGGTATTTAGATCCATAAAAAATGTTTTTATTGTTTTCAGCAAAATCCATATATTTTTTTTTGTTTTGTTTTTTTATTAATCTTTTTAATAAAAAGCAAAGCACCCAAAAAAGGTTAATTTGCAAGGCTTACGAAGAACTACAAAGCATTTCTTCATATTAAAAAAATAATTATTCGAATAACGAGCTTTGTTTTGATTATATGTACATCAATAAAACCTTTGTTTAAAATAAGTAATTATAATTATATTTTTGTAAAATATAAAATAAAGATGTAGAAATGTTTTATATTGAATGGCATGTTATGTTTTAGTTTTTATTATTATTTGTATACTACAATTTGTTTTAATAAACATTTTTAAAAATTTTTGGAATAACAAAGTACAACTGTCAATTGAGCCGTTTACATTGAAAGTGGCATAAGTCACAACTGAACAGTTTTTTTTTTTATTTTTAATAAATTTGAAATTCAGAAGTATTGAGATTTGTTAAGAGTTAAGAAGTATTGAGATTTGTTTTAGAGGAGTGTTGATAATTAATGGTATAACAAAAATGCTTATTTTGAAAATGGCGTTAGTCGCTGTACTTAGGAAATTAATTACGGAGCTTAGTGTGAAAGAAATGGAAACATGTAATAAGTGTGTGTGAAGTATTGTTGTGGTTATTGGACTTATTTTTATTAGTTCGAAAGAATAGTGCAGTTTACTGAACTATATTATAGTGATATCTAATATACTACACATAATTAGCATTATTTTGTTATTTTTTTATTCTCAGGCGGTTGCTTCGTGTTGTATAAAATATCTAAGAATGTCACAACTCAAAAGCATATTATTGCACATAGTGACTTATGTAAAGGACAAAATAGTAATAGTAGAAAAATCCATTTCAGAAAGAAAACTAAATACAGACTAGTTAAAATGGCTAAAAATTAAAATGTTTTATAAACTAATTTAAAATAAAAAGATGACAATAACAAAGTAACTTATGCCACTTTTAAAATAAACGGCTCAGTTTATCGTTTTCTTTTTGAACTTTCAATAATAGAATTGAACTGTCATTTTATTATAGGTTTAACGTAGGTTTTTCCTACTTTAAAGTTAACAAAGGTATTTTAAGGTAAAAAAGTTTTTTGAATAAAACTTTAGGGAATTGTGCTTAACAACGGCAGTTAAACCTGCTTTAAGTTTTTATGCATACAGCATTAAATGTTAAAACTATCATTTTGTTGGTGTTGCTACAATTAAAAAACAGACATCTTGTTGAATAACCTAATATAATATAAAGAAGCCCACGCATTGATAATGTATGGTATATCCTAAGATCTAAGATTTTGTATTTCGGTTTCATAAATTCTACCCATTTACAAATTCCCCAAGGACAAAGTGAGCTAGATTTTGTGAATAAGCTAAGACTTGATTATGCATATTCGAAGATTATATTCCGTTAATACGGTTTAAAGTAGCCCAAGCATTGATGATGTCTAGGTTATCCAGCTGTATTAAAGTATATCTTTATTCAACGGCTAGAAATGTTAATATTTATAGATCGGAGACTTGCTTATTTATATCATATCATATTGACAATATATATATTCCAGGGCCTGTTCTACCACTTCAAAGGTTATATTGCCTTAATATGTACCTTCCTATGCATAGACGATATAAGGTAGCCCACGCATTAATGATGTCTTCGGTTCCATAAATTCTATCGATTTGCAAATTCAACTAGAATTTGTGGATAAGCTTAAAATGTTGCGCATAATTATAGATCATAGAATTGATTATTTATATCATGTTTGATATAAGACATCAAAATCCTGTTCATGGGTAATATGAAAATGGGCGTAATAACCACATATCGCCTTATGTCAGAAGATTTTTGAAATATTCTTTTGCTTACCTTTTAACCATGAGATGTCTTTTGAATTTCTATTGCATTATTATATTGGGTGCACCATAATTTCTAGCACCGAAGTTCACCGTCTTGCACTCTACTAGGAATGCTGAAATATTTGAATCCTTAAATAATAGTTTAGTCTTTGCAGAATTCGTATTTGATTACAGTTGCTCATTTTTATATACTTTGCCGGCGTATCGTTAAAGAAATTATCAGGTATTATAACAGTAATCTGCTTAGACTTATCATTTATCTATTCAGATTATTTAGATTATCTTTTTTTTGTTGTTGTTTCGAACCTGACGGAAGGGTTCAAACATGGTGCCCCTGTAGTGTAGTAGATAGCTTATCAGTCTGGAGGTTGTGGGTTCGATTCGCAACAAAGAGTTTGGCTGTTTCTTTTTACTACAAAAATAAAAATTGACTATCGGTGTGGCTGCTCAGTGATGAAGGCATGGTTACTTCTCCCTGTGCTGTCTTATACGACAGTTAATTTTCGTAACTATCCTTCTACTTTCACCGTCTTCTCTATCCCTTTCTTAAAAAAATATAGCAAGATACTTGACTAAAAGGTGCTCCTGTAGGCTAGTAGGTAGTGTACTAGTTTGTCAGGGGTTGTGGGTTCGATTCCCAACGAAGACCTTGGTTTTTTTCACTACAAAAATAAAAATTGACTTTCGGTGGGGCTGCTCAGCGATGAAGGCATAGTCACTGGTCGCTGTGCTGTCTTTATACTGCAGTTAATTTCCTTAACTATCTTTCTACTTTCACCACCTGTCTCATCTCTTCTCTATCCCTTTCCTAAAAGAATGTAGCACGGTACTTGATTTAATAGACATTGTTGCCTGAAGTGCTATTTCTCTTTTAAAACAAAATAAAAAAAATAAATGCAAAAGACAGAAGGGAACCTAAAAGGTTTGCCTGTGTGGTGGATAGTGATTTTTAAAGTTTTTTAAAAATTAACACTAACCTCAAAAGAGAAGAAACAAATCTATTTTTAAATCATTTAATTTTCCAAATAGCAAATGAAAATATCTATTTAAAACAGAAAAGAAACGCCTCCATAATGCAATAATTAACAGTCTCATTTACAAAGCCTTCAATATAAAATAATAACAACAACATCAACAACAAAATCACATTAAATTAAATGAAATACCGAAAGACAGAATTGGGTTAAAAATGCACTCTATGGTGCAATAACCTTAAACGCAACAGTCAAACTTAAAGATAAATGCAATTCAATAGGCCTCTAAAGATTGTTATAACAAAAATGTTTATTAATCGGCAAACAAATGTGCGAGTATGTGGTAACGCACTTTAAGCAAAAAAAAAACAAAAACAAAAAACAAAATTCCAAGAAACCACAATTTTGGAACTAAAAATTACATTTCGCAGACGGGGTGGAGTGTATTAGCAAAAAAAAAAACAAAAAAAAAACTAAAATATATATAAAACGACACTTAAATAAAATGAAATAAAATAATTTAGTTTATACGTCACAAGTACGTTTATTTTTTAAGTGAAAAACTTGTACCTCTGCAAGTATTTCAGTTAAGTACTTGTTTATTATTTTGCAATAACATGTAGGAAAAACATACACAGAACTTGCTACGCAACAAATTTTGTTATTTGAACGCATATTTAATAAACGTATGAGTGCGTCAAACAGGCTTAAATGAAAACTCTTTACTTACTTATGTGGGCTATTAACAGCATAACTAAAGTTTTACAAAAACAAATGCAATAAATATAGAGATATTTTAATGCCAAAACTAAGATCTAAAGTTAACATGGGAGTACATATAATAGAGAAACAACAACAACAAAAACGCTAAATTAACAGCACTATATTTAAATGGAAAATATTCCAATAAATATTGTTTCTAATTAAGCATGTCTATTTTTTAAGCAGTCTAAACCAGCGTAAAATAGTTAAGTTATTCATTACTTATTAAGTATTTGACAGTAAAAAATTTAAACTATTAATTTTAGTAGCGAAACACTTAAGTAAAATTAGATGCCTTTTTCTTAATTTCGATGTATTTAATTATAAAGGCAGCCCTTTCAAAAGGAAAGTTATCAACGTGAAATCAAAAATATAGGGTTTTTCAATAAAAAGTTTGTTTTCTAAAACAAAATAAAACAATAACTTTAGATTAAGATGACTCAAATTTATATTGTGTTATGAAGAGAATATATCCCCACTTATGAATGAAAAATGATATCTGGCAAATGTCCACCACGACCACGCTGACAGATATCCATTTTTTCATCAACGTTTTTAATTACTTTTTGGCAAAATGGCGGTCCTATTTCGTTAATTTGGAGTTTTAAAGCTCCGTATAGACTCTGTCCTTAACATAGCCGCACAAAAAATTATCCACTGGTGTAAAATCACACTATCTGGCTGGCCACCTAACTGCTGATCGGGAAATTTGGTTTGCAATAAATTGGTCGTTTCATTGGCTGGGTGACATGTGGCACCGGCCTATTGAAACCACATATCAGTGATATCCACGTAGTCAATAATAAATCAAAATTGAGTTATTAGCATCTCGCATTAGCCTAATCCATTGACCGTTACTGCATTTCCATCCTCATCTTCGACAAAAAACCGCCCACTCACTCCTCCAGACCACATAACGCCGCACAATACTGTTACACGTTGAACATGCTCTACGATTTTCAGAAGCCTTACTGGAGCATTTTTGCTTGTTGACATACCCTGACAAAAGAAAAACCAACCGGTTGCTTCTGTATAATATAAGGCGATGTGAATTCATGCACAAGTTGAACCTTATAAGACTTCGAAATCAAATCCTTACGCAAAATTCACCATGTGGTGGTTTTGAATAACCCCAATTGTTACCCCCCCCCCACCCGGGGGCACATTTATGGTCTTTATAGAACGCTCGACTATCTAGACCTGTGCAACTGGGAGTATAAGGGAGCCCAGTTCCCTGAAGTCAGCAGGGGTGCAACTGGAAACTCCACGTTATTTCCACCAGAATCAGTGAGCTCGCAGAGTTCCGCTATTTGTCTCTTTAGATATTTAGCTGTTCTCTGGTTGATTATTGAGGTCGGCCCCTATATGGGAGTATCGTGGTGGTTGTCGTTTCGCGGCCCCAGAACAGTTCAGCTTTTAATGGGCCCAGTTTAATTTCACCTTTAATAACACCTACCTGGTGGAATGTTACTAGATCCAGTGAGCATGCTAGAAATGTGTTCTGGACAGGAGTTGGATAGTCTCCAACTCTTCAGCAAGGAGTGGTGGTTTGCAGCCCTGCTCTGAAATCATCAAAGTTGCAACTAGGAAATACCTGTTGCTAGAATTAGTCTTCGGCTTCCTAGGGCGTGAATGACGTTGCTTTTCATTCCCAGTGGTATAACCACCATCTGATTAAGGCTCACTGTCAGGCGCAGATGTAAATCTTATCACGTAACCCCAATTGTTAAGAATGTCGAGGAATTGCCAAATTTGAATCTGCTTAAACACTGTGGCTCACGGCTGGAATAATTTCAGTGAAACGACCCGGTCGACAACGCAGCTTGTCGACTCAAATTTAACAACCAAATTATTAATAGCGGTCTCACAAGGACCATCCGAAAATATCACAAATATTTGCGAAACAGAACCACCATTTTCATAGTGGATTTTAATTATTTTAATACGATTTTCGTGCGAAATTGCAATTTCCAATGCATCCACTAAGAAAACGTCAAAAAACAAAAATCATGTTGTTGGTGTTGCCACATTTGAGAGACAAACTTCTTGTTAAAAAACCCGATATAATTTAATTTGCAAATCTCTAAATTGCTTCTCATTTTGTATTGAAAGTCTTTTGCAACTTTTGTAATGTGTGTGTGGATAAATTTGAGGTTAGAAAGAATATTGTCTATCAAATGATTAAATATCCAGAAATAAGCTGTCATTCGTTGGCATTTATTTAGTAAAAACCTGGGAATTTTTAAGCATTGAACGCGACACTATTGAGCATAGAATTTTAATTATGACAATTTACTATCAAAATGATGCAAAATTCACTGCATCACTTCGTAAAATTCGAACAGCTTTTCCTCAGGCTCCTTCTAAGACGGATGCTCCTAATTTAATTGATAAATTCGAGGCGCACGGTGTTATTGTTGACAGGAGACCAAAAAGATACGCTCGTAGTAGTCGTAGTAATACAAATAAAACAAAGTATCGCATATGAGCCTGGAAAATCAACTTATTGACATGGAAAGATCTTCATCTTGACATTTGAACAGGAATTAAAATCGAACGTGTATTATATTGGCTGTTTAAAAAACTGAACGAAAACAATGCATTTTTTAACAAAATCATTTTTAGTTGCCGTATATTTTGCTCACAACATCCATAATTACCCCTCGGAAAACTTACATTACATCCAAATAAAGTCACCGTATGTTGCGGTTTGTGGTCAGCCCGCCCTTTGCTTTAAAAAATGAGCATGGCAACACTGTCACCGTGAATTCTCTGCGCTACCAAACCTTGATAACTAAATTATTGTGGCCACAAAGGCCTAATTTTGCCATCAGTGACCTTTGGTTTCAGAAAGATGGCGCCACACAGCCGCCTAAAAAGTTCAGTAATGGCATGAAAAACTTCAAAGTGTAATAATGGTGGGTAAATTGAGGTTAGGAAGTAAATTGGCCTAAAGCACACAAATTTTTTTGACACCAATGTAAAGAAAAATTTTGGGAATTCATAATGGAATAACATGCGGGACAAATGTTCTCCTCTAGCATATCTTCAGACGTTTGCTGTTGTCACAAAATTTTGAAGCATATTTTTCAACAAAGATTCTCTTCTCTCGTCAATGCAACGCCGAATTTCTTTATTCAGAACGTAAATTGTTTGCGTGCTGTTTAAGTTAGTCCTGTCTTTCAAATGATCCTTAAGAAAATAATCCAGCATAAGAACAATTCGGTCACAAGAACAATTCGGCCAATTGACAGCGTCAAATCGAGAAATAACTAGGTTAAGTGTCTTGTGGCGCAATCTTACTGAAAGCAAATGTCACTGGCGTCAACCTTAGCCAATTGTATATGCTTATCATGGTTAGGTAGTGCAGCAGATTTGCGAAAAAAATACGGGCCGATGATCCCGCTTGATCACAGACCGCATTATACGGGTTTATTCTTTGGGTGAAAAAGTTTTTCGAGGACTGTTTGTGGATTTAGTGAGACCCATATGCGACAATTTTGGTTGCATACACAACCGCCTTATTAAAAATGAGTCTCATCACCAAAGATGATTTTATTGCAAAATGCATTGTTTTCGTTCAGTTTCTCAAACAGCCAATTTATAAACGTTCGACGCAAATAATGGTCGGTAGACTTTAATTCGTGAACGTATTGAACCTAATAAGATGAAGAACTTTACGCACAAAATGCCTCTATTTGTAACCAAGGGCTGCGAAGCCCGACGAGTTGAATTAAACGATTAAACAACCCATAGAGCTCCCAAAAGGCGCTTTATTACAAGTAAAACCTGCTCTGATAAAGTGCAATTTTCACCATTTTAAGTAAGTTTTCACAATTAAAATTTTTCCTCAAAAGAGTAGCGTTCCATGCTTACAATTTCCCAACTTTTTGCGAAATAAGTGTCAAAGGATATTCAATCATTTGACAGACAGTTTACTTCCTAACCTTAAATTCAAAATCCTCAAAATGCAATGCCAAGGTGAAGTCTGATGACTTCAAGTAGTGGGGATAGCTTTTGGCAGAATATCAGCCAGGACTCTAACAGTCGTGTGGAAAAAAAGGAAATTGATGGGATTTATTTCGGGCTTCAATCATTCTTCGTTTGATTTTTTTGTCATCGGTACAAACGCTTGGACACTTCAATTCACAATTAATTAATTAATTAAATTCAATGTAAATTAAAATCCAATTCAATAAATAATAATTGAGTCATGTAAATTTATCCTTGACTCTTATTTTTATAATTATAAACATTAAATTGTTAATTTTTAACAATATATTTTTTTATTATTGAACTACAATTTTCCTCATTAATTAAATCCGGATTTCTTATTTAAGGAAAAAATCATTTGAAGTTTATTATGACTGTTGTTGTTGTTTTTGTTTTTTCATTTTAACAGAAAATTCAAGCGACATCCGTTTTACTAAAAAAAAATATTTTTGTGTGTTTTTAAGATTTTTCATTATTTTTAATTTTTTTTTTTTTTTTGACATGTTGTTTACCTTCAATTTTTGATATTTTACATTTTACACACAAAACAAATGACTTTTTTTAGAAACCAATGCGTTAATGATCTTCAAAGTCATTATGTGTGTGAATATGTTGCTGATCAGTGATCGCATTCAAATATTTACTAACACTGATAGCTTTTAATACACAGATATTTATTTCAATTACAATTAATGTTGTTATTTCATGAAATGTTTGTTCTAAAATTGTTCAAAAGAATTATTTCTTAAGTGACACAAAATAAATTTTTTAATTTATTCAAAACAAAAGCGTGGTTAAATTTAAGGTTAGCAAAGAAATTGTTTATTAATTGATTAAATGTTCAGAGTTGAGCTGTCACCTTTTGACATTTGTTTAGTACAAAGCTCGAAATTTTTAAGCATGGAACGTTATATTCTTGATCAAAGAACTTTAATTGTAAAAATCTTTTATCAAAATAGTGAAAATTTCCACTGTATCACATTGTGAAATTCGAGCGGATTTTCCTCCTAATCAGGCTCCTTTTGAAACCGCTATTTGTAACTTAAGCATAGTACTCTGTTCTAATTTGCGAAAAGTGTTGAGCAACATTTGATATTTCGCTTGAAAATTTAAGCAATATGTTGCCAGCTGATTCTCTCTTTTTATCTAATATTAATGTTAGGCATTACGGCAGACAAGATGAATCAGACCGTGTTGTTCGCAATAAAATTATGACTTATTTTAATTCCGACATCTGTTACTTGGCAGCAAAATTCGCTTTTTTTGGTGGAGATTCGTAATTAAAAATAGTTTACGAAATTAAAAATTTATAATTTCACTAAAAAGGCTTTAAAAATAATTAAAATTATCAAAACGCTTTAATAAAAAGATCTGTTTTTAAACAAAAAAAAAATATTTTTTTATTAAATAACTTTTAACAAGGTGGATACGTAAGGCAATAGATTTTATTGCAAAGAATAATATAAATATATACTATTATTAAAAGAAAAATTTTAGCTATTATAAAAAAAAATTCATATACTTATTTCAGCCTTTTGTTTTGTGTGGCCAGTCTTTAAAAAATTTGAAAACTCTTATTTTACTGTGTAAAAATTACTGTTATGTTAATATTAAAAATAAGTAGAGCAGAGATCTCATCGTAAAGTATAACAATAATTTTTCATCGTACATTTTCGCCAATCTCATTAGGCAATTTTAACTACAAGGAATTAATATAATTATATATAATTGAGGAAAGGCGCCTTAAATTTATTTTGTTTTTGTTGTTCTGCCATATCTACCAACGTTGTCATTACATCTGCCACCTTTGAGACACCTGCTCACATTTCATTTCGATATACGTTTTTCGATGAAAGTGCTGTGTTTTTCTAAAACAAAATAAAAATCGGTAAAACTCTAATTAAAGTTACGTTTTAAATTAGAATAATAAAGACTTGGTGTCTACTTACATATAAATAAGTTATTTTTTTCTCCGGTGGCATAATAGATAGCATCTCAGAATCATAAAATAAAAATAAAATATCTTGCGTGGGCTGCCGATCTGGTTCTACAATCAAAATTTACATCACTTACGAAAGTTACAATAAGCAACAATAAGTAAGAATAATAACACTTACGTTCTCAATTTCGGCGTCTCATTGAAGTCCTCAGAAAACTCCCAGGGATCCCGAGATTTGTCTGAAGAGAAGTCGCATCCACTACCAGAATTTTTGATGCTTTTCGTTTTTGGTTGTAATACCGTTTGCTAGTCAAAATACTCCTCCAGTTTTGCTTGCATGCTTCATCTAATAATAATCAAAAAAGATCATACATGTGCACATATATTTCAATCCTTACCAGGTTTTCCAATTTATTCACGATGATTTCGCGGCACTGCGGTTAGAATATATCATTTGGAACTTATCCCAAATAACTTTTCTTTTTTTTACTGCAGAAATAAGGATACACTTTTCTGCGTCACTAAATTCTATTTTTTCTTTTTCACTTTTTAATAAATTTACGCTTTTCTCCATACTTTTACTTTTTGGCACAACAAATTAAAAATTAAAAATATAGCCGTTGCTCACAATTTCGTGCGAAAAAAGTGCTGCTCATATTGTTTCGTAGTTAAAAAAAATGTTGCCTGAAACGTTTTTCATTTAGAGAAACATGCTGCCAGAAACATTTCGTGACTTTTTCAAAAAACAACAGAGTACTAGTTTAGCAACATTATTTCTTATTTATTTCCTACGAATTATTTTTCTATGGGCTTTGACAGCATTTCGCACGGAATTATGAACAGAGTATCAGGCTTTAAATGTTAAATTTGAGGTTCACGGTATTGTTGTTGCTGACAAAAGATCAAAATAGTATGCTCTTAGTGGTCGTAGTAATACATACATAGCCACTGTACAGCAAAGTGTTGAGAATGAGCCTGAAACATTAACTAATCGACTTTCGCAAATATTGGGCACCATTAAAGGCACTTTGCACAACATTTTGTATTCACATCTTCACGCTTTTAAAGTTCAACTCGTTTAAGATTTAACTGGCTATTGTTTGTGTCCAACGCTTGCGAATTGACTGTTTAAAGAACTAAACAAAAACATCACTTTTTAAAAAAAAATCATATTTAGCGATGAGGCTCATTTTTAATTAGGCAGTTAAGTAATCCAAGAAATTTTTCGTATATGGGGCTCACGAAATCCACAAATATCCCTCAAAAAGCCATTGCATCGAAAAAAAGTGACCGCATAATACGGTTTGTGGTCAGCTGGCATCATCGAAAATGATCAAAAACATGGCTACCAAGCCATGATAACCATAATTTTTTTGTGAAACTAATGTTGACATTAGTGACCTTTATTTTTAGCAAGAAGGCGCCATAAACCCTTCAGCCACCCGAACAATTCAGTTATTGCATGAGAAGCCGCGTAATTTCTCGATTTGGCGAATTCAATTGTCCGCCTCGTTGTTGTGATTTAACGCCACTGGATTATTTTTTGTGAAGCCATTTGAGAGACCGGGCTTACATCAACAACCCACAAATAAGTCATGTTCTGAAAGATCAAATTCGGCGCTGCATTGACGTGATAAACAAAGTTATGTTGTAAAATATGCTTCGAAATTTGGTATAAAGAGCAGACGTCTGCCGACGTTTTAGAGGTGCACATATGTGCTCGTTATCATATTCCATTACTAATTTTCATATTTCGACTTTATATTGGTTTTAATAAATTTGAAGTTGTTGAAAAAAAATTTTTTGTTTTGAATCAAATTATTTCCTAACCTCAAATTTGCCCAATTATTGAGCTTTCTTTGGTTGTCTCTTTTCTTTTCTTTTAATTTTAGTTGAAAATTCTTTAATATAGTAAAGCCTTCTCTGCTTATTGTATCTTCCAATCGATGGCTGCTAGCCGTCCAGCCTATAAAAACATAACCATTTGGTCTGCAATTGTGGCGGGCCTTTAGGTGTTTATAACGCAATGGACATTTCAACGCATATTGTTCGGTGAAAAGTGCGTTTCAAGAGCATTTATTTTTAAACTTTATATTTTTTGTGAATACAAAAGCATATTTTAAATAATATTTTTTCAATAATTTACTATTTGATTATTATTTTCAGTTTTATTAAGATTTAATAGAAATAATTTACTATAAAATTTTATTTTTAAAATAACAGTAAATTTGTGGAAAAAAACGTCAAAAGACCACTCCACTCTAAAAATCGTTAAAGTGACAATAAACCGCCAAATATTGCAATCCAAATTTGTCTTCCCTATAAAGAAAAAGTAATAAAAATAATAAAGAAACAAGCTAGAGAAGTATGTAATGGCCTAGACGTGAGGCATACATTATTATATTCGATGGAGTCCTTCAAAAAACCAACTTAAGCCTGATTTAAAACTTCAAAAAATATAGTTTAAACACCTTTAAAATACAATCAATCGATTTACATCTCGAGAATTAATTCCTGTTTATTTAAGCTAAAAATATATTTAATTTTAAAACTAACTTTTACAAAATCAAAGCAAATTGCAAATTGCTTATTCTAAACAAAAACAAACATTTTAAGAACCAATTTTTTTTTCAACAAATCTAACAAATGTGTTCAATTGTAGAAACAAGTATGAGATTGTTTCAGCAAATGCGTGACATTTGACGCATAGCCATTGCTGGTATTAATTCTAAAAAAAAAACAACAAAAAAAGGTCCAGTTGTTGTTGGTAGGTTACCTGTTGGCAAAAAATAAATAAAAAAAATTAATTTTTCTTGTATTTAAGTTTTATTTTTAAACGCTCACACTGTGGGGCATTTAACCATTTTTCCAATTTCTTTATTACTTTTCATTATTATACACAAAGTGTTGCTAAGCTTTCATTTTTTACATAAAAGTATAGTACGTTTAACTAATAATGTTATTTCTAATAATAATAAAAAATGCAGAAACTTTTAGCACTAAAATTATAAAATATTGTTAAAAATTGTTTTGTTATTTTGAGTTCTTATATTGCAAAATAATAACACAGTACTTTAGAGTTTTAAATTAAGTTAAACGATTTATTTACTTTTAATACAAACAAAATAAACACGATGGCAACTTTGTTGTGGTTATTCACAGGTGACTCAACTTGAATTAAATGCATTTACCCAGCAAGTGGTGCTTATATAATTATTTTAACCGGTTCTCGCACATACAAGTATATTCTACAAAAATATTTCCTGTCAGTAACCTTTGGTTCAAGAAAGATGGCGCCACAAGCCATACAGCCACCCAAAAAGTTTAGTAGTTACATGAGATATTTCATAGTGTAATATATAGGATGGCCGCCGGGAAGGTATACTTTATTTTGCCGCCATTTTGGTAAACATTAGTTCATATTTGGCAGTCGTGAAGTAGACACGTGGCCAATTTATCATGGAAAAATATTCGATAAACCAAAGTGTTTTAATCGTTAAAATATTTTATCAAAATCAATCATCGATTACTGTGACGATGAGAATGTTGCTTGAACATTTTGAGAGAAACAACGTGCCAACAAAACGCACTGTTTTTTGTCTAGTGAATGATTTCGAAAAGAGAGGGTCTGCAGTTAATAGGCCCGAGCATGCACCACAACTTACTGCAAGATCGGCTGAAAACATTGCTGCTGCTCAAGAAATTGTTCAAAATAATCCATCAACCTCAATTCGACACCGTGCTCAGCAGTTTGGTCTTCAAAGAACAACTTTGGTCGCAATTTTGCACAAGGATTTGCACTTGTTTCCATATAAGATTCAGTTGACACAAGAGCTTCCTCCACAAGACCATTTACGCCGCCCTATATATGCCAATAGGGTGTTACAGCTCGGCCATAATAACCCCGATTTCCATGAAAAAATAATAATGAGTATAAATAAATAGCCCCTGTAGGCTAGTAGGTAGTCTACTAGCTTGTCAGTATTGGGGTAGTGGATTCGATTCCCAACGAAGGCCTTGGTTTTTTTTTTCACTATAAAAATAAAAATTGGCTGTCGGTGGGGCTGTTCAGCGATGAAGGCATAGTCACTGGTCGCTGTGCTGTCTTTTACGGCATTTAATTTCCGACTTTTCTTCTAATTTCACCACCTGTTTCATCTCTTCTCTATCCCTTTCCTAAATAAAGTAGCACGGTACTTGACTAAATAGGCATTGTTGCCTGAGGTGCTACTTCTCTTTAAAAAAAAAAAACAAAAACAAAAAAAAAACAGAATAGTCAGTTCTGGGAAATGGAAAACCCTTAAATTATTCAACAGTCACGTTTGCATCAATCAAAAGCGACAGTTTGGTGTGCAATTTGGTCAGGAAGAATCATTGGACCTAACCTCTTTGAAAATGAAAACGGCGTAACGGTAACTGTAAATAGGGAGCGATATCGTGATATTATTGAAAACTTATTAACGTCACAACTGCATGCTCTAAGCTTGATTAACGTGTGGCCTCAACAAGACGGTGTCACATCGCATGCAGCCAGGCTTACAATGGAATTACTGCGAGACCTCTTTCCACAACAAATTATTTCAAGAATTGGTGGTTGATTGATATTCGTGATGAAATTAATGAAATACAGCATGAAATATTTGAGAGTGTAATGAAAAATGAGCTCAAAAGGGCTTGCATTTGTGAGCCTAACAGAGGCGGACATTTATCTGATATTTTATTTCATACATAATTGCCCACATTAAATAAAATATTTATCAATATAAAATCCATTCTGCTTCACACAATCAAAAATGATAAACAAACACCTTCCCGGCGAAGATCCGTACTTTAATATCACCCCATATTGATGTCGTTATTATCGTTCAGTTTAGACGCCTGCTTGACAGCGTTTTTTATTTTCGTTCTGTGTTATTTGTGTTTTTCTGTTGTTCATCTTATTTCGTAGAAATTCTTATAAATGTGTTGTTGTTGTCTTGCGTGTATAAGATCTCTTAAAAAACTACACAGTTTGTAAAATGTACAGTGGGTCGTTTCGTTTATTATTTTTTTAATAATTATTTTCTTTTGAAACTAGATTAATCATCTTTGTAATTTGTGAACAAGATCGTGTTTAAATTGAATTTATCTTATTTCTCTAACATTTTTTATTTATTTATGTTATCTGATTATGTAATTTTATGGAAATTTTACAAAATAAAGGGCAAAATTAAATATGTGTTTAGATTTTCCGACGGGGCCGAAACCGGTTTGTTTACAAACCAAATTTGACGAGGGCCGACGGAAAACCGTACCCAAATAAAAGTGACAAAATTAAAATTTTATATAAATTTTTATTATTAGTCCCACAGCTTTGGAAAAAATAATTATTGTAAAAAATGTTTTTTTTACCATAAAAAGAACTGAAAGAAATATTTCAAAGCGATGGCCTAAGGTGCTAGCGAGCTTGTTCGCTTATGGAAAGCGTTCTTTTATGAGAGAAACACAAGAAGAATAATTAATAATCTGTAATATATTGGGTGGGATAATTTGAGGTTACGAAGTAAAATGTCTCTCAAATGATGAAATGTCAAGATATAAACTGTCATCCTTTGACACTTATATTACAAAAAGTTGGAAAAGTTTCTTCACGGAACGCTGCAGTCTGGAGCCAAGTACTTTATTTGTGAAAATTCACTATCAAAATGGTAAAAACTTCACGGTATCATTTCGTAAAATTTAAACACAATTTCCTCATGATCAGGGTCCTTCTGAGACCCTTGTGCTAAATTCAGACTCATGGTATTTTTGCTTATAGTGGCCGTAGTGATGCAAATGAAATGGCTTTACACTGAAGTGTTAAGAATGAGCCAGGAACATCAACTCGTCGACGTTCGCAACAATTGGACATCATTAAAGTTCAAATCGTTTAAGATTTAAAGGCGACTGAACATTGTTTGCGTCGAAAGTTTGTGAATGAGCTGTTCAAAAAATTTAACTATAACAACGCATTATTCAACCAAATCATCAGTGGTGAGACTCATTTTCATTTTTCAGGCGTTTATGTAAACAAACAAAATTGTCCAATATGTCGCATGGAAAATTCACAAATAGTCATCGGTATCATCGTTTCTTACTTTTTTCGAAAATTGTAAAGAAACGACGTCTCCGTAAATTCTCTGCACTACCAAATCATGACGACCAACTTTTTGCGGCTACAATTGGCTAATGTTAACATCACTGCCCATGTTTTAGAAAGAAAGCGCCCTGTCTACACAGCCACCTAAACAATCCAGTTAATATTCCTTTCGGTGAAAACCTAAACGATCAGCGAGTGCTTTCGATTCGTCGACATCATCATAAAGCCACGTTTTAGATAGTACTGGGGAGTTAGTATAAGGTTTGTTACTATAAATAGGTTCGTATCTATTTATGCACGTAAGCTGTCCGTATTTGTTAGTATGTCTATCTAAAGGTGTTTTTCGTTTTTTAGAATGAAAATTGTGTCTAAGTTCGTTTTTGTAGTTTTCCAGATTTTCAAGAATGTCTAGTGTACGTCCTTTTTTGCAAGGATATAGCAATTAATATTAGTTCATGGAATTTGAATGTACCATGTTATTGTTGTTGTTTTGTATTCACAAGATTTCTTAGAAACTCTTGATTTGTGAATACCCACAATAAGTTTTCATAACTTAAATTAAGCATCTGAATAACAACATTTTCTAGTATTTTTTATCGCCAACTGTCCCACTGTGCTACATTAGTTAGGCCTTTTTGTTTCTGTTATATACTACGCTTAAATTATTAAGAACCCGCAAATATATCGAGCACCAGAACTCATAAGTTATTTCTAATGACTGTGAATTGTGTGAAGTTAATATCTAAAAATCTAAAATCTGCATATTGCTGCCTTGAGAAAAGCACGCAACTGGACCGAAATTGCAAATATAAAAACAACAACAACAACTCCTAAAGGCATTTATCACAACTTTGACAACAACAAAAATGCATGACAACGATATTTTATTGTTTATTAAACAAGTCGACAGTTAAAAGGCCTATTACAAAGTGATTTGATTTTAAAACTGAAAAATTAAATGAATTTAAAAAAAATTTATTTATTTATTTATTTTTTATATGTGTATGAAGTTCGAGTTTTTTTCTGTGCACCACTCACTTTTGTGCATTTTTGTTTGTCAGTTATTAAGACTCAACACAAAAATGTAAGAGAAGGGCGTGTTTTTGACAAATTTTGTTGCATTCGCATGAGATTTTTAAATCGCATATAAAAAATACTTATAATAAGGAAATCTAAGAAACTAAGGATACTTTAGAATGTGTTATGCTATTTTAGAACATTAAAATATTTTGGGTAGCAAAAAAAGAAAACTTTAAGAAAAATAATACAGTTAATTGTATTTTAAGTCGTTTTTTATGTAGACGAGCAAGTACGCGAAAAACTTAAGTATCGCTACTTTAATAGAATATTTACATTTTAAGTAAGTTATTATAATTACTTAATCACAATAGTATTTTTAATCACAATAGTATGTTTCGAAATTCCAAACGATTTTTTTTTATAGCTCACTTTAAGCGAAAATAACAATATGTATTGCGAAATATAAACATTACAAAACAGATTTATGTGTGTTTGAATTTTCGAACTTAACTTCCAAATTTCGAATAGCATATATTGCTTTTTTTATTGTCTTAAAAAAAATTCATGTTGAGTTATAATTAGTTGGTAAAATCGACAAGAATTTTATTTTATTTCTGCGTAGAAGTGTATTTAAAGTTACTAAATCACAATTATATTTTCTAAATTCGAAATTCAAAGCAATTTTATTTTAAAGCTTAATTTAAGCGAAAATAAAAATATTTATTTGAAATACACAGCATGACAAAACAGATTTAAGTGCGTTTGAATTTTCGAACTTAACTTCAAAATTTCGAATATCATATATAGCAATTTTTTTTATATAAACAATACGAGGTGAGTTTTACTAAGTTAGTCAAATTGGCAAGAATTTTATTTTATTTCTCTGTGGAAGTATATTTAAAGTTACTAAATCACAATAATATTTTCTAAATTCGAAATTCAAAGCAGTTTTATTTCAAAACTCAATTTAAGCGAAAATAACAATATTTATACGCAAATATACAGCATCACAAAACAGATTTAAGTGCGTTTGAGATTTCGAACTTAACTTCGATAGTTCGAATAGCATATATAGCAATTTTTTTTTATTTTCTTAACAAAAAAATTCATTCGATAAGAATTTCATTTTATTTCTCTGTGGAAGTGTATTTAAAGTTACTTACTTAAGTTACTCAAAGTAATTTTATTTTAAAGCTTAATTTAAGCGAAAACAACAATATTTATATTTGAAATTTCGAACTTAACTTCGAAATTTTAAATAGCATACATAGTGATTTTTTACATAACTTTAACAGTTTTTTTTATAAAAAAAATCGAAGTAATATAATAAATTTGCGAAAAAATCAAACTTAAATCGTAAAGAATAAACGTGTTCATCGGTGTTAAATCCACACAGTAATTTTCAATTTTGAAATTCGAAAACAATTTTATTCTAAATTAAATGGAGGTGAAGATTTCAGTGATTTTTTGCTAAAATATATTAATAATAAATCTTTAAATATGTTCGAAATTTCGCACATAATTTTGAGTTTTCGAAAGCATTAATTTAATGATTATTGGCAAAAAAAATATTAATCTCCTTAAAAAAGTGCGTAAGAATGTGTTTCAAACAAATTCAAATGATCTTTTTTAAGAAAATCTTTTTCAAAATTTAAGTGAGACAAAAGTATGAAAATATTACAGATTTTGGGCAAATATGCATAAATAAAAATTGTCTTCAAAAAATCGAAACTTAATTTTGAAATCGAACTTAATTTTGAAGGTGAAGATTTCAGTGGTTTTTGTTATTTTACAAACATACATAAATAATAAAACTTTAAATATGTTTGAAATTTCGCACATCATTTTCGAAATTACTAATTTATTGAAATTATTGTAGTTATGTAGTAGTATTTCCACAAAACCTTTTTTTAGGTTTAATTGAGAGGAACATATCAAAGATATTGGGCAAACATGCATAAATCATAATTCTTCAAAACTTCGAACATAATTTCGAATTCAGACATAATTTTAGAGGAAAAGATTTCAGTGATTTGAGATATTTTACAAACATGCATTGATAATAAATCTTAAAAATTCGAACATATTTTTTAATTAATGAAAAATAATAATAATAAGGGTTTAATTATTTTGTTCAGCTAAATCTTTTTCAAAATTTAATTGAGAGGAACGTATCAGCGATTTTGAGCAAACATACATAAATTATAATTCTTAATTGTGTTCGGAATTTCGAACATAGTTTCGAATTGAAACATAATTTTAGAAGAGTAGATTTCACTGATTTTTGATATTTTACAAACTATTTTCGCACATAATTTGAAGTTTTCGAAATTATTAATTTAGTTAAATTATTATAGTTTTATGATAAATAATAAGAAGACCTTATAGAAATGTGTTTTTCCATAAAATATGGGACAAACAATACTTAAATAATAATTCTTCAATTGGGTTCAAAAATTCGAACATAATTTTGAATTTTCGAAGTTAATTATAAAAACGTAATTTAATTCCTATAATTAAAAAAATAACGCAATAAGAGTTATAAACTTAAATCATAAGAAATTCAATCAATGAAATATTTTAAGGGGTGAGTAGCGCCACTCAGAATTAAAGCTTGTACTAAGTTTAAGTTGACTTTCAGCAGTAATGCAGAGTTTTATTTCTGTTGTTTTTCGATTTGGTTTTAACTTTTAACAGACTTATTGCACTATTTTTTTTTAAGAGTGGTAGCACTTCAGGCAACAATGCCTGCCTATTTAGGCAAGTACTGTGCTACATTCTTTAGGAAAGGAATAGAGAAGAGATGAAACAGGTGGTGAAAGTAGAAGGATAGTCGGAAATTAACTGCCATATAAGTTTTATTTTTTTACTGAAAAAAAAACAGGGTCTTCGTTGGGAATCGAACCCATAACCCTCTACTGGTCTACAGGGGCACCTATTGACAAATTCAGTCTATGTGTAGATTAATATAAATATAAATGGTTAAGTTCAGCATAGTGTAGCCCTTTGCTCGATATATTGGAGTAACACAAAATCTTCTTTTTCCTAATCGTAGTAAATTCTCATTGATACAAATACGATTTTCTCTTGAAAGCTCTCTTAAAAGTTTTGCTTAATAAATTAATCGAAATGATGATTATTAATAAGCGATTTGCCGCTTGAACATGCCCCTCTACCTTTCCCCGCCAAAAAGAAAAATTATGCCAGAATAAGATTTATGGAAATCGTTTAATTCACTTGACCATCTCTAGGTTAAAGAAACAAAAGTTTCCAATTACCATGCAACATTTATGCTGAAGGTGTTAACATTAGCATATAGTGGCAAAACAAAGTGTTTTTTAGTTCTAACCTTTTGTAACTGTATCTATTGCGTCTGGAACACGCATTTGATAAATTTAAGGTTTGGTCATTTAAGTTCACTTGAATTGACTTTGCCAGTAGCTGAAATATTTTCATACAACAACTAAAACAACAACAATTTTAAAGAAAAATAAAAAAAAAACAAAACCGATTTATAAACGATTTTCTATTAACTAGATCTCTGAAAGAAAAAAAACATGAAATTATATCGAAATAATATTTCATTTTAAAATAAACCTTAAAAAGGTGCCTGTGATTATTAACAGTAGTGATCAAAATATTATAATTTAAAATGGCATATATATGACATTTATTCAATTAATATTTTTTTAGGTAAATTGACATTTTGAAATAAATAATTAAATAATAATTAAATTAAATAAATTTGTTACCTCTTTCTGATTGTGTTTATAAAATATAAATAGATAAAAATTAAATCTTGTTAAGTGGTTCTTTTAGATAACGAAGCAACTAAAAAATAAAGAGCCCGCCATCTAACGTTTGTTTTTTCAACAAGTGCTGATTTCGTGAATGATAACACTTAGCTCATATTTGATTTGACAGATAATTAGTTTTATCCTTACGCTCAACGAATATGGTTGTGTATACGTTTGAACAACGCTGGAAAATATTGCGATATTACTTTGAAAATCATGGTAATGTTGCAGAATGTGTGTGCGAAAATTGCGTACGGATTTTGGAAGAAAAGAAGCACCGTCAGCACCGTCTGTTCGTTATCTTGTGAAAAAAGTGAAAGAAACTGGCTTCCTCATCGATAAACCAAAGCGTGAAAAGCCAAAAACAGTGCGTACACCCGAGAATATTGCTGCTGTGGCAGAAAGTGTGCGTGAAGTGCCATCAACATCAATTCACCGTCGTTCTCAACAATTGAACATTTTAGAGACATCATTGAGACGAATTTTGCATAAAGACCTTGGTATGACGCCATACAAAGACCAATTGGTTCCGGAGTTGAGGCCAAGTGACCATCCAGTGCGTTTTCGTTTCGCTAAGTGGGCCTGCGATCGACTTACAGAAGATGCCGATTTTGCAAAAAAAAAACCTATTTTCAGTTAAAGCTCATTTTGATCTTGGCGAGAATGTAAACATATAAAATTGTCGCATTTGTTGCACGCATACATTGAAAAGACGACGCACCCAAAACGAGTCACTGTTTGGTGCGGATTTTTATCCAGAGGTATAATTGGGCCATTTTTCTTCGAAAATGAGCAAGGAGTGGCCGTTACAGTCAATGGCGATCGTTATCGGGCCATGAATTTTTGTTCACAAAAATTGAAGAGGAGAATATTGGCAACATTTCGTTTCAACAGGACGGCGCTACGTGCCACACAGCCGAAACTACACTCGATGTGCCCTATTTTTGAAGATCGCACTATCAGCCGTAGAGCTGATGTCGTTTGGTCACCTCGGAGCTGCAATTTGACACCGTTGGACTATTATTTTTGGGGTGCCGTCAAAGATAAATGTTACGCCGACAAGCCAACAGGCTTAAAAGACAATATTCGTGCAGCCATTGGTGAAATACAGCTGCACACCATCGTTAATGTGCTTAAAAATTGGACCGATCGTGTAGGCTACTGGATGGCCAGCCCAGGCAGCCATTTGAACGAAGCTATTTCCCATTATTAACCGGAAGGATTATACTTTCAAATAAAAAAAGAAATTTGAGAAAATATTTAGTAGTTTTGTTTATAGCATTTAAAACAACCAAAAAAAGGTTATTTGGCGAACCTTTATTTGTAAGACTGGGTCTGCAGTCCAATTGGAATCTTTCAAAACTTTTTGTACAACCAACATGACCTTTTTATAAGTTTTATCTATATTCCAAACAAGTACTAAACGGGACATCCTCCTTCATGCATCCTTTCTTCCCTCTACTCCTTTGCTTTTTAATTTGATAGCTGTTTCATAAATCTTGAGATACAACACCTAACTATTTAGATTAATAATAAGGGTCTTGCCCTATAATTTTTTTTAACGAGATTATAAAGAACTTTTTAACAGAAAACTCCGAGAACCAAAATCAACTCCAGAATCAAACTTTGTGAACCATATATTTAACAACAAATGTACACCAGGGCATATAAAGACAACGGTTAAACTGCTTCATACACAGCACAAAGGAAGGAGACTAAATGTATTGGAGAACATGGAAATATACAAACAAAAAACATTTGACGGACGAATAATAAATGAACAAATGAACACTGCTTCGGACACAATATTTGAACCGTTGGAACATTTTTACAGGGGGACAAACACTACACCAGCACAAAAACGTTGCGCAGGTGCACAAGACCAAGGTGATCAAGAACATCATAAACGTACAATTACGGATTATAATGTCACATGGAGAAGGAACCCAATGGGTTCACACATAGACAAAAACGGACAACAAGCATGATCGTAAAAGGATTTAGTTAGGAAAAAAGACGAATGAAAAAGGGAGCGACAAATTAGGTAAAAAGAGACAAACGAAAAAGGAGAGAGAGGTGCAGGCAGAAAGGACAGAAAGTGACGAACGAAATAACACGAAGGGAGACACGAACTATATAAACACAACTGACAATAGAACGCGACTAGTACGGAGGAAACACTGAAGATGGCAAACGGCCGAAACCGGTTTGTTCACAAACCAAATTTGACGAGGGTCGACGGAAAACCGTACCCAAATAAAAGTAACTTTTTAGGTCATTTCTAATAAAAATTCTTCTATTGGTCTGCACACGATTTAATCAATTTTGAATATTGTATACAAGCCTTCTATTATATATCTCTTGTTCTTTTAGTCTCTTATATTTGTGTTTTCGATTGGAGCTAAACGCCAGCCAACAGTCTGCAAAATTAAAAGGAATTTTAAGGGCTATAACCAATTTATTGTTTCATTGTGTATCCAAAAAATTCAAATTTTTATTTGCTTTTCAATTTTGATGGATAACAGACAGCTAGGACGAACAATCTTTAGCCGCAAATCTTTGATGAGATTCCTTGCTCACTGTTTTGAACAGCAATCCGCTCTTTTTATAAGTTTCATGGATATTTCAAATCAAAATATATTAGTACTAAAAAGGAAGATCCTCCGCCATACATCCTTACAGCTGCTTCAGAAATTCTTAAATATAACCCCTAGCTATTTAGATTAAAATAAGGGTGCTGCCCTATCGCTCTCTTTTTAACGATATTGTAAACGTTAAGAACTTTTTAGGCCATTTCTTCTCTTAGTCTGCACACGATTTACTCAATTTTGGATATTATATATAAGCGTGCTCTTATATATCCCTTATTCTTTTAGACTCTAATACTGATGCTTTCAATTAGAACTGAATGCGAGCCAACAGTCTGCGGAACTTTAAAGAATCTGATAGGCTGTAGCCAATTTAGAAAGTGAGCCTGCTTTATTGTTTCTGTGTGTATCGAAAAAATTCAAAATTTTATTTGCTTCTCAATTTTGACGAGTAGCATGTGGCAATGACAAAGAATCTTTAGCGGCAATTCGTTGATGTGATTCTTGCTTAGTTTTTGTATAACCAGCCCGCACTTTTAATAAGTTGTATGCATATTCCAGGTCCAAACTAACTTACATCCTTTCTTCTCTTTACTCCTTTGGTTTTTAATTTGACAGCTGCTACAGAAATCTTAAAATACAACGCCTAAAATAAGGAAAGAATAGAATAGCGAAGACAAAAAGACAAAATAAAAAATAAATTAAAATTAAACTTAAAACTAACGACTGCAAAACTTAAAGTAGGTTTAACTGCCGTTGTTAAGCACAATTTCCTAAAGTTGTATTCAAAAAACGCTTTTACCGTAAAATACCTTTGCTAACTTTAAAGTAGGAAAAACCTACGTTAAGCCTATAATTAAATGACAGTTCAATTTTATTATTGAAAGTTCAAAAACAAAACAACTTGTGTTTACAATAAACTGAAACGCATATTTTAAAAGTGACATAAGTTACTTTGTTATTGTCATCTTTTTATTTTAAATTAGTTTATAAAACATTTTAATTTTTAGCCATTTTAACTAGTCTGTATTTAGTTTTCTTTCTGAAACAGATTTTTCTAATGATTGTGTTGAATTAAAATCTTTTTTCTCCATGTTGTGTGTTGTGTGTGAAGGATTTTTTCGACAGGGGGCTATTGCTACTATTACTATTTTGTCCTTTACATAAGTCACTATGTGCAATAATATGCTTTTCAGTTGTGACATTTTTAGATATATTATGCAACACGAAGCAACCGCCTGAGAATAAAAAAATAACAAAATAATCCTAATTATGTGTAGTATATTAGATATCACTATAATATAGTTCAGTTAACTGCACTATTCTTTCGAACTAATAAAAATAAGTCCAATAATCACAACAATACTTCACACACACTCATTACATGTTTCCATTTCTTTCACACTAAGCTCCGTAATTAATTTCTTAAGTACAGCGACTAACGCCATTTTCAAAATAAGCATTTTTGTTACACCGTTAATTATCAACACTCCTCTCAAACAAATCTCAATACTTCTTAACTTATTAATATCAAATTTATTAAAAATGAAGAAAAACTGTTCAGTTGTGACTTATGCCACTTTCAATGTAAACGGCTCAATTGACAATTATACTTTGTTATTCCAAAAATTTTTAAAAATGTTTATTAAAACAAATTGTAGTATACAAATAATAATAAAAACTAAAATATAACATGCCATTCAATATAAAATATTTTTACATCTTTATTTTATATATTACAAAACTATATTTATAATTAATTATTTTAAACAAAAGTTTTATTGATGTTCATATAATCAAAACAAAGCTTGTTATCCGAATAATTATTTTTTTAATATGAACAAATTCTTTGTAAGTTCTTCGTAAGCCTTGCAAATTAACCTTTTTTGGGTGCTTTGCTTTTTATTCAAAAGATTAATAAAAAAACAACAAAAAAATATGTTGATTTTGCTGAAAACAATAAAAACATTTTTTATGGATCTAAATACCCGGATAAGTAATATTCATTTTTATATATCGTTAACTACAACGTGACAACTGAAAATAGTGGCATTGCCAGAATCAAAATACTAATTTTACTAAAGCATACATTAGTTAAATACTATTTATGAATACCAACAAACGTCTGTCTGTTAGCCTTAAAGTGTTTGTTAACTAACGTGTACTTAAAAGCTCAAGTAAGCGTTTTTTATGCATACAGCCGTAAATCTTCTTAATTTAAAAGACCGTTTAAAAGATTAAGATTTAATAAAAATAAAAAAAGGTCGAATAAAAGTGAAAATAATAATTAAAATTAAAAAAAATGATTTAAGAAATAAGAAAATAAAAGCAATAAAAATATTAAGAAAAAAGATCTAAGCAAAGAAAATAAAAGAAAAAGCGCAGAATAAAAGAAAGCAATGTAAGGAAGCAAGAAGAATGGAAAATGAGCACTACTAAAGATGTAATGTTAGAGCAGAAGGTATGACAACCACATTATTTACATCGGTTTAAAATCAGAGTTGATATAAACAAAAGAATTTCTCCTAGCAAAGAAGACTCTAATAAATAAATAAGGGAGTAAAATACGCAACCTAAGTACTAATATTCAATGTCGACTTGTCTCTTCTTCTTCTTCTTCTAGCATAATATCCAATTAGTATTATTACTAATTTACTAAGTTTGAAAATTTAATTTCTTCTCTTAGTAAAAGAATGCAAAATAAAACGTGGTTTGAAAAAGATTTGAACACCACTGTAAATATATATATATATAATTTCTCACTATAAACATAATAAAATGTTTAATAAATGTTGTCATTATTTATTTCTTGGAAAACTTAAGGTATTTTTTACATTGCAATTGTTACATTTATTTTTTGTAGGCCTCTGAGAGGTTTCAACATACCCCAGCATCTTTGATGTCGATTTGGACAACATAAGGCAGTATTATAGCATATGGTTTGTGTTAACAATAACAAATATGGTATATTGGAGGGTAAGCATCTGCCATTATAATTCTGATAGGCGCCAAAGTGTAAACACATATTTATTTTTTTTTTATCAATCGCAATAATAATGTCGAATTTTGTGTTTAAAAAAGTTTTTTTCGTTTTAAACAAGCGAATGCTAAAAGTTGTCGTTAACAGTAAAGCGGAATAGCCCAAAAGTAATAGATGACTGCTTATATCGAACTTAGATGTTAAAACTCAGATGTTAAAATTGCAACAATCTGAATCATCGTTTTAATTTCCCGAATAAAAAACGTAATGAACATCTGGGTGTAACGAAAACTGTGGAAAAGATAAAACAGCAATTTTACTGAGTAGACTGCCTATAATCTTTAGCTAATTAGATAGCTAATTGCAAACAGTGCATTGCGGCCGTGCTAAGCTGCTGCGTATAACTCAGGTGCCCCTTGTTAGCGGATAGCGATGGATATCACAGGCCCATTCCCTGTCGTTAACGCTGGAAACCGGTATTATTTTAGCAAATGACTCGAAGTGATTCATATTTCAAACCAAAAATCTAAAATAGTGGTGGATACATTTGTGAACAATTTTGTGTGTCGATACAGTATTCCAATTGAAGTGTATTTGGACATATGACGAAATTTCGAGTCGGTCATATTCAAAGAGATGTGTGATGTATATGGTATCAAAAAGACGAGAAGAACACCACTATATCCACACTCTGATGGCATGGTAGAGAAAGATTTTATCTCAGAAAAGTGGCCACTACAAACCGAAAGGATTGGAATGAGCATGCACCAACTCAAAAAACATTGAGTTGAACGATAGCTTCTGTGATTGCGACACAGAAGACAAGTAGAGGCTTGGTCAGTCGAGATAGTTTGAAGATATGGCAGCGAAAACATTACTCGACAAAGATTATTATCAAACGCAAGAAAAACTTGCAATATCATAAGGAGTCATACAACAAGCTAAAACTATTTCCCCACGCTTAACAGCATGGGGATTTCTTAAAGCAATGAAATTGCGTCCTATATGAATTGAAGCCAAACAACGTTGAAAGATAATTTTGTATATCGGAAACGATGCTTAAATGCTACAAAAAGAAATTACTTTTGCAGCAAAAGGTTGTTGATGTTAAAAAATGTTTTCATTACGATAACCCCAAGCGCAAGCAGTTATATGTAACGCCCAGCCAATCAGCCAAATTAATTCTAAAGTCGAATATTCATGATGCCAAGGCAATGCTCTGTAGTTGCTGGTGATCATAATGGTGTTTTGTATTATGAGCTGTTTAAGTCAGGTCAGACAATCACAGGGGCCCGTAGTGAAGACAAGTAATTCCTTTGAAGAGAGCAATTAAGGAAATGCACATACACATAGCCATAATCTTCTATCATGATATCGCTCGGCTACATGTTGTAAGACCGGTCAAAATCTATTTGGATAACAGTGGATGGCTCACCCGCCTTATGACCAAAACCTTGTTCTTTTTGACTACAATTAGTTTCGATCAATGCATAACGGCCTTAATGGAATACGCTTCACATCAGAACAGGGTATCAGCAGAGTGTGATTGATTTTACATCCGCACCTGACTATGTAGCCTTAATCAGATGGTGGACAAACCACAATTGTATAATTTGGAACGTCATACAGCGTCCTAGGAAGCCGAAGCAATAATTCTATGCAATAGAACTTTCTAGTTGCAACTTCGATGATTCCAGAGCAGGGCTGCAAACCATCACACCTTGCTAAAGACTTGGCGACTTTCAACTCCTGTCCAGAACACATGTCTAGCATGCTCACTGGACTGGATCATTCACTTTGCGTTTCATTATCAGTGAGATGATCCTGGCCACCATAATAACCATTATCCTGTTATGGGGCCGCGAAACCACAACCACCATACTCCCATATAGGGGCCAACCTCAATGATCAGTCAGAGAACTATTAAATGTCTAAAGAGACAAATAACGGAACTCTGCGAGCTTACTGATTCCCGTGGAAATAAAGTGGAGTTTCCAGTTGAGTCCCTGCCTGTCTTCAGGGGACTGGGCTCCCTTTTTCTCCAGTTGCACTGTGTCTAGATAGTGGAATTCTATAAAGACCATATTTGTATGCCCCTGGGGGGAAAAAATGACATTATTAACTTTTATATCTATTAATAACGACATTTTTTTTAATAAAAATACTTTTCTTCAAAGTGAATTCTTAATTTTAACAAATTATCGTTAAATTGAATTAGAATTTTTTTGCGCTGCAATTTCATTGCCATTTCAAGTATGTGCGTGGTTGTGTGTCAGTGTTTGATTTTATTCAGAACACAAATTTTGAAATTGTTTTAATTTAATTTTTTGTTTTATTCTAAATAAAAACATGCATATGTAAACAAATTATAAACAGCGACGAGAAAATAACAACTTTCATTTAATTATTGCTTACAAAAACGACATGTTTGATTATTTCTTTGTTTTTGTTTTTATTTTTATTTATTTTCAAGCGATAGTAAAAGTCCTTGCGAAAGGTCTTTACAAACAAATTGTTGTTGTTTATTAAAAAATATAAAATTTGTTTTCTCAGTTGGTAGAAGAACAACATGTTTGAAAAGCAACAAAAAAATGCAAAACGTATTAATTACGAAAATGAAGGGAGTATTCCTACACAGAAGACAAGTAGAGGCTTGGTCAGTCGAGATAGTTTGAAGATATGGCAGCGAAAACATTACTCGACAAAGATTATTATCAAACGCAAGAAAAACTTGCTAACAACAACAACAAGCTAAAACTATTTCCCCACGCTTAACAGCATGGGGATTTCTTAAAGCAAGGAAATTGCGTCCTATATGAATTGAAGCCAAACAACGTTGAAAGATAATTTTGTATATCGGAAACGATGCTTAAATGCTACAAAAAGAAATTACTTTTGCAGCAAAAGGTTGTTGATGTTAAAAAATGTTTTCATTACGATAACCCCAAGCGCAAGCAGTTATATGTAACGCCCAGCCAATCAGCCAAATTAATTCTAAAGTCGAATATTCATGATGCCAAGGCAATGCTCTGTAGTTGCTGGTGATCATAATGGTGTTTTGTATTATGAGCTGTTTAAGTCAGGTCAGACAATCACAGGGGCCCGTAGTGAAGACAAGTAATTCCTTTGAAGAGAGCAATTAAGGAAATGCACATACACATAGCCATAATCTTCTATCATGATATCGCTCGGCTACATGTTGTAAGACCGGTCAAAATCTATTTGGATAACAGTGGATGGCTCACCCGCCTTATGACCAAAACCTTGTTCTTTTTGACTACAATTAGTTTCGATCAATGCATAACGGCCTTAATGGAATACGCTTCACATCAGAACAGGGTATCAGCAGAGTGTGATTGATTTTACATCCGCACCTGACTATGTAGCCTTAATCAGATGGTGGACAAACCACAATTGTATAATTTGGAACGTCATACAGCGTCCTAGGAAGCCGAAGCAATAATTCTATGCAATAGAACTTTCTAGTTGCAACTTCGATGATTCCAGAGCAGGGCTGCAAACCATCACACCTTGCTAAAGACTTGGCGACTTTCAACTCCTGTCCAGAACACATGTCTAGCATGCTCACTGGACTGGATCATTCACTTTGCGTTTCATTATCAGTGAGATGATCCTGGCCACCATAATAACCATTATCCTGTTATGGGGCCGCGAAACCACAACCACCACGATACTCCCATATAGGGGCCAACCTCAATGATCAGTCAGAGAACTATTAAATGTCTAAAGAGACAAATAACGGAACTCTGCGAGCTTACTGATTCCCGTGGAAATAAAGTGGAGTTTCCAGTTGAGTCCCTGCCTGTCTTCAGGGGACTGGGCTCCCTTTTTCTCCAGTTGCACTGTGTCTAGATAGTGGAATTCTATAAAGACCATATTTGTATGCCCCTGGGGGGAAAAAATGACATTATTAACTTTTATATCTATTAATAACGACATTTTTTTTAATAAAAATACTTTTCTTCAAAGTGAATTCTTAATTTTAACAAATTATCGTTAAATTGAATAAGAATTTTTTTGCGCTGCAATTTCATTGCCATTTCAAGATGTGATACAGATTAATGTCAGCTCATGGCCGTTTGGGTCTAATCTGACAATGGTCTAACCATTGGGTGTTTCTAATGAGTCCACCCACTTCCTAAAGCGCCTACACACATAGGCGCTTTAGGAAGTGGTAGCAATTTTAAAGAGCACAGCAAGCAGGGCTCTACTCCCACTCCTTGCTAGAGAATTGAAAACTATCCAACTCCTTATCCTGCTAGATTTATGATATCGAACATTGGACTTAATCATGCGTAACACATCTTCGGAGGCTTTATTAAGCAATCGATTTTAAACCTTAACCACCACGTTTTTCCCCTAGGGACCTCACCAATAACCAGAACAGGCCTGTAGTCCTGTGGGCAGCTGGTTTCCGATACCAATTTCTTCAAATTAACTGATAGAACCTCAAAAGTGCATTTTTATTTCTCTTCCAGATTCTGGTGGTGCCGACTAATGACGCCTTTTACCCCCGAAAGCACATGCCAAGATGAGGCGGGGATTCATCTTGACTGCATGTCCAGGGGGGGAAGTGTTCATATAGAAGAATCCTAAAAGCGCCGGTCGATATTAGTAATGGATAGAACAAGATACTTACCCCCCGGGGCACATATATATGGTCTTTATAGAACTTCGACTATCTAGACACAGTGCAACTGGGGGAAAAAGGCAGCCCAGTCCCCTGAAGTCAGCAGGGGTACAACTGGAAACTCCACTTTATTTCCACGGGAATCAGTAAGCTCGCAGAGTTCATTATTTGTCTCTTTAGACATTTAATAGTTCTCTGGCTGATTATTGAGGTTGGCCCCTATATGGGAGTATCGTGGTGGTTGGTTTCGCGGCCCCATAACAGTATAATGGTTATTATGGTAGCCAGGATCATCTCACTGTTAATGACACCCTAAGTGAATGATCCAGTCCAGTGAGCATGCTAGACATGTGTTCTGGACAGGAGTTGGAAAGTCTGCAACTCTTAAGCAAGGAGTGATGATTTGCAGCCCTGCTCTGGAATCATCAAAGTTGCAACTAGAAAGTTCTGTTGCATAGAATTATGGCTTCGGCTTCCTAGGACGAGCATGACGTTCCAAATTATGCAGTGGTTTTGTTCACCAACTGATTAAAGCTTCATGGCCAGGCGCGGATGTAAATCTAATCACACAGAACAAGATACTTATGAGGAAAATGACTTCATTCATATGGTTGTCGCGGCTTTGCACTTTAAACTGGAATGCTTCATTTTTAGTAGATCTACCCTTTACTGTACTCTAATTTACTCTATTGAGTAAAACAACTTAAGTTGTTGTTGGGATTTTGACATTTGCAGTAATAATTATTAAATTGTTTGGGTTTGTTCCGTCGGTGAATGAAATACTGTTATCAATTTCTCCTCTTAACGTCCTTCCTGGCTGTTTCTTCGCAAATGGCGAGCTCTTGCGATGTGAATACATCATTATCAAGCTACATTCTAGATATGTATTCACATCCTAAGCGCTCGCCATTTACCAAGAAACAGCCAGGAAAGACGTTAAGAGGTGATATTGACAACAGTAATTCAATTATGTTTTATTGAAGGCGCGATTTTACAGGTTGGCAAATTTGCGGTTAGGAAGTAAATTGTCAACAATTGAACTGTTATCCTTTGACTTTTATTTAGTAAAAAGTTGATTTATTTTAAGCATGGAAACGTTCCCTTCTTGAGTAAAGAATTTTAATAGTGAAAATTTACTTTTAAAATGGTAACAATTTCACTGTATCGCTTCCGTAAATTCGAGCAGCTTCTCCTCCTTCTGACACTGCTGTGCATAATTTTATCATTCAATTCGAGGGTCACGGTATTGTTGCTGATAACAATAGCCCAGAACATCAACTCGTCGATGTTCGAAACAATCGGGCGTTACTAGAGAAACTTTGCGCAGCATTTGGCTTAAAGATCTTCATCTTCACGCTTATAAATTTTGATGCCCAAATGTTGTTGATGTTCCAAGCTCATTCTCAAAACTTTGCTGTACAGCGGCTATGTTTTCACCACTACAGCCACTACGAATGTATTGTTTTGTTCCAGTATTAGCCACAATACCGTAAGTCTTGAATTTAGCAATTAAATTACGCACAGCGGTGTAAGAAGGAGCCTAATACGTGGAAAAGCTGCTTGAATTTTACAGTGATACTTTCACAATATTGATAGTAAATTTTCACAATTTTTTTTTTTTTGCTTAAGACTGTAGCGATAGTGTGATTTCTTTCTTTTGGAACAATGGTGCAACTCCATGCATTGATTCGAAGAAAGTAAGGTGGTGGCTCTTTATATTTCTAAGACATTTATTTGATTGAGTGTGACATGATTCACTTCTGTCAAAACTTTTGGTGCTTTTGGTGTCGATGATAATTTCTTCAGATTTATGTTTTCTCTGGAATTGTACTATACGAGTTGTTATAGATATGATTTCATCAAACGAGTTCAAGATAAATTCAGGGGTATCGCTAGGCTCTGTTCTTACTCCGACCTTTTTTCTTATTTTTCTAAATGACCTTCTTTCTTTTGTATTTATTCAGTAACAGACCGAACCAATTGAAAGTGGGTTCCAAAAGGCAAATCATGAGTGATATGCTCAATATCAATCTCATAACAATCTCCGACTGGGGTGATGTGAATAGTGGTGATTATAATGCCCGTAAGATTTAATGTTGCATGTAAATGTGTGTTTGGAAATGCTGCTGCATCTGTTACTGTGGTTGATATAAGTATTAAACAATCGAAAGCTCTTAAAGTTCTTGGTATGAAAATCCAGTATGATTTTTGATGGACTAAGTCCTGGCTTTTAAAAATGTGTTTAAAAGATTATTCATGCCATTCGATCTTCGTGTTATTTATAGCAACTGTATGTGTCTAAATGTAGAATACAACTCTCATATATAGGCCGGAGCAACAATGGTGTTTGGAATTGCTCGATCTCATTACAAGAGGCTCATAGGGGGCAATAGTTTATTCAACTCTACTGATTCTCTGGAGTATCGGCGCCATGTATTTTATATTCCACTGTTTTATTGTTCCTACAAGTGCTCCAATGAAATTAGGGAACTTGTTCGCGTTACTCGCACGTTCTTGCATTAAGCATGCTTTTCGTTTAGAGCTCAATCATTTGCGGTTGATTAGCCGATGAATCGCACTCAAGGAAAATTGTTTTTTGAACAGAACAGTACTTATGTAGAATAAACTCCCTCCAGAGGTCTTTCCTGTCACTTTTAATGTAGGAAAATTCAAATATTGCTTCCTCGTTACTCCTCCCCATAACCTAATTTCCATTTGTGGTTGATTGAGCGATAAATGGCACTACTCATTATAAGGAAAAATCGTTTTTTAGCAGAACAGTTCGTATGTGGAATAAAATCCCACCTTTCCTGCCACTTTAAATGTAGGAACATTTAAATCGAATGTCCACAAACACTACTTCCTCTTTCCTCCAACCCATAATGCATTGCATGAGTAGGGATCATCTCCTGTGTACTGATCCGGAAAATATGTTAAAATAAATGTTAAAGGATGATAGCTCAATTCTCAATCAGAATCAGTTGAGAGAAAATGTACTTCCTAACCTCAAATTAACCAATCCGGTACTATAATCCTGAGGGGGGAAATCATACGAATCAAACCGTACAAATATATTTTCTATTAACATTTCTTAAAAGGCAGCACAACACTCTGATGTCTAATGAGGTTTATTTTACCAACTCAAGCCATGACACTTAAACATAAATAAACATTGAGGTTAAATACGATAAAATAATAAAGCAATTTAATGTAAACTTTTTTTTTAATAGATAAAAAGTTTTCTTTTATATCGCTGTATGTAGGTCACTTTTAATTTGGATTTTCATAAAAAATACAAAATTACATTTTGCGATGAATCACGCATTTCTAAACACATATTTAAGCAAACAGCATTAAATTACTTAAAAAAAATTAGTGAATCATTTCTGCTTTCTATTAGGCTCGTTGACCTCAGGCGAATTGACAGTGTTGCAAGCAAAAATGTTTAAAAGCTAAACACGTCCCCATTTTAAACGAACAGCTTTCGTTAATATTTTTATTGTCATTGTCACATTAAATAATTTATACACTAAATAAAACAAAGAACTATAAATAAACAATCACAAAATTTATTTTTAAATTAAAATTAACAAAACAAAAAATTAGAAAATGTGCACGAATTTTTCAAAATTTATTAGTAAAATAAAACAACAATTTTTCGCTTAAAATAAAAATCAGAAGAATTAAAATAATTGAAATAATTGTAATTGTATAAAAATGTTCAATTAGTTTGCAGCAATACAGTTGGTCGTTGTTCTGGTTGTGTGATTGTTTGATTATATTTTCCTCTAATGTGATATCAATGACCTTAAATACCGACAGCTTTACCTTGGCCTTAGAAAACGCTGCATACATTTAAACAAATGTATTAAACTATTAGTTTTTATACTTGCAGTATGATGATTGTAGTAGAGAGATAAAACTTTTTAGTATGCTTGCCAAAAAGATTATAACTGTTATCTTTTTACACTTAGATCACTCTTTCACTCTCTCTCTCTCCTTCTTTTTACTTTAGAAACTCTCCTTACCTTTCTCTCAAAGGCGTTACTGTCCAAACTTGTTGAGAAGTTTGTGTTCTTTTTAGGTTGCTAAATTAATGGGTGGGCAAATTTGAGGTTAGGAAATAAATTGGCTTAAAAAAAATACACATTTTTAACAATTTCAGTTAAATTGATACCGATATAAAGTAGAAATATGGGAATTAATAATGGAGTATGATGTAACCTCTAGCACGTCAAGACAACACAAGAAGACAACCGCTCTTTTTACAAAATTTTACAGCAAAACTTCGCTTATCTGGTAAATGCAATGCCAAATTTTATCTTTTAGAGCAGTGATTCTCAACCACTGTGCCGCGGCACTTTTGTGTGCCGCCAAATTTCAAAACTGTGCCGCCAAATTTTGCAAATATATAATAATGTTAATATTATTAAATTATATCATTTAAAAAGAAAAATATTTTTAACATGAATATATATTTAAATCCACAAAAAAATAATTTTATTATTTGTTTTGCATCGCGCTTTTTCTTAGTGACAAATTATGATGAAACGGCGTGCATAGCAATAGGAATATGTCTCAAGTCGGCGCACACTTGCCACTTCTGCGTACAAAACGTGTTGTTTTAGTGACAGTTGAGATTCGCAACGTGTTGCATAATAGTTACTGCACCTTTTTTTTCGTTAAAACTGGCAAATGTATGCGATTCGGTTTAATATTAATATATTTTTATGTAGTGTCAATTTATAAATTTTTAACTTTGCAGTACACCTATTCCCCGATTTACAAGGTACTTGTTTTACACTTTTTCGCTTTTACACGGTTTTCCAAAAAGTTTTTTTTTTATCGCACTCTACTAAATACTACTGTGATTGAACACGTGCGCTGTGCACACATCTCACGCGGAATTCCGAGATTATGTGCTGACTTGCTGAGCACACACACTGTGTCTGTATTTCTTCACATAAAATTTATGTTTTATCTACGGAAAGTTGTATTTGAGTGATAGTTTCACAATTTCAGAAAGGTGTAATTTTCCATATTCATAAATTACAAGTGTGTAATATTTGAACCATTTTTTTAAATGTTTCGACAATATTATTTTTATTTTATCAGAAAATGGATCAATGGTTAAAAAGAAGAAAGTTTAATGATGATAATAGTGATAATGATAACGTTAGGGACCGAGTTAATGAGCCAACCCTCGGCACAAATAAAAGTACTTCTTGCTCAAACAAATACGTTGTCCATCGGAAATATAATGATGATTTTTTGAAATTTGGATTTGCCTCTACAATGGAAAATGACATAGTTGTACCCGAGTGTGTGTTATGTGGTTTTAAATTATCAAATATGGTTCCTAGCCAACTCCAACGTCACTTGGTGACTAATCATCCTTCGCTTTCAATAAAAGATAAAAGCTACTTTGAAAGGTCTATCATTAAAAAATTAAGCAAGTAAAAGTTTTTAAAAAACAAGTATGTGTGTCTGAAAAGGCTCAAGTAGCTTCTTACGAAATAGCTGAATTTATTGCTGTTAACTTAAAATCTCACAATTTGGCTGAAGAAATTATATTACCTGCTTGTCGTAAAATTATAACAACAATGATACAATTCATCGCAGAATTAAAGATATGTCAGCAAATATTGAGCAAAATACTGCAAAAACTCTTGCAAATTCAAATTTTGCTCCTCAAGTCGACGAAACAACAGATATTGCAGGAAATGCTCAATTAATTGCATTAGTTAGATTTATTCACGAAAATGATATAATCAATTTTTATGTTGTCAGGAGTTACCTGATTTTACAACTGGTAAACATATTTTTCAAGTAATTAGTTCATATTTAGAAGAAATTAAAGTTTCTTGGAAGTCATGTATTGGCATTTGCACAGATGGTGCTCTACCTATGACTGGACATCTAAAAGTATTTCTAGCACATGTTAAAGAACTGAATGAGGATATATTAGTAACTTATACTTCTGTATTTGACTTAACTTTGAATGAAGAGGAAGAATCCATTTTGCTTTCCAATAATCGAGATTTAATTTTAAAACATTCAAAAGAATCGATTAATTCGTTTTGGATTAACATCAGATGCGATTATCCAATGATAGCCAACAAAGCTTTAAAAATGTAAATATATTTTCCACATCTTATTTGTGTGAATTCGGATTTTCAGCATTAGCCAACATTAAAACTAAAAAAGATCAAAATTGTTAAATGTAGAAGACGATATTAGAGCAGCATTGTCATTTGTACGACCAAATATAAATGAAATTATCGAAAACATCACACTTAAATTTCGCATTAAAAATATTTTTATTATTAGCTTGTAATTAATACCTTAATTGTCGTTTAGTATATATTAGTTTATTTTGTATATTTAAAATTTTTGTCATAAACTATTTATGCAGTGTGTTGTAGTAAGTAAATAATTTTTATCTTTTTCTTTGTGTGCCGCCAAATTTTGAAAACGTTAAAAATGTGCCCCAACCAAAAAAAGGTCGAGAATCACTGTTTTAGAGCGTCGGTTGTTTTTAGGTTGTTCACGTAAATTCGGTTTTTTAAATGACCCCAGAGAAAATAATCCAGTGTCGTTAAATCCCAAAAACGAGAAGGTCAATTTTGGGGCTATGTGGCTAGTGGCGCCATCTTGCTGAAACCAAAGCTTACTGATGTTTTAACATTAGCTAATTGTGACCGCAACAAACTGGTTATCATGATTTAGGAGAACGGAGAACACTAGGTGACAATGTTTACTTGTTTATTTTCGAAAAAAAAAACAAATGCGAGCTGATGATGCCGCCTAACCAAAAACCGCATCATAGGGTCAATTCTTTAATAGTTTTTAGAGGACTGTTTGTAGATTTGTGAGTCCCATATGCAACAATTTTGTTTGTTTACATAACCGAATAATTAAAAATAAGCCTCATCACTAAAGATGATTTTGTCGCAAAATGTTTTGTTTTCGTTTAGCTTTCCAAACAGACAATTTATAAACGTTCGTTGCAAACAACGTTCGGTTGGCTTCAACTTCTCAAGGAATTGAACTTTATAAACGTGAAGATGAAGATCCTTGCCCAAAGTGTATTTAGTGATGCCGAATTATTGCAACGGTTGACTAGTTAATGGCAATAACGCGGCGAATGTTGTCCTCTAAGTGGTCAACTGTATCGGGGCTATAGCCGTTAAATCATACGACCTCGGGTCCGAAACGTAAAACTAAGCTGTTGTGGTCACATCCCCCCGGGGGCACATTTATCGGTCTTTATAGAATACTCTTCTATCTAGACCTGTGCAACTGGGGGAAAAAGGGAGCCCAGTCCCCTTAAGTCAGACAGGGAGACAACTGGAAACTCCACTTTATTTCCACGGGGATCAGTGAGCTCTAGAGTTCATTATTTGTCTCTTTAGACATTTAATAGTTCTCTGGCTGATCATTGAGGTTGGCCCCTATATGGGAGCATCGTATTGGTTGTGGTTTCGCGGCCCCATAACAGTCTATGATAGCCAGGATCATCTCACTGATAATGACACGCAAAGTGAATGATCCAGTCCAGTGAGCATGCTTCACATGTGTTCTGGACAGGAGTTAGAAAGTCTCCAACTCTTTAGCAAGGTGTGATGGTTTGCAGACCTTTCCTGGAATCATTAAAGTTGCAACTAGGTGGTTCTGTTGCTTAGAATTATGTCTTCGGCTGTCTAGGACGGGCATGGCGTTCCAAATTATGTATAGTGGTTTGTCAACCATCTGATTAAGGCTACATAGCCAGGCGCGGATGTAAAACAAATCACACTCTGTTGTGGTCACACAGCTACTGGACATCATAGTTGTTCAATTGATGAACGAAAAACTCAGTTATCATGACTTTATAGACATCATTGTAAAGTTCTAACCAGCATCATTCATCATCATTAACAAGTACGAACCAATGAATTCCACCAGCCCCTAAGACAAACCATTATTATCACTTAAAATATGGCAGTTTTGTATATTAACGTGGGTTTCATGGGTAAACTAAATTCGTTTATTAAAATCGCAATCAATTCGGAATTCTTGTTTTGGGCACAATTTGGAAGCGTTGTCCAGGCATATTTTTTTAAGAGAAAGGACTAGAGAAGAGATGAGACAGATGGTGAAAGTAGAAGGATAATTACGGAAGTTAACTGTCGTATAAGATAGCACAGTGACCAGTAATCATGCCTTCATCACTGAGCAGCTCCACCAACACTTAATTTTTATTTGTAAGGAAAAAACCAAGGTCTTTGTTGGGAATCGAACCCACAACCTTTAGTCTTGTAAGCTAGTACACTACCTACTAGCCTACAGGGGCACCTATTATTTAAGTATATTAAAGTTAAAATGCCAAACCAAACTTAACATACATCATTTGACAACTGATAAAACGACGGCCACTAAAAAAGTGTTGCCAACTTAAAGTTTTGTCTCGATAATCAGGGCTTTTTTTCAGAATATTTTAAATATTAAACATTTTATAGTTTTTTTTCGAAACTATTTTTTACAATATTTTCGGCATTATTAACATTTGCGGTATTAAATTTTTTTCTATTCTGACTGCGAGTTTTCGAAAAAAGTACTATTTTAACACAAATCCATTTAATCATTAAATGAACTTAAGTTGAGAGCCAAAATTGAAACGTTTCATTAGAAATCTTCTCCTTCATTCATTTAAGTAAAATTATTTTGGAAGTGTGTTATAATTCTCACTTTGTTGCATTCATTGTTGAAGATGATATTCTGCTCAGGTATTTCTCTCTTTAAATCGTCTTCATCCAGTGTCATCTTTTTATTGGTACGAAGATGTTTTGTTTAAGCTTTAAAAGCAAATATTTATTAGTAAAAAAATAAACGAAATGACTGTGTGATCACACAAAACAACAAGAAATTCAACGAAATAAGCTAAACAACAGAAAACAAAAACGACTATCATAGAACAAAAACAATACACACAGCCAAGCATGTGTCCACACCGAATGATAATAACAACAAAAGGGGGTGAGATGTGAAAGTAGAATGTTCTTGTATATGCGAAAACCAATTAAAACAACTATATAAGCATCACTTGCTAGGCTAATGGATTAATTTAAGTTGAGTGATCGTTGAGTAAAAACAACAAAGTTACCATCGTGTTTATTTTGTGTGTATTGAAAGTAAATAAATCGTTTAATTTAATTTAAAACTCGAAAGTGCTGTGTTATTATTTTGCATAAAAGAACTCAATACAACAAAACGTTAATTTAAAGGAATAAACGTAACAATATGTATGATTATATGCCTAAAAATTACCCAAAATATTTGTCACTATGAGGGATCCGATCGGTAGCAAATGTCCATATGGATTGTCTTTCCCCACAATAAACCACTGTGCTGTTACAATGAATTCATGTTCGCACAAAAATCGAATTAAAATAATTGAAATTCACGATGAAAATGGGTGGTTCTGTTAAAATTACATTTCGTAAAATTCGTGATATTTTCGAACAACATAATCGTCCTTCTGAGATCGCTATTAAGAATTTGGTCGTTAAATTTGAGTCGAGAGGCTCAATACAAAATGTGTAACTACCAATGCGTGTTCGACCAGGTCGTTAAACTGAAAACATTGCAGCCGTGAGCCACGGTGTTGAAGCAGATCCAAATTTGTCAATTCCTTGACGTTCTCAACAATTGATGTTATCCAAGGCCACCACATAGCGATTTTTGCATAAAAATTTGACTTTGAAGCCTTACCAGGTTGAACTGTTACAGGAATTAAAGCCGAACGACCATTCACATTGTCGTAGATGCGCTCAATACGTGTTCGACCGGGTCTCTCAACTGAAAACATCGCAATTGCGCAGCACAATTTTGAAGCAAATATAAATTTTTTAACAATTGGGGTTAAACAAAATCACCATATGGCGAATTTTGCGCAAGAATTTTTTTTAGTAGCACTTCAGGCAACAATGCCTATTTAGTCAAGTATAGTGCTATATTCTTTAGGAAAGGTATAGAGAAGAGATGAACAGGTGGTGAAAGTAGAAGGATAGTCGGAAATTAACTGCCGTATAAAGACAGCACAGCGACCAGTGACTAAGCCTTCATCGCTGAGCAGCCCCACCGACAGTCAATTTTTATTTTTGTAGTGAAAAAAACCAAGGTCTTCGTTGGGAATCGAACCCACAACCCCCATACTAACAAGCTAGTACACTACCTACTGGCCTACAGGGGCACCATTTTTTTTAACTCTCAATAATTAATTATTGTATCTTCACGAAAAGAACTAACAATAAGTATTAAAATCTTAAATTCTAAAAAAAGTGACATTAGTCCCGACCATGTCAGAACTAATCTTTTGGGTAAAAAAAATTGACTTTAAAAAAAACAAAACAAATATTTCTAAGATGTGTCATCTGTAGCATTGAGGATTAAATCCAAGATATTGCGAGCAAGGGGGTTAGGACGGTCTTCAAGCTTCATCAAGTATTTGCCAGCGTATTTGATGATTTCTGTAGTCACCAGCGGTATGTCTAAGTCACAATGAATGTTTGAATTTCTGATGTACCATGGGGCGGAAGCTATCAATCGTAAAATTTTATTCTGCATACGTTGGATTCTATCCACGTTTGAAGCTGAGGCAGTGCCCCAAAGTTGGATTCCGCAAGACCATATCGGTTTTAAAATAGTCTTGTAAATTAGAAGCTTACAATCTAGGCTAAGTTTTGAGTTCCTGCCAATGAGCCAATGTAGTTGCGTTAGCTTAAGTTTCATTTGTGTTAGCTTTGGGTCAATATGATGTTTCCATGTAAGGCGACGGTCAAGATGTATACCAAGATATGTCACATAAGTATGGTGAGGAACAATGTGATTATTGATTCGAGCGGGTGAACAACTATCTCTTCGCAGGGTGAAGGTCACATGAATGTACTTTTGAACGTTCACTTTAATTCTCCATAATTTTAACCACAACTCCAACTGAGTTATATGTTGCTGAAGATTTATGGATGCTTGATGGGAGTTTTCATGCGAATTTAGACACGCTGTATCATCAGCAAACGTAGAAGTGTTGACAGCTTCACTTACAGGCATATTGCAGGTATATATCAAGTATAAAACGGGTCCAAGAATGCTACCTTGTGATACGCCTGAAGAAATTGGTTTGGATACACTAACGAATTCACCTTCAACAACAGAAAATTTTCGTCCAAAGGTTGCTTATATTACAAGGCAAGTGAGCGGTCAGTTTCAGAAATAGACTTACATGCCAAATTTTGTCAAAAGCCTGAGAAACATCAATAAAAATAGCTGAACAATGCTTCTTCTCTTCAAAAGTATTTCTTATGACCTGAACCAATCTATGGGTTTGTTCAATTGTGCTATGTCTTCTTCTAAAACCAAATTGATGGTTTGGGATACACCCACTATGCCTTAGCATTGGAGACAATTTATCCACAAGCAACTTTTCGAAGACCTTTGAAATAGTTGGTAATAGACTTATGGGCCTATATGACTCGGTTTTGGTTAGGTCTTTACCCGGTTTTTGAATCATTTTAACCTTAGAAATCTTCCAGTGGTGAGGATTAGGGGCACCATATGGCAAATTTTGCGTAAGAATTTGACTTTGAAGCCTTACAAGGTTCAACTGGTACAGGAATTGAAGTCGATCGATTTGCTCAATTCATTTAAGAAGAACCGTCTGATTTTTCTGCAGAAATCATTTTTTCAAACGAAGCCCATTTTCACTTGTTATGGTATATATTTAGGCTTCTGAAAATCCTAGAGCTATTATTGAGGAAGTGGATATCACTGACATGTCACACAGCCAATGAAACGATCAATTTATTAAAAACCATATTTCCCGGTCGCATAATTTCACGACAAGCAGTTAAGTAGACAGCAAGATCATGTGATTTAGCACCACTGAATTAATTTTTGTGGAGCTATGTTAAGGACAGAGTCTACACGGAGTCAATCCAATCGATTTCAGCCTTAAAACTAAAAATCTGGGATGTGATTAATGGAATAGCACCGCCACTTCGCTAATGAAAAAATCGACATCTGCCAGCGTGGTCGTTGTCGTGGTGGGCCTTTACCAGATATCATTTTTCATTCACAATTGCCGAACTTGTCACTTCGTAATACAATCAAAATTTGAATCATCTTAATCTAAATTTTTTGTTTTACACATATTGTTTTAAAAAAGACAAACTTTTTGTTGAAAAACCCTTTATATTCTACATTAACTTCCCGTATGGAATACAGAAGCAGGACATTTGTGTTTTTTGTTTACTTGTGTGCCTTATATTGGACATTTAGATTTATGTGAAAGCAGTGATGCAGTTGATTACATTTAAGAAAGAGAGAGAGAGAGAGAGAGAGTACATACAACATGTGCATGTACTCTAAACAGTAAAAACAACAACAACCACAACTACATAAAAAAGAAATACAAGTTGAAATGATATTGAAAAAATAGTTCCGTATTTCTATTGTATCATTGAATAATTACAACACATTTCACATTGTTAATATTGACCCACTAGAGATAGTTGAGGGATACATTTACGGATGATTAAATTTATTATTTAAATAGAGAGACACGTATTTACGAAACTTTTAATTGCATAAATTTTTTTCCATTCGGGTACTTTTTCTTTTGATTTGTTTATTGGAATTTTTATTCCTCCCAGTAATTATTCATTTGTGAGTTAGAACTTTTTGTCTACTTGTATGTGCTTGTACGTGTGAGTGAGTGTGTGTGTGTATGTTTGATGAAGTAGTACCGTAGACAGGAAATAAATTTTTGCAATTAAATTTGAATGTCAACTACAACAACTTACTAAAAAAAAACAAGCAAAAAACAAAACAAAAAGTTGTTTTTTTGTGATAAAAAATCAGGCAGCTTCAGAGGCAGGAGAATCATAATGTGCTTAAAAGGGTCATACAGGCATATTCCAAAAATCTCTTTTGTGAAAGTGATTTCATATCACAAGAAAGTTGTTCACACCTAAAACTTCTTGAATTTTTGTGATTTTAAAACGGTCATCCAAATGGCTCCGGTTTAGAATCACTCGAACACATTATTTTGAACTTGCCAATGAATTAATTAATTATTTTTATAGTAAAATCATCAATTTTTCACCAAATATTTTATATATCAAAAGTTAATGAAAAAATTAAAAACACTTTACACTGCAAGAAATGTTGTTATTTGATTTCACATTTACATTTTAGTTGTCAACTGTCAGCGAAAAGTGACAGCTTTAGTTCGAACTCTTGTAACTTCTTCTTTATTATATCAATTTATATATTTTAGTGTTTTCTTGGTATATTTTAGTGTATTTTAGTATATTTTTGTTTATTTTAGTATATTTTAGAGTATTTTAGTACATTTTATTGTATTTTGTATATCTTAGTGTATTTTAGTATAAATTAGTGCATTTTTATGTATTTTAATATATTTTAGTGAATTTTAGTATATTTTATTGTATTTTGGTATAGTTTAGGATATGTTAGTATATTTTAGCGTATTTTAGTACATTTTAGTGTATTCTAGTATATTTAAGTGCATTGTAGTATATCTTGGTGTATTTTAGTAAACTTTAGTGTATTCATAAAAATAACGCTCAGCTAGATATTTTTAAAATGTATGGAGCAGCACTAAGAGTGGGCAAGAAATTTTGTAAAGGGTGGTAGGGTGTATTGTGAGCAGTTGTGTGCAGAACTTTCTATACAATTGAATGCTTCGGCATCACCATCACTGCATATACCAGCCTAAAACATGGAGCGTTCCAAAGCGTTATATCCTACTGCTAAATAAGTCAGTATTGTTGCAAGCTGAATACTTGCCGGAATGAAACATTTTGAAAGGTGTGGTGGTAAATCATTCAATATTATTTGAAAGGCTTGTTTATTTAACCTGTCAAATGATAGAAAAGTACAATTGAATGCTTTGGCATCGCCATTGAAGGTTGTTCCAGTATGGAACAAGGAGCATTCTAAGGCATTATAGCCGACTGCTAAATAACTCCGAATTGCTGCAAGGTGAATACTTTCTTTCGAACTTGCGCGGCAAAAGATGTTTTAGCAGATCTCAATATCAACAAGTCTCCAGGGCCGCATATGATTCCAGCTCTTGTCTTGAAACAAAGCGTGATTTGATTTACATCAGCACCGACTATATAGTCATAATCAGATGGTGGACATCAACCACGCCCTAGAAGGCCAACGAATACGTATATCCTCCGGTCACTTCTAGTAGCAATTTCGAAAGCCCGAAGTAGGCCGCAGCCTTCACTCCTGGCATGAAGAACGTATGAAGCTCTTTTTTATCAAGAACACGACAGCATTCATACTCACTGGACCTGAACAATTCATTGTGTTAATTTGAATGATCCGACCCACAAACTCTCACGAGGGTCCGAAACCACAACCACCACGATACTTCCATATAGGGGCCATCCTCAATAACCAGTCAGAGCACATCATTGTCTAAAGAGAACAAATAGTGTACTCTGGGGCAACTGATTCCCGTGGAAATATGTGGATTGTCCAGGTGACTCCTACTAGCCTTTGAGGGGCCTGGGCTCCCTTTTACCCCGCAAGACACCAGTCTAAATGGAATAGTAGGTTCCAAAAAGACTATAATGTGCCCCCGGGGGGAACTTGTCTTGAAACAGTGCTCTTTAAAGCTACCGCGTCTGTTTCTATACAAAGTATCATGTCGGCGAATTTCCAAACTGTTGGAAGGTTGCTAATGTAACGCCGATCCTCAAAAAGGGTGAGACTTACAACCCTGAAAATCACCACCCAATTGCAATTTGTTTTGCACTTTCTAAAGTGATGAAAAGTATGATTAATTTTTATCTTGTGAGGTACCTGGAGTCCAACAGCTAACTTAGCGATTGACAGTATGGTTTCCTATCTGAGCAATGGTGCAACTCCATACATCATTTTGGAGAGAGTAAGGTGGTAGCTCTAGATATTTCTAATGCATTTGATACAGTATGGCATGATGCACTTCTGTCGAAACTTGCTGCTTTTGGTGTCGGTGATAATTTTTCTAGATTTATATTAAGCTATATCAGGAATCGCATTATACAAAATGTTATGGATGGGATTTCGTCAGACGAGTTCAAGGTTAATTCAGGGGTACCGAAAGGCTCCTTTCTTTCTCCTACCCTATTCCTTATCTTTCTAAATGACCTTCTTTGTCGAACTTTCAACCCTATATATTCTTTTGCCGATGACAGCGCCATTTGTCATTCCTATTCATTTGACAAAAGACCGAACCAGTTGGAGTTAAGTTCCAAAAGGCAGAACATGAATCATACGATCAATCACGATCTCGCGATAATCTTGGAATAAGGTCGTGTAAATAGAGTCGATTTTAATGTCCGTAAGACGCAATGTTGCATACTTAAGCATAGATCTGTGTTCGGTGCTACACCTGTTACTATGGGTGATATAGGTATTACGGAATCGGACCCGCTTGATGCTCTTGGCATGATATTTCAGTGTGATGTTCGATGGATTGAACACATTTGTCAAGTTTCTAAAGAAGCTTTGAAGTGCTTCGGTTTTCTAAAACGTTGTAAGAAATACTTCACTCCATCCGATCTTCGCACTATTTATACTACTTATCCGTCCGAAAATTGAATACAACTCTCATGTATGAGCCGGATCCCCAAAATCTATTTTGCAGTTGCTCGACCGCATGCAGAAGAGGTCCAAGAGGCTCATTGGAGACAGTAGGGTATCCAACTCTATTGATTCTCTTGAGCATCGACGCAATGTAGATTGTATTTCATTGTTTTATCGTTACTACAATGGTAAGTGCTCTAACGAAATTAGGGAACTTGTTCCCGCTACTCGCACGGTTTTGCGTTTGACTTGATTTTTGTTGAGAGTGCATCAACTTGTGCTCAATTGGCCAGTGAATCGCACTCCGCATTACAGGGATAATTCGTATTTTAGCAGAACAGTTTGTATATGGAATAAACTCCCTCCAGAGGTCTTTCTTGTCACTTTCAATGTAGGAAATTTCAAATCGAATGTCCACAAACACTACTCCCTCTTTCCTCATAACTTAAATTCTTTGTCCTGGTACAACACATTGCATGGGTTCATCCCCTAAGTGCTGGGGAGTACTTTCTATGCAATTGAATGCTTTTGATATAAGCTCTCGTGCAAAACCCAAGCGGTCCTTTCTATTTTTGACACTGAAACATGGCTTCTTTTCAGCCACTCGGCACTGCAATTTTCTTTTTCTTTTTAAAATGGATTTTAACCATTGTGGCAAGTTTTGGAGATGAAGGGGTCATTTTGTACCTCTTTAGCTCAAACCTTCTCATCCTTCGGTTGAGGCTTTCTTTTTTATAGATGCGCATTTTTTCTTTGTAATTCTGTTATTTTTTTATATCGCGTAATGATGTCGTGTACAGTTGATTTGCTTTTTTTGCCGAACTAAGGTTAACCTTCGAAACAGAGTTATTAATAACTATATTTCGCTCTTCGACTGTTTGATTGTACGCGGCATTACGAAAAAATTATCCAACTGACCGCTTGTGATATAAAAATAATTATAAATTAACAAATATAACGGTAATTGAAATGAATTTTTTGCTTTGCCCGACTTTCAGAGTGGCCATAATTTTAAAAGTTTTGGAAATGTATTTTTTAAATACCGTGTTGGAAAATTCTTGGCAATGATTTACCTGACTTCCAATCTGAGCCACTGTATATAAAGATTATTCCAACAAGAAGTTTGTTTTCCAAAGCAAAAGAAAACAAAAAATTTAGATTAAGATGATTCAAGTTTTTATTGTATTGCGAGGAGAAAAGTTCGGCAATTATGAACGAAGAATGATATCTGGCAAATGTCCACCACGACCACGCTGACAGATGCCGATTCTTTCATTAAAGTTTTTAATCACTTTTTGGCAAAATGACGGTCCTATTTTGATTGGTTCCACATAGACTGGCTCCATTAGATTAAAGATAGCCCCACAAAAAATAATCCAGTGATGTTAAATCGCACGGTCTGGCTGGCCACTTAACTGCTGATTGTCGTGAAATTATGCGATCGGGAAAATTTGGTTTACAATAAATTCATTGTTTTATTGGCTGTGTGACATGTGGTACCGTCTTGATGAAACCACATATCAGTGATATCCACGTTGTCAATAATAGGCCAAAATTGGGCTGTTAGCATCTCACGATAGCGTGATGCATTGACCGTTACCGCATTTCCAGCTTAATTTTCGGGAAAAAGAAACGGCCCAATCACGCCTCCAGACCACATAGCGCACCATACAGTGAGTGACACGTTGAACATGCAAAGACCTCTTAATAATCGCCTAACAAGTGAAAATGCGCTTCGTCTGAAAACTTCATCGTGTTGTGCCTGAATGAAGTGAGTAAATCTACGGCGATGTGAATGGTCAGTCGGCTTCTATTCTCGCACCAGTTGAATCTTGTAAGGCTTCAAAGTCAAATCCTTACGCAAAATTCGCCATCTGGTGGTTATGTTTAACCCCAATTGTTGAGAACGTCGAGGAATTGACAAATTTGGATCTGCTTCAACACTGTAGGTCACGGCTGCGATGTTTTCAGTTAAACTACGCAGTCAAGCAATTGCATGATGGTATTGTTTGGTTTGCACTCTTCGTCAGAAGGTATTTATTTTAGTTTTGCTTACCCTTCTTCGGTGTCTTACTAAATACGAGCCGCGAATATGGTAGAGTTAACCCAAAAGGTGGCCTTGTTAGACAATTACAACATCTTGAAATTGGCAAATAAGCGAAACTATATTTTATTAAAAATTTCAAAAATGTTTAAAGCGACTGTCTGAATGTTTCCTAAAACAAAATTTAAAAACGATCGATTTTCGAAAATTTGATGTCTTTATATGAAACGTTTATGAAATGTTTTATTTGTTTTCAAACACTGCATTCTTTTCTCGTTAAATAGACACATAAAATATTGTCTGATCAGAAATAGTAATTAACTTAAGTAATAAAAAAAGTCTTCTGTTTATTTAATGAAATTAAACAAAAACGAAAAATATATAATTTAACTCTTAGAAGATATATATACTGTATGATAACTCTTAAATTCTATATAGAATAATTAGTCTTATAAATATAAAATAAAAATATTATAACTGAACAAAATTGAAATTAAATTTTTGAAATTTAATAATAATAATAATATACTGGATAAGATTTGTTGCTGAATGTAACATTCTTAGTATGGGAACAAAGCAACAAATTTAAAGCATAATTAATATTGGCCAGCTGTGCAGGAATATATTAAAAATAAATAGTATTTCATGTAGAAAAATGTATACTACAATTTTAGATGCTTTTTTATTTGACTTTTTTCCAATTTACGCTGTTTAACTTGTAAATATTCTCTTCGTACATCGGATGAACACATTTCGAGTATACAACATAATTTTTTATAGATTTGTTCGGCCATAGGAACAGTAGTTTCAAAGTCATAATGTTTAAAGCGCATCTGTTGTGATGAAGATGTATTGTTGGAACTACTTAGAAAATTAAATGGTGAAGTAAAGTGTGGATAATGACTGGGACTTGTGGGTGAATGGGCAGTTGTTGAAATAGAAGTTTTAATATCTGCTAAAGTACTGGAACTAATAGATGATGATGTTTTCAGCCAAATGCGTAAAACTGCCTTCATTGTACGCTTTTCAACTATTTCACAATGAGCTACAGCATCAATGGGATAGGTAACAGCTCGCTGTTTTGTCCAAAATTTGGCATTTTTTTGTTGATCGATCTCGATGCGTTCGCCGGAAATACCCAAGGAAACTTCAGTCTTAAAGAATTTCTTATCAATAATATTTAAATTATAACTACGATATACGGGAGCCTCTAACATATCATCTTGACTTAAAATTCGTTCTTCTAAATCATCCACACGTCCTTCGGTGGCAAATGTATTATTACTACCATCTACATCATCCTTATCTTCGGGACTATGAAAACCATCGGCCCCCACACCCGAACAATTAAGAGAATGCAAGGCCATGGCCGCCAATCTAGCCTTCTCTTCTTCTGATGTCATTGATTTCGTAGGTACACCACCCAGACTATTATCTATTTGTATTTCCGTAGTTAAAGGTCTTCTTTCGGCCAAGGTCAAATGTGAAAATCCAAATTTGGAACACGGTTCCCGATGATCTAGCGGAGGAAAGTCTTCTAAGTCGTCATTATCTTCTGTCATATACAAACCATAATGTCGTATCGATTTTAAAGGAAGTTCCGGAAATTGAATTGTAGCTTTATAGCATACTAAGCCAATTACCTAAAATTGCAATAGAAAATATAAATTCAATGTGAATTATTATATTTTTAAATTATTGCAAAGTGGAATTTTAGAAAGCAAATTTTGCTAAAAGTAAATATTTTAAAAAAACTTACATCTGATATCTTGGCATGGGAAAGAACACATATTTTAACAGGATAATTTCTCTCTTTCTCTGGCAGCATACTTAAAAAGACATTAATACGTTTTGTTTGTACCCCGGATTGCGATGTACCGTCGAATTTTGCATATTCTTGAAATTTGTTTTGTACTTGTTTCGGGCTATTGGCCAATTGCAAAGTAAGTTTACTTTTCACTACCTTAGTCTGTTGTTTCTCCTGCAAACCTAATGATTTCCGAACAAAATAATCACTTCGTTCGGGTTGTATAATTTCATCATCATAGTTAACACATTTCGTTTTCGCCGCTTTACGTCTTGCTATATCCATTTTTTCTAATTTTTGAGCAGTATTTGAACGAAATCGATGAGCACCGACCTCTGGATACATTTGTATATCAAAAGATTGCGCTGTCAAGTCAACATCTTCGTCATCGCTTTGGTCAAGGCCAGGATAACAAATGAAATCAACTTCTTGCAGTGTAGGATCATAGTTACGATGTTGAGTTTTCGGTTGTTGTTGTTGCTGTTGTGGTTGACCAACACCAAGTGAACGTTTTTGCTGCTGTTGTTGCACACTGCGTGTTATACCATTTCCCTGATATTTCCGTAAGTAATGTTTGGGTAAATCATCGCTGACCATTACAGTTTCACACATGCCCGTATCATCAGTAGATATGAAGGAATTTCTTATATGGCATAATAACCAATGAGGGTTGGAGTAAGTTGCCATAATCTTAACAGCAACTTCCTTAGATCCTAATTGAATTTTAATTTATTTATTAATTTTCTAACAAAAACCAATTATTCCATAAAAAATCGAAAAATTTGTAAATTTGACAGCTTGTATTTATTAATCAGCTGTTGTAATTGTAATATATATAGAAGCTGGTGTTAATACACAGCTGTTTAAAAAAAATATGTGCTGTTAACTTATTAGAAATAATAATAAAGTTGCGCTTTTTCCAGAATTTATCTAGTCTTTGGGTTCATTTGTACTAATATTTTCACTCGTATTGTGAGGAATACAATTAAGTGATTGCACCTCACTATACTCTATAAATACTAAGAAAGAAATATACAAATTAATTTTTTAAATATAAAATACTTTAATAACGATTTCAGTACAAGATTCTCGTGCAAAGTTTAAAGAATAAAAGTGATATATATCTACAGGGCGGGCAAATTTGTGGCTAGAAATTAATTTGTCGGTCAAATGATTAAATATCAAGAATTGAGATCTTCTTGCTGACGTTTATTAAGCTCAACTCGTTCAAAAATTAAGGCCAACCTACCATTGTTTGCTTCGAACGTTTTTGAACTGGCTGTTTAAATAATTGAACGAAAACTACTCCTTTTTCAACAATATCATCTTTTGTAATAAATCTCATTTTCAATTAGAGGGTTAAACAACCAAAATTTTTACATATGGGGTTCAAAAATCCACAAACAGTACTCAAAAACCAAAATATCCCAAGAAAGTTACCGTGTGGTGTAGTTTGTGGTCGAGCGGTATCATCGAGCCGTATTTTTAACAAAACTGAGAAAAATAACGCCGTTACCACGGTGAATTCTCTGTGCCAATTTTTGTGGCCACAATTAACTAACATTGACAATAGTAACCTTTGATCATAGATTATATTTGTGCTTTGGTTTCAACAAGACGACGGTACAATGCATACAGCCACCTAAATCCAAAATTGAAATACAGTAGTTTCGCTACGCTCATGAGTAATATAGAATTTAGACAAAAATTGTCAAAATACTATTCTTGTGGAATTGCCTCCACCTTTTATTTGTAAATTTTAGTCAAACGCACTAGACAACCCTGCCAACAGCTGATCATGTTTAAACCTTTAAAGATTTAAATTTTTCTATAATAACAAAAGGTTAATAAAAATATGATTTTATTAGGAAAACAAGTATCTAGACTAGTGGTCAAACATTGGCGTATTAAAAAATTCCTATCAACGTGGACACCTTTGGCTACTGCATTCAACTCGCCACCATACAAGAAAATCAATTTTATACGTAATGAAGCGGTACGTACACTAAGCAGCGGTACATTCTGTATAATTTTGTATCAACCTTTAATCCTTTCTATTTTAAGGGTTTATTTTGCATGCCAGAATTACGCAATTATGAAGGATTTTATCTACTTAAAAAAAATGTGACGGATAAAACGGAAGAACTGATAAAGGAAGCAACTTCAGAAAGGCGGAAACGAAAAATGGTACAGATTTTTGACGAATTGTCTGATACGTTATGTAAAGTGGCTGATTTAGCCGAATTTATACGGGTAGCTCATCCACAAGGTAAATATGCTCATGCAGCAGAAGATGCCTGTATTAGTATTAGCGGAATAGTTGAACACTTAAATACTCATAAAGAAATCTATTTGGCCCTGCAAAGAGTTGTGGCAGAAGGTGATATTGTAGAAACAACCGAAGTAGATAAACATGTAGCAAAATTGTTTTTATTTGATTTCGAACAGTCCGGTATTCATCTAAAAGATGAGGAACGTAAAAAGGTAGTACGTTTAAACGACTATATTTTACAATTGGGCCAGAAATTTATGAATGGTGCTGTTCAACCTACTGCTGTTCCAAAAGGACAAGTTCCAGATTTAATTAAAACTTATTTTCCATCTGAAGGAGATCATGTTTTAATTTCGGGACTTTATACGAATTCCTCTAGTGCTCAGGCTCGAGAAGCGGCTTACAAACTATATCTGTATCCCAATGAACGCCAAGAGGAATTACTAAGTGATATGTTAAAATGCCGCCACGTTTTAGCACGAACTTGTGGCTTTGATACTTATGCTCATCGTGCTTTAAATTCTAGCACAGTAGAAAATCCAGAAATGGTAAGAGAGTTTATCAAAGAGTTGTCCATTAAATTACAACCAAGAGCAGAAGCTGATTTTTCATTAATGCAAAATATGAAACGCAAAGAGAGTGATAACGCCCAAGCCACTTTAGAGGCTTGGGATACTCCTTACTATACTTCGGTTATGAAACGTCGAGCTTTAAATGCCAGCGCTAGTGAATTTTTACCGTTCTTTAGTTTGGGTGGTTGCATGCAAGGTTTAGATTATCTTTTGAAATCGTTATATGGCATTTCTTTGCAAAACACAGAAATGGAGCCTGGCGAATCTTGGCACAATGATATTTACAAACTTTTGGTCGTGCATGAAAAAGAGGGATTATTGGGTTACATTTACTGTGATTTTTTTGAGCGCGACGGTAAACCCAATCAAGATTGTCACTTTACGATACAAGGCGGCAAACGCTTAGCTGACGGCTCGTATCAACTTCCAATAGTGGTGGTAATGTTGAATCTTTCACAGCCTCGTTGGATAGGTCCAACTTTGTTATCACCGTCACGTGTCGATAATCTTTTTCATGAAATGGGCCATGCTATGCATTCAATGTTAGCGCGAACTGAATATCAACACGTGACAGGCACTAGGTGTTCTACTGATTTTGCTGAAGTGCCCTCCGTTTTAATGGAATACTTTGCTAGTGATCCCCGCGTGTTGAGGACATTTGCTAAACATTTTCAAACCCACAAACCAATGGACGAGGACATGTTACAGAGGCTGTGCTCCTCGAAACACCTATTCTCTGCTAGTGAAACGCAGTTACAGGTGTTTTACTCAGCTTTAGATCAAATATATCATGGGGATCCTCTAAAACAGGGATCAAACACAACAGAAACACTACAACGATCCCAAAAAGAATTCTACAGTTTACCTTATGTGGAAAAAACGGTAAGTTTTAATCAACTTATATTTAATATTTTCTGATAACGTTAGTATTGATCAAAAACAACGTTGATAGTCACATATTCTAATGTTTCCTCTAGCTACTTTTAAGCTAATTCAATATTTTACTGCTCCTTTGACTACAATCGTTAGGATATACAGTGTCGGACAAAACTAAAGTACGGACCTCTACATTTACGCAAACGGTAGAGCAAAATTACCTTACATATTTGTATATACTAAATATACAAAAATGATAAAAAGACTAATGATAGCATAACAGGATGTTCACGTTTCACCGCTTATGAGTGAGTGTGTGTTTTTTTCTTTCTCATTAAAAGATATTTTTTGGTTCTGCACATACATTATTGCTAATGGATGTAACGTGGATGTTTCATGTTTTCTTTCGCTTTCACAATCATTTGATCTCAATTCTATAAAAATCTGTGGAATAATGTAGATCGTAAAATATTGCGGGATACCTGCAAAAATAAGGATGACCTTTTCCAATAGGTAGAAATCGCCAGAAAGACATCTCTAAGGAGGTTTTGTGTAATTTAATTGATTTAGTGCCACGCATATATGCAGCAGCTTTAAAAAATTATAGATAGGTATCTAAACATTAAATATGTTAAAGTTTCTATTAATTTAATTGAATATGGGCTTTAGTTTCGTCACGCCGAATATCCTTATTTTTTATAAATATTTTTATTTTAAATGAGAAATCTTGTTAGGTTTTCTTATTTTACTAAGTATAGCGTATAATACATCGTCTTAATAAATCATTAATAAAAATTTGAATCCATCGGAGTTCTAAAATTTTATTGAACTACGTTCAAGCAAGAACAACCCCGTGTTTTAGTTTTGTCTGATACTGTTAATATTTTTAAATAAGTTTTATTATGAGAATTTCATGAAATGTTTATTCTAAAATAAGAAAAATTAAGAATTGAGCATAGTCAAAACAAATAAAATTAAAATAAAGTCTATTGCTGTTATCAGATTTCTGCTGCTTCTAGTTTTTATGATTGATATTCCTGAATCAGTATTAACAACCATGCTTGTTATATCTAAACCCTGTCTTGCCTACCAAAAGTTATTAACATTTAAGTTTTTGATTTTGTTAAAGTATTCCTCGAAAGTTTATGTAGTAAGCAGAAAATTCATTTGAATTGAATTTATTATGTACACTTTTTCAATTCTACCTTAAAATATACATTTCGCTTCCTTTATTACAGGCTTGGCAGTTGAGATTTTCTCACTTGGTCGGTTACGGTGCAAAGTACTATTCATATTTAATATCGAAAACTATTGCTTCTTGGATATGGCAAACTTATTTTGAACAAAATCCCTTTAATCGTGAAGCGGGTGAAAAATATCGCCAGGAAGTTTTAGCTCATGGCGGTGGTGTCCCCTCTCGTCAACTCGTAGCCAATTTCTTAAAACGAGATCTCACTCCAAAAAATTTGGCGCAAAGTTTAATACATGAAATAGATGTTAATAACGATAAAATCAAAGATATGCTAACAGTATATAAATAAAGAAATATAGAAAACATCCTTCAAGTGTCATCTAACATAGCGAAATATTATTTTAGTTAATTTAAACTGTCACATTTTTAATAAAAATGTTGGAATTTCATTAAACAAATTCATATTTCACACTTAAACTAACAACAATTAAATAAAAATAATTAATGGTGAACGGCTGGCATTATCTCTACACCCACAAATTCCTTGGCGATGCGTATTCCCAGAAAAAATAAACCAAAACTTTTTACCACAGACCTTCAATTGATTTAAAAGAATTAGGTTAGTTTTTTTTCCTAAAATGATTTAACACAATTCTCATATATTTACCATTGGAATTCATTGTGATAAATGCTCTTGATGAAATTTATAGCCGAATAATTAGTTTGTACCATTTTCACGCAATATTATTGGAAGCGGAGGAAACTATAAAGAAATGTTCAAAATTTTTCTTTAAAGTATCAACGATTGTGAATGCAGCAAATGATAGTTTGATTATTTAAGAGGGATGCCAGACGCAGGAATGGTATTTCCTTGGCAATGTTTTGTTTGTGTTTAACGGCCGGTTTTTTATTTTATATTTAAAAAAACTTTTTTATTAACACCCATTTCAGTTTTCCAGTCAAAAGTAATTACTCCTTGTAAAATATTAATTATTATTATTATTAAATAAAATTATAGTTATATTATTAAATATTAATGTAACACAAAGTGCAGATTGCACATGCACAGTTACTGACTAAAGAATACATTCACTGAGCCAGTTCACATTGGATTAATATTTGTTCCGCTCAACTTTTGTTTTTTCAAAAACACACTAGACTAAATATTCCAGCACAAAATTGTATACACAGCTGTGTGTGTGTTAGTGTTTTTTATTCTTATCATGTTTGTTTTTCATTCGGTATACACCACCGTATACGCATTACAAAATAAATATGGCTGGATTAAGTGATGATGAACAGTTTCGTTCTAATTTTATTTTCTGTAAAATTATTTTTATTCTTATTCGACCTTTTTTATTTTAATTAAATAAAAAAATTTTTTTCAATTTGTTATTAAAAATTAATTTTTCCTGAAGAAACTTTCCATAGGAAAGCGAAATATTGAAAAAATATATCGTTAAAATTTAATTAAAAAGACTGTTTCAAAGATTAAAACATATTTAGGTAAAAAAAGATAAAAATAAATATCATAAAATCGATTCATCTACTTTTGAATTCATATTCATATTAACACGACGACACAGACTATAGCCTGTGACGACGATAGCCAACTGAAGACTAAAGGCCGTGTCAGATAAAACTTTGTTGCTTTGCGTGACATTTGAAACTTTAAAGCAAAAGCGTAAATCAAGTGGTGTATGTCACAATAAACTTTGACAACACTCATGAAATTTTTGTTTACGCCCACACACAAACACTAATAATAAAAGCCAGGTGTTTGTCAAAGCGCGCAAAAAGTTGAATGTTGGTTAACTTTTCGCTTTGCGCTGCGTCAAAAGTGCTTTATGTGGCAACTTTCATACATTTACGTACATTTTAACTCAAATATCAAAGCGAAACTCTGAAGCAACGCAAAGCAAAAGTTTTATCTGACACGGCCTTAAAAATCGCTCTTCCAAAAAAAACACACAAGATCTATGTTTTCATAAATGCATGTGTATTAGTTTTGTTCTCGTTGTGCGGGGTTGAAGCTGGTAGAAAAATTGAGCCAACCAAATCTACCCCCCTCACCGAAAATGCCCACAAACTGCCATGTCAGACCAGCACAACTAATCCAATGTGAACTGGCTCACTTAATACAAAAAACGGTAGTTGGATAAAGCTAATCGACCATACTGAAGTCATGAGAAAAATAAAAGGAGTTCTGATCTACCAAAAAAAAAAATAATAAACCGGAACAGTTTTACAAGTTTACATTATATAACATTAAACATGAATTTACCATGGCTCAATAATTCATCGAGTGAGTAAAAAAATAACACAATTGTGTTTTGCCCAAAACTTAAAAATTAATATTACAGATTACTTGTTTATCAATTTGTAAGTTTCTTGCCCTGGCACTTTATTGATCGAAAATCTTCTGAGCTACTATATAATTAAACATTCTCAATCTTGATAAAATGTAAAATAAAAATGACTAATCACGATTTAGCAGACGATTTTCGAACAGTCATGTTTTAAATACCGTAATATAATAAAACATATTCGTATAACAGTTTTAAACAAATTGTTAGATATTGGCAACCATATTAAAATCAGCTGATTACTATAATTTGTTTGTTTACAACCAACAGCACGTGTAGTTATAGTCTGAAAATTGCAAATTTCTTTGAAAAGTCGTAATTAAAAATAATTAAGTTAAAATGAGTGTTGAAAATGTTTACACTTCCATTGCTTGCAACCGTACAACAGAAAGTGCAGACTGGGGGAAAAATGGTTTAATAGTATATGGAGCATGTAATGCTGTTGCAATATACGATCCACAGGTAATAGTTTATTGCAGTTAGTACATATGGTCAATTTGTTCATTTTAAATAAAACTGCACTTAAGTTTAAGGGATATTCAGCAAAAATAACTCACACATATGTCCAGCACACGAAAAGAGTCAACACAGTTAAATGGTTAAAGTCGTTTGAACAAGATAAAGAGGTTTATTGCTTATCCGGCTCCGATGACAAATTAGCTATTTTGTGGAATATTGAGAATCCTAACAAAGTTAAGAGTTTTGAGTTAAAAGGTCATGAAAGTGGTGTTAACGCGGTTGATGGTTTACAGCGACTTAATGAGGAATGGATATTAGCCACTGCATCTGCGGACTCCACAATAAAATTATGGTCTTACATTGAAAAAAGTGGTGAGCCATTTTGCAAACAGACTATACTTTTAAATACAGGATTTTGTTTTACCCTACGTATGATCTTATTAAACAAAACCGAACAAGTTTTACTAGCATTTACTGCTGATGATGAAAGCATAGCGCTTTGGGCTGAAGATATTAAACAAAAACGAAATAATGAACTCAACTTTCAGCCGGTACACAAACTATTGGGACACGAAGACTGGGTAAGGGGCTTAGATTTTGTGCGTGAAGGCGAAGATTTGCTGCTGGCTAGTAGTTCACAAGATAATTTTATACGTCTGTGGCGCATTGCCCCCAGAACAGAAGAGCAAGTTCGTAACAATAAAGTAGACAAAATTAATTTATTAGATGATGCTACTGAAGAAATACGCGTTGAGGAGAAAATTATACAATTAACCGAAAATTCTTGGTATGCCATTAGTTTAGAGTCTGTGTTATATGGCCACGACAATTGGGTTTATGCTGTACAGTGGTATAAAACTTCAGAACAATCTTTACATTTACTTTCGGCTTCTATTGATAAAACTTTAATTATATGGCAGATTTGCAAAGAAAATGGCATATGGATGGAAAAGGTTCGTTTGGGGGAAGTCGGTGGTAATTCTTTGGGTTTCTTTGGTGGCAAATTCTCTAGCAATGGTAAATCCGTACTGGGCCACAGTTATCAAGGTGGTTTCCATATTTGGAAGCAATCCGAAGAAAATGATGCCCTGTGGTTGCCACAAGTAATCGTAAGCGGTCATTTTCGAGAAGTTCGTGATTTGGCCTGGGAACCGCAAGGTTTATATGTAATGAGTGTTTCAGCTGATCAGACAACACGTATTCATGCTCCGTGGCATTGTGATTCAGAGACCTGGCATGAATTGGCACGTCCACAAATTCATGGCTATGATATGCAAGCTTTAGCTTTATTATCACGCTACAAATTTGCTAGTGGTGCTGAGGAAAAAATTGTACGCAATTTTCAAGCTACGGCCAATTTTATTGAAAACTTTAGACGCATTACTAAAGTCCAGGACGACCAGGAAGGCGACAAATTGTTGAAATGTAAGTCAATTTTGAATTTTTGCTTAGAGTTATAATCAGAGATTGTAATATTTTTGAGTTTTTGCATAAAACTCAAGAAGTTATTTTCAAATGCTTACAAAAAACTCAAAAATATTGTGAGCTGCCTCAGCTTTTGCTTTTATTTCAAGTATACATAAATCGCAAATCAGTTTTTGCTATTTATTTTTAATTTTGATTTTTTTTAACAACTTTGCAACAATTTCGGAGAATCCTCGGCTTGAAATAATAGAGCACTAAACGTATTTTACTTGACGTGAAATAAAACTCAATGAGAAAACTGATGTTGTTTTTGTTATAATTTTTTAACTCATATGTAGCATTACCCAAAGGAGCTTCAGTACCTTCATTAGGTCTATCAAACAAGGCAGTTTATGCAATTGAAAATATACCTGCCGAAGAGCGACATGTTAAAGATGAATATCCGGAAAACTATTTTACACCCATCAGTCTAGACGCTCCACCGCAAGAAGAGACCCTTATGCAAAATACTTTATGGCCAGAAGTGCAAAAATTATATGGACATGGTTATGAAATTTATGCATTGGCATCATCGCCCGATGCTACATTATTGGCTTCATCTTGCAAGTCAACAAATGCAGAACATGCCCAAATTATTCTATGGAATACAGTAACGTGGAAACAAATACAAAAATTATCGGGACACCAGTTGACAGTAACACAAATGCGGTTTTCACCAGATGGCCTTTATCTACTTTCGGTTTCACGTGATCGCAAATGGTCTTTGTTTAAACGCCAAAATTTGAATAACGAAAATAATAAATTGCCTTCATTTGTTTTAAGCGCCTCCACGGATAAAACAAATGGTGTACATACGCGCATTATTTGGTCTTGTGATTGGTCACATGACAGCCAATACTTTGCTACCTCTTCTAGAGAAGGAAAAGTAGTTATATGGTGTAAAACGAAAGAAGAAGAAAAAGAAAATGATAAAATATCTTCTCTAAATGGTTGGGAGGCCATTGATATTTTAGAACTAAAAAATGAGTCAATAACTGCAGTAACATTTGCTCACACTACTCATGCAAATGGTGCATATATTCTGGCTTTGGGTTGTGAAAGCGGCTTAATACAAGTCTTTCAATTTAATAGAAAATTTACTTTGTTGTTGTCACTTAATAACTCGTAAGTAGAAAAAAATATTTTCTTTTTATCTTTTTATTATTATTATTAAAGTATGTAATATTTTTTTATTAATTTTCCAGAGAAGCTCACCATTTAACAGTAAAACGCTTACAGTTTAGGCCCTGTTTTAGTGATAAGAATCATTTCCAATTGGCAAGCTGTGGCGATGATTGTCTAGTTAGAATATATCAATTAAATATTTAATTTATTATCAACTGCTATATATTCATACAAACATTTTAAGTAAATTAGATTTAAAATTATAATAACAATAGAGTGTAAATATATTTTATTGGTTAATTTTATTCCCTTTTTGTTTAAACTAAAATAATAAAAATAATATTTTCATTTATAAATTTAATTAATCAATGTCCAGATTAAGCTTATTACTAGACAAAATATTAAAAATTTTAAAATTTTATTAAGAATAATTAGAAAATTGTAACGCCGTCTGGTGGCTGCGGTGGCCTTAAGCGGCTCTTTCAAAATATACTTCTTAATACCATTCAGAAGAGCTGGAAAATAAAAAAAAAATATTTTTAGATTCATGCGTATATGAAATGCATTTGTTAGGTTGAAAGAGATAAATAGCTGGCGGTACCAGCGTTTCGGAAAAAATTCTTTATTTCTTTATTTTTAAAAAAGTGTGCAACGGAAATTAACACTTAATTTATGTTTTGATAAGAGATGGAACAGTATCATCAAACTCTAAGTTAATACACACTATTGTAAAAAGAACAATAACAAAATACTATTAGGAACAATGATGCGATGATCTAAGAAGGGCACAAGGGCTGTCTTAGCAATTTCCATTTTTTTAGAAATCGAAAATTTAGTGCAGTAATAAACAATAAGTAAAAATACATTGATTACAAAGAAACAAATTATAGTTATCTCGTTTTTGTTGTTGCTTTGTAGCGATGCGTAAAAGCGCTCAATCCAATTTATTACAAGAAAAAATCTAAAAGTTTCTATACAGAATCAAATGAAATGTTTGGTTTTTGTCTCCTCAGAAGAATGTTTAAATATGGACTTGCCAACTTTCTTACCGAAAAACTGGATTTTTATGTGATATAAAATGTTAATCAAAGGAGACTTCAGCAATTTGAGGGTTTCCCATTCCCCAGAACGGACCATTCTCTTTATTCACAGTAACCATTCAAATTAAGATGTGCCCCGTCACTCATTATGATTTTTTCATGACAATCGGTGTTGTCATAGGCAAGCTGTAACATCCTATTGGCATATGTACGGCGCCGTAAATGGTCTTGTGGAAGAAGCTGCTGTCTCAACCGAATCTTATATGGAAACGAAAGCAAATCCCTGTGGCCAAAGTTGTTCTTTAAACACCAAACTCTTGAGCACGGCGTCGAATTGAGGTTAATGAATTGTTTTAAACGCTTACTTGAGCAGCAGTAATGTTTTCAGCCGATCTTGTAGTATATTGTGGTCCATGCTTGAGCCTATCATTCACAACACTATAAATAGTGTGTTGCACGTTGTTTCCCCCAAAAATTTCACATAACTTTCTCATCATCACAGTAATTGATAAATTTTGATAAAATATTTTAACGATTAAAACAGGTTGGTTTACCGAATAAATTTGTCACGTGCCTACTTCACGACTGCCTAACATGAACTGTCAAGACTAATGTTTACCAAAATGGCGGCAAAACAAAGTAGTATACCTTCGCGGCGGACACCTTGTATTTTATAGAATTATTTTATTATTACATTTTTACTGCGGTAACGTTATAGGTAACGATATAGAACTCAATGTCTGTGGAGACGCTTTTTAATAGTTTCAGGTTGCATGATACACGACATACTTAAACTGACAAGAAGGCACGATTGTGCGATGAATATGTAGACACTACAGCTGAAAGTCCATACCACGCGTTCTACGCGTACACGCTTTATACGCGTCTGTCAAAAAAGTAGAATCAATGTAATTGTATGTGAATGAATGCTTATGACGCATAGAACGCATGAAGTAGGTTTACTTTTTACTTTTCTACGCGTCGCAAGCGCCATGAAAAAATTTCAGCTGTTTTTGACGTCGTATTATTTCTGTTATTTTGATTTTTTAAACTTTGGTGCAAAAAAACTACTCACTTCCCTTTCCAAAAACAAGGGACGCACCCAAAAGCGTCTTCTTTTCTCTTGAAGTTTTCCATAGGTCCTCGTTACACAAAATATCATATACACAAATTTATTAAATTCTGTAAATCCTTGAAAAATTTCAATTTCAGTTTTCATTTTTGCAAAAAATTTTTTTATTAGATAAAATTATTTACACCACAGCTGATCATAACAAAAAACTTGGCGCATAAAAAGCGTTGCGTGTAACTTGAAGTTTGAAAAGCGTAGAACGCGTAAAAAGCATCAAACGCATACAAAGCGTGTGCGCGTAGAACGCGTGGTATGGACTTTCAGCTTACACGGGTTATTACGCATACATACAAAACTTTTATCTTGTTGGTGAGCAAAAATCACTCAAAAATAGTTTTGCGGATTTGCGCTGGCTTGGGCAAACTGCTGTACAAGGATTAATAAACTGTTTTTTAATTATCTTTTGCTGATTTCATTCCTGCATAGGACACATGTGAACAGTGAATCAGAAGGCGCATATTCATATGATAAAGTAATATTCTTTTGAAGGATCTATCAATAAGAAGCGCCCGAGGCGAGAAACGTAAAATTTAAGTGAAGTTATATCGTACAAAAGTTACAAAGTTGTTTTTAAAAATATCTTTGATCCAGTCTTACTTGTATTCAAATATCCATTATTTTTCAGTGATCTAAAACATAATATACTCACATTTCATAATTTCTTCATAATCCAGATCATCCCGCAAATGACTACTACCGAATTTATCTCTAAAGGATGTAAGAAAAATCATGTTAATTTGCCTTGTTAAATATAACCAGAGACTATAAACTTACAACTCTTTATCTGGTATTATTTTAATCAGTTCCCACATGCCATCGTTTTGGAAATCATAAAAATCTCGAGAAAAATTTCCAACCGCTTTAGAAGTACTAACAAATTTACGCGTTAATTTCATAACCCTGTTAATAAAGAAGACATACAACCCAAATTATTAATAAAAATTAATTCGAGCTAAAAATCTTTAACCACGCAGCCACTATTTCCGATAAATTAAAAAAAAAAAATTTTTTAAAGCACTACTAAAGGGGTTTTGCAACAAAAAAAAAATGATATCTGGCAAATGTCCACCACGACCACGCTGACAGATGTCGATTCTTTTATTACTTTTTGGCAAAATGGCGGCCCTATTTCATTATTTACATCATGGATTTTGAGTTTTAAGGCTAAAGTATGAAAGTATGATTAATTTCCATCTAGTGAGATACCTGGAGTCCAACAGCTTGCTTAGTGACCGACAATATGGTTTTCGTAGGGGGCGCTCTACGGGTGACTTGTTAGCATTCTTGTCGGAACAATGGTGTAACTCCATACATCATTTTGGAGACAGCAAGTTAGTGGCTCTAGATATTTCCAAAGCATTTGATAGAGTGTGGCATGATGCACTCTGTCAAAACATGTTGCTTTTGGTGTCGGTAATAATTTTTCCAGATTCATATCGAGTTTTCTCAGAAATCGCACTATACGAGTTGTTATAGATGGGATTTCATCAGACGAGTTCATGATGAATTCAGGGGTACCGCAAGGCTCCGTTCTTTCTCCTACCCTATTCCTTATCTTTCTAAATGACCTTCTTTGTCGAACTTTCAACCCTATATATTCTTTTGCCGATGACAGCGCCATTTGTCACTCATATTCATTTCGTAAGAGACCAGGCCATTTGGAGGTTAGTTCCAAAAGGCAGAACATGAATGATACCCTTAATCACGATCTTGCGACAATCTTGGAATGGGGTCGTGTGAATAGAGTAGAATTCAATGCTCGTAAGACACAATGTTGCATGCTTACGCATAGATCTTTGTTTGGTAGTGGTGTTGCATCTGTTACTATGGGTGATATAGGTATTACGGAATCGGAAGCTCTTGATGTTCTTGGTATGAAAATTCAATGTGATGTTCGTTGGACTAAACACATTTTTCAGGTTTCTAAAGAAGCTTTCAAGTGCCTCGGTTTTCTAAAGCGGTGTAGAAGATACTTCACCCCATCCGATTTCCGTACTATCTATACCACCTACATCCGTCCGAAAATGAAATACAACTCTCATGTATGGGCCGGCGCTCCAAAGTCTATTTTGGGGTTACTCGACCGCGTACAGGAGAGGGCCAAGAGGCTCATTGCTGACAGTAGGGTATCCAACTCTATTGATTCTCTAGAGCATCGACGCAATGTGGGGTGCATTGTACTGTTCTATCGTTACTACAATGTTAAGTGCTCTAACGAAATTAGGGAACTTGTTCCTGATACTCGCACGTTTTCACGTTTAACTCGATTTTCGATGAGAGCAGACCCTTTTGTGGTTGATTGGCCAGTAAATCGCACTACGCATTACAGGGAAAATTCTTTTTTCAGCAGAACAGTCCGTATGTGGAATAAGATCCCTCCGGAGGTCTTTCCTGTCACTTTCAATCTGGGAAATTCAAACTGAATGTTCACAGACACTACACCGTCTTTCCTCCTTCCCGTAACCTAATTCTCTAGTTCTGGCACAATGCATTGCATAGGTAGGGGTCATCCCCTGAGTGCTGGTCCTATAACAAAAAAAATCGATTTGATTGGCTCCATATAGACTCCGTGCTTAACATAGTTGTGAAATTTGGTTTGCAATAAATTGACTGTTTCATTGGCTTTGTGACATATGGCACCGTCCTGTTAAAACCACATATTAGTAATATTAACGTCTTCAATAATAGGACAAAATTGAGTTCTTAGCATCGCGCGTGATCCATTGACCGTTACCGCATTTCCTCCCACATGTTCGAAAAACCTAAAAACGTCCCAATCAGACCTCTAGAGCACATAACGCACCATACAGTAACACATTGAGCATGCAAAGGCTTCTCAGTAATCGCTCTATGATTTTCAGAAGCCCAAATGCGGCAATATTGCTTGTTGACAATCACCGACAGGTGAAAATCAGTTTCGTGTGAAAAATGATTTTTTTGAGAATTTATGGCTTTAATACCTGCACCAGTTGAACCTTGTAAGGCTTCAAAGTGAAATGCTTACGCAAAAATTGGTTTTGGATAATTCCAATTGTTAAGAATGTCGAAGAATTGATAAATTTGGATCTGCTTAAACACTGTGGCTCACGGCCGTGATGAACTAAAATTTAACGACCAAATTCTTAATAGCGGTTTTAGAAGGACGTTTATGTTATCCGAAAATATCGCAAACTTTACGAAATGTAACTTTAACAAAACCACTCATTTTCATAGTGGATTTTAATTATTTTAATGCGATTTTCGTGCAAAATTGAATTCATTCTAACAATTGGCAATGCATCCACTACGAATACGTCAAGAAACTAAATGCCAAAACTATCATGTTGTTGGTGTTGCCACAATTGAAATAATCGTAAAAAATCACGATAGTTCGCCATTATAATTTTAATGCTTTAAATTAAAAAAAATATTATTGCGAACATGAAGATTACAACTCTGAATGTTCAAGTTCCAAATTAACAATAAAAAAGCATCGCTTCCTCTGACAGTTAAATCGATTTATGTTATCAAAAATTTGAAAATAAATTTTCTTTGTTTGCAAAAAATAAAAATAAAACTTGAAAAAGTTTACAGTTCAAAATGTTATGGCGCATTCAGATGTCAACAGACAGCTGTAGTTTGATTGGCGCAATTAAACAATTAAGTGCCACCACGTAAAAAGGAACTTAGTGGCCGACTATTTAAATAATAAAATGCTCACCTCGTGCTCAGCGTAAACACAAAATAACTTACATTTTTTCCTTTTTAGATAACATGAGTAATGTATCGTAAAGAAGAGCTAATGGTATATTAATGAAAAAGACACAGATGATGAATAAATAAAAATTAGTTGACATGTAACCGGTTGGAGCCAATAAGGTGTTTTCCAAAGGATTTTCTTTCACATGCTTTAGAAAGATTTGAGTGTTTTGACCCAAGGTAGATTTAAAGTTTTTTCCGGGTGTAAAATTACGTATATCAAGTCCACATCTCTTAAAACTATAAAGAGAAAAAAATAATTAATTTACATAAATGTGGAAAACGCAGCGGTCAGTCATAAAATAAAAGATGCGATTGTTAACGAAATTTTATTGGGTGTTTTTATAAAAGTGGCAACACTTTTTTAACTGGCGGTCATTTTATCAGCTGTCAACTGATAAATGTTTAGTTTGGTTTGATATTTAAATATGAATAAATTGGCGGCTGCAAAACGCTTCCAAATTCTTTAAACTGGGCCTAAAACAAGATTGCCGTTGCTCTCGATTTTCATAAAAGCTTACTTTTGTTTGAATGGAAACGTTAATAAACAAAACTGCCGTATTTCGAGTGATGATATTCCTCAAGTGAAAACTGACACTGTTACATTGGATTTTCTTAACTTTGGATTTTCCAACGGCTCACCCTCCTTAAATGTGCGGATTATTAATTTTTTCCTTTATCAATTGAACAACAATTGACTGTGCAACATATTGACAGAGCTTGTGTCATAAATAATTTACTGAAGCCAACCAACGAATAGCTAAACGTTTTGGACCCATGCATTGGCTTCCCAGATTGTGCGATTTAATGCTGCTGAAAGTTATTGAATCTTGATAGAATGGTTTGGGGCGTTTCAAAAGTGATGATTTTCGCAACAGAAGACAAGAAGAGGCCTGGTCAGCCGAGCAAGTTTTAAACTGAGGAATTGGAAGCACTACTCCACCAAGATTGTTGTCAAATGCAAGAAGAACTTGCATTATCATTGGGAGTCATACAACAAATCATTTCTCTACGTTTAAAAGCATTTGGCTTCATTCAAAAAAAAAGGAAATTGGTTCCCATATGAATTGAAGCTAATAATCGTTGTTCTTGTCTGAAATGATGCTTAAACGCTACAGAAAGACGTCATTTTTACATCGTTTTATTATTGGTGATGAAAAATTCAAACATTACAATAACTCCAAGCGCAAAAAGTCATATACATATAAAGCCTGGCCAACCAGTCAAATCAATGCCCATGAAGCCCAGGTAATGTTTTAATTTAGTGTGATCAGAATGGGTGTTTTGTATTATAATCAAACATGGACTAAGTGTTACCACTAACAAAATAAGAAGCACTAGTTAAAAAAAAACGTTAGATTGCGGACCCATTATAAATTGTTGTATTTTGTCTCTAACATCGTTTTATAACTAGATATTTTTAAAACAAAATGATAAATTCATTTTTACTCACTTAATAGTTTCCAAGCCACGTCTGTATGCTGCGATAATTGTTAAATTTGTTATTATATCGACAGATATGCAGGCCATAATCAAATTTTTATTGCAGTATGTTACTTGAGCAATACCGATAGCAATGGCAACCAGCAAACCCATAGGACCATTTAAATTATCAATATAGCCCGGTTCTGGATCCGTCACTGAATGCGAAACTATAAAAAGAATAAATTTAGCAAACAAATACTTAAAAAGCAATCAATTTTGAATTATACGAGTATTACCAATTGATGGACGAATTATTGTAATTGGCAATTTGTCGGCAAATTCGGCAACTACTTGTTCGGATAGATTTTTGGTAAAACTGTAGGCATTTGGAAATTTGGAGTATCTATAAGGAAATATTTAAATATTAATTAATTTTTAAAAAATAAATTATTTTATTATAAGTAAGTCCTAGTCCAAATTGAGAACAAAGATTTCCAACTTGTTTCGCCAAGAAATTCTTTTTACAAATGTTGAGGTCGGTTAACTTTTTTTAGATCATAATTGAAAGCCCTACTTTTTTATTCTTCTAGAGGTGACAGTTGTCAAGAGATCGATTTTTAATAAGTCCACAAGTGTTTACTGGATTTATTTTTAGGTTTTGGACATGATTTTATCACTGTTAAAAACATATGTTACAAGTTCTTTATTATATTCATGTATATAAATTTAAGCGTAAAAATGAAGTTGCCAGATCTTTCATTATTAAAGGAAACTAGACGTTTTAACTCGCCTATATATAGAAAAAAACATTGTTGCAAACCATATGCACTATTAAAAACATCAAATCTAGCTGCTTAAGCGTTGCTTAACAGTGTTGTTAACAAAATCATACACAGGTGAGTAAATAGGACAAATTCAAAGAAATTAAGTTTTGGCGTGCAATTTTTTACAACTGAAAAAATTCAACTAGTAAAACAAAGTCACATTATTAAATAAAAAACATGGGCAAAATGTTGAAAGTAATGTCTTTGTAAGCGAATTCTTAAACTATTTTGCCCCAATAACAACTCCAAGGATTTTTTTTAATTCCATCTTAAGGTTTATGTTTTTTCTGTTTTGTTTATGTTTTTCTAATTATCCGGTATAACTGCAATTAGGCCAGTGTCCAATAAGCGAGAGTTTCAAAGGAATGAAAGAATATTTTTCACAATTGCGTTTTTGCGTCTTAAACTGCTGTAACAACATTTGTAAAAACAATAAATAATTAATTAAAAGTCAAGTTTTTATTAGTAAAATTTACTATTTTTAAATATTTTTTTAGTGTAAAATCATATTGTAAACATTTTTGAAATATTAATTAATGGGTGGACAAATTTGAGGTTGGGATACCTATGATAGAGATATGGGAATTAATAATGAAATATGAGGTCGACCGAATGTCTACCTCTAGCACGCCGGCCGATACACACCCTCGCTTATTTTCGAATTTAAACTTTCAGAACGTTAGTTGATTGTGAGTTGTTCATGTAAAGCTGGTCTTTTAATTGGGCCCAGAAAAAATAATCCAGCGGCGTTAAATCACAAGAACTAGGCTGCCAGTAGATATAGCCAAATCGAGAAATTACGCGACCGGAAAATTTTTTTATGCAATAACTAAATTTGTTTTGTTGGCTGTATGGCTTCGTCTTGCTGAAGCCAAAGGTCACTGATGTCAACACTAGCCAATTTTGGTCACAAAAAAATGGTTATCATGGTTTGCTAGCGCAGAGAATACACGGTGGATGTAAACAATCGACGATCTTCTTTAATTCTTGAACGACTTGAACTTTACAAGCGTGAAGATGAAGATCTTTATGCAAAATGTTGCGTAAAGTGCCTTTAGTGATGCCTAATTGCAACGAACGTCGACGAGTTCATATGTCAGGCTCATTCTCAACACTTTGCTGTACAGCGGCTATGTTTGCATCACTAAAGCCACTACGAGCATATTATTTTGGTTTATTATCAGCAACAATACCGAAAGCATGAAATTTAGCTATTAAAATACGCAGGGTGGTCTCAGAAGGAGCCTGATTATGAAGAAAAGCTTTAATTTTACGAAGTGATACAGTGAAATTTTCACCATTCTGATTGTAAATTTTTACAATTAAAATTCTTTGCTCAATTGAGTAACGTTCCATGCTTAAAGTTACTCAACTTTTTATGAGATAAACGTCAATGGATGACAGCTCAATTTTTCACATTTAATGTTTTGATAGATTATTTACTTTCTAACCTCAAATTGATCCACTGATTAGAATGTTCTTTTTAAATATTCACTTTTATAAAGTTTTTCTTACTTCATTTTAAAAATTTCAAGCACTTCAGCGTCCAAAGTTTCAGCAATTTTTATAGCTGAGCGCCAATTAACTGGAGCATCGCAAATCTTGTGTTTGAAATAAAAGTATTTAAAGAAGTAACTAAAACAGATAAATCAGTTGGTCTTACCTCTTCTTTAATAAACGATTGAAAAGGACTAACGTAGGCCGTTGAGACATGAATGAATGCTAATAATTTTTTAAGCGTTACAGCTATTTTTAGTAATTCATGGGTGCCCCTAGTGTTCATTAAAATGGCTGTGCTCAAAGCACTGTCGAAACTAAAATATAAAATAACAAACAAAAAATATAATTAACGTTATGGAAGGTTATTAAAAAAGAGCTTTACTTTACTAACCGAACATTGGCTGCACCATGTATAATAATGTTAACATTTTCCAAGCGTTCCAAATCTTGTGGAGCAATTCCCAAACCGAGTTTAAAGTTATCTCCAGTAATAGGAACAATTTTATCAAATGCCCTTGGCTGCTCTTGGTGTAATCGCTCAAAGACTAAATCGTTAGAAAGTTCTTTTAAACGTTCCCATGGAGTTTTATTTCTCTTCTCTCGTATCAGTAAATATATTTTTGATACATCCGGACAATCTCGCAGTAACTTTTCAATAAAACTTTTGCCCAGATAACCTAAAACGAAACGGATACAATGACTTTTTAAAACTCTACGCGTTTAAAATCTTCGTTGAAGTTAAATAAAAAAGCTAAGCCAACTGGCAACACTGTTAATAAGAGTAATGTGAATAGATTTACATCCGCGCCTGGCCATGAAGCCTTAATCAGACGGTGGATCAAACCACTGCATAATTTGGAACGTCATGCTCGTCCTAGGAAGCCGAAGCTATAATTCTATGCAACAGAACTTTCTAGTTGCAACTTCGATGATTCCAGAGCAGGGCTGCAAATCATCACTCCTTGCTTAAGAGTTGAAGACTTTCCAACTCCTGTAAAGAACACATGTCTAGCATGCTCACTGGATCTGGGAACATTTCATCGGGTAGGTGTTATTAAAGGTGAAATGAACCCAGCCACCATAGAACCATAGACTGATATGGGGCCGCGAAACCACAACCACCACGATACTCCCATATAGGGGCCAACCTCAATAATCAGTCAGAGAACAGTTAAATGTCTACAGAGACAAATAACGGAACTCTGTGAGCTTACTGATTCCCGTGGAAATAAAGTGGAGTGTCCAGTTGCACCCTTGGGCTCCCTTTTTCCCCCAGTTGCACAGGTCTGAGTTGTTGCTATCTCCAAAGACCATATATATGTGCCTCCGGGGGGTAAGCGACAATCTGTCAAAATTAAAATACACTCGTTCTTATGGTAAAAGTTATTTTGACGATAGCACAGCTGCACGGCTATGTGAATACCGTTGTAGCTGCCGCCAGCTTAAATTTATTTCTATTTCTGTTGGCTATAAACAACAAATTAGTGATGACAATACATCAAGGACTATCAAATAAATGAGTGTTTTGAAAACTTTTAAAAGAAACTAATTATCAGTAAAAAAGTAAACGAAACGTCCCACTGTGCATTGTACAAACTGCGTCGATTTCTATGAAATTTTATACTCGCAAGACAACAAGCATTTCCACCAAATATGTAAACAAAAAAAAAAAACAAAAAAATAATAACACAGACAAAAACACCAAAACAAAGCAAACAGCCAAGTATCCAAGCACCTAAAGTTGCTGGTAAGTATGGGGGTTGTGGGTTCGATTCCCAACGAAGACCTTGGTTTTTTTCACTACAAAAATAAAAATTGACTGTCGGTGGGGCTGCTCAGCGATGAAGGCATAGTCACTGGTCGCTGAGCTGTCTTATATACGGCAGTTAATTTCCGACTATCCTTCTACTTTCACCACCTGTTTCATCTATTCTCTATCCCTTTCCTAAAGAATGTAGCACGGTACTTGACTAAATAGGCATTGTTGCCTGAAGTGCTATTTCTCTTTAAAAAAAAATAAAAAAAAAAACTGAATGATAATAACAACAACAGTATGGAGTGATTTTTAGAATATTTTTAGTCCCAATTTACATTGTACGATTTTTGTCGTTGCAATTTATGTCGTTCTTTAAAGTTGCATTCGCGTATGCATTTGACGATTTTGTATTCATATACACACAAACTTCACATTTAAAATTACGAATTGTGGACAAAACGAATTGCAAGAGTTCACTCGCATGTGTATTTTTTTTAGTTCCTCTCTTCCCCTATTCTTTCTACACCCCTTATTTACCAACAAACTAAGAATTGCAGCGACAAAAATCATACAATATAAATTGGGACTTATATGTGCGAGAACCGCTTAAATCAATTAAATAAGCACCACTTGCTGGGAAAATTAATTAATTTAAGTTCCAATTTACATTGGACGATTTTTGTCGCTGCAATTCTTAGTTTGTTGTTGTAAATAATGTGTGTAAAGAGAATAGGGGAAGAGAGGAACTCTACAATGACAATAATTTTCCAGTAGAATTAACTAACAGATTAATTAGACAATATGGTAGTTATAGGCATAATTTAGGAAATACTACGGCAGAACCAAGAAATTATAAATCATTAACTTATGTTCCTGGAATATCAGAAAGATTAAGAAAGTGTAAAATATATATTTTTTTTTTTTTTTTTAACTCTCAAAATTATTTATTGTATCTTCTATAAAAAGAACTAACAATAAGTTATAAAATCTTAAATTCTAAAAAAAAGTTACATTAGTCCCGACCATGTCAGAACTAACCTTTTGGGTAAAAAAAAATTGACATTAAAAAAAAAAAAACAAATGTTTCTAAGATGTGTCATCTGTAGCATTGACGATTAAAGCTGCGGTATCCCTCTTTTTTAATCGGCTATGTCCACTATAATCCAAGATATTGCGAGCAAGGGGATTAGGATGGTCTTCGAGCTTCATCAAGTATTTGCCTGCGTATTTGATGATTTCTGTAGTCACCAGCGGTATGTCTAAGTCACAATGTATGTTTGAATTTCTGATGTACCATGGGGCGGAAGTTATCAACCGTAAAATTTTATTTTGCATACGTTGGATTCTATCCACGTTTGAAGCTGAGGCAGTGCCCCAAAGTTGGATTCCATAAGACCATATTGGTTTCAGAATACTCTTGTAAATTAAAAGTTTGCAATCTAGGCCAAGTCTCGAGTTCCTGCCAATGAGCCAATTTAGTTGTGTTAGCTTAAGTTTCATTTGTGTTAGCTTTGAGTCAATATGATGTTTCCATGTAAGGCGACGATCAAGATATATACCAAGATATCTCACATAATTATGGTGAGGAACAATGTGATTATTGATTCGAACGGGTGAACAATTATCTCTTCGCAGGGTGAAAGTCACATGAATGCACTTTTGAACGTTCACTTTAATTCTCCATAATTTTAACCACAACTCCAACTGAGTTATATGTTGCTGAAGATTTATTGAGGCTTGATAGGAGTTTTCGTGCGAACTTAGACACGCTGTATCATCAGCAAACGTAGAAGTGTGGACAGTTTCACTTACAGGCATATCGCAGGTATATATCAAATATAAAACTGGTCCAAGAATGCTACCTTGTGGTACACCTGAGGAAATTGGTTTGGATACACTTACGAAGTCTCCTTCAACAACAGCAAATTTTCGTCCAATTATGTAGCTTTTCAGTAGGTTGCTCATGTTACAAGGCAAGTGAGCGGTCAGTTTTAGAAATAGACCTTCATGCCAAACTTTGTCAAAAGCCTGTGAGACATCAATAAAAATAGCTGAACAATACTTCTTCTCTTCAAAAGTCCTTCTTATCACCTGAACCAATCTATGGGTTTGCTCAATTGTGCTATGTCTACTTCTAAAACCAAATTGATGGTTTGGGATACACCCACTATCCCTTAGCATTGGAGACAATTTATCCATAAGCAACTTTTCGAAAACCTTTGAAATAGTTGGTAATATACTTATGGGCCTATATGACTCGGTTTTGGTAAGGTCTTTACCCGGTTTTGGAATCATTTTAACTTTAGAAATCTTCCAGTGGTCAGGATAGTATTCAAGCCGTAAAATGGCATTAAAAATGAATAGCATGATTCTGACTGCAATATTGGGGAGCTCCTTCAACATTTTGTTACTTATGCCGTCCATACCAGGAGCTTTTTTCGGATTTACTTCAGAAATTAGCTTTTGTACCTTACGCAACTTAAACTTTAAGGGTCGAGGGGGTAATCCAACTACGCTTGGCAAACTAACATCATCAGTACATATGTGTGGGGTGAATACATCTTTCAAGTAATCGGCAAATAAGTCACCTTTTTCAGCGTCCCTTCTTGCCCAATCTCCACTGATATTACGTAGGGGTGGCTTGTACTCAACGGGCCTTTTAAGGTTTTTTGTAGCACGCCATAAAGAATAATTGGAGTTTGGTGTAGCATCGAGGCCCTCCAGATATTTCTCGAAAGATGCAGTTTTTTCATATGCTAGTAAGTCTCTAAGCCGCTTTGTGCATTCTCTAAGTCTCTGCCTCTGCAGGGGCGATCTGTGTTGTTGCCAATCTCTTCTAGCTCTTCGTTTTTCCGCTACGAGACGTTCAATGTCTGCAGAATAGATGTGACCTAAAGTAGTCTGCGGATGTTTAGTTGTTGCAAGCTGTGCTGCTTGTTTAATATTTTCACTAAAAGTTGCAAGGCTACACTCCACATCCTCCTTTGTTTCTAGCAAAATATTCTCCGAACAATGGGTGCTGAGATATTTTTTAAAACTCAACCAGTTGATGCGACTGATCATATTTGTATCAGGAAAAAACAAATGTCTTCTAAGCGGGCTGCAAATAGTTGCAATGGTTGGAGAATGATCCGATGATAAATCCATGAAAGATTCTACAGTGACTAAATTTCTTGAAATATTTTTTGTGACAGCAAAATCTATTACATCCGGAATTTTTTGTCTGTCGGTAGGCCAGTATGTAGGCTGACCACTCGATGCAACATCTAAATCATTACTGCTAATAGCGTTGTACAATGCTCGGCCCCTAGGTGTAATTAAGCGCGAAATATATGACACAGATAAATATATAATTGCACACAAAACATATAAGACATTAAATAAATTATTTAGCAGTATGAAGGATAAAATAGGGAAAATGGAAATATCAGATGTAGTATACAGGATACCATGTGGAGGAAATGACCAGGTGAACTGTGACAAAGTTTATATTGGGACAACAAAGAACAAACTTAAAACAAGATTAGCTGGTCATAGATGCGACCAAAAATATAGGAATATTTCAACACAGAAGACATCCTTATCTTCGCATTGCAAGAAATATAATCATTATCCAAAGTTTGATGAAACATCAGTATTAGATATAGAAAAAAACTACAAGAGACGTTATATGTTAAAAATGTTAGAAATTGTTAATGTACCAAATGTAAGGTGAATAAATTTCAAAACAGACACAGACAATTTAGCGCAGAATTATAGGTACTTAATACAAAAGACACATGATTTGTTATAATTATTTCATAGGAAAAATTTGTTATTTCATTTCCGTTTCTTTGTTTTTGTATGTTTAAATATTTGAAATTTTAATTTTTGTATGTTTGTATGTATGAAGAAAATTATTTTATATGTTTTGTCAAATGTTTTCAAAAATCTTTTTTTTCAAATTGTTATAGTTTTTTGTTTTTGTAAAATATAAAAAATAATTTCCTGAAGAAGCTTTCCACAGGAAAGCGAATTATCGAGAAAAAATAAAATCGTTAAATTATTTAAAAGACCATTAAAAGATTAGTTCATATTTAATTCAATTAATAAAAGGTCGAATAAAAATAAAAGTAATAATCAAATTTTTTATTATTTATAATTAAATAGAAAAAAAAAAATATATCAGATAATTATAATGTTGCTGCGTTTCTCAAAATAATAAGGTAGCTGCCTAAGCGGCAGCAAATGCACCTGGAGAAACTTGTAATCGTGTAACCCACTGTGTCGAATGTGCTTAATAAATAACAAGTGTTGTTAATATTTCATTAAAAAAAAGCCTGTTAAATATTATTTTTTGTAAAGCAAAATTAAATAAGTCAAATTTGTATTTTGCTAATAAATTAAATTTAAAAAATAATTTACATTAGAACTTACCAGTGCCGCCTGTCATAAATAATTCTTTATTTTTATAGAAATCCGTTATCAACATGATTACAAATTTTCACTTAATAAATAAAATTCTGAAAACACTTAATTTTGTTATCAACTTATAACAGTATTTTTTGTTATTTTTTTTTAAAAAGTTTTTTGTTTTTTCACTTATATTTCGTTATAAAAATTCTTAGATTTAATTATTATTTGCGATTAATTTAATATTTAATGAAATTTGATAATATAGATTTTATTACATTAATATTAAACTTTATTTTTAGAAATTTGTTTTAAGTTATTTTTTCTAATATTTAAATATTGCTTTTATGTCACTAATTTCTGTTTATTAAAATCCTTAATAATTTTCTTTATAATCCTTTCAGCTAAGAGTTTGAAAAAATAAAAATTTAATACCACTTTAGTCGAATTCAAAAGTTCAACTAAGTTATGGAACACAAAATACCATAGTCTATAAGGTATTCAATTTATAGCTAATGAAATTAATAAATAATAAAAACAAAAATTAAAAATTCAACAACAGAACTTATAAATTATAATTATTAAAAAAATCCACTCGAATCCCTAAATACAACTGCAAGTAGCGCTACCTATGAAGAGGTTATGTCTATATATAAAGGGTTTTCTAACACAAAATAAAACAAATAATATCAAAATTATGAATGAAAAAATATATCTGGCGAATGTCTACCACGACCAGGCTAACAAATGATAATTCTTTTATTACAAATTTTAATCACTTTTTGGTAAAATGTCTTATTTCGTTAATCACATCATGGATTTTGAGTTTTAAGTCTGAAATCGATTCGATTGGCTCCGTATAGACTCTGGCCTTAACATAGCCCAACAAAAAATAATCCAGTGGTGTTAAATTACACTATCTGGTTGGTTATCGTAATATATATTTCCATCGACAAATTTTGTTTGCAATAAATTGATCGTTTCATTGGCTATGGGACATGTGGCACCGTCCTGTTGAAACCACATAACAGTGAAGTCCACGTCGTCGACAATTGGGCAAAATTAAGTTGTTAGCATATCGCGATAGCGTAATCCATTGACCATTACCGCATTTCCGGCCCTATAACGCCTCAAGACTACGTCGCGCACCATACAGTGACACGTTAAGCATGTAAAGGCTTCTCAATAATCGCTCTAGAATTTTCAGAAGTGCAAATGCGGCAATTTTGTTTGTTGACATACCCTGACAAGTAGAAATGGACTTTATCGGACTCAATTCTTGCACCAATTGAAACTTGTTAGGCTTCAAAGTCAAATCTTTACGCAAAATTCGCCATGAATAACCTCAATTTTTGAGAACGTCGAGGAATTGACAAATTTGTATCTGTTCCAACACTGTGGCATATGGCCGCGGTGTTTTTAGTGGAACGACCCGGTGGAACACGCGTTTATGCTTGCACATTTTATATCGAGCCTGTCGACTCCAATTTAACAATCAAATTCTTAATAGCGTTCTCAGAAAAACATTTATGTTGTTCGAAAATAACACGAATTTTACAAAATGTAACTTTAACAGAACCACCATTTTCACAGTGCGAAATTGAATTCATTGTAACAATTGCCAATGTATCTACTACGAATATGTCAAAAAACTAGGTGTCAAATTTATCATGTTGCTGGTGTTGCCACGTTGTCAATAATAGGCCAAAATTGAGTTGTTACTATCTCGCTATAGCGTTATCCATTGTCCGTTACCACATTTTCAGCCTTATCTTCGAAAAAAATGGCCCAATCACGCCTCAAGACTACATCGCGCACCATACAGTGACACGTTAAGCATGTAAAGGCTTCTCAATAATCGCTCTAGAATTTTCAGAAGCCCAAATGCGCCGATTTTGCTTGTTGACATACCCTGACAAGTAGAAATGGACTTTTTCGGACTCAATTCTTGCACCAATTGTAACTTGTTAGGCTTCAAAGTCAAATCTTTACGCAAAATTCGCCATGTGGTGGTTCTGAATAACCTCAATTTTTGAGAACGTCGAGGAATTGACAAATTTGTATCTGTTCCAACTCTGTGGCACATGGCCGCGGTGTTTTTAGTGGAACGACCCGGTGGAACACGCGTTTATGCTTGCACATTTTATATCGAGCCTATCGACTCCAATTTAACAATCAAATTCTTAATAGCGTTCTCAGAAGAACGATTATGTTTTTCGGAAATATCACGAATTTTACGAAATGTAACTTTAACAGAACCACCATTTTCACAGTGGATTTTAATAATTTTAATGTGATTTTCGTGCGAAGTTGAATTCATTGTAACAATTGCCAATGTATCTACTACGAATATGTCAAAAAACTAGGTGTGAAAATAATCATGTTGCTGGTGTTGCCTAAATTGAGTTGAGGTGTTGGCTAAAATTGAGTTGTTACTATCTCGCTATAGCGTGATCCACTGTCCGTTACCACATTTTCAGACTCATCTTCGAAAAAAATGGCCCCATCACGCCTCAAGACTACATCGCGCACCATACAGTGATACGTTAAGCATGTAAAGGCTTCTCAATAATCGCTCTAGAATTTTCAGAAGCCCAAATGCGCCGATTTTGCTTGTTGACATACTCTAACAAGTGCAAATATGCTTCGTCTGAAAAATTTATTTTTGTTTAGAAAAACCAGCCAGTTGTTCCTAAATGAATTGAGTGAATATACCCCGAGGTGAATGGTCGGTTGGCTTCAATTCCTGCATTACTTGAACCTTATAAGGCTTCAAAGTCAAATCCTTACGCAAAATTCACCATATGGTGCTTTTGGATAACCGCAATTGTTGAGAACGTCGTGGATTTGACAAATATGGATCTGCTTTAACGCTGTGTCTCAGGACTGTGATGTTTTCAGTTGAACTACCCGCTTAAACCTGGGTTGGTGTTCGCTCATTTTGTATTGAGCCCGTCGACTCAAATTTAAGGACCAAATTCTTAATAGCGGTCTGAAAAAGACGATTGTTATGTCCGAAAATATTACGAATTTTACGAAATGTAACTTTAACAGTACCACCATTTTCCGTAGTGGATTTTAATTATTTTAATGCGATTTTCGTACAAAATTAAATTCATTGTAACAATTGCCAATGCGTCAAGAAACTAAATGTCAAAACTATCATGTTGTTGGTGTTACCACAATTGAAAAGCCCGATATAAACTACATCTCATATGGATCAATGCCATCCATATTTTCAAAAGAAAAACGATCAACATCGTTCGTAAAGGTAGCTCTGAAATGAGGTCTACTGATGCCAGCAAACGATATATTATCTGGATATGAGAGAGCTGTAGGGTCTAGTCTAAACTAAATTACTTTCCATCCGTATGAGTCAAGTTGTCTATTTTTCAAGCCTCTTAAGCCAAAAATAAGCCACGTCGCAGACAACCATTTCGCATAAATTATAAATTCTATTAAATTAAATTCATGACTGATTATACTTGTAAATTATGATTAATTAAATAATATAGTTTTAATGCAATTTTGAAGAGGTGACAAGCAAGCAAGCAACGTACATGTGCATATTAATTTTTTACGCTACGCATAATTATGACATCATGCACACATGGAATAAATAATCTTTGCATTTTTCAGTACCAGAAGTAGAGAAATAAAAACTAATTAAAATTGTCTTGATAGTGTTTATTACGCCTGCTTTTTACAGGCCTCAAACAGCTGATACAAGCAAATCTAAGAGCAAACAAACCGCCAATTATTTATGGTTACAAACAAAAGTTGTCCTTTTTTCTTTTTTTTTCTCCGGAACAGTACTCAAGAGATGATCCCTACTCATGCAATGCGTTGTACCAGAACTAGGAAATTACGTTATGCGGAGGAAAGAGACAGGAAAGACTTCTGAAGAGACTTCATTCCGCATACGAACCGTTCTACTAAAAAACAAATTTTCCCTGTAATGCGCAGTGCGTTTCACTAGCCAATCAACCACAAATGGATACGCTCTCAACGAAAATCGAGTTAAATGCAAAAACGTGCGATCAACGGGAGCAAATTCCATAATTTCTTTAGAGCACTTGCCATTGTGGTAATGATAAAATAGTGAAGTGCGTCGACGCTTTAGAGAATCGCTGTCCCCAATGAGCCTCTGGGCCCTTTCTTATACTTCAAAATAAATAAGAGTTGTATTCCATTAATGTGTTTTTCGACAAGCGGTTTGTTTTTCAATTATGACAACACCAATACAAACATGATAGTTTTGACATTTAGTTTTATGACGTATTCGTAGTAAATGAATGGATTGGCAATTGTTACAATGAATTCAATTTCGCACGAAAATCGAATTAAAATGGTGGTTCTGTTAAAGTTATATTTCGTAAAATTCGTAATATAACCGTCGTTCTGAGACCGCTATTAAGAATTTGGTCATTAAATGTGAGTCGACGGGCTCGATACAAAGTATGCGAACACAAACGCGTGTTCGTTGGAGTTGTTGAAAAATTCGCAGACGTGAGCCATAATCTTGAAGCAGATTCAAATTTGTCAATTCCTCGACGTTCTCAACAATCGGGGTTATCCAAAACCACCATATGGCGAATTTTGCCTAAGGATTTGACTTTGAAGCCTTACAAGGTTCAAACGGTGCAGAAATTTAATTTTTTTAGACAAAGTCCCTTTTCACTTATTATAGTATGTCAACAAATCAATGTAAACAAGTTGCCGCATTTAGGCTTCTGAAAATTTTAGAGCGATTATTGAGTAGCGTTTGCATGCTTAACGTATGGTGCGCTATGTGGTCTGGAGGCGTTATTTCCCCTTTTTTTCGAAGATTAAGCTGGAAATGCGGCCTATTCTAGACGACGTAGATATCACTGACATGCGGTTTCAATAGGACGGTGCTACATATCACACAGCCAAAATGAAACGATCAATTTATTAAAAACCATATTTCCCAGTGTTAGACAAAATTTTCGCAGTACCTTCGTTCGCTGATTTGTATCTTTGTTTTATGCATTTACGCACAATAGTGCGTCCACAGTGCGTGTTTGAAACAAGACAAATTTTTCAAAAAAATCAAAATTTTTTTTCCATTGAATACTTTGGACTTCAATCTTTTGTATCAACTGAAATGTGAGTTTTCGTTTGTACGTTCCTGTGTGTATGTGTGTGTGTGCTTGAACAGAATGCGACGGCAATACAAATCGAAGGGGAAAAAATCGAAATGTGCAAACAAATAGAGAATTTTATTTTCCATATTCTGCGTGTTCAATTGCAAAATTATCCATCAGTTGAACGTTTTTCAAAGCAATTGTTAGATTGTTGGGAATGGGGCAATTCCAATGGACGCTACCACAAAAAATTCATGCGCTTCCAGATAATTTTTGCCACTTTGCTCAATAAAAAACAAGAATTGATCACAAACGTATTTCCCGGTACTGCACAAAATTTTAGAAACCATGATTGATTGGGGAAAAGAGCTGTCTTAGCTGCGAAAAATGCAGATATTATGGATATTAATGTGACAATTTTGATTGACATTCCCGGGGAATTTTTTACCTTAAAATCGATTGACTCTGTTAGCAATCAAGACGATGTTTTAAATTATACAGTCGAATTTTAAAATTCGCTTGAGTTACCGGGACTGCCGCCCCACCGCCTACAAGTGAAAGTTGGTGTACCAATTATTTTGCTGAGAAATATCTGCCAGCCAAGGCTTTGAAAGGGGACATGTTTAGTAGTTAAAAAAGTCATGAAAAGTGTGATTGAAGCAAAAATATATGGGCAAGTGTGTGTTGATACCACGCATTCCTATGATTCCTCAAGATTTGCCGTTTGATTGTAAACGGCTTCAGTTCCCAGTTCCCCATACGTGTTGCTTTTGCAATGATCCCCGTTTTTCGCAGGGTCAATGATAAGGCATATGTATCATGTTCACGTGTTAATAAACCAACTGCTTTGTTTATCTATACCGCGAACCAAATTCAATCCAAGAATGTAAAAGCATTGCAATATAGTAAGACGTATTGTATAAGCATACAAAAATATAAATATAAAAAAATATAAAAACGAAAAAAAAAATAAATTGTGTTCTTTCTGATTAATTTTCTTGAATGATTAACTTTTTTGGCGCACACAAAAAAGAACGCTGCAGAATAAAAACAAACCACAAATGACTTGCAAAGCAGTCACGGGCACGGTAGTCTATAATATAAAAATAAGTCGGGTTTTCCTTCCTGACGCTATAACTTTAGCACGGACCGATTTCCACGGTTTTGCATTCGAGCTCCGTGAGGATACAGCCATTTTAAGTTTTTAATTAAATTTTCATAAAAAAAAGCGATTTTTTGTAGGTGATCCCAAATTATGCTTACTTTTGCGAAATTCCTCTTATTTACGGAGATACAGCCATTTTAAGTTTTTAGTGAAATCTTCTTAAAAATAGGTCGTGTTTTCTTTCCTGACGCTACAACTCCAGAACGCACGAACCAATTTCCACGGTTTTGCATTAGTTGGAATGTCGGGCTCCGTGAGATTCAGGAACAATTTCAGTACGTGGTGTGTGGTATCCCTCACGAAGCTATCTGGTGGCAAACGTGGCGAACGGGTTTGCTAGTAAAAATTTAAATCATCTTAATAAAAATTTTGTGTTTTATTTTGTTTTAGCAAACAAACTTCTTGTTGAAACACCCTTTAGTACATAGAATAGACAGCTTGAAAGCTTGTTTAGAAATCTGAAAAATAAGTTTAGTTCATCGATAATCACATTGAATTTTCGTGCCGAGAACATCATGGCTTACGATTCCTTAATACTTATGATAACATCCATAGTAACAGATGTAGCACAATTTCTAATGTCTAACCTTTGCCTCAAAGCTGTTCTTCAAAGTTCTTAAACTTAATATTGCCATTTCCCGTAGTAACTGGCCGGTTTGTATTCGATGGCGAGCGCTTTCGATGCGTATGCATCATTTTCAAGCCACGGTTTAGTTTGTACTGGTAGTAGTGTTGGCGTTCAGGCAGTTCTGTTATTAGGTTCGTATATATTCAGGTAAGCAGTGAACCTAACGATACCTCCGTCTTTTATTATTATGTAGGTACGTGTGTCCGTCTGAGGGGGTTTTTCATTTGCCCGTTTGCATGAGTAGTTTTAATGGTGTGAAAATTGTGTCTGAGGTCGTGTTTACCTGTTCGTTTATAATGTCGTTGTTGAATGTTTTTGTCTTGTAGATTTCCATATTTTCAAGAATGTCTAGTCTTCGTCCTTTTTTGCTAGGATGTAATAATGTCATACATTCATCTATTTCCCTTGGTGAGTGTCAAGGTGTAATGCAAAGTTTGAATCTTCTCTTTTCCGTTTGTATGAGCGTATGTGTTCTGTAAACCTTGTTTTTAGTGTTCGTCCAGTTTGCCCTATATAGGTTCGTTTGCAGGTACAGGTAAGTCTGTATACCCCGCTGGAATTAAATTTGTCAGTTGTTTCTGTCGTTATTCTGAGATAGTGTCTGAGGGTGTTTCCACTTTTTAACGCTGTGAGTATTCCTTCTTTTTGAAAAAGGTTAGTTAGTCTGTATATTTCTGGTCCTGTGTAAGTAAAGGTGTGCCGTCGTGTTGTATCGGCTGTCTCCTTGTCTTCTCTATTTCTGTTCTTAGTGTTGTATTGTCTAAGTAGTTTATCGATGGTAGTGGTTTTGTAGCCGTTATTCATAGCTATGGCGTAGATTGTGTCGAGTTCCCTCCTGTACTTATCTGGAGTAAGTGGAATTATCCCAAGCCTATGTATCATATGTCTAAAAGCTGCTAGTTTGTGTTAGGTAGGGTGGTTTGAGGTGTTGTGGATGGTAGTGTCCGTTGTTGTTGGTTTTCTATAGATGTCGAATGTTAAATAGTCAGTTCCTCGTGTTATAGTGATGTCAAGATAATGTAAATTTCTGTCTTGTTCTTTTTCCATTGTGTATGTTCTTAAACTTGTTTGCATTTTTTCTTTATTGCTAGATCTTTCGCTGGAATTAGACATAAGAAATGTTTATATTTAATTATTAATTTTAAATTATTTTTAATATGTCGAGGTCAACAAAAACCTTTAGTTTATATCAACTATTGGCGTAAACTTAATGTGATTATGTGATTTGTTAAACTTACCTTAAAAGCTATTAATTATTAATCTAATTTATTTTCTTTATGAATTTTGTATTTATTTTTCAAATAGTTCTTATTAAATAAGTGTACATTAATATTTAATTTTTATTAATTAATTAATTTATTTTTTTAATGTTGTTGTTGTAATAATTAATGTAAGTGTTAAGGATTTAATATTTTAAATACCCTTAAATAAAACATTCATTATTATTATAATTTATTATTATTTTTATTATAAGTCATTCATTACATGTGTATATACGTACGTTTTCCTTTTTTTACGATTTTTGCATTAATTAGTATAAGTATTATTATAATAACTTCTTAAAATACTTATTTATTTAAGCTTATTTAATTAGCATATTATGCAAATTCTTTTTTTTTTTGTTTTCTTTTGGATCTTTTGGTATTCGAATTTTTTCTTTAGTCCTTTTTGGTGTATGTATGTATGTAAGTATGTATAAATGATTTAAATTGTATTTATTTTTAAGTACATATAACTAGGTATAATGTGAAGTTTGTTAGTTATATTTATAATTATCATAAATATTGATAAAATGGTTGATGATTGGTGATAGTTAAGCTAAAATGGTTGTTTTAATCATATATGTATGTATTTATGTATGTAATTTTTGCTTTTTTTTAAATTTTAAAGACCTTAAAAGTTCTTTAACATTTCATCCATATAAAAATTGTTGCGTTCTTTTTTATATATTTTCTTGCTTCGTTTAATTAATTTGTTGTTTTTCTGTGAGTGTCATTTTTTATAAAAATTATATTTTAATTATTTTTAACTATCGCTTAAAATGTATTTCTATGAATATTCTTTTCTAATTGTTTAACATTCGACTAAAGTATATTTTTGGCTCATTTCAATTGAATGTCAAAGTTTAAGAAATGAATATTGTAGAAATGTTTATTATTTAACCTTTAATTAAAATTATAATTATAATAACTACAAAACATAATTAAAATTTAGGGCTCTGTAAAATATAAAATTTTTTAAAAAATATACTTTTCCTTTTGTTATATCTTTTAAGGCTTAAATTACTTAAATTAATGTATGTGCCAGCACATGTTTAAATTTAAAAGTTAAAACGGCGCCAAATCAGTTGTCTCTGGCTCAGTGTTAGCAAAGCTTGTTTACCAAAATTACCATGTAATTTGAATAGGAAATCGCCAGAAATAATCGCCTGAATAAATTTATGCAATCTAGGTAAACGCAAATTTTATTTGTAAAGCTGTAAATAATTTATACTGCGTTTTTTAAAAACAACTTTGTGCAGCGAAATTAAATTTGAAAACCTAATTAGCGAGTCTTTTAGGTATTGTCCAAATATTCAAAGAAAACTGTTTCTGCCATTTTTAATAGATTTTAAATTTATTTATTTTTATAGACAATTTTGCTAGAAATATAAACAACGTTTAATGCATCAGCAGGATGATTGAACTCTAGGAATATCACTAACTTTTGCGCTTCAGTGACCAAAACAGGCGTGGAAATGAATTTATTTTGTTTAAGCTCAGACTTTTATTTGCTGCGTTTTTAAATAACACGGTGTAGCAGCGAAAATAAATTTAAAACCTAATTGATGAGTCTTTTAGGTATTGTCAAGTAAATCATAAAATCTCGGGATATTTGAAAAAAATACTATTTCTGCCATTTTGAATTTATGTATTTTTATATATAATTTTATTAGGAAAAAGAAGTTCAACATTCATTACACCACCAGAATCATTAAGCATTAGGCTAATCACTAACTTACGGATTTCACTGACCTTTATTGGCTTAGAAACATAAATGTTTTTTTAGCTAACACCTCAGGATTAGTACTTAGCCGAGAGATAGTACTAAAATGGGTGCGATTAGAAAGTGAGCCACTAGGAGTGCCTGCCAAATTGTCAGATAATTATTGCCTCTGTTAGATATGACGTGTACTTCCTATGTGTTGTTTAAACGATCATTGTCTTACTCAGCAGCATCGACAATGACCAGATGGCGTATTTAATGATCTTTTCGTTTCGAATATCGATAACGTTGAGTTGGAGACAGTGTTAATCACAATTCTGCGGTCACCCTAGTAATTTTGTCGGATAGATATTTAGCCCTACCTTATCTAAACTATGGGACATATATGCAGTTAGTTAGTGGTGTGGGGTAACCACCGCTGCTTTGACCAACCTTTCATACAACACATATGTGATAATTTTCATGTTACCGCCTAGCCTTTAAGTCCTAATCTGAAGGTGATATTATCACTGACGTATACACACCTTAGTCGCAACTTTTAACAGCACATTGGCAGAGCAATGCCCTCATTCCTTGTTGGAGAAAATGACTCCATCCAACTTCTTGTCCTGTTGCATATGCAAGTTAGGACATTAGATGTTAAGCTTGCGCTAATATTTCTTCGGTAGCTTTTTAAAAGCAACCGATTTAAACCAATAGCCTCCACGTTACTCTTCAACAAATAACCAGAACAGGGTCGTAGACCTACTAGCAACTGCTGTATGTCACTGGTCAGACTCCAAGAGACATAGAACTCTTTGGGGCTCTTGCTAGTCCTGGCGACTGGTGCCGTCTTTTACCTCCGAAAGCACATCTCAAGGTAGAGAAGATATCCATCCAGACTGCCTTCTATGCAACAGTAAACTTTTCCAGCTTTTCCTGCTTAATCAATATGTTGCAATAGTTATGATATTTAACTATTATTTTATGAGGCCATCAAGGAGTTATGCTACTTGGTCATAAATTAAATATTTCGCAAAATTTATTTAATAATACAAGCTTTTGCTTAACTAAGCAAGTAATTTTAATAAATTAATCCCAAAAAGTTATCCTTTCGTAGAAATGTAAATATATTTTCTTTTATTCTTGATTTCAGCTAAGATAAGAGCCCTTTTTTGTTTATTTATTAAGTAAAAATTAAGCGTTTCGCATATAATAATTGTATTAAAATTTTTAAATTATGCACATTTATTTTAAGAAATCATCTCTTTTTTTCCTTTTATTAAAAATCAAATGTTTTGGTGGTTTTAAATAAAAACATAAACAATTTTAAACATTTTTTGTTTATAAAGTATTTGCGAAGGAACTTGTAAAAATGGTCCCTAATAATAAATACATTATTTATTTATTGTGTATGAATAAGCTGTTGGTTTTAAATTTCTTTACATAATGTGCATAATTTAAGAGAAAACTAAGCGAGAAAGATTTTTGGACGGAAAATAAATTTCAATTTTGAAAAAAAAAAATACAATTTTAATAAGACATTTTTAAATTCTTTTTGTCTTGTATTATTTGTATTTATAAATTTAATCATCTTTTCGGAATTTTTCACTGCAGTGCATTGCTATTTTTAAATGCAACTTCTGGCAACGTTGTGTTTTTGCCTATAATAAAAAAATTCAGTGTATACCTGGGTTTGTCTAAGACCGAATTTACATTGTACGATTTTTGTCGCTGCAATTCTTAGTTTGTTGGTAAAAATTGTGTAATTTTTTTAATTCCTCTCTTCCCCTATTCTTTCTACACCCCTTATTTCCCAAAAACTAAGAATTGCAGCGTCAAAAATCGTACTATGTAAATTCGGTCTTACATGAAAACACTAAGTGCCGTTTTACACGCTTCAACTTTTGTTGCTCAACTTTTGTTTTTTTCATTAGCTTATACACCTTCTCTTTCTTTCTAATGGAAAAAACAAAAGTGGAGCAACAAAAATTGAAGCGTCTAAAACGGCACTTACACTCATTTGAAAGAAGCAAATGCATGTGACATGACTGTAAATGGCAACACACAACTACATTCAAAGATTTTAGTATTTGACACCGACCGGCTTTAGCAGTTTCAATTACCTAAAAAACGATCGTCCCACTCGATCGCTGTTAGTAAAGCAGAATATGAATCTTTAATCTTTTAAATGTTTAATTTTGTTTACAAAAACTTTTTCTGCCTGCTTAATTATTTTCCAACGAAGACGTGTGTACTCGACATAAACAGAATAAAATGTTTCTGTCTATAAAAGTAGACGTTGCGTGTTGGTTTTTTTAGAAAATAATTTATATTTTTATTCGTTTTTAACAAGAATCTTGTAACTTTCGTTCTTTCAAAGTAAGCATCGCACAATCAACTGAAAATGCGTATGTAGTGCTTCTTCTCTTGAAAAAATCGTTTCGTAACGGTACTTCTACATAATTTGTTATTTCAGCTTAATACAAGCTATAAATAAATAAGGATGCCAGACTAACGAATATTCTAAAGTGTACGTTTCTTGAAAGATCTTTATTTGCCCTTTTTTGAGGGGAAAACAAATTACATTTGATTTGTTAAATAATAATACGAATGTGATTTTTTTTATATTCACGTCAAGTTTACTCAACATTAGACGACCGTACCGACCGTAGGTCATAACTTGGTGGTGGCCGACCCATTGTGGGTGATTTTAGCGTCATCCTCGCCCTAGAAGGCCTTCAGATACGTATATCCTCCTTGCTGAAAAGTTGGAGACTATTCAACTTCTGGTTTAGAGCTCATGAAGCTTAATATAATTAAGAACACGACGGCGTTCATGCTCACTGGAACTGGATCATTCATTGTGTTCATTATGAATGATCCGACCCACAAACTCAAACGAGGGCCTCGAAACACACAGCCATCATGATACTCCCAAAGGGCCAACCTCAATAATCAGTCAGAGAACAGCTAAAATGCTAAAAAGACAATAAGCGGAACTCTGGGGCTTTACTGATTCCTGTGGAAATATTGTGGATTGTCCAGTTGGCTCCTGCTAGCCTTGAAGGGGACTGGGCTCCTTTTTACGACCGCAAGATACACGTCCAGATGGTTGTGTGATCCATAAAGTCTTATAAATGTGCCCCCGGGGAGGAGTATACTCGACATAAACAGTTAAAGAGCTAAAGTTAGATAAAATAGCATCATAATTTTCGCTTGGCGGAAAAGATCTTCCGCAGTTTTGCAGCAATCGTGATTGATTTTAAGATCTACAATATCCCATACATTTTCTATGGGTTTGAGATCCAGCGATTGAGCTGGCCACTTTAAAACATTTATTTGTTTCATTAAAAAACCGCTCTTTCATACATTTTTCGTCATTATCATTTCAGAGTCATTTCTTTTTCTTTTTTTGTTGTTGTTATTGCACAACAAATGCAAGTCAGCGCTACAATTCCGAAAAGATTATTCTATAAAATATTAATAAAATTTAGCTTTTCCTTTCTTTTTCTTTTTAACAAACAAAATTTTAAAAGTCACTTTTTTGTTTTTCAATATAAAATTTTATGAAACTGATTTTATAAAAAACTTTTATGGATTTAAAAATCCTTTTCTATTGGTTGTGTAGTATTAAGCTTTTTAAAAGCCAATAATTATTTTCTAAAAAAAAATATCTTATTAAATCATTTTTCTTTATTTTTATTTGAATTACACTTGATTTATTTTTTAAAGCTTTATACAACACTGGTGTTTCTTTGAATAAAAAAAATTGTTTTATTTAAAATTAAATAATAAAGTTTTTTTTTTTTTAAATTTAAATATTAATATAGTAAAAATTATTGTTCACATTAATGGAATACAAAAAATAATTATATTTTTTTTCTGTATGTCTTTGCTGGAATATATTTGTTATATAATTTTCACCTGTACGTTTAATAAATAATAAAGTTGAAAGTTCAATTAAAGGTGTTTTATTGTATCTGGTTGTTAGAATTCTTTTTTTTATTTTAAAAAAGAGTATAATGCTTGAAAGGACTAAAATTAGTATAAATATAAATTGGAAAAATATAATATAAAAATTTAACTAAAGGTAATAAAACTTAAAGCGTAATTATTATAAATCAAATAATTTAATGTTACAGTAGAATCTCGCTAATTCGAATCGACCGCGTCAATGTATTTGACGTTCGGAAATTAAAATCTGTCGTTATTATTTGTGGCGGTTTTTTTATATTTTTTCTTTTGTCTTTTCTCTACATTTATTTTTGGCTTATTAAAGTAACAATAAAACGGAGAATCACCGAGTTATTTGTGATCTTTTAAACGAAGTTATGCCAAACAGTTTCGTAAATGTAAATGAAATCGAGGAATGGAATGAAGATGCATTTGCTGACGGATCTAATGCGCAGGAGGCGCATATCCATGAGGAGGCTTTAGACAGCTGCAACCACGTTATTATTGTTATAACCTCATCTATTTCTCATTTAAAAGTCCAATGGTGCTTAACTAGTGGTACATTTTCAATAAACACATGGATTTTGGCCGTCCGTAACGATATCATTTAAATAAATAAAACCCAAACGATTAGCAATGATTTTTTAACTAAAAACTTTTTTCAATCAACTGGAGTTGAGTTCCAAAAGGCAGAAGCTGAATGATACGATCAATCACGATCTTGGAATGGGGTCGTGTGAATAGAGTGGATTTTAACGTCCGTTAGCACACAATGTTGCATGCTAATGCATAGATCTGTGTTCGGAAATGGTGCTGCATCTGTTACTATGGGTGATATAGGTATTATGGAAATGTATGCTCTTGATGTTCTTGCCATGGAAATTCAGTGTAAGCAAATTTTTCAGTTTTCCAAAGAAGCTTTTAAGTGCCTCGGTTTTCTAAAACGGTGTAACAGATGCTTCACTTTATCCGATCTCTGTACTATTTATACCACCTATATCCGTCCAAAGTTGGCCGGCGCCCCAAAGTCTATTTTGGAGTTGCTCGACCGCGTGCAGAAGAGGACCAAGATGCTCATTCGTGACAGTAGGGTATCCAACTCTATTGATTCTCTGGCCCATCGACGCAATGTGGATTATACTTTACTGTTCTCCCCCGGGGGCACATTTATGGTCTTTATAGTACGTAACAGCTATCTAGATCTGTGCAACTGGGGGTATAAAGGGAGCCCAGGCCCCTGAAGACAGGCAGGGAGTCAACTGGAAGCTCCACTTTATTTCCACGGGGATCAGTGAGCCCGCAGAGTTCATTATTTGTCTCTTTAGACATTTAATAGTTCTCTGACTGATCATTGAGCTTGGCCCATATATGGGAGCATCGTGGTGGTTGTGGTTTTGCGGCCCCATAACAGTATAATGGTTATTATGGTGGCCAGGCTCATCTCACTGATAATGACACGCAAAGTGAATGATATAGTCCAGTAAGCATGCTAGACATGTGTTCTGGACAGGAGTAGGAAAGTCTCCAACTCTTTAGCAAGGTGTGATGGTTTGCAGCCCTTCCCTGGAATCATTAAAGTTGCAACTAGGTGGTTCTGTTGCTTAGAATTATGTCTTCGGCTTCCTAGGACGCATGTATGACGTTTAAAATTATACAATTGTGGTTTGTCCACCATCTGATTAAGGCTACATAGCCAGGTGCGGATGTAAAACGATTCACACTATCTGTACTTCACTGTTCTATCGTTACTATAATGTTAAGTGCTCTAACGAAATTAGGGAACTTGTTCCCTGTACTTGCACTTCACTTGATTTTCACTGGGAGCACTACACATTACAGGAAAGAGTCCGTATGTGGAATAAACTCCGTCCAGAGGTTTTTCCTGTCACTTTCCAATGAAGGAAAATTCAAATTAAATGTCCACAAACACTACTTCCTATTTCCTTCTCTCCATAACCTGATTTGACAGTTCTGGCACAATGCATTGCATCATCCCCTGAGTGATGGTCCGAAACGAAGAAAAAAATTAATTGACTGTTAATAAATTATTACAATTTTATAATTTTCTAAAAAAATTAAAAATGCCTACTGAAATTCCAACTGGCCCGTGCACAAAATGGTTCTAATTTGTGAGATTCAAGTACAGGCATACCTCGTTTAACGCTCAGGTTGCGTTCCTGAAGATTGAGCGTTAACCGAAATAGCGTTAAAGGCACTATTTGCATTAAAATATGGGGTTCCTTTTTTTTTGCTGCCTTGAAGTAAAAAATGACAAATAAGATGGGTATTTTATTTAAAAATATATCTTTTATTTAATGTGTACTTCATTTTAAAATTAGAAATTAAATTATATTTCAAAATAATAATATTGCAATTACTAAGTCTGTACCGGACAATATCACTATTTCCAATGACTAATTTAATATGAGACAAAATTTCACAAATTATTTATCCTTATAGGGGAATTCCCAGAATTAGGGAATTTTATTAGCCTACTTTAATTTAAAAAAAAAAAACGTATGGAAAAAAATTCAAATTATGTATATTTTCTGCTGCTTTTTATGACGACTATGTTTCGAAAAATGACAAAAAATTTTACAAAATAACGACAAAAAAATTGTTTTTTGAAGAGCGTGATAACGAAACAGCGCTAAACGAGGTAGCGTTAAGCGAGGTATGCCTGTACATTTTTAAGTTTGTTGTGCATAAGTAATTTTTGTTATAAATATTGCGTATACACATAGTTATTTTACCTAACATTAGTATGTGTAAGTATTTTCTGTGTTATAAGTATGGGTATACTCAATATCTACAAAAAAAATATGTGTGAGTACTTAAATAGATTTATTTTAAAAGTAACTTATTGTCAGTCTCTGGTACATATATTTTCAATTTCTGAAAGAAGTCTTTGTTTGTTTAACGGAAGTATTAAAAAGTGAAAAAAAAACCTGTCGACCAACATCAATATAACCATTTTTAAAAGGGTGTGCAGCTTTGAGGTTTTTCTTGGTGGAGGGAAACTTTCAAAGATCCCACGGCAATGACTTTAAGCTCGGTATGACTCAATTCATATTGTTGGTGGTTTTCACCAAAGTCTTCTATTTAATAGAGCAAATGAACAGGAAAGCCACAAACATCAACATAATTTAGTTTTTCAAAAACTAAGTTCCCTTCTTATTTCTTTTAAAACTTTAAACAGCAGCCTTAAAAAAACGCTTGCCGTTAAATCCTTTTTTTGCAATTGAAATTAACAAATGTCATTAAAATGCTTTCATTCGGTTGCTTTCCATAAAAGATGTGAAATCCATTACTATTTTTATGGTGTTATATTACACAAATAAGGCATCAGTTGAAATTTCGAATTCTGTTGCTTAATGTTAAACTCCATAAAAAAAAATTGTTCGTTATGCCATTCACAAATGTAGGTGTGAGTCACTGGTTCCAATGTCTACATATGGTAACAAAAGAATTATCTATTAACTATTACCAATGCCAGTAGCGGATTTTCAATGACACGCACATGTTAAAAGTCGATAGCAAATAGCAGTGTGTGGGGTATTATATGGCGCTAGCACTGGTGACTGTGTCAATAGTAAGTCATCACAGATTCACTATTAACATTTCCTGCCGGTTATTTTTTCAATCGTGACAAAACCTCTTGCTTTCATGGAGGTTTTAGAGTTTGGAAATATGAAAAAATTGTAAACCATGTAATTTTGTTTGGTAAACCGAGATAAAATCTGTCTATTATATAAATAAACTTTAAAATTTAAACAGGATTTTAAGCGCATTGTTAATGAGCTATATCATTTTTTAGAATTAAAAAGTTTCTAATTAAGTTTTCTGTTTGAAAATCTCTTTTTCCCAGAAATACAAAAATATAGAAAAAATAACAATAAGATAAAAAGCCCACATCCACTTTTCTTCTTTGTTTTTTGCTTGGTTTTTAATTAAGTTCTTGTAAAATATCAGGCAGTATCAGCGAATAATGGCAAGCCTTAAAATATGCTTCATTTTTTGTTTGTTTATTTCTGCATTATTAAACACGAGTGTTTAATATTCTGCTGACTTCGTAAATAATGCCTTCAAAATTTAGCAATAAATTAAGGCCTTTTTCATATTTGATTTTAATGCTTTTTTTAAAAAACATTAATTTTAAAAAGTTTTTCACATTTGCAATTAACCAAGCTTATTAAGACTTCTTTGTCTAGGTTAAATTTCTTTCCATAAAAAGGAAGATGTTTAATAAATTTCTGGTAAAAGCAATAAATAATGTTTATATTTTTTGCTATTACTCCTTTTCGTCTTTGCTGGCTGTGTATTTTTTGTTTATCTTTTGTGCAAAGTTTTTTATTTTCCAACAATTTCTTTAATTTTATTTAGTGTTGAGAAAAGTATTTATTTTTATACGCCACTTAAGCAATATTCCCACAGCTTTGCAGCCAGTTCCTTCCTGAAAAAATTAGTTACTATTGCAGTACATTTTAAAACGTATTTAATTTCGATTACAACTAAAAAATAAACCACAAAAATAAAAAAAAAAAATTTTAAATAAATAAATTAAATTTAAAAAAAGGCACAGGCAAAAATTTTTTAACAATTTTTCAGTGTTCAAAGTTATTGGAAAATAACTTAAATATAAAATGTTTACTTAAAGACAATAAATTAAAACTAAATAAATAAAAATAAATGGTTTTATTTAATTTTTTTTTTATTTTAAAATTTTTCCATTATTTTATTTACTTTATTTATATATTTTTTTGTTGTTCTATGAATGTGCGCATATAAATTATTATTGATTTATTTTAATTATTTTATATTATTTATTATTATATGACACAAATTAAAAAAAGCTTGATTCCTGTTTTGATTTGTTTGTCAATAAATGAAAATATTTCAACAAAAATTATAATATTTTAGAATTAAGCAAACAATTATGACATTATTATGTTTAGTACTATAGTTATTATATTATATATAGTTTTTATTTAATTATATAAAAACTAAATTAATTTTAAACATTTACAAAAAAAAGAAAGCATAACAAAAACATAATTTAAATTTATTTAAAGTATATTTCTTTGTTTAAGTATAAAATAAGAGGATATAAAAGCATTTCAAAATGAATAATTTTTATTTCAATTTTAAATTAAAGCTACGGTCACATTGGGCAAATATTTAACACAAACTAAACAAATTCTTATGGAACCACTTAATATGAATAATTTGCCTTAATAAGTGTATAACTAAAACAAATGTTAGATTATGCTTTACAATAGTTCTAAAACTAATCGTCTCATATATTCAAATTATATAGAGAGATGTTTTAGTATTTTATTTATGGCTGACGTACTGATTCCTAAATAGCTGTAATTTATTTTTGTAGAACCTAGAAAAATTAAAAAAAACAAAATCGCCTAATAATTTTGTTTAAAAAAATACTACAGATATTAGTGTAAGATTTTTTGAATTTTATTCACAAATATTGTTGCAGAAATGATTCGTTAGTTTAGGTTATAAAAAGATAATTATCATTAAGAGAAAGTAAATGAAATGACCTATTGTATCTATTTCAAAATTAAAAAGTTTCTAAGAAATCTTATGAACACAAAAAAAACAACAACAAAATCCTAGAGTAAAATCCCATGAATTAAGATAAACAATCAGAAAATAAAAACAACTAACACCGAACAAGATGTTACACAACCAAACTGAATAATAATAACAACAACTATATGTAATGAATTGTATGTGATCCGCCAGTAAATGCAATACTGTTGTCATTTCTTTTGCTTAAAACCGTCGTTACGCTTGACGATCGTACTGAACAAAGAGCCAGTAACGATGGCATGTCAGCAACATGAAGAATTTTAGAGTGCACGTTGAAACCATTTCAGCATTTGAGGTTAGGAAGTAAATTGACTTAAGAATCATATATATTTTTGACAACTTAAGTGCTATTGATATCAATGCTAAGTAGAAATATGTGAATTATTGGGCAAATGTCCACTTATATAGCACTTCGGCAGATCTCCGCTTTTTTCACAAAATTTTAAAACACACCTTGCAGAAAATTGTTGGTAATCTTGTGAATACAGCGCTGAATTTCATATTTCAGAGCGTCCGTTATTTGTGTGTTGTTTACGTTAACTCGTGAAATATCTCTATAGGAAATAATCAAGCGGTTTTAATTTAAAGGACACAACCTCCTAATTGAAAATGTGCCTCGTCATTAAAAATTATATTGTTGAAAAATGTCTTGTTTTCGTTCAGTTTTTCAAAACGCCAGTACATAAATGTTCGATGCAACCAAGGGTTGCACGGCTTTAATTATTAAACGAGTTAAACTTTATAAGTGTAAAGATGAAATCTAATGCGAATATAGTATTTTATCGATGAGTTAATGTTCCAGAATAATTCTCAACATTTTGCTATATAGCGGTTATGTTTACATGATTACTAGGGTATTGTTTTGGTCTTTTGTCAGCAACAATACCGTGAGCCACGAATTTAGTAATTAAATTACGCACAGCAGTCTCAAAAAGAGTCTGATTATGAGGAAAACCTGCTCGAATTTTACAAAGTGAAATTTTCATCATTTTCACAATTAAATGGCTTTGCTTTATTAAAGGATGACAGCTCAATTCTTGACATTTAATCATTTGCTACACAGTTTACTTTCTAACCTTAAATTTGTACACCAGATTTAAATCAAAACTCGGCTGTGAGTGTTGATAATAAAACAAATTTGTGTAGCTCCTATGTGGAGCAAAAGTGCTACTTTTCATGCCAGAAAATTATAAATTGTGCAGAATAAATTATTGAAACTTAATTATAATCTTCCATGTTTTTTTCTATCCTAGGCCTCTATAAGGATCTTATTCTTTTTAGGTTATATGGATTGACTAAAAACTTTTACTCCAAATGTTCTGGTTCGGAAGCAAATCAAATAGGCTTTTTTAAGCTTCGCCCCCAATAATATTATATGTATATAATTTTTTGTAAAGTAATCATTTTCGAGAAGAACAAGCATAAAAGCTTGAACTTCATTTATGTGCATAATTTTAAGATATTAATTAATTGAAATAAATGGAAAGACAATTGAAATCGATGTCGAAAAAAACATTTTTTTTTATAAAATTCAGTGTCCTTATTTTCCTTTATCACTTATTTGACAGTTGTTTTTGCATTATCGGCTTCGGTAATGCTTTTAAGAAGTCATCTCACATCATGCCATGCGAAGGAACAGGTTTTAAATATTTGTTGCAATATGGCACCACTTAACTGTAAAGTACTTTAAAATTATCTTCCCTTTCTTCTTCTTTTGTTTTACATCCAAATGAGATGTAGTTCCATTTACAGCTACCTAATAAATCTAACCTATAACATCTTAGTGCCTAATCCAGACATCAATTTTAACATCTAACACAAAGTTTTTTGATCGCGCTCAGAATTAAGCAAGGAGATAATTTAAGACAAGGGCAACCATCTCTTACTGAATCTGTAACGGTTTTGCCTTAACCTTTAAAAAATATATTGTGAAAGAAGAAAACTAATAATCTAGCGAAAATTGGACTAGCATGGCTACACTTATTTAATAATGGCGCTCGTCATTGCCTGAAATATTCAGTGTCCCAAACTTCTTAGATGACCTAAGCGTTTTTTCTGCCATTCGTATACGAGCGAGTTCCTACTCGAAGGTGCGAGTTTTTCTCGCTATCGAAATTTCCAGCGATAGAAAATTTTTATTCGCATGCCAGCAATTCTGCCATTCGTATACCACCGAATTCTTACTCGAACGTGCGAGTTTTTCTCGCTATTGAATAACGGATATCGAAATTTCTAATGATGTCATTCGATAGTGTACAAGAGTTTGAATGCAAGCACGCGAGTTTTTACTCGTACGACAATAATTCTTCCATTCGTATACGAGCAAATTCCGCACACGCTAAAGATTCTGTCATTCGTATACCACCAAATTTTTACTCGAACGTGCGAGTTTTTCTCGCTATTGAATAACGGGTATCGAAATTTCTAATAATAGCATTCGATAGCGTGTGAGTATTTAAATGCAAGCATGCGTGTTTTTACTCGCGCGCCAACAAATCTGCTATTCGTATACAAACGAATTCTTACTCAAACGATCTAGTTTTTCCCACTATCAAATAATCAGTATCGAAATTTCTAATGATGTCGTTCGATAGTAAACCAGTATTTGAATGCAATCATACGAGTTTTAACTCACGCGCCAGCAATCATTCCACGATCATAAAAAAAGAAAATTTAAGTTGAATATTTTTGAATGTTCGTGATGAATAAAAATAATAATTTAAGTATTTTTAGTCACAAATAAATTTCACTCACAATGAGATTCTCGGTAACAACTCAACATATAATACTTCCAAACTCAGCGCCAGGAAAAACAACTGCTAACCAAATTTGGGAGGAACTAATGCTTAAACTGAAGACTTCTGTCATTGTAAATGCAGTTTACAATCTCCAAGTTACAGTTGGATTATGCCTAGTGTCTTTTGCTTGTAATAAAGTAATTGACTCGTTCTTAAAAAATGTATTTAGTTATTTATTTTTAACATTTAGTTAACAGGGTTTAAATTCAATGTGCACTGTGACTTCATTATAAACAGCTGTTTAATGAAGGGCATTAATATTTAATATTACTTGAAGGCAAGGAAAATTTAATGGAAATACGAGTTACTGTTGAGTTTTTGATAGAAATTTTAATGCGATTAAAAAAATCATTCGATTAACCGATTAAAAAATTATTCGATTAAAAATTTTTGAAAAAAAACTCTTAAAGAATAAAAAATAATTTGACTAATATTACTTTAAAAATAAATACACGGCACAGTAGGCCACCGGTAACAAATGCTAAAACGCAAGCCAAAGTAAGTAGCACAAAAAGAAAAAATGGTCTTTGATCAACAATTTTGTTATGTACATGCTTAGATATATACGAATAAAAAAAGAGACGTAAAAAATATTCTGTCAACAAACTAACTCAACAAATGCAAAAATAAAACCGGTTTAGTTTTTTTCCTCTTTTAAATTTTCTAATTTTCCTTCAGTTTGTGTCAACATATGATTTTTCTTTACTAAACCGTTAATTCGATTCGTATCGAAACAGAATTAGAATATTTTCGTTTGAAAAACAATTTTTAAAACGACTGCCAGAATTAACTTTCTAACAAACACATGACATATAAAATAAAAAAATAAGTGCAACAGGTTCTAGTTATAGGTTAGTAGACCGCATAACAAATGAAAGAAATTATTCGTTGTTGTTTTGCGAGTATTATTTGAACAGTTGTCAATGCAAGGTAACCACTTCACTAACAAATAACATTTTCAGTTTGACAGATTTTGACGACTTCAAAATTTCAATGCAAAACATTCAACAAAAATCTCTCGTCTTTGCCACATTTATATATTAAACACATACGAAACAGCAGGCTACCAACTACAAACTGCCAAAATTAATATACACACGATCTTATGGAAACAACTACAGCTACACGCGGGTCCACAAAAACTATTTCTATCTCTCTTGGTTATAAAAAATAGAAAAATATCACGGTCCGTCACATAAATGAGGGCCTTGAAAGGAGAGAAAATTTCAACATGTTTAATAAGCGATTTATATGCATATTTAAAAATTAATTACAGTTATTTAAGAACGAATTAGTAAATTCCTTATGTAAATTTCCGTTAGTACATAAGTAGTTGAAAAGAAAATTTTGTTTTTGTTAAAACAAATGGAAAGTTTTGCCTTGAGTTCATCTCTTCTAGAGAGATGAACCTTTTCTTGTTTTTAACTTACAACTTAACTTGTAAATTTATTTTATATTGTGAAAAAATTAAAATACACAGAAAGAAATTTTCCATGTATAAGCTCTGTATGCAGTTTCTGCTGAATTTCAGGTTTCAAATTTTGACTTTATTTCTAGAAGGAAAAATGATTACGTAAATTTGTGTAGAAACCTTATATGTTTTAAAGAAACAAGTGTATTCTTCTTAGGGTAATGAGACCGAGAGACCTCTTATGTCAAGAAACTTGAGTCTAAAAATGGGTTAGTATATGACGAGTAATAGTGTTTGTATAAAAATTATATTAAAACAATTTATATTTTTGAAAAATAGATTTTTTTTTAAATTTATAGAAACTTTGCTAAGTTTTACTGAAATTTTAAATTGTGTTAACAATTATTTTTGCAAAAAGTAACTTTCGTTCGTTGGTTTTTAAATGAGGGAGCATTTAAAAATCGGCTTTTCGGATGAACAAAGATGCCTGGCCGTTCAATACATTTCTTTACTCTTTAAATATTTTGTTTTGAGAATTTCGGTTTTTGCTTACTCTTCATTAAGCAGTTGATTGTTAAAAAAAAACGCTGGAAACATTTTAAAAGTGGCATCACTGCAACGCAAAAAGCAGCTGTTAATAACTTTTAAGTTTTCATTGCAATTGTGGATTTGTTTTACCGTGCTTTGTAGGTATCAGAGCTGTAAATGAATCATTGATTTTAAATTAATTTACGAAATATTAATGCATTGACATTTTCATTAATTATTTTCAAATAAAAAAAAGAATTGAATGAAAATCAAGTCAATTCAAATCAATTGCAATTCATTTCGAATTCAAATTAATTTGTCAATGAATTGTAGAATGAATTACAATTCAAATTTGTTAAAGTGAGTTGTAATTAATTTCCAATTCATTTGTATTCAACTGATTTTAAAGTAATTCAAATGAATTAGAAAAAATAATTAGCAATTTATTATCAACTCATTTGAATTAAATTAATTACAATTTGAATTGATTTTGTAAGTAAATCTGCAGTAGACATCACTGTCGTTTTGTTATTCAATTAATTTTTTTATGCAAAACCCGGCAAGCATTACTCTCATTTTGTATATCACCTGGTATAGTCCAAATACAAAAAAATTTTAGATTTGAAATTGCCATGATATACTGGAATTGACAGTTAATGGTAGAATAGGAATTGAATTATTAGAAATCTTTTCTTTAATCAAGGAGAATTCAGTATAAGATTTTTTTTTTTTAATTTTTGCACTGAATGTTTGGTAGAAGAAATTTCCATTTTCATTTTCCCTGGATCTGCTATTGAATTTGATTAATTACGTTTCACTTTTATTTCATTTATTTGAATTGCAATTCATTGTTATAATTTATTTAAATTAATTCAAAATCAATTCAATGAAAACAAATTGGAAATGAACTTAAATCCATTTTAACAAATTTATTTGAATTGGAAACTAATTGCAAAAACATTTCACAGATTCATATAAATTGGCAACGAATTGAAATTCATTTCTGTTTAATTGATTTAAATTTCACACAATTATTTTTTGTTGTAAAAAGAATAATTTAAAATTAAGCTAATTCGTAACGAATTAAAGTCAAAAAAGAATGATTTATTTACAGCTCTGGAAAGTGATTAATTTGTATTATGATATTTATATTTTATTGCTAAACTTCTGATTCTTTTTAAAGTTTAGTTAAACATATCTGAAGTTTTTGCTGCTGCTGTCGCTCTCAAATTAATTAAGTAGCTGCGGCTACATGGCTGTAATTGCAGCTGGCGGAATAGTATAGTTGTATAGTCCTGTAACCTGTTGTATCGACATGTTGAATGCATTAAGTTGCTAATAAATAATTATTTATTTTATGGTTTTTGTGCGTTCTGAACAATGGATCGTTTGAACTCTTATTTGTTAACTTAGAATTAATGTTCTTAACTGTGTTCTAATATCTGTAACAGTGTTTTAAATAAAAATAAGCTAGGCTTAAATTTCATTACATGCTTTGCTAAATAATTTTAAGGGATTTTCAAAAAACACTTTTGAAAAAAAAAATCTATTCAAAATTTTTAGAAATTATATTTAAACAAAATTTCTCCACTGATAATTAAAAATTATATTTTTTTGTTTAATATAAAATAGAAACAATAGATAAAATTAAATAAAGACGATTTTTGTTTTAAGATTTTATTTTTTTTGTTTTGCTTTGTTTTGTTTACTTTTACTTAACAAAAACTTGAATAAATAAGATGGCGTTTTGAAACGTTGCCAACTTGTTTGGTCAAGCATTTATTGTTTATTTTTTTTTATATAAAAGCTTTAATTTAAAAATTTATTTAAATATTTAGTTTAAACTTATGCATACATTAAAGGAGATAGTTGTTTTATTTTGTGTTTTTATAAATATTTTGGTTTTCAAAAAGTTTTTGTATTATAATTCTTTTTTATGTGAATTATTTAAATAAAATTTTGAAATTTTGTTTATGCGAAAGGAAAGGAAGTATTTTGTTTATAACTCATTTATATATAATTTTTTTTTAATTTTTATATTTTTTGCTATAAAATTTTACCTTAAATTTTTACCTTTAATTATAATTTTGTTTCGGTTTGTTTTATTGTTTGTTTTTTTTTTAATATTTTTTATTTATATTTTATTAGTTTTACATTTACAAATAAATGTTGTTGTGTGTTTATATGTGTATGCGTGTTTTGTTTCTATGTTGCAATTAATTTTTATTTATAAATATATAATATTTGTTGTTTTTATAATTTTATTAATTATAAATAGTCATAGTAGTACCACCAATAAAGATCTTCTTAAAAATGTGGTTTTATAAAAAAATTTGTGTCATTAGGGTTTGTTTTTCTTTTATTTGTTATTAAATATTTTGTTTCTCTGTCCTAGGATGTTGTTATTTTTAAATATTTAATTTTTACACAATTTTATTTTCTTGCAGTTTGAACTAATATTTTATTTATATATATATTATTTTATATATATATATATATGTATATAAATAAAGTATATAATTTGTTATATGTAGCGTTATAAAATGATTTTTTTTGTTTAATAATTAAATTAGTATATTTTCCATTTTCTGTTTTATATTCAATAATTTTCGGTTTTGATGTTTTTTTTGTTTTTTGTTTGAAAGAAATTTTGTTTTAAATATTTTTAGTTTTTTTTATAAATTTCTTTTGACTTAATTTTCTGTTTTTTTTAAGTGAAAAAAAGAAGGAATTCATTCATAATCAATAAAATCACAAAATTAGTTCTTTTGTCGCCTAAAGCCGGTTTAGACCAAATTATATTCCTTAAGATTTGATTGGAGAATTGTATCCTTAACAGCTGCAAACACAAATCTTATGTTTTCCGTATCTAAACAAACAAAGAAAAACAAAAACATTAAAAAAATGTTAATTAATTATTTAGAAAATTATTAAATAAGAAAAAAATTTTTATAAAAATATCAAACAAATTGTATTTCTTTTGGTTTACTCAGTCTAACATCTTAAGCCTTTACTAAATGTGACGAAAACCCTTAAGGCGAATTCACATCCATTTTTTTTGCTTAAACATAAGTTTAAAGGTCCTTTAAGGTTGATCTTACATGGCATTTTTGATACCTCTGACATTTTCTTCAATTACATTTGACATAGTCTGCGAATGCCGTTAATATCTGATTTCAGATGCTTTGTAATCCGAGTTTAATGTAAAGGATGGGAGGTTAATTAGTAAATTGTCAATCAAATGATGAAAATAAAATGAAAATTTTAGTAGCTTTTTCTCGTAATCAGGCTCTTTTTAAGACCGCTATGCGTAATTTAATCCATAAAGTCGAGGCTCTAGATAATGTTACTGACAAAAGACCAAAAGCGCTTGCAGCGGCTGTAGTGATGTACACATGGTGTAAACAAACAAAATTCACAGCATTCAAGGAAAGTGGCCGTAAAGTGCGTGCCGGTTTATGGTTAGGCTACATCATCAGCCGGTATTTTTGTTTCGAAAATAAGCAAGAAAACGAGGTTATCGTGAAATCTCGACCAAACTATGACATCCCAAATTTTTGTGGCCACAATGGCTAATTTTAACATCAGTGACCCTTAGTTTTGGCAAGACAGCGCTACAAGCCAAAACAGTTCACTTATATGTGAGTAATTTCCTGGTCACGTAATTTCTCACTTTGTTGTTGTTAATTGATAGCCTCGTTCTTGTGACTCAACGCCGCTGAATAATTTTCTCTAGGGTCATTACAAAGACCGGGTGTACGTGAGCAGCCTAAAAACAACTAACGCTCTGAAAAATGCATTTGTACTGAAGCTGTTCAAAAATTTTGTGTTTTAAGGCAATCAGCTTCTTAATCTCAAATTTGCCGATTCGTTAGATTCATTTCAACATACAATGACTCATTGTGCCGTATTACACGGCATGCACAAATTTTGTTAGACAAAGAAATTATGTCACAATAAGTATTATTAAGAGAGAAACTATTTTTTACATGCAACTGAATTGACTTCAATTTTTGTCGGGAAAACAGTGCAAATGGTGTGTTCACTTTGTTTATAATTTAGATAAAGGAAACATTACATCCAGGAAAAACGGTTTTTCTTTAATTTAAGGACAAAGTTGTTGTTGTTGTAGAAAACTCTTAATGGGGGCTATTCTGCGTTTCGATTCGAATCGAAATTTTCTCCGTCTGGCAGCTTAGGTATTCTGCGTTTCGATTCCGCTCACTTTTTTTCGATTGTATGTATTATGCATTACGATCGGAGCTCCGTTTTTCTCAGTTGCTTTTTTGTTAACGGAGGTGTTTTCTTTATAAAGTTTAAAAATGTAAGTAGAAAATGATATAAAATGTTCAGAAGCGATAAAAAAACACTTAAAATTATTTTTAATCAATTCATTTAATTAAATTAATTTTTTTTGTTTGTTTTAAATTGTTAAATTTTATACCCGAAAATGATGTGTTTTTTTATGCATTGCAGGTCAAAAACAACAACACCGCAGCAATATGAAAAATTGGCAAATTTAATGGCATCTAAAGCAGACATTGCATATGGGTACCAGCAGCGATCAAGGGAAGAAGTGGCAGTGTTCTGGAGTGGAGGAAGTTGCAGGAGTCCTCAATGCACTAGGTCCTCCAACAAAAAATGCTTATTTTTAATTATGTATACATACAACTTTTTGTATTCAATTTTATATTCGTTTATAAAAATGATAACAAACTTGCTTATTTTGCTATTTGATTTCCACATTACACAATGATGCTATTAATTTTGTAAACATTGTTGTCTTCTTCTTTTTCTTTCGATTCCGTTTTTCTTCAGAATGCAAATTTTCGATCGCAACGGAACTGAATGCGGAGACTTAATCGAAACGCAGAATAGGGGTGAATATATTTTTTTCCGAACAATGATTTTAACCAGATTTTTTTAAATATTTCAATCAACAATTCTGAAATAGAACGTTTCGTTAAAAGAACGTTTCGTTGAAAATTTAAAATTATTTTTTAAATACGAAAACTTAACGAGGTTTAAAATATTAAATTTATTTTAGCGTTACTTTTGTATCATCGTCACTTTGTTAGAGTTTTTGGGAAAGCAATCGTATCTTTTAATTTTGTGTTAGTTAGTTTTTTAACGTATTCTTAGTAGATGTATTGACAATTGTTACAATGACCGCAATTTCCTACGAAAATCGCATTAAAATAATTAAAATCCACTATAAAAATGGTGGTTCTGTTAAAGTTACATTTCGTAAAATTCGTAATATTTTCGGATAACATAATCGTGCGCGAAAATAACGCGGGTTCGACCGGGTCGTTCAACCGAAAAACATCGCAGCCTTGCAAGGTGCAGGAATTGAAGCCGACCGACCATTTACATCGCCGTAGATTCGCTCAATTCATTCAGCAGACCGGCTGGGTTTTTTTTTTAATTTTTTCAGACAAGTAAAATTACCGCATTTGGGCTTCTGAAAATCTTAGAGCGATTATTGGGAAGCCTTTACATGCTCAATGTGTCATTGTATGGTGCGCTATGTGGTCTCGAAGCGTGATTGGGCCGTTTTTTCTTTTGCAGTTGAGGCTAGAAATGCAGTAACGGTAAATGGATCATGCTATCGCAAGATGATAACATCTCAATGTTGGCCTATTATTATATCATTGACATTTGGTTTCAACAGGACGGCCCCACAAGTCACACAACCAATGAAACAATCAATTTGTTGCAAACGAAATTATCCGATCGCATAATTTCACGACAATCAGCAGTTAAGTGGCCAGTCAGATCGTGTGATTATAACCACTGGATTATTTTTTGTGGGACTATGTTAAGGACAAAAACTATACGGAGTTAATCAAATCGATTTCAGCCTTAAAACGTCGATTTCAAAATCTGCGTGTTCGACCGGGTTGTTCAATTGAAAACATCGCAGCCGTGAGCCACAGTTTTGAAGCAGATCCAAATTTATCAATTCCTCGACGTTCTCAACAAACATCGCAGCCATGAGCTGCAGTGTTGAAGAAAATCGAAATCTATCAATTCTTCGACGTTTTCAACAATTAGAGTTATCCAAATATTGCGTAAAGATTTGACTTTGAAGCCTTACAAGGTTCAGCTGGGGCATAAATTAAAGGCGACTATTCACATTGCCGTAGTTTCCCTCAATTTATTTACAAGCAACTGGCTGGTTTTTCTGCAAAAATCATTTTTTCAGATGAAGCCCATTTTAACTTGTCAGGGTATGTTTACAAGCAAAATTGCCGCATTTGGGCTTCTTAAAATCATAGAGAGATTATTGAGAAGCCCTTGCATGCTCAACATATTACTGTATGATGTGCTATGTGGTCTAGAGGCGTAATTGGGCCATTTTTTTTTTTTACGCTGAGGCTGGAAATGCGGTAACGGTCAATGGATTGTGCTATAGCGAGATGCTAACAATTCCATTTTAGCATATTATTGATGACGGGGATATCACTGACTTGTGGTTACAAACGATAAATTTATTGCAAACCAAATTTCTTTATCGCATAATTTCACGACAATCAGCAATTAAGAGGCCTGCCAGATCGTGCGATTTAACACCACTGGATTATTTTTGTGGGGCTACGTCAAGGATAAAGTATATACGGAGCCAATCGCAGCGATTTCAGCCCTAAAACTCAAACTCCGTGATATGATTAACGAAATAGAACCACCATTTTGCCAAAAAGTGCTTACAAATTTTGATGAAAGAATCGACATCTGTCAGCGTATGACCACGCTGACAGATGTCGATATCATTTTTCATTCATAGTTTCCGAACTTTTCTCTTCGTAATACAATAAAAATTTCAATTATTTTAATCTAAACAAAAACTCTTTATATATATAATTGGGATAAGTCGAAAACGGTCTATCTATTCTTTTTAATGTCATATTTAAAGGTATTCAAATATGGCTATTATTACGGCGTAAATATGGCTATTATTACTTTCCATCATCATTTAACTCATGAGTGTTTGTTTTCGGTTCTTGAGTTTTATTCAATATCAATGTAATCACTGGTGATCCGAATGAACAGTTGATTGAGTTAGATGATATACATATGATTCAAATCACATATCCTTGCTGGCTGTGAACATTATTTGATTGAATTAAACTTAACAGCGCGATTAGGTGCGTTCGAACAAATTTGATCGTTTGAACGATTAAAATTTTGCCCATTGCCGTTCTCTGCAACAAATTGCATTATGGCCTACAGAAGGTTCTCTTTCTCTACACAACTTGAAAAAATATTAAAAAAAAAATCTAATTTGAACTTAAGCCTTACTAAATAAAAACACACATGCAACAGTAGTTTTAGTAATTTATTTATAAGATCCCAAGTTATAAGAAATAATATTGAAATAAAAAATAATAAAATTGAATACAATTTTTCTTTTCTTTGTTATACAATTTTTAATATTATTATTTTTTTGCATTTTATTTCTATTGTTTTCGTTTAGTTGGTAAAAATTTCAAATTAGGACGATGAATGTCTAGAAAGGTGTAGTATCGTATAAGGAAAAAAAAAGGATAGTTGAACAGAAAAACAGTCCACATGTGATTTTAACCCAAATTGAATTCTTTAAGAGCGTTTTGCATAATTGTATCTTTTACGGCGCAAAATACAAGTTTTATGTTTTCGGTATCTGTTGACACAAATCCGGAAGTTTTCAAGTTTAAAATTGGAAACAAGAAGAAATTACAAAGAAACATTTAAAATTTGTTGAACGACATAATCAAAGAAATTTTTATATTTATTGAAAAAAAGCTTCTAATTAAAAAAAAAATACGAAAAGCAAAATTACAAGCAATAAAAAATGAAAATAACGAGTGAACCAATTTCAGGTTAAGAAGTAAATTGTCAGTCAAGTAATTAAATGCCAAGAATTGAGTTATCATCCTTTGACTTAATAAAAATAAAAAGTTGACAAATTTTAGACATGGAATGTTGCACTCTTGAGCAAAGAATTTAAATTGTGAAAATTAAATCAAAATGGTGAAAATTTCACCGTATCGCTTCCTAAAATTCTAGCAGCTATTCCTCGTGCGTAATTTAGTCGCTAAATTCGAAGCTCCCGGTACTGTTACTGGTAATAAACCAAAACAATACTCTCGTAATAGCCGTAGTGATGCAAAGATTGCCGCTGTACAGCAAAGTGTAGAGAATGATCCTGGAACATCAACATTCGGAAAAATTCGAAATCACTAGAAGTTATTAGCGCAACATTTTGCTTAAAAATCTTTTTCTTCACGTTTACAAAGTTCAACTCGTTCAAAAATTAAAGCCGACCGACCATTGTTTGCGTCGAAGGTTTGTGAATTGGCTATCTGAAAAACTGAACGAAAATAACGCATTTTGTTAACAAGATTATCTATAGCGTTGAGGCTCATTTTCCATTACGAGTTTATGTAAACAAACAAAATTGTGGCTTATGTAGTCCACAAAGTCCACAAGCAGCAGTGCTCGAAAAACCATAACATTCAAAGAAAGTGACTGTTCGTGTGGTGTGTGGTCAGGCGGCATCATCGGCCCTTTTTTATGAGCAAGCAAATTACGTTACTGTGTATTCTCTGCGCTACCAAATCATTATAACCAATTTTTTGTATCCACAATTGGTTAATTTTGACCTTTGGTTTCAGCAAGACGGCGTTACAAGTCACCCAAGCAATTCAGTTATTGCAAGAGAAATTTCTCTGTCGCATAAACCTCGATTTGGCAATATCAATTCACCTCGTTCTTGTGATTTAACTACGCCTCTGGGTTATTTTCTCTAGTCATTTGAAAAATCGGATTCACGTGAACAACCCACAAGCAACTGGCGCTCTGAATTTTGTGCAAATAGCAGACGTCTGCCGACAAGCTAGAGGTGGACATCATATTACATTAATAATTTCCATATTTCTACTTCAGTCAGTAAAAAGAGTTTATATTTTAAGCCAATTTACTTCATAACCTCAAACTTGTCCACCCGTTACATGATGAAAACGTAAATAGTTTTAAAGAATACCTGAATTTTATTGCCATCACTAAAAGGACTAACGATCGCTAACGTTTGATAAGATTTCAATAGATAATTGTTGACTTGAAAGTCGTATTAACAAACACACAAACACAAGTACACTGGTTCATTCATACAAAAACGTTAAGGAAATTCGAATTAATTATAGAGAACAGAATATCATCATCTTACAACGTTGATCCATAATGATTTTCCCACAAATAACTTGAGTTTAAGCTTCATATTTATACTTTTATTATTGTTATAAATATTTGTGTTACTTACCTGTAGCACATGTGAAATGAGAATAAATAATTTTCTCAGAATCTGGATTTAAATCTACAAACATACGTAATATAAATTCACGAGCGGCAATAGCGTCTCTTTGTGGACCTAAAGTTTTTATTTAAAAATAAAAAAAAAGAAAATAGCACCAAACATTTAAAGCATATTTACAGTCTAGCAATAATCATTTCTTATCTTCTAACTAATGCCTTGAAAATATTCTTTTAGTACTCTAGCATATTACAAATTGTTGTGTTATGAGTTTGCTATCTCTAATACAAATCAAAAAATAAAATAAAATAAAAGTGAGCTTTAAATAAACAATAAAGTGAAATATAATTAAAATTTAAGTTTATACAACCTGTGGCTGTAGTAAAATGAGAATAACACTGACGTTCTGGATCAGGATTTGCTGCTAAATATTTTTTCAAAACAAATTGTTTTGCAGCGGCATGATCGCATTTAGGACCTTAAAGGCCATTAAAGAAGTTTTTAAAACAAAAAATTTTTAAAAAGAATTTAAATTTATAAATGATTGGTTAAATTACAATAATAAAAATTTTAAAAATAAAATTTTAAAATATAGAAAAACATAAATTTAAAATAAAATAGTATCGTGTTTATTAAGATAAAAATCTTATGGGTTATTTGCGGTCAGGAACTTAATTATAATGTCTTAAATAAAAATATTCACTTTTTCTTTAAATGAACGTCTGGCCGATAACGTTTATCGACAGAAGGAGAAATAATTAAATTTATTTTTATAATATTCATAGCGAATTTTTTAATATTAAAATAACTAACAATATGGCACTAAATTAAAATGAATTAAATAAATAACAGAACTTTTATTTATTTATTATATAGAATAATGTGTCGAAGTATTGTAAGGGGTGTTTTTTATAGAGGCATAGAACTTTTAAATGGAATAAAATAAAATTGAGTTTATCATACTTTTATGAATTTAATTTATTCGAAAAACAATGTTCTGGCATTTTAATTTAAATAAAACTTCTGGCATATGACTGTCACGACTGGCTCAGACATAGACTAATTTGAGGGTCAAATTTTCGATCACTTTTTTTAAATAATTTTGGCCGTACATTGGGAATATCGTTGCGGGTTTATTGGTTTAGACTAGCGTTTTCACACATCCCCAACGAAAATAGTCTAGCAACGTTAAATTGCACGATTTTGGACACCAATTCACAATTTCGAAATGTGCGCCTATTACCAAATAATTCCTTCAATAATTTAATTGCAGCAAAATCTGTGTGACATGTGGCACCTTCTTGTTGAAACCACAGCTCCTGCACATTCTGGTTTTTCAATTAATGAAAGAAGTCAGTAATCATGGCTCTGTAGCGGTCACCATTGACTGCAACGTTTTGACCAGCATTGTTTTAAAAAAAAGTACGGACCAAAGGGTCCAGCAGCCCACTAAGCACACCAAATAGTCTATTTTTTCGGATGTAACAGTGTCTCAACATTGGCTTGAGTATTATCATCACTCCAAATACTGCAGTACGGTTTATTCATTCAAACAAAAGTTATCTTCATAGCGTTCATCATCGACTGTGATGTTCCGACCAGCTACGTTTTTAAAGTAGTAGGGCCCAATAATTAAACCAGCCCATAAAGCATGCCAAACAGTCAGCTTTTTTCGTTATAACAATGTGTCAATATATACTTGAGGAGTATCATCACTCCAAATACGGTAGTTTAGCTTATTAACGTATCCATTCAAAGAAAAGCGAGTTTCATTCGTTTATGAAAATTGGGATCAACGGCAGCCTTGTTTTGGGACCAATTTGAAAGCGTTGTCTATTCATGTTGAAATGCCAAACTTAACTAAACATAAATCACTTGACATCGTAAAAGACCATGCCGCTATAAAAACAGCATTTATTTATTTATATTAAAACATCAATGTCAACGCTACGGTGCTGTTTTCTTTTATAAATCTTTAAAATAAAATATAGTAAAAATGGCCGCCAGTTTAAAAGTGTTGCCAACTTAAAGATCTACCCATTTGAAAAATAAACACCCGATGAAAAGCATTAAGAGTTTTATCTTAACAAACAAGAAATATACTTAATTAAAATTGCTTATTAATAGTGCTTAAATAATTTATATTAATTATTCTTAATTAAACTTATTTCGAATCTAATTTTCTAGATCATATTTGCAGAGGTTTATAAACTTTGGTTAACATCCTTAAAGTCTGAAGCAGTAATAAAATTATGCAAAATCTAACTGCAACTCTAAATCAGCGTAGTTTGAATCAAGTTAATGTTATAAAAATAGAGGATAAAAATTGTTGAAATCGACAAAACATGTGATGTATTATCCTGCGATTACACATTCTACTTAGTTTCAATAAAAAAAAAAGAATTTCGAATTTCGATAATGTCAGTTTAAATCCATTTTTTAATTGATATTTTTTACTTAACGAAAGGAAGCATTTTTTGTTGCATACATCTGCAGGGGAAAGCAAAAGGACGCTAGTCAGGAAGATGCCAGCGGTTCAACCAAGGGTACAGAATTTTTTATTTGAAAATACAAAGTAAATTTCAAAAACATTTTGAACCTAACTTATTATTATTTCTAATAGAATTGGGTTCTTCGAAAAATTTCCAATGGCTAGTAGTTGAATTGAAACTGCGTGGAATGAATGAGCGTGCCAAATTGCTTGCAATCTTCTTTAAAACAACAACAAACTTATTTTTATTCAAACGTTGGATATACACAATCTAAATATTTAAATTTCTTCTAGCAAACTCAACGGAGCTGATTTGCCTCTTAAACATTTTCTTCGTAAATTTTCATAATCTTCCGTATTACTTTCTCCCAAAAAGGAAAGCAAGGAAAGGCATTTTTTAAAATTAAATTTGTATTTTTATTATATAATACTAACAATGAAGAATATAAAATTTTGAAATAAATTTAAACAAAATGCTAGCTTTTGTGAGACTGAGTTTGAGTAGCATTGTGAATTTGTTGACTTCTTGCTTTGTTGATATAAAAAGAATTCTCATTTAATTAATTTAGTTACAGAATCCTTAACTTGTATACAAAAATTGTTTAAAAACTGAAAAGTGATTTTTGCTTTTCTTTTTTAAAGTGACTGGTTTTTTTTTCAAAGCATGCTTTACCGAACCAAAACCGGTTGCATATATTAAAATATTATAAATGCGGTTTTTAAAAATGTCGAAATACTCAATCACCCTAATAATCTTGTTGTTAATTCAAATAAATAATTTCTTCTTTTTAACTTTTCGATTTAGAGCTGCTGCTAGATTTGGTTTTAATACATAAGAAAATCGAATCATCATTAAAAAAAAAAAATAAAATCTTTTTTACACCAAAGCATTTATGATTTGAGTCTTTTATATTCTTATACTAAATTTATGTGTTAACAATATAACTGCCTTTTATATAAAATTATGTTGATTTATTAGATCTCTTTTAAAACTATTCTGAGTTTTCGTTTTTCATATTGTGCATTAATATTAATACAAAATATGAACAAAACTGTTTAATAATTGCGAATTTAAAAACGTCACACTTACCATCGTATTCAGGAAAATAATCTACCAAATGCGAATACATAATTTTTTCTTCTAACAAATCTTTCTTATTTAAGAAAAGGATAACTGATGAATTCTGGAACCAAGGATACGTAATAATAGTTCTAAATAAAGCTTTTGATTCTTCCATACGATTCTAAGAAAGAGCAAAAAAGAAAATATAAACAAAAAAAGAAATTTAGAAAAATAATTAAAATAACAACAATAAGAAGTTTTAATTTTATATACCTCATTATCAGATTCGAATAAAATTTGATCATATTCCGAAAGGGCCACTAAAAATATGATTGATGTTACATTTTCAAAGCAATGAATCCATTTTCTTCTTTCAGAACGCTGACCACCAACATCTACCATTCTGTTTGTATATGCATAGTTAGTTATAAAATAGAAACGTTTATTAATATGGTTATTAAAAAAAATCTTTATAGACAAACAACTACATAAAAAACATAAGCAAATAATGCGATATTATAAATATTTGAAATAAAAATTAAAAATATAAAAATATTAAAAAAATGGTTATTTATACAAAGCAAATAATTTATAAAAAGTTTTGAAATTTGTTTTATCCCATTTAGCTATAGTGGATCTAGCAATATAATTTGATTGTCTTTTGTTTTTAAATGAATTCAATACCTAAATACAATGCCATCCAAATCGAATGGATATTCCAATATACCAGTTGTTGGTACACGAGCACGTAGAATATCTTGCTCGGAAGGTAAGAAGTCGGGTTTTTCGATACGATCAAGATCGCTTAAGTAACTATAATATTAATAATAACAATAATAAATTATTTATTTTATTTTAATCCTGCCACATGAGCACTAATAAACAATAAATTCAAATGCGGTTGTTATTTGTAGTCAATATTGCTGAAATGGTCATGATCTTTTTTTAATGTTTTGACATATAGTGGGCAAATTACCAAGTACAGCCGTGTCTATTTGTCAAGAATGTCTACTTTAAATTAAAAATTTTACCAATAATAATTTATAAATTAACTTGAAGATGGTGTCACTAGTAACGTTTCACACACTTACAGCCAAAATAATTTAATCTTGCAACAAGACATTTTTTTACTCTTCATGAGTTTAAAAATTTCAATTTTCATTTTAACATTTTTGTATTTTGTTTAATGCATTTGCATTAGAAATTCTTTTTATCAATTAAAACAAAAAAAAAAATCAGAAATATAGAATAAATGTTATAAAATCGAGTTATAAAGTATTAAAAATAGATATAAAATATTATGAAGTAAAATATAACAAATTTTGAGAAAATAAGAGACATTTTATATTAAAGTCGAGCAAAAATAACAATGAAATATCATCGTATTTTTATATACATATACTCATGCACGCTTATTTGGTTGAGATAGAGAGAAAGAGAGAGCAATTTTAACTACGTTAAGGGCTCTCAACTTTTACTTGATGACTTGAAGAAAGAAGAGCTACAGTTACGCTATACCACTTTGTTATTGAATATTGATATGCCCGCTGTTTTCCTCTGAGGTTTGAAAAGAAAACAGATATAGCAAAAATGTAATCCTTTGCATGGAAAAGATACGATAACGAGAAACAATTCTCAAACAATAAATACGTATGACAAAAGTGGCATAAACGTTAGAATTACTAAGATGAATGAAAACTTAAAAATCCTTTTTAAATCTTTGAACAAAACTCAGAAAAACTTTTTCTAGGATTTCGCCATATAACCAGAAACAAGCAATAAAAAACGTCTTATACGAAAATCGTAGAATATTTTTTAAGTAAAGTTTCTTTTGAGAAAAGAAAACAATAAGGGATTTTAGAAATCTTAAATATCTCTTAATAATATATTTCATAATATTTCCTAAAATCACAATTTGATTTCAGTTACAATGTTCTGTTAGATATTTTAATATAAAAATTTGATTAATTAAAATAAGTACAAATAATTAAATTAATTAATTAAAATAACTACAAAATCATCGATTATCATAGAAACAGAAAAGACATTTTTGTTAATCATGCACAATTAAAAAAGTCACAAATAAGTAAAAAGAAGTGTTAGTTAAGAATAAGAAAAGATAAGTTACATGCATTAAAAACACGTAAAATATTAATAATAAGGCCATTATTAAATAAATACCTAAATCGTATTTCTTCTAAATCAAAAGGATATTCAATAATCCCCGTTGTTGGTACACGAACACGTAAAATATCTTGTACACTTGGTAAATAATCAGGTTGGGCCACACGATCAAGATCCATTAGATAACTAAATATGGTTGTATATTATTATCATTATTATTGTATAAAATCGATTTTTTTTAATAATAAAGGTATACACGTCACCAATTGCGAAAAGCAAAATTTTGCACTAGCGATAATTACGCGTAAATTTCACTAAAAAATAACAAGAGGCGTTCAAAAATTTTTAGTTATTCATAATAAATTCCAAATCATCTTTTGATTGGTTTTTTTAATTGAAACAATATTATTTGAAATAGTAGAACAAATTAAAATCTTAATTTGACTTGCTGTAAATAGCATAATGTTTTTCTTATGACTAATCCATTTTATTGATTTGCTCATTTTAGTTTAAACGTTTTTTTGTTTGAGAGGTTGGCAACACATTAAGCAAACGTTTTATGGGTAATTTTATAGAGGCACTGATGGTTGATTAATATGGTTGAGTAATATTTTGCCCTTTCGCAAAATTGGTGGTGATGTGTATACATTCATTGTTTTTTTATTCGATCTTTTCCTTATAAAACATTAAATTTTATTCCTAAGTTAAACTTAAGTTCGTTATAAAATATCATATATGTATAACAAAAATATTAGTTAAAATACGACAGCAGTTTAAACACGAACTCAAGAATAACTAAAGAATTATATCACTATTTTACATTATTTTTATTCAACCTTTTTTAACGAATTATTCATTATTATTCTTGATTTAGGTTTAAGTTCACTATTTAATTTTACATATAATAAAGAGAGCAATTAATATTATTTATATTAAGTAAGGAATAATGTAAAATTTTTTATATCAATTTTAATTTAAACTTTTTATTACAAATCATTCGTTATTATTCTTTAGTTAGGCTTTAATTCGTTATTTGATGGGATATATTATAAAGAGATCAGTTAAAATACGCGAGCAGTTTAATAGCGAATTAGGACTAAATAAAGTAAAATCGAGTGGGCAAATTTGAGGTTTGGAAGTAAATTGACTTAAAAAATACACGTTTTTTTTTTTGACAACTTCAGTTTTAGTGATACCAATGCAAAATAGAAATAGATAGATGGGCGATTTTATCATGTTGGCAATAGTCCGTTCTTTTCACTAAATTTTGAAGCACATTTTGCAGCAAAGCTTCGTTTATCTCGTCAAAGCAGCGCTGAATTTTATCTTTTAGTGCGTCAGTTGTTCACGTAAACACGGTCTTTCAAATGACGTTAAACTACTAGAACGAGGTTGGTAATTGACATTGCCAAATCGAGAAATTACGCGATCGAAAATTTTCTCATGCAATAACTGAGCTGTTTGTTTGACTGTCTGGCTTGTGGCGCCGTCTAGCTAAAACTAAAAGTTGCTGATGTCAACATTAGCCGAAAAATTGGTTTTCATAGTAGAGCAAAGAAGAAATCACGATGACGGCATTTTTTTGCTCATTTTCGAAAAAATACGGGTCTATGATGACGCCTGACCACAAGCCGAAGCATACGGCCAGGCCACTTGCTTTGGATGCAATGGCTTTTCGAGGACTTTTTTTGGATTCTGTGGGCTCCATATAGGATAGTTTTGTTTGATATGTGCGTATATTTTGCAACGGGGTTTGATTTATTTTTATTTGGGTACGGTTTTACGTCGACCCTCATCAAAGGCTTGATTTAAAAGAAAAAAAAATTTGGTTTTCCGAAGATGCCACCCAATGGTGGTGGTGTGGTGAAACATTGAAAATAACAATTAAATTTATTTTATTTGTATTTAAAGACCTTGTACTTAAAAATTTATTTATATATTAGCTGCCAGCACTTAAATTCGGGAAGCCCTTTTAAGATAGAGCTATGCAATTTATGTGGAACTTAAGAAAGCAGTAAGTTAATTCAAATAGTGAATATCACTAGTATGTTACAGTCAGTCTTAGGTTGCTTATAAAGAGCGAGTAAAAAATAAGTGATAGATAAAGTTGAATATCAATCGCTGACGTTAATAGCTAAAGATGAGTTAATATAAGTAACTCTGAAGTTAAGATATACCATCGGTAAATTTAAACCGGTTTCAGCTATTTACCATCTTCAGTTTTCTATTTATACTATTTACACTATAAGGAGTAAAAATAGAACACTGAAGATGGTAAATAGCTGAAACCAGTTTGTTCACAAACCAAATTTGACGAGGGTCGACGTAAAACCGTACCCAAATAAAAATAGTTTTGTTTGTTTACATAATCGCCTAATTGAAAATGAGCCTCATCGAAATTTACAAAGTGATGCAGAAAAATTTTCACTATTTTAATAGAAAATTTTCATAATTAAATTTCCTTTCTTAAAAGTGTAATGTTCCATGCTTAATTTTCCAACTTGTTACTAAATAAATGTCAATTCTTGACATTTAATCATTTGACAGGTAATTTACTTTCTAACCTTAAATTTGCGCTCCCATTATATAATGATTATGGTAGAATAAATAGAAAAAGTTCTTAAACTCTGTCCTTTGTCAATGATTTCATTATGATAAAATGATAAAATTCCATGATAAGATAAATGTTTTTTTTTTCACTTACTATTTAGCTGAATCTGTTAATTGATATTCTCTTCGCCGATCGTAACATTCTTGTATACCGGTATCGGCCCATAGCGTTTTTATGGCTGATAAATATGGATCTTCGAAAGTAGTAACTGTTTCATAATCAATGCTCATAACAAGTTCAGCTAGTTCCTAATTTATTAATAAAAATTAACAAAAATAAGATTTTAAATAATAAAAAAAAAAATAAATAAAAAATAGATAATTTTTCGTTTTTACTAACCGCATGATCAGCTGCGCCATATGAAATTCTTAACATATCCATAGCTTTTATCATGGACTGCATAGCCATAAATATATTTTGAAACACTAGTTTAATATAGCCCCGTTTGTCCTCATCTGAGTAACCGCTGCCGTGAATAATACGCATCTGTTTAATAAATGTGGATTTGCCGGATTCACCAGTACCTGTTTGGGTTATGAAACAATATTATGTTATTTGTTAATAGTATATGAAATAAATGTTGCAACTATATTATGTTTCACAAGAATAATAATACAAATAATTTATTATGTAAAAATTTTTAATTATTTACCCAATAGCAACAATTTCAACTCCCTTCGCGCATCTCGCTTATCACGACGTAATTGTCGTTCGATTTCTTGATTAATACGCTTCTGTTCCTTGGCCTCCTCAGACAAACAGCACTCCATGCTAACTAGATTTAAAGCTGCTTACGCTGCTTAAACGCCACACGTTGAATGAGTTTTATTTAAAATATTGGAAAATAAAATTATTAGACTTTGGAAGTTTAAAACAGCAGCAAGCACTTTGCAGCGGTGAACAAACAAAATGAGGGCTTCAAAGAAATATGTTTGTTAGTAGAAGTAGCAGTGGAAGGAAAGTTGAAAATATATATTTTTATAAAACGTATAGCATATCCTTGCTGCTGCTGCTGTTTTTCTGTTAGGACTTTGTTTTTCGATTTTTTATCCTTTATTGTATAAAATAAATTCCTTTTGATCGTTATATGTGCTGCATATATGCGCTGTTGCTGCAGTTTTTAAATTATCCTGTTAGTTGTTTGTTATGGGTATGTAATAATTGTTTGGTGTTACTTTTGTTTTTTCTAATTGTTAGATATTTGTTTTGTTGTTCTTGATATCGTCAACGTTGTCGTAGATCTTATCTTAGAAACTAATTTATTAGATGGAAATGATTATAAATGCCACAAAATGTTTTTTTGGTTTTAATTTTAGTTTTATTTTTTTTTATTAAATTATTGACAAACCGTTCGATACGTTACATCACTCCCAGGCCGTTCATCAATGTCTATATGATTGATGTTTGTTGTTATGGAAACGGAGTTTAAACATATTTTTTTTACTCCTGAAAATATAAGAGAAATAAAAACGTAAATTAATAAAAATCTGTATTAACATCTCATAACGACTTTCCTCTAGAAGCACTTTCCTCTAGAAGCTCTTAGATATCAAGAAGACAAATCTTATTGTTAAATTAAATAAAGTTATGACGTGCGTGCAGCAAATTGCAAAGATTTTTGAACATGATTTTTGATTTAATTCTGTGTTTAGAAGCTCTGCAGTACAAAAAGACATTCGAATTTTTTACGGTTTCTAAAGAACTAATTTTTATAAACTGAAAATGACAAGGGGTTTTAAAGCCATAATAATTTCATATATTTAGTTACAAGATTTAATACCACAGAAAGGGTTTATCAACAACTAATTTGTTTTCTAAAACAAATTAAACAAAAAATTCAAATTAAGATGATTCAGATTCGGCAATTATGAATGAAAAATGATATCTGGAAAATGTCCACCATGACTACGCGGACAGATGTCGATTTTTTCATCAAAGCTTTTAAACACTATTTCGTTAATCACATCACGGATTTTGAGTTTTAAGGCTAAAATTGAACTTTAGGCGCCTGTATTATTAAATTTCAATGTGTGCTGGGTAGGATTATTTCCAATATTTTAGAATACTGAGCCAATTTTAATTTAAAAATGTGCACATTTGGGAACAAATTTCTTTCAAGTGATAAACTTTTTAACAAAATCGGTGGTGCAATATATTTTTATGTTTGATGTAAAGGGTTTCTCAACAAGAAGTTTGTTTTCTAAATTAAATAAAAAAAATTAGATTAAGATGATTCCAATTTTTATTGTATAACGAAGAGAAAACTTTGGCAATTAAGGATTGAAAAATTATATCTGGCAAATGCCCACCAGGACCACGCTGGCAGTTGTTGATTTTTTTCATTTTTAATCACTTTTTGGCAAAATCGCGCTCCTATTTCGTTAAACACAACACGGATTTTGAATGTTAAGGCTGAAGTCGATTCGATTGGCTCCGTATAGATTATGTCCTTAACATAGCCCCACAAAAAAGGAAAATGGTGTTAAATCATACGATCTGGCTGGCCACTTAATTGCTGATTGTCGTGAAATTATGCGATCAGGAAATTTGATTTGCAATAAATGGATCGTTTCATGGACTGTGTGACTTGTGGCAACGTCCTATTGAAACCACATGTCAGTGATATCCACCACATCGTCAATAATAGGCCAAAATTGAGTTGTTAGCATCTTGCGATATCGTGATCCATTGATCGTTACCGCATTTCCAGCCTCATCTTCGAAAAAAAACCACCCCAATCACATCTCCAAACTACATTGAGCATACAAAGGCTCTAGGATTTTCAGAAGCCCAAATACGGCAATTTTGCTTCTTGACATACCCTGACAAGTGAAAATGGGCTTTGTGTGAAAAAATGATTTTTTCAGGTGGTTCCTGAATAAATCGAGCGAATCTTAGGCGATATGAATAGTCGATCGTTTTCAATTCCTGCACTAGTTGAACATTGAAAGGCTTCAACGTCAAATCCTAATGCAAAATTCGCCATGTGGTTGTTTTGGATAATCGAAGAATTGACGGCTGGGATGTTTTCAGTTGAATGACCTAGTCGAACAAACGTTAATGTTCGCACATTTTGTATCGAGCCTGTCGACTCAAATTTAACAACCAAATTCTTAATAGCCGTCTCAGAAAAACGATTATGTTGCCCAAAAATATCATGAACTTTGTGAAATGTAACTTTAACAGAACCACCATTTTCATAGTGGATTTTAATAATTTTAATATGATTTTCGTGCGAAATTGAATTCATTGTAACAATTGTCAATGCATCTGCTACGAATACGTCGCAAAACTAAACGTCAAAACTATCATGTTTGTGTTGGAGTTGCCACAATTGAAAAACAAACCCATTATAAATGTAATAAAGTTTTGAATGCAACTGTAATAATAGGAAATTTGATAAAATTGGCAGTTTTATATTTTGTTTAAATGCAGTTTTAGAGAATTTTTTAAAATTGCTAAGGATCTCTATATATAAAAGAAAAACAATAAATATGTATTTAAAAAGGTTTACTTAATTAAATGTTATCAACTTGCAGAAGATCAAAGCAGATATTACGATATAAAGAAATGTTTATTTCCATTAAAGAAAACTCTACCTGTGGAGATGTTTGGCTATGTTTTTTTAAGAGAATTATAAAATTTTGTTTAGCGATACAACACACAACAGTACAACTTAATAATCCATAAAAGAGTGTACCTGTAGTAGCGCTTATAAAAATGGAATTAAAAGAAAGAATTAAACAATTTATAAAAACAAGACTTTACGTTTAAATAACAACACAGATTTGGTGTACTTTTTTTAAAAACATTTCAATAATTAAATTAACGAATATGTTATTTCCGTAAATACATATAATCACCTGATTTGAAAAAAAGAATGAAAGAACAAAATCTGTGTGCAATGTATGTGTAAGAATTAGCACAATTATGAATTTCTACTTTTCCTTACAATTTTGAATATTGATTGTTTTTCAAACATTCTTTGCAACAATAAAAAAAAGTACATAAATAAATAATATAATAAATGAAACATAAAGGCGTTACGAGTATTAATGAAATATGCAAAAGAAAAGTAAATTTATTTATTCAAAGAAAAATATTGATTTGTTTAAATATTCCATATTTTGAAAACTTGAAATGTGTAGAGATTTTTCCAGACTATTCGAATATAGAATGTTTATGTCCTCTTTATAATAATTTTTGCTAGTATATTAAATATAGCATTATTTTTTTTTAAAGTTAAAATAATTAAAATAAAATTTTTTTTTAATATTTTTTTTAATTTAAATTATTTTTTTATGGATTGTTTAAATATAAAAGATTTCAACAAATTGTTAGAACACTACAAGTATTTAAGCCACATAATTAAAATCATTTTAATTTACTGTTCCTATACACTTTTAGAATTTATAGCAATTTTTACTTTATTTTATTTTAAAATTTAGCAATCGTTCACCTTTTTATTATTATTTTTCAGTTAAGTATTTTTAAAGACTTTTTGTTTTAATAAATGGAAAATATATAATAAAAATTAATATGCGAAAAATAAATCACGAGCACCGTTTTTCATAACTGTACAACGATATTGACTGATGATTTTTGTAAAACTATTCGCGTATTTGGTAGTTAATGTCTTTAGACTTTTCTATTCTTCCAATAATTGTTAAATGGCCGACTCATAAAATAAAATAAATTAAACTAAACTAAATTAAAAAAAAAAAAAAGAAAAGAAAAATTTCCAAACAATCTGTCAATGTATTCTTTCTATATTTCTGGTTAGTCACAGTGTGTAGATTTTTGTTTGCCACTTTATTCCTGCCCTAAGGTTGTACTATTTTATATTCCAGCTAAGATATCTAAGCACGTATCTAAGGCTTCTCAATCGTCGATTTTTTTACTATTGTTTTCTTTAGTCACTTTTCTTTCATTTTACCTCCTGCTACCCTTGAATAGTTGAGAGGTTTTGGTTTTTCATGTGGCCATAAAAAATATTTATTGAAAATTCTACTACGCTACAGTTTTACTAGACTGTGCCATATGTAAAACTTTAAATATTGAACGATAATCCAATTGTCTTTAAGCTTCGTAGCAGCAGACTTAAATGACAATTTTTTTTCTTTATTTTTGATTTTTGTTTTCTTCCTTTCTATTGTAAAATAATTTTGAATTTCTTTCTGGTCAAAAGGGAAGTATGTATACGAGGAAAAATAAATACGGATTTAGTGTTAATGGAATTAGATTTATTTCCCTGACCAAGAAAATGAGGCAAAGGTCAATTTTCAATTACTGTTGCCAACTAATTCTATTTGCTGGTTTAATTAGTAAAATATGAAGAATTAAAATTTGAAAAGAAGGGTCGTTTCACGAAAATCCAAACTGGCTATTCAATAAGCACAAACAAGCGTATGTGGAAACAAACATTACAACACGACATAAACATTAAGTTTTTGTTATACGCATATGCGTTAAGCTTTTGAAAAAAAACTATAACAAATAATTTTTGAAATTGTTTTTGTTGCTATTATACGTTTCATAATCATTGTGATAATACAAAAAAATTATATAAAATTATTTATAAAATAATAAAAAATTCCAGTTAATTTACCAGAGACTTGAACCAATTTTTTAACATAACTAATTTTGCAGTTACTAGAGCACTGTTAATCATAACGGTAGTTAAAATGTTAGCTTAACAGAATATTATTGGTCATTATGGACAAATGGGAAATGGCTGATAAACACGCAAATACTAAATTGTGAACCAGGAACTGTTTTTTGGGTCCATAATAGTGGGATATATAAGTTAAAAAAAATCTGAGCTATTTTTTTTTTTTCTTTTTATTTTACAAATTATTTTATTTGCCTCAGCGCCATTAAGGCATTGTAGAGGCTGCCTGACAACGATGTTTTTTAAAAAATAAATACCTATTTTACATAGTAATATTTTGGTTTTTTAAATATACAAGTAAATTCAATTAAGTATTTTTTATTAAGAATTAAATAATAAAGTAAAGATTTAAACTAAAGTAAAAGCATTTCAACCTTTTGCAACAAGTACTGTTTTAATCTTTTTTTAAATACTGATATTGATTCCGAGTTTTTTACAGTTAAAGATAGTTTATTAAATTCGATCACGCCTGCGTGGTCTATTCTTTGTTTAGTTATTTCTAGACGACATCTAGAAGGTATCAAATCTGGTTGGTGTCTTGTATTGAAGCCATGGTTGTTCCTGTGTAACTTTAGAGTGTGATATCCAATTCCATTTACAACTTTATAAATGTAAGTTAGCAACTGAAATTGATATAAGCCAAAAACAGGCAGAATGGTTTGGGAGACATCGCGATACAGAGACACTGTAGAATACATCATAGGTAGGTTATAAACACACTTTAGAGCTTTGTTCTGAATAATTTGCAGAGATTTAAGTTCTGCGTTTCTTTTATATCCATAAACTAGTGGAAGATATTTTAATTTACTTTGAACAAGCGCTTCAAATAGAAGTAGTTTGGTTTCCTTTTTTAATTTATTTTTTAATTTAAAAATCTTCCCTACCATTGGAGCCAAACCTGATTTAAGATGCTGTATATGAACCTGCCATGATAAATTATTCTGCAAATGCACTCCTAAATATTTAAGTCCAGTCTCTTCCTTAACTTCATTTCCATCAATGACAAATTTACAAATTTCATTCATGTCAGGACGTGGTCTAAATCTAATGAAATTGGTTTTATTCAAGTTCAGTACAAGCTTATTTGAGATTGCATATTTGATAATTAAACCAATTTAATTTTAATATAGTCGTTTTTGGAAACTTTTTCACAAGATTTTTGATCATTATGGAAAAATGGAGGGAGAATGGCTGGTATAACACAACATGTATATTACAAATAGTAGTCCAGGAATCACTCTAGAAGAAAAGATATTGCCATTTTGCCATACAGCTATGTGCTTAAAAATAGTAGTTTCTATAAGAAAAAGTTTGCTTTAGCTTTCATTTGTATAACGAAATAAATTAATTGATAAGTTGAATGAATAGTATGGTTCACATACAGGGTGTCCGCCGGGAAGATATACTACTTTGTTTTGCCGCTATTTTGGTAAACATTACTCTTGACAGTTCATATTTGGTAGTCGTGTACTACAAACGTGGCAATTTTATTTTGGGAAAATATTCCATAAACCAACATGTTTTAATCGTTACGTGAACTTTTTGGGAGAAACAATGCACCAACCAAAATCACTATTAATCGTGTAGTGAATGAATTCGAAGAAAGAGGGTCTATAGGTGATAGGCCAAAGCTTGGATTATAACATACTGCAAGTTCGGCTGATAACATTGCTGCTGTTCAAGAAAGTGTTCACAACAATCCATCAATCTCAATTAGACGCCGTGCTCAGGAGAGCTTGGTCTTTAAAGAACAATTTTGGCCACAATTTTGCACAAGGATTTTCATTTTTATTCACATAAGATTCAGTTGACACAAGAGCTTCTTCCACAAAATCATTTACGCCACCGTACATATACCAAAAGAATGTTACAGCTCGCCCATGACAACCCCGATTTTCATGAAAAAATCATATTGATTGCGGAGCACATTTTAATTTCAATGGATAGGGGAATAAACAGAATAGTCGATTCTGGGAAATGGGAAAACCTCAAATTATTCAACAGTCACCTTTGCATCCATTGAAAGTAACAGTTTGGTGTGCAATTTGGTCAAGAAGAATCTTTGGGCCTTACTTCTTTGAAAATGAAAACGGCTTAACGGTAACTATGAATAGAGAACGATATCGTGATGTGATTGAAAACTTTTTAACGTCGCAACTTCATGTTTTGGGTTTGATTAACATGCGGTATCAACAAGACGATGTCACATCGCATACAGCCCGGATTAAAATTGAATTACAGCGAGGCCTCTTTTCATAACAAGTTATTTGAAGAAATGGTGATGTTGATTAGCCTTCATTAGGTCGCCTGATTTGACTGCTGTGGACTTCTTTTAGTGGGGATATCTGAACAGCTAGGTTTTTATGCAAACAAACCAGAAATGCTTAAGGAACTCAAACAAAATATGCGTGATGAAATTAATAAAATAACGCGTGAAATGTGTGAGAATGTAATGCTCAAAAGGGCTCGCATTTGTAAGGCTAACAGAGGCGGACATTTATCTGATATTGTATTCCATACATAATTTCCAACATTAAATAAAACATTTATCAATATAAGATCCATTCTCTTTCATTTAATTAAACAAATATAAACAAAGGCGAACACCCTGTATGTTTTAAATTGAAATCAGCTCAAAATTAATAGACTAAATTTACTCAATAATATTCGAAATTTGTAATGGTATCAAGTATAAATATTGTCTACCCAAAATTAATTACTGCTACCATAGCAGTACTTTATTTATTAATTTTTCATGACTGCCTCACATCTATGTGACATGCAGGTGCTGACATCTTTCTAAGGAAATTTCTTAACATGCATTTCGTACAGCAAGTTAAAGTCATTTTCATTCGACGGGGTTTTATCTTAAACAGTTTTCTTAGTGGCTCTGTACATAAATATTCTTTGGAGTTTGGGTCAGGGTGTTTTGCAGATCAGGACATAGCATAAATGCTATTGCCTTGAAAACATTTGTTTTTGTCAATTTGCTCTTAAGCTTTCGGTCGTTGTTCGGCGGGAAGCCTATTTGAATGGTTATTTACGGTAGCGTGATGCTGTAGTATTTCTACATACAAATGTTTATCCACGATGCCTTTTACGAGGGCTGCTATTTATATTTGTGGCCTAAGGATGAAAACACAAGCATTTAAAGACAAAATCTATTTTATTCTCCATGAAGATTTATACACTTTTGCATGCGTTGGAACCAATTTTCAAAGAACTTTTTTCACTCCGATTTAGGTACTTCTAAAACATGGGCTTTGAATGCAGAAACTGCTTCTTCAGGTGTAGGAAACCGTTGTCCATGTAGTTTTTTCTTGTTGCTCGGAAACAAAAAGAAGTCATTAGGTGCCAAGTCAGGGCTGTATGGTGGATGACCCATCAATTCAATGTTTTGCCCTGTCAAAAACTCCATTGTTTTAGCCGATCGGTGACAGCTCGCATTGTCGTGATGCAGAATGATGACTTTCTTTCTTTCTTTGACTTTTCCTGTAGTTTCTCAAAGACTTCTGGCAAACAAATAGTGGTGTTCCATGCCGAATTAACCGTCTTACGTTGCTCTAATGGCACAGTCGCCACATGATCGGTAATGCCGAAGAAACAGGCAAAAATTTGCTTTAATGTGCTTCTTTCACGAACAACTTTGGTGGGATTTCGCTCGTTTGAAAGACCCATACGGTGGATTTCTGTTTTGTTTCGGGATCATATGAGTATATCCATGATTCGTCACCTGTGCAGATATTATAAACTGCTTTTGATGCACCTTGAGCAACAATCAACACGAGCATCCTTTTGTGCGTTCGTCAGGTTATGCGGTATCCAACGTGAACAAATCTTTTTCACATGCAAATGTTCATGCAAGATCTTATTGATGTTTGTCATACTATCCCTACAGATGCCTCAATCATGCTCTATCAGCTCATGCACAGCTCCAATGTTTTCCGGCACAACAACCGTTGTTGGACGACCTTCACGGGATTCGTCCTGGAGTGATTGTCGCCCACGATTGAATTCGTTATACCAGTTTTTAATGGTGCTGTAAGAAGGTGCTTCATTACCATATAAGGAATTAAGTTCATCTGTGCACTGTTGTCGTGTCAGGCCACGTCGAAAGTTATGAAAAATTATTGAACAAAAATGTTCACGAGTTAATTTCATTTTCTCCTAAGATCACTTTTTCAACCTGCTATCACTAACACTAACAACAATAAACAATGTGAAGGTTGCACTGGAAACATCAGCTGGTGCCTAGCAACAGTCAGTGTTATCAGGCCAGAAATAGAAATAGCAGCCCTCGTACAAGGTAAATTCGAGCGATTAAGAAAAGGGCACCACTCATAATAATTTTTGCAACATTTTTTAGCATATTGGGCATTAGGAGTTTCAGAACATACTGTTTAAAATCAGTTCTAGCAAACAAAACGATTTACGTCGTTTGGTTGTCCTCCGCCAGTAAATGAAATAATATTACTTTTGTTTGGGTACGGTTTTCCGTCGACCCTCGTCAAATTTGTTTTGTAAATAAGCCGGTTTCGGCTGTTTGCCATCTTCAGTGTTCTTTTCGTACTAGTTGCGTTCTATTGTCAGTTGTGTTTATATAGTTCGTGTCTCCCTTCATGTTATTGCGTTCGTCACTTTCTGTCTTTTTTTGCCTACATCTCTCTCTCTCTCTCCTTTTTTGTTTGTCTCTTTTTACCTAATTTGTCGCTCCCTTTTTCATTCGTCTTCTTTCCTAACTAAATTCTTTTACGATCATGCTTGTTGTCCGTTTTTGTTTATGTGTGAACCTATTGGGTTTTTTCCTTTTTCCCTCTTTTATGTGACATAATAATCTGTAATTGTACGTTTATGATGTTCTTTATTGGCTTGGTCTTGCGCACCTGCGTAACGTTTTTGTGCTGGTGTAGTGTTTGTTTTCCTGTAAAAATGTTTCAACGGTTCAAATATTGTGTCCGAAGCAGTGTTTATTTGTTCATTTATTATTCGTCCGTCAAATGTTTTTTGTTTGTATATTTCCATGTTTTCTAATACATTTAGTCTCCTTCCTTTGTGCTGTGTGTGAAGCAGTTTAACCGTTGTCTTAATATGTCCTGGTGTACATTTGTTGTTAAATATATGGTTCGCAAGTTTGATTCTGGAGTTGATTTTGGTTCTCGTAGTTTTTTGTATTATTACAATTTTATCCTTTCCATTCTGGATTTGCTTTTATTTTATATGACAACGACTAAAATCAAAAGCGAGTTATACAACATTATCTGAACAACTTCAATAAAGTTTATAAATAGAAAATATAGCTCTAAGAAAAATTTGATTTCTTTATTAAAAATTATTAATAATTAATATACAAAAAAAAACTGTTAACACTGTTAATACAAAATATTTGTTAAATAAAAGTGCACTAACTTGCAGTTTAATGCGCTATTAGCATACATTTATAAAAATATTATTATTGTGTGTACAAAGATGTTTGACTAAATTATATACCTTTTTTTTTTTTAGATAATAGATAGCCTGAAGTTATCTTGAAAATGTTATCTTATTAAAACAAAGTGTAAACTCTGCGCTAAAAATGCCATAAATGCCTTGCCTAGATGATGAACGTGCGAACGATAAAATAACAAATCTGATTTAATTTTTTATTTTTATTTCTTATGCAAAAGTACATTTGCTTAGTGATTACTAAATTTTCCTTGTTTCCTAAAGCAAATTGTCTGTTTTAAACTTAAATTTTAAAATATAATACAAATTAGTTATTAGTTTGTTTCAGTTATTAAGTGAATAATTGTGAAAGGTCAAAAAGTCAAAAAGATAAGACTGAAAAAGGCAAATATTTTTATTCTGTACTACCTTTTGGTACCTAGCTCTACCTAGGCTAAATTTTAGGACCCTTCTAGGCTTTAATTTTTTTAATCGAAAAAACAATTTCCGGTACAAGGCATTAAAGATTTTTTTTAAGCAATTGGGGATTTATACAGCCTAATAAAATTGAAAGCATGTTTTTGCTAGCTTGCTTACAATTTTGCCATTTTTTTTCAAGTGTGTGAAGATAGCTCCCTCAGTTAGTTTGGTTTTTGGCGACTGTATTTGACAGCTGTATTCATAATTTGTATAGGTTTTTACTAATAGAACTAAGAAAAATGTGAAAATATGAATTTTTCCCCAAACGGAAGTTTTTGAAATTCGCAAAAATAAATCGAAATTGGAGTGTACCAGTTTAAAGTGGAAAGAAGCAGTTGGAGGTGGGTTCCAAAAGGCAAAAGATGAATAATACGCTCAGTCACAAACTCGCAATAATCTCCGAATGGTATCATACGAATAAAGTCGATTTTAATGCCCGCGCTGCAACTGTTATTATAGATGATATAAGTGTTATGGAATCGAAAGCTGTTGATTTCCTTGGCGTGAAAATCCAGTGCGATGTTAGATGGGTTAAGTACATTTTTCAGGTTTTGAAAGAAGCTTACACAAGTCTCGGTTTTCTAAAACGGTATAAAGAATATTTCACTCCATCCGATCATCGTACTATTTATACCCCCCTATATTCGTCCAAAAATAGAATACAACTCTTATGTAAGGACAAGCAAAGTCTATTTTGGAAATGCTCGACCGCGCCACGAGGCTCGTTGGGTATCCAATTCTATTGATTTTTTACAGCATTGACGCAATGTGGGTTGTATTTCACTGATTTATTGTTACCACAATGGTGAGTGTTCTAATGAAATTAGGGAACTTGTTTCCATTACTTGCACGTATTTGCGTTTAACACGCTTTTCGTTGAGAGTCCTTCCATTTGTGGTTGATTGGTCAGTGAATAACACTACGCATTATAGGGAAAAATCGTTTTTGTTTTTAGCAGAACAGTTCGTATGTGGAATAAATTCCCTCCAAAGGGGCATTTAAATCGAATGTCCCCAAACACTACCCCTTCTTTCTTCCTTCCCATAACCTAATTTTCTAGCTCTGGCACAATGCATTTCATGATTAGAGGTCATCCTTTGTATGCTGGTCTGAAAAAAAATATGGTTTGTATCTATAATAACAAATATGACATTTACGAGAGTAAAGATTAGCATTCGGCTATCGATAGACGTCAAAGTAAATATACATTTTTTTCAATCGAGAAGAAGGAGATGTTTTGCGGGGAAGTTTGATAATTTTCTTTCATTTAAAGAAAACGGCTGCCAAAAGTTACCGATTTTTGGTAGATGCTTACAGTCAAGATGCACCAACTAAAAAAACGATGTCTTTTGCGAGATTCTAAAGTGTAAATTCCGAGACAGAAGATAAGGAGAGCCTTGGTCAGCCAAAAAAGTTTGAAGATGAGGAATCGAAAGCATTACTCGAAAAAGATTGTTACCAAACACAAAAGTCACACATCAAGTCATTTCTCCATGTTTAAAAGCATTGCGATTCATTTAAAAGCAAGCAAATTGGGTCCCATATGAATTAATTGAAGCTGAAAGGCGATATTGCATGTCTAAAAATTATGCTTAAACGCTACAAAAAGAAGTAATTTTTGGATCCTGTTACTGGTGATAAAAAGTTTTCGGCTTAGCAGACTGTAGGGGGCAAAAGCCATGGTATTGTAGATTTTAGAAATGCAGAAGTTAAGTAAGTAAGAGCTAAGTAAGCTTCAGCAAAGATATCAAAAACGAAGTAAGCTGATGGAACTATTAATAACTATATGGGTTGGCTGTGACTGCCCGCAGCAACCCTTAACACATAGATGTAACATCCGAGAATCTGGAGAGTCTATCTAGTTGATATTATCCGAAATGTCTGCGTCGTATTTCCTGAAGAACGGATATTTAGTATCTAAATATCTCCCGAATTTATTCAGCCGTCTGATCTTAACCAAATCAAATTTGGCAACCGCAGTACAGCGCTTGCAGGGCCCAAGTAAGATACCGTAAAATACATAGAAATTCGTATCTTGTATTATTGGTACCATTCTGATATATTGTAAAATGTCAATACAAAATATAAAAACTGTAACACGTTTTGAACAATTAACACAATTAATTAAATAAATGAAGAATAAATTCTCTTCGATATAAAAGATATCACAGCTTATTTTTCTTCTATTATTAGAAGAATCTTGTCAAAGGAAGGTTATTAATGTAAATGTTTAATATAGGCAATCATATCGGGTTTTTTCAACAAGAAGTTTGTTTTGAAATTGTAGCAACACCAACAATATAATAGTTTTGATACTTAGTTTATCAACTTGTTCATACTAAATGCATTGTCAATTGTTACAATGAATTCAATTTCGCACGAAAATCGCATTAAAAAAATTAAAATCCACTATGATATTTTCGGACAACATAATCGTCATCTCTGAGACCACTATTAAGAATTAGGAAGTTAAATTTGGGTCGACAGTTTCGTTAATATAATGTGCGCAAACCAACACGTGTTCGACCGCGCTGTTCAACTGAAAACATCGCAGTTGTGAGCCACAGTGTTGAAGCAGATCTAAATTTGTCAATTCCTCGACGTTCTTAATAATTGCGGTTATCAAAAACCACTAAATGGCGAATTCTCCGTAAGGATTTGATTTTGAAGTTTTCCAAGTTTCAAATAGTGCAGGAGTTGAAGCCGAGCGGCTATTCACATCGACCTAGATTCGCTCAGTTTATTCAGGAACAACCGGCTGATTTTTACGAAAATTTCATTTTTTCAGACGAAGCCCATTTTCACTTGTCAGGGTATGTCAACAACAACAAATTGTCGCATTTGGGCTTCTGATAATTCTAGAGCAATTTATAATAAGCCTTTGCATTTTGAACAAGTAAAATTGCCGAGATGCTAACAACTCATTTTTGACCAGATGCATATTACTGACATGTGGTTTCAACAAGATGATGGCACTTGTCACACAGCCAATGAAACGATCAATTTATTGCAAACCAAATTTCCCGATTGCATAACTTTACGACAATCAGCAGTTAAGTGGCCAGCCAGATCGTGTGATTTAACACAACTGAATTATTTCTAGAGAGGCTATATTAAAGACAGGGTCTATAAGGAGCCATTCAAATCGATTTCAGTCTTAAAACACAAAATCCGTGATGTGATGGCCCTTTTGCCAAAAGGTGATGATATTTGTTGTTTTATTTTCTTTTAGGAAACAAACTTCTTGTTAAAAACCCTTTATTAGCCAACTAGTTGTATAACTGTATTTCCTATACAAGGATCTGGTAACGTTAATTCGCCAAACTTATAGTTAATTCGCTTGCAAAATTGTTCAGGTAAAATTTAGTAATGCAATGCAACGAAACAAAGCCGGAAAATTTTTCTATAAAAAAAGGCAAAGTGGTCAATTAAAATAAAGTTAGGTATGAAATGATATCTATTCTTTAATTTACGTCCATATGTATGTATGTATAGACACAAACACTCATACTAATTAGCTATAATCTTACAAATTATTGCAGAATTTAGAAAGTTATTTTCTTACCGTTATAAACGAAGCAGTTTTAATATTTATGATTCTTTGTTGATTTCTTCTTTTTTGACATGTAGATTTAATATTTAGTTTAATAAAATAAAAGTAAAAAATATGCTGCTGTTTTTTGCTGATCTTAAAAATATTTGTAACATTTGTAGTTGTTGGTGTTGCTGCTGCTACTTCTACTCAGTAGTTTTGATGTTGCTGATTTTATGGCTGCTGCTGCTGCTGCTACTAAGTTCTCTTCTTGTTTGCAATAACTTTAATCGTTAATATAAAATCGAATGACAATGATTTTTTTTTTTTTTTTGTTTTGGTAAAAATTTGTTTTTAACAATAAATATATTAATAATTTTAGTAAAAATATTTGTTTTTCTTTTTACTTGTTTTTATTTTTATTATTATTATTATTTATTGGCGTGAATTTTATTCGTTAAAACAAATACCTGAAGAAACAAAATATTACAAATCGTGGAAACTAAAAAATAAACATTATTGATCAAATAATTTTTTAACTTTTAATTCATTGCTCAATTTAGGTGTTTAGAAAATCTTGCACAGACAATTGAAAGAAACATCAATAGAATTAAATAAAGACAAAACTATTAAAAAGAGAAATTGGGTGACATTTTTTTAGTATTATTTAGGTGCTTTTAATATGCTCTGCTCTGCATTATCGATCACAAATGAATTAAATATTTTAAAATGACATTTGTTCCATCATAATTTAAACTAAAAAAAAGCACATTGTTAGGGGTTGGGGGTTTTATGATTTTTCTTTTATATAAATTCTTTCTTAACACTCTCTTTTGTTGCTCGCTCTGTTTTTCTCATGTTATTATCAACACTGCGCACAAATACACATATTGCAGGGCGAGGTTATCCAAACGAATAAGTATATTTTTTTAATATTTAACTTGAACAAATGAAAAAAATTATGTTTTAGAAAAAAAAAAACAATTTAGCAAACATCTAATTGAAGTTAACACTTTAATTATACACAACTGCATAAAAATATTATTCACTTTTTTATCTGTTAGTAAACTTTAGTTTTCGTAAAGAAAATTAATTTAATTAGTGTTGTTTAAATTTTAAACATGAATTGCATATTTACTGCCTTTAGAACTTTAAAAAGAATTTAATTTTCCACAATCTATATATATCTTGGCAAATTTTAATAAAACTTTTCAACCGGTCTAATACATTTTTACACTTCTATACAAAAATTTACATTCATACTTAAAAAAAAAAACAGAACAAATCTCGCCCCTAAAAATGTTGGTCCTTTTCCATCAAAAAAAAAAAATATGTACATTCACCCCGGCTGTTGTTTTTTGAAGTATTCTTCTGTCTTGTCGATTTTTAAGACATCTGTATATCTACACTTTTATTAAATATTTCTTATAACAGCCTTTAAAAGCTTTTCATTATATCTTTTTTCAACTGTTAATAGATCTTTTCATATTCAATTAAGTTTTATTAATATATAATTTGTATTCTTTTTTCCACAGTTATATTAATTTGTTATTTGATGACATTACTTTTCTTCTTTTTTATTTGTTTCTTAATTTTTAACACTCTTATTTATGTTCGATCTCCTTCTCTCTGATTCTCTTTTTTTGGTATATTTTTTTACGGCAGCTCTGCTCCCATGTGAACAGCTCTGCTTGGCGAAAAAAATGACGAGCCCCAATATAAAGAAAATTTACTACTATAAAATTTTCCACATGCTTTTCTTATAAGATTTTTAACAAATTCTTTTAACTTTAAATATGTTGCTTTATATTCAATTCGTTGTCAGCCTTAATATTTATTTAGTTAAATTACATATTTTTTAATTTATTTTATGTTCGGATAGAAGTTTCTTTTTTATTACCACACACAACACAACGTACGAGCAGAGTCCCTGGCCAGTTGATTTCTTATATTGAACGACGTTCTTTGTTTTGACATTTCGTATCTATAGTATTGTGGTAACGACGTTCAAAACGTTAGACTTTTTCTTATAAATAATTATTTTGATTTTGTCGATAGTACCGTTTAAAACATTCATTTTTGCCTACAACACAAATGAGAAGGGCTGTAACATAATAAAATACATACATATATAACGAATTAAATTAATATAAAATGGTTTAAACATACTAGCAGACAAATTGATTTGAAAATAAAACAATTTAAGTCAGTCTTTAACTGTTACCTAATTAAGTTGAGAATTTATTGCTTTACAATTTTTGCCTTGCAAATTCCGCCATATTTCGCTCAAAATAGTCGAAAAATTAGTGGTTAGTTGAAAGGAATTTTTGTATATAAGAATCAAACGTGCAAAAACTTGAAAATTCTAATCAAATATCTAATACCAAAAGTAATAACAGCTGTTTAATATAAATTGCAACGGTGGATTTAAAATTTTCCGTAAACTGCAGGTTTTACAAAAACAAAATAAAGGTCGAATCATTTTATAATAAATCTTGAAATTAATTGAAAAATATATATTTTAAAATTATATTATTAATAATAACAATTATATACTCTTTTAAACAATAAACGAGCAATTTTTTGAAGAAGGATGTAAGTCCATTTATGACAAAAAGTTGGTTAATCACATCATTGAATTTAATCTATTGTGTTAAGAGATAGAACAGTTCTAAAAAATTCTTCAAAATCTACTTATACATATTACATAAGTATCCATAAAAATGATATGCTATTTGAATAACAGCCAATAAATTAATTATCACATATATCACATGTATAAAGGAAACTAAGACTCCAATTTTGTTTGGTGTATAACATTGAGCAACATCTGTCTGAAACTTCATTAGCTGAGTGACGTTTATCATATACCTACTTTATTCCACATTTGTATTATTATCTCTTATACATACATATGTACATATCTTAATATACAGTATCGGGCAAAACTAAAGCACAAGCTGTTATTTTTCAATAATTTATGATAGATAATAATTTTTATAGAACTGCGCCCTTTTTAAGGAAAGAATGAATTAGGGCAGTTTTTGAAGATAAGCATATTTCACTAAGGACGTTCGGCATCAATTAAAAAAAAAGGGTAGTGAGAAGGGGCAAGGTCTGGGCTATAAGGCGGGTGAACCAAAACTTCTCATCCACTGTTTTCCAAATAGTTTTTAACTGGTGTTGCAATATGTGGCCGAGCGTTGTCATAAAGCAAGATTATGGCCTTGTGATTGGTTGAAAGTTGCCGTGGTTGCATTGCACGGCACCAACCCATGATAACCAATTTTCTTTGGTCACAATTGGGTTAATTTGATATCACTTATCTTCGACAATGTCACAAGTCACCTAGTTTTTGCATGAGAAATTCGCGTAATTTCTCAATTTGGCGATACAATTGGCTACCTCGTCCTTGTAATTTAATGTCGCTGAACTATTTTCCCTGGGCCACAAACAATTAACGCTCTGAAAGATGATATTTGGCGTTTAATTGACGAGATTACAAAATATAAGTACTTCGTTAATTGCTTCCTTCAAACGAATAATTTTTTGTTTTGGTATAAGTCTCCAGTGATCGTCTGAGCCAATTTCAATAGCTCATAATACAAACCACCGTTCTGATCCCACCATAGATGCTGTTTGCTTTAGGGGTTATTATAGTGTATCCATTTTTACAATACAAAATTATGTCTTCTTTTTGTAGCGTCCATGCATTATTTCCGACATGCAAAATCACCTTTCAACGTCTCTCGCCTTTCAACGCCTTCAATTAATTTGGAACACAATTTTCTTGCTTTTGAATGAATACCAAAAATAATAACAGCTGTAGGAACGTAGGAAAATGGCTTGTTGTATGACTACCAATGATAGTGCAAGATTTTCGTGCGTTTGACAGCAGTCTTCGTCGAGTGATGCTTCTAAATCCTCATCTTAAAACTTTTTTGGCTAACCAGGCCTCTCTTTGCTCTTAGTCATAATCACCACTTTTAAATTGTTTACACAAGATCGTAAGATTCTCTCAACAATCGATAACTTTCAGCAGCTGTTTTCTTTAAAAGAAATAATCACATAACTTTGGAGGCCAATTCACCAGTCTGAAACGTGCAACTATGCGGTTACTGGTTACAGGTTATTGGCTTCAATAAATTATTGGTGGCACCGCTTTTGTAACAATGTCGATTCCATGAGAGCGTTTGGACTAGATGCTGCTGGCCAAAACGTTTGATTAATCAAACAAAAATAAGATAACAGCTAAAACTATTGTTAATTTCCTGTTATCATATTTGCATTACTACGAAACGCAACCAAATAAAACCAATAATCGTGGCGTTCCCATTGAGTTGAGAGCTTCATATAACACCAAATTAGAAGGTTTTCCAGAGGACTATATAGAGCAGGATTGTTCATAACGTCACTGTCGTTTTTGTCATGAGCGCATTAGAAAAATGTGTTCCAAAAACAACATTGTCCTTCACAGCAAATTATAAATATAAGTGTCACCCGTAGGTGACACCTATAAAAAACCCAGGCATTTTTTTTTTTTATTTTAAACGTTTAAACTAGACGTCGTTTTACTATTTGGTATAAACAAAATTGTTTCTTCCTATGGCAAAGGCAGGGTTAAAGAAAAAGTGGGGAAACTCTTTTTTAATTTTTAAAGAAAAATCCAATTTTCACTTTTAAATCGACTTAATTTCTGATATGATAAAGACTAAAAGGTTAAAAATTTCGTAATACGATTTGAAGATGTATTTCGAACTCCAAATCCTTGACTAATTTTACCCATGACTGTTGGAAGCATATCGAAATAATCAATTATCTGTAAAAGTTTCATTGAGTACCGCCTTCGAAAATTACAAATAATTTTTAAATTTTTATTTTGAAAAACTGGTAACTTTTTGAGATCTGTTTTAGTTGCTGTCATTGACCATTCTGATATTCGCAGGTCGTCATTACGTGATAAGATTTACATCTGTATCTGGCAGTGAGCCTTAATCAGATGGTGGTCATACCACTGTGAGTGAAAAGCAGCGACACTCACGTCCTAGGAGGCCGAAGTCTAATTCTGGCAACAGGTCCTTCCTAGTAGCAATTTCAATGATTCCAGAGCAGGGCTGCAAACCACTACCACTCGCTGAAGAGCTGGAGACTATCCAACTCGTAGTCCAAAACACATGACTAGCATGCTCACTGGATCTAGGATCATTCCACCAGGCAGGTGTTATTAAAAGTGAAATGATCCTGGCCACCATTAAAAACAAATCTGTTTTGGGGCCGCGAACCACAACCACTGCAATACTCCCAAAGGGCCAACCTCAATAATCAGTCAGAGAAACAGCTAAATGCCTAAAGAGACAAATAGCGGAAACTCTGCGGGCCACTGATTCCCGTGGATATAACGTGGTGCTTCCAGTTGTACCCCTGCTGACTTCAGGGGACTGGGCTCCGTTATACCCCCAGTTGCACAGGTCTAGATAGTCGAAGTTCTATAAAGACCGATAAATGTGCCCCGCGGGGGGGAGGGGGTGCAGGTCGTCATTATTGGTTGTAAACACATTCTGTAGAATAGAATTTTATTTTAAAAATTGAGATCGTTTTTTTTAACGGTTAAGCAATGGAAATAAGCCACTTTAATTTGATATAAGTTGCTGTATCAAGCTTTTAAGATTTCACTTGATCACATTTACAATTAGACTGACTTTGCCGTTAATAGTGGTAGACTTTATGTACCGTTTTAAGCGGCTTTAGAATTTACTAGAAAACTTTTATTCATCAAATTTACAACAAATATTGCAGTAAAAGTTTATTTGTTGGTGCATCTTATTTTTCTTTTCTAATTTTGAATCTTAGTTTATGGAATTTGAATGTAGATTTCTCTTGTTCATTTCACTTTCCTTTCTTAGTGATCATTATTTTTGTATAACTTAAACTAAGCATTGTCGTAACAATATATTTATTGTTTAACAAACTTTTCTTAAGTTTTCCATTTTAAGGCGACTTCAGAAAATAAAAGCTTTTTTTTAATTTTAATTTTTTGTTTTTTGTATATTTAAAAAAAATCAAATTAACACATTTATGTATACAGATTAATCTAAATTTTACAACTAAATAAATTTTCGTAATAAATAATTATTTTAGATTCTTATAAACGACACTTTTTAAAAATTATGATCAAAACAGTTGAATATAAAAACAAAATTTTTTATTATTATTTTTATTTATTAATAAATTTATATATAATTTTCTTTAGGACAGTTAAAAAAAAATAATTTTGTCTCAATTTCTACGATTTATTTTTTGTCTTCTGTGATAACTTTATGTTTCTTAATTAACCTCAAACTTTTGTTTCCACTTCAAGTCATATGGCTTTAAAATCAAGCAAATAAAATAAATTAAAAAATACCATTTCTAAGAAATTATGAATTAAACAATTAAATGTGAAAAAAGATTTATAAATTTTTAAAATATAATTTTAATTTTATTGGGCCAGTTAAAATAATGTGAAACAATTTTACCCCATTTTGTATGTGTAACTCTTTCTCTCTGTCTCTCTTATGTTTGGCTGAGCAAGGTTTGGTAGTTTTGATAAGTGCTTAGATTTTCCGACGGGGTTTAATTTACTTTTATTTGGGTACGGTTTTCCGCCGACCCTCGTCAGTACGAAGAGAACACTGAAGATGGCAAACGGCCGAAACCGGTTTGTTCACAAAACAAATTTGACAAGGGTCGACGGAAAACCGTACCCAAATAAAAGTTTGGTAGTTTTCTTCTTTAATAACTCTTATTTTATGTTTCATATTTGACCTCAACTTTTGGTCTCCACTTCAAGTCATGAGTTTACAGTCAAGCCACCAAAATAAATTAAAAAATAAGATTTGTAAGGAATTAAAAAAAATCAATTAAAAGTGGCAAAAATTTATTATTTTTAATAATAAAATTAAATTTTATTTTGCCAATTTAAATAAAATAATTTTCCTGTTCAAAATTTTATTTTTTTCCTTGATAATTTAAATTTTATATTTCATATTTAACCTCAAACTTTTGTATCCGCTACAAAACTTTAAAATTAAATAAAAAAAATACTATAAAAACCATTTTAAAGGAATTACAAACGTGAAATATAATTTTGTTTGGCCAGCTTTTTAAGGTTTTATTTTTATGTTTCCGAATTAACCTCACACTTTTGACTTCACTGCAAGTTATGGATGGCTACAAAGTCATATAAACAAAATAAATTAAAAAACATATAATTTATAAAGAGTTATTAATTAATTAATTGAATTAAATTAATTTATTAATTGCGAAAACAAAATTATTGTTTTTTAAATACAATTTACATTTTATTCGGCCATTTTAAATGCATTAATTTTGTCTTAATTTGTATGAATTTTTTATGCTCAGTTGTGCAAGGTTTTATTTTATTCTTTAATAATTTATTTTTTGTATTTTATACTTAACCTCAACTTTTTTGGGTCTATCTAAAGTCATGATTTTAAAGAAAAACTAAAACATAATTTTTGTTTTAAGAAATTATGAATAAAACAATTTAATGTAAAAAAAAATTATTATTTTTTAAATAAAATTTTAATTTAAATCAAATAATTTTTTATCACCATTTCAATGATTCTCTTACAACGGACTGTTCATGGCTGTTTTTTTTTCTTTTTTCTTTCTTGTTAACTCATGTTATTGTTTCATAAATCTATGACTTTAAAATAGGGCGAATTAAGTAAAATAATAAAATAATATAATTTTTAAGGGAACAATTAAATGTAAAGAGAAATATTTATAAATTTTTCTAAATACAATTTTGATATGTTTGGTCAGTTTGAATAAAATAAAATAATTTTATCTCAAATTGTATGTATAACCATCTCTCTCTTTCTCTCTCTATCTTATGCTGGACTGTTCAAGGTTTTTTTTTTATTTTCTTTGATAACACCATTTCAAGTCATGACTTTTAAAGTAAAAAAAAAAAAAAACAAAATAAATTTAAAAATAAATTTTTTTATTATTTAAGCATAAACAATTTATGACATTCTCATAAAATATTTATTATTCGAAAAATTGCAAAAATTTAAATGTATTACTGTAAGGCTAAAGCATATGAATATTTCGCTACTGCTCAAATAGCTCATTTGGCTAAATTTTGTATAGAAACCACAAGAGTCTTATATCTCAAGCTAAATTTACTGAATAGGAATTATATTCAACCAACACGGCAGAAAGAACAAATTTTTATATATAAACTAGCAAACCCGGCGAACTCCGTTCACCACGTTTTTCGTAACATTTCGTTTGGGGATTAAAAGATGAAGAAAAATTATTTTTTTTTGTTTTATATTTGAAAAGGAAAAATGAATTCATTTCGATTACGAAAATGAAGTGGAAATTAGTTGAACTTCTCCAAGTAAAAAATTAAAGTGAATCCAAAGTAAATACTGAATCGAAGCGTTATACGTGTGCCACATTTATTGTTTTTTGGTCTGACGTGAACACAAATAAAGTGGATGGTTTCCCAACTCGTGAACACGCAACGTATAGCCGCCCATGTGAAAAACAATGATTTTCTAAATTTATCCCGCAAACACTAAGCGATTGGCCTTACGACTTGTTAATTGTCATTGCGAACGCAAGGCGGACCGGAAATTGCCGGTTGTTGCCGGTTTTTAATCCTTCCTTTTTTGTGAAAAAGGTTAGTTAGTCTGTATATTTCTGGTCCTGTGTAAGTAAAGGTATGCCGTCGTGCTGTATCGGCTGTCTCTTTGTCTTCTTCTTTATTTCTGTTTTTAGTGTTGCATTGTCTAAGAAGTTTATCGATTGTAGTGTAGGCTTTTAGCCGTTATTTATAGCTATGGAGTTCTTAGGAGTAAGTGGAATTATCTTAAGTCTGTGTATCATATGTCTCAACGCTGCTAGTTTATGTTGGATAGGGTGGTTTGATGTGTTGTGGATGGTGGTGTCCGTCGTAGTTGGTTTTCTATAGATGTCAAATGTTAAATAGTCAGTTCCTCGTGTTATAGTAATGTCAAGATAATGCAAACTTCTGCCTTGTTCCTTTTCCATTCTGCATGTAATCTTATTATTGTGTTTAAGTTTTCTAGAATTTGTTCGCCGTTGTCTTGTTCGAGGATGCATATAAAAAAAACAACATAAAATATTTATAATTAAATAAATTTTTGGGAAAGCACATAAGACATAATAGAGCCCTGGTTTTTAAGGGTATTGATTCCGAAGCTCTTATCCTCACGAAATCTATTTTTCCTAGGGAATATAAATCTTCCTCTAACTAAAACTAATGGTGAACTCCAACCAATAGCTATTCTGCCGTTTTTATCTAAGGTATTTGAGAATATCCTCAGCAGGCAATTAAAAGAGTATCTATGATGAAGTGAAGTTTATTCTTATGCGCAATCAGGCTTTATTTGGAGCAGAAGCTGAACAACAGCTTTAGTGGATGGTATTAAGGACCTCAAAATTCGATGTTGATCACAGTAAAGCCTCTAATGCGGTGAATCACTCGATCTTGGTAGAAAAACTACGAAAATTATTTAATTTTTCAAGCTCGGCTTGCACTCTTAGATCCTCCTACCTTGCTGACCGATCTCAGGTAGTTTGTGTTAATGATGGGAAATCTGATCCTCTTAGGATTAATAGAGATATATACCCGTTACACGCACGTTTTTGTGTTCAACTCGATTTTCGTTGAAAGTGCATTCATTTGTGATTGGTTTTCCAGTGAATCGCACTACTCGTTACAGGGACAATTCGTTTTTTAACAGAACAGCCCGAATGTGGAATAAACTCCCTCTAGAGGTTTTTCCTACCACTTTCAATGTAGGAAATTTCAAATCAAATGTCCCACAAACACTACTTCCTCTTTCCTCCTCCCTATAATCTAATTTCCTAATTCTGGCATTATGCATTGCATATGTAGAGGTAATCCCTTAAGTTCTGGTCCGAGAAAAAAAATATAAACACAAAACACAGATTTATAATTGGAGTAACATAAATGATGTTCCCATCTGTGTGGGAAGAACGAAAAGACGTTTTGAACAAGCAGTTTGGCAATGGATAATGGCTTGTGTATCAACCCTTCAAAGTCGAAATGTATTCTCCTCTCGAAATCTAGGAAAACTTTTGATACTTTTCGTGTGCAAATTGTTTGCAATATTATTGGGTTCGTGAACTCGGCATCTAACTTAGGTATAGTTTTTAATAGTAGACTAACGTGGATTAATCACATCAACACTGTTGTTGGCAAAGTTTACAGAAAGCTTTGAACCCTAAGGGCTATAAAGTATTCCACTTAGTTTGCTATACGCATCCTATTGGCAGTGCTTACCTGATCCCTTTACTACTTTATGGCTCACGCTAATCCAAACTTATATTTGGAATAGCATTCAAAGATCTACTGAAGATCTCCAGGTGCTTAATTTTTTTGTACAGAAGCAGAGTTTCCCAACAATTCTCATATTTATATGATAGAATAATTTTTGCAAGATCACAATGTAATAGAAATTTAATCCAAAGGAAATACAAGACATTTATATAACCAGCCTTTGGAAATCTTTGCTTGAAACTGGCAACGCTTGCTTGTTGAAAAAGAAGCCAAATCAAATTATTTTACTGAACACTAATTTCTATTTAATTTTTATCTTGGTGGCTGCATTGGCCATGAAAATATGTTATTTATTATAGTGTTAACACCATACGTGGTTTTGCACACAATTTGTTTCATTGGAGTTTAAAAGTGTTTGTCAATAAGAAGTTTGTTTTTTAAAACAAAATAAAACAAAAAATTTAGATAAAAATGATTCAAATTTTGATTGTGTTACGAAGAGAAAAAAGCTCGTCAATTATGAACGAAAAATGATATCCGGCAAATGTCCACCACGACCACCCTGACAGGTGTCGATTCTTTCATTAAAGGTTTTAATCATGTTTAGGCAAAATGGCGGTCTTATTTGGTTAATTACCTCACGGATTTGAGCTAAAATCGTTTCGATTGGCTTCGTATAGACTCTGTCCTTAAATCACACAATCTGGGTGGCCACTTAACTGCTGATTGTCGTGAAATTATGCAATCGGGAAATTTGGTTTGCAATAAATTGATTGTGTCATTGGCTGGGTGACATGTGGCACCGTTTCCTGCTGAAACCACATGTAAGGATTCTCCATGTCGACAATAATAGACTACAATTGAGTTGTTATCATCTCGCGATAATGTTATCCATCGACAGTTATCGCATCTCCAGAATCGTCTTCGAAAAAAGTGGCCCAATCACACCTCCAGACCACATAGCGCACCTTACAGTGACACGTTGAGCATTCAAAGGCTTCTCAGTAATCGCTCTAGGATTGTTGGAAGCCCAAATACGGCAATTTTGCTTGTTGACATACCCTGACAAGTAAAATGGGCTTCGGGTAAATAAATGATTTTTTCAGAAAAACCAGCCAGTTGTTTCTAAATGAATTGAGCGAATCTACGGCGATATGAATAGTCGGTCAGCTTCAATTCCTGCACCAATTGAACCGTGTAAGGCTTCAAAGTCAAATCCTTACGCAAAATTCGAGGAATTGTCAAATTTGGATTTGCTTCCACACCGTGGCTCACAGCTGCGATGTCTTCATTTGAACGACCCGAAAACGCGTTGCATCGAGCCAATTGACCTAAATGTAACGATCAAATTCCCAATAGAAGGACAATTATGTTGTCCGAAATTATCACAAATTTTACGAAATCTAAATCTAACAGAACCACCATTTTCATAGTGGATTTTAATTATTTTAATGCGATTTTCATGCGAAATTGAATTCATTGTAACAATTGTCAATGCATCTACCACGAAAACGTTAAAAAAACTTTTGGTTGAAAAACCCTATATAACGTGTGACGGCTTCTATGGGCCCTCATCTTTACGTTCGACTGTTTCAGATTTTACTTTATTCTTTGATAACAAATTTTTTATGTTTAACAATTATTTCTTTTCTTTTATTAAAGCAGTCTGCTATAAAAATAATCATAAATTATTAATATAATAGTTATAGTTATTTGACCTTTTTAATATTTTTTAGTAGTTAATTATAAAGCACTAGGTCACTATTTAATAAAATTTTTTTAAAAAACTTTTATTTTGTATTATTTTTTTGATATTTCGCCACACCGTTGGTTGGCATCATCAGGAAAAACAAAAAAAAATGAACAAACAAATTGAAAAATTTTTTTTGATTAACAAATTGAAAATAATCAAAAAATTTTTCAAAAAAGAAAACAAACAAAAACAATAAAAACGACAAATTGAAAAAATTTTTTGTTTTACATACATACAAACTAATTTTCAAAAATTTTTAAAAAATTTAAAAAAATTAATAAATATCTCTTATTCTTTTTTACGGTCTTTTTAAATCAAATTAACAATATATATTTTTTTCTTGTCGATATTTCGCTTTCCTATGGAAGAAGCTGTTCAGGAAAAAATTTTTTTATTTTTGAAGCAGAAGCTTTTCATAGGAAAGCGAAATATCGTAAGGAAAAAAATATATATTGTTAATTTAATTTAAAAAGACCGTAAAAAAGAATAAGAGATATTTATTAAAGATAAAAAAGGTCGAGTAAAAAACTACAAAAATTTTAAAAAATTTAAAAAATTTTTAAATTAAAAATAATTTTGAAAATACATAACAAATTTACAAAACAATAGTATTTTAGACATAACGTTTGGTCATTAAATTTATGTTTTAGAATATATGTGTAAAATACTATTGTTTTGTAAATTTGTTATGTATTTTCAAAATTGTTTTTCATTTAAAAATTTTTTAAATTTAAAAAAAAAATTTTTTTTTAATATTGAAAATTTGTTTGTATGTATGTAAAACAAAAATTTTTTTCAATTTGTCGTTTTTTATTGTTTTTGTTTGTTTTCTTTTTTGAAAAATTTTTTGATTATTTTCAATTTGTTAATCAAAAAAACTTTTTCAATTTGCTTGTTCATTATTTTTGTTTTTCCTGATGATGCCAACCAACGGTGTGGCGAAATATCGAAAAAATAATAAAAAATAAAAGTTTTTTTAAAATGTTTTATTAAATAGTGACCTAGTGCTTTATAATTAACTACTTAAAAATAAATTATTAATATTTAAATAACAAACATCAAATAAAACTGTCGAAATATATAGTTTTGTTGTTGTTTAATTTTTTTTTAATAATTTTATTAGTAATTACTTGAAATTTAGTAATAATAATAATAATAATTTTTAAAACAAAAAAAAAAACAAAGTTTATTTAAAAAATAAAAAATAAATTAATATTTAAAACTAATCAAACAATATTTTTCTTTACAAATTTAAAGAATTTTAATAAAATTGGTAGCAGTAAAAATTTATATATATTTTTTTGTAAAAGATTATTGAAATAAAAGTAAAACAAAATAAAATTAATAATTAATCGTTCAATAACGGTCAAAGTTAAAAATAATAAAAAAAATAACTGTTCCTTTTTTTTTTAAATTGTTTCATTTTAATATAAAGTTTTGTTTTTAAAAATGGTTTTGGTTCTGGTTGCAGTTGCTGTTTTTTTTTATATATTTTTTTTTTATATTAAATTTAACAATTATTTCATTAAATATTTAATGTTGTTGTTGTTGTATAAGTATGAATATATATTATTTATATTTGTATGTAGTTGTATTGTATGCTTGTATTTGTATTTTAAATGTTGTTTCATCAACTGGGAGTTTGTTTTTAATTTTATATTAAATATAATTTTTGTTTTATATTTAAATTTCTTAAATGTGCTGCTCTTTAAATACAATATATATAATTGTTGTTGTTGTTCTTTTGTTGCTGATATTTGTAAATTGTTAATTTGTTACATTAAATTATTGTTTATAATTTTCATTGTTTTTGTTGCTTGTTTGTTTGTTTTCACTTAAAAGTTTAAATCGGCCTTGTAAAATTGGCTGGGAAAAGACCCTTTTCATTTGTGCCTTCTTTTTCGCCCATTAGCCATCCTTCTTCCTGTAAATTAGAATTAAAAAACTACATTAGAGAGACATTGATGAGTATAGCAATCGTATAAGAGTGACAGAGAGGAACATGCAACAGGTTCAAGCGGGATTTATTGCTCACAGTAATAGCAACTCTTTAGACAAGACAAAAATGCAACAATTGACCCTTTGAGCTTAAATGAGCTTTTATATTTCGCCCTGAAATCCATTCTATAAACACATTGTCAAGGAGGGCAAAATTTGAGATTTTATTTAATAAAAAGTTGGGACATTTTAATCATGGAACGTTATGCTCTTGGACAACGAATTTTAATTGTGAAAATAAAATGGTGAAAATTCTACTGTATCACTTCATAATCAGGCTCCTTCTAAGTCTGTTGCAGGTAATTTATTATTTCTCAAATGACTTAGGACAGAACTAATATACTTTGACATTAACTTAGTATAAAGTAGGGAAATTTTAAGCCTGGAAAGTTACTCCCTTGAGCAAAGGATTTTAATTGTGAACATTAAATAAAAATGGTGAAAATTTCACCGTATCACTTCGCATAATCCGAACCGCTATTCCTCGCGATTTGGACGCTTTTGAGACTGTTGTGGGTAATTTAATCGCTAAATTCCAGGTACGGCCGCAACCAATGAGCATCACTAGAGGCACATTGCTCAACATTTTGCATAAAGACCTTCAACTTCACTCCCATAAAGTTCAAGTTCTTCAAGAATTAAGACCCACCGACCATTGTTTACGTCGAACATTTGTTAATTGGCTGTTTGAAAAGCTGAACGAGAGCAAAACATTTCTCAACAAAATCATCTTTCGCGATGAAGGTCGTTTTCACTTAGTCTTTTAAGTTAACAAACAAAATATAGGGCTCACAAAATCCAAAAACAGTCTTCGAAAAACCATTACATCTTAGAAAAGTGATCGTAAAGTCAGGCGGCATCATTGGCCCGTATTTTTTCAAAAAAGAGCCAAGAAAATCCGTCAGCATGAATTCTATGCGCTACCACACCATGATAACCAATTTTTCGTTGCTCCATTTAGCTATTGTTGACTTCGCGAAATTTCTTACTTTCATAATGCCAATTGGCCGCCTTGTTCTTGTAATTTAAGGCCGGGTTTACGTGAACAACTAACAAATAACTGACGCTCAGATAAATGAAATGCGGCGCTGTATGGGCGAGATAAGCGACTCTATATTGCAAAATATGCGGCAAAATTTTTTCAAAAGAGCGGATATCTTTAGACGTGCCAAAGGTGGCCATTTCCCGACACAATAATACGTAAACACAGCCGCTGTACAGCAAACTGCTAAGAATGAGCTTGGAACATTAACTCGTCAATATAAGCAACATATGCACATCACCAGAGGCACGTTGTGCTACATTTTGCATAAAGAACTTCAACTTCACCCTCCTAAAGTTAATTTCGTTCAAGAATTAAAGGCCCCCAACAAAATCATCTTTAATGATGAGGCTCATTTTCAGTTAGATGACTATGTAAACAAGCTAAATTGTCGCATATGGGGCTCACAAAATCCACAAACAGTCCTACTTAAACAAGTGACCGTATGATGCGATTTGTAGTCAGGCGGCCCGTATTTTTTCGAAAACGAGAAAGGGTGGTTACAAAAAAAGGGCTCACCTCTTTAATATTATCAGAATGAACTGAACCTTTGCCCAACTCATTTTCTAGTCAAATGTCAAGATAGCATCGCTTTTTTTATCTCATAGACCTTGTAAATATTATCAAATTGAGCTGAAACTCATTTTCTAGTCAGCTGGCACATTTTAGGAGGGTGAGACGATGGAAAATCCAAAATTAATTTTTTGTTAGCACCCTACCATGCGCTTCCAAACCATAACCATTTTTTTTGTGGCCACAATTGGCTGATGGTGACATCAGTGACCTTTGGATTATTTTCTTTTGGGAAATTTGAAAGACCAGGCTTTCGTAGAAAACCCACACACAAGGTGCCCCTGTAGGCTAGTAGATAGTGTACTAGCTTGTCAGTATGGGGGTTATGGGTTCGATTCCTAACGAAGACTTTGGTTTTTTTTCTCTACAAAAATAAAAATTGACTGTCGGTGGGGCTGCTCAGCGATGAAGGCATAGTCACTGGTCGCTGTGCTGTCTTTATACGGCAGTTAATTTCCGACGATCCTTCAACTTTCACCACCTGTTTCATCTCTTCTCTATCCGTTTCCTAAAGAATGTAGCACGGTACTTGACTAAATAGGCATTGTTGCCTGAAGTGCTACTTTTCTTTTTAAAAAAGAAAAAGAACTGAAACTCTGAGAGATAAAATTCGGTGCTGCATTAACGAGATACGCGAAGCTTTTTTACTAAGGAGCGAACGTCTATCTATATGTTAGAGGGGAAAATTTGCCCGACATTATATTCCATTATTAGTTGCTATATTTCTACTTAACAGTGGCATTAATAAAAATGAATTTGTCAAATAAAAGAGTGTGTTTTAAGTCAATTTACTGCCTAACCTCAAATTTGCCCAGCCGATTTAGTTCGTCCTAAATCCCTATTAAACTAAAGAATAATAACGAATGCTTTGTAATATAAAAGTAAATAAATAATCTTAATTGCACTCTTTACTATATATAAAATCAAATAATGAACTTAAACCTAACTAAAGAATAATAATAACGAATAATTTGTTAAAAAAAAGGTGGAATAAAAAAATAATATAAAACCAACAATGATATAAATCTTTAGTTATATATATGTGCGTATATTATCCGACGGGGTATGATTTTACGTCAACACCCGCGTCTAATTTGGTTTGTGAATATACCGGTTTCGGTTATATGCCATCTTCAGTGTTCTCTCTATACTCATACTTTAGTTATTCTTAAGTTCATGTTTAAACTGTTGTCATATTTTAGCTTATATCTTTGTTATACATATACTAGCCACCAGATGGCTTCGTTTTTTGTAACACTTTGTTTGGGAATTAAAAGATAAAGAAAAATTATTTTTTTTGTTTTATGTTTGAAAAGGAAAAATTTTATTTCATTGCACAACAGTAATGGACTCATTTCGATTACAAAAATGAAGTGGAATTTAGTTGAACTTCTCTAAGTAAAAAATTAAAGTGAATCCAAAGTAAATACTGAATGAAAGCGTTATACGTGTCCGCAAATTAACCGTTTCATTGATGTGCTCTTTGGTTTGTTTTTGTTTTTTGGTCTGACGTGAACACAAATAAAGCGGATGGTTTCCCAACTCGTGAACACGCAACGTATAGCTGCCCATGTGAAAAACAATGATTTTCTAAATTTATCCCGCAAACACTAAGCGATTGGCCTTGCGACTTGTTAATTGTCATTGCAAACGCAAGGCGAACCGGAAATTTCAATCGTTCACCTGCGTACTTTCCGTTAATAATGGTTGCCTCAATCAAATTCGGCACATGTCTTTTCACCGCAAGTCGAGTACCGTTGCAAAGTCGCGGTGAATTCAAATTACACAATATCATAATAACTGAACCAACTTTGAGTTGCAAGTTATGTGGTGGAAATCCTGGTAACTGCAGAGAGGTCAAAAACTCCGTTGGATAATTTACTGTATCATTGGGATTTGTTATGGAATCAACGGATTTGTATGTCATCAAATCGCCATCGATTTTTGATTGAATGGTGAAATTGAGTGCATGTACAACATCATTATTCTTGGCGGCGAGAATTGCTCGTTTACTTAACCAAGCATAATTCTGATAATTCTCACTAATGTTTGGGAAAACATTTTCAATAAGAGCTGATTGAGAGTCTACAAATCGGCAAAAGCAGTAATTAATCCAGCTGTCGCATTAACTGGGACTTTTCCATTTCCAACAGCTAACAATTGTTTGGAAAATTGTGCAGCACTTTGATCATTTTGAAGTTGAACTCTCATATTTGTGGTTAGCGATAATGTTTTTACGTTATTCCACAAAGGTGATGCCTTAAGGCAAGCATTCAATTCATCTGCAGGCGTTGCGTGGAAAATTACTGGCAACGTCTGCCTGAAATCGCCTGCCATCAATATCATCAAGCCGCCAAAGATGTTGTTATTTCGCCGAAGATCCTTCAGTGTAAAGATAAGTGCTTTAAGTTATGTGCCACTGTGCACCCATCCCAAACAATGAGCTTGCATTGCATCAACAATTTCCCCATTGTACTGGATCGGGAAATATTGCATGTTGAAGTATCAATTGTGTTTAAATTGAGTGGCAATTTAAGCGCATAATGTGCAGTACGACCGCCATCTAGAAGAGTCGCCGCAATTTTAGATGATGCTAACGCCAAAGTTATGTCGCATCTTGGTCGAATAGTGGCCAAAATCAATGAAATGACAAATGTTTTCCCGGTTCCTCCAGGTGCGTTCAGGAAGAATAGACCACCAGTATTATGTTTCGTATACTTGTTTTTGCTGTTCATTCAGGAATGGCACATTATTTCAAACGAATTCCTGCAAAGTATCAACATTGTATTGCAGCTCTCGATTTAATTCTTGGTTGAGTGCATGGTGCATCGATCGATTTGGCGCACTCATTATTCATACTTCAATCAATAGCTTGTTTGCAATAGTCAAGCATTGATCCTCAATCAGAATCAATCCTTCATTGTATATTTCATCGAATGCCCGAGCGATGCAAGGTATCTTCACATATGTCGTCTTTGCATTTGTTCCATAAATGAACATGCGATCTAGCGCACGGCGTCATCTACTTAAAAAGAAACGTACTTACTTTCGCTGTGAGTGAAAAAATGTTTTGCTGCTTTGCTCGTGAAATTGTTCCTGAATTTTCTTTGCTATAAACCTGACGGAGCCCGAGACCTTTTCAACGAATGCAAAACCGTGGAAATCGGTTCGTGCGTTCTGAAGTTATAGCGTCAGGAAGGAAAAGCCGACTTATTTTTATATTATAGACTAGTAAACCCGGCGAACTCCGTTCGCCACGTTTGTCACCAGATGGCTTCGCTTCGTGAGGGATACCATACACCACGTACTGGTGCCGTTGTAGTAGATGCTATGTATCAGAGATGGCGCGGTTTTCCTGCTTTTCACTTGAAATTTTTCCTGAACCTCACGGAGCCCGAGACCTTTCCAACTAATGCAAAACCGTGAAAATCGGTTCGTGCGTTCTGGAGTTATAGCGTCAGGAAAGAAAACACAACCTATTTTTAAGAAGATTTCACTAAAAACTTAAAATGGCTGTATCTCCGTAAATAAGAGGAATTTAGCAAAAATAGGCATAATTAAGGATCACCTACTTTGCTATAAACCTCACGCAGCTCGAGACCTTTCCAACGAATGCAAAACCGTGGAAATCGGTTTGTGCGTTCTAAAGTTATAGCGTCAGGAAAGATAACATTTAATAATGAACTTAAGTTTAACTTTCTAACCTCAATGTATAACATTCCTAACCTCAATATAAAGGGTCCGCCATCTAACGTTTTTTTTTCAACTAGTGGTTATTTCGTGAATGGTAACACTTAACTCATGTTTGATTTGACAGATAATTAGTTTTATCCTTTCGCTGAAGGAATACGGGTGTGTATAAGCTTGAACAACGCTTCGCTAAGTGCGAAGGCCGGCGATCGACTTACAGATGCCGATTTTGCAAAAAAAAAATCATCTTTTCAGATGAAGCTCATTTTAATCTTGGCGGGTATGTAAACAAGCAAAATTGTCGCATTTGGGGCACAGAAAACCCGCACGCATACATTGAAAAGCCGACGCACCCAAAACGAGTCACTATTTGGTGCGGATTTTGGTTCAGAGGCATAATTGGGCCATTTTTCAGGAGTGGTCTTTACAGTCAATGGCGATCGTTATCGGGCCATGTTGAACGAGTTTTTTTCACAAAAAATTAAAGAGCAGAATATTGGCAACATTTGATTTCAACAGGACGGCGCTACGTGCCACACAGCTGAAGCTGTGTAGTTTTCTTTATGGCATTCAAAACAAAAAAAAAAGTTATTTGGCGGAGCCTATATAAAGAAAACTTATGCACTGTGTTCCAAGAGATTCTAAAAGAATATTTTTATTTTGTTTCAGTCATATAAAGGTATTAAATCTATATTTGGAAAAATATAAAAATTCCGCATTTTTCTAAATGCTATTTCGACTAAGGCCGTGCCGTTTTTAGATCTAGACGCCACAGGATTTATTTAGTACACAAGTTAAATACAAATAAACATTTAATATAAATGGAATTATAATTACCTGATCTTCAGGATCGTCATATTCAATAACACGTATAATATCACCAACTTCAAAGCTTAATTCATCAACATCTTCCTTGACATAACCGTAAGTTGCCTTGACACGATATAAAACACCTGGTGGCAAATCAGTAGTGGTGGCATCTAAATTAAATTAGAAAGAAAAAAAAACAATAGACAAAAAACAAAATTAATTAAATTAATGAAATTCGAAATTTAATTTAAGACAAATGCAACAACAAAAACACAAGTATAAAGTATTTGGCAAAGCGTTTGAAAGCGTAATTTAGTTTTTAGTTTTTAGTTCTTTTATTTTGTTTTTTTGTTGTTTTAATTTTTATTACAATATTTGTTGTTTGCAATGGTTTTATACATTTTTGTTGTTATTATTGATACAATTTAAATAAATTCAATATTTTCTTTTAGTACAACCGAATAAAATTAAAACAGTCATGCGGGTCATTTTATTTTTATATTATTTTTTTTTTATCTTTTTAGTTTTTAGTTTCATTTAGTGAATTTAGCAAATAAATATTGTTAACAATTTTTGAGCATTGTATTGGTATTTTAAGTTAAAGGTGTAGTTAGTTGTACGTCATTATTTATTCTGTTTTAATTTTTACAATGCAAAAAAAAATTTTTAGATTTAGAAATTAAATGAATGACGTCAGATACGATATAAGCATAATGATTAAGTGATAATGCTTTAACGATTTGGTGATTTGTTCTTTGTCATTTATTTTTTGATTTGTATTTTTAAAAATTACTTTTATTTTTATTCGACCTTTTTTTTTAAATTTTATTAAATATGAAATAATCTTTTTATATTTTAAAATATAAAAAATTTTTTCCTGAAGAAGCTTTCCAAAGGAAAGCGAAATATTGAAAAAAAAAAAAATAAAATCGTTAAATTATTTAATAAGACCGTTAAAAGATTATTTCATATTTAATAATATTTTTAAAAATTAAATATGTCCCCTTAATAATTAAAAATGATTATCGTTAACACTTGTGTGAAATCTTTTTGATATTTCTTGCACATCTTTAGCTCCCTGCAATTATTTAGGAAATCAGTTTAAAATTTGTTTTGATTTACTACTGGTTCTCTAACAGAATTTAGACAATAGTGGCAGCTTATTTTCTAAATTTTTTCATTGATCAATGGCCTGCAATGCCAGGAGAAGAATGGTAAAATCTTTAAAATAAGGCAATATAAAATTGGGTGACATTTATGTTTAGACATTTGCTGGCCGTTATGGATGCTCAAACAATTTTAAATTTATAAGCTGCAAACAAAAGTGCTTTCAAGTCAATTTATTTCCTAACCTTAACCCTTGACCTACATGGGTTTTTCAACAAGAAGTCTATTTTTCTAAAACAAATAAATTTACAAATAAACACTTTTATTTTTTTGGATTAATTTTTTAATTTAATCTACGTTAATCTGTGCTAGATATTTCTTTAATTATTCAAAAAAAAAAAAATATATTTGAAATGTATTACTGCGGGGGAAAGCACATCCATATGGCCATTTCACTACTTCTCATAATATAGATCATCAGTGGATTTTACCCCAAATATTGTATATTTTATTGTATAACGAAAAGAAAAGTTCGTCAATTATGAATGAAAAATGATATCTGGCATATACCCACCACGACCATGCTGACAGATGTCGATTCTTTAATCAAAGTTTTTAATCATTTTTTGGCAAAATGACGGTTCTATTTCGTTAATCATATCACGGAGTTTGAGTTTTAGGGCTGCAATTGCTTCGATTGGCTCCGTATACACTTTATCCTTAACGTAGTCCCACAAAAATAATCCAGTGGTGTTAAATCGCACGATCTGGCAGGCCTCTTAATTGCTAATTGTCGTGAAATTATGCGATAGGGAAATTTGGTTTGCAATAAACTGATCGTTTGTAACCACATGTCAGTGATATCCCCGTCATCAATAATATGCCAAAATGGAATTGTTAGCATCTCGCGATAGCACAATCCATTACCGTTACCGCATTTCCTGCCTCATCGTCGAAGAAAAAAAACGGCCCAATTACGCCTCCAGACCACATAGCACATAATACAGTGATATATTGAGCATGTAAAGGCTTCTCAATAATCGCTCTAGAATATTCAGAAGCCCAAACAAATGCGGCAATTTTGCTTATAAACATACCCTGACAAGTTAAAATGGGCTTCAACTGAAAAAATGATTTTTGCAGAAAAACCAGCCAGTTGCTTGTAAATAAATTGAGGGAAACTACAGCGATGTGAATAGTCGTCTTTAATTTATGCCCCAGCTGAACCTTGTAAGGCTTCAAAGTCAAATCTTTACGCAATATTTGGATAACTCTAATTGTTGAAAACGTCGAAGAATTGATAGATTTCGATTTTCTTCAACACTGCAGCTCATGGCTGCGATGTTTGTTGAGAACGTCGAGGAATTGATAAATTTGAATCTGCTTCAAAACTGTGGCTCACGGCTGTGATGTTTTCAGTTGAACAACCCGGTCGAACACGCTTTGGTGTTCGCACATTATAAAACATCGCAGCCGTGAGCCACAGTTTTGAAGCAGATCCAAATTTAAAAATTCCTCGACGTTCTCAACAATTTGGGTTATGCGAAATCACCAAATGGCAAATTTTACTTTTTAGCCGATTTTACTTTGAAGCCGTACAAAGTTCAATTTGTGCAGGAATTAAAGACGACTATTCAAATCGTCGTAGTTTTGCTCAATTCATTTACAAGCAACCGGCTGGTTTTTCTAAAATAATAATTATTTAAAATGAAGCCCATTTTTACTTGTCAGGGTATTTTAACAAGCAAAATTTTGGCATTTGGGCTTCTGAAAATCGCAGAGCGATTATTGAGAAGCCTTTGCATGCTCAACGTGTCACTGTATGGTGCGCTATGTGATCTCGGGGCGTGATTGGGCCGTTTTTTTCGGTAACGCTCAATGGATCACGCTATTGCGAGATGGTAACAATTCAATTTTGGCCTATTATTGACGACGTGGATATCATTGACATGTGGTTTCAACACGGTGGTGCCACATGTCACATAGCCAATGAAACGATAAATTTATTACAAACCATCGCATAGTTTCACAACAAACAACAGTTAAGTGTCCAGCCAGATCGTGTGATTTAACACCACTGGATTATTTTGTGTGGGACTATACATAGTCAATCGAATCATTTTCAGCCTTAAAATTCAAAATCCGTGATGTGATTAACAAAATAGGAACGCAATTTTGCCAAAAATTGAATAAAAACTTTGATGAAAGAAGCGACATCTATTAGCATGATCGTGGTGGACATTTGCCACACATCATTTTTCATTAATAATTCGCGAACTTTTCTCTTCATAATACAAGAAAAATTTGAATCATTTTAATCCAAATTTTTTGTTTTACTTTGTTTTAGAAAAGAAAACTTCTTGTTAAAAACCCCTTTATAAAGGGTAAAGGCATATAATTAAATTGTAGGAGCTTCGCAAACTTTGCCTTCTATGTTTGTTATGTGTTTTCTAATTTTACACAAAAGTCTTTGTGTTCAACAACCAAGAAACGTTGCGTACGCATACACAAACGCTAAAAACAAATTAAACGTTTGTGCTCTTTGAACAGTATGTTATGATAACGTACTGATTTTCTTTTCGAACACTGCTTCTACAAATTTCAAGACACTGCCAATTCGAAGAAAATTTTAATTCAAACCTTTGTGGCAGAATTGTGTATGTCCTGTCAATGGTGTTGCACATCTTACCTGCTGGTTTCAGCTGCCTTTCACATGGTACTCGTATGTATTTGTTTTTTTATCTAAATGATTTTTATTTTTTATGTGAATCCTATTTTCTTTACCAAATCAAAATTAATTTCCTTTGATGACTAAAAAACATGTAAAGCAACTGTGAGTGATAAATGTATGGAGAATGAGGTGGATGGATGTACTAAATAAAAAATAGAAAAGTACCAAAACCAATTCGAAAAGAAAACTTACTGTACAAAGTTGGCAAATCATTTAGTTTATGTTTTCGAATTTATTTTTACAAATACAAGCAGAATAGATTACAAAAATGAAATTAAAAAGAAGGAATGAATTTCCATTAACTTTCCTTTTACGAAATTTATTTTTTATGCAAAAAAAGGCTTTTGATTTTTGACAGCTCTCAGAGAAGCTTTTGTCAAGTAATTTTGTTTATTGTTTAAAAATTAAAAAAATATTTAAGACCGCCCCTCAAATGTCATAAGAATTTGTTCGTTAGCACAAAAACAAATTCTAAAAAATGTTTAACACTGTTGAATAAATAACAAAATTTTTATGAAATAAACGCCACTTTCGAAGTACCCTTTATGATACCTATCAGAATTTTCACTGTCATTACAATGATAGGCGTTTAAACAAAAATTAGAAAAAATAAAACTTTTAATTACAGGGTGTCTTAATAGTAACTTTAAATTAAAAGATGTCTTAATAGTAACGCGATTTTCACGTACGTTGCCATATTTTGACTTTAAGTTCGCTATAAGAATAAATATAAAAAATCACAAATTTAAAGGGTGTTCCTCAAGTGAGGTAATATAAATTTATATTAGTTTAGTTTTTGTAACCGTTAAAGGCAAATAGACAGAGTTTACACAAATTACAGAGTATATAAAAGTACGATTATACAGGCGCTAAACAAACTCTTACAAATAAATGTTAAATATTTGAGGGCACTTCATAGAGGCCGTAATTTTGACCAATATAAACCGTAACACCCAAACGCCTTAAACTGTACAAATTATGTGCTACTATAGGGACGATTGGATTTGTTCTGCCAGTTGATGAACTACTGTTGTCATTTCTTTCCGTCTTTGCTGGCTTTTTATTCGCTATGAACGGCGAGTGCTTTCTTCTTCATTCTTAAATCGTGTTTCTAAACTGTACTCGTGTCATAGCGTTCGCGTTTAGGTAGTTCTTTTATTTAGGTTGTATCTACTCATGTAGATAGAATGCCCGCCACTTGATATTTTTAATATTTTCGTCTTTTATTATTATTCAGGTGGATATGTCCGTCTGAGGGTGTTTTTCATGTGTTCTGGACAGGAGTTGGAAAGTCTCCAACTCTTAAGCAAGGAGTGATGATTTGCAGCCCTGCTCTGGAATCATCGAAGTTGCAACTAGAGAGTTCTGTTGCATAGAATTATAGCTTCGGCTTCCTAGGACGAGCATGACGTTCCAAATTATGCAGTGGTTTGATCCACCATCTGATTAAGGCTTCATGGCCAGGCGCGGATGTAAATCTAATCACAAGTTAAGTCTTGCATTGTCTAAGAAATGTGTCGATAGTGGTAAGATTGTAGAAGTTATTTTTTACTATGGTGTAAATTGTGTCGTGTTATTTCTTGTACTTATCTCGAGTAGGTGGTTTTATCTTAAGTCATATGTGTAAATGCTGCACTCGAACAAACGAAATACACTGGCAGACTGACACACATACCTGGATTATAATAAAAGACGAAAATATTAAAAATTAGCCCCGCATAAAATGTCAGGTGGCGGTCAAGTCGTATCTACCCATGTAGGGTAGATACGACCTGACCATGTAGGGTAGATACGGCCTTAATGAAAGAACTACCTAAACCCGACCACTGACTCGCCAGTATAATTTAGAATACGGCTTGAGAATAATGTCTTCACATCGAAAGCGCTTGCCGTTCATAGCGAAAAAAAGCCAGCAACGACGGAAAGGAATGACAAGAAAAAAAAATTAAGTGAAGAGAGGTAAAGGGTACACCGTTAAAAATGTGATTTTTATTGAACCGCAATAGGCTGAGATTGTAAATTTGGGCAAGTTATAATTTGCTTATTTACCATAAATCAAGCAAAAATAAATTACAAATAAAAAAGTGTCCCAATAGTAATTTTAAATCTACCGAAAGTATGTGTTACTACGCCCGCTGTAATAAGTTCAAAAATTAAAAATTTAAATTAAAAAGTCACCCATACAAGGTACGAAACTCTTGATGTGTGAGTCTATATCGCACTTCATCAGGTTTGCTTTAATACTTTTACAAGTTCCCTAATGCTTCTCCACATGCATTCTTAATTGTTATGAAACATGGACTATGTTGCCTATATTTCAGAAGATAAATGCAAAAGATTTTACGCGTAAAACCTGTAACCGTCAAAATTATACTTAGATTGTTTATGAAGCTCTAAGTATTTTCGAACTTTTTTTTTTGTTCAATTTATAATTTGAATAAAGTTTTGCGAAAGAGTACTTTGGCACCCGGTATATAGTGAAAGTATTTTATTTTCAAGAAAAATAGAGAATGAAGTAAAAGTAGAAAATTTCGCTTATTTAAATGATACTAGGAACTAGGCAGCACTTTTTTTTAATTTATTTTATTGTTACTTTTTAATGGAACTTTTTGGAAAAAAAATGTAAATGAAAAAAAGTACTCAGCACAGCTGTTTTGGCGTTTGAAGACAATTTTATCGTATTCATCTTCAACAAATTAATAAATTCTTTTATTAAAAACGCCATCTGTTGTTTAGTAGTGAAAATATTTACTGCTTTTCAAAAATCCCCAATAAAACCAAAATGGCCTATGGAAAATATGCTGACAAAGAACATAAATGTAAACACATATTCTCTGCATTAAAGAACAGTAACACATTTATGTTATGTACTCTGTTGACGTTTTGTTTTGGGTACATGGCTCTTCTAGATATAGTGATCTGATCAGTAAAGCTGGATTCACTCATTTTGTCCGGACGAAATTTTTGTGAGAACAAATATTTTTTTTCTGAGAGTTTTCTACAACACGATTCACCCATTTCGAAAATTTAACCCGGGCGAACAAAGCTGCCATATGAGCACATAAATAAACAAGTCATATTAACTTTACAACGTGGCAACAAAGCAGCAAGTGATTAAAATTAAAATTGCAAATTTTGTATTATTTCAACATTTTGCTTTTTAAAACATGGTTGATAAAAGAAAATTGCTTCTATTGATGGCGGTTGAAATGCAGAAAGCAAAATATATTTATAAAAAAAATTGCAAAAGAGAATTGCAGTAAAAGAAATATAAAAGCAAAGAAGAGCAATAAAATATTTTCACGCATTGGTTCCTGAGATGCGCTTAAATGATGTGGAATCATTTGTTAGTTTTCATCGCATGGACCCCACTACGTTTGATGATATCCTCCGTATTTTAGGACCTACTTTACAAGGTATACCTATCCACAAAAAGCACACTACGCCAGCGGAAAGGTTGCCTCTGACACTAAGGTAAGTTATGTATTACATACTAAAAAGTTGTAACCATTTTTGTTTCCGTAGATATTTAGCCAGAATTAGTTCAGCTACGACTTATAAAATTATAAGGGCAACAACGGAATTAATATGGCAGAAATCGCAATTTGTGTTTCCCAAACCATCAACAAACATGTGGGAAAACATTGCCTGCAATTTTTACAAATAATTTTTTTTCAAGATTACTTCTTCGAGTAGAATTGGAGCCCAACGACGTAAAACTGAAGAAAAATGAAACGCACCCAATTTACAATTTGCAATATCTTCTGCATAAAAAAATCACGGTAGACGAACCACGCAAACGTTCAGGGACCGTACAGTGTCACAACTGTAAAGAGTTTCGGCACACAAAAACATACTGCAAACTGCCATCTGTTTGCGTTATATGCGGAGAATGCATGTAGCTACTGCTAGTTGCAATAAACCTAAAGAGGAAACAAACCTTAAAAAATGCAGTAATTGTGGAGGTAATCACACTGCAAACTACAGAGGTTGCCCCGTTTATTCTTTCGTAAGACAGGGTGCAACCCCGGCACCTAAAGTTACATCAGCCCAAAAACAGCATATTTTATCTACTTCGTATTTCCAAATGGTCCAACCAATTAAAACTCATGTATCGTATGCCGACGCCGTAAAAATCAACAGTGTTCCACCAAAAAATGTTCCATCACCAAATACCAATGCAGACGCTAACTCAAACTTCAATTTTACTCGTCTCGAAGCTACTATTGACAACCTTGTGCAAACAATAAACAATTTCACAACTAGTATGACTAGCATGATGCAACAAATGCTGCAAATGCAGACTACTTTGCTTCAAGCAATCGTAAATAAAAAATGAATTCGTTGAAAGTATGTTTCTGGAATGCAAATGGCATTCGCCAACATAAAAACGAACTCAAACACTTCCTCACGGAAAATACCATTGACATCATGCTGGTCTCTGAAACGCATTTGACAACAAGAGGTATTTTTAAAGTTAATGGATTCACATTTTATGATACAAAGGATCCGAGAGGAAGAGCATGCGGCGGCTCAGCAATTTTAATAAAGTCAAGACTGAAACACCATTTTTTTTGGACAGCAAGCATGAAGACTATTTGCAAGCCACAACTATTTGTGTTGAAAATCTTTTTAATGATATAATAATATCATCAGTCTACTCTCCTCCCAGGTTTTCAATAACCGAGGAGCAGTATGAACAATTTTTTAAAGGTCTTGGACCATGTTTTCTGGCAGCTGGCGATTATAATGTGAAACACAATTACTGGAGTTCGCGCTTAATTAACCTAAGGGCCGAGCATTTTACAACGATATTAGCAGTAATGATTTAGATGTTGCTTCGAGTGGTCAGCCTACATACAAAAAATTCCGGATGTAATAGATTTTGCTCTCACAAATATTATTTCAAGAAATTTAGTCACAGTAGAATCTTCCATGGATTTATTTTCGGATCATTCTCCAACCATTGTAACTATTTGCAGCCCGATTAGAAGACATTTGTTTTTTCCTGATACAAATATGATCAGTCGCATCAACATATAACTCAGAGTTGTGGAGAATTAAAGTGAACGTTAAAAAGTGCATTCATGTGACCTTCACCCTGCGAAGAGATAATTGTTCACCCGTTCGAATCAATAATCACATTGTTCCTTACCATACTTATGTGAGATATCTTGGTATACATCTTGACCGTCGCCTTACATGGAAACATCATATTGACTCAAAGCTAACACAAATGAAACTTAAGCTAACACAACTATATTGGCTCATTGGCAGGAACTCAAAACTTAGCCTAGATTGTAAGCTTCTAATTTACAAGACTATTTTAAAACCGCTATGGTCTTACGGAATCCAACTTTGGGGCACCGCCTCAGCTTCAAACGTGGATAGAATCCAACGTGTGCAGAATAAAATTTTACGGTTGATAACTTCCGCCCCATGGTACATCAGAAATTCAAACATACATTGTGATTTAGACATACCGCTGGTGACTACAGAAATCATCAAATACGCAGGCAAATACTTGATGAAGCTTGAAGACCATCATAACCCCCTTGCTCGCAATATCTTGGATTATAGTGGACATAGCCGATTAAAAAAGAGGGATACCGCATCTTTAATCCTCAATGCTAAATAATTATTGAGAGTTAAAAAAAAAACAAAAAAGAAGATTACTTCTTTGTTGATCAACACAAACAAAAAAATGCCATAATTTCATACTATGCAAACACTATATGATGTGGCAACTCAATTCAACTTTTTATGAAAAAAAATTTTTAGTGGCAACTCAGTTCAATTTTGTCCGAACAAAAAATTCAAATTAAAGCAAATCAAGTTGTCTGGACAAAATAACTTTTCTCACACTTCTCTCACTCTCTCAGAGGTATGTCAAACTATGTATAAAAAAAAAGTTGCCCGAACAAAATGGGTGAATCCAGCTTAAAAGGCCTATTGTAATATTTTTTTTTTCTTTAAAATTTTGTTATTGCATTCCAACTTCAATTCTTTAACAAAAAAGAAAAACCAAAATAAAATAAATTTCTGAAAATGTCATTCCTTCCTTTTGCTTGTCATAAAATTTCAAAACTATGCCGATAGCTCCATTCACGACTAGTTATATATATATAGAGAGAGAGAGATATTATATGTATATACAAATTAAACAGATCCCATGTTTTTTTTTATTTTTTGCAGATCATAAAGCGACTTCTCTTTTTGGTATCCAAAAATTTCTACACCGGTCGAGCGTGACCAGTGAAGAGATCTTGATAAATAAAACATATCTACTCACCCTTGGGTAAATCGTAGATTTCTTCATTATCATTTTCATTAGCGTCTTCGTCAACGTCACCAAATGGATTTTTACTTGGTTCAACTAATTTTTTTCTAGTACTAGTAGTGATATTTAGAGTTTTATCATCGATTAAATGATCTTTACCTAATTTTGTTTTATTCGATTGTTCATCATCCTCTTCGGCTTTTGTTGTGCAAGTGGTAGTTGCTGTTGTTAGTGTTGTTGTTGTTGCTAAATCTGTTGTATTATTGCCATTAGTAGTTGTTGCTGTTTTCGCTGTAGTGATGGTTGTAGTTTTATTAGCAACTACTACTGTGCTATCATCGGCATTACCATTTGCCGTATCATTATTGCCATTCATTTGTTCAATTTTTTTTACGTCTGTTACCTGGGTTGTTGCTGTATTTGCTGTTTCCATTGATAGGGCATTATTCATATCCACATCTTCTTTGGTTGCTAAATTTACTGCTGCTGCTGTTGTTGTTGTCGTTGTTTCGGTAGTGATGTTTTTTAGTTCGTTTGTAGCTGCCGATGTTTTTTCGTTGCAAGTTTCTTCAACAATGACTTTAGTAGCTGGCACTGCATTGGCATTGGGGCTATTTAATTGTGCTGTCACTTTTTCCAGTTCCTTATTGGCTATCGTGTTCGTGTTGGTGTTCGTACTTTCAATTGATGTTGCATCATTTTCCACATTTTCCATAGTTGTGCTACTTGCTTCCATTTTCCTGAAAGCGCTAAGGCTGCCCCCACCTCGCAGTAGATGGGCGGACGATTTTGGTGTTGGAGAAACATTATCAACTCTGGATTCTTGTGTAGAAGAAGAGCTCGGTGATGGTGCTAAGTCATGTATTGTTTGTTGAGTTTGATTTTTTTTGGGATTTGTTTGTTTGTTTGTTTTTGTTTGGTAATTTGACATGATAATGCATGTTGGTGCATGTTATGTATTGCAATGTATATATTTAAATTTGTTTTTGTTTTTGTTTTTCATATATTGTTATGTTGGTTAAATAAAGTTTGTTATTTTTTGTTTAATTCATTCCAATTAACAACACAGTAAAAACAAACAATCGATGAAAATAACATAAAAATTTCAACCAGAAAAAACACAACACGAATTTTCGCAAAAAAAAAAAATAAATTAAAAGAAAAAGAGAAAAAAAAGAAAGAACACAATAAAATAGAAACTCAGCTCATGCAATTTGTTATAAAGAAATTTTGGATGAAAAATAAGAATATTTAAAACTTGATTTTGTTTTCATGCATTTTCCAACAGAATACTCCTATTCGTATATACATAAATATGTCGTTCATCTGCATAAGAAATATTCTACAAATAAAACCGATTTAACATGCACTCCACATTTTAGTATCTACGGCTTTGTTTCAAAGCTTCAATATTGGACTTTTAATAGTTCAGCTAATAGAAAGATCTTTGTTATCTGCATAACTTATTTTCTTTAAATAAATAACTTCTGTTACTGTAATTTGGTTAATATTGAAATATTATATCTTTGTGTTGTAAATCTAACTGAAATATAATAGTTCATGGACTCCATTTTGATATTTTATCAATAACTAACTGACGACCCATTGAGAACGAATTTGTGAGATCGCAAAAAAGAAACGCAAACAAATAAGCTCGATGCCCACCGCGACTGTTTTAATGGCGGCAGTAATCGAGTCAATATTACTTTGGGCCATTTGTATTAACTGGCCAATCCAGAAATTTTGTGTTGTTGATTTCATAAGCTTTAGCTAATCAGGCCTAATATATTTGTGCCAATATAAAACAGTTTTTTATCTCACTTTTGCCCAACGTTTTGTCAATTTTTTGTTGTGTGTATTGAAGTAAACAACGCTCAATATTTACATAATTGCGATTCCATATAAAATATCAAAACACAACGCACAAAAAACTTAAATGCATTGAATGAAAGAATACACAAAAATTCATTCCAGTCGATCCAGTCGTGTAGTTGCAGTGTAGTTAAATAACCTGGATACCGACTGCAGCGCCATCTGCCGGGCTGGTTTGTGAATGTAAACCATCCAAGGTGGCACGAAAACGCATGCAAAAAAAATTTATTCAGTGACATACACATGTACAGTAGAATTATATACATAAAGAAGATTTGAATGGGTGGTACCACGCGTCTTTATCAAATCCCGCCTATATTTGCAGCAGATCTTAAAATATGTTCACTCAACCGAAATACCAAATTCTGTTTAAATACCGTTAGCAGGAGCAGAAATAAAAGATTTTTAATTTGTGGTTTGTATAGGAGGTACCATGCCCCTCTGTACAATACCGCCCAGCAATCCCAGCAGCACTTAAAAAATGTACACCAAACCGACGTACCAAATTTTGTACAAACACCGTTATCAGAAGCAGAAATAATAGATTTTTAATTTGTGGTTTGTAAGGGTGGTACCACGTCCCATTGTCCAATTGGACCGAATTGTAAATATAAACCATCCGGGGCGCCACCCAAACGCATACAAAAAACTTTATCCAAATCGGTTCAGCCGTTTAGGGGGAGTTCAATCACAATACACGTACAGTAGAATTATATATATGACTAGCAGACCCGTTCGCCACGTTTGCCACCAGATGGCATCGTTTTTTGTAATATTTCGTTTGGGGATTAAAAAATAAAGAAAAATTATTTTTTGTTTGTTTTATATTTGTAACGGAAAAATTTTATTTCATTGCATAACAGTAATGAGTTCATTTCGATTACAAATATGAAGTGGAATTTACTTGAACTTCTCTAAGTAAAAAATGAAAGTGAATCCAAAGTAAATACTGAATCGAAGCGTTATACGTGTCCGCAAATTATCCGTTTCATTGAAGTGCTCTTTAGGTAAACCACATTTTTTGCTTTTTAGTCTGACGTTAACACAAATAAATCGGATGGTTTCCCAGCTCGTGAACACGCAACGTATAGCCGTTCATGTGAAAAACAATGATTTTCTAAATTTATCTCGCAAACACTAAGCGATTGGCCTTGCGACTTGTTAATTGTCATTGCGAACGCAAGGCGGACAGGAAATTGCAATCGTTCACCTGCGCACTTTCCGTTGATAATGATTGCCAACACACGTACAGTAGAATTATATATATATAAAGATAACAAATTTGAGGTTAGGAAGTAAATTGGCTAAAAGCACATACTTTCCTTCGCCAACTTTCGTTTTATTGACAGCAATCTAAAGTAGAAAACTATGGAAATTAATAATGGAATATTATGTTGACGAAAGGTCCAGCTCTAGGACGTCGGTACACAATATTTTTCAGCTCATTTTGTAACAAAGCTTTACTTTACTCGTCAATGCAGGATGGAATTTAATTTTTCAGAACCTAATTTTTTTTTTTTTGGTTATTTATATAAACTTAATGTTTCAAATGCGCTCAGACAAAATAGTTCAGAGGTGCTAAATGATAAGAAATAGGCGGCCAATTTACATCGCCAAATTGAAAAATTACGCGACCGGCAAATTTCTCCAGCCATAACTCAATTGTTTGGGTGACTGTGTAGCTTATGGCGCCGACGGGCTGCAATTAAAGATCACTTATGTCAACATTAGCTAACTGTGGCCATAAAAAATGGTTTGGTGGCACAGAGAATTTACGGTGGCGTCGTTTTCTTATTCAAAATACAAAACGAAGATGCCACCTGGCCACAAACCGCATCATGCGTTAACTTTCTTTGAATGTAATGACTTTTCGAGGACTTGTTAACATTACCGCCTAATTGAAAACGAGTGTCATGACGAAAAATGATTTTGCTGTAAAATACGTTGTTTTCGTTTAGGTTTTCAAATAGCGAATTTCCAAAAGTTCAATGTAAACAATGACCGCTCGACTTTAATTATTAAACGAGTTGAACTTTATAAGCGCGGGGATGAAGGCCTCTCTACAAAATGTTGCACAAAATGACTGTAGTGTTGCGAATGTTGATGAGTTGTTGTTCCACTTTGCTGTACAGCAGTTATGTTTGCATCACTACGGCTACTACAAGCGTATTGTTTTTATCTATTATCACCAAAAATACCATGAGCCTCGAATTTAGCAATTGAATTACTCACAGCAGTGTAAGAAGAGTTAGAAAAGCTGATCATGTTTTTTTTTTTGCTCAAGAGTGTAACGTTTCATGCATAAAAATTGAGCTTTTAATCATTTAACTTCTTAACCTCAATATGTCGTAATTTTTCTGTTTTGGCTACATACCGTCTTTGCCTATTTAGTGGTAGCCGCCGTTAACTCTTGACATACAAGGCGCTGACAAAATTCTTCAATAGATCTTTAAATGTTGTGTGAAAATCTTTGGTGAATTTTTTTCGATTTTTATTTAAAAATTAAGGTTTTTAATTTTCTTTTTATAATTTCAAAAAAATATAATAAGTGATTTTCCAATGTCGTCTGCTGACTTATATAGATTGTTTCATAGACAATGTATGGATAATGCGATTTTTGGAAAACTTAATATATTATTCTGGACATCCGAGATCTGCCAATACAAGAAATAACAAGATGTAGGTCTGTAGTTTTTGTAAATCTATATACGTTACGAAGCCCATAACTGACCGATTTCGCTAATTTTTATTTGTAATGGGTGTAACAGTCTGATACAAATTTTTGTGGAAAGAAAAATTGGAAATGTTTCTTGGAAAATTTAAAAATTTTGCAAAAAAAAAAACAAAATGTTTTTCTATTGAATTTTATATTTTTTAATTTTTTTATAGATTTCGCTCAAACTTACTACGAATAACGTCTAAAGTTCAAAAAATATATATCTACAAGTTCAATTGACCACGCCCATTTTATGCCCACTTATCTGGCATACTTAATATATGTATGTTTTAGCATTTGATGCACGATAAACAAATCATAGAAGCAGTCATTGAGTGTTTGATGCATTAACCTGGCTTGCTTTTCACATGGTCAATTGTATGTCCCCTCTTCTTGCATCGGAAAACTATCACCTTTGTTTGTTTACGCGCCCAAAAAAAAAAAAATAAATAAAATGTCGTGCAGCATAAAGCATTGGAATGAACGAAATGGTGAAAGTGATCTAATCGAAACAAAACCTGTTTTTATTTTGTTACGCGAACGTCGTTCTAACAGGTGAAGTGTAAATAAATCATTTCTCGAATCTCTGTGATCCATCTTGATTCCAAATCAAATATGTTCAAAATCTTATAAAAATTAAAATTCCTAAAACAATCACAAATAAATTTATTTCAATTTAGATACGACAACGTCTTTGAGTTCCTTTAATTGTTAATAAAATGACTTTAATATTTTATCGAATTTAAGTTTATTAACTTGAGTAAATAATTTTTGAAATGCCAAGAAATATTTGGATTTGTGATAAAAAAAAAACTTTAAAAAACACTATTTCTGATATTCACATTTGTTATTTTTAAAATTCTTTTGTGATATTGGAATGCATTTTAAATCGATTTTATATAAAACTAGCAAAGAATAATAAAAAAAAATGTTTGAATTCCAAAACTACAAAGAGAATATATATATATATAGAAACAAAGTAACACTCGAATAAAGATCGCAGGGATACCAACAACAAGAACCTTTTTTGAAATTAATTGATTTTTATTGCTCAAGCAAAAATATTAATAAGATTTGAAATCAGTTTCAAATTATTATTTTTTTTTCTTTTTATTGAATCTTTCCCTAAGAAATTAACAATAATTATTGAAAGATTAACCTAAACAAAAAAAAAAAAAACAAAAACAAAGTTGTTACTGCCACTGCGGCAGACAACTAAAACATGCTTGTGTACATTCATCTCAGTAGGTCAGCGGTTTGCCGTCTCTTTAGGCGTTTGTGACCCTTAAATAAAAGTAAGTCTCCGGCAAGACGATTAGGATGACTTCCAAGCTTTGCCAAATAGTTGCTAGCTGCCTTCGTAATTTCCTCCCTCACGAATGGTATGTTAAGATCTCTATGGATGTTGTTGTTCTTGAAAATACCACGTTGCACCTGTTATTATTCTGAGAAGTTAAGACTGCTTTCTCTGGAGCTTCTCTACGTTCGATGGTGATGCTGTTCCCCATAACTGTACGCCACATATCCAAATAGGTTTTAGTACCACCTTGTACAAAAGTATCTTAAGGCCTAAGTCGATAGGCGACTTACTGCTAATAAGCCAGTAAAGTTGTGCAGATTTGAGTTTCAGATGTTATTTTATCTGCTATATGGTAGGACCACGTAAGGCGACGGTCCAAGTGTAAGCCAGGATATCTTACATTATTATGTTCCGACACTCTTAAACCATTAATCAGGATAGGTGGGCAATTTTCCCTTCTCAGTGTGAACGTTATATGGACGCACTTAAAAGCATTAACGCCTATTTTCCATTTTTGTAGCCAAATTTCAACCTCATTGACGTGGGCTTGCAGTCTTTGGGATGCAAGTGTCGACTCTTTGTGGATACTCAAAAATGCCGTGTCGTCGGCGAAGGTAGACGTGTAAGTCACCTCACTCATAGGCATGTCAGCTGTGAATAGTAAGTAAAGAAACGGCCCGAGAATACTTCCCTGCGGTACGCCAGCGGATATCTTTCTACGTGAAGAAACTTTAGATTTGGCTTTTATTTGGAAATATCTGCCGTGCAAATAGCAAATTTAAATAATAGACCTTCGTGCCAGACCTTGCCGAAGGCTTGAGATATGTCGATAAACAGCGCGGAGCAGTAGTGTTTATTCTCGAAAGCACTTCTAATTAAATTAGTAATTCTGTGCACTTGTTGAATGGTGCTGTGTCTCCTTCGAAATCCAAACTGATGCTTAGGAATTATTACGTTACCATCCGTGTGTCTAACTAAATTTTCTAGAAGCATTTTCTCGAACATCTTAGAAAGAATGGGCAGCAGGCTTATTGGACGATATAATGATGCCTGTGTGGCATCCTTGCCCGGTTTCAGAATCATAACCAAATTCGATAATTTCCAACATGCAGGAAAATAACCGACTCGTAACATGGAATTAAACATGGAAGAGAATAAAACGGGCAGCAGAAACAGGCAAATTCTTAATCATTGACCTTGCCGTATGATCACAAGCCGGACAATACGGTCGCTTTCTTTACATTTCGAGGACTGTTCGTTGATTTTGTGAGCCTCATTTTTTTGTTTATATGACCGCCTAATTAAAAATGAAAATCATCAATAAGATGATTTTGTTGGTCGGCTTTAATTCTTCAACGAGTTAAACTTTATAAGAGCAAAGATGAAGATTTTTATGCAAAATGTTATGCAAAGTGCTTCTAGTGATGCCCGATTTCATAAACGTCGACGAGTTGATGTTCCAGACTCATTCTCAGCACTTTGCTGTATAGTGGTTGTATTAGCATCACTACGGTTACTATGAGCATAATGTTTTGGTCTATTGTCAGTAGTAATACCATGAGCCTTGCATTTAACGATTAAATTACGCATAGCGATCTCTGTAGCATGATTACGAGGAAAAGCTGCTCGAATTTCCATTATTTTGATCGAATTTTTCACAATTGAAATTCCTTGCTCAAAAGTGTAACGTTTCATGTTTAAAACTTTCGCAAATTTTTACTAAAGACAGCTCAACTGATGACATTTAATCATTTGACCGACAATTTACCTCCTAACCTTAAATTTACCCCCACCCGTAAATTTTTCTTTATTGAAATTTGTTTCACATTTTATTTTGAAACATTTATTTTTCTACAAAGTCGTTATTTATTATAAAAGTTGACTGCCAGCAAAAATTTTACATTCACTACGAAGATGAAGTTTATAACGAACTAGAAAGTTCATTTCATTATTCCGATATCTAAAGCAAATTGAAGCCAAAAATAAAAAACTCGAATTCATTAGTTAAAGTAGTGAAACTTTCAATTTTAGATTTACGACAAAAATAATAATTGAATATTTTTTTTTGTTAGTTTTGTTACGTATTAAGTTTACTTAATAAAAGGATAAAGTTCATTTATAGCAGTTTCAGTTTAAATTAAACATTTTTCAAAATAAACGAAACCTTTTTCAAAATAAACGAAACCTTTTTCAAAATAAACGAAACCTTTTTCAAAATAAATTAAACTTTATGCAAATTTAGTTAAACATTTTTCAAATGAAATTAAATCAGTTTTAAAATTTGTAGGTTTATCATATATTTTGTTGTATATTTTTTTTGGATTTGAGACGATTGTGGAGAATGACCCGGGAATAACTTTGAAAAATATTCGCAAAAAGTTATTTGAACAATTTAATGTAACGCTTGCATTGTCTACAATTTTCAATGGCTTAAAAGAACTTAAAATAACGCTGAAAATGGCTTCCACCGAAATGGACCGTATGAATAGCGCATCGACTATTGAAAACCGTCGACAGTATGCCTCAGAATTTGCAATTTGGTCTCCTTTACAAAAAGAAAAGATCATTTTTATAGATGAGTGCGGGTTTAACTTACACTTACGGCGTTCACAAGCACGTGCTAAGGTAGGTGAAAGAGCTCATGTTGTTGTGCCAACCGTAAGGGGAAGGAACGTTACTTTAATTGCTGCTATAAATAATGCTGGTGTTGTTTACCATAAACTTTTTTTCCTTTCCACTATAAATTCAGCCCGTTTCCAAATATTTCTTAGGGAGCTCTCGGATAAAATTGAATGCAGCCCAGAGTTACGAAATTCATTTTTAATTATGGATAATGCCAGAATCCATAAAACCCAGGAAATTCGAAATATGGTGGATAATAGTGACTGTACACTTAAATTTTTACCACCTTATTCTCCTATGCTGAACCCGATAGAGAAAGCATTTTCTAAGATAAAATTCCACGCTCGATCATTATTAAGTGACATTACCACAGAGCATAACATAGTAAGTGTAATTGAGGAAAGTGTCGCACAAATTAATCAAACTGATTGTGCGAACTATGTTATGGATATGATCATGATAATTCCTAAAGCGGTTAGTGGACAAATACTTCATTAATTTTAACAAGTATTAATTAAAAATGAATGTGTTTAATATGTTTTATCTTTTCTTTTGTTTTCTATTAAATTTTAAAACTGATTTAATTTAATTTGAAAAATGTTTAACTGAATTTGCATAAAGTTTAATTTATTTTGAAAAAGGTTTCGTTCATTTTGAAAAAGGTTTCGTTTATTTTGAAAAATGTTTAATTTAAACTGAAAATGCTATAAATAAAGTTTAATTGAATACTTTTAATTCGAAGACATAGAATACCATGATCGCTACTTTCTATTTTTTAAAGCATTTTACGCGCGATAAAAAAGTTCGGCGTAATTTAATGGATAATATTTTTATTTGATGCAACAGAAAAAAGGCGTAGTATAGTATGCAAACATAGCTCTAAAGAGAAAGAGTATGTTGCGGAATTTTTAGCTTTAAATTTAGAGTTCGAAAATTAGCAGATAATTAATGAAACTAAATTTAAAATATTTGTTTCGAGATCTTTTTTTTTAAATAAAGAATTTTTGCGGTAATATAGCTAATTATAATTATTTACAGCAAAGAATATTATTTAAAGTAGATAACTCAGTTCGAAATTAATAAATTAAAACATATAAATGTCCTTTTCAAAAAATAAATTTCTTGTTCGAATTACTGAATTCATATCTTTTTTATTATTTTTTTCGATATTTCGCCACACCGTTGGTTAGCATCATCATTATTTTTGTTTTTTCTGATGATGCCAACCAACGGTGTGGCGAAATATCGAAAAAATAATAAAAAAAAAAATAGAATTTAAAAAATTTTTTATTAAATAGTGACCTAGTGCTTTATAATTAATTTTTATTTTTTATTTTAGTTTTCGTTACTTCGCCAAATCATTGGTTGGCATCTTTTTAAATCAATAAATTTATCATATTAACAAATAATATATATATATATAAAATTTATTTAAGAATCAATAAAAAATATTAGAAACAATTTCTTGTACTGAAATTTTATTTATTGATTATTTAAAAATTATCTTGTTTTCCTGAAGATGCCTCCCAATGGCGTGGCGTAATATTGAAAAAAAAATTATTTAATTTTTATATTTAGGCCTTAAAAAATTATTTATAATTTTATTTTTTTGAAGAATACGTTCTCTAAATTAAAAAAAAATAATTATGAATTCTTGCTCCAAAATTAAAATTCTTTTGCAAGACTCTAATTACGTTATACAGTACAAATTAAAATTTTTACTTTAATAAGAATATACGGCCTTATTATATATATATATATATATATATATATATATATATATATATATATATATATATATATATATATATATATATATATATATATATATATTTAGTTTTAATCGAAATAAAATATTTTTTATTTTAATTAATGTCAAGAGATTTAAATTTTTAATTTTCTTCTATTATTTAAAAAAAAAAAAATGGCTGAAGTAAATAAAAAATAATTTAATTAGCAAATAAAAAAGAGATTTCGTAATCGATTTAAAATTAAATTAAAAAAGTCAAGTCAAAATTTAAAATATTCTGCAACAGTAAGAATTTCGAAAATTCAAATAGGGATGCTCTATATATCGCTCAATATCTCAAGCTTTTTTTTTAGAAAAATCTCATTGTTAGTATCCCCTATCACTACTAAAGATCAAGCAACTGTAGCTTAAATAGACATTTGAAAAATAAAAAAAAAAAAAATAAAATAAAAATTTAAATCTTCGCAACAAATAAAGATACAATTAGCAGTTAAATTAACTGTTGTTTTTTTTACACAAACTTTTTTGTATTCGTTCGTTGATGTTTATATATTTTCTAAATAATTAAATATTAAATTGCGCATACAGTAATAATAATGCTATCAATTATTAAATGAATATAATAATAATCAAATAAATTAAATATTTAGATTTATGAGTTTTCTATTTAACAGCAATAAAAAAAAAATATTAAAAAAAAAAATATTAAAAAAAAAATAATTAAAGGAATAAAGAAAAGAAAAATTGAAAAAATATAAAGAAAACAAAATCAAATTTTAAATATTACTAAATTAATTAATTATCTAAACAAAATAGAAACAACAACAAGGTTAAATTGAAATAAAATTGAACTAAAGAAACAATAAAACATAAAATTATTTTTGTAGCAAATTTTTCGTAAATAAAAAAAAAACAAAAAAAATTTTAAAAATTTCAATCGAAATGGTGGTGGCTACTTACGATTAGCAGAACCATTTGTATTTTGATAATTATTGCTGTTGGTGATGTTTGCATTATTCATTTGTTTAACCGGTGTCTGTACAGGACTGACAGATTTTATGGCATTCACTAGAAAAGTATAAAACGCATTTTCATTTAAAATTTTTATTTATAAATAAAAATTAACACTTTTCATTTACCTGTTGCTTTTCTAAGCGTATTTGAGCCACGTTGTGATTCTGTTGCCAATTTATCAACAATAGCCTCTAGTTCCGAATAAATCTGTTAGAAAATAGTATGATAAAAAAAAATATTATTCAAATAGTTTCTGTTATAATAAAAATTTACCTTGGCTGTTTCGTTGTGGAAAACTTGTTCTGTTGCAAAGAGCGTTTGTAAATTGGTTACCAAAAATAATATTCTTGAATCGTACAAAGCCGGTAGCTCATCATGTAATTCTGTATTTAGTAATTCATATGTACGACGTGCTTCTTCCAATTGCTCACGACCTTTAGTTAATTTAACATCATCTTTACGTTTATTTGCATTCGCTTGTAGACTTTGGAACGAATGACGTTGGCCATCGTAGTCAATCAGTTTTCTATTGCGCTTTTCGACTTTTTTCTAAACAAGAAAAATTTGTGTTTTAATATAATTTATTTTTATTGAAAGTTATAAATTTTGCTTTGTTAATTATAGTTATTTTTATTTCGAGTAAAATATTTAAATTGAAAGCAAATATTTTTTTTTAAATTTTTAAATATTTTCATAACTTTTTTTTAACTTTGGAAACTGAAGATTTTAATTAAATTATCTTTTTTAAATAATTAGTTAAGTACTTAATTAATTAAAAAAATATTCATTACACTATTAAATTTTCGAAATTCGAATATTCGAAATTTCAAACTATATAATAAACCCACTAGAAACATGATTTAAGTTTAAAAATTTAAGCTTAAAATTTATATTTTTAGTAAAATTGTTTTTAAAGAATATTAATCGAAATAAAATTTTTTTTTAATATTCGAAATTGAAATTTTTTTGCTTAAAACTGAGATTTCCATTAAATATTTTACTTTCATTCAAAAGTGGAAAAGCTTAATCAGAGAACTCAAAATTTATAATTTAACTACAAATTTCAGTTTACTTTTTAACATTTTTTTATTTTCGAAAATATAAAAATTAATTGATTTCTGATAAAAAATAAATATTGTCCATTGAGAACCCTTGAAATTATATTCAAACTGATATTTGGAAATTATAAATAATAAATTATTTTAAAAATTTCAGTTTGAATAAAAATATTTTTATTAAATAAATTAATTTGTAAGGCTTAAGTTCCTTTTTTATTTTCCTAATGTTTTTGTTAAGATAGAAATATTTTTTTTTACAAATTTACTGCAGACGTTTTTTAAAGAAAGTGAACAAAATGCACCAAAATGTTCTGCAGCATTTTCTGGATTGCTATATCTGTTGTCAACAATCTTTGAGTATAAATATTTTTTATAAAAAACATTTTTTTTATATTATTGTTTTATAAATTTTATTTTTAAACTTTTATTCCGTTTCGAAATTAAATAAATCTTTTTCGAAGTCCCTTTTATTGTATTTTTAATAAAAAAAAAAACAATTTTTTTCTTTTTATTGTTTTAAACATTTTTTTGTTTTTAAACATTTTCTAGATGGCTTCACTCGTTTTGAAACATCTTCGAATACAAATACTTTAAATAAAAAAAATAAATTTTCCATTTTATTATTTTATAAATTTTTTATTTAATTGTTCATTCCTTTTCGAACTTAAGTAAATCTATTTCGATGTCACTTTTATTATAAAATTAAAATTTTTTATTTCGATAAAATTTGTTTCGAAAATCTAGAATTCTTGTTTAGATTTTTTGGTGATTTTAGTTTTGAAATTGTTCTTCGAAACTTAAAATTAAATATAAATATATAAAAATTTTTAATAATTTTTAATAATTTTTTAGATCGCTGCAGCCGTTGTCAGCAATCTTCAAATATATATATTTAAAAAAAAAATTTTTTTTCAGTTGATTGTTTTACAAACTTTATCTTTAATTTTTCATTCCCGTTCGAGGTGAAATAAACCCTTTTCGAAGTCACTTTTATTGTAAAATAAATTTTTTTTAATTTAATACTTTTGCAGATTTTTATTCAAAAATAAATTTTTTTTTCGAGAATGAGAAAATTTGTTTCGAAAATCTAGAATTTTTGTTTGAATTTTTTTTTTTGGATTTTATATTTGAAAATCTTCTTCGAAATTAAAAATCAAATAAGAAAGTTAACTTAACTTATGAATTAAAGAAAGAATTATATAATCAAAATTTCATATTTAAAAAAATTTTTTTTGTATTTTTTTAAAACTAAAATTTTTTACCCTAAAACGTGGTTTTTCCATTGTCAATTTAAAGGATTTATCAACAAGAAGTTTAAATTCTAAAATTAAGATGATTCAAATTTTTATTGTGTTACGAAGAGAAGAGTTCGGCAGTAGTGAATGAAAACTGATAACTGGCACATGTTCACAACGACAGAGCTGACAAATCTCGATTCTTTTCGTTAATCACATCACGGATTTTGAGTTTTAATTGTGAAATCGATTCGATTGGCTCCATATGGACTTTAGCCTTACTATAGCCCCACAAAAAATAATCCACTGATGCTAAATCATACGATCTGGCTATGAAATTGACGAAAAGATAAGGTTAACATCCAAATAAATATATTAGTTGCGCTTGTGACAGGATTAGGAGCTCGATAGTCTCCAACTCTTTAGCAAGGAGTGGGGTACAGCTCTGCTACCGTGCAGATGAAAACTGCTACTAAGGTGTATATGCGCCTAGTGTGTATGGGTCTTACTTAGACGTGGGTGATCGCTTTCCTACACCCAGTGGTAAGACCACTATCAGATTATGCCCCTATGGCTCGGTCCTGATGTAAATCCTATCACTCACATCTCACGATAGCGTAATCCATCGACCATTACCGCATTTCCAGCCTTATCTTTGAAAAAAAAGACTCAATCACGCCTTTACACCACATAGCGCACCATACAGTGGCACGTTAAGCATCCAAAGGCTTCTCAATAATTGCTCTAGGATTTTTAGAAGCCCAACCAAATGCAGCAATTCTTCTTGTTGACATGCCCTGACAAGTGAATATGGGCTTCGTCTGAAAAAATTGATTTTTTTAGAAAAGCCTGCCGGTTGTTTCTGAATGAATTAAGCGAATCTATGGCGATGTGAATGGTCAGTTGGCTTCAATTCCTGCACCAATCCTTACGCAAAAATCGCTATTGAATACCCCTAATTGTTGAGAACGTCGAGGAATTGGCAAATTTGGATTTGCTTCAATACTGTGGCTCACGGCTGCGATGTTTTCAGTTGAAAGACCCTGTCGAACACGCGTTCGTATTCACAAATTTTGTATTAAGCCTGTCGGCTAAAATTTAACGACCAAATTCTTAATAGTGACTATCACGAATTTTACGAAATGTAACTTTAACACAACAACCACTTTCATGGTGGATTCTAGTTATTTTAATGCGATTTTCGTGCGAACAATCGCCAATGCATTTACTATCCATACGTCAACAAATTAAATGTCAAAAATAACATGCTGTTGGTGTTGACGCAATTGAAAAATAAACTTCTTGTCGAAAAACCCGATAGTATAGAATATTTGCAAGTTTAAAATTTTTATTTCAATTTTAATTTATGGCAATTGAGTCCATAAATTTTTAGAAAAAAAATAATTCATTATTGTAAAGCGCAGAGCATGAAATTTGTAAAAAAATTTTTGGATGTGAACTCACGGCACACAAATTCGTATAATATAAAATAATGTTTATTACTAAAGGAAATTACCTTCATTTCTGGAAATTGTCCTGTATAAGTATTCAACGGTATCATTACTTGATCTGCCAATTTGTGTGCAAAATCCTGCCATAATGATTCCGAGCACTGGGCTTGTGCTTGTAATGCATCATAGCCAGTCCATTGGGGTTCATAAATTTCCGCTATGGCATCCATTAAAGATTTGGATGCAGTTTGTGCAGCTGTAATAACAAATTTTAATTAATAATAATAAAATACATACTTGTGTATGTATGTGTGTGTGTTTTTTTTCTTCTAATAACTTAATTTACAATTAGAATACCTCTTATACATCTAATATAATTATTGAATTCTTTTTGTAATCTATTGGCATTTTGTTGTTGTCGATTAAAATTATTTAAATGATCATCAAAAATTTCATCTGCAGTCCGGTCAACTTTTCCCAAATTTTGTAAAATCTGCAATTAAATTAAACAAAATAAAAATTTTAATTTTTTTTATAAAACTTAAGTGGTTACGAATATTTATAGAGATATTTTCTTGTTTTTTTTTTTTGTTGTTGTAAAAGTTTTATATTTTTAATTTAATTTTATTTAGAATAATGACGTTTTGGCATAGTTTTTCTGTTAAAGCATACTTGTAATATTTCTTGTTGTTGTTATTTTACTTTTCCTAATACTGTTTTGCTCTATTTTAACAAAAATGATTTGCCTTCTTTTCTGTTTTTAAAATATTGTGTGTATTAATATTCTGCCTGCGCTGTATTTAATAGTAAATGAGAAATAATTAATCTTTGAAAAAATACACACTTGCCTTAATTACTATTCTTAGCGAAATTTCTAGAACGATAACAAGTTTTGCATTTGGAACAGGATGATGTGCAAATTATTAAAATAATTACAATAAAAGAAAAAGATTGTTTTAACGGGTGTTTTTATAGAGGTATAGAATTTTAAGTTGGCAACACTTTTTTAACTGGCGGCCATTTTGTCAGCTGTCAAGTGACTTATGTTTAGTTTGGCATTTAAGCATCAATAGCCTCATGCATATTCCCCCTCTCCCTCCTCTACCACCGGGGCTTCCACCCTGTGCTGCTGGGGGTATAAGGGAGCCTAGTACCCTGAAGGCAGCAGGGATTCAACTGGAAGCCCCACGTTATTTCCACGGGAATCAGTAAGCCCCAGAGTATCCGCTAATTGTCTCTTTAGACTTTAAACTGTTTCTCTGAATACCCCCCGGGGGCACATATATATGGCCTTTATAGAACTTCGACTATCTAGACACAGTGTAACTGAGGGAAAAAGGGAGCCCAGTCCCCTGAAGTCAGCGGGGGTACAACTGGAAACTCCACGGGAATCAGTGACCCACAGAGTTCTGTTATTTGTCTCTTTAGACACTTAACTGTTCCCTGGCTGATTATTGAGGTTAGCCCTATATGGGAGTATCGTGGTGGTTGTGGTTTCGCGGCCCCATATCAGTCTATGGTTCTATGGTGGCTGGTACTTTAATAACACCTACCTGGTGAAATGTTCCCAGATCCAGTAAGCATGCTAGACATGTGTTCTGGACAGGAGTTGGAAAGTCTCCAACTCTTAAGCAAGGAGTGATGAAATGCAGTCCTGCTCTGGAATCATCGAAGTTGCAACTAGAAAGTTCTGTTGCATAGAATTATAGCTTCGGCTTCCTAGGACGAGCATGAGGTTCCAAATTATGCAGTGGTTTGATCCACCATATGATTAAGGCTTCATGGCCAGGCGCGGATGTAAATCGAATCACACAGTTGTTTCTCTGACTGATTATTGAGGTTGGCCCTTCGGGAGTATCGTGGTGGTTGTGGTTTTGCGTCCCTAAGCATGAATTGATTTTATTGGGCAAGATCATCTCGCCTTTAATAACACCAACGGGTGAATGATCCGGATCCAGTGAGCATGCTAGTCATGTGTTCTGGACCAGGAGTTGAATAGTCTCCAGCTCTTCAGCAAGGAGTAGTGGTTTGCAACCCTGCTTTGGAACCGCTGAAATTGCAACTAGGAAAGACCTGTTACTAGAATTAGTCCTCCGCTTCCTAGGGCGTGAATGACGTTACTTTTCATTCCCAGTGGTTTGACCACCACCTGAATAGGGCCTACGGCCAAGTGCAGATGTAAATCTTATCACGGAATATGCATACTGGACTCAAACCCCCCTCCACAGTTTTGATACATCTCTTCGCCATCTTGACATGTGCCTTTGGGGGTAAAAGGCGTTACCAGTCGCCTGGATGCGCAGGAGCCTGATGCTGGAAGACCAGTACTTATAAGCACACACTGGTACCACGATAACCAGTTGCCCGCAGGGCTACGGTCCTGTTCTTGTTGGGAGCAAAGTGGTGGCTTTGAAAATGTTCCAAGGAGGTGTTAACATCCAAATAAATGTCCCAGTTGCGCTTGATAGTCTCCAACTCTTAAGCAAGGCTTGGGGGCACGGCCCTGCTACCGAGCACTCAAAAATTGCAACTAAGGCGTACTGTGTATGCATCTTAAGGCGTGGTTGGACCCTTTTTCTACACCCAGTGATAAGATCACCATCAGATTATGGCCAAATGGCTCGGGGCTGATGTAAATCCTATCACGTTCTAGGCATATTGAGCCCAAAACAATATTGCCGTTGATCCCGATTTTCATAACCGAATTTTGTTTAGCACTGCAGTTTACTTTTGCTGAAATGGATGCACGTCGTCTATGCCGAAAACAAAACTGCCGTATTAAGAGTGATGATAGTCCTTCTCAAATGTATGTTGAGATATACTTTGTTAGATCCAGAAAAGCTAACTGTTTGATGTGCTTTATGGACTCGTGGAATCATTAGTCTAGACTTTTTTAAAAACGCCACTAGTCAGATTGTTATAGCTATTGCCGACTGCTATAGAGTCATTTTTTTCGTTCATCTATTGAAAAATCATGATGTGAAGCAGCTGTGGTTTTAAAAAGACAGCGCAAAATGTTACACAGCTCGTGCCACAATTGATTTATTGAAGAAAATGTTTGGTAAACGCATAGTTTCACATTTCGGCCCCGTGAATTGGTCGCCAAGATCATACAATTTAACGCCGCTAAACTATTTTCAGTGAAAATAATTGAATCACTAGTCTAGGCGATAAGGCCAAAACTATTGACCACTTAGAGGACAACATTCGCCGCATTATTGCTGCTAAACGGTCAAAATGTCGAGTATTGAAAGATTAGACTGAGTCCGTGCCAATGACGGCGTTCATCTGCCAAAAATCATATTTAAGTTATAATGCCAGAAGATTATCTTTCGAATAAAATAAATTTTGTTAATTAAAAAAATTAATTTTTGTTTTATAACATTTCAAAGTTCTATTCCGCTATAAAAACACCCTTTATTTGAGACCTGTATCACTAAAACTTAGAAAGTGTGAATAATGGCATCCATCCGAGAGATTATTATTGTCAAAAACTAGGGTGAACAGCTTTGAATTATTTGAAGCGAATTCACTCTTTGCGAACTGTTGGTAAGGAAATTTCTACATCAAAAAGCTCCTTAAGAGAAAATAGCCCGATTTCGCAGCTAAGCGATTAATATGTTTTTAAAGTGTTTCTGTAAAATTTGCCTTTGTGAAACACAGCATCCTCCTCTTTATGGGATTACATCTCAATACGTTTTAAATTCATCATCTCTAATTTTAGGCTAAACATACTTTTTTAGCAATCAGATGGGTTGCTACTCGGTGGACCTGGTCTTAATTCATGTCACCTTAAATTTCTTTATCTTGGGTGTTATCGGACGTTTTCATTTGTAAGTGATCGCTTTAGTTAAGGCTGATTTTATTGCTTAAATGTTATTTTGCTTTTCAATGATTAATAGTCTTGTCACTGAATTTAGCTGCACAGTGGGGCAGAAAATAAATATTTTGGAAAAAAAACAGCAAACGTTTATACTGTCAGAGACAAAAATTTCACATACCAGTAGCATAATATTATAGCTAAAGTAAAAGCCTTGAGCTCTCCACACCTTTCAGCCAAGAGTTTTTCCTACTTTTTAGCAGGCTTCCAAAGTGGCACACCTCGTAACATGTAAATTCTTGTGAGGCTTACATTGGATTTTTTCGGACATGTATTTGAGTAATTAGATAAGATTATTAGAATAAGCAAAACAAATAGACTTAGTAAATTCCCAAATCATGCATACAAAATTCCAAATAAGAATTTTCGAGACTTTTGCCCATAAAAACCATATTTTTACATGAAGTCAAATAACACTTTTGAGAAATGCCTTTTAAATCTGATTGAAATTTAATCAGATTAGATAAAAATCCCAAATCTAGATTTTAGAATAAAATTAGTATTAGGTCGAGTTCGAGGGAGACGTCGGTTCAATTTTTTTTCGGGACGATCAAAGGGTTTAGATCGAGTTCAAGCAGGGTTAGAGGTAACAAATTTATATTCTCTATACAATAATCTTTAGAATATTTTCTTGTTGCAGGGAAAGAATTAATGGTGCTTATAATTTTTTTTTTTAACTCTCAATAATTATTTATTGTATCTTCACGAAAAGAACTAACAATAAGTATTAAAATCTTAAGTTCTAAAAAAAGATACATTAGCCCATGTCAGGCCTAACCTTTTGGGTAAAAAAGAAAATTGTCATAAAAAAAACAAAGCAAATATTTCTAAGATGTATCGTCTGTAGCATTGAGGATTAAAGCTGCGGTATCCCTCTTTTTTAGTCGGCTATGTCCACTATAATCCAAGATATTGCGAGCAAGGGGGTTAGGATGGTCTTCAAGCTTCATCAAGTATTTGCCTGCGTATTTGATGATCTCTGTAGTCACCAGCGGTATGTCTAAATCACAATGTATGTTTGAACTTCTGATGTACCATGGGGCGGATGTTATCAACCGTAAAATTTTATTCTGCATACGTTGGATTCTATCCACGTTTGAAGCTGAGGCAGTGCCCCAAAGTTGGATTCCGTAAGACCATATCGGTTTTAAAATAGTCTTGTAAATTAGAAGCTTACAATCTAGGCTAAGTTTTGAGTTCCTGCCAATGAGCCAATGTAGTTGTGTTAATATGAGTCAATATGATGTTTCCATGTAAGGCGACGATCAAGATGTATACCAAGATATCTCACATAAGTATGGTGAGGAACAATGTAATTATTGATTCGAACGGGTGAACAATTATGTCTTCGCAGGGTGAAGGTCACATGAATGCACTTTTGAACGTTCACTTTAATTCTCCATAATTTTAACCACAACTCTAACTGGTGCTTATAATAAATAAAAATATTGAATACTTTTAAACTGAGGGTCCACAGAGGGCTATGCAAATCGTCAAATAATATATTGATTTCATGCGATGTTTCTCAATCGTGTACTTAAGGCTATTGGAATTCTGTCTATCACATCATTTGAAGTAAAATGTCAAGAACTCTACCACTGTAATGAGGAATAAATTACAATTCAACGTCAATAAATGTTCATTCAAGTTTATATTCCAAAGCTACGAGTTGTAGCAATAGCGAGGTAATGACTTGTCTATAAAACGGTTGAAGTGAATTTTTTTATTTAAGAGAAGTAGGAAAGGGATAGAGAAGAAATGAAACAGGCGGTGAAAGTAGATGGATAGTCGGAAATTAACTACCGTATAAAGACAGCACAGCGACCAGTGACTACGCCTTCATCGCTGAGCAGCCCCACCGACAGTCAATTTTTATTTTTGTAGTGAAAAAAAAACCGAGGACTTCATTGGGAATCGAACCCACAACCCCCATACTGACAAGCAAGTACACTACCTACTGGCCTACAGGGGCACCATATTTTTGTTTTTTAACTCTGAATAATTATTTATTGTATCTTCACGAAAAGAACTAACAATAAGTATTAAAATCTTAAATTCTAAAAAAAGTTACATTAGTCCTGACCATGTCAGGCCTAACCTTTTGGGTAAAAAAGAAAATTGTCATAACCAAAAAAAAAAACAAGGCTAATATTTCGAAGATGTATCGTCTGTAGCATTGAGGATTAAAGCTGCGGTATCCCTCTTTTTTAATCGGCTATGTCCACTATAATCCAAGATATTGCGAGAAAGGGGGTTAAGATGGTCTTTAAGCTTCATCAAGTATTTGCCTGCGTATTTGATGATTTCTGTAGTCATCAGCGGTATGTCCAAATCACAATGTATGTTTGAACTTCTGATGTACCATGGGGCGGAAGTTATCAATCGTAAAATTTTATTCTGCATACGTTGGATTCTATCCACGTTTGAAGCTGAGGCAGTGCCCCAAAGTTGGATTCCGTAAGACCATAGCGGTTTTAAAATAGTCTTGTAAATTAGAAGCTTACAATCTAGGCTAAGTTTTGAGTTCCTGCCAATGAGCCAATGTAGTTGTGTTAGCTTAAGTTTCATTTGTGTTAGCTTTGAGTCAATATGATGTTTCCATGTAAGGCGACGGTCAAGATGTATACCAAGATATCTCACATAAGTATGGTGAGGAACAATGTAATTATTGATTCGAACGGGTGAACCATTATGTCTTCGCAAGGTGAAGGTCACATGAATGTACTTTTGAACGTTCACTTTAATTCTCCATAATTTTAACCACAACTCTAACTGGTGCTTATAATAAATAAAAATATTGAATACTTTTAAACTGAGGGTCCACAGAGGGCTGTGCAAATCGTCAAATAATATATTGATTTCATGCGATGTTTCTCAATCGTGTACTTAAGGCTATTGGAATTCTGTCTGTCACATCATTTGAAGTAAAATGTCAAGAACTCTACCACTGTAATGAGGAATAAATTACAATTCAACGTCAATAAATGTTGATTCAAGTTTATATTCCAAAGCTACTAGTTGTAGCAATAGCGAGGTAATGACTTGTCTATAAAACGGTTTTTTTAAGAGAAGTAGAAAAGAGATGGAGAAGAGATGAAACAGGCGGTGAAAGTAGATAGATAGTCGGAAATTAACTACCGTATAAAGACAGCACAGCGACCAGTGACTATGCCTTCATCGCTGAGCAGCCCCACCGACAGTCAATTTTTAATTTTGTAGTGAAAAAAACCAAGGTCGTCGTTGGGAATTGAACCTACAACCTTTAGGGTGGGTTCAATTCCCGACAAGCTAGCACACTACCTACTAGCCTACAAGGGCACCTAGTAAAGTATATCGTACTCTAGCTATTTCGCGCAAATCGAAACGAAAGGATATTTATTAGACGAGTTAATGCCTTGTCTATAAAACGGTTTAGGTGGAAGTTTCCGTTCAATGTTGTTCACTGAAGTAAAGTATATTCTATTCTAGATATTTCGCGCAAACCGAAACGAAAGGATGCTTATTAAACGAGGTAAGGCCTTTTCTATAAAACCGGTAAGGTGAAAGTTTTCGTTCATTGCTGTTCAACAAGAAAAGAAGAATAAGCATTTTTTGGTGTTCATTTTGCTAGTTAGCTAGTCACGTTTTTGATGGCTTCTCATTAAATCAATCAAAAGAAATAAAGCCTCTTATACTGCTATCACATAAAAAGCTTTCACCCGAAATTGAGCACAAGTCCATGACCCAGTTAGACTGTTTATAAATTTCTATTTTCAATACAAAAAAAAACAAAACTGTTGAAAGATGTCCAACCTTCTAACCTGGCCGATAAAGAAAACATGTTTAACTTAAAAAATAAAACAGAGCCATCTGCTGTCAAAAAGCGACAACTGTTGCTGATGTTATTAAAAACAAATTTTAAAAGATATTAAAGAAAAATAACTTGTCGCATTTTGTCACATGTGATAAGATAAGATTTTAGTGATAATAAAGATGAGATAATCAAAATATTCATTTAAAGTGAATGAAAGAATTAAAAACTTTCACAAAGATGATGAATAATTACACGCATACTTTAAGAAAATATAAAAAAAGGACAAAGAAAACCACCAGCCAGCAGGCTTAGATTGCCAGTTTCTCATTGTAATAAACTAAAGCAAAGGAAATGCTATTTTGACCTGGTTATATTTATTTAAAAGCTACAGAAACCCATAAATAATAATAAAAAAACAATAAATTCTTTTATGATAAAAATGATGAAAAGAAAAAAATAACTATTACAAGGTTGTTAACGAGTGCAAATATGTATTTAAGTACGAACGTTAGCAAACAGTTAAACGTTGCTGCTGGTGATGCCTCCTCTCACATTTTACCTTTAAAAATGTCATTATTATCTCTAAGAAAAGAAAATTTCTTTAGCCTTTAGCTAAAGGATATTTGCTTAAACAAATTTTATATCCTGCGTCAAAATGAGATATTAACATGCCCAAAGAATAAGATGAAAAGATGTGTTACTTCCAAAGGGTATTTTTATAGAGGTATAGAACTTTAAAGTAAAATCAAACAAAGATGAATTTTATTAATTTTATATATTCACAAGATAATCTTCTGGGATCATAATTTAAATATGACTTCTGGCATATGACGGTCACGACTGGCGCCCGAACGTAATTACGTGATAAGATTTACACCTGCGCCTGGCAGTGAGCACTAATCAGATAGTGGTCATACCACTGGGAATGAAAAGCAACGTCATTCACGCCCTAGGAAGCCGAAGACTAATTCTAGCAACAGGTCTTTCCCAGTTGCAACTTTGATGATTCCAGAGCAGGGCTGCAAACCACCACTCCTTGCTGAAGAGCTGGAGACTATCCAACTCCTGTCCAGAACACATGATTAGCATGCTCATTGGATCTAGGAATATTCCACCAGGTAGGTGTTATCAAAGGTGAAATGATCCATTAAAAACCGACCTGTTCTGGGACCGCGAACCACAACCACCACGATACTCCCAAAGGGCCAACCTCAATAATCAGCTAGAGAAACAGCTAAATGCCTAAAGAAATAAATAGCAGAAACTCCGCGGGCTTACTGATTCCCGTGGAAATAACGTGGAGCTTCCAGTTGTACACCTGCTGACTTCAGGGGACTGAGCTCTCTTATACCCCCAGTTGCACAGGTCTAGATAGTCGAGCGTTCTATAAAGACCATAAATGTGCCCGAAAGTAATCTAATCTGTAGGTACAATTATTCATTTGTGGCCGTAAAGCGGCGAACATTGTCCTCCAAGTGGTCAGACTAACGTAGGATAGACTAACGACATCACATAACCCCTCACTAAATACTCTAGTGGTGTTAAATCATGCGATCTTGGAGGCCAGTACATGGGTCCGAAACATTATACTATGTGGTCGCCAAACATTTCCTTCAATAAATCAATTGTCGCACGAGTTGTGTAATATAATGTGCTGTATCCTCCTGAAGCTCCTGTACATCACGGCTGTTCAATCCATGAAGGAAAAAGTCAATAATTATGGCCCTATAACGGTCACCATTAACTGTAACGCGCTAAGCAGCATGCTTCTTAAGCAAATAAGTACCAATGGTTCTATCAGCGCATAAAACACACCAAACAGTTATTTTTTGTGGAAGTAATGGTTGCGAAACATTTCCTTCAACAAATCAATTGTGGCACGAGCTGTGTGGTATATTGCGCTATCTCCTCCTACACGTCATGGTTGTTTACTTCACAAACGAAATTTTCAATAATTATGGCTGCAACGTTGAGACCAGCAACTTTTTTAAAGAAATACGGAGTAATGATTCCACCATATTACAAAGCACACTAAACAGTCAGTTGTTCTAGATGTAACGATGTCTTAACGTACAGCTCTAAATACTGCAGTTTTGCTTATTGCGCTATCCTAAAGTGAGCTTCATCGCTAAACAAAATTCGCTTATGAAAACTGATATCAGCAAAGACAATGTTGCTGTGAGTCCAATTAGCACAGTTTGCAAGCGTTATTCAGGCATCAGTTTATTCATGTTGACTTGACGGGTGCCAAAATGGCCGCCAGTTGAAAAAAGTGTTGTCAACTTCAATTTCTATACCTTTATAAAAAACGAATATGTCCTCTAAAATATTCCAAAAGGCCACACCCAACCCATGACCGTCTATCAGTGCCAAATAAATTAATAAATTATTCTTCCAACTCTAGTAAGTTTTTTTTTATAGTACTTTTTTTAACAGTTTTGCTCATTTTGATGAGCAATTTGGTTTATTCGCTTAAGAAAATCGGGAATCACAACGACAACTTGCTTTGAGTCCAATTTACAAAATTTGGAAGCATTGCTCATGTTAAAATGGCATACCTAGCGAAGCATAAATGACTTGTGGGGTGAAGAAATGGCCGTCAATTAAAAAATAAGTGTTGTCAGCTTCAAGTTCTATACCTTTATAAAAAAACTCCGAATATATAGGTGCTTTAAAACAGTACGGCAGAGCCTCTGGTGTTAAGTAGATACACTAAAGTTTTGACACCAACAAAGAAGTTTGTTTTATTTTTTACTTCATTGGTAATTTATTGCTTTAGAGATATAGCGATTATGACGGCACTCGTGATAAAGAATTATGGACCAAAAATAGGGCCCCTTAAAATATCCCGCAAGGCTGATTCTTGCAACTATAGCAAGTTTTTATTAAAAAAGATGAAAGAAGATGCTGTTCTTCCCAGTTCAAATTTCCTTTTTTTTTTGTTTTTTGGACGATGCCATTTTGTTAATTTTGGGACTTTTCGGATTTTCTAGCCTTGTTCTTTTTGGTTTCCTGGCTCAGTTCTAAATACTGCAGCAGATTAAGAAGACTTCTAACTGATAAGAAGTTGTTATGACCAGAAGTCATAAAATATCCCGAAAGGCTGATTCTTGCAACTACAGCAAGTTTTTTTCAGTTCAAATTTGCTTTTTTTTTGACGATGCCATTTTGTTAATTTTGCGACATTTCGGGTTTTCTAGCTCTGTTTCTTTTGGTTTCCTGGCTCAGTTCTAAATACTGCAGCAGATTAAGAAGACTTCTAATTGTTACTACCAGAAGTTTTTCGAACACCGCTTGACAATTAACTAACGCTTTTTTGAGATCTTCTAATGATTTTGCAACTTACATTACTTTTGTACTTTTTTAACTTCAAAATAATGGATTCCTTACCATCTGTACAATGCTTTACACGTTCCGTTTTTTAATAAGAAATATTAAATAAAAATAATAACTTCGTCACTAACCATTCCTAAACTACCATTTTTTGGTAAAAGTACTTTTTGGTAAAAGGTACTTTTTGATAAAAAGTACTTTTTGGTTAAAAGTACTAACTTTTTGGTTAAAAGTACTAACTTTTTGGTAAAAAGTACTAACTTTTTGGTAAAAAGTACTTTTTCATTTGTTAGCAGATGCTGGCACTTCTGAAGCAAAAAATAGGATAGAATGTCAGACCACCAACACAACTACAAAATTTTCAATCCTTAAGCCAAAAAAAAAACTAACTATCCAAAAGAACTGCCCCAGAAATGTAACGGACAACAATCAGTGGCCAATTGGCCATTGTAAATTCTCCCACAGGCATCTACTGGAAAATGATCAACTATAATGTGTACACTCTGCAGCAAGCAACTAAACGTTTTATACGTTTTATATGAGTGTCCTAAGTACAGGGTGGAATAATTTGAGGTTAGGACCTAAATTGGCTTGAAACACGCTCTTTTTTCGACAACTCCACTTTTATTGATAACAATGGAAATTAGTAAAGGAATATGATGTTGGACAAATGCCCACCTCTAGTACGGTGCAAACGTCCACTCTTTTTACAAAATTTTAATGCAATTTTTGCAACAGAACTCCGCTTATTTCATTAAAGAAACGCCAAATTTCATCTTTCAGAGAGTCAGTTGTTTGTTCACGTGAAACCGACCTTGCGAATGGCCGCAGAGAAATTAATCCAGTGGCGTTAAATCACTAGAACGAGGCGGCCAATTAACACCGTCAAATCGAGAAATTATTTATTAGTATAAATTGGGAAATTTCTCATGAAATACTTGAATTGTTTGTGATATAGATTTATGTCATTCCCTGACTGTTTCGCCTTAATCTGGCGGTGCTTTGACCACTGGGTAATTTGGCTTACGCTCACCCGCACCCTTTTTTTGTTTTTTTTAAAGACAAGAAGCACTTCAGGCAACAATGCCTATTTAGGCACGTACCCTGCTACATTCCTTAGTAAAGGGGGATAGGAAGAGATGAGACAGTTGGTGAAAGTAGAAGGATAATTACGGAAATTGGTGCGCCTGTAGGCTAGTAGGTAGTGTACTAGCTTTTCAGTGTGAGGGTTGTGGGTTCGATTCCCAACGAAGACCTTGGTTTTTTCACTACAAAAATAAAAATTGACTGTCGGTGGAGCTGCTCAGCGATGAAGGCATAGTCACTAGGCGCTGTGCTGTCTTTTATACGGCAGTTAATTTCCGACTATCCTTCTACTTTCACCACCTGTCTCTTCTCTATTCCTTTCCTTAAGAATGTAGCACGGTACTTGACTAAATAGGCATTGTTGCCTGAAGTGCTACTTCTCTAAAAAAAAAAAAAAAAATTAACCGTCGTATAAGACAGCACAGCGACCAGTGGCCATGCCTTTATCACTGAGCAGCCACACCGACAGTCAATTTTTTTTATTTTTGTAGTGACAAAAACAACCAGCCAAGGTCTTTGTTTGGAATAGAACCCACAACCACCAGCTAGAACACTACCTACTAGCCTACAGGGACACCTATACACGCCTTAGTAGCAACTTTTTAAGAGCACAGCCCTCACTCCTTGCTCGAGAGTTGGAGACTATCTAACTCCTTGGCCTGTTGCATGCGTAAACATTGGACATTGCATGTTACCATGTGTTAACATTTCATGGGAGATTTTTAGAGAGCGAACGCTATTATACTACAGTCACCATGTTGCTAGCCGTGGGGTCTCAGCAATAACCAGAACAGCGCCGTAGCCCTGTGGGCAACTGGTTAACTACCACGGGAACCAGTGTCTCGAAGTCGGACTTCGACAGGCCATAATTATTTTTCTAGGGGGGCCATCTTTTTAACCCCCGAAAGCACAAGTTAGGATGGGAAAGACATCCATTTTTACTGCGTAACCCCGGGGGAGAGGGGAGAGACACTTTATGCTAGTATTAACACCTTGAATAAATGCATGTAAAATGGATGTTGCTAAAATGACAGTACCAAGGTGTTAAGGTTTCTTAACATGGGAACTTGCGAAAAACTATTTTTTAAATTTCTAAATTTTTTTTTATTAGTACTCCATTTTAAATTTCGAATTAGTAAAAAAAATTGGCCGCGAACGGCTAACGCTTACAGGCCCTAAGAATGCGTTATAGTGTTGTTGGTTGTTGTGGAATTGGCTGGCCAAATCTTCCTTTTTTTGTTGGGGTGTCTTTGACTTAGTTAGGACGTTTTTCTTTGTCTTAAGGCTAAGAAATCTTCTGCCATTGTTGGGATGCCTTTTGACAAGGCGTATATTCGCCTTTGCCATTTTCTTTTTATAATGTTCTTTATTTTAAAATATAAATTTTTTGGATGCAACATGAAACGCACTTATCAGCGTGTGCCGGCGCTTAAGACAAAGGCATTTTAGTGGTGTATTATGTAAAGGCCACTTGGTTATTTAAACTGCATAACAGCAGTGTAACGTGAACCAGTTTATGCAATGCATTAACAGTGTTAGTTTGCTTATTTGTCACTTGAATAGTGCAGAATATTTGATATTCCTATAATGTGCCCAAATGTATCCGCGATTAAGACTGTTTGTGGGATATGAACACAGGCTAACAAACCAATCTTCTGCATAGCAGTCGAAGTGCTAAACGTCTTAGCTATAGTAGCCTAATATGGAGATACCTGCAATGGTCTTCTGTCTACTTACAATGGTGATGCTTTTTAACGATTAAATGCAATATTTAGAGATTGTTGGGTAAGAATTGAAAAATTAAATTTTTTGTTAACCTTATCTTATCGAAAACACTCATGTTATTCATTTTCTATACTTGATAATTAAATCGTTTTAATAAGAACACCACTTTATTATAGTCCTGTTCGAGCACTTTTAATATTTTAAAAATAAAAAGAAAAAATCATTTAACGAACATATGTGATTTTAGAGAAAAACGAAAAATTATTGTATTAATTTTCTGTTCTCTAACAAATGAGAGAAAAATAAAGAAACAAAAAAATATTAATTTAACAGGCTGATATTCGACACAAGTACAAATTGAGTTCCTCACAATAAGATGTGGTGGGTGTATTTGGGTCACACAAAATTACAAAAATACCACACACACACACACGCACACAAACATACAAAATAAAATCAAAATTATACATTATTTGTTATTTGGTTATACAACAATAAAATAAAAGTTTTGTAATATTAAAACAAAAATTTGTTGTAAACAAAACAGTTTTCTTGTTATTGAATTTTATTTATTTTTTGCATAAAATCAGAAAATTAAAAAAAATATACTTTGGAAACCGTGAGAGGCTACACTTGACTGTTCTAAATTTATGAATACATTTGTTATGTGCAAGAGTATAATGAACGAAAAGGACTTTATTTAATAAAATTTCATCTACAACGAAACAGCGTTATCTTACATTTAAGCCTTTTTGCTTTTAAGTGCAAAGAAATAACCAAAGTGGAGTTCACCATAATGAATATTAAGGGTGTTCACCGGGAAGGTATAATACTTTGTTTTGCCGCCATTTTGGTAAACATTAGTCTTGACAGTTCCTATTTGGCAGTCGTGAAGTAGATACGTGGCAAATTTATTATGGAAATGTATTCGATAAACGAAAATGTTTTAATCGTTAACACATTCGGCTGAATTGCGGGAATTCACGTAATTCACGTATCTTTAGGTAAACTAATGACGGAAATTCCCGCTAATGTTCAGATCAAGTTTTCCAAAGTTTATTCCACTTTGTATGGAGTTAGAGTTGCTATATAGGGCTTAAATATAAAATTCGGCAACTTCCGTCATAGTAGAAATATCTGTCATTTGTTCGACACAGCTTAAAAAATTATTCATTATAAAAAACCGGGAATTCAAGCACTTCGTTTTTATATGAAAAAATTAATTGAGTCGCTGGCAGCCACCAGCTAAATTAAAGTGCGGCCGAATGTGTTAAAACATTTTATCAAAATCAATTATCGATTACTGTGACGATGAAAAAGTTACGTGAAATTTTCGGGAGAAGCAGCGTGCCAGCAAAATGTACTATTTATCGTGTAGTGAATGATTTCGAAGAAAGAGGGTGTGTTGTGATTGGCCCAAGCATGGATCACAATGTACTGCAAGAGCGGCTGTAAACATTTATGCTGCTCAAAAAAGTGTTCAAAACAATCCACTTATCTCAATTTGACACCATGCTCAGGAGGAGCTTGGTCTTCAAAGAACAATTTTGGCCACAATGTTCCATAAGGATTTGGATTCAGTTGACACAACAGCTTATTCCACAAGATCATTTACACCGCCGTACAAATGACAATAGGATGTTGCAGCTCACCCATGACAACCCCCATTTTCATGAAAAAATTATAATGAGCGACGAGGCACATTTTCATTTGAATAAATATGTGAGTAAACAGAATAGTCGGGTCTGGGGAATGGGAAACCCTCAAGTTATTCAAGTTAGTCACCTTTGCATCCATTAAAAGTGACAGTCTGGTGTGCAATTTGGTCAGGAAAATGAAAATGGAGTAACGGTAACTGTGAATACGGAGCGATATCCTGATATGATTAAAAAATTTTTAACGCCACAACTGCATGCTTTGAACTTGCTAAAGATAGTGCCCCTGTAGGCTAGTAGGTAGTGTACTAGCTTTTCAGTGTGAGGGTTGTGGGTTCGATTCCCAACGAAGACCTTGGTTTTTTCACTACAAAAATAAAAATTGACTGTCGGTGGGGCTGCTCAGCGATGAAGGCATAGTCACTGGTCGCTGTGCTGTCTTAAATACGGCAGTTAATTTCCGACTATCCTTCTACCTGCTTCATCTCTTCTCTATCCCTTTCCTAAAAAATGTGGCACGGTGCTTGACTAAATGGGCATTGATGCCTGAAGTGCTACTTCTCCTAAAAAAAAAAAAAAAAAAAAAAAAAAAAAATACGTGTGGTACCAACAAGACGGTGCCCTATCGCATACAGCCAGTGTTAAAATGGAACCTTTTTCCACAACAAGTTACTTCAAGAAATGGTGATGTTGATTGGCCTCCATGGCAGCCTAATTTGACTGCTCCTGACTTCTTTGTGTGGGAATATTTGAAAAGCAAAGTTAATGCAAACAAACCAGAAAAGCTTGAGCAACTCAAACAAAATATGCGTGATGAAATTAATGAAATAATGCGTGAAATGTGTGGGAATGTAATGAAAAATGTGCTTAAAACGGCTCGCATTTGTGAAGCTAACAGAGGCTGACAGAGGCGGGCATTTGTCTGATATTGTATTCCATACAGTTAAATAAAAGCATTTATCCATATAAGATCCATTCCCTTTCATTTAATTAAAAATTATAAACAGGCAAAGTAATACACCTTCCCGACGGACACCCTGTATAATGAATATAAAGAAATACTGCAAACAAATGTGTTTTTTTAGTCGAAAGTCGTCCTTCCCTTTATTTAATAAACGTTTATTTAGCACAAAATAGCGTTATCTAACATTAGGCGATTTACTTTTAAACGCAAAGTAAGAAACATGTTTGAATTAATCATAATCATATGATTGAATTATATTATATCGCCTCAAGCAAATCACATTATTATAACAACACAATATTAATGTCGCTTTTAGAACCATGTCATTGTCTAGCATAATAGTAAAAACATTGTAAAACAAATCCATTATATTGTTGTAAATATAAACATGTTACAACATAATCATAATATGATAAAATATTATCATATTAATTTTTTTTTAATCATCATGTTATATTAATTTAATTTGCAGCAAATATAATTTCCAACTATTTATAATAATAAAATATATTTCCAAATAATTTCTAAATAATATTACTTAAAATGGAAGTAAAGGGTGATTTTTATAGAGGTATAAAATTATAAAATTTAGTAAAACAAAGATGAAAGATAACCTTTTGCAATCATAATTTAAATATGACTTCTGGCGTATGACCATCACGGTTAGGCTAACGTCTTCACGTATCGCCATGTTAAGTTGTACGATTTTGTACGCCAATTTACGGAAACGTGAAACTACGCGGTTTCCAACGTTTTCCTTAATGATCCGCCGTTTGGTTAATCCATAGCTCCTGCACATTACGGTTCAACTCATTAACGTAAAAGTCACTAATCATGGCTCTATAGCCTATGAATCCACTAGCCCATAAAACACACACAGTCAGTTTTTCTAGATGAGGATTATCTTCACTTCAAATAGGGCGAACGAAACAAAACCGAACTTTTTCTTTAAGCAAAATTCTCGTGGAAAATTCGGATTAACGACAATTTGATTTACACAATTTGGAGGCGTTTTTCAGGCGTAAGTCTATTCATATTGAAATTTCGAACTAAGGCCTATGACAGAGAAATTGTCGATTAAAATTCTTTTAAGCATTTCTGAAATAATTGAACACAAAAAAATTTCAGTTATTATTCGATTATTCGCCTAAAGCTTTAGGATAAAATAATTTTGAGTTTGATAATAAAAATGATTTATAGTAATAAATATGATTTATTTCACCAATAAAAATTAATCGATTATTCGGTTACAAATTATTTGATTACTTTTAACAAGTTTGTTTTTTTTTAATTAAAATATTTTAAAGGTTGGTAGTTACCAAGGGTCATTTTTTTGATCGCTCGAATCAAATTAAACAAGGCCTATGACAGTGAAATTATCGTTTAAATTCTTTTAAACATTTCTGAAATAATTGATCCATTGTGCAGCTAGAACAAAAACATTTTTTTTTCAATATTCTGTTGAATAATTTGTTTAAAAATATTGTGCAATTACAATCAATTATTACTCGATTATTCGTTAAAGGCTTTGGAATAAAATAATTTTGAGTAATAAAAATTATTTTATATTTTGAGTTTAATAATAAGTATGCTCTATAAAAATAAATATGACTTATTTAATGAATAAAAATTAATCGATTATTCGGGTACAAATTATTCGATTACTTAAAATTTTTTTTTTTGCAAATTAAAATCTACATACTTGTTGTTTTTTTCATTATGTTATTGCAAAGTTTGTTAAAAAAATTGAGCAATTACAATCAATTATTATTCGATTATTCCTTGAAAACTTTGGGATAAAATAATTTTGAGTAGTAAAGATTATTTTATATTTTGAGTTTAATAATAAGTATGCTCTATAAAAATAAATATGACTTATTTAATTAATAAAAATTAATCGATTATTCGGGTACAAATTATTCGATCATTAAAAAAAATGTTTTTTTTTTTAAATTGAAATCAACATAATTATTGGTTGTTTTTTTCAATATACTATTGAGAAGTTTGTTAAAAGAATCGCGCAATTACAATCAATTATTATTCGATTATTCGTTGAAAGCTTTGAGATAAAATAATTTTTAGTAAAAAAGATGATTATGTATTTTGAGTTTAATAATAAATATGATTTATAAAAATATAAATGACTTATTTAATGAATAAAAGTTAATCAATTATTCGGTTACAAATTATTCAATTACTTTTAACAAGTTTTTTTTTTATTTAAAATATTTTTAAGGTTGGTTGTTACCAGTGGCCTTTTTTTTTGATCGCTCGAATCAAATTAAACAGGCCTGTTAGAGTAAAATTATCGTTTACAATCAATTATTACTCGATTATTCGCTGAAAGTGTTGAGATATAATAATTTTAAGTAATATAGATTGTTTTGTATTTTGAGTTTAATAATAAAAATGCTTTATAAAAATATATATGACTGATTTAATGAATAAAAATTAATCGATTATCGGGAACAAATTATTCGATTACTTTAAAAAAAAAATTTTTTTTTTGGTGCAAATTAAAATCTACATACTTATTGGTTGTTTTTTCATTATGCTATTGAGAAGTTTGGTAAAAGAATTGTGCAATTACAATCAATTATTATTCGATTATTCTTTGAAAGCTTTGGGATAAAATTTTTGAGTAAAAAAGATTATTTTGTATTTTGAGTTTAATAATAAATATGATTTATAAAAATATATATGACTTATTTAATGAATAAAAATTAATCGATTATTTGGGAAACAAATTATTCGATTACCTTTAACGAAATTTTTTTTTGCAAATTAAAATCTACATACTTATTGGTTGTTTTTTTCACTATACTATTGAGACGTTTGGTAAAAGAATTGTGCAATTACAATCAATTATTATTCGATTATTATTTGAAAGCTTTGGGATAAAATAATTTTGAGTAAAAAAGATTATTTTGTATTTTGAGTTTAATAATGAATATGATTTATAAAAATATACATGACTTATTTAATGAATAAAAATTAATCGATTATTCGGGAATAAATTATTCGATTACTTTAAAAATTGTTTTTTTTTTGCGCAAATTGAAGTCTACATACTTATTGGGTGTTTTTTTTCACTATACTATTAAAAATTTATTAAAAAATTGTGCAATTACAATCAATAGTTATTCGATTATTCTTTGAAAGCTTTGGGATAAAATAATTTTGAGTAAAAAAAATTAATTTCTATTTAAAGTTTAGTAAGAAGTATAATTTATAACAATAAAAGTAATTTATTTTACCAGTAAAAATTAATCGAATTAAGTTAAAAATGATTCGATTACTTTTAAGAAGTTTTTTTTTGCGATATTACATATTTTACATAATTTACATATTTTTTTTTGCTTTCTGCTCATATTAAGAAGAAAAAAAAAAGAAAATTCGGAAAAAATGATTCGATTGTTTGTGTTTTTATTTTAATATTTTAAAATATTCTTAAACTATAATAGATTATTAAGTTTTATCCTCCGTCGTCTTATTGATATCTGTTTATCATCAAATTGTAAAGGAACTTATCTACTGAAATTCTGGTACAAATTTTGTAAACAGTTAAGCCATTGTGCAGCCAAATCTACTTTTAGCGATTAAATAACCACAAAGTATATTCTTGTGAAATATGCATAAAATTTGTTTTTTCTCATACCAACAAAAAAAAATCTATTTAACGAAATGTCAATGAATGCGTGAGTGTCAATTTAAAACTGAAATACAAAAACAGCAACAAAATCAAAGTAAATAAATAAAATCGTAATACGAAGGCGTATAATCAAGTTTAAACACAATATTGAGTTCATTTATTTTAATATCTTCTTACCGCAAAAAATGAAGCAATTTCATCATTTATTATATTTACATAATCGTAATATTTATAAGTAATTTTTTATTTTTTAAAACTTTTTGGTTTTGGGTTTGTTTATTTGTTTGTTTAGTTTGAAAAGTAAAACTGTTTAAAGTGTTTTTGTTCGTTGAGTGTGTGTATCAAATAATTTTCAATTTGTTTCAGTCAAGGTCAGTTGAAGTTGCTTTAGGTTAAGAAACAAAACTGAAAAAAAACCATATTTATTTAACATTTTTAAAGAAAATTTAAAAATTAATTGTTTTATTTTATTTACATTAACAAAATCATAAATGATAAAATTACAAAAAATTAAAAAAAAATAATTTAATAAGATCTGATATGACGAGTGTGTTGAAATAGTTTTTAGGTTGTAATCAATCAAAATAAAGTTATCTTACAACATGTAGACATCTAAAGCATGTCCTTGTTGTTCCTACATGAACGATGTTCAAAATTCTAAATATATATTTATATTGCATCTGTTTGACCCGTTGGCACTGAAACATCTGCCTGCCAAACCGTTTAACGCTATCTTTATTCGGTAGCTATATAAAACTCTTATGCAAAATGTTCCGACAATAACGCTTATATGTGACCGTTTTACACAGAATCCAAATTTTAGCAAGTGTTCCATTTAATCCTTGTCAAAAAACAAAACTATTGCTGGTTTTAAAGATTTTAATTGGCAATTATTACAAAAAAATTCAATTTCGCACGAAAATCGCGTTAAAATAATTAAAATTCACTATGAAAATGGTGGCTCTGTTAAAGTAACATTTCGTAAAATTTGTGATATTTTCGGACAACATAATCATTTTCTCTGAGACCGCTATTAAGAATTTCCTCATAAAATTTAAGTCGATAGGCTCGATACAAAAAGTGCGAACACCTACGCGTGTTCGACCGGGTCGTTCATCTGAAAACATCGCAGCCGTGAGCCACAGTGTTGAAGCACATCCAAATTTATCAATTCCCGACGTTCAAAACCACCACATGGCGTTTGATTTTTTTTTGTGTTTTTTTTAAAGACAAGTAGCACTTTAGGCAACAATGTCTTGTTAGTCAAGTACCGTGCTATACTCTTTAGAAAAGGGATAGAGAAGAGATGAAACAGGTGGTGAAAGTAGAAGGATAGTCGGAAATGAACTGCCGTATAAAGACAGCACAGCGACCAGTGACTATGCCTTAATCGCTGAGCAGCCCCACCGACAGTCAATTTTTATTTTTGTAGTGAAAAAAACTAAGGTGTTCGTTGGAAATCGAACCCACAACCCCAATACTGACAAGCTAGTACACTACCTACTAGCCTACAGGGGCACCTGCCCCTCTTGTGACCTGGTTGTTCACAATCCATAATTGTGGAAGTCTCTTACAAAACTATAAATCTCTATAAAACCACATGGCGTTTGATGCGTAAGGATTTGATTTTGAAGCTTTCCAAGGTTTAACTGAAACAGGAATTGAAGCCGATTGACGATTCACATCGCCATAGATTCACTCAATTCATTAAGGAACAATCGGCTGTGTTTTTTTTTTTTTTTAACACATATTTTCAGACGAAGCCCATTTTCACTTCTCAGAGTATATCAACAAGCAAAATTGCCGTATTTGGGCTTCTGAAAATTAAGAAACCTTTGCATGCTCAACGCATTACTGTATGGTGCGATATGTGGTTTACAGGCGTGATTGAGCCGTTTTTTTTTCGAAGATGAGGCTGAAAATGCGGTAACTGTCAACGGATCGTGCTATCGCTAAATGTGTGTGATAAGATTTACATCAGCACCGAGTCATGGGGCCATAATCTGATGGTGGTCTTACCACAGCGTGTAGGAAAGCGATCACCCACGCCCTAAGACTTATACATACTAGGTGCATATACGCCTTAGCAGCAGTAACAGGGTCGTACTTTCACTCTTTGCTAAAGAGTTGGCAACTGTCCAGCTCCTAGTCCTATTACAAGCGCAACTAGGTCATTTATTAAAATCTCTTCGGAACTTTCTTTGAAGTCGGATTAAATCACAGCCACTACGTTGCTCCCCGAGGAGCCTCACCAACAACCAGAACAAAACCGTAGTCCTGCGGGCAACTAGCTCCCGTGCTACTAGTGTATGTATAATAACTCACTGGTCGGACTTCGAGAGTCCTCTTCAAATATCGAGCTCCTGCTAACCCAGGCGACTGGTGCGGTCTTTTAACCCCCAAAAGCACATGTCAAGATGGGGAAGAGATCGATGAAAACTGTGTGTCCCCCGCGGGGCTATCGCGAGATGCTCACAACTCAATTTGGGTCTTTTATTGACGACGTCGATACCACAGACATGTGGTTTCAACAGAACGGTATTACATGTCACACAGCCAATGAAAAGATCAATTTATTGCAAACCAAATTTCTTGAGCGCATAATTTCACAACAGTCAACAGTTAAGTGGCCAGTCAGATCATGTGATTTAACACCACCGGATTATTTTGAGTGGGGCTATGTTAATGACAGAGTCTATAAAGAGCCAATTGATTCTATTGCGGCCCTAAAACTCAAAATCCGTGATGTGATTAGCGAAGTAGGACCACCATTTTGTCAAAAAGTGATTAAAAACTTTGATGATAGAATCGACATATGTCAACGTGGTCGTGGTGGACATTTGCCAGATATCATTTTTCATATATAGTTGCCGAACTTTTCTCTTCGTAATACAATAAAATGTTTAATCATCTTAGAATTTGTTGTTTTATTTTGTTTTAGAAAACAAACTTCTTATTGAAAAACCCTTTTTAAAATTGTTCTTTGAAAACCAAGTTTCTGAGCATGGCGTCGTATTAAGTTTGATGGATTGTTTTGAACATTTTCCTGAGCAACAGTAATGTTTTCAGCCGATCTTGCAGTACGTTGTGGTCGATGTTGGGACCTATCACCTACAGACCCTCTTTCTTCACTACACGATAAATAGTGCGTTGTTTCTTACAAAAATTTCGCATGATTGATTTTGATAAAATATTTTTAAGGATTAAAACACACTGGTTTATCGAATATTTTTCCATAATAAATTTGCGACGCGTCTACTTCACGACTGCTAAATATGAACTAATGTTTACTAAAAATGGCGGCAAAATAAAATAGTATACTTTCCCGGCGGACATCCTGTATTAATAATATGTGTCTTACAGTAATTTATTTTCTCTTAAAACCTTTTTAATAAAGTAACATTCTGTTTCTTTTATTTACTTGAAGTTTCCTAATAAAAAAATGAAAATAAAATCTTCAATTTCTCATATTATGAACAATATGATACGAGTCGAGCATTTTTCTTCTTTTCTTTTCGTCTCTTTTTTTAGTGGGTCGTTAACATTTTAAGTTATCCACTACAAATAAATATATAAATAAATTTACATCTACATCTATACATATGTAGAAGTATGTTTATGATTGTGTATATTTTTGGTATATTTCTTTTAATTTTATATTGTTTGCCGTTTTACCGGCTTAAAAACAACAGAAACTTTTCTCATTTCTATGTTGTTGGCGTGTTGGCAATTTTTGTTTCTTTTGTCTTTGGCAGTTTTATGAATGAATGTGGGCAAACATGCACCATCAACCAACACTGTCTCTGAGACTTAAATTCAAACATTGTCTTATATAAAGTCAGTCAGTGGGTCTGTCATGTAATCATTGAGTCAATGGCTCAAATTTGTACACACTCACACACACACACACACTCGCACACACATGCATACATACCTTCTACACAGAATTTTGTAAATTGAAAAAGAATTCTTTTGCAGCACAACAATTGTGCTTTAAAAAAACACGAGTAAAAGATTGATACACTGAGCAAAAACAAAAATAATTAATATTGTTACGGTGTCTTGCTTAAGTTTTAAAATAAAATAAATAAAATAAAAAAATAAAAATTTTTTCCTGAAGAAGCTTTCCAAAGGAAAGCGAAATATCGAAAAGAGAAAAATAAAAAAGATCGTTTTAAAAAAAACTATAAAAATTATAAAATAATTAGGCAATAAAGCGAACTACTGGGTATGTTGTTTACGAACTGCGTGGCTTGCTAAGAAAACTTAGGGCACAACTGTAACGACACGCTTTACCTGGCTGCTGGGGTATACTCAGCGGCGTCCAGGGTCGTGTTGTGTCGTGGGGACAAAATAAAAAAAAACCCGCGGTTGCTCAGGTTTACTTAATTTTTATTTTGCCAATATTTTTCCTCCTGATGGCAGCTCGTTGTCGGCTTCGTCTACTTTACACTGGTGTGGGTGTATGAGTGCGGCAGTGTCCGTAGTCTGTGTCCAACATATACCGGTCAGTGGCGTTTCGTTTGGGGCACCGTTCGTTGAAGTGGCCGTGTGACCACGGGAAATAACCAGAAACACTGTAGGTTGGGCTGGGTCAAAACCTCCGCTCAACTGTCCAATGCTCTGGTCACCCACTATGGTGACGGTAGACACAAACTCCGCTGGGTCAAAACCTCGGCTTCGTTTGTGACCGAGCCACAGTTCAATATGCCGTGTGTCCAAGGGAAATCACCAAAACACTGTAGGTTGGGCTGGGTCAAAACCTCCGCTCAACTGTCCAATGCTCTGGTCACCCACTATGGTGACGGTAGACACAAACTCCACTGGGTCAAAACCTCGGCTTCGTCTGTGACCGAGCCACAGTTCAGTTTAGTATGACGTGTGTCCTATGGAAATAACCAAAACACTGTAGGTTGGGCTGGGTCAAAACCTCCGCTCAACTGTCCAATGCTCTGGTCATCCACTATGGTCACGGTAGACACAAACTCCGCTGGGTCAAAACCTCGGCTTCGTTTGTGACCGAGCCACAGTTCTTATCTCAGGGTATAAACTCGGCTGGGTCAAAACCTCTGCTTTGTTTATAACCTGACTGTCTTACCTAACAGTCTAAAATAAGATAAAAAAATTACCTGTTGTTCCGCCGCCGGCTGCACACAAATTGAATTCTTATTCATGGTGTTTGCCCTTTTATACTCATGCTGTCAACACACAGCTATACACCAACACACACACCATAATAGCAGTCTATTTACACCACAGCCGATGGCTGTATTCACCACCAACCATCAGATGCTGCTTAACAAAACTATTGGCTGTATTCACCACCAACTATACCTCCAGATGGCGTTGCCAAACGAGCTGCCGTTAAATACAAAATTATAAATTAAAATTACTTAAACTAAACATAATTCATTAACTTAATATTAACTTAATAAAAAAATAAAAACATTATTTTCCTAAAATTAGCAAGAGTACTTATTCTATTATAAACAAAAGTAGGAATTCAGAAAAAATAGTTGAAATATTATTTATGATTGAACAAATCACAAAATATATATGTTTATAAATAAATATACATTGTTTTATACACTAGGAATTCAGATACAATGGAAAAAATATTATTTAAATAAACGTTGGAAATTCAATACAGCAATAATATATAGGTTTGTCGTGCCAAAAACGACCCTAGGACTTTTGGCGTCACACTGCCCTCTCCCCTATGAGGTGATAGTTTCCGACACTTGGATGCGTGCCATCCCTTTCCGGCTGACATTCACCCTATACTGCCGCCCGTTCACCTCCTGTTGGAAGCGTAACCTCTGGTGACCACTTCTGCTCTCTAAAACCATGGCCACCTTCCTTTGCACTTCGGGGGGCGTCTGGTTCAAGGCTACCTCCCGCAGACCAAAGGGTTCCGTTAGCGCGCTCCATTCTTTCGCACTCCTTCGTGGCGATATGCAAGTTGGGGTCATACTGGCCAAATTTGAGTCGTTGTACTCGGTTGGAATTTTTATCAACATTTCTCCTGCAGGTATCTGTTGCATTGCCTTGTGCTGTTGGCAAGATCCACAGCTTCGCATATATCGACTGATGGCTTGTGACATACCATACCGGTTGGCGCCCTTACTGAATGTTCTCTCCATTCCCAACTGTCCTCCAGCTGTAGCGTCATGGTTTGCTTTTATGACTTGTTCCCGGAATGGCGTTGGCACGTAAAACTTCCTCGGTGTACAGTCTTCATCGTTCCAATTCCGGGTTGAATTTTTGCACAGTTTATTATTTTGAGTTGAAAAATTTGAAATCTTCTCGGGTTGTTTTCTCACTTCCCGCATACGGTGTGTTACCCATGGACATGGGGCCTGCTGACTGGTCTGGACCAATTTAATAGCGTCCATTGCTGTTTTCCGGGGGACATTGTTCTTCTTCACCCTTTCTGTTTTTCGCGCCCCGACAACGACACTTACGTTTTTACTCGAAATTACCCGATTAGTCTTCGGTATATCCATTGGTGACATTCTAGGCCTGCTACTCGCACTCAGGCCTGCGCAGTAGATGACAGTGTCGAATTTTCTCAAGAAATCTAAGCCAATTATGATGTCTGCAGTGGCCTCATCTAGGATAAGGAATTCTATTTTAGCGGTCTTCTTTCCCAACGTCACTTTCAAACGCACAGATTGGCTGATTCTTCTTCTTGACCCATCAGCCAGAAGCATGTTAATGCCAACAGAATCCTGGGGTGCTTTACCAAAACGTCTCAGTTGACTAGGGGTAATGAAGCTTCTCGTGGCTCCCGTATCGAGTATTGCATCCACCGACTTTCCTTCGACCAGCAGGATTGCTTTTAGCCTATCCTCCTCCCAGAGCAGGGTGGTTTCGGGTATTTGGTGCTTCTGGTTGCCAGTTGAAGCTTTTGATGATGCTTTTACCGTGGTTTTCGTCATCATACGGTGGTACTCACCCCGGTTTTGCGGAGCAATTGGTATACTATCCAAGTCATCGGCAAGCTGGAGGAGTTCATTCAGAGAAGCAAAATCCTTTCGCCGAATATACCACTGGTAGTCTGACCTCGCGTTTCTGAAGATTCTATCTGTTTTTTGCTGTTCCGATAGGCTGCTATGTCTCATTAATTGTTGCAGGGCAAGAACATATTCCTTAAATGGTTCCTTGGGCCGCTGCGTTCTTTTACGGATCTCATCTTCCAGCTTCTCAAAATAATTGGGAGGAAGAAAAAAGTCACACAAATCCTTCTTAAATTGGTGCCATTTGTTCCAGTGCCGATTATTGTTTCGGAACCAAATTAACGCCTTTTCCTTTAGCACTTCCGGCATCACACGTGATAACTGATTGATGTCCACATTGTACATCTCGGCGAGCTCTTCCGCTCGTTCCACAAATTCCAGGGGATCTTTGCCGCCAGCATACTTTAGTCCCCATTTTCTGACCAATTCCACTATAATGATTTGGGCATCGTTGCGTGGTGATGGTGTGCTACCTGTCACACCCATGGCATCTATGGCTGCTGCCGTCGTTTGCGATGTCGGCCTGACAAGCGACTGGCTGGTGGCCCTAGCATCGCTATTCGGTATCTGGGACGTTTCATCTTTCACGGGGGTGGCGGGTGCGCTGGTAGTCGTCTCGTTCGGTACTGTTAGCGTTAGCTGCAAGGTACCAGGCGGGTGCTCGTGCCTGGTTTGCAACTTCAACAGTTCCTCTCTTCGCTTCTCGCCGTGTTCCGCTGTTAAGAACTTGGCGAAACGCTTCCTTAATTCTTCCACGTTGCCTGAGGAGTCCTGGGCAAAGGCTCCTAGGTATTTTACCAATTCGTCTTTGCGTAAGGTATACGCCCATGATGTCCTTAACATCTTAACGTCTTGGCGGGGATGAATTACTTGACCTTCCTGTCTTCTTCGTAACCCTTATAGGGTCCCTGCTCGGGCGCCAATTGTAACGACACGCTTTACCTGGCTGCTGGGGTATACTCAGCGGCGTCCAGGGTCGTGTTGTGTCGTGGGGACAAAATAAAAAAAAACCCGCGGTTGCTCAGGTTTACTTAATTTTTATTTTGCCAATATTTTTCCTCCTGATGGCAGCTCGTTGTCGGCTTCGTCTACTTTACACTGGTGTGGGTGTATGAGTGCGGCAGTGTCCGTAGTCTGTGTCCAACATATACCGGTCAGTGGCGTTTCGTTTGGGGCACCGTTCGTTGAAGTGGCCGTGTGACCACGGGAAATAACCAGAAACACTGTAGGTTGGGCTGGGTCAAAACCTCCGCTCAACTGTCCAATGCTCTGGTCACCCACTATGGTGACGGTAGACACAAACTCCGCTGGGTCAAAACCTCGGCTTCGTTTGTGACCGAGCCACAGTTCAATATGCCGTGTGTCCAAGGGAAATCACCAAAACACTGTAGGTTGGGCTGGGTCAAAACCTCCGCTCAACTGTCCAATGCTCTGGTCACCCACTATGGTGACGGTAGACACAAACTCCACTGGGTCAAAACCTCGGCTTCGTCTGTGACCGAGCCACAGTTCAGTTTAGTATGACGTGTGTCCTATGGAAATAACCAAAACACTGTAGGTTGGGCTGGGTCAAAACCTCCGCTCAACTGTCCAATGCTCTGGTCATCCACTATGGTCACGGTAGACACAAACTCCGCTGGGTCAAAACCTCGGCTTCGTTTGTGACCGAGCCACAGTTCTTATCTCAGGGTATAAACTCGGCTGGGTCAAAACCTCTGCTTTGTTTATAACCTGACTGTCTTACCTAACAGTCTAAAATAAGATAAAAAAATTACCTGTTGTTCCGCCGCCGGCTGCACACAAATTGAATTCTTATTCATGGTGTTTGCCCTTTTATACTCATGCTGTCAACACACAGCTATACACCAACACACACACCATAATAGCAGTCTATTTACACCACAGCCGATGGCTGTATTCACCACCAACCATCAGATGCTGCTTAACAAAACTATTGGCTGTATTCACCACCAACTATACCTCCAGATGGCGTTGCCAAACGAGCTGCCGTTAAATACAAAATTATAAATTAAAATTACTTAAACTAAACATAATTCATTAACTTAATATTAACTTAATAAAAAAATAAAAACATTATTTTCCTAAAATTAGCAAGAGTACTTATTCTATTATAAACAAAAGTAGGAATTCAGAAAAAATAGTTGAAATATTATTTATGATTGAACAAATCACAAAATATATATGTTTATAAATAAATATACATTGTTTTATACACTAGGAATTCAGATACAATGGAAAAAATATTATTTAAATAAACGTTGGAAATTCAATACAGCAATAATATATAGGTTTGTCGTGCCAAAAACGACCCTAGGACTTTTGGCGTCACACAACAACAAAATTTCTAGTTACAAACTGCGTAGAAATTTTATACCCACAAGACAACAACAATTTGTTATGCTATTTACTAACTGCGTGGCATGCAAGACAAAAACAAATTTTTGTTTTGCTAACTGCGTAGAAATTTTTTACGCGCAAGACAACAACAAACATGTATGCTGTTTACAATCTGCGTAGTTTTCTAAGAAACCTTTTCTACAAAAGACAACAACATATATCTGAAAATGAATTTCAAGAAGAAACTTTATTAGTATAAAAAACAAAAACAAAAATACACACAAACATACTGACAGTTGTCAGCAGCGGCAATACTGCCAGCCAAATCAAATTGGCTTGATCAGCAATTGTTCAAGTCATCCAACTTCTGCACGCACCAATAAAGTGATTAGTCAACAATTCAACAAACTAACACTCGCATCCGGCCCAATTGCGTATTGCTCGCTTGCAGAAAATAATAATGTCGAATCAGCGTTCAGCGACTCGCGCATGTTGGTGGAATGCGATAATGCAGAAGTTGTATTAAGGGAAATGTAAGAATGAAAAATCAGTCTTGGCTACGGCGCACACTGGGGATTTTTGTATGGAGGTGAGGAAAAATTATATTTGTTAAAAAATGTAGTGATTTCATCACAAATTTAGTTTTATTTATATAGTAATACACAAAAGTAATCAAAATAAAGAAAGTTAGAGAAATGTCGATCGCTACCTGCAATTTAAAACAGCCATAATTAACAAAAAAAAATTAAATGATTTTTTTTTAATTTTTAATTTATTATTCTAAAAGAGCCTTAACTTCATCGCTTATAACACTATGCATGACGTTCCAAATTATGCAGTGGTTTGATCCACCATCTGATTAAGGCTTCATGGCCAGGCGCGGATGTAAATCTAATCACACGTTGTGGTTAGGCGGCATCATCGACCCGCCGAAATTCGAAACCTACTAAGGAAACACAGTCATCGTGGCCACAATGGGTGCCACAAGCCTAAATAATTCATGTATTGCATGAGAAATAATTCGGTCGCGTAATTTCTTGATTTGGGGATCGCAATTGGTCAGCCCGCTCTTGTGATTTAACGCCGTTGGATTATTTCTTTCGGCAGCAGGTCCACATGAACAACCCACAAATAGTTAAGGCACTAAAAGATAAGTAAATCTTTATTTATTTGGGTATGATTTTACGTCAACCAGCGTCAGCGGGTTTCGGCTATTTGCCTTCTGCAGTGTTCTCTCTTTATGCTAAATCTTTATTGTAAAATGAGCGTAAGAGTTTTATGAAAACAGCAGACGTCTGCTGAGATGATGCTAGAGGTGGACATTTTCCCAACACCATATTCCATAATTACTTTCCATATTTCCACTTTACATTTTTGTCCATAAAACTAAAGTGTTCAGAAAATGGTGTGTGTGTGTTTTAAGCCAATTTACTTCCTAACCTCAAATTTGCTCACTCAACGGCTTTATGACGTTTGGCTTTTTACACAAAAAAATTTTTAATTTAGAAATTTAAAAACGCTGATGCAAGAGATGATTAAAAGATGGTTACCTGGTAACGAAAGCTTTTATCTCAAATAACAACACATGACATTGGACATGGCGTGAAAATGAAAAATATTCACTAATTTTGCTTGACATCGTCTGTGGGCTAAGTTAAATATAATTTAAGCTGCCTTCATCATCATCATCATGGATAAGATAATCGTATATTTGTTTGCTCACTCTTTTTCTAACACTTTCTTCTTTTATTCCACCAAAACAAGTCTTTTATTCCACCAAATCAAGTTTGTAGCATAAAAGAGCTGTTTTTTTTTTAAATAAAACAATTACTAAAGAAATTAAATTGTTTTAATACCAGCACTTTTTTAACTAAAATGCAAATTAGACGACTCCTCTTAATCAGCCACCAATTATGGTCATGCAACTTTATTTTAATCGCTTGTTCAAACGCTCATTCAATGAATTTGATTTTAATGTCTTAAAAAAGTAATAAATTTCAGAAAGAGTTACCACGCAAAATCTCATTCTATACAAAATAACACAGACAACTAAAAAACAACAACAAATAAATGAAGAACCGAAGAGCATTTGTCATCAAATTATTAATAACTCAACAGCAACGGCCAGACTAATAATATTAAATTATAAAAAATAAAATATACATTCAAAACGCGCAATGAATCTGAATAAATAAAAATAAATGATAATAGTCAACGGTTATAAAAATACAGATTCATATTCAATTTATACAAAAATTTTTTTTTATAAATTATACCTTTTTAAATTTCGAAAATTTTGTTTTTTTCTCGTCAATAATAAAAACACTTTTTTAAACAGGTAGGGGTCCATTAACAACTGTTGTTCCGTTAAAAAAAATAATCATTAAGACAATCGTAATATTATCCGAAATAAATGAAAAAATTTTTCTATATTAAACGCTAAACACAGCATATGTTATGAATTAAAGAAGAAAAAAAAGGAGGGATTCCCATTAAAAGCGCTCTATCTCTGTGGGCAAATTTGAGGTTAGGAAGTAAATTATTTATGAAATAATTAAATGACAAAAATTGAACTGTCATCTTTTAAAATTTATTTATTTAAAAGCTGGAAAATTTTATGGCTGGAACGCTAGTACACTCTTGCGCAAAGAATTTTGTTTATGAAAATTTACTATCAAAATTTTGAAAATTTCACTGTATCACTTCCTAAAATTCGATCAGATTTTCCTTGTAATTACGCTGCTTCTGAGAACGCTGTGTTTTGTTGCTGACGATTTATTTCATGCGATTTATTCAATGTTTTCTTGTAAATGGTGGGCGGTTAGGTAAGGTTTGAGGTTAGGAAGTAAATTGTCTGTCAAATGACTAAATTTCCAGAATTGAGTTGTCATTCTTTGATATTTATTTAGTAAAAACTTTGAAAATTTTAGGTTGAGAACGCTACACACATGAGCAAAGAATTTTAGTTGTAAAAATTTACTATCAATTTATTGAGCATTTCACTGTATCACTTCGGAAAATTTGATTATTTTTTTCACGTAATCAGACTCCTTTTAAGACTGCTGTGTGTAAGTTAAATGCTAAATTCGAGGCTAATAATAGACTTAAAATAATGCGCTTGTCGCTGTGCAGCAAAGTACTGAGAATAAGCGTTCGCAACAATTCGACATCGCTAAAGCCACTTTGCGTAAGATTTTGCGTGAAGATTTTTATGGCATTCTTCATCAATATTATTTTTAATTATGAGGCTCATTTTCAACTCGTAAGCAATCCTTGAAAAATCCTTATCCAAAGAAAGTAAAGAAAATATGGTTTATGGTCAGGCGGCATTATCGGCATTAATTTGGTCAAAAATTAGCTGTCACCGTAAATTACTGCGCTACCAAACCATGATAAAAATTTTTTTTGTGGCCACAATAGACTAATGTTGATGTTAGCGACCTATAATTTCAGTAAGATGGTGACATAAGCTACACACCCACCATCAAAACAATTTATTATTGCATGAGAAATTTTCCCGTCAGGTAATTTCTCATTTTGGTGATATCAATTGGTCACTTTTCTCTTGTGATTTTACGTCGCTAAATTATTTTTTCTGGAGTCATTTTTAAGACCGGACATACGTGAATAACCCACAAACAACTGAAGCTCTGAAAGATGAAATTCGATAAAAGAGTAGCTTTGTAGCAAAGTGTGCCTTAAAGTCTGCCAATGTACTACAGGCCGACATTTGCTCAACATCATATTCATTTATTAATTCCCATCTTTCGACTTTACATTGGTATCAATAAAACTGACGAAGTAAAAATAGGCTATGTCCACCGTGAAATTAAAATCTTGTAATTTTAACCGAAAGTGTATCATGACGTTCTCAGCAACAGCAAATTAATAAAAATAAATTCAAAATAAAAGGATGTCTCTATGGAGACTTAATTTTCTTGTATCTGGTCTTATAATTTAAATCGTTTCAAGCAGACACTTGAAATTTAGAAAACGTGACTTACTGTACATAAGCTTAATCTTTTGAGCGGTAGATTAAACGTCCTCAGTAACAATAAGTATAAAAATTTAATACTACAAGCTAAAGGGTGTCTCCATAGAGGACCTCATTAGTATAATCATCACAGCCGCCATAAATAGGACACTTAAAATTTTTAACAATAAAACTCAAATTTTAAAATAAACGATTCCCATATACAAAGCAGTGAATTTTACGTATTTGAATTTTCAGCGCTCTTGGAAATTTTACTTAAATCGTATTCTTGAGCTATTTTTTTATATTTGCTTGAAATTTTTTTATTTTTAGATATAGTGTTGAAATTTAGTTTTGTACAAGATCATTTTTATAAAAAGGTACTTTTTTAAAAATTTGATTTTTTAAAAATGTACACTTTTTTAAAAATATACTTATTTAAAAAGAAATTTTTCAAAGCGTACTTTTTTAAAAAGTACTTTTAAAAAAGGTCATTTTAAAAAAGGTACTTTTTTTTTGATATGTGCGTAAATTTTCCGACTGGGTTTAATTTATTTTTATTTGGGTACGGTTCTCCTGTACACTGAAGATGGCAAACAGCCGAAACCGGTTAAGCCGTGCCCAAATAAAAAGTACTTTTTTTTATTAAGATACTTTTGAAAAGACACCTTTTTGAAAAGATTATTTAGTTAAGATAAAAGCCTGTCATGTCTTTTCAGAGTAGCTATCGTCAAACACTTTTTTGTAAAAATAACTTTTGTTTTATTATTCCTTTTTTTTGTAAAGTACTATTTTTAAAAATTAGAAGGTAAATTTTTTTTTAAATTGCTTTAAAATAGTTGCTTTTTTGCAGCACTTATTTGAGCTCACTTAATATCAAATCTTTTTCTTATGCACTATTTGAACAGGTACTTTAATAGAATATACTTTTTTTAAAGGACTTTGTTGTTATCATTCCTTTTTAAGCATAATTTTTTAGAGTTTACTTTTCTTAAAAAAGAAATCAGTTTAAAGATATTTAGAAAAATTATTTCTACGAAGGAAATTTAAAAAAAAAAATTTTGCGTGAAAAGGTACTTTTTAAAATAAAAGTTTATTCATTCACCATTTTTCCAGGTGATAGAAATTAATATTTCTAAGTTCCTTTTTTTTAAAGTATTTCTCTTAAAGAAAACGAAAATGCTTTTAGTTTTAGTGAGGTGCTTTTTAAAAAACTATTTTTCGCAAATATATTTTTATAGACATTTTTTTAAAGAAATCGATTTTTTTAGATATAACAATTTAAAAGGTACTTTGTAAGAAGGCCACTTTAAACAAAACTGCTGTTAATCTTACTGAGGTTCCTTTTAAAAAAGAAATTTTCTATAATATATTTTTATAAACTTTTTTAAAGAAAAAGATTTTTTTAGAGCTAACGTTTTAAAAGGTACTTTTAAGAAGGTTCATTTTCAAAAAATGCCTTTAGTTTTAGTAAGGTGCTTTTTAAAAATATATTTTTCGAAAATATATTTTTATGAATGTTTTTTAAAGAAGGTGATTTTTTTAGAGGTAACATTTTAAAAGGGATAATAAAAAAGGTACTTTGTAAATTGGCCCAGTTTTAAAAATATTTTTTTTTTTTTAATATATCTTTCTTGAAATTGCTCATTTTGGTTAGGTTCCTTGTTGTAAAGGTACTTTACGCCCCAGGGGAACTGTTTACAAAAAGGAGCCATTTCAATTTGATTAGTTTTAAAAATACATTATTCGAAGTCTGGCTGGATTTTTTAAGGCAAATATAAGAGTGGAAATTTTTAAATATTTCAAAGTTTTTTGTCTACTGAAATTAGATTTCAATGTAATTTTTTTAAGGCACTTTTTCTTAAGAATCTCTATGTGTCAATTGAATTTTTTTAAATAATAAAAAAACATAATTAAAATATTTTTTAAAACATGGGCAATCAACCATAACGTTGTGGTTATAATTTCTTGTTCTAATTTAAAATATACAATATTTGGTTGTTGTAAAAATTTGTATTACTTGGCGTCACAAATTATGAAAAATTACATAAGAAACATAAAAATGAGTCTGTAAAAAATTGCACTGATTTTAAAACTTACTGACATTTTTTTAAAATCTAAAATTATTTTGCAGGCAACATGAGCTGCATTGAGGTGTTAAAAACTTTAATTGACAGAATTGAGAGAATTTGCTTTATTGTAACGTTTGATTTCGTAATGATAACTTTAGCAGCTGTAATAAATTTAAAAATAAAAAATTTTAAATATTAAAAACAAATTTTGAAATATTAGAAATTTTTATTTAAAAAATTTGTGTTTAAAATATTTCTAAAACCCCAATAAAATAAAAGAAGCATATAAAACGGTCCATGTTTTATTTATATTATCATTGTTCATTTAAGCCAAGCCTTTACAAATTCTTTGCATATTTTATTTTAAAATTTTATTTAAAAAAAAAATTGAATATTAAATTTAAACTTTAAAACTATTCTTTTTCATCAAAAATAAAAACTAGTTTTGCTTGTGACTAAAAAATGAAATTGTTTCACACGTGTTATATCGAACGAAATGGCATGTTGTTGTCATACATGTTCTAAACCAACATGTTAATCTCATGCAAGTTTTTCTTTATAGATTCGTAAGCTCATCTACAGTCTGTAACTGCAGTTAACTGTCAAAATTGCCAGGTACTTTTCCAATTAAACACCGCCAAAAGATCCAAAAACCATTTTTTTAGAATTAAAAAGTAAATTTTTCAACTCATTGATTTGGGATTCAGTTCTGAGAAGAAGAACTTCGTGCATTTTTTGTTTTGGCAAGTTGGCTGCATTTATAATTTAATTTTTTTGCTCAAAGTGGATTTTTATCACTTTTGCTATATTTTAACACGGCTATATCTCGGTACAACGTTAAGAATACCTCAGTGTCTACAGCAAAGTTGTAGATATGTAATAGGAGAAACAAAAAGAAGAAGAAACCTAACTGGGAAAAAGTACCATTTAGTGCCTTAAAAACCGAATAATGCCCATTTTTAAAATTTTTGGCTTAATAACTGCGAATCAGGGTAATAAGTGAACGTATCGGGCTTTTTAAATAAGAAGTTTGGTTTTTACTTGTGACAACACCAACAACATGATAGTTTTGACATTTAGTTTTTAAACGTATTCAATTTCGCACGAAAATCGCATTAAAATAATTGAAATCCACTTTGAAAATAAAGGTTTTGTTGAAGTAACATTTCGTAAAATTCGTTCTAAAACCGCAATTTCTGAGTCGTCAGGCTCGCTTGTTCGATCGAGTCGTTCAACTGAATACATCGTAACCGTGAGCCCTAGTGCTAAAGCAGATTCAATTTTGTCAACTCCAAAACCAACACATGGCGAAATTTGCGTAAGGATTCGATTTTGAAGACTAACAAAATTTAACTGGTGCAGGAATTGAAGCCGATTAACCTTTCAAATCGCCGTAGATTCGTTCAGTTCATTCCGATTTTTCTGAAAAAATAATTTTTCAGACGAACCCATTTTCACTTGTCAGGATATTACGTGATAAGATTTACATCTGCGCCTGGCTATGGAGCCTTAATCAGATGGTGTTCAAACCACTTTGCATAAATAGGAACGTCATGCTCGTCCTAGGAAGCCGAAGCCATAATTCTATGCAACAGAACTTTCTAGTTGCAACTTCGATGATTTCAGAGCAGGGCTGCAAATCATCACTCCTTGCTTAAGAGTTGGAGACTTTCCAACTCCTGTCCAGAACACATGTCTAGCATGCTCACTGGATCTGGGAACATTTCACCAGGTAGGTGTTATTAAAGGTGAAATGAACCCGGCCACCATTAAAACTGACCTGTCTGTCATGGGGCCGCGAAACCACAACCACCACGTTACTCCCATATAGGGGCCACGCCCTAGGAGGCCATCGAATACGTATATCCTCCGGTCACTCCTAGTAGCAATTTCGAAAGCCCGAAGTAGGCCGCAGCCTTCACTCCTTGCTAAAGAGTTGGAGACTTTCCAACTCCTGGTCCAGAACGCATGAAGCTTAATATAATTTAGAACACGACGGCATTCATACTCACTGGATCTGAACCATTCATTGTGTTCGTTGTGAATGATCCGACCCACAAACTCTCATGAGTGCCTCGAAACCACAACCACCACGATACTCCCATATAGGGACCAACCTCAATAATCAGCCAGAGAACAGCTAAATGTCTAAAGAAACAAATAGTGAACTCTGCGAGCCTACTGATTCCCGTGGAAATATAGTGGATTGTCCAGATGGCTCCTACTAGTCTTTAAGGGGCCTGGGCTCCCATTTACCCCGCAAGACACCAGTCTAGATGAAATAGTAGGCTCCAAAAAGACTATCATATGCCTCCGGGGGAAACTTGTCAGGGTATGTCAACAAACAAAACCGTCGCATTTGGGCTTCTGAAAATCCTAGACCGACTATTGATAAACCTTTGCATACTCAACGTGTCACTGTATGATCCGCTATATGGACTAGAGGCGTGATTGGGCCGTTTAATGAGGCTGGAAATACGATAACGATCAATGGATTACGCTACCACGAGATACCAAAAACTGAATTTTGGCCTATTGTTGGTGACGTGGATATCACTGGCATGTGGTTTCAACAAAACGGTGCAACATGTCACACAGCCAATGAAACGATCAATTTATTGCAAACTAAATTATCCGATCGCATAACTTCACGATAATCAGCAGTTAAGTGGCCAGCCAGATCGTGTGATTAACCTCCACTAGATTATTTTTTGTGGGACTATGTTAAGGACAGAAACTATACGGAGCCAATCGAATCGATTTCAGCTTTAGAACTCAAAATCCGTGATGTGATTAACGAAATGGGACCGCCGTTTTGCCAAAAACGGCACAATCACACCTCCTGACCATACAGTGGGATTTTCACAAACCCAAATGCGGCAATTTTGCAGTGATGACATACTCTGACAAGTGGAAATGGGCTTCGTTTGAAAAAATAATTTTTTCAAAAAAACCAGTCGGTTGAGCAAATCTGCGGCGATGTGAACGGTCAGTGAGCTTTAATTTCTGCACCAGTTGAACCTTGCAAGGCTCACGCTGTAATGTTTTCAGTTGAACGACCCGTTCGAACACCCGTTGGTTTTTGCACATTTTGTATTAAGTCTGCGACTACGGCTCAAATTTAACTACCAAATTCTTAACAGCGGTCGAAGTACGATAATTATGTTGTCCGTAAATATCACGAATTTTACGAAATGTAACTTTAACAGAACCAGAACTTTCATAGTGGATTTTAATTATTTTAAAGCGATTTTCGTGCGAAATTGAATTCATTGTAACAATTGCCAATGCATCTAATACGAATAAGTCAAAAAAATTAATGTCAACACAATAATGTTTGGTGTTGCAGCCATTAAAAAATTAACTTCATGTTGAAAAACCCGATATATTCCGTAGCCATAAAATTATTAATGCAGCCAACTTATATTTGGGACTACTTTCACATGTATTTCTCACAATTAAGTCCCAAACTCATGTGCTGTACTGTGTTATTTTACAGCTGCAAATAGGAATTGGATTTTGCAGCATACTTTTGCCATCTACTGTTAACAGCTATTGCTTTTAAAAGTGCAGCATAATAAAACGCTTAAATTTTCGCATTCTTGTAACGAAATTCCAAGAGATTTTTTTTGCAGTTCGTGCGTTCGAAAAGAAACAAGAAATTTTCTGTTAAAATTCTTTGCAATTTAATTGAAACTTTATAGAAGGCAGTTGTACAACAAAAACAAGATTAATAATTTATGCAATAACAATATAATTAATTGCATAAAACCATAGAATTAAAAATTAAATTATTTAGTTACAAAGAAAAATACGAAATAAAAAAAAAACAAACTCGTTAAACGCGGTTTCAAATTGAAAGCATTTTGACAGCATGACCGATTAAAAGTAGTTTAATACTCGGTTGTGTGTTAAATGAATTAACTAACAGCTAATTTACTTGATTTTCCAAAGCATAAAAGTTTGTAAACTGAGTATTACTTGAGTCTGTGACCTGTAAGTATACGAGATTTAAACGTAAATTATTTGTATTTTTTTTAAGGTTCAACATTTATTTTTTTTTTTTATTTTAATTTCAATAACATTTTAACACGCGTGTTAACTCATTTTAAGTCTTCAATTTAAACAAAATTTTGGAGTGTGATGTATGAGTGTTAATCAAATTTAGATTTCTAGTTATTTTAGCTTCATTATTATACTCTCTAAGAGTTTACTTAGTTTCAGATTGCCAGCAAGGTAAGCAGGGTTAAATATAAGCGATGATCTAAAATATATGGACACTAGACACATGCAGCAATTATCGCATGGCCTCAGAAATCATATTATTTTCTCTATAGCAAAATATGGTTTGCGCAAGCAAATTATGATTGCCTTAAACAATTTTATGATTATCTCAAAATAAGCAACATGGTTGGTGGGTCGAAGAATGACATTTTTTTTTGTTTAAATTAAAAGGGCAGACAAATCCTCACAAACTTTTGATGCGAAGTAACTGCGTGCTGGACACGAAATTCTATCCGATTTATCCGATTAAATTGTACACATCCTTTTCTGCAATAAAGTTTTATAATTTGGTTTCGGCATATGACGAAAATGCAACCCTTAATGGAATGGATAGATCATGGATTTTTGTTAAACAGGCTCATGGAACTTTCCATGCTTGTTTTGTAGAGTCTGGAAATCCTAGACACCAATCGCTGGTGTTCTCAAAAACGATGGGTCTTTTAATTAAAAACAAACAAATTCTTAAAATTTAATTTATTTGTATTTAACAATTTAAAGTTTATGGGGCTTAAAAAAATAATCCAAATGTGGTTAATAACGTTAACAAATTTTTAATTGTTAAATGTTTATAAAACTCAATTACTGAGATGACAACATGAGATCATCTTAATACAGACAATAAAAGTGTTTGCATTTAACTGAGTAACGTAACAATGTCTGACTGGCAGGGAAAATATTTAATTCCAGACTCGTTTTGTGAGCAGTTAAAAGTATTAAAATTTAAAAAAAAAAGAAAATTTTTTATATTTTGTACGGGAATTAAACATTTTAATTAAAATGAACACGAGAGTATTTTAGAATTTAGAAACGTTTACCAAAAGTCTTCTTTTGCAGGTAGAATATACGAAAACTTGGAACTGGTTCAAATAACAACAAATTGACAAATTGTAGGGAATGAAATAATTTAAAAATTTACTTTCCAACAACACTTTTTAACAAATAATTTTTAAAAACTAAAAAAATAGCAGCTGACAAAAACAAAATTTGTAAAATTTACTTTCTGCCAAACACTTTTAAAAACATGCACAAATTTGAGGTTAGAAAGTAAATTGGCTTAAAACACACCCTGTTGTTTGACAATTTTAGTTTTATTGACACCAATGTAAAGTAGAATTATGGGAATTGATAATGAAATATGACATAGCATAAATGTTTACCTTAAGCACGTTGGCTGACGTCCGCTCTTTTCACAAAACTCTTTTTTTCCCCTTTAATATTGAATCTGTCTGTATGGCATTTACAATATGTATTAAAATCTTAATCTATGTATGATTTAGGTTGGTACTGCCACTGTAGTACTCAACGCATTTTTCAATAGGAGTGTTGTCTTGCCAAATCAAGAGTTTGCACCCTTTTAAGACGAATGTGGCCCTCAAATAATAACAAGTTCCTCGCAAGCGGATTGGGATGATTGGTGATTTTTGCAACGTAGTTTGTGCATGACTTTCTAATTTCTTCTCGGATGGTAGGAATATTGAGGTCCTTATGGATGTTATTATTCTGTATATACCAGGGAGCACGCGTAATTATTCTCAAGATATTTGATTGTCTTTTTTGTAGTTTTTCAACACTTGATGCGGAGGTGTGTGTTTGAACATGTGGGCAAATCTGCGGTGTTCAAAAGATACAGGAATGGCCCGAGTATGCTTCTCTGCGGGACTCCAGCTAAAATTTGTTTGCTCGATGAATAAGTATTTTTCGACCTTATAACAAAAGATCTATTTGTTAAATAGCTCGCGAGCATTTGAAGTACGTTTGACGGGAGAAATATTGAAATTTTATATAGAAGCCCTTCGTGCCAGACCTTGTCGAATGGTTGTGATATGTCTATAAATAGTGCAGAGCAGTAATGCTTCCTTTCAAAAGTTTCTCGAATTAAATTTGTGATTCTATGTACTTGTTCGATAGTACTGTGCTTTTTCCTAAACCCGAACTGATGGTCTGGGATTATATTTCTTGAAATAACATGCGCCGCTAATGATTTCAAAATCAAGCTTTCGAATATTTTAGAGAGAACAGGTAATAAGCTGATCGGACGGCATGATGATACCTGCGTAATGTCTTTGCCGGGCTTGGGGATCATAACTATTTCAGATTGTTTCCAAGCTGATGGGAAGTAACCAGTTCTTAAAATTGAATTAAAAATAAACATAACAGTTCTTAGCGCCGAATTAGGCAGATTCATGACCATAGTATTGGTGATTTTGTCACTACCAGGAGCTTTTTTCGGATTCAGTTCAGTTATAACTGCTTTCGGCAGGGTAAGCAAAATTTTTCCGGATTTAACACAGATTCTTGAATAGCAGCTGGTGTTATCGTAGAGTCTGTTTCATTTGGAATAAAAACCTTCTCCAGGTGGTTGGCGAACTCTTCCACTTTATCTTTGGAATTTTTGGCCCACTTCTTCGTTTTGAAGGCGAATAGGAGCTTCGTAAGTAATAGGGCACGGTCTTCCACAAGCTGTAGTCAGTCTTCTCGGTGGCATCTAAGTTTTGTAAAAAGATTTTAATATTCAGCTCTTTTTCTGTCTTAAGTGCTTTACGCAGTCTCTTTTGGCATTGGTTCCGTTGTGTCTTCAAAAATTGGGAACGAAACTCCTGCCATTGGCGCCTTAATTGTCTCTTTTTCCGTACTACAGATTGAACATTGCTGGAGACGTTGGTAGAAATTTTTGTACGTGGGCAGGCCTTGGGCGTTGTTACCCTAGCAGTGTCAGTCAGAATATTTGTAAATATTCACAAAACTCTAAGCACATTTTGTAACAAAGCTTTGTTTAGCTCGTCAATGTAGGAGGGCTGCTTTTTATATTTGTGGCCTAAGGATGAAAACACAAGCATTTAAAGACAAAATCTATTTTATTGTATTTCAAAATATTCTCCATGAAGATTTACACACTTTTGCATGCGTTGGAACCAATTTTCAAAGCACTTTTTCCACTCCGATTTAGGTACTTCTAAAACATGGGTTTTGAATGCAGAAACTGGTTCTTCAGGTGTAGGAAGCCGTTGTCCACGTAGTTTTTTCTTGATGTTCGGAAACAAAAAGAAGTCATTAGGTGCCAAGTCAGGGCTGAACGGCGGATGACCCATCAATTCAATGTTTTGCCCTGTAAAAAACCCCATTGTTTCAGCCGGTCGGTGACGGCTCGCATTGTCGTGATGCAGAATGATGCGTCTTTTCTTTGACTTTTCCCGAAGTTTCTCAAAGACTTTTGGCAAACAAATAGTGGTGTACCATGCCGAATTAACCGTCTTACGTTGCTCTAATGGCACAGTCGCCACATGACCGGTAATGCCGAGGAAACAGGCAGCCATTTGCTTTAATGTGCTTCTTCCACGAACAACTTTGGTGGGATTTTGCTCGTCTTAAAGGACCCATACGGTGAATTGCTGTTTTGTTTCAGGATCATATGAGTATATCCATGATTCGTCACCTGTGCAGATATTATAAACTGCTTTTTATGCACCTTGAGCGAATTTCTGCCACATTTTCTTGCACCAATCAACACGAGCATCCTTTTGTGCGTTTGTCAGGTTATGCGGTATCCAACGTGAACAAAACTTTTTCACATGCAAATGTTCATGCAAGATCTTATTGATGCTTGTCATACTAACTCCTACAGATGCCTCAATCTCGCGATATGTTACAGGACGATCATGCTTTATCAGCTCATGCACAGCTGCGATGTTTTCTGGCACAACAACCGTTGTTGGACGACCTTCACCGGATTCGTCCTGGAGTGATTGTCGGCCACGATTGAATTCGTTATACCTGTAAGAAGGTGCTTCATTACCATATAAGGAATTAAGTTCATCTGTGCACTGTTGTCGTGTCAGGCCACTTCGAAAGTTATGAAAAATTATTGCACGAAAATGTTCACGAGTTAATTCCATTTTTTCCTAAGATCACTTTTTCAACCTGCTATCACTAACACTAACAACAATAAAATGACAAAATGTTTTAGTTGAGGTTATGTTTAACAATGTGAAGGTTGCACTGGAAACATCAGCTGGTGCCTAGCAATAGTCAGTGTTACCAGGCCAGAAATATAAATAGCAGCCCTCGTAGCACGCTTTCAGAGCGTCAGTTATTTGTGGCAGGTTAATTTCTTTCAAACAACCCCAGAGAACATAATCCAGCGGCGATAAATTACATGAACGAGGCGGGCAAATTGAGAAATTTCGCGACCGAGAAAATACTCATGCAATAACTGAATTGTTTGAACGACGGTGCAGCTTGTGGCGCCAACTTGTTGAACTCAAAGATCACTGAAATCAATATTAGCCAACTATGCCCACAAACAATTGGTAACTCAGAAAATTCACGCTGACGGCGTTTTATTTTCGAAAAAAAAAATATGCACATGACAGCTAACTTCTTCATATTTAATCATTTGACAGACAATTTATTTTCTAACTTCAAATTTGCCCACCTTGGCATTTTTCAGATTTATCTCATTTCCCTTTTGTCTCTAAACAAACACAAAAAACATTTAATTAAATGTTAATTAAAAATTTATATCACGTTTCAATCGACAGTAAAAAATACAACAATTTACATAAATAATTAATTAATTATAAATATTTTAATCAATTTTAATGGAATTAATTTAAAAATTTTTGTAAAGAAGCGATTAGGAAAACAAAATTTATAAAAAGTGAAATTTATTTTCTTTTACATTTTGCTTCTTAATGGAAAGAATTTCACTTTTCCCCTCATAGTAATCACGCTCATAGTGTCTCTCTTTCTCTATTTTTCTTTTAACGTTTCTAACAAAGTCAGTGGGGGATTTTGGAATAAATACGTGGGGTTTTAGCAATAACAAAATACAGAAGTAGAAGAGATAAATGACAGCACTATTTATCGCTTGATATAAAAAGATTAATGCTGTTGTAAAAAGAGAAGATTTAAGTTAAAACTGACTGACAGTCTCCTGATTAAATTATTTTTCGATTTTCGAAATTAAATAAAGATTCAGCAGAAGAAATTCCAGAAAGACAATCACATTTTTTGTAAATACAGAGAGGGAATGGATAATTTGGAGAATCGCTTTTTATCACAGCATGATGAAACGTTAAATGGGATGTAGAGATAACAGACGTTTTCCTAAAAATTTTTTTTAATAGACTCGCAGTGTTAAATTGTTTCGCACTGTTAAATTAAAATAGTCGATAACCGATTTGTGTATTAATTTTGTACTTTTTTATGAAGTTTCGATTTTAATTATTAATCATTTTTTAACATTTTTGATTTTGACTGTGCAAGCTCGGTATTCGCGAATATCCATTATCGCGTCAGTGCGGTTATTCCACCGGTTTAATCTCTAAAATTGTACGTTTTATAAATGCGACAGGTGCCCCTGTAGGCTAGTAGGTAGTGTACTAGCTTGTCAGTCGGGGGGTTGTAAGTTCGATTCCCAACGAAGACCTTGGTTTTTTTTGCACTACAGAAATAAAAATTAACTGCTCAGCGATGAAGGCATAGTCACTGGTCGCTGTGCTGTCTTATACTTGCTGTCTTAATTTCCGACTATCCTTCTACTTTCACCACCTGTTTTATCTCTTTTCTATCCCTTTCCTAAAGAATGTAGCACGGTACTTGACTAAATAGGCATTGTTGCCTGAAGTGCTACTTTTCTTTATAAAAAAAAAAGTTTACGAAAAACGGATCGCGCTTATATTTTTCTATTTTCATAAAAAAAAATTTTAGATGTCTTCAACCAAAGAAAGGGAAATCCCCGTCTTTTGGTATATTAATCTTTTTGGATGATCTTTGATCTTCAATTGTGTCAGTTTATTTGTGTTATTTATTGGAACTGAACGCTTTGTTCGGATTCAGTAGTGAATGGCTGATATGCATTTAAATAATTTAACTTTAAAACATTCAGGAAGAAAAGGAGGATCTTTTGATCCATAGGTAAGTATAAAGTGTTCAAAAATTCCTTTGGCTATTGTCCTGGCACTTTTGTCCTTAATTGGTATAGTTACTAAGTATTTCGTCAAATTACATATAATGGTGATTGCGTATTCATTCACCATAGGACCGGGGAAAAGGACCTATTGTGCTGGACCTGCAGCTTAAATTGCTACGGAACATCTTTTCACGAATGCTGACATAAACAACAGCTAGCCGAACTTCAAGTAGAAAGTAATGCGTAGCAAGAGGGAGGAATCATCAGATACGGAATCGAAGAATTTATACGATAGTAAACTATTGGATAATAATAAGCCGACACCTATGGACTACGTAATTCAGTTGTTATTGTAAAAAAATAATTTGCCTGTAGAACAACTTAAAATCTCTAATTTCTTTAAAAATGTTTCAAAAGGAAAAATTACAAAATTTTAAAAATTACATAAAATTTTTCAATAAAAATTTTAGTTCTGTCAACGCGAAAATCGAGCTGCACTATATATTAAATAATACAAAAAAAAACTATAAACATCGATACAGAAGAGAAAACATGATATTAGAAAACACATGAAATATCAAATGAATTTCAACAGGAATTTAGGCTACACACGAGGAAACTTTGAGGTCAACATGCTCACGTTTTCTTAAATGTTTCATCCTGCCTATCTAGCATAACAACTGTAGGAGACTGCATTTTAAATGCCAGAGTTGCTACCACAAGAAAATTTGGAAAATAAATGGCAAATTTTTTTTAACATTTATTTTCTTTTAAACATATTTTCAATATTTTATAATAGAAACGGATAAATAAAATTTGAAGAAAAAGTAAAGAAATAATAACAACTGCTTTAACATTTGATTTCTAACATTTTTGAGTTACTGAGCAATCAAAAAATTACATTGTTTAAAGTCTACAGATATGTATGTGAAAGTGAAGTGAAATGTACGCTTTTTCTCTGTGTGTATATATTTTCGATTGCATTTTTAAAAGCCTAATTATTTCTGTCTGTCATTTATATTTTATAAATAAATATAATGACAATTTGTCGCAATACGCATTTTTTAATCTTTAAAATCACAGAAACTTTCAAAAATGCATTTGTTAATTTAAGTTTGTTTTTGTATTTGTTGTTTTTTTGCAACATAACAATAACACATTTTATATGCTCTGTTTTATGCTTAATTCGCTTTTCGAACATAAGTGAATGCAAGCGTAATTAAGCAAAAATTATTTTTTTTATAACAAACATATTTTAAGAGTATTAAAAGTGCTAACAAAAGTATTCACCAATTAACCAACTCCAGAAAATTCACGGATTTCGTATTCATGGGGAAACTTTACCCAAAAGGTATTAATTTTTTATAAAGGGTTTTCCAACAAAAACTTTGTTTTCTGAAACAAAAAAAAACACAAAAAAATAAGATAACTAAATTTTTTTTTTAATCGACCTTTTTATATTTAAAATAAATATCTGTTATTCTTTTCAACGGTCTTTTTTAATTAATTTTTTTAATTCTTCAGGAAAAAATAAATTTTTAACAAAAAAAAAAAGAAAAAAAGCTTCTTTAGGAAAAAATAAATTTTTTTTTTGTTTTTCTTTTGTTAAAAATTTATTTTTTCCTGAAGAAGCTTTTTTTTGTTGTTAAAAATTTATATTTTTCTGAAGAAGCTTTCCATAGGAAAGCGAAATATCGAAAAAAATATATATTGTTAAATTAATTAAAAAAGACCGTTGAAAAGAATAACAGATATTTATTTGTAAACTAAAATTTTTATTCTATTACGAAGAGATAATTTCGGCAATTATAGATAAAAAATGATATCTGCTAAATGTCCACCACGACGAACACGCTGATGGATGTCGATGCTTTCAACAAACTTTTTTTTAATCAATTTTTGGCCAAATGGTGCTCCTATTTCATTAATCACATCATGGATTTTGAGTTTTAAGGCTGAAATCGATTCGCTTGGCTCCGTATAAACTCTGTCTCCTTAACATAGCCCCATAAAAATGTATCCAGTGGTGTTAAATCATACCATCTGGATGGGCGAACCCCAGGGGGCACATTTATGGTCTTTATAGTACGTAACAGCTATCTAGATCTGTGCAACTGGGGGAAAAAGGGAGCCCAGTCCCCTGAAGACAGGCAGGGAATCAACTGGAAGCTCCACTTTATTTACACGGGGATCAGTGAGCCGCAGAGTTCATAATTTGTCTCTTTAGACATTTAATAGTTCTCTGGCTGATCATTGAGGTTGGCCCCTATATGGGAGTAACGTGGTGGTTGTGGTTTCGCGGCCCCATAACAGTATAATGGTTATTATGGTGGCCAGGATCATCTCACTAATAATTACACGCAAAGTGAATGATCCAGTCCAGTGAGCATGCTAGACATGTGTTCTGGACAGGAGTTGAAAGTCTCCAACTCTTTAGCAAGGTGTGATGGTTTGCAGCCCTGCCCTGAAATCATTAAAGTGGCAACTAGGTGGTTCTGTTGCTTATAATTATGTCTTCGGCTTCCTAGGACGCATGTATGACGTTCCAAATTATACAATTGTGATTTGTCCACCATCTGATTAAGGTTACATAGCCACGTGCGGATGTAAAACGAATCACACTATCTGGATGGGCACTTAACTGTTGATTGTAGTAAAATTATGCAATCAAAAAATTTGGTTTGCAATAAATTTATCGTTTTATTGGCTGTGTGACATTTGACACCGTTTTGTTGAAACGACATGTCAGTGACAACCACATCGTCAATAATAGGCCAAAATTGAGTTGTTAGCATCTCGCGATAGCGTGACCCATTGACCGTGAATGCATTTCCAGCCTCATCTTTGACAAAAAATGCCCAATCACGCTTCCAAACCACTTAGCGCACCATACAAAGACACGTTGAGCATGCAGAGGCTACTCAATAATCGCTCCAGGATTTTTAGAAGCTCAAATGCGGCAATATGGCTTGTTGACATGCCCTGACAAGTGAAAATGAACTTCGTGTGAGAAAATAAATTTTTCAGAAAAACCAGCCGGTTAAATGAATTAAGCGAATCCACGGCAATGTGAATGGTCGGTTAGCTTCAACTCCTGCACCAATTACATCTTGTAAGGCTTTAAGGTCAAAGCCTTATGCAAAATTCGCCATGTGGTGGTTTTGGATAGCTGCAATTGTTGAGAACGTCGAGGAATTGACAAAATTTGAAACTGCATCAACATTGTAGCTCACGGCTACGATGTTTTCAGTTGAACAACCCGTTGGAATACACGTTGGTGTTTGCACATTTTGTATAAAACCTGTTGACTAAAATTAAAGACGAAATTCTTAATATCGGTCTCATAAAGAGGATTAAAAATATCACGAATTTATTTTAATGCAATTTTCATGCGAAATTGAATTCATCGTAACAATAGCTAAAGGCCGGGGCATATAGAATCCGTCATGCGTTATACTTTGACGTATTCAACTGAAGTCAAAGTAACGACGGATGAGGTTGGCACAATGACTACTTTGTTGACGGATAAGAAATCAGCTGTTTTTTGTTTGTCTTATTTTATATTTTTTTTTTTGTAGCAAAGTTTTATAAAGTTAGACGACATCTTAGGCTTTCTATTAATGGTAATTTTAATTTATAAAGCTTGGGAATGCCTTGATATAATTAACAGAGGTAGAAGATTTTGGGTGAGACCGCTTTATTAAGACCGAGATATTAATGGATTTTTTGCGGTGAATTTTTGAGAAAATGTTTGAAAGTGATCCAGAACAATTTAAAAAAAATGTGAGAATGGATAAGGATGGGTTCGATATGCTTTTTAATTTAGTTAAGGAAGATCTTACTAAGAACTCCAACAGACCTTCAATACCTGCAAAGTGTAGACTTTTTCTAACGCTGGTGAAAGCAATATTTTTATACGTTTTTTTAATCTTTTTAATTAACAATTTCTTGAATTTTTAAAGTTATTTGGCTCATGGAGGCAATAATCAATTATTTTCATCAGTGTTAAAAATATTTTACTACAACAGAGCGAAAAACAAAAGAAAAGAAAAACGAGAAGAATAAGCAAATGAAAGATGTCAAAGTATTCAACGTACGTCAAAAATTAAAAGTTGGCCAACTTTCGTACTTTACGTTGACGGAGACGTACTGATTATGACAACGCTGATAAGAAAACGAGTCTTTCAACTTACTTGTCAGTTGAAAAATTCAACGTATGACGGATTCTCTGTGCCCCGGCCTTAATCCAGCCATTACGAATGCGTCAAAAATCTACATGTAAAAACTATAATGTTAATGGTAATGCCACAATTGAAAAACAAACTTCTTGCTGGAAACCCAATTAACATTATATTGTTCATTTTTATCGATAGTACAGTAGTTTAAAATAGTTTGAAGTTTTTGGCTAAAAGTGTGATTTTTTGTGGATTTTGATTATTTTGGTAAATATCTTAATCTTAAGTGAATTATCGATTTTTTCTTTATGAATTTCTCCCATCTTTTTCAGTAAAAATTTAACGTTATTTAGTGAAATGTTTGTTTTAATAATTAAATAAAATCAGATTAAAGTTAAGTTACTATTAAACTCTTTTATATTAAATGTTTCGATTTTTAATTGAATACATAAAAATGGTTAAATAAATATTTTACTAGCGCTTATGATAAAAGTTTAACAACTTTTTAGAGTGATTTTTAAAGCAGCATAAAACTTTAAATGAGCTTAAAATACACTTGTTTTTAACTCTTTTTCAATATTATATTATGTAAATCATAGTTCTAATTTTACAGCAACACCGTTGTAATTCAACTTGACTTAGAAACTTATTTACAATAATATTATTTCATATTCATATACTCTGTATCATAATTATTATTGTTAAAAACGATAAAGCAATAATTTGCTTAATCATTCGTTTGAGGGCATAAAAACTTAAGTCATAAAATATTTGTTATCTCTCCAAGGCAAATAAATAACTTTAAAATGTTATCTTTTTTTTCCCAAATACTAAATATAATAATTTCACTTTAAAATTTAAATAATAGTTTTTGTACTCATAAACATTTTTATAAAAATTATTTTTATAGTTATTATGTTGTGTTGTATGTAAAATAGGTCAATGCTGACTCCTTTCCAGTAAATTTTCACCATAAAAATTTTAATATTTTTACGTTGGAGTTACTCAATTCTTGTGTCGTTTTTCCTTGTTTACTTAAGCCATAAAATGTGAGAAATTGAGAATAATTTGGCATACAGGAGAGCACAACAATAATCAAGATGATGATTTCAGAAAAGATGTTTGACACCTTAAGAAACATTGACCCAGTTCGAAAAACGAAACTATAGGAATTCTAACACAGGCTGAAGACAAATGAGAAATGAGAAAAAGTGTTTAATATTTTGGGTTACGCCGCACACTGGGGATTTTTGTATGGAGGTGAGGAAAAAAATATATTTGTCAAAAAATGTAGTGATTTGATCACAAATTTAGTTTTATTTATACAGTAATACACAAAAGTAATCAATTTACAGAAAGTTAGAGAAATGTCGATCGCTACCTGCAATGTAAAACAGCCATAACTAACAAAAAAGTTTAAATGATTTTTTTTTTTAATTTTTAATTTATTATTCTTAAAGAGCCTCAACTTCGTCGCTTATAACACTATGCTTTTTCTGGCTAAATGATGACGTCAAATGTGAAATTATGGGATCTGATGTTACCATCGTTCTGTGCATAATATCTTCGTTCGTGGCAAATCGACTACATTTTCTGGAGTGTCTAAGGCGATATTTTTGATAATCTTTGTTACGACTTTCCTGAGCCTCTTCGGATAGCAGGCCTACAGGAAAAATACACTTTTCAATTATATCTTTTCCATGAATCAGAATTTTGTGAAGTGTAGGTGGCATATTGTACCACTCGTACAGTGCAACAAACTCTTTTTTCGTCTCCAAACAAAAATCACCAAATTTTTTTGAATCTACTACCTCCGTGATTGTTATAGCTTTGAGAATTATTGAAAACCTCTTGTTGTGTTTTCATCTAGACCCGTGATTTCGGTAATCAAAGCAGGATTAGCAAAGAATCTTCGTGACATATTTCCTGAATTTGTCGTTACAGAGCCTTACTTAACGGGTTGATAACCTGTATTTCAATGTTCTATCTAAGTTCACGCTTTATCAAACATTTTGGGGCTTCTTTTAACGGACGAGTATTTAGAAGCCACATGCAAAAGACACTCCATCAGCTTAACATGCGCATAAAGTGGTGACATACCAAATTGCAGTGCTTGTTCATTTAGGGGCATAGCTTGAATTTCTTCGATTTTATTCATCTTGGATATTGTGGCTCTACAAATGAGACAAGAAGATGCAGCTAGTGTTTCTGTTACTGATTGTGTTGTCTTGCCGTCAATCATTGTAAAATATACTTCATGTTTTACTCTAAAGTTACGATTATTTACTGTTAACTCAAATTCTTTTAGTCATCATCGCTTTTTTTTAATTTATAATTTTAAAATAACAAAACGGCTTGAACTGTCCGAAGCCAATCTAAAAATTAGTCACAGTGGAAAAGCAACTAGTTAAAAACTCTTAAATAGTCTAAAAAATTTTCCCCCAACATAAGTTTTACTGTCGCATTGTTCTTAAATTAAAAAAAAGTACCTTTCCGCGGGAGGAGAAAATCTCTTAATCCGCCACCATTTAATAGTAGCGATATTTTTTTAAAAATTTGTTAACAAATTTTTATATTTAACAAATTTTTAAAAAAATTTATTAAATATCTATTTTTATTTTATTCGCTTTTTTTTGTTAAAAGAACTTGGTGATAACTCAGTTAGTGAAACAGAGTTGTTAATTGGAAGCTTATTATCCATCAGATGTGTAAATTAACCAATCATTCCTCTGCAATGTGTTAATGAAAAGCGTATTGAAATTAGCTTCTATCGGTACGTGACTTCTTTCAGACTGCAGGGTGTTTAATATTCCGCATGGCCGATTATTTTTTTTTATATATAATGAAATAAAAATATTTAAAAGTATTTTCTTTATTCAATTCCCAAAATATTTAAAATATTTTTTATTTAAATGGGTACTTTTGTTTATCTTTAAAAGAACGATAATGACTAAGAAATAAATTTAACACACGCAATACAAAATTCTAAAATTGACCAATTCTAAATACCATTTCTTTTATACAGGGTGACCTTGGGGAAGGTATACTACTTTCTTTGTTTATAATTTTTGATTAAATGAAGGAGTTTGGGTCTTATATTGATAAATATTTTATTTAATCTCGACAATTATGTATGGAATACAACAACAGATAAAAGTCCGCCTCTTTTAGCCTCACAAATGCGGGCGAACCCTTTTGAGCACATTTTTCATTACATTCTCACACATTTCACGCGTTATTTTATTGATTTCATCACGAATATTTTTTTTGAGTTGCACAAGCGTTTCTGGTTTGTTTGCAGCAGAAGTCCAGAGCAGTCAAATCTGTGGAGGCCAATCAACATCACCATTTCTTAAAATAAAAAGAGTTCTAGCAGTAATTTAATATTAATCCTGGCTGTATGCGATGTGACACCGTCTTTTTCATACCACATGTTAATCAAGGCCAAAGCATGTAGTTGTGGCATTAAAAATTTTCCAATTATATCACGATATCGTTCCCCATTCACAGTTACCGCTACGCCGTTTTCATTTTCAAAGAAGTAAGTTGATTGCTCCCGACCAAATTACATAACAGACTGTCGCTTTTAATGGATGCAAAGGGAAGTGTTGAATAATTTAAGGGTTTCACATTCCCCAGAACCGAATATTCTGTTCATTCGCATTATCCAATGATCCAATAACTTCTCGTGACCAAATTGCACATCAGACTGTCATTTTTAATGGAAGCAAAGGTGACTTTTGAATAATTTAAGGGTTTCCCATTCCCCAGAACCGAATATTCTGTTCATTCACATTATCCAATGATCCAATGATTCCTTGTGACCAAATTGCACACCAGATTGTCACTTTTAATGGATGCAAAGGTGACTGTTGAATAATTTAAGGGTTTCCCATTCCCCAGAACCGAATGTTCTGTTCATTCACATTATCCAATGATCCAATGATTTCTCGTGACGAAATTGCACATCAGACTGTCACTTTTAATGGATGCAAAGGTGACTTTTGAATAATTTGAGGGTTTCCCATTCCCCAGAACCGAATATTCTGTTCATTCACATTATCAATTGATCCAATGATTCCTTGTGACGAAATTGCAAATCAGACTGTCACTTTTAATGGATGCAAAGGTGACTTTTGAATAATTTAAGGGTCTCCCATTCCCTAGAACCGATTGTTCTGTTTATTCACATATCCATTCAAATAAAAATGTGCCTCGTCACTCATGAAGATCGGGGTTGTCATAGACGAATTGTAACACCCTATTGGCATATGTACGTTGGCGTAAATGGTCTTGTGGAAGAAGCTCTTGTAGCAACTAAATCTTATATGGAAACAAATGGAAATCCATGTGCAAAATTCTGACCAAAGTTGTTCTTTGAAGACCAAGTTCCTGAGCACGGCGTCGAATTGAGGTTGATGGATTGTTTTGAACACTTTCTTGAACAGCAGAAATGTGTTGGACCTATCAACTATAAACCCTCTTTCTTCGAAATCATTCACTACACGATATATAGTGCGTTTTGTTGGCACGTGGTTTCGCCCAAAAATATCACGTAACTTTCTCATCGTCACAGTAATCGATGATTGTTTTTGATAAAATATCTTAACGATTAAAACACACTCGTTTATCGAATATTTTTCCATAATAAATTTGCCACATGTCTACTTTACGACTGCCAAATATGAAATGTAAAGACTAAACTGTTTACCAAAATGGTTCACCTTCCTGGCAAACACCCTGTACAAATTTCTAACCTTAAAAATAAAATGGTTTGACAAATTATTCATGCGTCGTTATCTGTTCAAGCTATTTTGTATATCTAATCTATAGAATTTTATTTTATTAAATCTGTTTCTTTTTTATTGTTGTTCATTTCGGTATTTTTAGCATTTAAATAAACAATTATTTCCTTTATTCACTTAAAAGTTGCACAATTAATTAGCATTTCAATGTTAATTGGTAACAGAGAAGAAATGAAATCTCGTTAACCAAAATTGCTAAACAAATATATTTATTTATTATAAACAAAAATTAATCTGCTTTTTACGTTTTATTAACTCAACTTTAAACAAATTCTTAGAAGTTTCGGGGGGGAAGTTTTTTACAATTTGTCCGGCATTTGTCGCTTGTTAATTGCAAACTGCCAAGAGGAGAGTGATGAAATAAAAGTGTTACTTGGGCATGCTAAACTTCAACTCATGATCTGACCGTAATTTTGTTTTAATTTGTTTATTTTTAAGCTTTTTTTATTTAATTTGCAAATAATATTCACGCTTTTTATGAAGAAATCATTTTGTTGTACAAATGCTAAATGTTACAAGTTTGAATAGCGAGCAAATCAGGTTTTGTTTTCTAAAAAAACAAAAAAAGATAAAAATAATTTAAAATTAAACTCGATTTAGAGATTATTTTATTTCTATTAAGATAAAAAACATTAATCGAAAATAAAACAAGACAATTCCCCATGCTTAAAAACATTGGGATTCACTCAACAGCAAGGGAAATCGTATCCCATATGAATTGAAGCCGAGAGATGTTGACAGGCGATTTGTTGAGAACATCAAGGAATTGACAACACTACTTCAACACTGTGACGCACAGCTGTAATGATTTCAGTTAAACGACCCGGTCGAACACACGTTGGTATTCGCACATTTTGTATCGAGCCTGTCGACTCAAATTAAAAAACCAAGTTCTTAATAGCGGTCTCAGAATGACAATTATTATAATCGAAAATATTACGAATTATCCGAAATTTCACTTTAACAAAACCTCCATTTTTATAGCGAATTTTAATTATTTTAATACGATTTTCATGCGAAACTGAAGTCATTGTAACAATTGCCAATGCACCCAAAAAGCTAAGTGTCAAAACTATCATATTGTTCTTGTTGAAACACCCGATACATCTTTTTCATGTTTGCCCCCATTTTTCATTTAATGTTTGTTCGAGTATTCGTTTAACCATTAGCATATACTTTCCCAATTTATCTTATGTCATCAAGCGTTTTAATCGGCTTATTTTAATTAAAATTGAAAACATCAACGTATTTTCGCTTTATTTATTGCTTTATTGTCGATTTTCTCGATTAATCGATTGATTATTTAATCGATTAATTATTTGCAAGTCCTTTTTAAATTATTTTTATTTTATTTAGTTTTTAAATCCATTAACTTTTTTCAAAGATTTGCACGCCTGTTTTAAATTTGACCCGTTTATTTAGCAATTCCTTGATTAATCGATTAATTATTTCCAAAACTTACACTTCCTTGCCAGATTTATCCAGTTTTATTTTTTTTTATCTCAATTTATAGATTAAGTATTTATTCTATGAAATATTTGCAAATCGATTAATAATTTGCAAATATTTTCATGTCTTTTTTTAAATTTATCTTCTATTATTAGGTATTTCCTCAATTACTTGATTTATTTTTAAACGATTCATTTTTTCTAAGCATCTGCATATTTTTGTAAAATTTTTCTAGTATTTATTATTTTTTCGATTAATCGATTAAATCTTCGATTAATTTTTTTATCGATTAATTATCTGCAAATATTGTCATGTTCTTTTAAATTTGATTTGCTTCATCAACTAAATTTATTATTTATTATCGTGTCCTTTTCATAACTCCGCGATTAATTGACGTATTTTTAACCGATTTATTTTTTCTATAAATTTTTTTATAGATTATTCGATTATTTGCGAATTTGTCTCACTTGTTTAGTATTTCCTCGATTAATCGAATAATATTTTGCAAATATTTCTACTTTCTTTGCAAATGTGCCTTATGCTAGTAAGCTTATGGTTGATTAATCGTTTTATTTAAATTTCCTTAAAAAACAAGGTTACCTAAATTAGTTACTTAATCGATTAATAATTTGCAAATATTTTCATGTCTTTTTTAAATTGATCTTCTATTATTAGGCATTTCCTCGATTACTTGATTTATTTTTAATCGATTCATTTTTTTAAACATCTGCATATTTTTGTAAAATTTGTCTAGTATTTATTATTTTTTCGATTAATCGATTAATTTTTTAATCGATTATTTATCTGCAAATATTGGCATGTTCTTTTAAATTTGATTTGCTTCATCAACTAAGCAATTCATTTTTAAACTTCTTAGTTATTATCGTGTCCTTTTCATAATTCCACGATTAATTGACGTATTTTTAACCGATTCGTTTTTTCTATAGATTTTGTTTGTAGATTATTTGATTATTGGCGAATTTGTCTCACTTATTTAGTATTTCCTCAATTAATCGAATAATTTTTTGCAAATATTTCCACTTTTGATTAATCGTTTTATTTTAATTTTCTTAAAAAACAGGATTACCTAAATTAGTTACTTAATCGATTAATTATTTGCAAATATAAGAAATACGTTAATTTCTTAAATTTTACTTCTATTTTTAGGCATTTCCTCGATTAACTGATTTATTTTTAATCAATTAATTAATAATTTTAAACATTTGCATATCCTTTTAAAATTTGTTTTGTTGTATTCAATATTTTCGATGAATTATTCGATTAACTTTTTAATCGACTAATAATCTGCAAATATTGTCATGGTCTTTTAAAATTGATTTGCGTCATCAAATTTATTAATTATTATCGTGTCCTTTTTATAATTCCATGATTAATTGACTTATTTTTATTCGATTAATTATTTGTATCCATTTTTTTTTGTAGATTAATCGTTTATTTGCAAAAAGTTTTAAACAAGAATAACTTGAAATTCCTTTCTAAATTATTCTTATCTTATTTAGCTTTCTCGGAAAATGGATATATTTTTAAATCCATTAACTTCAAATTTATCCCATTTATTTAGTGCTTCCTCGATTAATCGAATAATCACTTGCAAATATTTCCACTTTCTTTGCAAATGTACCTTATGCTATTAACCATATAGTCGATTAATCGTTTTATTTATATTTCATTAAAAAAACAGCGTTACCTGTATTAGTTACTTAATCGATTAAAATTTGCAAATAATATGTTTTTAAATTTATCTCCTATTATTTGTATTTCCTCGACTAATTTACTTATTTTAATTGATTAATTTTTTTAAAAATTTGCATATTCTTTTAAAATTTGCCGTGTTTTGTTTATTGTTTTCTCGATTAATCGAATAATTATTCGATTCATTTTTTAATCGATTAATTATTTGTAAATATTGCCATGTTCTTTTAAATTTCAGTTGCTTCATCAACAAGGCGATTAATTTTTAAATTTATTAATTATTATCGTGTTTTTTCATAATTCTACGATTAATTATTTGCAAATAATAAAAGTTGTTAATAAATTTTTTTAATATACATTTTAAATCACCCTGTTATTGTATGCCCCTTAAGAAAACATCCCTAAAATTACATACAACGACTGCTGATAGTGCAGATATTTTTCAAAATATTGAAAAGCTTCATTGCGCAGCATAATCTTCAGAAGTAATTTGAAACCAATAAGCAGTTGAGTAATAGTAAAGAGTAAATTGAAATATGAACTAAAAATATTTTATATTTAATAATTATTTATTTTTTTTTAAGAAATATATTTCTCTTTTTTTGTCGATAACATTTTACAATACACATGTTTACACAAAAATTACACTCGTTCAAACATTAAAAAATCAAGTGAATGCAAAGTGATACCATTGCAAATCAGTACGTCATACATGATACATCAAACTGTTAACAACACCTAAACCTCGTTAGACGACTTTTTTTTTAATTTTCGAGGAACCTTTTGTGTTTGAGTTTTCAATCGAGGACTCTGCATTCCACAGATAATTATTTCAATCAATATTGCGCCTATAGCTCTTGTCCAGTACAAAACACCAGATTAGACAATGACCATTATGTCTTTTTATTCTGCAATGTGTTAAACTTCTCACAATTCAGTCAACATAATTCGCAGTGTCGACTAGAAAGGATAGCTGCCCAAAATAAATGTAAGGCGTATATCACTGCCATTCTTTTGGAATAATACTATTTCAGTTTTTGCACGCCTTGCATGCCGTATGCTCTAAGTTTGCGTCAACCTCTCTAAGATTTTTTAACTAGCTGCGGCAATAAAGCGTTGTTGTTGTATAAAATACCTTTGCCGGGAGTATTACAAAGATTCGCATTATCGTAAAATCCTCAGATTTTTGATAGAAAATGAGGCAATAATAGGACTTGAAATGGCTTCTCAACTGATCCATTATTACACGTATTTAACGCTTATTGCAATACGAAAGCATTTCCGGAGCGATGGATGCTATGATTTAAAAAATTCGACCATAAGCCTAACTTACTTAAAAACTGCCACTACAAAATTCTAGCCGGTTAATATCGGGTGTTTTTATAACCAAAGGCCATTTCGTCAACTGTCAAGCGTTTCACTTGTTTTAACATTTTAATATCAAAAGGCTGAATACTGAAAAACGCTTATAAATTGTGCAAAATTGGCCAGCCCAAAACATTATGGCCCTCAATTTTAATATGCGAAATTTTGTTTAGCGATGAAACTCACTTTTATCAATAAACAAAACTGCCGTATTGGAAGAAATGATGATACTAAAGTGTATGTTGAGACAACGTTGCAACCAAAAAAACTGATTGTATGTTGGGCTTAAAGGGCTGGTGGAATCATTGATCTGTACTTCTTTATAAATAATGCCATGATTACCGACTTTTTAATTCATTAATTATGCAAGAACTGTGGTTTAAACAAGACGACGCAGTATATCACACAGCTCGTGCCACGTTTAGTAACCGCATGGTACCACATTTCGGAACCCTAAATTTTCTGTCAAAATCGTGCGATTTAACGCCGCTAGACTATGTAAAGTCGCTAGTATACGTCGATAATTCCGCAACGATTTATCAGTTGGAGGAAAAAATTCTCCGCGTTTTTTCCGATATACGGCCACAAATGGCCCCCCGGGGGCTCATATATAAGTCTTTATAGATCACACAACCATCTAGACTTGTGTCTTGCGGGGGTAAAAGGGAGCCCAGTCCCCTAACAGACTAGCAGGAGCCAACTGGACAATACACCATGATTCCACGGGATTTAGTAAAGCCCCAGAGTTCTGCTATTTGTCTCTTTAGGCATTTAGCTGTTCTCTGACTGATTATTGTGGTAGGCCGGGAGTATCGCGGTGGCTGTGTGTTTCGAGGCCCTCGCTTGAGTTTGTGGGTCGGATCATTCACAATGACCACAATGAATAATCCAGGTTCAGTGAGTATGAATGCCGTCGTGTTCTTAATTATATTAAGCTTCATGAGTTCTGGACCAGAAGTTGGATAGTCTCCAACTCTTCAGCAAGGAGTGAAGGCTGCGGCCTGCTCTGGGCTTTTGAAGTTGCAACTAGGAGTGGCCGGAGGATATACGTATCCGAAGGCCTTCTAGGGCAAGGATGACGCTACATTTCATCTACAGTGGTAATGATCCACCATCTGATATTGGCCCATACGGCTAGGTGCAGATGTAAATCTTATCACGTATACGGCCACAAATGTTGAAAAAGCTCCCGGAAAAATGGTCATAAAGCTAAGAATACGTCTGAGCCAGCCGCGGAGATGATATGCCACAAGTCATATATAAATTATAATGCCAAAAGATTAGTTTTTAAATAAAGTAAATTTCATGTCGGTTTAAACAATTTATCTTTGTTTCATTTTATACCTCTACAAAAACCACCGTTTATCAAGTTAAATTTTCCTAGATTTGGCTTGTGCGGATTCATGTTTTGTCCGCGATGAAATATTGGCGGGAGCCTTTCGGAAAAAAGTTTAGATTAAATCTCAAATTATGGACCGCTATCCGAGATGTGGTGAGGTGATTAAAATCTTTAAAATTATTTAAAACTTAATTAACTTCTTTGATTAGTCAGGTTCTGAAAAGGAATTCGCAAATAAAGAATATGAAGGACAGTAATCGAAATTTATCAAAATATCAGGGCCTATTAAAAACCAAACTACTTTTATTATCCATTTATATCGACACAAGTCCAATAACAATTTTTTGAATAGTGTTTGGTATAACTCAATTTAATTCAATATAAACCGTCCAACGAGTCCTCAGTGTGATCATATAAAGAATGGAAAAGTATAAATTTTTTATAAATATTTTCTTTTCGATTTTCTTTTTTTTTATTATTTTGTAATAAACAATTGTGTGTCGATGTCATAGAGGTCTAACGGTGAATTATTGTTGTATTGCATACAAATATATGAAACTACAAATACAAATACAAACATATGGGCCGGCAAATTTAAGTTACGCATTGCTAAGCGCCTCATGACAGACACAATACTCTGGGCAGATGGATGGAGGAATAAATAGGGAAATAGTAAATCAAAAGAAAAAAAAAGTGAAAAAACAATAACAAAAGAAATTAAAAAAAAAGCAAAAATGAATAATAAAACTGAAAGTCGATGAACTGTTTTATAATTATTGAGATTGAGACAACTGCAATGAAATCGGATACAAGTGCAAGTAAAACAGTACACACACACACTGGTCGGTTTTACATTGTGGACATGGAATATATGAAACTTTCAATATTTCTTTCTTTTATTTAAATATTTCTATGAAATTTTATAATAATAAATTTCAAGCAATGCGGCCGGCGTCTGATTTTATAGGAAAAATAATTAAACAAAAGTTTTATCAATTTCATTTGAAATTTAATGCAAGTAAATAATCGATAATTTTTCTTTAATCGATATTTTTTCCTTAATCATGGGATTTTTTTAACAAAAAATAATTATAAATAATTACTCTGATAATTTATTTTTTTTTTTGTCTATCACTTGTGCATGTGTAAAAATTTGTTTATTCGTTGTGATAAAAAACAAGAGTCGTAAAATAATAAAACGCCCCCAAATTCTTTGTTAATTTTATTGCTGAAAAAATGCAGTGTTTTTTTTTAACTTTTCTTTAAGCAAATAAACTCTGTCAGAATAAGACTTGGCAAAGCTTTTGAAAATGTTATTTAAGAAAAAAAAAACTATCGGGTGTTTTTATAGAGGTATAGAATTTTAAATTGGCAACACTTCTTAACTGGCAACCAATTGTCAGCTGTCAAGTGAGTTATGTTTAATTTAGTTTAGCATTTGAACATGAACAGGCTGATACCTGAACAGCGCTTCGAATTGTTCAAATTGGGCGCAAAGCATAATTCAGAAGCGAATTTAGCGATGAAGCTTAGTTTTCTTTGAACATCTACTTTAATAAATAAAACTGCCGTATTGGAAGTGATGATTCTCAAGTATATGTTGGGACACCGTTACATCCGGAAAAACTAACTGTTTGGTGTGCTTTGTGGGATGGTCAAAACGTAACAGTCTATGGCAACCGCTATAAAGCCATAATAATGATCCCCAAGTGTATATTGAGACACCGTTACATCCGGAAAAACTAACTGTTTGGTGTGCTTTATGGGATGGTCAAAACGTAACAGTCTATGGTAACCGCTATAAAGCCATAATACTGATTCCCAAGTATATGTTGGGACACCGTTACATCCGAAAAAACTGACTCTTTGGACAGTTTTATGGGCTGCTGGAATTATTGGTGCGTGCTTCTTTAAAATGATTCTGGTCAAAACCTAACAGTCTATGGTAACCGCTGCAAAGCCACAATGATGATCCTCAAGTGTATGTTGAGACACCGTTACATCCGAAAAAACTGTTTGGTGGGCTTTATGGGCTGGTGGAATCATTGGTGCGTACTTCTTTAAAAATTATTATGGTCAAAACCTAACAATCAATGGTAACCGCTAAAAAGCCACAATGATGATCCTCAAGTGTATGTTGAGACACCGTTACCTCCGGAAAAACTGACTGTTTGAGGTACTTTTTGAGCTGGTGGTATTATTCTTTAAAAACGATGCTGGTCAAAACCTAACAGTCTATGGTGGCCTCTATAGAGCCATAACTATTTCATTTATTGATTTAACTACCATGAGGTTGCGGGAACTGTGGTTTCAATCAGATGGCGCAACATATCACACAGCTCGTGCTACAATTGATGTATTGAAAGAAACTTTTAATAACCGCATACTTTATGCGTTCGAAAATAGGCCTTCAAGATCGTGCGATTTTACAACGCTACACTATTTTCTATGCTAAGATCTAAAGTCTAGTCTATACTGATAAGTCCTAAACGATTGATAACTTGGATGACAACTTTCGCCATATTATTGTCGATGAACGGCCACAAATGTTTAGCAAAAGACATAGGAAATTAGACCTCCAGAGCGAGCCATCCAAAGCGGTCATATGCCAGAACTCATATTTTAATTATAATTCTTTCGAATAAAGTACAATTATATCAATTTAAAAAAATTCTTCTTTGTTTTACTTTATTTTATTTTAAAGTTCTATACCTCTCTAAAATACACCCTATATAAAAAATAGGACTTTTAAAAAGTAAAGCCACTACAAAAAGGGGACCATAACAAATAACCTTCTAAAAAAGGGAATTTTAAAAAATTCACCTTAAAAGTACTTTTTTCTTTCTTATCGAGAAAATTTATGGCGTAAAAAATTACTTTTTAAAATGTGGGCCGTGTTCAAAAGGAGAAAAAAGAACGAGTTAAAAAAGTACTTTTGAATATGGTATAGAAAAGCAGCACTTTGAAATATGTACTTATATTAACAAAGAGGACTTTTAAAAAGTAAAGCCACTAAAAAAAAGGGACCATAAAAAATAACCTTCTAAAAAAGGGCATTTTAAAAAGTTCCCCTTAAAAGTACTTTTTTTCTTCCTTTTAAAGAAAATTGATGGCGTAAAATATTAGTTTTTAAATTGTGGCCTGCGTTTAAAAGGAGAAAAAAGAACGAGTTAAAAAAAGTACCTTTGAAGAAGAAAAGTACTTATTTGCTAACAGTTCAAATCACGCGTTGTATTAATTAGATAAAATAATTTTTACAAAAAACCAAAATAAATAGGCGGGCAGAGTATTATCGAATATAGCGTTCTAGGACACTTATTTATTAGCTAATTACATTTTTAATTCTTGTTATTGTAAAGGGCTTAGCTATACAGAGCCTTAGCAAATTTTAAGTGACTATCTATAACGGTCAAATTCGTTTATTCTATAGGAATGCCCCTTTAATTTATGGATATAATAATACTTCTTCTGTCTACCCTCTGGGGGCACATTATCGGTCTTTGTGGAGAGTAACTATTTAGACCTGTGCAACTGGGGGAAAAAGGGAGCCCAGTCCCCTGAAGTCAGCAGGGGTACAACTGGAAGCTCCACGTTATTTCCACGGGAATCAGTAAGCCCCAGAGTTCCGTTATTTGTCTCTTTAGACATTTAACTGTTCTCTGGCTAATTATTGAGGTTGGCCCCTATATGGAAGTATTGTGGTGAATTTGGTTTCGCGGGCCCATAACAGACAGGTCAGTTTTTACATGGTGGCCGGGTTCATTTCACCTTTAATAACACCTAGCTAGTGAAATGTTCCCAGATCCAATGAGCATGCTAGACATGTGTTCTGAACAGGAGTTGGATAGTCTCCAACTATTCAGCAAGAAGTGATGATTTGCAGCCCTGCTCTGGAATCATTAAAGTTGCAACTTGGAAAAACCTGTTGCTAGAATTAGTCTTCGGCTTCCTAGAACAAGCATTACGTTCCTATTTATGCATAGTGGTGCGACCACCATCTGATTAAGGCTCCATAGCCAGGCGCAGATGTAAATCTTATCGCGTAGTAATACTTATTCTGTATTATTTTCAAATGCCTGTCTATAATTGTAAACGTCAAACAGTGCCACCTATAGGGCCCTCCACTCGATCGAATATTTGGTAATTTTTTTTAATTATTACATGACTTGTGGTTTCGTCCACGGTTTTAAAATGGCGTAAAAACTCGTTGATATTGTGTAGATCCACCACAATACTGGGGAAACCTAACCGCCAAACTTAAAAAATCACGAAACTGACCTTTTCCTTATTTCTTTTCAAAACGCGAGTTAGTCTACCATTAACGGCTGCCAAATTACTTAACTAAATGGCGCAACTTATTAAAATTTTGGCAAGAGCCAACTGACAGTTGCCTGTTGACAGAAGCAATGTTGCGATTTTAATAAAGAAGCGGGAAATTCAAACAGTCACAGACTTATTGATCCAGTCTGGTAGTTGTCGGTGAGATGATTAAAGTGCATTTATTGCAAAGGGAATCGGAAAAGAAGAATGCTATATAACCACGTTAGATGAGCGCCTATACGAGGGCTGCTATTACTATTTGTGGCCTAAGGATGAAAACACAAGCATTTAAAGACAAAATCTATTTTATTGTTTTTCAAAATATTCTCCATGAATGCACTTTTGCATGCATTAGAACCAATTTTCAAAGCACTTTTTCCACTCCGATTTAGGTACTTCTAAAACATGGGTTTTGAATGCAGAAACTGGTTCTTCAGGTGTAGGAAGCCGTTGTCCACGTAGTTTTTTCTTGATGTTCGGAAACACAAAGAAGTCATTAGGTGCCAAGTCAGGGCTGAACGGCGGATGACCCATCAATTCAATGTTTTGCCCTGTCAAAAACTCCATTGTTTCAGCCGATCGGTGACAGCCCGCATTGTTGTGACGCAGAATGATGCGTCTTTTCTTTGACTTTTCCCGAAATTTCTCAAAGACTTCTGGCAAACAAATAGTGGTGTACCATGCCGAATTAACCGTCTTACGTTGCTCTAATGGCACAGTCGCCACATGACCGGTAATGCCGAAGAAACAGGCAACCATTTGCTTTGATTCGCTCGTCTTGAAAGACCCATACAGTGGATTGCTGTTTTGTTTCAGGATCATATGAGTATATCCATGATTCGTCACCTGTGCAGATATTATAAACTGCATTTGATGCACCTTGAGCGAATTTCTGCAACATTTTCTTGCACCAGTCACTGGAAATATCAGCTGGTGCCTAGCAACAGTCAGTGTTACCAGGCCAGAAATATAAATAGCAGTCCTCGTATAGAATAGAATAGCAGCTGAAATGCTTCAAATATATTGCAGTGCAAACTTTGTTGATAAAACCGCAGACGCTGAGTTCAAATCCCATTGACGTTACAAGTTACTGTGATCTGGTTGGTTTTTTGTTGACCAAAGAATACTGAGTAGAGAATAGTGGGTAATGGCGAATCTTGACGGTGTCACAGCGTATTAGGGTGAGGATGGCTGCATGTAAGCGCATACTTTATTCGAAACATAATCTTTTGGCATTATAATTCAAATATGACTTCTGGCATATTACTGCCACAGTAAGGTCGAATACAGCATAATTTGGAAGACCACTTTTCGATGACTTTTCAAACATTTTTGTGCGTATATCGGTAATAACGCGGCAAATATTGTCCTCCAAGTGGTCAAGTGGTTTCATTCTTATCGGCGTAGGCTAGTGACTGCACATATCCCCTCAGAAAAATAGTTTAGCGGCATTAAATCGCACGATGTTGAAGGCCAATTCCCGATTGCGAAACGTGAAATGTTGTTGAGCCGTCTTGCTGAAACCACATCATGTTGGTTCATTTGATAAAAAAAGTGAATAATAGTGACTCTATAGCGGTCACCATTGACTGTAATGTTCTAACCAGCATTTTTTCTAAAAAAGTACGGACCAACGATTCCGCCACCTCATAAAGCACAACAAATAGTCCGGTTTTCTGGATGTAAAGGTGTCTCTTAACTTGTGAATTATCATCACTCCAAATACGACAGTTTCGTTTATTGACATCTTCACTCAAACAACTATGAGCTTCAGTACAAAACAAAATTCGCTTAAGAAAATCAGAAGCATCGGAAATCTTGTTTCGGGCTCATTCACCGAATATATGTTTTGCCAGGTGATCATGTGGGTTCAATTCTTGCCCAAGTTGGATTTTGTAAGCTCGCAAATCAAGATATTTCCACAAAGTTTTCCATAAAGTGAAGTGTATACAAAGACGGATAGACAGGTTCGGGTCTTCCTCTACTTTACACTCTACAATAGTGATGGCTTCTTCTGTACGTACTGCACTGCACGACATCTCTGTGGATGTGTATTATCATTTATGGTAAAGATAGGGTGAAAACGTTCCATTGTTAATCGAATTATTTTTTTTAATGGACGATTATATGGACCGTAAAATGGACCTAGTGAGCGATATTTATTTGGAACAGAGCCAAGATTTTCAAAATAAATTTGCACAATTTTAAAGCGTTGTTTAGACATCAACTAAATCATATTCATATTCAACTAAATCACTCGGCTGCTGACAAAATAATTTTAAAGGTGCCAGTTTAAGAGGTGCTGTGAACTTAAGGTTTTATACCTCTATAAAAACACCCTGTATAATTCAATAATTTATTAACTTTAGTAATAAAAATGACTTACCTGAATGATTTAATAAATTAATTATAATTTTTACATCCATTCAAATGTCATAAATAATTTTAATTACCTGCAAAAAACACACAGAGAGAAAAAATTTTGAATTATTGAAGAGTTACTTTAATAATTGTCATTTTTTTTTTCTAGATATTAGCAAAATTGACATTGAAATACAATTTTATGTTAGAAAATTAGTGATAATTGTTACCCCTTTATATTGTCATTAAATGAATTGAGAAGATAACAAATTTGTTACATTAAACAATTTAAACATGCAACTGTTATGTTATCTGTTGCAACAAAAACAAAAACCAGACCATTATATGAAATTTTAAATTGGACTAAGGCTTTATTAAATTCTTTAATTTTGCAAATTAAGCGAGTGCCCCAAATCAACGTTGTAAAACAAAAACTAGTTACATATGATGTTTGGTGCTGGTGATAATGATGACGGCGATGATGACGATAATGATTTTGATGATGTTGCACTGCAGAAAAATCAGGTCTATTCAAAATTATGCCTTACCACTTGATGGCAATAGTTTGAAAATTTACTACAACAGCAACAAAAACAAAATATGTAAAATGAAGAGTGGATGTAAAAAGTTTGATTTTATTTGATAGATTTTGTGCCTTAGAAAATCAAGAGATGTAAATGTATGTATTGATGGTGCACTAAAAAAATTTTTTTTTCTTTTACAGGTGTTGCCAGATGCTATTTTTATAGATGGCATCAACCCAATTATGATTAACAAAATCAGCAAGACTCTTTTTTCCATTATAACAAACGTATTTATTTGGGGCTTAGTGAATATTTTTCGAAACTTTGAAAAACTGCAAAGGTTATACAGGGTGTCCGCCGGGAAAGTATACTCCTTTGTGTATAATTTTTTTATGAAATGAAAGAGAATGGATCTTATATTGATAAATGTTTTAATATCGGCAATTATGTATGGAGTACAATATTAGCTAAACACCCACCTCTGCTAGCCCCACAAAGGCGAGCCCTTTTAGGCACATTTTTCATTATATTCTCACACATTTCATGCGTTATTTCATTAATTTCATCACGAATATTTTGTTTTAGTTGCTCAAGTGTTTCTGGTTTGTTTGCAGATATCTCCACAAAAAGAAGTCCGGAGTTGTCAACTCAGGCGAGCGTGGAGTGCAATCAACATCACTATTTCTTGAAATAACTTGTTGTGGAAAGAGGTTTCGCATAAATTCCATTGAAAGTCTGACTGTAAGCGATGTGGCAGCATCAAGCCCAAAGCAGGCAGTTGTGGCTTAAAAAGTTGTCAATCATACCACGATATCGCTCCCCATTCACAGTTACCGTTACGTCGTTTTTATTTTCAAAGAAGTAACGACCCATAATTCCTCCTGATCAAATTGCACACCAGGCTGTCACTTTTAATTCTTGTAATAAGTTGTTGTGGAAAAAGATCTCGCAATAATTCCTAGCTGTATGCGATGTGGCACCGTCTTGTTGATACCACATGTTCAACAAGCCCAAAGCATGCTGTTGTGGCTTTAAAAAATTCTCAATCATATCATGATATCGATCCCCATTCACAGTTGCCGTTACGAACTTACTTCCAACAATTCCAATAACCCTGACCAAATTGCACACCAGACTGTCACTTTTAATGGATGCAAAGGAATAATTTGAGGGTTTCCCATTCCCCAGATCCGACTATTTTGTTTATTCACATTATCCATTCAAATGAAAATGTGCCTCGTCACTTATGATTTTTTTCATGAAAATCGGGGCTGTCCTGGGCGAGCTGTAACAACCTATTGGCGCATGTACGGCGACGTAAATGGTCTTGTGGAAGAAGCTCTTGTGTCAAGTGAATCTTATACGGAAAGAAATGCAAATCCTTGTGCAAAGTTGTGGCCACAGTTGTTCTTTGTAGACCAAGTTTCTGAGCATGAATTGAGGCAGAAATGTTTTCAGCCGATCTTGCAGTACGTTGTTATCCACCCACGCCTGGTGGGCCTATCACCTACCGACCCTCTTTCTTCAAAATCATTCGCTACACGATAAATAGTGCGTTTTGTTGTCAAGTTGTTTCTTCCAAAAATTTTAACGTAACTTTCTCAACGCCACAGTTATCGATGATTTATTTTGATAAAATGTTTTAACGATTAAAACACGTTGGTATATCAAATACTTTTTTATAATAAATTTGCCACGTGTCTACTTCACGACTGCCAAATATGAAATGTAAAAAGATTAATGTTGACCAAAATGGCAGCAAAACAAGGTGGTTTACGTACCCGGCGAACACGCTGCATTTATACTTACGTGTGTTGAAGATGCTACAGTAGGTAGCAGTAAAAGCTTATGGATAACAGGCACCAGCTTAAAAGCCTTTTGAACGATGGTTTGCGTGATTCAATATTGGTGATTTCGACACAGAAGAAAAGAAGAGGCCTGGCCACCCGAAAAAGTGCGAAGATGAGGATTTGAAAGCTTTCCTCGCTGAAGATTGTTGTCAAACGCAAGAAGAACTTGTATTATCATTGGAAGCCACGACGACAAGCCATTTCCCTACTTTTAAAAGCGAGAAAATTAGATGCCATGTGAATTGAAGCCGAGAGATGCTGAAAGACGATTTGGCATATCGAAAGTGATACTTAACGTTACAAAAAGAAGTCATATTTGCATCGTATGATGCTGAAAAATAGATACATAGCGATAACCCCTATCATTTCACAAAAAGTCATATGTAAAGCCCGGCCAATCAGCTAAATCAACATTGAAGCCATTCGGCTTCCCAAAGGTAATGATCTGTATTTGATGGGATCAGAAAAGTGTATTATATTGTGAGCTGTTAATCAGTCGACGAGTCAGATGGTCACAGCGGCCCTGTACCAAAGACATGTGATTCATTTGAAGAAAGTATTTAACGAAAAACAACCAAAATATTCGATCAAGTACTTGGCGATAATCTTCCATCATGACAACGGTCGCCTTCATGTTGCTATGTGCTTGATTTTTTTTTTGAATCGTGTGGTTTTACTAAAAAAAGAACATAACTTTGAAGACAAAAGAGAAATTTCGAATTTCTGAGATCTAACAAAAGCGCCATCTATTTATTGAGTTTTACATAAGTCTGTGATTACGACACTTCATTGAAATCGATTGAGAGAATTACGAACATAGTGTGAGGATACTTTAATACATACATTGCTAGGAGGCCTGTTCAAGTGAGGCCGGTAATGACAATTGATTTTTTGAAAGAGAGCCTTAAGCGAAAAAAGACGAAAATATGCGACCAGGCACTAGGCCATAATCTTCCATCATAACAACGGTCGCCCTCATGTTGATATGTGCCAGATTTTTTTTTGGAATCGTGTGGTTTTACTAAAAAAGAACATAACTTTGAAGACAAAAGAGAAATTTCGAATTTCTGAGATCTAATAAAAGCGCCATCTATTTATTGAGTTTTATAAAACAAGTTTGTGATTAAGGTCTTCATTTGAAATCGATTAAGAGAATTACTTGGCCGAATATAGTTTGAGGAGATTTTTATATATACATTGCTGGTTTTCTGTTTTTCTTCCCTTTGGGCACAAGTTTTAAAACCGGCTATAGCATTCTAGGCTTTCTTAATAAAGGACTGCCCATATTTTAAATTTTTAAATCATTAAAGCCCCATAAAAATTATGACTTTCCTCCCATTCTTCCCTCTGGATAAAATAATATTGATCCGGGTTAAAATAGCAGGTATAAGCTATAGCATCCTTTAGACCAGATTCTCTATCTTTGCATCCAATTAACTTTAATTATAAATTTCCTACTTCCAGCTTCTCTTTCGTTTTGGATCCAAGTTTTGTAAAAAAACAAATAATGGACTCTTTACCTGAGATTTTTCCCTTTTTTTAAATTTGCTTAAGTTTGACTTCAGCTTGTTAAGAGGTACCAAGAAGGTACTATTTGAGGAGGTTTGAAGGAACTTAACTTTCTGTGCCGATACGACACAATCTATCACAGCCTTACACATTCATATAAAAGCCCTTAAAGCTAACTCTAGCAGTTTCTAGCGGCACAGCCTTTCATTCAACTTAAAAGTAAAAGAATTAATTCTTTTAACTGTCTGTTTGTATTAAATTTTTCTCACAACTTTTCTTTCTTTTTTATAACAGCTTCAGAAAATGTTTGTAATCGTAAAATATGAATGACATGGTAACAATATTCAGCAACAACAACAACAACAACATAAAAATCACTTATTAAGCAATAAAATTGCATACGAATTTACAAGTACGAGTTTAGTTCAATCTGAAGAGGGTACAAACTAAAACGAGTACATTTGAGTGGATTTAGAAAAAAAATCCCCAGTGATTAGTTTGATGTTGAATGTTGAACGTTGAACGTGTGTTGTGTAACACACATAATGAAGATGATAATAATAATGATGATGATGATGATGATGATGACGAGGGCAATTTTTACAAACAATTTCGGAAATTCACAGGGAAATTGAAAAGCTTACACATACACACACCTGCACACGGGCACACATACTTACACAACTAAATATAAAATAAATTTGCATCTATTAACAAGACTTATGAATCAAAAGAAAACCGACTTAAAAAAATAAAACGTGATGGATTCAACAGTAATAAGCGCATGTTGGCGTACAATTAAAGGTCATTCTTTTAAATATATTCGTACATAAATATATTTCATATGTGGATTAAGTCATCAACAGGATAAACAAAATTTTCTGGCGTTTCTAGGAATTTGCTTTTTAAAGTCTTGTACCTTAAGTTATCCGAATAATTTAAGTTTTACCGGTGATTTCTTAAATTATCACTAAAATATTTATCCTCTCGTTACCTCTTCAATTATCCAAATATTTTGCCAATTTCAAACTTTTCCTATCATTTCACTATTGTCACATATTGTAAGCTCAGCTAGAGATTCACCTTTTACATATAAAAATAAGTCGGGTTTTCCTTCCTGACGCTATAACCCCAGAACGCACGAACCAATTTCCACGGTTCTGCATTGGTTGGAAAGGTCTCGTGCTTCGCGAGGTTTATAGCAAGAAAATTCAGGAAAACAGGGAAAATCATTTTTTACATACAGCGCCATCTGTGATACATAGCATGTACTACAACGGCACCAGTACGTGTTGTGTGAGTATCCCTCACGAAAATAAGTACGTTTCATTTTAAGTAGATGGCCCCGGTGAGTGATGCATTGTTTGACAGCTACTCATGCGCACCTGAAATTGAGGTTAAAGTTATTCGTTTCCTAACAGTTGAATTGGAAACCATCAAATCAATCACGCGTATTGTGAAAATTTTTACTAAACTTCAACAGCAGGCATTTGTCCTTAAGGTGGTAAATTGAACTGTGTAAATTATGTGTTTGCGGGATAAATTTCGAAAATCATTCTTTTTCACATGGGCAGCACGCAACGTATAGTGTTGACGAATTGGGAAACCATCCGCTTTGTTTGTGTTAACTTCAGACCAAAAAACAAAAAATGTGGTTTACCAAAGAGCACTTCAATGAAACGGATAATTTGCGGACACGTATAACGCTTCGATTCAGTATTTACTTTGGACTCACTTTCATTTTTTACTTAGAGAAGTTCAACTAAATTCCACTTCATTTTTGTAATCGAAATCAATTCATTACTATTGTGCTATAAAATAAAATATTCCATTTTCAAATATAAAACAAAAAAAAATAATTTTTCTTCATCTTTTAATCCCCAAACGAAATCTTACAAAAAACGAAGCCATCTGGTGGCGAAACGGAGTACGCGGGGTTTGCTAGTAAAATATAATTATTCCTTACGGTTGCCATTAACCTAAAATTTTTTTCATGGATCTAAAATGGCTTTGAGTATGCGTTCACCGAACAGACTTTTATGCTCTGCAATCACTACGTAGGCATAACTGGCACACCATCTGGTTTACTCACTAAGTGTCTATAAACTCTATAATAACATGCTGTCCCAAACAACTGCATAACTCTCATATAGTTAAAAAAATATTGCAAACAAAAAAGATGGCCTATTGAATCAATTCTCGCAAAGTTTTCAGTGCAAATATAGGATTTATCAACAAGAAGTTTGTTTTTTAAAAGAAAATAAAACAAGAATATAGATTAATATGATTCAAATTATTATTGTATTATGAAGAGAAAAGTTTGGCATTTAAAAATGAAAAATGATATCTTAGCACGACCACGCTGACAGATGTCGATTCTTTCATCAAAGTTTTTAATCACGTTTTGACAAAATGGCGGTTAAAGGCTGAAATCGATTCGATTGGCCACTTAAAGACTCTGTCCTTAACATAACCCACAAAAAATAATCCAGTGGTGTTAAGTCACGCGATCTGTCTGGCCACTTAACTGCTGATTGTCGTGAAATTATGTGATCGGGAAATTTGGTTTGCAATAAATTGATCGATTCATTGGCTGTGTGACATGTGGCACCGTCCTATTGAAACCACATGTCAGTGATATCTACGTCATCAACAGACCAAAATTCAGTTGTTAGCATCTCGCAATAGTGTGATCCATTGACTGTTACCGCATTTCCAGCCTCATCCTCACAAAAAAAAAAATTGCCTGCACATAGCTCAGTATACCTTAACAATCGCTCTAGGTTTTTGAGAAGTCCAAATGTGGCAACTTTGCTTGTTGACATATGCCGAGGAGTGAAAATGAGCTTCGTGTGAAGAAATGATTTTTTCAGAAAATCCAGTCAGTGATATTCACGTCGTCTGTAATAGGGCAAAATTAAGTTGTTAGCATCTCGTGATAGGGTGATTTATTTGACCGTTCCCGCATTTACAGCCTCATGTTCGAACCAATCATGCCTCTATTATACAGTGACATGGTGAGTAAGCAACGGATTTTCAGAAGCCCAAATGCGACAATTTTGCTTGTTGACAAACTCTGACAAGTGAAAAGGGGCTTCGTCTGATAAAATGATTTTTTCAGAAAAACCAGCCGGTTGTTCCTGAATCAACTGAGCGAATCTAAGGCGATGTGAATGGTCGATCGGCTTCAATTCCTGCACCACCTGAACCTTGTAAGGCTTCAAAGTCAAAGCCTTATACAAAATTCGCCATGTGGTGGTTTTGGATAACCCCAACTGTTGAGAACGTCGAGAAATTGATAAAATTGTTTGCGATGTGTTCACTTGGACGCCCTGTTCAAACACGCTCCGGTGTTCGCACATTTTACATCGAACCTATCGACTCAAATTTGATAGCGGTCTCAGAGGACAATTATGTTGTCCGAAATTATTACGAATTTTACGAAATTTTACTTTAACAGAACCACCCATTTTCATAGTGGATTTGAATTATTTTAATGCGATTTGTGTGCGAAATTGAATTTATTGTAACAATTGTCTATTGCGAATATGTCAAAAAACTAAATGTCAAAACTATTTTATTGTTGGTGTTGCCACAAGTCGAAAACAAATTTCTTGTTGAAAAACTCGAAAAATTAGCAGCAAATTTGTTTCCAACCACTAGAACTTTCATTGGAAAAAATGTTTTTTTGTATTTTCTTAAAATTATTATTTGTTTGGCTGTATCTCAATTGCTGAAAATTGCATGTGTGAATTGAAAATATACAATTTTTTTTAACGTGTAACTTATTTTCAATTTAAATCTTTTGCGTTGCCTTGTAAAATATGTTTTTTTTTATATGAAAATCTTTAGGTGTCTGTGTATTAAATCTGATTTTTTGTTACTTTTTCGCTTAAGTACTGACGATGTAACCAAGCGTTAAATATATTTTCATTTCTCAATAATTTACGTTTACTTAGCAAATATATACGTGACGGCAACAGGGATGGGTCATAATGGAAGGAGATTAAAATGGAAATTTTACTACTTGAACAATATTATAGGCGAAGACAAAACCAAGCGCCCAGATAAAACACAACAAGCTAGAATATGACCAAGCAAAAAAGGAATGGCCATCAATGGATTTTAGATTGAAAGTTAATCCAAATTATAACAGATTTTAATATATTTTATCACTATAAAAAGAAATGAAAAATTGTCTATTAAATAAATTATTAATAATTGAATTTAATTTAAAAAATATGAAAAAAAATTTATTTTTATTTATTAAACAAATAATTGAATCAATTAAACATTTTACTTAATATTAACATTAAAGCAATTAAAGAATTTAATTGTTTTTTTCAACAAACGTAACTCAGTAGCGTAGATGAGTTAGTGGTTTCATTACCACAAGAGAAAATAAAAAGTTCATTGACATAAACCCTGGAAAAACAAACTCGATGTTGTTGTCATGGATATGGAAGTGCTAAGTAGTCTGGCCGGCACTTAAAATTACTAATGCACAAAACGCCATATATTCCAGAATTGAACAAGCTAAAGAAGACAACAAACTCTATACTCATATAGAAAGAACACTGAAGATGGCAAATAGCCGAAACCGGTTTGTTCACAAAACAATTTTAACGCGGGTTGACTTAAAATCATACCCAAATATTTTAAAACCCATCGGACAATACACACAAATATCAAGGCAAGAAACATTAGCAAACAATTTAATTAAAAATATGAAAAAATTTCTTTATTAAACAAATAATTAAATCAATTAAAAACTTTATTAAATAATAATATACAAAAAACATAACTTAGTAACTGACCGATTTCTAATTAAATCGATAGATGAGTTAGTGTTATCATTACTATGAAAATAAATAAAATGTTCGTTAATATAAAACCCGGAAACTGCAAATTCGATTCAGCTAGGGATGTGGAAGTGCTATGTGCTCTGACATATTTTGAGTGACATGATGTAGCTAAAATTATTAATGTGCAAATTGCTAAATATTCCAGGCAAAACAGAATAGAACAAGCCAAGGAAGGTAGAAAACCTTAACAAACAAATTTAATTTACAAATGAAAATATGAAATAAATTTCTTTATTAAATTTAATTAAAACAATTAAACATTTCATTAAATGTTATTATAAAACCAATTAAATTCTTTAATTGATTCAAAAAATTTTTTTCGGCAAACATAACCTAGTAGCTAATCGATTCCAAGTTAACTGGACAGATAATTAAACAACCGCACTATTGCGACTGTAAATGAAAAAGTTTATTAATAGGAACCCTGGCAGTTTAAATTCGATTCAGTTAAGGATGTTAAAGTTGTCTGTAGTAGTCTGGCAGACAATCAGAATACAAGGAAGTTAAATTCAATTCTTTTTCTTTTTTTTCGCGGACCAGCATTCAAGGAATGGCCCCTATACATGCAATGCACTGTATCCGAGTTAGGAAATTAGGTTACGGGAAGGAGGAAAGAGAGAGTAGTATTTGTGGACATTCAATTTGATCTTTCCTGTATTGAAAGTGACAGGAGAGATCACTGGAAGGATTTTATTCCACATACGGCGGGTTTTGCCAAAAAACGAATTTATGCGTAGTGCAATTCACTGACCAATCAAACACAAATGGATACGCTCTTAATGAAAATCGAGTTGAACGTGCGTGTAATGGGAACAAGTTCCTTAATTTCATTAGAGCAGCTACCATTGCAGTAAACAGTGAAATTCAATCCACATTGCTTCGATTCTCGAGAGAATCAATACAGTTTGTTTTTTTTTAAAGAGTAGCACTTCAGGAAACAATACCTGTTTAGTCACACCCATGCTACATTCTTTAGGAAAGGGAGAGAGAAGAGATAAGACAGGTGCTGAAGGAAGAAGGATAGTAACATACAGCCGTATGCATAAAAACTTAAAGTAGGTTTAACTGCCGTTGTTAAGCACAATTTCCTAAAGTTGTATTTTTAAAAAAACGTTTTTACCTTAACATAACTTTGTTAACTTTAAAGTAGGAAAAACCTACGTTAAGCCTACAATAAATTAACAGTTCAATTTTATTATTGAAAGTACAAAAACAAAACAAATTGTGTTTACAATAAATTGAGCCGTTTATTTTAAAAGTGGCATAAGTTACTTTGTTATTGTCATCTTTTTTATTTTAAATTATTTTATATCACATTTTAATTTTTAGCCATTTTAACTAGTCTGTATTTAGTTTTCTTTCTGAAACGGATTTTTCTAATGATTGTGTTGAAATAAAATCTTTTTTCTCCATGTTATGTACTGTGAAGGATTTTTTCGACAGGGGGCTATTAATACTATTACTATTTTGTCCTTTACATAAGTCACTATGTGCAATAATATGCTTTTGAGTTATGATAGACAGATATTTTATACAACACGAAGCAACCTCCTGAGAATAATAAAAATAATGCTAATTATGTGTAGTATATTAGATATCACTATAATATAGTTCAGTATACTGCACTATTCTTTCGTACTAATAAAAATAAGTCCAATAATCACAACAATACTTCATAAACACTTATTACATGTTTCCATTTCTTTCACACGAAACTCCGTAATTAATTTCCTAAGTACAGCGACTAACGCCACTTTCACAATAAACATTTTTGTTATACCGTTAATTATCAACACTCCTCTCTAACAAATCTCAATATGTGCTTGGTTTTTTTTTGGTACGAAAAGAACACTGAAGATGGCAAACAGCCGAAACCGGTTTGTTCACAAACCAAATTTGACGAGGGTCGACGGAAAACCGTACCCAAATAATATAAATCTCAATACTTCTCAACTTATTTATTTCAAATTTATTAAAAATGAAGAAAAACTCTTCAGTTGTGACTTATGCCACTTTCAATGTAAACGGCTCAATTGACACTTTTACTTTGTTATTCCAAAAATGTTTAAAAATGTTTATTAAAAACAAATTGTAGTATACAAATAATATTAAAACCTAAAATATAACACGCCATTCAATATAACACATTTTTACATCATTATTTTATATTTTACAAAAATAAAATTATAATTAATTTTTTTGAAAACAAAAAAAAAATTTTTCTTTTCAAATATAATTTTTGTTTTTGAAAATATAAAAAATAATTTCCTGAAGAAGCTTTCCACAGGAAAGCGAAATATCGAGAGAAAAAAAATCATTATAATTTAAAGGACCGTGTAAAAAGATAATAGATATAATTAATTATTTTAAACAATAGTTTTATTGATCTACATATAATCAAAACAAAGTTCGTTATCCGAATAATTATTTTTTTGATATGAACAAATTCTTTGGAAGTTCTTTGTAAGCCTTGCAAATTGACATTTTTTGGGTTCTTTGTTTTTTATTAAAAAGATTAAAAAAAAAACAAAACAAAAAAAATATATTGATTTTGCTGAAAACAATAAAAACATTTTTTTATGGATTTAAATACCCGGATAAATAATATTCATTTTTATACATCGTTAACTACAACGTGACAACTGAAAATAGTGGCATTGCCAGAATCAAAATACTAATTTTACTAAAGCATACATTAGCTAAAGTACTGTTTATGAATACCATTTTTTAACAAACGTCTGTCTGTTAGCCTTAAAGTGTTTGTTAACTAACGTGCACTTTAAAGCTCAAGTAAGCGTTTTTTATGCATACAGCCGATACAGCCTTCAAGCTCTTATTTTTGCAGTGAAAACAACCATCCCTAGATTGGTAGGCTAAGTACCCTACCTACTAGCCCACTAAGGCAGCTTTCATTTTTAGAAGGCCCATGTTATCGTAAATTAACTGTCATATAAAACAGCATAGCCACCACTGGCTATGCCTTCATCACTGAGCAGCCCCACCGACAGTCAATTGTTATTTGCTACAGTAAACACAGTCATAGTCTTTTTTGGGAATCGAATCCACAACCCCCAGACTGATAAGCTAGTACTTAGCCTACAAGGGAATCAATAGAGTTGGATACCCTACTGCCCCCAATGAGCCTCTGGGCTCTTTTCTGCATGTGGTCCAGCAACTACAAATTAGACTTTGGGGCACCTACGCATACATCAGAGTTGTATTCCATTTTTGGACGGATAGGGGTGGTACAAATAGTAAGAAGATCGAATGGAGTGAAGTATTTCTTACACCATTATAAAAAGCCGAGGCATTTAAGAGCTTCTTTAGAAACCTAAAAAATGTGTTTACTCCATCGAACAGCGCACTGAATTTTTAATGGCAAAAGCATCAAGAGCTTCCGATACCGTAATACCTATGTATATCACCCATAATAACAGATGCAGAAACATTTCAGAACACAGATCTATGCGTAAGCAGGCAATATTGTGTCTTACGAGCATTAAAATCGACTCTATTTACAAGACTCCATGCGGAGATTGTTGCGAGATCGTGATTGAGCGTATCATGCATATTCTGCCATTTGGAACTCACCTCCAACTGGTTCGGTCTATTACCAAATGACCGAAATGACCGAGCCAGGGGAAAAAGAACGAAGACTTGCGGTACCTCTGAATGACATTTTTTTTTTCTTTACACAATTTAAACAGTTTAATCTATGTACATTCCAACACACATTGTACAATACCGTCAAACTTACAAACAATGAAAACCGCAATGAACAAATAATGAAAAATGTTTAAAGTTTAAAAATGGTTTCCTTTCAAAAACTCTTTTTCGATCCGCTCCTGTCTTTTTATTTTTCCTTTATCTTTGTAATTTTGTTTTCAAACATGTACAATACTAAATTGAATTTTTACATATTTATTTTTATCTATGAAATTTCTGTGTTAATACTTGTATCTATCAGCTTGTTTTGCAAAGAAAATTATGTTTTCTGGGGATTTGATACATGTTTTCTGCAACAAATGAAAATTGGGTCATTAAAAGAAATATTGAAGCAGAGAAAAATTGAAATAGAAAGAAAAAATTTAAAAACGAAAAAATATATTTTGGGAATAAATAAATTTTAACAAACATTATTAAAAGAAAAGCAAAGTTGTAAAATAAAATATTTTATCTCAAAATAGCGATACAAAAAGATTTTAATAACTGGATAATTGTAAATTCTGTACGCATTAAAGTTGAACAAAGCTAAAGTTTTAGAAACGTTTACATCTTTATTGGATTTATATTAACGAAAAAATATTAGATGGACAAAAGTATCCAAATAATGGGTGGACAAATTTGAGATTAGGTAATAAATTGGCTTAAAACACGCACTTTTATTTTAGATAACTTCAGCTTCATTGATGCCACTGTAAGAAAAAGGTCCTCCATCTAACGTTTTTTTTTTTCAATTAGTGCTTATTTCGTGAATGGTAACACTTAGCTCATGTTTGATTTGACAGATAATTAGTTTTATCCTTCCGTTGAACAAATATAGCTGTGTATACACTTGAACAACGCTGGGAAATGTTGCGATATTACTTTGAAAATCATGGTAATGTTGCAGAATGTGTGTGCGAAAATTGCGTACGGATATTGGAAGAAGAGAAGCACCGTCAGCTCCGTATGTTCGTTATCATGTGAAAAAGTGTGAAAAAACTGGCATCCTCATCGATAAACAAAAGCGTGAAAAGCCAAAAACAGTGCGTACACCCGAGAATATTGCTGCAGAAAGTGTGTGTGAAGCGAGATGTTATCAACTCAATTTTGGCCTATTTTTGACGATGTGGATATCAGTGACATGTGATTTCAACAGAGTGATCCCACATGTCATACAGCCAATGAAATGATCATTTTATTGCAAACCTAATTTCTCGATCGTATAACTTCAAGTGGCCCAGCCAGATCACTGGATTATTTTTTGTGGGGCCTATGTTAAGGAGCAGATTCTATTGGAAGCCAATCGTATCGATTTTAGCCTTAAAACTCATAATTCGTTATATGTGAAATCTGGCCGTCACTTTGTCAAAAAAGTGATTAAAAACTTTGAAGATAGAATCGACATTAGTCAGCGTGGTCGTGGTGGACATTTGCCAGACATCATTTTTCATTCATAATTGCCGAACTGTTTGTTCTCTTGGTAATGCAATTAATATTTGAATCATCTTAATCAAAATTTTTTGTTTTATATTATTTTAGAAAACAAACTTCTTATTGAAAAACCCTATATTATTTATCAAAAAAACAAAAAAAAAACGAAAAGTCGCAGAAAAAAACAGGAATTTATTATTGCTTTTCACAGGCTCTTAAGTTTGTTATTGAACCTGATTGATTACAAAGGGTGAGAAAGAAAAGAAGCAGAATAACAATTTTATTGGTCATGATGCGATAACGATTTCCTTTGACCGCAAGGCAAGCTATGGCTTCGTTTTTTTTTTAAATAAAGTCCAATAATGTCATCAGTATGTAAACCACATCAAACGATGCACTTTTCTAAAAGTAATGGAGTCTGTAGATCCGTTCTGGTTTGATTTTACTCCATATGAGTCAAGTTCAATTATTAGCAACCCCGTTAAGCTTAAAGTGAGCCTCATCTCTTACCGACGACTCTCTTATTGACGTATGAATTAATGACTGATTCTCAAAATAAATTTATAATGCGATTTCAGCGTGAATTTATTAATGGTGAGTTGGCAAGGTATACTAATCATAAATGTCAAAAAGTGAGCGCAGTATGACAGTTTTTTGACAGTTAAAACATTTTAAAAAAGATCTGATGCAAAAGAACAACAAACCACAAGTTCAACTTAAAATACATAGAGAGTCCAGGTACTCAAGTTTACAACATGTTCGTTGGCCACCATACTCTCATACTCTCTTTAGTCTACTTTCGGTACAATGCCTAAATGGAATTGTGTTACAGTTTTAAATTAAAAAAAAAATCCAAAAAAAAAACAACAAAATAAAAATAAAATCTTGTTTAATTATGCATTACAAGTAAATGACATTTACTTTTTATTTAATTTTATTTTCTCCTCTTTAATGGATTTTCAGGCACATACACGAGAGGATATGCCTCTTTTGAACTCAGCTAAGATTGTTACAAGATTTTTTTTTGTTTCATTTTATGTCACTTTTTCTTTTTATTATCGCCATATCGGCGGGTACGATATCATCATCATCACTATTTTTTGGTGTCGTTGTCATCATCGACAACATCATTGAAATTGTATCGAACATTTTTAACGCCTGATAAGTAATACGATTGTTTAACAATAATTTGATTTGTACTTTTTAATGTTTTACTGCTGTTCAATTCAATTCAATTATATATTTTTTTCACCCTTGTTCTTCACTGTTTCCATTTCGTAAAACAATTATTTAGCAAATATGAAGACTGAAAGTAGTAATCCAATTGAGTTATAACACAAAAAACAAACAAAAAATCATTTAAATGTTTGAATGGTAAAAACAACAATAAAAGAAAAATTAATTCAAAAATTAGATTCTTAGACGAGAAACGGCTGAAGTGGGAAGAGTGGGGACAGCTTTAGCAGAGAGTTCCTTTTAAATAAGAATTTTTTTTTTTTTTAATTTTGTTTTTGCAATTCGCTTTTATAATTATATTACTGTATACAATACATCTATATAAAAGTTGTATTATTGCATTATAATCTTGTATTATTTCATTTTAATGTTGTAAATATTATAAAATAAAACAGTTGTACAAACGTTTTACTATTACATTATAACACATTATAAAGCCGTTGTGATGCTACATTATAATAGAATTATACAAACGTTATACTATGCATTATAACGCTATGATACAACCATTAAATTATTTTGTAATAATACAATTATACAACCATTTTACTATTATTATTACAATTTAATTATTATAATAAAATATAACTTTGCAACAATTTCAATACAATTGTAAAACTATTGTATTGTATAACTGTATTGTAATAAATTACACAGTAATATGTATTTGTTGTATAATTTATTTTTTGTAACAAATTATACATCAACTATTCTTATAGATTACATTAATATAGTAGTTGTATTATTTTGTTTTATTATTTATTAGGGTCCGCCAAATACCTTTTTTTTAATTTTATAAACAAAACTACACAGCTTCGGCTGTGTGGCACGTAGCGCCGTACGGTTGAAACCAAATGTTGCCAATATCCTCTTCTTTAATTTTTGTGAACAAAAATTCGTTCAACATGACCCGATAACGATAGCCATTGACTGTAACGGCCACTTCTGGACCAAAGTCCGCACCAAACAGTGACTCGTTTTGGGTGCGTTGCCTTTTTAATATATGCGTGCGGGTTTTCTGTGCCCCAAAAGCGACGATTTTGCTTGTTCACATAACCGCCAAGATCAATGAGCTTCATCTGAAAAGATGATTTTTTTTGCAAAATCGGCAACTCTCTGGCAGTCGATCGTAGGCCCACTTAGCGAAGCGTTATTTACGCTGTCATATTACATATATATATACACAACCATATTCATTCAGCGGAAGAATAAAACTAATTATCTGTCAAATCAAACATGAGCTAAGTGTTGCCATTCACGAAATAAGCACTAGTTAAAAAAACAAAAACGTTAGATGGCGGACCCTATACAACAAATGCTTTGTTGTATAATAGTAGAACTTAGCAACAATTCTATTATTATATTATAATTCAATCAAACAACAATTGTAATATTTTATAACCACTGTATTTTGTGTTTTAATACCATGATACAGCCATTGCAATGTTTTATTATAATACAATTTATACAACCATTTTACACAATTATACAGCCACTTTGCAACAATACAACGACTGTATTATTTTGTAGCAACACAATTATAGAATCATTTTGTACAATTATACAAACACTTTATACAATTATACACTAATTGTATTATTGTATTATAACAATTTCAAAACAATACAATCATATAATTGTTGTATAAATATATTAGAATACCTTATACAACATTTGTATTATTATTCTCACATATTACAGTAATACAGCCCTTGTATTATTTTGTTATATCACAACTATAATTGCATCAGTATTGTATTATAATACAACCAATCAACAGTTGTATTACTGTATTATAATAGAATTATACAACAATTGTAATATTGTAACCACTGTATTTTTTGTTTTAATACAATTATACTATTTTATTCAATTATACAATCATTTTGTACAATTATATAACAATTTTATTGCCGTATTACTGCCCAACATGTGGAATACAATACAGTTATACAATTGTTGTATACACTTGTTAAATTACAGTTATAGAGTCTTTTTATCTACAATTATACAATAATTTTATTGTTATCTTATTGTACAACATGTGTATTATTATATTATAATAAAGCTAAACAAGATTTGTATTATTGTAATATAATACAATCATATGACAGTGTAATATTTTGTAACTACTGTATTTTTTTTAATATTTACAGCCATTGTATTGTTTTGTAATAATTATATTTTGGAAATATTTTATATAATTATAAAATAATTGTATTATCTATTATATAACAATTATACAACCCTTGCCTGATTGTTCTATAATATAACTATGGAATTATTTTAATGCAATAGTAGTATTGTAGTAAAGTACTTGTAACAATAATAAAACAATTATATTATTGTATAATAATATAATTATACAACAGTTGTATTATATTGTAATATATTACAATTGCACAACAATAGTATTATCGTATAATAATACAGCTATAAAATTGAAATAATTGTAATTGTGTAATAATTATATTATAAAGCAATTATGCAAAAATGTTTGAACTAAGCAACATTTGTAATATTTTTTGAGAACACTTTTTGTTGTTATGCAATTATTTTAGTATGGTATATTATTTTGTATCGGTATATTATTTTGTTGTAACACAACTATACAACTAATTCATTATTTTCTTCGATTTTTGTACGAGAGCTCGATTCCAAATAGATATAAGTAGTATATAAATAACTATACAACTCTGGCACTGTATAATAAAGCAAAATTTGCATTTTGCCTGTCTTCAGGGGACTGGACTCCCTTCTTCCCCCAGTTGCACAGATCTAGATAGCTGTTACGTACTATAAAGACCATAAATGTGACCCCGGGGGGCTTTTTAGTACAGTGTACTTGTAAGTTTCATTAAAGAAATGTAATAAAATACTGTAATTTCATTATATATATTTTTAAAGGGTTGTATTCAGGCCATAAATGAAACCAAATCGTTATCGCTGTTATACTTTAAATTTAAATAGTTTCGGTAACATTTTAGAAAAAGAGCACTTTGCAAAAATTATTTTATTTATTTTTTTTTTAATTTTTTGACATTTAGCAATAAAACCATATAAGTGATACTACAAAATTAAAGGTTCAAAACCTTCAAAATTGTATATAGGGTGTTTTTATAGAGGTATAGAACTTTAAAATAGAATAAAACGAGATGAATTTTTCAAAATAACATGAAATTATCTTTATTCGAAAGATTGTCTTGTGGCGTTATAATTTAAATATGACTTCTGCCATATGGTTGCCGCGGCTGACTTGGATGTGCTGTAAACTGGAGGTAGAATTTTCGATAACTTTTTCTAACATTTATAGTTGTATATCAGAAATAACGCGGCGAATGTTATCCCCCAAGTAGTCAATCACTTCAAGCTTAATGGCATAGTCTAAGCGACTTTATATATCTCCACAAAAATAGTTTAGCGGCGTTAAATTACCCCACCTTGGAGGCCAATACACTTGTCCGATAGGTGATACTAAGCGGTTACCAAACGTTTCCTGTAATTAATAAATTATGATACTAGCTGGGTGATATATTACCCCCTCCTGTTGAAGGAAAAAGGTAGTAGCAAGACTCTATAGCGATCACCATTAATTGTAACATTTTAACCAGCATAATTTTTTAAAAAAGTACGGACCAATGTTTCTATCAGCCTATAAGATACACTTAACTGTAAAGGGGTTTTAACAGTTATTTGAGTATTGTCATAACTCCAACTATGACTATTTTGTTTATTGAAGTATCCACTCAAACAAACGTGAACTTTATCGTTAAACAAAATTCGCTTATGAAAATCGAAATCAACGGTAATCTTGTTTGAAAATGTACGGACCAAAGATTTTAACTAGCCTATAAAGCAATCCAACAACTCACTTTTTCTGGATGTAGCGGTGTTGCAACATATCCTTAACTCGAACAAACGTGAACTTCATCGCTAAACAAAATTTGCTTATGAAAATTGAAATCAACGGCAATCTTGTTTGAAAGTGTACGGACAAATGATTTCAATCAGTCTCTAAAGCAATCCAAACACTCACTTTTTCTGAATGTAACAGTGTCTCAACATACCCTGAACTCAAACAAAAGTGAGCTTCATCGTTAAGTAAAATGCGCTTATGAAAATCGGGATAAACGGCCATCTTGTTTTGCGCCCAATTTTCGCAAATTGAAAGCGTGGTTCTAGCGTCATGTTGAAATGTCAAACCTACAAGCACTTGACACCTGTCAAAATGGCTTCCAGTTAAAAAAGCATTGCCAAGTTAAAGTTCTATATCTCTGTAAAAAAAAAGCATTTCTAATAAATAGAAAATTTGGGACACAACAACAGCTAACAAATTGCGTTGCCTCTAGAATAGTGGTGTATGGTGTTGCTAACATGAAAAATTTATTAGTCTTAAATTAATAGATGACATAAATATCTCTGTTATACACCTCCAAATTTTTTCCAATCGTCTTTTGTTTTTTGTCGCGTCTTTTAGTAAAAAATTTGCTTGAGACTTTCAAACGCATTTTTAATTGCTCTCGCGTAAATTGTTAAACCGCCGCTAAACAACAAGTGGACATTCGAACAGAACAAGTATGAAGCAAATTGTCTGGACTTTTTGTGTTGTTGTAAATCTTATTATTAAACAATTTATATATTTTTTTTGTTCAACTTAATTTATTTTTTATTGCTATTGTTGTTGCAATAGCGCTAATATTATCATGATTATTATTATTAATAGTTTTTATTTCTCTATTTAAAATGATTGTGTAAATAATTTTATTTAAATTTCACATTGTAGTTCTTACATAAGAAATAAATAATAAAAAAAAATTAGTGAATGCACAAAATATAAATAAAAAAAAACAACAACAAATTCTAGATAGTTTTGCAAATTAAGTTTTAGCTCAGACTTATATTTAAAATGATAATACTCGTAGAACAACAAATACGGTGAATGAAATAGTTAAGTAAGTAAATGATGCTTTTATATTGTAGACAATTTAAATACAAAAATAACAATAATAAATATGCACTTGAAAAATAATGTTTAACTTGAGCTTAATAGAGAAAATAGATGGCATTGTTGTTGTAGGAAATCATTGTTGAAATTTCGTAAAGAAAAACAATATTGTATTTAATAATTGAAGTCAAAAGTCTTATATACAGGGTGCTGTACGTACATTAATAATATAAAATGTATTAACCACAAATGAATTTTTCAATACCCTGGACTCTGCACACTTTACTGTTGATCAACAAGAAACAAAAAACAAGTCACTCAGTATAGAATAAAAATTGGCATCGATTGTTAGAAAATTAAACGAAAGAACAACGGTCCGTGGGAACGCTTGAGAAAATATCAAAGAGATTCATCATGATTTTTCTTACCAAGCCAATCCGCTAGAGACTGCACACTTCATTGTTAATTATTACTTGATCGAAGAAAAAAAAACAAGCCACTCAGTATAGAATAAAAATTGTCATCGATTGTTAGAAAACTAAATAAATGAACAACGGTCTGTGGGAACACTTGAGAAAATATAATAGCGATTCACCATGATCTTTCTTACCAAGCCAATCCGCTGGAGACTGCACACTTCACCGTTAATTATTACTTGATCCAAGAAAAACACAAGTCACTCAGTATAGAATAAAAATTGGCATCGATTGTTAAAAAAATAAAACGAAAAAACAGCCGTTCGTGGGAACGCTTGAGAAAATATCATAGAGATTCATCATGATTTTTCTTAACAAGCCAATCCGCTGGAGACTGCACACTTCACTGTTAATTATTACTTGATCCAAGAAAAACACAAGTCACTCAGTATAGAATAAAAATTGACATCGATTGTTAGAAAATTAAACGAAAGAACAACGGTCCGTGGGAACATTTGAGAAAATATCATAGAGATTCGTCATGCTTTTTCTTACCAAGCTAATTCGCTCGAGGCTGCACACTTTACTGTTAATTATTATTTGTTTTAAGAAAAAAACAAGTCACTCAGTATAGAATAAAAATTGACATCGATTGTTAGAAAATTAAATGAAAAAACAGCCATCCGCGGGAGCGCTTGAGAAAATATCATAGAGATTCATCATGATTTTTCTTACCAAGCCAATCCGCTGGAGACTGCACACTTCACCGTTAATTATTACTTGATCCAAGAAAAACACAAGTCACTCAGTATAGAATAAAAATTGGCATCGATTGTTAGAAAATTAAACGAAAGAACAACGGTCCGTGGGAACGCTTGTGAAAATATCATAGAGATTCATCATGATTTTTCTTACCAAGCAAATTCGCTCCAGGCTGCACACTTCACTGTTAATTATTATTTGATTCAAGAAAAAAATAAGCCACTCAGTATAGAATAAAAATTGACATCGATTGTTAGAAAATTAAATGAAAAAAAAGCCGTCCTTGGGAACGATTGAGAAATATGATAGAGATTCACAGCACACTTCGCTGTTATTTATCACTTGATCAAAGAAGAAAAAAAACAAGTCACTCAGTATAGAATAAAAATTGACATCGATTGTTAGAAAATTAAACGAAAAAACAACCGTCTGTGGAAATAACTGAGAAAATATGGTAGCGATTCATCATGATTTTTCCTACCCAGGAAACACTTACAACCCAACACCCACACTTCCCACGGGGATTAAGAAAACTTGGTGATTGCTTTTTAAAACTTGTAAGTAGCTTCTCCAATTAAAAGGCGATGCATAGGCCAGCAGCACCATTAAGCTGAGAGAAAAGGATCTTCAAAGTCCGGCTTACCTACTAATACCACGGGAACCCCGCTAGAAAGCAGGACTACGGCCCTGTTTCGTTAATTGGTGTGGTGAGTAACTTGGTGGCTGTGGTTTAAAAGCAAACTGCGTGAAGGTGTGGCTTTTTTCTATCCAATGTGCTGTTGCATTCTAAACAGAATGTCGCCAATGGTGCAGTGAAAGTTTAAATGGTTTCTGGTTCTCAAACAAGGAGTGGGGGCACGGCTCTTGCTATGCTTGCTTGCTATGCCTTCGAAGTTGCCACGTGATCAGATCCAATACGGCCACGTAATGACCGTTAATCTGTATCACATCTCACCAAGCAAACAGTGGAAATTTCAAAACTCTATAAACAAAATCTCTTTTTTTCAACTTTGCCATTATTGTGAAAATTGTTACAGAAAATTAATAAAAACTTGAAAATCACTCAAAATAATTTATAAAAAATTTCAATAAAATTTATAAAAATTTCATTAATATTTCAAAATTATAGAATTTTATCCAGATTTAATTTATAAAAGATACACCCTTTATATAAATTAAGTTATATAAAAGCGACACAAGTCCAATAACAATTAATGATTTATAAAGTTTATTTGGACTATAGAAAATGCCAACATAAAACCTGGGTCGATACTTTAATTTAATTAAACAGAATTCTTTTTACTGAATTCTTGTACCATTATTTGTGTTATGTAAATACGAGGGTGTGCCGAAAGCGCTCAATTTCAGTTTATTAAAATATTCTCCATGCAGTGAATAAGAATTTTGCCAGTAAGGCGCAATTGGTCCATGTCATTAAATTTAACGAATGATATCCCTCTTTAGAACCGCCATATCTAAGCAGCAGAGTAAGTAAATAGTAGACGTCTGTCATTCATATTAATTTTTTTCCAACAACAATTTTGATTTTATTCCAAAACCTATTGTTACGAAGAAAATTTGTTAAGTTTTAAAAGAAAATAATTAACAGTAAAAGAAAAGTAAACGACCCACTGTGCATTTTTAACAACTGCGTAGTTGTCTAAGAAATTTTATACACACAAAGCAACAACAGCATGCTTTAAAGAAATTCTACCAAATAAGATAAACAACATGGGGTGATGTTAAAGTAGAGTATTCTTGTATGTGCCAGAACCGCTTAAAACAACTATATAAGCACCACTTGCTGGGCAAGTTGAGACATCAGTGAGTGAAGACAACAAAGTTACCATCGTGTTTATTTTGTGTGTATTGAAAGTAAATAAATCGTTTAACTTAACTTACAGCTTTAAAGTACTGTGTTATTATTTTTGCAATAAAAGAACTCAAAAATAACAAAACGTTTATTAAAAGGATTAAATGGAAAAATATTTTAGCTAAACATTCAGGATGAAAATGATTTTGTTAAAGAAATTTTATTTAAAAAATAACTAGTGGAAAAATATGGTTTAAAAATTTTTAATTAAAATATAGTTCGAAAAGTTCAAAATTGTTGGTTAAATATTTTTTATAAAACCTGTATATCTAATTACTTCTAGTATAAAATATTTTGGTGATACATTTTATACCAAAATTTTGTGTTTAAAATTTCAGGTAACAAAATATTAGTAAAAAAAATTTATGGGAAAAATTATTTTTTTGAAATTTTTAATGTAGCAATATTGAGTGAAAAGTTTTAATCAAAAAAATAGTTTTGAAATTTTTAGTGCATCAATATTGAGTGAAAAGTTTTAATCAAAAAAAGTTTTGAGTTAATAACTTTGGGGAAAAAATTTCCGGTAAAAAATTTTTGGTGAACAAGTTTTGATAAAATCAAATTTTCAAAAACTTTGGTACAATAAAATTCGGTGACAAGATTGGTAAAAAGATTTTGGTAAAAAAATTTGAGTGAAATAATTTTAATGAAAAAATTTTGGGATAAACATTTTGTTGAAAAAATTTCGGACAAAGAAAATTTGGCGAAAAAGTTTTGATAAAAAATTTGGCGATAAAATATTGTTGCAAAGATTTTGGTAAAAAAAAATTAAGTGAAATAATTTTAACGAAAAAAATTTAAGGTAAAAATTTTGGCGAACAATTTTTGATAAAAATATTTTGATGTATAAATTTTGAAAAGCTTTCGTACAATAAAATTTGGTGTTAAAATATTGGTGCAAAGACTTTGATAAAACAAAGTTGAGTGAAATAATTTTAGTGAAAAAAATTTTGAGTTAAAAATATTGGGGTAAAGAAATTTTGGCGAAAAAATTTTGATAAAAATATTTTGATGTATAAATTTTGAAAGCTTTGGTGAAATAATTCTAATAAAAAAATTTTAATTTAAAAATTTTGGTTTAAAAAAATGGTGTAAAGTAATTTTGGAGAAAAATTTTTGATAAAAAAAAATTTTCAAAAACTTTGGTACAACAAAATTTGGTGATAAAATATTGGTAAAAATATTTTGGTGAAAAAATTTTAGTGAAATAATTTTAGTGGAAAAAATTTAAAATTAAAAATATAGGTAGAATATTTGGGGTAAAGAAATTTTTGTCAAAAAGTTTTGATTAAAACAAAAATTTTGGTAAATAAATTTTTAAAAACTTTGGTGAAATAAAATTTGGCGCTAAAATATTGGTGAACAAATTTTTGTGAATAAAATTTTGACGAAAAACATATTTATGTGGATGAAACTTTTGTGGAAAATTCTAGCTGAAAATATCCTGTGAATGGGGAAAAAAATTTTAGTTGTACATTTTTAGTAAAATAATTTTGTTTAATTTTTTTCTCTTAGTTTTTGTTGAAAAAATAATGTTTAAAAATTTTTGATTTAAACAGTTTCTATTTCTAAAAATAATTAATAAAGCAGTTTTATGGAAGAACGTGGCTTATAAGAGAGCGAGAAAATTATAATTAAAAAAGTTTTGGCGAAAAAAGTTTAAGTAAAAAATATTTTGCCAAAAATTTATTGGTGAAAAATTTTGTTCGAAAAGTTTGTCATGCAAGATTCTCGGTAAAAAACAATTTTATAAAACAAAAAAAAAAAAACATTTAAAAGAAATAATAGGTTGCTTCCTGTCTTTATCTCATTCAATGGAGATTGCTTAGTAAATATGATTTTAAAATCAAATGGCGCCTAACTTCAAAGAACTTTTTAAAATAAATGTTATTTAATTAGAACGCCATATTTAAGGGTAACAATAAATTTTAAATGCAATCACAAAATGTTTTATTTTAGAAACTGTTACAATTAAAATTCAGTGACAGATATAGAATAAAAAAAAATTTAATTAAAAATTTTATTAAATAAATGTCATCAGAGAAGGTCTAGTGTGAATAAAAAGCTTTGACATGTTAAGGTGTCATTAATGTTTGTTATTTAAAAGAATATTTGATATTTAGTTGTAAAGTTGTTTTTATCATTAAATAAAAATTAAATAAAAGAATTTAAAAAATATAAAAACTTTTCATTTAACACGATTCATATATTTCTTTCTTGTTTTTTTTTTTGACTGTATTTTTCTTCTTTACGTGAGACGAATCATCCATTTGTGTGAGAAAGTTACTATTCCGGTTTCTTCTTTCCAAATGTAAAGTAAATTAAAAAAAACTTTGTACTTTATTGTGAATTGTGTCAGTAGCATTTAATTAAGTTCTTATTATGCATAGACACGCCACCTTTTCTTTAAGAACTTTAAAGTACTTTTTTGCAAAATACAAAAAGTACAAATAGTTCCAATGTCTAGCGGGGTGCATGACTTGTTAATTTCATCGCAAAAAAATTACTTTTTGGTCGAAGTGGATTTGAAAATTTTAACGCCTATGAATTTCACTAAGCTCCAAATGGAGATCAACTTACTTATATTACAGAACCACATGAACGAGGAGCTCCACAGCCAGTGAATTCTCTCGAAGTACACTTTTGGCACGTCTCTTTTAAGTGGACAAGTTGTATGGACTTTAAGGACGCCGTCTAGACAGCTTAGTGTTATTAACATAAATTAAAATAATTTCAAAAGGTGTATTTTATAGAGGTATAGTACCTTAAGTTGGCAACACTTTTTTAACTGGCGTCCAATATTGTCAACTGTCAAAGCATTTCAACATAAATAGACTGACGTCTGAACAAAGCTATCTAATAGTGCAAATTTATTTTAAAAATCATAGTTCTATTCGAAATACTTATTGCGCACTAAGTCCATTTCACTGTCATTATAATCGTCCATCAGAGCAATTAATTCGATTACCTACAGAATGTTTTCTCATCCACCAAGACGTCGTATAGTGCATACAGAGAAGTCATTGCTGTTATAAAGCGTACCATAGAGGAAGACCCGAATCAATCTTTCCGTCATCGTGCACAGAAACTGGATATGGATCTTATTCACTTTAAGGCTAGATTTTGAGGATATGCCTTGGTTTGCGTGCTAACAAAATCCAACTCGTGCAAGCGTTAAAGTCACATGATCACCTAGCCAAATGTAGGTTTGATGAATGGGTTCAAAACAATATTGCCGCTGATCACGATTCACTTTTATTTGAATAGATGATCATCCTCGAGTGTATGCTGAGACACCGTTACATCTAGATAAACTGAGTGTTTGGTAGGCTTTATGGGCTGGTAAAATCAGTACTTCCTGAAAAGTGATGCTGACAAATGAACAACCAATATGTGCAGGAACTATGATTTCAACAAGACAGCACAATTTATACCGCTTCAATTGATTCATTGAAGTGAACGTTTGGTAACCGCATGGTTTAAGGTTTCAGACCCGTGGATCGGCCTCCAAAATCGTACGACTAAACGCCGCTAGATTATTTTCTGTGAAGATATGTGTACGCCGATAGGCCCAAAATGATTGACCACGTGAGCGAAAAGTTGCGCCGCGTCGGACGTGGTCTAACCTGTACCCTCAGAGCAAGCCGTGATGGTCATGGTCAATGCCAGACGATTATCTTTCGACTAAAGTAAATTTCATGTGAATTCAAGAAATTCATTTTTGTTTTATTTCATTTCAAAGTGCAAATTATTGAGTATTTCAACAAGAAGCTTGTTCTTCATTTGTGGCAACACCATTTAGTTTTTTGGTTCGTAGTAGATGCATTGGCAATTCGAACGAAAATCGTATTTGAATAATTAAAATCCACTATGAAAATAGCGGTTCTGTTAAAGTTACATTTCGTAAAGTTCGTGATATTTTCGGGCAACATAATCGTCCCTCGTCAGGCTCAATACAAAATATGCAAATACCAACAGGTGTTCGACCAGGCTGTTCAACTGAAAATATCACAACCGTGAGTCATAGTGTTTAAGCAGATCCCCTGTGCCTCTGAGTCCATGTAGGCTAGTAGGTAGTGCAGTAGCTCATCAGTATGGGGGTTGTGGGTTCGATACCCAACAAAGATCTTGGCTGTTTTTTTCACTACAAAAATAAAAACTCACTGTCGGTGGGGCTGCTCAGTGATCGCTGTGCTGTCTTTTACGACAGTTAATTCCATAACTATCTTTCTACTTTCACCACCTGTCTCATCTCTTCTCTATCCCTTTCCTAAAGGATGTATCGCCGTGCTTGACTTAATAGGCACTGTTGCCTGAAGTGCTACTTCTCTTAAAAAAAAAATTTGTCAATTCTTCGATGTTGTCAACAATTTGGGGTTATCCAAAACCACCACATGGCTAATTTGGCTTAAGGATTTGACTTTGAAGCCTTACAAGGTTCAACTGGTGTAGGAATTGAAGCCGCTTCACCATTCACATTGCCGTAGATTCACTCAATTCATTTAATAATATTTATTTTTCTGAAAATGGACACTGAAGTCCATTTTCGCTTGTCAGGGGATGTCAACAAGCAAAATGCCGCATTTGGGCTTCTGAAAGTCCTAGAGCGAATATTGAGAAGCCTTTGCATGCTCAAAGTATCAATATATGGTGTGCTATGTGGTTTGGAGACGTGATTGGATCGTTTTTTTTTTCGAAGTTGAGGTTGCAAACAACTCAATTTTAGCATATTATTGACAACGTGGATATCACTGACATGCGGTTTCAACAGAACGGTGCCACATGTCATACAGCCAATTAAACGATAAATTTATTGCAAACGAAATTTTCCGATCGCATTATTTCACTATAATCAGCAAATAAATGCCCAGCCAGATCGTATAATTTAACACTACTGGATTATATTTTATGGGGTCATGTTAAGGACAGAGTCTTAACGGAGCCAATCAAATCGATTTCAGCCTTAAAACTAAAAGTCCGTGATGTGATTAACGAAATAGAACCGCCACTGTGCCAAAAAGTGATCAAATGATGAAAGAATCGACATCTGTCAGCGTGAACGTGGTGGACATTTGCCAGATATCATTTCTCATTCATGATTGCCGAACTTTTCTCTTCGTAATAAAATAAAAATCTTAATCAAAATTTTTCCTATTATTTTGTTTTAGAAAACAAACTTCTGAAATACCCTTAATAAGTATACCTTCATAAAAAACACCCTTTATTTACTACAACTTACTGAAAAGAAATATGAGCATTGTAGAGTCAGCGGTCCTGAGCAAACTTACCGCACACACAATTCAGGCAAAAAATTAATTTATTTTAAACAAACTTCCTCGTCATTTAAGACTTAAATTTTAATCCTCTTGACTGGGGCGGGCAGATCGTTAGAACTAAAAGCATTCTTAAAGTTAAATTACGCTTTAAAGCTTTTGTAACTTCATATGGAGCAATTGCTGCACGCAAGAGTGTCAGAACTCAAAAAATTTAAACTAAGAAAACTACGTTGGAATTTTATATATAAGCGAGTGATAAGAAGAGCGCGAGGTAGAATCGTTACGATAACAATGAAAAGTCCCTAAACGTGTGGCAAACGTGTGGCAGCAAAAAAAATCTGCAGTCGTTTTAAAAATATTTCTTTTTTGGCACGTACAGTGTACAAAACCATTTACAGCACGTTCGCAAAATTGAATCGATTTTGTGATAAATATTCGATGGCTCTGCCTTTCAGATATGTTCACATTAAAAAATAATGATAAACCTGTTAACACAGACTGGATTTGGAAAATGCAGAAGATTTTAGAGCGCAAATAAATTTAAAAAAAGACTTTCTAAAATTTCGAATTTTATATATTTATTAAAAATATATGCAGAGATGGAAAACGAAATTTTCAAATTGTAGCAAATGGTCTTTAATTTCTCCTTCAAATTGCACTTTTTAGTTTCAAATCTTTTATACTTTTTCTTACATATTGAATTTAAAATAAAATTTTCTAAATTTTTCTAATGTAAATAATTTAATTTTCGTTAAATGCCGCTATGACTTATTTAAGACAAGCGCTAAGAAACTCTTATCAAACACTATACATCGAAAGATGTATTGAAACACTCAAATGTTTGTGTGCGTATTTTTGTCGCATGAACTTAATGCGACAGTTTTTGTTTAAAAAAGAAGATGCTCCAGCAAAAAAGACGTCTGAATTTGATCCTGTGGGAAAAAGTAAAATAACGACGAAGCTTCATGCAAAAATCAAATCCGGAAAAGTCTTTCCAAACTTAACGTGAGGAATTGGAAAAAAGAGTGGGTGGGCCATATATGCATACACTTAAGTAAAGATTTGTGCATATTTGAATAATTGTAAAAATCAGAAGTTGATTCAAGCATTTGAGTGTTTGCCATCCACTTCATTCAAGCAAAACGGAAATATATTATTAGTTATAACTCGAAATATGTTACGATCTAGACCAAACAATCACAAAATTTGTATTAAATTGAGTGACTCATTATCAGGAGTTGTGAATGATGAAATTTGTGTATAGAAAATTTGCACAAAAATTATGACTCAGGAAATTGTTTAAAGAAAAATGATGACTGATGAAAATATTCATATGAGAGATGAATTTTTTTTATAAAAAAATTATGACTGATGAATTTCAATTCCTTTTTTAAATGAAAATATAATTTCTATAAAGAAAAACTGCGGCTAATTATATTTATTTTATAAAAATTATTTTTGATGAAGTTGTTTTTATAGAAATGTAATAAAATAATTAGTTACATAGTTATAACTAATAATATAACTCAAAATATGTTAGGATCTGGGTCAAAAAAAAATCACAAAAATTGTACTAAATAATTATTGAAGGACTTATTATCGGGAGTTGTAAACGATGAATTTCGTTTAAAAAATTTATATCAAAATTATGACTGATGAAATCTTTTATATGAGTGATGAATATCTTTTATAGAAAAATTGTAAGTGATGAATATTTTTTTTAAGTAAAATTAGGACTGATGAATTTTTGTTTTGTAAAATTATGACTATTGAATTTCTCTTTTATTTCTGACATTTTTTTTACAGAAAAACAATGACTTTTGATATTTTTTATAGAATAATTATTACTGATAAAATTTTTTTACATAAAAAATATATTATTTTTTTAAAAGATATATATTATTTTTTTATAAAAATTATATTACTTTTTTATAAAAAATATATATAAAAAATATATTATTTTTTTTATAAAATATATATTATTTTTTTTATAAAAAATATATTAGTTTTTTATAAAAAATATATTAGTTTTTTATAAAAAATATATTATTTTTTTTATAAAAAAATTATGGCTAATGAAAATTCTCTACAGAATTATGACTGATGAAATTTGTTCTAACGATGTTTCTTTGCAAAAAGCGTGCGTTTTGTGAATTTTTTTATATAAAAGTTATGGCTGATGATATTTCTTTAGAAAACAATTATAACTGATGAATTTTTTTTTTTTAAATTATGACTGATAAAATTTTATGTAGAAAAATTATGACCAATAAAATTTTTTTATAGAAAAATTGTGGCTGATGAAAACGTCTACAATAAAATTATGAGTGATGATTTTTTTAACAGAAAAATTATGACTAATGAATTTTTATTTTTATTTTATGACTGCCAAATTTTTTTTATAAATAAATTACGGCTGATGAAAATTTTATGTGGAAATATTATGAGGGATGTAATTTGTTTTACAAAAATTATGACTGGCGAATTTTTTTTAATCAAATTTTAAGTTGAAAAAAAAATTTTTTTTTTTGGAAAATTATGACTGATGAAATTTGTTTATATCAAAGTCATACCTGATAAAATTGTTTATAGGAAAATTATGGCTGATGAAAATTCTCTAAGAAAAATTATGAGTAATAAAATTTGTTTTACAAAAATTATGACTCACGAAGTTTTTAATACTAAAGTTACGACTAATAATATTACAATATGATTAATGAAACTTTTTTCTAGAGAAATTATAACTGAAGAAATTTTTTTCTAGAAAAATTATGACTGATTAATCTTTCTCTAGAAAAATTATGACTGATGAATTTTTTTTCTAGAAAAATTATTACTGATGAATTTTTTTTTCTAGAAAAATTGTTACTGATGAATTTTTTTTTAGAAAAATTATTACTGATGAATTTTTTTTTCTAGAATAATTATTACTGATGAATTTTTTTTCTAGAAAAATTATTACTGATGAATTTTTTTTTCTAGAAAAATTATTACTGATGAATTTTTTTTCTAGAAAAATTATTACTGATGAACTTTTTTTCTAGAAAAATTATTACTGATGAATTTTTTTTTTAGAAAAATTATGACTGATATAATTTTTTTATAATTTATTACTACCAAATTGTTTTTATAAAAATATTATGACTGATGAAAATTTTCTAAGATAAATAAAAAATAAAATAATAAGTGATGAAGTTTGTTATACAAAAATTATTACTGACGAAGTTTTTAATACTAAAGTTACGAATTATGATATTTCTTTATAGAACAATTATGGTTAATGAAATTTTTTCTACAAAAAATATGACTGATGAAATTATTTTAGCAAATAAAAATATGAGAATTTTGCTATAAATTATGGCCGCTTTAAATTCTCTACAGAAAAGTTAAGAATGATTAATTTTTTTATAGGAAAAATAATGACTGATGAAATTTTTTTTTATATTTTAGAACTACGAAATTTGTTTTATAAAAACTGGATGACTGTTGAAAATTTTTAAGAAAACTTAAGAGAGATGAACTTGGATTTACAAACATTATGACTGAAGATATTTTTAATACAAAAGTTATGACTGATGATATGTATTTATAAAACAATTATGAAGAAAGATTTTTGTTTTTAATTTTTGTTAAAATTTTTTTATAGAAAAATTATGACTGATGATAATTCTCTGGAGAAAAGTTATGAGTGTTTAGTGTTTTTAGGAAAATTATGACTGCTATTCTTTTTGTTTTCTTTTATGACTGCAAATTTTTATAAAAAAAACTTTTATAAAAAATTATTGCTGATGAAAATTTCCTACAGAAGAATTGTGAGTGATGAAATTTGTGTGTTGTTTTTTTTTTACAATTTATGAGTGATTGAATTTTATTATACAACAGTATGGCAAACAATTTTCTTTTAAAAACAATTGTGAATACTGAAAGTTTTTTTTAGAAATATGACGACTGATATTTTTTTCATTTTATGACTGACCAATTTTTTTTTATAAAAAAAATTATGACTGCTTTCCACAGATAAATTAGTGATGATATATTATTGTTGATTTTTTTTTAAAGAGAACACCTATGATTGTTGAAATTATTTCATAAAAAAGTAATAGATTATATTTTTATAGAAAAAATATGACTGCAAAAATTTTTTATAAGAAAATTATGGATGATTTAAATTCTCTACAGAAAAGTTATGAGTAACGAAGTAAAAAAAAAATAATGACTGATCAAATTTTTTTTATAGTTTATAAATATGTATTAAATTTTTTCTAAGAGACGAGAATTTTCTACAGAAAATCTATAAGTGATAAAATTTGTTTAAAAAAATTATGACTGACGAAGTTTATTGGAAGAATTGTTTGTTATAAAAATGTTTTTTAAAAATTATGACTGATGAAATTTTTTTATATAACAATTATGATTGATGAAATATTTTTAGAAAACTTATTGCTATTGGGAATTCTCTACAGAAAAATTATGAGTGATGAATTTTTTTGTAATAGAAAAATTTTAACTGCTGAGAATTTCCACAGGAATATTATAAGTGATGAAATTTGTTGTACAAAAATTATGACTGACGAAGTTTGTTGGAAAAATTGTGTGCTATAAAACTATAGGAAAAATTTTGAATGATAAAATTATTTTCTGGAAAAACGATAGATCATACTTTTTTATAAATAAAAATTTTGACTGATAGATTTCTTTAGATAAATTATCGCTAAATATATTTTTTTGTAAAAACATAGTTTACGATAAACTGCAAACGGTTATGCCAATTTCTTAATTTATTCTTTGAAATTAACTTAAACTATAAACTAAATTTAGTAACAGCTAAAATAAACTAGAGTATTAAATTCCCACAAACAACACTTGTTTCTTGTCTGTCCACACTCTTTCGCTTATGCACTTACTGTCTTCAAAGGCATGTCGCCCTTAAAACCACATGCTTTAGTTTTCACATTTGTGCTTTAAAATTCTAAAGAAATTGTGAATGATACTTGAAAATAGGAACTTAATATGAAAATAAAATAGGAAATTAAAAAGAAAAGAAATAAATCTTTAGTAGAATAAAAATCTTAATAAAAATAAAAACAAACTCAGAAAGAATTAATTAGCGAAGATAAAATTTATGAAAATATAGTGGGAAAAAAAGAAAGTCATAAAGCAAAATATGTGAACGGATTGTGTCGAATCTTATTACGAATTTCTTTTTGTATAAAAATAAGCAGAAGCTGTTGAATTAATTTCTAAAAAAAATTAACTTTGAATAGAATATTTTTATACATAGAAAACTAATTAATGTACGAGTCTTTACAGTATCTACAAAATTATAAAGGGTGCCACAAATTCACTCTTATTTTCATTTTTATGCTATTTCGACAGAAGTGTTGTGCACTATAAAAAAATCAAACACAAAGCTAAAAGTCACTGTTGTTAAGGTCGTTCTATTTAGTTGTTAAAAAATCGCTAGTCATGAGTTCACATCCCAACAGTGTCCTGAGCAGAAAAAAGTAATATAATTAAATATTAAAGCATCCGCGGTGGATGAGATGTTTACAAGGCGAATAAATTATAATTAAGAAGTTTAAGCGTATGTGCACTCTAGGAGTTTGTAAAGGCCGACAGCAGATGAGATGGTTGAGTCTCCTATACAGCAAAACAAATACATTTTGGTTAAAAGCTTTGTTGATCCCTTGTTAGAATGAAAATAACAAGCTAAGTTGGTTGAAATGGGCTGACAACGAATCAGGAAATAGTGAATTCGTGCCTTGCTGTAGCCATAGCATTGGGGATGACTGCACTGCTTAAAATAAGTTTTTTGCCCATCACACTTCTTTACACCCAAAAATATTAACCGTTCGCTGCCGCTTATATTCTGATAGCTTTATTAACCCCCCCGGGGGCACATAGATATGTTTTGAAGCAATCCTACCGTCATTACATGTACCAACGGATGTAAAAGGCAGCCCAGGTCCATTCAAGTCTAGCAGAAGTCAACTGGACAATTCCAATATATTTCCACAGGAATCAGTAAAGCCCCAGATTTTAGTTATTTGTCTTTTTAGCCTTTTAGCTGTTTTCTGGCTGATTATTGAGGTTGGCCTTTCGAGAGTATTATGATAGTTGTGGTTTCGAGGCCCTCGTTTAAGTTGTATGGGTCGGATTATTCACAATGAATACAATGAATGGTCCAGATCCAATGAGCATGATTGCGGTTGTGTTCTTAAATGTTATTAAGCTTCATGCGTTCTGGACTAGGAGTTGGATAGTCTTCAACTCTTCAGGAAAGTGTGATAGCTGCGACCTGTTTGGGGCTTTTGAAGTTGCAACAAGAAGTGACTGGAGGATATGCGTATCTGAAGGCCTTCTAGGACAAGGATGACGCTACATTTCATCCACAATCGTATGATCCACCGTCTGGTTATGGCTTACACTGCTAGGCACAGACGTAAATCTTATCACGCATTGTAGGACTTCATTTCGTCCAAAATAAAGCCACAGATTACGTTACAGTCAATTGAGATCGTGAACGCATCATGACCGATTTTTTTTTTTTTGTTTTTAAATATGGATTAATAATTGATCATTTGTTAGGGGAATTGGTGTTTTTACAGCATAGAACTACATTCCTTATGGCGACCGCAAGAAAGGGCTTATTAAATTTAAAAAAGGCGATATGTTGATTTAAGGAAATGGCCCTGCTGACCACAAGGTTTTGCGATTTGACACTTTTCTTTTAAAAATTTCTGTGATACCAAAATAAAGTCACTAGTTTGAGCTCATAACCATTAAATTATATTAAAAAATATTATAATTCGGCATCGAAAAAGTTTTCCTGTTATTTTTTTTTTACAATTTAAAGTTCTAACGAAACTTTTAAAATTTCTAAATTTCTAAGAAAAACTTCAATTCCAAAAAATTTTTTCTTTATTATTTATAATAAGTTGTTTATATAAAAGTCTAAAAATTAAACAATTTAATAGAATGAATTGCTTAAATTACACTAAACTTAACACCCTGTTTTATACCGTTTTTATTATTTATTTTACTGCCAAAGTTTTGTTTTGTTTTGTTTTTGTTTATTTCAATTTCAAGTTACTGCGTTGCAGTAATTAGAAACTTGTTTTATGACGTTAATTTTTCTTATTTAGACAAATTTAATGAAATAAAAATAAAGTAAAAATAAATAAATATAAAAATATAAAAAATAAAGAAGAGACAGACAATTAATTTAATTAACATTAAACAAAATTCGTAGAAAACTATAACTGGCAGAGAAGCACTGTAAGGAAGAGGAATTTGTACTTTGAGGTTATAATGAACGCAAGCGCTATAATTATTTTAAATTTAAATTAAAAATTTGTAATTTTTAGCTCAATTGATTGAAAGTTATTTATATTCAGAGCATCGAATTTTAATATTTTTTAGATTTTCGAAATGATGAGTTGTGAACTCAAGGCAAGTTATGTGTTTTTATAAGTCAGAACAATTCTATATACTGAAGTAAGAAAACATAATATTGAAAAGCAGTTACTGTCTTATTCTTGAGCTATAATTAAAAAGAGTTTGGTATTATTATCTATTTATTGGCATCTTGGGACTTGACAGATAACCAGAAACTCCCCCGCGGGGGCACATTATATAGTCTTTAAAGAACTTCGACTATCTAGACCTGTGCAACTGTGAAAAAAGGGAGCCCAGTCCCTTGAAGTCAGCAGGGGTACAACTGGAAGCTCCACGTTATTTCCACGGGAATCAGTAAGCTCGCAGAGTTCCGCTATTTGTCTCTTTAGGCATTTAACTGTTCTCTGGCTGATTATTGAGGTTGGCCCCTTGGGAATATCGTGCTGCTTGTGGTTTTGCAGCACCAAGCATGAACTTATTATGGTGGCCAGGGTCATCTCACCTTAACTGAGAACAACGGGTGAATGATCCGGACCCAGTGAGCATGTTAATCATGTGTTCTGAACCAGAAGTTGGATAATCTCCAGCTCTTCAGCAAGGAGTAGTGGTTTGCAACCCTGTTTTGGAACCGCTAAAATTGCAACTAGGAAAGACCTGTTGCTAGAATTACTACTCGGCTTCCTAGGACGTGAATGACGTTGCTTTTCATTCCCAGTGGCTTGACCACCATCTAATTAAGGCTTACAGCTAGGTGCAGATGTAGATCTTATCACGAAATCCCCACAGAAAAGTGTGTGGAGGTGTTAAACTGCACGATCTTAGAGGCACATACATTCGAGACATTGAATAAATCAATTGAGGTACCAGCGATGTTGGTACCTCAATTTTCAGTTTTGTGAAAACCACAGTTCCCGCTCATCGTGGTTTTTCAATTAATGAATAACAAATTAGTAATTCTGGGCCTATAGTGGTCACTATTGACTGTAATGTTCTCATCAGCATTGTTTTTTCAAGAAGTATGGAGGAAAGCTTCCTCCAACAAACGATAAAGCATACCAAACAGTCAGCTTTTTTTGCATGTAATTGCCTCGCAATATAGACTTAAGGATTATCAGCCCTCCAAATTTGGAAGTTTTACTTTTTGAGATATTCATTCAAATAGTAGAGAGGTTCATCAGTAAAGAAAATTCGCTTCTGAAATTCGGGATCAACGACAGTCTTGTTTTGGGCCCAAATAGCACAATTTGAAAGCATTGTTTAGGCGTCAGTCTATTCATGTTGAAATGCCAAACATAATTCGCTTGATAGCTAACAAAATGGCTGCCACAGTTCTATGCCTCTATAAAGGATTTACCCTATATTTTTAAGATAATGTTCGAATAAGGAAACATTATCACTCCTTAGCCGGATGTAAATATGGTCGTTAAAACTATTGCGAATTTTGATTCGTTTCTTGCTTTGCTAAATGGGATTTTTTTGTTGTAGCCAAGGACAAGTCCAAGTTTTTGTAAATGTTTTATTTATTATATACCTAGGGCTATGCAGTTATCATTCGTTGTATTCTGTTTTGGCGGCTGTAAACATTTTCTACGTACTGAATATTGATGGGCGACAAGTGCTCCAGAAATAAATTACATTCCACTGGCTTGAGGATCGCATTATAAAGAAACAGTTTGCAGTTTAGTGTTCTACGCTACGCTCTAGTATTAAAACACAGTTTTAGCCAATCAGGCACTTCATTTGAACTGCTTTTAATTTTGCTTCTATATGGCTTTTCTACGTTAAACGACTATCAAGGTGAAGTATTTCACTCAGATATGATTTGGTTATTTATTGTACATTGTACACAACATTTAGTGTACATAAACTTTTCTTCATTCATCTCAATTCCTCGCATCCCTTAGCTACTTCTCCTGTAAATATTGGTATACTATTTTGGGACACTTTCTTCAATGCTTAATAAAGCTGTACCTTTAACATGTCTGTATATACGAACAAGAATATTACATGAAATGTCTGACGTACACAGTAAGTACAACAGTGACACCAACATATTAGGGCACTGCGGCGTCAGTTGTCTAGGGCAAACTCAGGATATTTCTGGAATGCTGGTGAAAAAACCTTTCTAAATATCTCCTCGCTACATACGATGCACCTACCTTCTTAATTAAGCAGGGATTAAACCTTAACCAACCGCTTCTAAAAAAAATCATACCGTTAAGTACCATAAAAGTATTAGAATTTTTTAAGGAAAAAAGTACCAACAAACAAACCAGCTGTGATTTATTTTTCTTTCTTGAGCACTACAAATGTAAGTCCGATATGCGTGTTAAGGTTTACACCAGTACCGACCGCTAGGTCATATCCTGGTGGTGGGCGAACCACTGTGGCTGATTTTAGCGTCACCCTCGCCCTAGAAGGCCTTCAGGTACGTGTATCCTCCAGTCACTTCAACTTCAAGAGCTCAAAGCAGGCCGCAGTCCTCACTCCTTGCTGAAGAGTTGGAAACTATCCAACTCCTGGTCCAGAACGCATGAAGCTTAATAAAATTTAAGAACACAACCGCAATCATGCTCACTGGACCTGGACCATTCATTGTGTTCATTGTGAATGATCCGTCCCACACAACTCAAACGAGGGCCGCGAAACTACAACGATACTCCCGAAGCGACAACCTCAATAATCAGTCAGAGACGATGTTGTTTCACCATTCATAATTTACGGTTTTATAGATTTATAGTTTTGTTGCCCCTGTAGGCCAGTAGGTAGTGTACTAGCTTGTAAATATGGGGGTTGTGGGTTCGATTCCCAACGAAGACCTTGTTTTTTTTCACTACAAAAATAAAAAAATTGACTGTCGGTGGGGCTGCTCAGCGATGAAGGCATAGTCACTGGTCGCTGTGCTGTCTTATATACGGCAGTTAATTTCCGACTATCCTTCTACTTTCACCACCTGTTTCAACTATTCTCTATCCCTTTCCTAGAATGTAGCACGGTACTTTACTAAATAGGCATTGTTGTCTGAAGTGCAACTTCTCTTTAAAAAAAAAAAAACAAAAAAGATAACAGCTAAAAGGCTAAAAAGGCAAATAGCTGAACTCTGGGACTTTACTGATTCCCGTGGAAATATAGTGAAATTGTCCAGTTAGCTCCTATTAGCCTTGAAGGGGACTGGGTTCCCTTTTATCCCCGTAGACACATGTAATGCCAGTGAGATTCCGTCAAAACATATCAATGGGCCCCGGGGAAAGGGGAGTGTAAGTCCGATATATGTACGTCTACTACAGATCTCTATCGGTCAAACGATTATTATTATTATTATTATTACAACTAAATATATTTTAGGCACTGCCGTAATGAGTTAGGGTTTTCCTCGCCATAAAAGTAATTAATTAGAAATAAATATAATTTTAGTTGAATTTTATTTGGCATATTTATTTAGGTAAAGACGGAGATGTTGCCAAAGCAAACTTTTACTATGCAAAAATTTTTTACCACAATTAGACACTTAGAGCGATAATACGAGTAAGATAAGATTAAAAAAAGTTATTTATACAAAAAATATAAACATTTACCAAATGTTTACTAAATGTTTACTAAAGAGTTATTCAAAATTATTGCATAAAACAGAACTCTTTTTATTGACTCACCATATTTTATATGATTTTGTTTTAATATTCGAGTATTTTAATATTTTTTATTTACCTGCAATGAAAAAATAATATAAAATAATTTTAAATAAATATAAATAAATAAAACAGGAAAAGGATAAATCTGAAAAGTATCATTTTTTAGGAAAATTATTTATTAAATAAATTAATTTTACACGATATTAGTTTTTCCTAAATTAAAAGTTTCAAAGGTTCGACGTTTAGATAGTTTCGTAAACCTGATTGAATTACTATTTTTTTGTTGCTTATTCTTTTTCCTCCTTTTCGTGGACAGCATCAAATTGAAACAAATAATAGCTTTGACTAAAAAGTATAAAATTCAATGAAAAATATGACAAAAGTAGAAAAATCTTATCGACGTAGATTAGCGACTTCACATAAACCCACAGAAAATAGTCTAACGGCGTAAAAACTGACAATTTTGTAGACCAATACACGGAATCTGAAAGGTGGAACAATGCAGCTACTAAACGTTTTCTGAATAATTCAATTGCAGCACGAGCTGTGTCCCCCCAGGAGCACATTAATATGTCTTAATAGAATCTCAGCATGAATATATGTGCCATCTGGGGGTAAAAGAAAGTCCAATCCCCTAAAGGCTAGCAGGAGCCATCTGGCCAACTTTCACTTTATTTCCACGGGAATCAGTAAGCCCCAGAGTTCAGCTTTTGCTGTTCTCTGGCTGTTTATTGAAGTTGGCCCTTTGAAAAGTATCGTGGTGGTTGTAGTTTCGCAGCCTTTTATGAGATGATTAAGGGGTCTGGATCATTCACTTTTGACCAAGAATGCGGGGTGAATGATTCGGATCCAGTGAGCATGCTATAACATGTATTCTGGACAAGCAGTTGGACAGTCTCCAACTCTTCAGCAAGGAGTGGGGGTGGCGGCCTGCTCTCGAATTTGTAACTAGGAATGACCTTTTGGATAGAGATATTCATCGACTTCTAAGAGCGTGGCTGCACGCAAACCCCCAAATTATTCAACAGTCACCTTTGCATCCATTAAAAGTGACAGTCTGATGGGCAATTTTTGTTAGGAGGAGTCATTGGACGTTACCTCTTTGAAAATGAAAACGGCGTAATGGTAACTGTGGGTAACAGTGGGGCAGCAATATTATGATATGATTGAAAACTTTTTAATGCCACAACTGCATGTCGTCGACTTGATTAACATGTGCTGCCATATCGCATACAGCCAGGTTTACAATGAAATTACTGCAACACCTCTTTCCACAACAAGTCATTTCAAGAAATGGTGATGCTGCTTGGCCTCCATGGTCGCCTGATTTGACTGCTCTTTTTTGTGGCGATATCTGAAAAGCAAAGTTTATGCAAACAAACCAGAAACGCTTAAGCAACTCAAACAAAATATTCGTGATGAAATTAATGAAAAACTGTGTGAAACGTTTCTGTAAGGCTAACAGTGGCGGACATTTATATGATATTGTATTCCATATAAACATTTTTCAATAGAATATCCATTCCCTTTCATGTAATCAAAAATTAGGTGCCCCTGTAGGCTAGTAGGTAGTGTACTATCTTGTCAGTATGGGGGTTGTGGGTTCGATTCCCAACCAAGACCTTGGTTTTTTTCACTACAAAAATAAAAATTGACTGTTGGTGGAGCTGCTCAGCGATGAAGGCATAGTTACTGGTCGCCGTTGCTGTCTATATACGGCAGTTAATTTCCCACTATCCTTCTACTTTCACCACCTGTTTCATCTCTTCTCTATCCCTTTCCTAAAGAATATAGCACGGAACTTGACTAAATAGGCATTGCTGCCTGAAGTGCTACTTCTCTTTAAAAAAAAAAAATAATTATAAACAAATACAGTAGTAAAGCTTCCCGACGGGCATTTGTGTGCTTTACATTTGGGTGATAAAACTGAAGTGTGTTTTAAGCCAATTTACTTGCTAACCTCAAATTTGCCCATCCTTATTAATGTGCCTTCGATTTTAAGTTATGAGTTAAATGAGCTATGGGAAAATTAACAAAAACGAAATTTAAAACAATTTTCTTCTTTATCTATTAAAAGAAAGTTAAACATTTTTGAAGTTTCTTTTAATAAAATATAAAAGTCAAAGATGAAATCTAGAAACCGGTTAACAAGGTATTTATGAGCATTTAAATTTAACGACAAAGCAACGCCGCCATATTTAAACAAAAAGTTCTTTTAAGATAAAACAAAAAAAAAATGATTTTTTTGGCATTTAAATAATAGAAAAGAAACAAATAAATAAATGGTTTTATTTTATATTTAATTTTTATTATTTTTTTTTTTTAGTGAAAAAAAGTTCAATAATCAACAGGCAAGTTGAGAGTGGTGGCATTACAAAACAGCACATTGCCAATGAATTGTTTATTGAATAAAAATGCATTTTTGTTGTTTTTATACTAAATCAAAATAAAAATAAAATAAAATAAATAAATAAATAAAAGAAATAATCAAACAAATTTGGCAAATAAAGTTTACAATGAAGTGACACGTTTTTTTTTTTTTGGTTGGTGATGCGTTCAATTCGTTGTACAGCAGCTATTAACACAAATGTTCAATTATTGTCTGTTTGTCTTTTAAAATATTTTTTTTTAATTTAAATTTAATACAAAGAGTTGTTTTTTGGTTTCTTTTCTAAATAAAAGTTCAACAAGAGTTTTTATTCTAAATTTAAAACAAGAGACAGAGAAGAAAAAAGGAAGAAAGGAAAAAAAAGACGATAAGTAACATTTATATGCAGCCATCAGTAGCCGAATCTTAGCATGTACCACCTCTAATGGAACAAAATAAAATTCAACAAAATAGAAAATGAAAACTAAACTGAAAATGCCAAAAATCTATTTAAAGATTGACTGTGGCCAGCCGTATTCATCTCGTCAGCATTATAATTCTAAACAACAAAAAAACAAAAAATAACACGAAAATTTGATTTTTTTTTCTCTTTCTTTTCTTTTATTTTAGAGCAATTTTCGAAATCAAATTTTAGAAAACATGTGCTATATCAACGCATAGCACACTTTGTCATTTTGAATATTTCCTTTGTCATTTATCAAGTGCTTTCCTCTAATTATTCTTTATATATTTCTGGGTTCTGAAGTTTTGCTCATTTTTAAACAAGTAAAATTTTGGGACAAATTCAAAGAAAATAACAAGAACAGACAGACACATTGTGTCAAGAATGTCTACGCTAAGAAATTAAAAAAAAATACAAATTAATTATTAGAAAAATTAATCATTAGAGGGAAAGATAATAGAAGGAAAATTTCTTTGAGCTAATAAATAGAAGAATTGATGGGGACAGTAATTTAAAATTTAAATCACCGAATCCACACAAGCTGTGAACTGAAGCTTTGTTCTACAGGTTGTCCGCCAGCTAGTTCGGACGGAAAATGTTTTCTTTTTTTTTATCTCAATAATTATTTATTGTATCTTCAAGAAAATGAACTAAGAATAATTATTAAAATCTTATATTCTAAAAAACAAGTTACATTAGTCCCGACCATGTCAGACCTAATCTTTTGGGTCAAAAAAAAAATTGTCATAACAAACAAATATTTCTAAGATGTGTCGTCTGTAGCATTGAGGATTAAAGCTGCGGTATCCCTCTTTTTTAATCGGCTATGTCCACTATAATCCAAGATATTGCGAGCAAGGGGGTTAGGATGGTCTTCAAGCTTCATTAAGTATTTGCCTGCGTATTTGATGATTTCTGTAGTCACCAGCGGTATGTCAAAATCGCACTGTATGTTTGAATTTCTGATGTACCATGGAGCGGAAGTTATCAACCGTAAAATTTTATTTAGCATACGTTGGCTTCTATCCACATTTGAAGCTGAGGCAGTGCCCCAAAGTTGGATTCCGTAAGACCATATTAGTTTCAAAATACTCTTGTAAATTAGATTACAATCTAGGCTAAGCTTCGAGTTCCTGCCAATAAGCCAATGTAGTTGTGTTAGCTTAAGTTTCATTTGTGTTAGCTTTGAGTCAATATGATGTTTCCATGTAAGGCGACGGTCAAGATGTATACCAAGATATCTCACATAAGTATGGTGTGGAACAATCTGATTATTGAATCGAACGGGTGAACAATTATCTCTTCGCAGGGTGAAGGTCACATGAATGCACTTTTGAACGTTCACTTAAATTCTCCATAATTTTAACCACAACTCTAACTGAGTTATATGTTGAAGATTTATGGATGCTTGATGGGAGTTTTCATGCGAACTTAGACACGCTGTATCATCAGCAAACGTAGAAGTGTGGACGGAAAATGGCAATATTATTTTATTTAATGTTGGCAATTATGTGTGGAATACAATATCAGCTTAATGTCTGCCAAATGCAAGCCCTTTTGAGCACAGTTTTCTTTTTATTCTCACACATTTCACGCGTTATTTCATTAATTTAATCACGAATATTTTGTTTGAGTTACTCAAGCATCTCCGGTTTGTTTGCATTAACCTTGCTTTTCAAATATCCCCACAAAAAGAAGTCAGAAGCAGTCAAATCAGGCTACCACGGATGCCAATCAACATCACTTGCTGTGGTATGAGAACTCCCAGTAATTCCATTGTAATCCTGACTGTACGCGATGTAGCGTACAGTCGAAAGCATGCAGCTGTTGCGTTAAAAAAATTTCAATCATATCACAATATCGCTCCCCATTCACAGTCACCATTACGAGAGTTTTATTTTCAAAGAAGTTAACGTCCCATGATTCCTCCTGCCCAAAGAAGTAGGGTGATTCCTCCTGACTAAATTGCATAACAGACTGTCACTCTTAATGGATGCAAAGGTGACTGTTGAATAATTTTAAGGTTTCGCATTCTCCAGAGCCGGTTATCCTATTTGTTCACATTATCCATTCAAATGAAAATGTGCCTTATATGGAAACAAATGGAAATCCATGTGGAAAATTGATCTTTGAAGATCAAAACCTGAGCACGGCATCGAATTGAGGTTGATGGATTGTTTTGAACACTTTCTTGAGCAGCAGTAATGTTTTAAGCCGATCTTGCAGTGTGTTCTGGTCCATGCTTGTGCCTCATCACCTACAGACCCTCTTTCTTTAACATCATTCATTCACTACACGATAAATAGTGCGTTTTGTTGGCACGTGGTTTCTCCCAAAAATTTCACGTAACTTTCTCATCGTCACAGTAATCGATGATTGATTTTGTTAAAATGTTTTAACGAATAAAAAAAGTTGATTAATCGAATATTTTTCCACAATAAATTTGCCACGTGTCTACTTTAATAAAAAACGTAAGAAATTACTTTCTAATATCCAACTTTATTAACTCACATCTGTTTAATTTTGTTTATGACACTGTCAAACAACACATACTCTACTATTATGCACAAACAACCTCTGTGTTCAATGCTTAATATTGTCATACCACCCGAAACTGATATTTTTATTTGTAGGCGAGTTTAATCGTCTCGCTTGTTTTAAAATGAAAAAGTCTAGCAACTTATTTTATTTGTTTTTTCCTGGTTGTAATAATATGTAGTTGCAGCTATTGGTTGAATCAAAAGAATGATCCAATTAAAGCTTTAATTGTAGGTATACAAATTAATAATGTTGAATTTTTTTTCTTAAAAATGCATTTATTTAATCACAAAATGGACAATAACTGTACTGTGGAAACAACTTGCTCGAAACTGAAATTTCTATCTGTGGACGAGTTTAATCGTCTCGTTTGCTTTAAAATGAAAAAGTCTAGCAACTTATTTTATTTGTTTTTTCTTGCTTGTGTTACTGTAGTTGTAGCTATTGGTTAAGTCAAAAGAATGATGCAATTAAAGCTTTAGTTGTAGGTATACATGTTGAATTTTTTTTTCTTAAAAAATGCATTTATATAATCACGAAATGTACAACAACTGTACTGTGGAAACAACTTCTGTGTTCGATGTTTTGTTTAAACTTGTCATATTGCTCGAAACTGAAATTTCTATCTGTAGACGAGTTTAATCGTCTCGATTATTTTAAAATGAAAAAGTCTGGCAAATTATTTTTTTTTCTTGCTTCTATTAATGTAATTCTAGATGTGGTCCCATCAAACTAATGATGCAACTAGAGTTTTAATAACAGGTATACCAGTTAATAATGTCGATTTTTTTATTTTGAAAAAATGTATTCAATTAATAAAGAATTGGGTCGATATATTATTCAAAATATTATCCACTTAGGCACCACTTTTTCCCATCTTTCTGATAGTACATTGATTTTGAGCTAAAAATAACTGCTGCGGTTTTAAGGTAAGGTATGAGACAAGCTAATTTCTTTTACTCTATTCTACAGTGAAGCCTAGTCCAGTAAGGTTGTTCTCCACAGATCAAACGGAATGATCGTCAGAAGGAGCAAGTTTAAGGCTATAAGGCGACTCAACCGAAACTTTCCATTTCCTGTTTTCCAAAAAGCTTTGACCTGTCTTACAACATGTGACCGAGCGTTGTCATTATGGAAGATTATGGCTTCGTGTCATTTCAAATATTCTGGTCATGTTTCGTTGATTGCTCTCTTCAAACGAACAAATTGTCTTCGGTATACTTCTCTTGTGATGGTCTAAGCCAATTTCAACAGCTTATAGCACAAAACACCCTTCTGATAGTATCGTCATGGATACTCATCTTCGCCTTTTATTTGGTTGGTTGGCCAGACTTACGTTTGCGGTTATCGAAATGTACTCATTTTTTTCTCACCAGTAACAACACAATGGAAAAGCTACTGCCTTTCACCATCTCTCGTCTTTAACTCATATGGGACTTAATTTCCTTGCTTTTGAATAAATCCCAATACTTTTAAACGTAGAGAAATGACTTGATGTGTAATTTTAATGGTAATGCGAGCTCTTCTTTCGTTTGACAACTATCTTCAACAAATAATGCTTCCAATTCCTCAGCTTCAAACTTTTTCGACTGACAATGCCTTTTCTTGTCATCTAAGCCGAAATCACCACTTTTGAATTGCGCAAACCATCGTTGACAAGTTTTTTTGATTTGGTGCATGTTGACCATAAGCTTCTACCAACAATCGATAACTATTAGTAGCGGTTTGCTTTAAATGAAAAAAAGTTGCCAGACTTCCCCTTAAAATATGTTTTTTAGGCACAAAATTCGACATTATTATAGCGACTGATAAAAACGCGTGTTTACATTATGAAGCTATTAAATGCTGAATTAGGTTAAGTGTTTCAGCATGAGTGACTGACGCCAAATGAATGCTTGCAAATGTGGGCAAATTAACTCCAAAACAAGATTGCCCTTTAATTATGATTTTCATAAGCGAATTTTGTTTTACCGCGAAGCTTTCTTTTGTGTGAAGGGATGGATATGTGAATAAACAAAACTGTCGTATTAGAAGTGATGACGATTTCAAATGTATGTTGAGTCGTCGTTACATCAAGAACAACTGACAATTTGATGTGCTTTATATGGTGGGTTGGTTGATAACATTGGTGCGCATTTGTTTAAAAACGATATTGATTAGAAGGTTGCGGTCAATGCTATGGAGTCATGATCACTGATTTTTTCGTTCTTCCATTAAACAGCCATGATGTGCCGAAGCTGTGACCTCCTGTGATTTGAGAGATTAAACGCCGCTAGACTATTTTCTGTGGAGTCGCTACTCTATGTTAATAAATGATGTGATAAATGAAATGATTAATCACTTGGGAAATAGTCGATTTTTTATGGCCACAAATTTTGGAAAAAGTCATCGAAAACTTAACCCCTCCAAATTAGACTGAATCCGAGCCATTGCGATCATATGTCCGAAATCATATTTAAATTCAAAAGATAATTTTTTGGTTTTATAAAGGATTATCTTTCGAATAAAGTAAATTTCATGGCAGTCTGGGGGTTGTGGGTTCGATTCCCAACGAAGACCTTGGTTTTTTTTTCACTACAAAAATAAAAATTGACTGTCGGTGGGGCTGCTCAGCGATGAAGGCATAGTCACTGGTCGCTGTGCTGTCTTATATGGCAGTTAATTTCCGACTATTCTTCTACTTTCATCATTTCTTCTCTAACCCTTTCCTAAAGAAGGTAACACGGTACTTGACTAAATAGGCATTGATGCCTGAAGTGCTACTTCTCTTAAAAAAAAAAAAAAAAACTATTTAAAAATTCATCTTTGTTTTATTCCATTTGAGAGTTCTATACCTCTATAAAAATACCCTTTATTTAATTCATTTACATGAAGGGTATTTTCAATTTTTTCATCTCCTCTATGACTTTGAAAATTATACTTGAATTAATAACTTTTGTATAACAACAAAATTAACATCGATTCAAAGCCACTAGTAATGACATGAGAAGAAAAATTATTATTTCATTAATTTTCAATCAACGATTTTTCAATTCAACTCATTTATTATCATCCATCATACAACGTTATATTTCATAATTTAAATGTAAAATTAATAATATTTTAGTTTTATTTTTAGTTTATTAACTTCATAGTATAATTTCTTAGGTTATCTGAAATGTAAACGAGTGCGTATGCACTTATGTTAGCCATTTTGTAGCATTTAATTCACTTGTATGTTTTTTTATTTATTTTCTTTCTTTCTTTGTTTCACTGTCCTGATAAAATATTTTCGGAAAATTTTGTTGCGTTTTTCTTTTCTGTCGATCGCCATTATAACCGGCAACGAAAAAAATTCACTTCATACAAGACGCATAAATTTTCGTTATAAAAATAATTTCATTTTTATTATTCTTTTACTATTTCAAAAATATAAAATATTTTAATTTAATTATGATGTACGCAATTTATATATATTTTTTTTGTGATATTTTTCTTTTATGTGACAAAATTTTTGTCGTTATAATTTCTCGACCGGCAAGAAATTTAGAAAAATAATCTTAGAAAAAACGAAACTAACAAAAAAAAATATTTAAAAATATATATGTAGATATATATATTTCGTATATGTATATATTATATAGAGAACTTATACGAGGGCTGTTCCAAATGTTTCTGTTCAAAAATATAAATAAAGTGTGGTTTTCAAAACAAATTTAAATTGAAGATAATGCTCGTATTGTTGAAATCTTGAGAGAAATTTATTGTGAAGTGCACAGTGGGGGATTTAATAAAAAATAATTCTATAGGGACTACAAAGACTAACACATGTCCGCTCAAATTTCACATGACCATAGTGTAAGTATGTAGTATTTTAATTTTTAACGCGGGGCAATGACGCACATACAGACACTTTCAGAGAAGCCCTTCATGAGTTGTGAAAAAAATTCATTCGTTACTAATGTTTATTTTACGATCCATTATGAGGGCTGCTATTTATATTTGTGACCTAAGGATGAAAGCACAAGCATTTAAAGACAAAGTCTGTTTTATTGTTTTTCAAAATATTCTCCATGAAGATTTACACACTTTTGCATGCGTTGGAACCAATTTTCAAAGCACTTTTTTCACTCCGATTTAGGAAATTCTAAAACATGGGTTTTGAATGCAGAAACTGCTTCTTCAGGTGAAGGAAACCGTTGTCCACGTAGTTTTTTCTTGATGTTCGGAAACAAAAAGAAGTCACTATGTGCCAAGTCAGGGCTGTAAGACGGATGACTCATCAATTCAATGTTTTGCCCTGTCAAAAACTCCATTGTTTCAGCCGATCGGCGACAGCTCGCATTGTCGTGATGAAGAATGATGCGTCTTTTCTTTGACTTTTTCCGAAGTTTCTCAAAGACTTCTGGCAAACAAATAGTGGTGTACCATGCCGAATTAACCGTCTTACGTTGCTCTAATGGCACAGTCGCCACATGACCGGTAATGCCGAAGAAACAGGCAACCATTTGCTTTAATGTGCATCTTCCACGAACAACTTTGGTGGGATTTCGCTCGTCTTGAAAGACCCATGCGGTGGATTGCTGTTTTGTTTCAGGATCATATGAGTATATCCATGATTCTCCACCTGTGCAGATATTATAAACTGCTTCTGATGCACCTTGAGCGAATTTCTGCAACATTTTCTTGCACCAATCAACACGAGCATCCTTTTGTGCGTTTGTCAGGTTATGCCGTATCCAACGTGAACAAACCTTTTTCACATGCAAATGTTCATGCAAGATCTTATTGATGCTTGTCATACTAATTCCTAAAGGTGCATCAATATCGCGATATGTTACATGACGATCATGCTTTATCAGCTCATGCACAGCTGCGATGTTTTCTGGCACAACAACCGTTGCTGGACGACTTTCACGGAATTCGTCCTGGAGTGATTGTCGGCCACGACTGAATTCGTTATACCAGTTTTTAATGGTGCTGCTTCATTACCATATAAAGAATTAAGTTCATCTGGGCACTGTTATCGTGTCAGGCCACGTCGAAAGTTATGAAAAATTATTGCACGAAAATGTTCACGAGTTATTTCCATTTTCTCCTAAGATCACTTTTTCAACCTGCTATCACTAACACTAACAATAATAAAATGACAAAATGTTTTGGTTGAGGTTATGTTTAACAAAGTATAGGTTCACTGGAAACATCAGCTGGTGCCTAGCAACAGTCAACGTTACCAGGCCAGAAATATAAATAGCAGCCCTCGTATTAAAAATTTATTTCATGGCGACTGCTTCAGATGATCTAACTCTAAAAAAATCCTGTACACATTTGCATATATTTAAAACCGTTAAAGGTTTTTAAATTATTTTCACTTTCAAATTTAAAATTTTGTTTCAAGTTGATTTTCAATTACCATAATTTAAAAGAATCAAATGTTAAATATCTTTTTCTCTACAAGTCTACAATTAAAGCATTTGATATTCTTGCCATTTTTGGTGGTAATAGACAAAGTGATTATTTTTAAGTTATTCGAAAAAAATATTAAAAAATTATAGGGAGTAAATATTTTCCTGGAAGCTATTTCTGTATACAAATTTTTATACAGGGTGTCCGCCGGGAACATATACTACTTTGTTTGTTTATAATTTTTTAATTAAATGAAAGAGAATGGATCTTATACTGATGTTTTATTCAATGTCGGTAATTATGTATGGAATACTAATATTCGATAAATGTCCACCTCTGTTAACCTCACAAATGTGACCCCTTTTGAACACATTACATTCTCACACATTTCACGCGGTATTTCATTAATTTCATTACGAATATTTTGTTTGAGTTGCTCACGCGTTTCTGGTTTGTTTGCATAAGCCTGGCTTTTCGGATATCCCAACAAAAAGAAAACCAAGGAAGTCAAATCAGGTGACCGTGGAGACCAATCAACACCACCATTTCTTAAAATAACTTGTTGTGGAAAAAGGTCTCACAATAATTTCACCGATGTGGCACCGTCTTGTAATACCACCTGTTAATCATACCCAAAACATGCAGTTGTGGTGTTAGAAGGTTTTCAATTATATCACGATGTGGCTCCCCATTCACAGTTACCATTACGCCGTTTTCATTTTCAAAGAAGTAAGGTTCAATAATGTCTGACCATATTACACACTAGACTGTCACTTGTATAATGGATGCAAAGATGACTGTTGAATAATTTGACGGTTTCGCATTCCCTAGAACCGACTATTCCATTTATTCACATTATCCACTCAAATGAAAATGTGCCTTGTCACTCATTATGTTTTTTTCATGAAAATCGGAATTATCTGGGCGAGCTGTAGCATCTTATTGGCGTATATACGGCGGCGTAAATTGTTCTGTGGAAGAAGGTCTTGTGTCAACTGAATTTTATATGGAATCAAGTACAAATCCTTGTAAAAAATTGTGGCCAAAAATGTTCTTGGAAGACCAAGCTCCTGAGCATGGCGTCGAAAAAAGGTTGATGGATTGTTTTGAACACTTTCGTGAGCAGCAGTAATGTTTTTAGCTGATCTTGGAGTACGTTGTGGTCTATGCCCAGGCCTACCAACTACAGATTCTCTTTCTTTGAAATCATTCACTACACGATAAATAGTGACTTTTGTTGACACGTCGTTTCTCCCGAAAATTTCACCTAACTTTCTCATCGTCCCAGTAATCGATGATTGAGCTTGATAAAATGTTTTAACGATTAAAACATGGTTTATCGAGTATTTTACCATAATAAATTTGCCACTTGTCTACTTCACGACTGCCAAATATGAACTGTCTAGACTAATGTTTACAAAAAAAGACGGCAAAACAAAGTAGTATACCTTCATATATCACCACATATATCAACATATAGAAAAAAATAATTCATTAATTTTCTGCCAGAAACAAAGTCTTGGAAAATATATCCGCTGCTTTTATGAAATGAGTAAAAAAAGATGAAATTTTTTTTGGAATTTTTTTTAACTTTTATGGGAATTGTGGGAATGGGTTTAAAAACAACATGCAACAACTTTTTTGTACAACAAAAAATTTATTTTTGCTATATTTAAAATTTTTTTTAAGAATTATAAAATTTTTTTTAATTACATATTTCAACATTTTGCTATAATCACTTTATTGGGATTTTTAAAACTTTTCTGGGAATTAAAGGATTATCTTTAAGAAAAAACAACTTTGGTAAAAAAAAACTCACGATTCGTATATTTTTAACTTTTCTGGCAGTTGTAGGATTTATTTTAAAATACCTATGACTTTGTGTAGAAATCCCATTTTTGGGATTTTTTGAAAATTTCTAGGAATTGGGAAATTTCTTTTAAAAACCTATCTACACTCTTTTGTGCCTTCTTATTGCTTATGAAAATGTTTTATATGTAACATAATTGTAGTTCTATCTAGGTTTGGCTAACATTTTTTTAATTATCTTTTTGTAATCCAAAGCTCGCAATGAAAGCGATGTTTTAAATTTAGAAAGGTAAAATAAAAAGTTTCTTAAGATGCTTTCTCTTCTATATATTTATCTATTTGAAGTAGTATGTCTTCTATTTTGCCAACAAATTAAAAAGACAGGCGTTTGAGAAAATCTCCTTAACATCAAGTGTGATTAGTAATTTAAAATGAAGATCACATAAAATCTAAAGCTTTTCATTACGCATTTTCTTTATTCATCATCATATGTTTTTTGCAATAAGTTTAAATTTTAGTATATATAATTTTATGTTCATTTATAAACAAAAACGATTAAAAAGTGATTAATAAAAATTTCATAATAGGAGGATAAAAGGTTCTTCGAAAATTCCAAAAAATTAAATTTTATTCACGAGTCCCGAAACCGAAACTTGAAGCTATTCAAGGGAGTTTTATAAAAATGTTTGGGAATTTTGAGAAGTCTCCGGTGCTTGCTTTGAAGACATATTTTCTTTTAGATGGTCACAGTTCCAAAATAATTCGTCTGCTGACAATCCAACTGGGGCATTACGGTAGTAAATTTTGCAAAGCCCGTCTATTTAAATACCCAAATATTCATCGAGTGTATAACAAACTAGTAATTCTCTATAATTGTAAACTTCTTCATGTCTAAATTGTAGATAATCATTTTAATCTGTGATTTCCAGGATTATAAAATTAGTTCATTTGGTGATATTTTTGTATTTTTAGTATTTTTGACCGAATGAGAGTTGCAAGACCAAATACGAGAATATTTTATATAATTGCTTAAGCATAACACCAATAACCTTTAATTTTCTATCATCATTTGTCGGCGTTTTTCCTACATTAAATATAATTTGATAGATGCCGATTAAGATTAAGCAAGCTTGCATAAAAAAATTTTGAAAATATTTAAGAAATTTCCATCTTGAGAATTATGGATTTCAAAAACTTACAACGGACCAGTTGTCAACACTTCAGTAAGAACAATACAAATGAGACGTTGTACAAAATGAAAGTTCAACATTTTTAAAACAGAAGCTATAAAAGGAGCCATCGACCGAAGACAAGGTCAGGATTTTTATATTTTTCTGGGGACTTTTTTCCGAATGGGGATGCAGTCAATAGAAAATATCGTGCAAACTTCTAGCAATGTTTTTAGTATAAAAACAAAATTAAGAGAAGGAACAAGTTTTCTATATGCAAATGATATTATCTAGTGTTTTTATAGAGGTAAAGAACTTTAAGCTGGCAACACTTTATTAACTGGTGGCCATTTTGTCAGCTGTCAAGTGATTTATATTATGTTTGGTATGGTATTTAAACTGATGCCTGAACAACGCTTCTAAATTGTAGAAATTGGACCGGCCGAAAGCCAGATTGCTGTTGATCCCGATTTTCATAAGCGACATTTGCTTAGCGATTAAAATCACTTTTATTTGAATGATTGCTTTAATAAAAAAGTGTATGTTACATCCAGAATAGCTGAGTGTTTGATATGCTTTATCATTGGTCCGTACTTCTTTAAAAACTATGCTGGGCTAAACATTGCAGTCAACGGTGGCCGCTATTGAGCCATGAACTCTTTTCGTTCCTCAATTGAACAACTACGATGGCAGGAGCTGTGGCGCAACATTTCACACACCTCGTGCTACAATTGATTTATTGAAGGCAAAGTTTGATAACCGCATTGTTGCATATTTCACAGACGTAAATTAAGCTCCAAGGTCATTCTATTTAACGCAACAAGATAGTTTTCTGTGTCAATATGTGAAGTCGCTAGTCTACAACCATAAGTCCGAAGCGACGTAGAGGACAACATTTGTCATGCTATAGCGAATATACGGCCAAAAAAAGTCATCGAATCTTGGACTTCCAGATTAGTCTAGGTCTGAAACAGAAATTTGTTTTTCAATTGTGGCAACACCATCAACATGATACGTTTTGACATTTAGTTTTTTGACGTAATCGTAGTGGGTGAATTGGCAATTGTTACAATGAATTTAATTTCTGTTAAAATTACATTTCATAAAATTCGTGACATTTTCGAACTACATAATCGTCTTTCTAAAACCGCTATAAAGAATTTGATCGTTAAATTGAGTCGACAGGCTCGATACAAAATGTGCAAACACCAACACGTATTCGACCGAGTCGTTCAACTGAAAACATCGCAGCTGTGAGCCACAGTTTTGAAACAGATTGAAATTTGTCAATTCCTCGACATACTCAACAATTGCGGTTATCCAAACTTACGTGATAAGATTTACATCTGTACCTGGCTATGGAGCCTTAATCAGATGGTGGTCAAATCACTGGGAATAAAAAGCAGTCATCCACGCCCTAGGAAGCCGAAGACTAATTTTAGCAACAGGTCTTTCCTAGTTGCAACTTTGATGATTCCAGAGCAGGGCTGCAAACCACCACTCCTTGTTGAAGAACTGGAGACTTTCCAACTCCTGTCCAGAACACATGTCTAGCATGCTCACTGGACTGGATCATTCACCTGTGGCTGTTATTATTGGCCACCATAATCATTCATGCTTGGGGCCGCGAAAACACAACCACCACGATACCCCCATTTAGGTCCCAACTTCAGTAATCAGTCAGAGAACCAGCTAAATGCCTAAAGAGACAAATAGCGGAAACTCTGCAGGCTAGTAATTTCCGTGGAAATAACGTGGAGTTTCCAGTTTACCCCTGCTGCCTGCAGGGAACTGGACTCCCTTTTTCCCCCAGTTGCACAGGTCTAGATAGTCAAGTATTCTATAAAGACCGATAAATGTGGCCCCGGGGGGGGAGGGTTATCCAAACTTACATTGTATGATTTGATTTACATCCGCACCTGGCTATGTACCCTTTATCAGATGGTGGTCAAGCCACTATGTATAATTTGGAACGTTATACACGTACTAGAAAGCCGAAGCTATAATTCTATGCAACAGAACTTTCTAGTTGCAACTTCGATGGTTCCAGAGCAGGGCTGCAAATCATCACTCCTTGCTTAAGAGTTGGAGACTTTCCAACTCCTGTCCAGAACACACGTCTAGCATGCTCACTGAACTGGATCATTCATCTAGCGTGTCATTAACGGCGAAATGATCCTGGCCACCATAATAACCACTATACTGTTAAGGGGCCGCAAGACCACAACCACCACGATACTCCCATATAGGGGCCAACCTCAATGATCAGTCAGAGAACTATTAAATGTCTAAAGAGACAAATAATGAACTCTGCGAGCTTACTGATTCCCGTGGAAATAAAGTGGAGTTTCCAGTTGTACCCCTGCTGACTTCAGGGGACTGGGCTCCCTTTTTCCCCCAGTTGCACTGTGACTAGATAGTCGAAGTTCTATAAAGACCATATATATGTGCCCCCGGGGGGTATCCAAACTTTCCAACCACATGGCGAATTTTGTGTAAGGATTTCACCTTTGAAACCTAACAAAGTGCAGGAATTGAAAACAACCGACCATTTACATCGCCGTAGATTCGCTCAATTCATTTTTCTGAAAAAATCATTTTTTCAGACGAAGGCCATTTTCACTTGTCAGGGTATGTCAACAAGCATTTGTGCTTCCGAAAATCCTACAGCGATAATTGAGAAGCCTTTGCATGCTCAACGTGTCACTGTATCGTGCGCTATCTGGTCTGGAAACATGATTGGGCCTTTTTTTGGGAAAAGCAGGCTGGAAATACGGTAACGGTCAGTGCCACATGTCACACAGCCAATGTAACGATTGATTTATTGCAAATCAAATTTCCCGAACGCATTATTTCAGGACAATAAGCAGTTAAATGAGCAGCCAGATCGTGTTATTTAACACCACTGGACTATTTTTTGTGGGGCTATGTTAAGGACAGAGTCTATACGCAATCAATCGAATTGAATTAAGCCTTCAAAATCCGTGATATGATTAATGAAATAGGACCGCAATTTTGCCAAAAGGTGACTAAAAACTTTGATGAAAGAATCGACATCTGTCAGTGTGGTCAGATATCATTACTCAGTCATAATTGCCGAACTTTTCTCTTCGTAAAACAATAAAAACTTGAATCATCTTAATCAAAATTTTTTATTTTATTTTTATTTTAGAAAACAAACTTCTTGTTGAAGAACTCTTTATTTCGAATAAAGTAAATTTCATGTCAGTATAAAAAAATTCCTCTTCGTTTTATTCCATTTCGAAGGTTTATACCTCTATAAAACACACCCTTTATGCTTTAGTTTCTCAAGGCAAATTTGGATTAACTAGGATTTAATTTTTTTTTAAGAAAATGTATCGAAACAATGTTGAAGAACATGCTGACAACAATCTTTTTATTGTGTTAGGAAAATTAGAAGTATTTAACACTGCCCTCGTAAATTCTAACTTCATAAGCATAAGAATATGCGAAAGCAAATGTGTTCTAATTTTTATAAAAATTTCATTTTTGTTTCATTTGGTTTTTATAATTTTTTTTTTTTTATAATTTTTTGTTCTTTCTTCAAAACAAAAAAAAAAAAACAAACAACAAAAAATAACGTGCCTCATGGCATCGAAAAATTTTTCCGAAAATAAATTAATAGAAAATTGTCTTGCACATATCATTTCGTTTATATACTCGCATTAGATTAGTTTTCATTTTAAATATATAATTTTTTTATTACATTTAGGAAGCTCATGAATAAAAATAAGTTTTCGTTTTCATTTCACTTTTCACACATTTTGTGACTGATTTCCTTCTTTTATGTGTGTAGAGTTTGAATGTGGAGAAAATATAAAAAATTAAATATAAAAAACATTTCGTTTTATTTCTATTTAAGGGCGATGATATTTGTCTATAAGTAAAATGTGTGAAAATAATTATATTTTTATCTTTAATAACCAAAGTCCATTTAAACTGACGATTGATTTGTAACTTAGAAAGTGTCATCAAAATTATCTTAATCAAAAAATAAACAAAATATGTTAATTGATTTATCTTGACTGTGGAGTTTTAATTATTTTTTTTTTTTTATTAAATAAAAAGTTTTTGAACAAGAAGTTTGTTTTCTAAAATAAAATAAAACAAACAATTTAGATTAAGATAATTCAAATTTGTATTGTTTTACGAAGAGAAAAAGTCGGTAATTATGAATGGAAAATGATATCTGGCAAATGTCCACCACGATAACGCTGACAGATGTCGATTCTTTCATTAAAGTCATTAATCACTTTTTGGCAAAATGGCTTTAAGGCTGAAATCGATTCGATTGTCTCAGTATAGACTCTGTCCTTAACAATACCCCATAAAAAATAATCCAGTGGTGTTGTCACACGATCTGTCTGGCCACTTAACTGCTGATTGTCGTAAAATTATGTGATCGGGAAATTCGGTTTGTAATCAACTGATCGTTTCATTGGCAGTGTGATATGTGGCAACGTCCTGTTGAGACCACATGTCTGAGATATCCTCGCGGTGAATAATAGACCAAAATTGAGTTTTTACCATCACGCAATAGACTTCTCTCAGGGACTCATTGATATACCTTGATGGTATCTCACCATCAAGATATGTGTCATCTGGAGGTAAAAGGGAGTCCAATGCCCTAAAGGCTAGCAGCAGCCAAGTGGACAACTTCCACTTTATTACCACGGGAATCAGTAAGCCCCAGACTTCAGCTTTTGCTGTTCTCTGACTGATTATTAAGGTTGGCCCTTCGGGGAGTATTGTGGTGCCTGTGGTTTCGCAGGCCCTCATAAAATGATTAAGGGGGCCAGGATCATCCCACTTTTAACCAAGAACACATGGTGAATGATCCGGATTCAGTGTCATGTGTTCTGGACCAGAAGTTGGACGTCTCCAACTTTTCAGCAAGGCGGCCTGCCTCGGGCCCCCGAAATTGCCACTAAGAATAACCTGTTAGATGGTATTATGCTGCGGCTTCCTAGGACGTAGGTGCACGCTACATATCACCCAAAGTGGTTCGGTCCAACATCAGATACGACCTCGCGGTTGGTGCTGATGTAATCCTTATCACGAAATCCTGCAATAGCGTAATCCATTGACCGTTACCGCATTTCCAGCCTTAACTTCGAAAAAAACGGCAAAATCACGCCTTCAAACTACAAAGTGCACCATACAGTGACACCTTGAACATGAAAAAACTTTTCAATAATCACTCTAGGATTTTCAGAAGCCCAATAGCGGCAATTTTGCTTGTTGACATATCCTGTCAAATGAATATGAGGTTCGTCTGGAAAAAATGGATTTTTTAGTAAAACCAGCCAAATCTTTACGCAAAGTTCGCCAAGCGGTGGTTTTGCATAACGCCAATTGTTGAGAACATCGAGGAATTGACAAATTTGGATCTGCTTCAACAGTGTGGCTTACAGCTACGATATTTTCAATTGCATGATCCGGTTGCATGCTTTGTATTAAGCCCATCGATTCAAATTTAACGACTAAAATCTTACTAGCGGTCTCAGAAGGACGATCATGTTGTCTGAAAATATTACGAATTTTACGAATTTTAACTTTAACAGAGATGCGATTTTCGTGTGAGATTGAATTCATTGTAACAATCCCTCTACTATGAATAAGTCAAAAAACTAAATGTCAAAACTATCATGTTGTGGGTGTTGTCACAATTAAAAAACTAACTTCTTGTTGAAAACCTTCTTGTTGAAAAATCGTGTTAAGACCAAAGAATTTATCCGAAACTCAAGATGGCAAATAAGCCGAAAAAGCGCAATATTTTAAATAATTTATTTTTACACTTGACCATGTGTTTTAGATAAAAAAACACAGCTTAATTAGCTGTTATTTCCACCACTAGAAAGTGTGATGTGTATCAGCAGAATAAAAAGGAAACTCAACTGACTCATAGCGAGCTTACTCACTGGCAAGATTGTTAAACACACCATCACAAGTCATGAGTTCAAGTCCCAGTAGCAGATTAGAAGACAAAAAAATGTTTTCTTAGAGATTTGTATGATTTGTCAAATTAAGTGACCGTGGAGACCAATCAACATCACCATCACTTGTTGTGGTAAAAGGTCTCGTAGTAAGAAAAGAACATTGAAGATTGCAAACAGCCGAAACCGGTTTGTTCACAAACCAAATTTGACGAGGGTCAACGGAAAACCGTAGCCAAATAAAAGTAATTTTAGCCCCGTAAATTTAGCACGTCTCGTAGTAAATTCATTGTAATCCTGGCTATATGCGATGTGGCACCGTCTTGTTGTTACCTCATGTTAATCAAGCCCAAAGCAAGCAGTTGTGGTGTTAAAAAGTTTTCAATCACATCACGATATCGCCCCTAATTCTCAGTTACTGATACGCCATTTTCATTTTCAAAGAAGTAACGTGTCATAATTCCTCCTGACCAAATTGCACACCAGACTGTTACTTTTAATAGATGCAAAGGTGACTGTTGAATAATTTGAGGGTTTTCCATTCCCCAGAACCGACTCTGCTGTTTATTCACATTATCCACTCAAATGAAGATATGCCTCGTCACTCATTATGATTTTGTCATCAAAATCGGGGTTGTCATGGGCGAGCCGTAACATCCTATTGGCATATGAAAGGCGGCGTAAATTGTCTTGTGGAAGAAGCTATTGTGTCAACTGAATCTTATGTGGAAACAAATGCAAATCCTTGTACAAAATTGTGGCCAAAGTTGTTCTTTAAGGATCAAGCTGTTGAGCACGGCAGCGAATTGTGGTTGATGGATTGTTTTGAACACTTTCTTAAGCAACAGTAATGTTTTCAACCGATTTTGCAGTACTTTGTGGGCCTCTCATCTAAAGACTATCTTTCTTTGAATTCATTCACTACACACGTTTTGTGGTCACGTTGTTTCTTCCAAAAATTTCACATAAATAAAATGTTTTAACGATTAAAACACGTTGATTTATCGAATATTTTTCCATAATTAATTTGCCGCGTGTCTACTTCACACGACTGCCAAATATGAAATGTCGAGACTAATGTGCCCCTGTAGGCTAATAGGTAGTGTACTAGACTTGGGGTTGTGGGTTCGATTCCCAACAAAGGCCTTGGTTTTTTTCACTACTCAGTGATGAAGGCATTATAACTAGTCACTTATACGACAGTTAATTTCCGTAACTATCCTTCTACTGTCACCATCTCTTCTCTATCCCTTTCCTTAAAAAATGTAGCACGGTACATGACTAACAAAACGTTGTTGCCTGAAGTGCTACTACTCTTTTAAAAAAAAATTTATAAACATGGCCGCAAAACAAAGTAGTATACCTTCCCGGCGGACACCCTGCACTTGTTTCTGTTTTTCAAGGAAGGGTTGTATTATTCTAAAAGTTAAGAATATGTAAATTTTTACTTAAACCTCTCTAATTTATTTAAGGGCTATGAAGCTAGTGCGTGGCTGCTTCTGATAATAGTTTTTAAAAAAATTTAATTAATATTCGAAATTGTTTTAAAAAAATGAAAGCGCTTTGAAATTGAATATGCTAAAATTTATTTTGATAGCTTGTCGTTAGCTAGAAGCCATTTTTTCATCAAAGCAGCATATCGTTATACACAACAACAACAATAACAACAACAACCCATCCCAAAATATGTATTCATATTCATAAATTCATAAAATAAAGTGAAAAAGATATGCAAAAATCAAAGAAAACCGAAATTTTAATTGACCACAAATCCATACATTCATTTATTGACATTTTCACTAAATCGCTATTTTTTTTAAATTTTTTCTTAAAACTTAAAATTTCAAAAATATGAAAAGAGTTCGTTTAGAGATTCTTTCAGGTTAATTAACTTTTAATAACTATTGGAATTTTTTAACTTTTCTAAGACATTCCATGTGATTTTAAGCCATGTTTTTTAAGTCAAGTTAACAGTCAGTCTTTAATGAAAATCGACCAGCATGTGAATGATGTTCATAATGATGACGATGATAATGATGATGATGATGTTGATGTTTTGTTTTTATTTTTCTATTTTTGTTTTTGGTTGAAGTGAAAGTTTTCTTTTTAGCCAGTCTGGCTTTTGGTTGTTAGTGTCGGTGATTTGTTTTATATATTTTATCACATTCTCCATCTATATTCCAATATTCGTTGAAATCATAGTATAGTTTTATTTTACTTTTCATTAAACAATAAAAAACTTTAAAAAAAAAAGTATGTGGTCAACCTGGTGCAAGCCAACAAATAAGTAACAAGAAATAACTCTTTTAACATTTCTTTGTACGGGCATCAAAATGCATTTTATTTATTGTATCTTCAGGCAACACCTTGCAATGAATGTGATACTCACACACACACATACACAGGTATGTTTGTATTTAAATTATTTGACAACAACTTGATAATTTTATTTTTAATTTTTTTTCTTTTTTACTTGCACCTGATTTAAACGAGTTTGAATGGCATTTGAAAGAAACAATTGATTTGATTTAACTTAAATCCTAGCTTAAATTATTTTTATTCCTTTCTTAGAAGAAAAGCCAAGTTAACTCGAATAGTGTAACTGATGAAAAACCAACAACACAATTTATAAACTTATTAAAAACAAAAAATTTAAAATTGTTGCTCAGGGTAGGGAAACAAATAAAACGAAACGTTTTTTTCGCAAATGACTAAAACCAAAAACAATGAGAAGGATTCTGTCATTAAGCTTCGTGCGAGAGAACAAAATGTACATTAAATTAAGCGTAAACAGCCTGTAAAGAAAATAATGAAAACAAAATTGAAACGTTTTGAGTAGAAAAAAAAGCGTTTCGTAAACGTTTGATTTGTGCATTTCAGTAGAGTTTAAAGCAGCCCTTTAAAAGAAACACTTCTTTCTAAGCGAACTATATAAGACAATTTTATGATAAATGAAAAGCCAATTAATTCTTTTACGCTATTTATGTCACGCAAAACGTTTTGTTCTGATTTTGCGAATCATTTTTTGTTTGTGTCCCTGCAATGATTTTAAAGAATCACATCAAGCAAAATTCGCTTATGAAAAATTGGGATCTACGAAAATCTTGTTTAAAGAAGTACAGACCAATGATTCCACTAGCTCTTAATGCAAAGCAAACACTCACTTTTTCTGGATGTAACGGTGTCCTAACATACACTTTATTCATATAAAAGTGAGCTACATCGCTAAATAAGATTCATTTATTAAACGAATGTGGCAACCTGGCTTTGAGTTCAATTCATTTAATTTGGAAGCTTTGTTCAGGCGTCAGTCTAGTCAAATTAAAATGTCAAACCAAACTAAAAATACGAAAATACAAAAAGTGTTGCCAACTTAAAGTTCTATTACGCTTTAAAAACAAGAAAAAAATCGACCTGCTGGCATTTGCAATCAAAACTGTTCCTGTACTTGGCAAAGTATAAAGCTTTGGAACTTGTGCGAGAACATTAGAGCACTTTTTCTTATTGTACTTCCAACAGAACAGTAGACAATTTAGATTATGATATAACATTAATTTGACGTCACCTTTTGTAGCAACGAAGGATGAAATGGAACGTTAACTGAAATATCGCTAATCAACAAATCTGAATAGACATTTAGACTTTTTATTAAAATTAAAACAAACATGACATTTAACGTTATTCTGCGACCTTTTAGAGTTGGCAGCTTAATTAGAGCAAGTCTGCTAGTGTAGGATGGTAGATTTAAGGGAATCCAAGAACTCCTTTGGCACGGATTCCATGCTATTACTATAAACTTTATAAATTGGATTCCAAGTTATTGGAGCCATATTCAAGAATAGGTCTGACAAGAAAGTGTACAAACGTTTTGTGACTCCTTCGCCCAGCATTTTATAAATCCAAGAACTGCACATGCTTTATTAGTGGCCAACGATATATTTTGTATAAAATTTAATTTAGCATCCATTAAAATATCTAAAAATCTGAAAACACAGCATGTTTCTATGTCATCTTCCGAAAAAACACATGTCCTTGCACTTTTTTAAAGGTTCAACTCAAGAAGATTAATATTATAACAGGAGTTAAATGCATCTAAGTCCTTTTGCAGGAGAATATGATTAGTGTGACGATTATATGTACGAAATGTCTTCACGTCGTCTGCATACAATAGAACTTTGGAGTATTTTGGGTAGATCATTAATAAATAATGTAAAGAAGAAAGGAACCAGATGGCTACCCTGCAGCATACCACATGAAACAATAATTTCCTTGGAAGTAAGCGTGTTAAAACAAACTTTTTTAGTTCTGTTTGAAAGATATAAACCAATCGACATAAGTAAAATATTGGTGTATGTACTTGACCCACATTTGTTCAGGCGTCAGTCTATTCAAATGAAATTGCCCAACCAAACTAAAAATAATTCACTTGACAGCTGACAAAATGGCCGCCAATTAGTGTTATCAAAGTATTATCAATTGAACAACAAGACGGCGCAAGATTCGATCTTCGTACCATTTATACCACCTATATCCGTCCCAAGATGGAATATAACTCTTATGTATGGGCCGGCTCCCCAAAGTCTATTTCGGAGTTGCTCTACCGCGTACAGGAGATGGCCAAGAGGCTCAATGAAGATGACATCCAACTCTATTGATTCTCTAAAGCATCGACCCAATGTATGTTGCATTTCACTGGTTTATCGTTACTACAATGGTAAGAGCTCTAACGAAATTAGCGAACTATGTAACAAAATATTATGATAAATGAAAAGCCAATTAATTCGTTTGCGCTGTTTATGGCACGCAAAACGTTTTGTTCTGATTTAAAATTTTCTTTTGCGGATCATTTTTAAAAGTCTAATTTAACGAGTGGTTAAATTTGAGGTTAGAATATACTTCCTACCTTAATTCATATAATTGATTCGACAAAGTCAGTTTTATTAATACCAATGAAAAGTAGAATAATAGGAGTTAATAATGAAATATCATGTTGGGCAAATGTCAGCAGAAGTCCGTTTTTTTCACAACATGTTTGAAGCACATTTTGCAACAAAGCTTCACTTAATATCGTCAATCCAGCGATAAATTTCATCTTTTAGAGCGATAGTTATTTTTAGGTTATCCGCGTAAACCCAGTCTTTCAACTGGCCTTAGAGAAAAAATGTAGCGATGTTAAATCACAACAACAAAATCGCCAACTGACATCACCAATTTCTTATGCAGTAAGGTAAAAAAACAGTGTTGCCAAATTACGATTCTATACCTCTCTAAAAAAACATAAAATTTAAAACTTCACCCTCTTAATTATTATCAATTTTTTTACTATTATTAATTTATTTTAATTTGTTTTTTTTTTTGTCTTTTTTTATCCTTTAATTATTTTTCTGTAAAAATAAAAATTCATAAAATAATAAAATTATTTTCAGTTTTATTTGACAATTTTTTTTTTATTAAATCTTAATATTTTAAACGGTCTTTTAAATTATAACAATTTATTTTTTCGATATTTCGCTTTCCTGTGGAAAGCTTCTTCAGGAAATTATTTTTTATATTTACAAATACAAAAAATTATAAATTATAAATTGTTATAATTTTTTGTTTTTTGTAAATATAAAAAATAATTTCCTGAAGAAGCTTTCCACAGGAAACGAAATATCGAAAAAATAAATCGTTATAATTTAAAAGACCGTTTAAAAGATTTAGATTAAAATTAAAAAAAATAAAATAATAAATATAAAAATAAATACAACAAAACTAACAATATATAAATTTTTCTAGTTATTTATCATGCAGCCCATTTTATTCAGCATCTGAGATTTGTGTTAAAATTTTGTTATACCGGGTGTCCGCCGCGGGAAGATATACTACTTTATTTTGCCGCCATTTTGTTACACATTAGTCTGGACAATACATATTTAGCAGCTGTTAAGTAGACACATGACAAATTGATTATGGAAAAATATTCGATAAACCAACGTGTTTTAATCGCTAAAACATTTTATCAAAATCAATCATCGATTACTGTGACAAGATGAGAAAGTTATGTGAAATTTTTGGGAGAAACAACGTGACCACAAAACGCACTATTTATCGTGTAGTGAATGATTTTGCAGAAAGAGGGTCTGTAGGTGATAAGTATAGACCACAACGTACTGCAAGATCGGCTGAAAACATTACTGCTGCTCAAGAAAATGGTCAAAATAATGTACTTATCTCCTTCGACGCCGTCCTCAGGAGCTCGATCTTGAAGAAATAACTTTGGCCCCAATTTTTCACAAAGATTTACATTTGTTTCCATTAAAAATTCAGTTGACACAAGAGCTTCATCCACAAGACCATTTACGCCGCCGTACATATGCCAATAGGAAAAAATCATAAGGAGTGACGATGTCCATTTTCATTTGAATGGATAATGTGAATGGGGAATGGGGAACGCGAAACCTTAAAATTATTTAACAGTCAGTTTTGCATCCATTAAAAGTGTTAGTCTGGTGTGCAATTTGGTCAGGAGGAATCATGGGACGTTATTTCTTTAAAAATGAAAACGGCGTAATGGTAACTGTGAATGGATAGCGATAACGTGATATAATTGAAAACTTTTTAATGCCACTACTGCATGCTTTGGGCTTGATTAAAATGTGGTATCAACAAGACGTTGCCATATGGCATACAGCCAGAATTATAATGGAATTACTGCGAGACCTCTTTCCACAACAAGTTATTTCAAGAAATGGTGATATTGAGACGGCCTCCACGGTCGCTGATTTGACTGCTCTGGATTTCTTTTTGTGGAGATATCTGAAAAACAAGGTTTATGTAAACAAACCAGAGAGTTGCTTGAGCAACTGAAACAAAATATTCGTGATGAAATTAATGAAATACCACGTGAAATGTGTGAGAATGTAATCGAAAAATCTGCTGAAAAGAGGCGGACATTTTATTATTGTATGGAATACAATATCACTTTCATTCAATCAAACACTATAAACCAGTGATGGGCGAACTACGGCCCGCGAGAGGTTTCAATCCGGCCCGCCGAGAATTAAAAATAAAAAAAATTAATCACCTATTAAAAAATTATGCCCAAAAAATAAAAATGCATTGTGTTTTAAAAAAGATATAAATTGACAATTTTAGCAAAAAAATGCGATGTTTTCATAATATATTGTGTACAAACTGCGTAGTTTTCTAGGAAATATTGTACACACAAGAGAACAACAACTTAATATTCCAAGAAGAAACATAAACATCATAAAACACTAACAACTAATATAGAAAACTGAACGTATAACATAACAACTATTATATGTGAGATCTAGAAGATTCTGGAATATTCGAGACAACATGCACAACAAATATAAAAGGGCCAGCGATGGATTAATCAATAATCAGTAAAAGTGTTGATCTCGTGACGTAAAGAATAAATTGTGAAGTAAAATTATAAAGTTGCCAACGTACACTTTTATTTGTGTAATTGAAATAATAAAGTGTATTGTAAATATAAGTGCAATAGTAAAATAGTCTAAGTTTTTTACCCCCATAAATGTCAATCGAAAATAGAAAGAGAAAAATTGATTCGGAATGTCGAGTGTTTCAAGAAGAGTGGACATGGAAGTACTTCTTTATGGAATATAACCAAAAACCTATTTGTCCTATTATCTGCCAAGAACCGGTAGCTGTACTAAAAGATTATAATCTCGCTAGGCACTTTAATTCAAAACATCTTGGGGGTCGAAGTACTATAAAATGACAAATGAAGACAAGAAAGTTCATTCAGAGCAATTGAAAAGAAAAATATCTAGTCAGCAAATGTTTTTTAAAAACCAAAGAAGTGTCAGTGTCCAGCGATCCTCCACGTTAGCTGGTCACATTGTTGCCTATAAAATAGCAAAAAGTAATAAACCGTTTTCTAAAGGAGAATTTATTAAGGATGTGTTAATTAGCATTGGAAAAGCATTATGCCCAGAAAAGGTAAAAGATTTCGAATCTATAGGATTGTCACGTAGAACGGTCACAAAGAGAATTGAATCGATTTCTTCTAATTTAACAAATCAACTCGATGGACGTCTTAAAAAGTTTAAGTATTTTTCAGTCACTATAAACGAGAGTGTTGACAGAATTTTTATCAGAGGAGTCGATGAAAACTTTGTAATAACCGAAGAACTTGCTTGTTTGAGATCTTTGAAAGGAAAGGCGACAGGAAAAATAATTTATGAATCTCTTAATGCTCCAATTTCCAAATTAATTAATTTAACAACTGATGGAGCACCTAATATGGTGGGGTTTGCAGGAGTTTATTTTTTTACATTGTATAATCTACCAAAATGTTCTTGCAAGGCTGCCTTGGAAGTTAACCACGTACTTAATATTATTTTAAAATTAATTAATGCCATTCGAGCCCGTGGTTTGTTACATCGACAATTTCAAGAGTTTTTATCGGAAGTTGATGCAGAATTTTCAGATGTACTTTATTACACAAAGATCAGGTGGCTGAGTTGTGGGCATGCCTTCTCGAGAGTTTGGAGTCTTCTCGAAGAAATTAAAGTTTTTTTAAAAACCAAAACTGAAATTTGGGATGAGTGGGAAATATTGGAGGATAAGGATTGCTGCATCGACTTTGCTTTTTTCACGGATTTACTCGAGCACTATTATAAACTGAACAAGAAGTTACAGGGAAGAAATCAATTTATAGATGAAACTTGCGGCAATTTGAGGTCTTTTAAAACTCAGTTGTTTTTATTTTCTAAATGTTTGGGAAAAAATGATTTGACTCATTTTCCAAGACTTAATTCTTTGAGGCCTGTGAGTGAAGAGAAGTTAAAAGTCTTTTCACAATCTTTATTAAAACTGTATTCAGAATTTGAGCCCAGATTTGCTGACTTTAAAAAAATCCAACCATGTTTCGATATTTTTTCAATGCCTTTTAATGTTAATCCTGAGAATGTTCCATCTGATCTACAATTGGAAATTATAGAATTGCAATGTAATAATAATTTAAAACAGCTATTTTTAAAAAAAGATAAGCCTAATTTCTATAAATCCTTACCAAAAGATGAATTTCCAAAGCTAATTAATCATGCGCAGAAAATTATGGCAATGTTTGCTTCCTCATATTTATGTGAACAGGCCTCTTCAGAAATGAAATGCAGAAAAAATTCAATAAGAAACCGACTATCGACGAGAGTCTATTTAATTTATTAAAAGTCGCATCCTCCCAGTTGGAACCAGATTTTGAGGAAATTATGTCAAGTCAGAAACAGATCCATGCTTCCCATACATCTGGAAAATCTTAAAATCATAATAAACCGTATCTTATAAAATTTTTATGTTGTTTTAAAATATTACGTAATATAACTATTAAATATATAGCTTAAACCGATATTTTAATTGAACAGCAACCCCATAATTTTTTAATGTGTTTTCTATGTTTTTCTATGTTTTTTTTTTATTTAATGGCCCACCACCCAAAAATTTCGCCCATCACTGCTATAAGCAAACAAAGTGGTACACCTTCCTAGCGGACACCCTATATTTTTGTTGCATTAAATTTTGCTTGGTTGTTGTTGTAGTTGTTTTTTCTATCTTTGTTTTGCAAAATAAAATACTTTCTTTTTTTTAACGCTTAAAAACTCGTTTAATAATGGCATTTCATCTCATTTGTTTTCTTTTATTTAAGCAATTGTTCTCTTTATCTGCATGTGTTTGTGTGTGTGTTTTTTTTTGGTGTCTTAGATTTAAATTTTAGTTTCATACTTTTTGCTTTATTTTTATTTATATTTTTTGCAAAAGTAAAAATTTTATAACTTTTGGCGGTTACAATTTCATGAAACATGCGCATCAACTTGTTTTGTTTAACTGCATCATCCATCTCCCGCTTCTTTCCAAACATTTCTTCTTATCAGACAACTGATTTTATTAAGTGAACAATACAAAAACAAAGCAGCGTTTTATTTTATTATTGTGTGCTTCTTTTTGGTTTTAATAGTTTTAGTAACACTTTTTTTTTGTTGTAGAATAAGTAAGTATGTGTGTTTGTAATGTGGGTCAAGTACATAAATACTTTTTATTGCATAATTTTACAGCCAATGGGCCAGGAAAAAAAGTTTTGTCAGGGCACTTGAAAAGCACCTTTTGAAAAACAAAAAAAAATCTTAAGAATTTTTTGCAGCAAAATGTTAAGAAATTATTACAGTTTCGTTAAAAGGGTTTTTGTGTAAACATTTAAAGGTGTTGCCATTTAATTTTTTTTTACCAAACGAGAGTGCTTAAATTATAAGGTGTTGCCAATTAATTCTTATTAATCTCATTGTGTGAACATTTAGGCTGAAAGTTGTTAACCTTTAAATTGTTCGTTTAAAATGTTCGTTTGAAAAAAGGAAAAGTTTTTTGTGATATTTTGTACACATTTGACAAGCTTAACCACAAACTTCTGATAAGGAAAGTTGACCTTATGGGATTCACCAACAATTTACATACTTATGTCGATTGGTTCATATCTTTCAAACAGAACTAAAAAAGTTTGTTTTAACACGCTTACTTCCAAGGAAATTATTGTTTCATGTGGTATGCTGCAGGGTAGCCATCTGGTTCCTTTCTTCTTTACATTATTTATTAATGATCTACCGAAAATATTCCAAAGTTCTATTGTATGTAGACGACGTGAGGACATTTCGTACATATAATCGTCACACTAATCATATTCTCCTGCAAAAGGACTTAGATGCATTTAACTCCTGTTATAATATTAATCTTCTTGAGTTGAGCCTTTAAAAAAGTGCAAGGACATGTGTTTCTTCGGAAGATGACATAGAAACATGCAGTGTTTTCAGATTTTTAGATATTTTACTGGATGCGAAATTGAATTTTATAAAATGCTGGGCGAAGGAGTCACAAAACGTCTGTATACTTCTCTTGTCAGACCTATTCTTGAATATGGCTCCAATAACTTGGGATCTAATTTATAAAGTTTATAGTAATAGCATGGAATCCGTGCTAAAGAAGTTCTTGGAATCCCTTAAATCTACCATCCTACACTAGCAAACTTGCTCTAATTAAGCTGCCAACTCTCAAAGGTCGCATAATAATGTTAAATGTCATGTTTGTTTTAAATTTAATAAAAATAAATGTCTGTTCAGATTTGTGGATTAGCAATATTTCATTTAACGTTCCATTTCATCCTTCTTTGCTACAAAAGGTGACGTCAAATTAATGTTATGTCATAATCTAAATTGTCTACTGTTTTGTTGGAATTGAAAAAAAGTGCTCTAATGTTCTCGCACAAGTTGCAAAGCTTTATACTTTGCAAAATATAGGAATAGTTTTGATTGCAAATGCCAGCACGTCGATTTTTCTCTTGTTTTTAAAGCGTAATAAAACTTTAAGTTGACAACACTTTTTGTATTTTTGTATTTTTAGTTTGGTTTGACATTTTAATTTGACTAGACTGACGCCTGAACAAATCTTCCAAATTAAATAAATTACGCTCAAAGCCAGGTTGCCACATTCGTTTAATAAGTGAATTTTGTTTAGCGATGTTGCTCACTTTTATATGAATGAAGTGTGTGTTAGGACACCGTTACATCCAGAAAAAGTGAGTGTTTGCTTTGCGCTAGGAGCTAATGGAATCATTGGTCCATACTTCTTTAAACAAGATTTTCGTAGATCCCGATTTTCATAAGCGAATTTTATTTAGCGATAAAGCTCACTTTTTATTTGAATCGATACGTCAATAAACAAAACTGCCATATTTGGAGTGATAATAATCCTCAAGTGTGTGTTCAGACACACTTAAGTCCAAAAAAGCTGACTATTTTATAAACTGGTGGAATCACTAATTCATAATTCTTTAAAAATAATGCTGGTTGGTTACGACTTTTTCGTCCATCAATTGAACAACAAGAAGGCGCAAGACATAGTTCACTCCATCCGATCTTTGTTGTATTTATACCACCTATATCCGTCCAAAGATTGAATACAACTCTCATGTATGGAACGGCGCCCCAAAATTTATTTTGAGTTACTTAACCGTGTACAGGAGATGACCAAGACGCTCATTGGAGACGATATCCAATTCTATTGATTCTCTAAAGCATCGACGCAATGTAGGTTGCATTTCACTCTTTTCTCGTTACTACAGTGGTAAATGCTCTAACGAAATTAGCGAACTTGTTCCCGAAACTTGCACGTTTTTCCGTTTGACTCTATTTTCGTTGAGAGCGCCATCCATTTGTGATCGATTGGCCAGTAAATCGCACTACGCGTTACAGGGAGAATTCGTTTTTTAGCAGAACAGTCCATATGTGGAATAAGCTATCTCCAGATATTTTTCCTATCACTTTCAATGCAAGGAAATTAAAATCGAATGTCCACAAATACTACTCCTATTTTCCTCCTCCCAATAACCTAATTTTCTAGTTATGGTAGAATACATTCACCACTAGGGGGATAACAATCGCCGCCTTATTGCTAATATATGGCCACAAATGTTGCAACAAGTCATTGAAAATAAGACCTCCACAGCTGTGCCGCTCTTATCCCAAAACTGATATTTAAATAATAATGCCCGAACATTCGAATAAAGTAAATTTTGGAGCCAACTTAAAAAGTTCTTCTTTATTTTATTCCATTTCAAAGTTCTACACCGCTATAAAAACACCCTATATTTGTCACTTTCTTTAGCTCGCTCTCTCTCTCTCTCTCTCAGTACTCACATATTTTCTTGGTTAGTTAAAATGCGCTAAAACAAACTTACGGGTTTAACAATAGCTGTCATTCAAACTCTAACTCTCCCTCTCTCTCGCTCTCCCTCTATTTGTACCATTAACAGGATTCGAACGCACAATCATCTAGTTGAACAACAATTCAAATTGACTCAGCTGTGACTATCAAAATCAGTGTTATATTATGATCTTTCCTTTCTAACTTAACCTCTGCCGAATTTTAAGCAAGCTTCATTCTTTTACTACACAGACGTTTTAAGCATCACATCTTCTGTTGTAATATGCAGCGGCAACTCTACTAAATCATTTGTTGTTAATAATAATAATAATAAATAATAATATTTATTTTTCTATTTTTCGACTTTCCGAAATATTTGAACTATATGGCCTAATTTATCGGACATGACTTTTAAATAATTAAAGGTTTTTTGTTTTTTTATCAAGAATTTGTTGGGATTTAAACTCATGACCTTTTTTTAAACAAACAAGCAGACATCTGTACCAAAGCAGTTTTTTTCGACTGCCTAGCACTTTTTAGCTTAAAGGAAAGTCTGTTATTATTTGTATTATTTTATCGTGCATACTTACGCCACACTAATGAGTGGGGAAAAGTAACGTAGGAGACAGTAAACAATTATTTATTAACAGATAATAAAATTATGGCTTTATTGTTACAGACTTATAAAGGGATAATAACTAGGAGCAGAAATTAATCAGTAGGGAAAAGGTAGCAGCAGAAATTGTAGAGATTTGAACTCATGATTTATTTCTATTTTTTAACACATTTGAACTATTTTGCTTAATTTATTGGACACGGCTTCTAAATAATAAACTTTTTTCGTTTATTTTTTTTTTCAAGAATTTGTTGGGATTTAAACTCAAGACCTTTTCTTAAACAAACAAGCAGACACCTTTACCAAAGTTGATTTTTCGGCTGCTTATCATTTCTAAGCTTAGAAGAAAGCTTTTATTATTATTTATATTCTTTTACTTAGTATTTTTATACCGCAGTTTTCAGTGGGGGAAACTAACGTACGACACAATCAAACATTTTTAACTGGCAGATAATAAAATGGTCGCTTTCTTGTTTTACATTTGTAAAGGAACAGAAATTAATCAAATAGGGGAAAAGAAGGAGTAGAGCTTTCTATCGAATAAGATACCTTCTATCTAATAAGATACTAAGCGTATCTTATTCTCGCTGAAAAGAACTATAGATCTCTAATATGCTCAATTGCTTAGCTGTCAAATACACCTTAAAGCATCGGCTATTCCATGGAAGACAACTTTTTGAAAATATTGAAATCAAATTGACTAACGTTACGCCTGTTAAGAGAAAAAATTCCATATTTTTATACGATACCGTTGAGTTGTATTTCTAAATAAAGTTTAAAGCGTTAAAATAGCACGAAATGTTTAAATGCTTCCTTGTGCTAAATAAATTTTGGTCATTCAACTGTGATATTTGAAAAGTTTAAATGTAAATTTTATGTTTTAGTTTTTCAGTGTTTTGCAAATAAAGACGGAAATGAAATGCATTTAGATAAATAAAGAAATAAAAACTTTATTTTTTCAGAATTTAATGACAACAAATGACACCCAAGACAAATGTTGGTAGAGAACTATTAAAGATGATCACTATTTTAAAGTCATAAAAATGTTGAAAAGAAAACTGCCACCATCTCATACAGATAAATGAAAAACTTTTTTTATAAAAATAATTTTGGAAAATTATAGATATTAAAATTTTAAACGATAACTTCTTAAATAATAATATTGTTGCAACATTTAAAAAACCTGGTGGAATTTTTGTTGCCTCGACGATAAAAACTCTGTTTACCGAGGGGTAAATAAACACAAGCACGTGCGTTATGTGTATTTTTGGAACAGTCTTGGCTCATCTCTCTTGTTCGCCGATACATAACTATTCGTAAAACTTGGGAAATAAATACCAGTTTACGTGAAACCTTAAAGAAAGAAACGATAGTGGAATCGGTTGGTAGTCATAATGGCAGTTATTTGAAATGTGCATGTTATGAAATGGAAAACGCAACTCATCATTATTATTCGAATTTAGAGTAGAATACAAAACGAATAAAAACAAATTGTTTTCATACAACAAGAAGTTTGTTTGATGGTTAATTGTTTGTTTCTGCTTGTTTATTAAATAAAAGCCGTAAGTTCAAACCCCAATAATAACTTGAGATAAAATGTTTAAGGTGCCTATATAGTCTAAGCCTTCTCCCCCGAGGGTGCAGATAGTGTAATTCGTTTTACATCCGCATCTGGCTATATAGCCTTAATCAGATGGTGGACAAACCACAATTGTATAACTTGGTCCTAGGAAGCCGAAGACATAATTCTAAGCAACAGAACCACCTAGTTGCAACTTTAATGATTCCAGGGCAGGCCTGCAAACCATCACGCCTTGCTAAAGAGTTGGAGACTTTCCAACTCCTGTCCAGAACACATGTCTAGCATGCTCACTGGACTGGATCATTCACTTTGCGTGTCATTATTAGTGAGATGATCCTGGCCACCATAATAACTATTATACTGTTATGGGGCCGCGAAACCACAACCACCACGATACTCCCATATAGGGGCCAACCTCAATGATCAGCCAGAGAACTATTAAATGTCTAAAAAGACAAATAATGAACTCTGCGGCTCACTGATGCCCGTGGAAATAAAGTGGAGCTTCCAGTTGACTCCCTGCCTGTCTTCACGAGACTGGGCTCCCTTCTTGCCCCAGTTGCACAGATCTAGATAGCTGTTACGTACTATAAAGACCATAAATGTGCCCCCGGGGGGGCCCGAGGGTACATTGATGCGTTTTAACGGAATCTCACGCCATTGCCAACTGGACAATTCCACTTTATTTCCCAGAGTTTAGCTTTTTGGTTTTTTAGCCTTTTAGCTGTTCTGTGACCGATTATTGAGATTGGCCCTTCGGGAGTATCTTAGTGGTTGTGGTTTCGAGGCCCTCGTTTGGGTTGTGGGGGTTCGTTCACAATGAACACAACCAATGGTCCAGGTCCAGTGAGCATGATTGCGGTTGTGTTCTTAAACTTTATTAAGCTTCATGCGTTTGGGACCAGGAGTTGGTTTCTCCAACTCTTCAGCAAGGAGTGGGAGCGTTAACCTGCTCCGGGCTCTCGAAGTTGCAACTAAGAGTAATTGGAGGATAGGGCGAGGATGACGCTACATTTCATCCACAGTAATATAATTCACCGTCAGGTTATGGCTTACACAGCTAGGTACTGACGTAAGTCTTATCACGCATAGGCCAAGCCTTTACAAAGCCTTACTTAGATCGGAAAGTACCAACACTGTGTGTCAAGCATGGCTTGGTTAATAAATCGGTGTTTATATAGGCCACAGAATATTGTGGTCTATATGGTTGCACAAGCAAGGTCACATGTTTGCTTAAAACGATATTATCTGAACAAGTCAGGTGAAATCGTGAGTTCATATCTCATTGTGGTATAAATGGCTGCACTAGTTATGGCTGCATATGTTTGATTAACAAGATATCATCAGATTAAATCAGGTGATATCGTGAGTTCATATCTTTAGATTAAGTCAAATGATATCGTGTTCATATCTCATCGGAGCCACAAATTATTGTGATATAAATGACTGCACTAAAATGTTTGCCTAACAAGGTTAAAGGTTCCCCTGTAGGCTAGTGAATAGTGTACTAGCTTGCCAGTATGGGGGTTGTCGATTCCGAATGAAGACCTTGGTTTTTTTCACTACAAAAATAAAAATTGACTGTCGGTGGGGCTGCTCAGCGATGAAGACATAGTCACTGGTCGCTGTGCTGTCAGTTAATTTCCGACTATCCTTCTACTTTCACCACCTATTTCATATCTTCTCTATCACTTTCCTAAAGAATGTAGCACGGTACTTGACTAAATAGGCATTGTTGCCTGAAGTGCTAATTCTATTTAAAAAAAAATATCATTGCATCAAGTCAGGTGATATCGTGAGTTCATATCTCATACTTGCCAGAAATTATTGTCGTTAAATTGCTGCACTAGTGAGATCTTGTTAATAAAATCTCACCGAATTCACGGAATTTTCTTAGTAAGTAAGTAATTAATAATAATTAATTAAGCCTGAATAAACCGGAAACTTTTTAAAAACAAATGACCTTAATAGGCATTTTGTATATTTTCTTTTTAACGAAAAGTATAAATTTTTCGCAAAGCCAACAAACAATTATGCCAACAAAATTGTTTTAAACCATAAAATTAAAAACAAAAAAAAAAGACACAAAAATAATTTTTAATTTTTTTCAACTACTGAAATAGAAAGAATTTTATTTTTTTGTTTATTTTCTTGTCCAAGCAAAATCACAAATTGACACGTTTGAATGTAGGCGAGTCTGTAGGTAGCAAAAATTGTTGTTCAACAAGACACCAATAAACACATTTGAGCACATGATCAATGAAGCTTAACAAAATTGTGCTTCATAGATAAAACTATGATTTTTTTGTTATCTATGCTGGCCATTAGATGCATATCGTGCAGACAATAGTGTCAGTTACTCTATATATATATATATATATATATATATATATATATATATATATATATATATATATATGTGTGTGTGTGTGTGTGTGTGTGTGTGTGTGTATATGTATATATATTTTATTTGATTAGAAATTTATAAATATTTGTTGTTCGATTATTTGTAATCGAATAATTTATTACAGCTTAAAACACAAGTTGCAGTCATTTTAATTTATTGAAATTTAAATGTATATTCAAGGATATATTCAATATATCTTACATTCAAGGACGGACAATCATTGTTTTATGAGGAAGCAAATCTCTCACTATCGTACAGATTTACTTTTACCAATATTTTCCCTTAGTTCTAATTAAAAATATCCCATCCAAAGCATCTTATACACAGGATATAAATTTCCTTGTGATTAAAACTTTTGATTAATGAATAAATATATTACATTACGATACGTTATAAAATCTTAACAGCCGTTTAATATGCACATGTACTGTACGGTACTGTACTGAACTGCACTGTACTGTACGGGACTTTACTGCACTGCGCTGTACGATACTGAACTGAACGGTACTGAGCTGTACGGTACTGTACTGTACTGCGCAGTACGGTTCTGCACGGTACTGTACTGCACTGCGCAGTATGGTTCTGTACGATACTGTATTGCACTGCGCAGTACGGTTCTGCACGGTACTGTACTGCACGATTGTATCATGCAATGAACGGCAATGTACTGTACGTACGATACTGTACTGTACGGTACTATACGATACTGGACTGTACGGTTATGTACCATACACAACTATTGTGCGGTACTGTACTGTACGGTACTGTAATGTTCTGTGCGGTAATATACTGTACAGTAATGTACTGTACGATAATTTACTGTAAGGCGATGTACTTTACGATACTTTGCGGTATGAAACTGTACAGTAGTACACTGAAGGGTACTTTGCTGCACTGTACTGCACAGTATTGCGCTGACGCTTAAACAACGCTTACAAAATAGCATACACTCGTACTGCACTGTACGGTACTTTATTCACTGTACTGCACTGTGCGGTATTTTACTGCAATGACGCTTAAACAACTCTACTAAAATATAGTGCAAATTATAAACGCAATGTTGCCCATTTTTAGCTCAACAGTCGTATGAAAAAATAGTCCACAAAGGCACCCAAAACTCCACTACATTTTATTTTATGATGAAGCTTACGTTACGGCACCATGATTAACAATTTTTTGTTAAACTGTCGCTATGTTAAAATTTAATTTTGACGTTAAGTTGATTTCGAGAAATGGACCTGGTAATAGGCTTTCAAGTTCATGTAATTTGACATATCTAGGTTATTTCCGTGGGGCCTTTACACATACTGGTTTATGCTAATAATCCAGCAACAATAGACGCCTTGGAGGCCAGCATTTTACGTGTTAGCCGTGACATACTGCCAGAAATATTCGAGTAATTGGCCAAAAATTTTAATTTGGAATACGATTTGTAAAGAATTGGCGATAGCCACCTGTCCAAAATTATTTTTATATCCGTGTAATTGAACTTTCGAATCACAAAAAAAAAAATAAATAATAAAAATTTCAAGTTCTATCGAGTTTTAGCCGTGACATACTGCCAGCAATATTCGAGTAATTGGCCAAAAATTTGAATTTAGAATACGATTTGTAAAGAATTGGCGATAGCCACCTGTCCAAAATTATTTTTATATCCGTGTAATTGAACTTTCAAATCACAAAAAAAAAATAAATAAATAATAAAAATTTCAAGTTCTATCGAGTTTTAGCCGTGACATACTGCCAGCAATATTCGAGTAATTGGCCAAAAATTTGAATTTAGAATACGATTTGTAAAGAATTGGCGATAGCCACCTGTCCAAAATTATTTTTATATCCGTGTAATTGAACTTTCAAATCACAAAAAAAAAATAAATAAATAATAAAAATTTCAAGTTCTATCGAGTTTTAGCCGTGACATACTGCCAGCAATATTCGAGTAATTGGCCAAAAATTTGAATTTAGAATACGATTTGTAAAGAATTGGCGATAGCCACCTGTCCAAAATTATTTTTATATCCGTGTAATTGAACTTTCAAATCACAAAAAAAAAATAAATAAATAATAAAAATTTCAAGTTCTATCGAGTTTTAGCCTTGACATACTGCCAGCAATATTCGAGTAATTGGCCAAAAATTTGAATTTAGAATACGATTTGTAAAGAATTGGCGATAGCCACCTGTCCAAAATTATTTTTATATCCGTGTAATTGAACTTTCGAATCACAAAAAAAAAAATAAATAAATAATAAAAATTTCAAGTTCTATCGAGTTTAAAAAGGCATTCTCTTTCATTTGGTACCCATATTGGTACCCATTGAGCTTAGCACAAGTATATGCAATAGACCAGTTTTTAGTAGCGGCCATTTTGAATATGAATTTTTGATAGCGCATTTATTTCTACTGATCAAGCGCTTGTATTTGATATCCATATTGAAGATGACGTAAAAAAGTACTAAATCCCCCATTAATATAGCTGCGGCTATAAAATTTCAATCGTACTAAATATAAATAATTACAAAATGTCATCGGAAGTAAACGTTTAAACCAAATTTCAGTTTATCCGCCCACAGAAACGGCGTGAAGTTTCTATTTAAATAAAAAATCTTGTAAACAGTTTTAATTGATAACTCGCTTTAATGAATACTTTTTTAAAGAATCGAATCAATTTTGTAGAAATAACAAACCTAATGTCCCCTCATAATCGGAACTTTAAATTAATGGAAGAATAAGTTGAAAAACAGGTGCTGGGATCCACTTGCGTCAGCATTTAATAATGAAAATGCAAACAGAAATATTAATAGAAGAAACAAATGAGAAAGCTACATTCAGCAGAATAAGCAACAACAACAAAAACAATATTAACCGGATTCAGTATCCAGTAATCACAACAAAAAACCAATAACACCACCAAAACCAAACAACCCACACACATCATTCTCATGTTGCTTGAACAACAATGATTTTTACAGGTTTTTTTGTTTTGTGTTCTTCTCATTCAAGAGAGCAAAATAATTTTAAAGGAGTTAAGAAGAGAAAACAAATTAGTCAATCAAAACTAAGTAAATAAAGTATAAATATGTACGCAGCACGCACAGAAAAAAAAATGAAGAAGAATGTAGAGAAATGCAAGAAATGCATTACGAAAGAATGCCACAAACAACAATAACTAAAAAAAAAACAACAAAAAATACAAACTAACCAACCTTCTGCCAGAGATGGTAACTGCTAATGGTATAAATAAATTTTATTACTAAATAAATTAAACAAGATTTTTGATTTAAAGAATACGAGGGTTAGTCAAGAAAATTGAAATAGCAAAAGTATTGAAAAATTTTAAATGATAAGTTAAAATAAAATTTCAGTTTAGTCTTTTTAAACAATCGATTGCCGGAGATAATATTTTTATATTTTAAAACGAGAATAATAAAATTTTGTTCTCTTCTAATATTTTTCACTAGAGGTCACGCTACACAACGAAGTTCGTGACACATCTGCTGTTTAAACAGATGCGAAATGTGCCATAAAACAGTGTGTCTGCCCGGAAGGTATATTACTTTGCCGCCATATTGGTAAACATTAGTCTTGACATTTCATATTTGGCAGTTGTGAAGTAGACACGTGGCAAATTTATTATGGAAAAATATTCGATAAATTAACATATTTTAATCGTTAAAACATTTTATCAAAATCAATCATCGATTACTGTGACAGGATGAGATATTTTTGGGAGAAATAACATGCCAACAAAGCGCACTATTTATCATATAGTGAATGATTTCGAAGGAAAAGGGTCTGTAGGTGATAGACCCAAGCAAGTTGGACTGAAAACGTTACTACTGCTCAAGAAAGTGTTCAAAACAATCCATCAACCTCAGTTCGATGCCGTGCTCAGGAGCTTAGTTTTCAAAGAACAACTTTGGCCACAATTTTGCATTTTTTTCCATATAAGATTTAGCTGACACAAGAGCTTCTTCCACAAGACCTGCTGTCATACATATGGCAATAAGATTTTACAGCTCGCCTATGACAACCCCAATTTTCATGAAAAAATCATAACGAGTGATGAGGCAAATTTTCATTTAAATGGATATGTGAATAAACACGGTTCAGGGGAATGGGAAACCTTCTGCCGCCGTACATATACCAATATGCTACAGCTCGCCCATGACAACCCCGATTTGCATGAAAAAATCATAATTAGTGACGAGGCACATGCATTTGAATGAATAATGTGAAGAAACAGAATGGTCTATTCTGGGGAATGGGAAGCCCTTAAATTTTTCAACAGTCATCTTTGCATCCATTCAAAGTGACAGTCTGGTGTGCAATTTGGTCAGGAGGAATCATTGGACCTTACTTCTTTGAAAATGAAAACGACGTAACAGTAACTGTGAATTGACAGCGATATCGTGTTATGATTGACCACTTTTTAACGTCCCAACTACATGCTTTGGACTTGATTAACATGTGGTATCAACAAGATGGTGCCACATCGCATACAGCCAGGATTACTATGAAATTACTGCAATATCTCTTTCCACAACAAGTTATTTTAAGAAATGATGATGTTGTTTGACCTCCACGGTCACCTGATTTGACTGCTGCGGACTTCTTTTTGTGGAGATATCTTAAAAGTAAGGCTTATGAAAACAAACTAGAAACGCTTGAGCAACTCAAACAAAATATTCGTGATAAATTTAATGAAATACCGCGAAAAATGTGTGAGAATGTAATTAAAAATTTGCTCAAAAGGGCTCGCTTTGTGAGGCTAACAGAGGCGAACATTTATTTTTATAATTACCGACATCAGTATAAGATCCATTCTCTTTTATTTAATAAAAAATTATAAACAAAAGCCGGCGATTTTTTTATAACTTAAACTAACCATCTTCGTAAAAGAATATTTCGCAGTAGAGATAGATTTGATATATGGACCTGTCTCTCCGGATTAGCGTTTTGCTAACTTAACAAATAGTTTAAGGTAATAGATTAGTCGCGTTGAGGAATTTTATTCCTAATCCTTTAAATCTCTAGTGGTGCTCTGAAGAGCATAATCCTTCAATGGTTTTTTAGGAAGCTTCTAATGCTGAGTTCCTAATGCCTATAAATCAGCTCGCATTCACTTTCTGGTCTATATTTATTTTCGTAAAACTTATACTGAAGTCGCGAGTTGCTCAGAGCCATTAGCTGCTTCATTAACTGTATCCTTTTGTTAGCAACGCTTGAAAATCGATACTAGAATCATCATCCCAGTTCGGTATTTAAAGGTGTGGTTTTGCGAATTCCACAATAAGACTCACATGGCCCATCCACTTCTCCAAAATCTAACAGCCTATTTGATTTTAATATCGACTTTTTTTTGCTTGAATTATTCAAAATATTGTTCATCATTAGCCACTACTTTTTCCCTACCTTTCTGCTCTCATATAACCAAGAGAGCTGCTCCGGTTTTGAGATTAACAATGAATCAAGCCAACTGCTAATACTCTGGTCTGAAATGAAACGTATTCTAGTAAGGGCGTTCGATCGCAACAAATGGTAGTCAGAAGGGTCAAGGCCTGGGTTAAAAGCCGAGTAAAAGTCAAAACTTCCCCTTCACTCTTAACCAAATAGTATTTGTCTGGTCTTGCAACATGTAGTGGAACGTTGTCATATTAAAAAAGTATGGCCTCTTGTCTGATCGAATATTCTGTTGCTTTTTTGTTGATTACTCTATTCAAATGAATCAATTTCCGTCGGTACAGGACCCCTAAGATCGTCTGACCCGATTTCAACAGCTTCTAATGCAAAACACTCCAATCATATATAGAGCATTACCCAGGCATTATGATTATTCGACTTCGACATTTATTTGGCCTGGGTTTACATATGACTTTTAGCGCTAGGTGTTATCGTAATGTATTCATTTCTCATCACTAGTAACACGCTCCAAAAATTACTTCTCTTTGTAGCGTCTAAGCGTCATTTTCGATATACGAAATCGCCTCTCAGCTTCAATTCATGTGGGATTCAACTTCCTTGCTTTTGAATGAATCCCCATGCTTTTAAACATGAGGGAATGACGTGTTATATGACTCTTGCGTTTGGTAACAATCTTCTTCGAGTAATGCTTCATATTTCTAATCTTCAAACTTTTTTGGCTGACCAGGGCTCTCGTCGGTGTCGAAATTCATACTTTTATGTTGACCGTAAACTTCTATCTACAATCTATAACATTCAGCAGTCATTTTCGTTCAATGAAAGAAGGTTATCAGACTTCCGCGCAAAAAAAAGATGTATGTTTACTTTGACGTCTATCGATAACCGAATGATAATGTTTACCCTCCAAAATGTCATATTTGTTATTATAGACACAAACCATATGTTATACCAGTGATGGGCGAACTTTTTGGGTGGCGGGCCAATATATAAACAACATATAAATTTTATAAAATACGGTTTATTATGATTTTAAGATTTTCCAGATGTATGGGAAGCATGGATCTGTTTCTGACTTGACATAATTTCCTCAAAATCTGGTTCCAACTGGGAGGATGCGACTTTTAATAAATTAAATAGACTCTCGTCTGACAGTCGGTTTCTTATTGAATTTTTTCTGCATTTCATTACTGAAAAGGCCTGTTCACATAAATATGAGGCAGCAAACATTGCCATAATTTTCTGCGCATGATGAATTAGCTTTGGAAATTCATCTTTTGGTAAGGATTTATAGAAATTAAGCTTATCTGTATTTAAAAATAGCTGCTTTAAATTATTATTACATTGCAGTTCTATAATTTCCAATTGTAGATCAGATGGAACATTCTCAGGATTAACATTAAAAGACATTGAAAAAATATCTAAACATGGTTGGATTTTTTTAAAGTCAGCAAATTCGGCCTCAAATTCTGAATACAGTTTTAATAAAGATTGTGAAAAGACTTTTAACTTCTCTTCACTCACAGGCCTTAAAAAATTAAGTCTTTGAAAATAAGTCAAATAATTTTTTCCCAAACATTTAGAAAATATAAACAATTGAGTTTTAAAAGACCTCAAACTGCCCCAAGTTTCATCTATAAATTGATTTCTTCCCTGTAGCTTCTTGTTCAGTTTATTATAGTGCTCGAGTAAATCCGTGAAAAAAGCAAACTCGATGCACCAATTCTTATCCTCCAATCTTTCCCACTCATCGCAAATTTCAGTTTTGGTTTTAAGAAAAACTTTAATTTCTTCGAGAAGACTCCAAACTGTCGAGAAGGCATGCCCACAACTCAGCCACCTGATCTTTGTGTAATAAAGCACATCTGAAAATTCTACATCAACTTTCGATAAAAGCTTTTGAAATTGTCGATGTAACAAACCACGGGCTCGAATGGTATTAATGAATTTTAAAATAATATTAAGTACGTGGTTAATATCCAAGGCAGCCTTGCAAAGAACATCTTGGTGGATTATGCAATGTAAACAAAATGTTTCGCTTTCAGGATTCTGACTTTTATAAACTCCTGCAAACCCCGTATTTTTTCCCACCATGTTAGGTGCTCCATCAGTTGTTAAATTAATAAATTTGGAAATTGGGGCATTAAGAGTTTCATAAATTATTTTTCCTGTCGTCTTTCCTTTCAAAGATCTCAAACAGGCAAGTTCTTCGGTTATTACAAAGTTTTCATCGGCTCCTCTGATAAAAATTAGAAGTTGGGCTGTATCACTCCTGTCAACACTCTCGTCCATAGTGACTGAAAAATACTTAAACTTTTGAAGACGTCCATCGAGTTAATTGGTTAAATTAGAAGAAATCGCTTCCTATTCTTTTTGTGACCGTTCTACGTGACAGCCCTATAGATTCGAAATCTTTTACCTTTTCTGGGCATAATACTTTTCCAATGCTAATTAACACATCCTTAATAAATTCTCCTTCAGAAAACGGTTTATTACATTTTGCTATTTTATAGGCAACAATGTGACCAGCTTACGTGGAGGATCGCTGGACACTTCTTTGATTTTTGAAAAAACATTTGCTTAGATATTTTTCTTTTCAATTGCTCTGAATGAACTTTCTTGTCTTCATCTGTCATTTTATAGTACTTCGACCCAAGATGTTTTGAATTAAAGTGCCTAGCGAGATTATAATCTTCTAGTACAGCTACCGGTTCTTGGCAGATAAGACAAATGGGTTTTTGGTTATATTCCATAAAGAAGTAGTTCCATGTCCACTCTTCTTGAAATACTCGGCATTCCGAATCAATTTTTCTCTTTCTATTTGCGATTGACATTTATGGGGGTATTAACAATACACTTTATTATTTTAATTACACAAACAAAACTGTACGTTGGCAACTTTATAATTTTACTTCACAATTTATTCTTTACGTCACGAGATTTACACTTTTACTGATTGCTGATTAATCCATCGCTGTTCCTTTTATATTTCTTGCCCATGTTGTCTCGAATATTCAAGAATCTTCTAGATCTCACATATAATAGTTGTTGTAATGTTATACGTTCAGTTTTCTATATTAGTTGTTAGTGTTGTATGATGTTTATGTGTCTTCTTGGAATATTGCATCAGAAAGTTGTTGTTCTCTTGTGTATACATTATTTCCTAGAAAACTACGCAGTTTGTACACAATACAATAGGTCTATATTAGTTGTTTTTGTTTCATGCTTTTTAAGTTTCTTATTGGAATATTGTATAAGAAAATTGTTGTTGTCTTGTGTGTACAATATTTCCCAGAAAACTACGCAGTTTGGACACAATATAATATGAAAACATCGCATTTTTTGCTAAAATTGTCAATTTATATCTTTTATAAAACATAATAAAATAAATTTATTTTTGGGCATAATTTTTTAATAGGTGATTAATTTTTTTTTTTAAAAACGCTCGGCGGGCCGGATGTGGCCCGCGGGCCGTAGTTCGCCCATCACTGTGTTATACCTACGCCATATATATCCAAATCGACATTAAATTTTTGATAGCAAATTTGCTTAAGGAAATTAGAGTTATTTTAATAATACAGCAAATAGCTTTAATTGATAAAAAGGGTAAATAAGTAGAAGAGGAGTTAATCCAGGCAGTACCGATGCTATAAAGTAAAAACAAAGTGCCAAAAAACTAAGGAAAGTTATATCGGCATCACATTTATTAGCCTCTATTGTTCGTTGGTAATTATAGGAAACTTTTAAATGGCCGTATATGCCATAACTCCACGGTGGTCACACTACTGGAGTGATATGATGGGTGCGCCCACGTCCTAGGAATCCGAAGACATAATTCTAACAACAGGTCATTCCTAGTTACAATTTCAGAAGTTTCGGAGCAGGCCCGCCAACGTCCACTCCTTGCTGAAGAGTTGGAGACTATCCAACTACTAGTATAGAACACATGACAAGCATGCTCACTGAATCATTCAGCCTTTGTTCTGAGTAGATGTGAGATGATCATGACCCCTTAATCAAATTTATGAGGCCCGCAAAACCACAATTACCACGATGCTTCCGAAGGGTCAACCTCAATAATCAGTCAGAGAATAGCTAAAAGGCTAAAAAGACAAATAGCTGAACTCTGGGGCTTTACTGATTCCAGTGGAAATATATTGGAATTGTCCAGTAGGCTCCTGCTAGCCTTGAAGGGGACTGGACTCTCTTTTACCCCCGGTGACACATGTAATGACGCTGAGATTCCGTCAAGACATATAAATGTGCCTTGGAAAGGGCATTCAAATTGTTGTATAAAAATATACAATTCCTAAAAGAATTGATGTTTTAAATATTTAAAATTCTTTAAAAAGTATTTCTTTTAATTTCTTCTTTCACGCTATTTTACAGTCGCATTTTTATGCAATAAAATATATTTATTTTATGATTTTATGTTTTAAAATTTAACACTGTATTATCTAGTTAATGGAATTAAGTTTCATTGTTATGCAGATGATAACGAAAAAAATAAGAATTTAAATTGTTATATTCCATAACGATTTTAAAGAAACTTAACAAATTTGAGAAAACATTTATTAGTTTTTATTAAAATGTCTCTAATTTGAATTTAATTAAATTATTGTTGTTGGTTGGTTTTATTGTAGAGTAGAATTTTTAATCAAACATCATTAAAATGCAGTAATCGTAAACCTTTTTTAGTCGATTTTTTTTGGAATCAGTGTAAAGATTTAATGTCTTAATTAAAAACTTTTATCGGTTGCTTTTATAAAGGCATAGAACTTTAAATTGGCAGCACTTTTTAACTGGCGGCCATTTTGTCAGCTGTCATTTATATTCAGTTTGGTTTAACATTTTTTTTTTAAAGAGAAGTAGCACTTCAGGCAATGCCTATTTAGTCAAGTACCGTGCTACATTCTTTAGGAAAGGGATAGAGAAGAGGTGGTGAAAATAGAAGGATAGTCGGAAATTAACTGCTGTATAAAAACAGCACAGTGACCAGTGACTATGCCTTCATCACTGAGCAGCTCCACCGACAGTCAATTTTTATTTTTGTAGTGAAAAAAAAAATTAAGGTCTTCGTTGGGAAGCGAACCCACAACCCCCATACTGACTAGCTAGTACACTACCTACTAGCCTACAGGGGCACATTAAAAGACTTTTCTTTAGCGATGAAGTTATCTTTTATTTGAATGGACACGTCACTAAGCAAAACTGCCATATTTGGAGTGATGATAATCAACAAGAATATGTTGAGACACCGTTAGTTCCAAGAAACCAACTGTTTAAGCCGTACTTCTTTAAAATCGATGCTGGTTAGAGCGTTACATTCAATGGTGGCCGTTATAAGATCAATGATTTCTGACATTTTCATTTATCAATTGAACAGCCATAATGTACAAGAGTTGTGGTTTCAACAAAATGCCGCAACATATCACACAACACCTGTCAAAATTGATTTATTGAAGCAAACCTTTGCGAACCACATAGTTTCACATTTCTCAACCGTCTATTGGCCGCCAAGATCTTGCATTTGACGCCGTTGAATAGATAATCCTGAAACGATTAAGCATATGGAGGACAACATTCGCCACATTATTGCCGAGATATTTTCACAAATATCGGAAAAAGTTAACGAAAATTGAAACTACAGATAAGGCCAGAATACGGCCGAGCCAAATGTGATGATCATGTGCTAGAAATCATATTTAAATTATAATACCAGAAGAATGTAATTCGAATAAAGAAGATTTCATATCAATTTAAGAAAATTATCTTTGTTTTCTTCAATTTCAAAGTTCTATACCTCTATAATATACACCCTTTAACAATAAAATAATTTCAAAATTATGTTTACAGCGTTTTTTTTGCTAATTTTCGAAAAAAATTACGGCCAAATGATACCGCCTGACCACAAACCGTACCACACAATCACTTTCTTTGGATGTATTGATTTTTCGACGACTGCGAATTTTGTGAGCCCGACGCAGATAATGGTCGGTCAACTTAAATTCTTCAACGAATTGAACTTTATAAGGGTAAAGATGATAATTAATTTTTTTCCAAAAATGTGGCCTCTAATGATACCCAAATTTTGCCAACGTCGTTCGCTCATTATCAACAGCGTACAGCAGCTATATGAGCGCATTCCCCCCTGGGGCACATGATAGTCTTTTTGCAGCCTACTATTCCATCTAGACTGGTGTCTTGCGGGGTAAAGGCTAGTAGGAGCCATCTGGACAATCTACTATATTTTTATACGGGAATCAGTGAGCTCGCAGAGTTCGCTATTTGTCTCTTTAGACATTTAGCTGTTATCTGGCTGCTTATTGAGGTTGGCCCCTATATGGGAGTATCGTGGTGGTTGTGGTTTCGAAGCCCTCGTGAGAGTTTGTGGGTCGGATCATTCACAATGAACACAATAAATAGTTCAGGTCCAGTGAGTATGAATGCCGTCGTGTTCTTAATTATATTAAGCTTCATGCGTTCTGGACCAGGAGTTGGAAGGTCTCCAACTCTTAAGCAAGGAGTTAAGGCTGCGACCTACTTCGAGCTTGTGAAATTGCAACTAGGAATGACGGGAGAATGCACGGATTCGAAGGCCTTCTAGGGCGAGAATGCACGGATTCGAAGGCCTTCTAGGGCGAGAATGGCGCTACATACCATTCACAGTGGTAATGGCCACCATCTGATTATGGCTCACTGCCGGTGCAGATGTAAACCTTATCACATGATATTTACCAGCCCGATACAAATAAAAACGAGTGTTACTGAGGAATAAGTGTTAATTAACTCGGTCACTCTTGTGACCAGTGATTTTTCAATCAAAGTGATTTGATAACAGGTACTGAAATATCGTTTATGTCGAAAGCATGACACCCTGCTCGTGATTTTGTGCGAAATAATGTCAAAAGCCCATATAATATATATACTGGAAAATAAATTTTATTTTATTTGGTCACGGTTTTACGTCGACCCTCGTCAAATTTGATTTGTGTACAAACCGATTTTGGCCGTTTGCCATCGTCGGTGTTCTCTTGAAGATGGCAAACGGCCAAAACCGGTTTGTTCACAAACCAAATAAAAGTAAATTAAACCCCGTCGGCAGAAATACGCACATATCGGAAAATAAATAATAATTTTGCTGGGGTATTACTCGGTTCGTTTTGTTAAAAGTTACCAAATGCTTCAGGCAACATTCTTTCAACTGAAAGGTGTTTGTGGCAACATTTTTTTCAACTGCGAAAAAATATGAGTGGCACTTTTTTTGAAAAAAAAACTGTACATGACGTATTATTCTATTATTGTCACTAAATAAATGTTAAAGGATGACAGTTCAACTCTTGTCATTTAGTCATTTGACAGATAATTTACATTCTAACCTCAAATTTTCCCACCTGATTCTACAGAGGAATAAGTGTTTAATTAACTCAGTCACTGTTACGACCAATCAATACTGAAATATCGCCTATCTTTAAGGCCATGGTACTCTGTTTGTGACTTTATGCGAAATAATGTCAAAAGCCCATATAATAAATGTAATGAAAAACAAATAATAATGCTGCTGAAGTAACACTCAATTCTTTGGATTAAAAGTTACAAAATGTTTTAGTCAACATTTTTTGAGTTGCTAGATGTTGCTGGCAACATTTTTTTCAACTGCGAAAAAATATGAGTGGCACTTTTTTTGAAAAAAAAAACAAAACTGTACACAACGTATTATTTTATTATTGTCACTAAATAAATGTTAAAGGATGACAGTTCAACTCTTGTCATTTAGTCATTTGACAGATAATTTACATTCTAACCTCAACCGATTCGACTGAGGAATAAGTGTTTAATTAACTTAGTCGCTTATCTCTAAGGCATTGTATTCTGTGATTTTATGCGAAATTATGTTTAAAGCCCATATAATAAATAATGGAAAATAAATAATAATGTTGCTGAAATAGTACTCAGTTCGTTTCATTAAAAGTTACAAAATGTTTTAGTCAACATTTTTTGAGTTGCTAGATGTTTTTGGGAACATTTTTTTGCAACTGCGAAGAAATATGAGTGGCACTTTTTTATACGAAATTGTAGACTACAGCTAAAAACACTGTATAACTTGTATTATTCTATTGTAATTACTAAATAAATGTCAAAGAATGACAGTTTAATTCTTGACATTTAATCATTTTACAGACAATTTACTTTCTAACCTCAAATTTGCCTAATCGTTATATTGTTTTTATTTAGCTTCCGTTCTTTCAGATATCAAATATTTAAAGGATTATTAATGGTTTATAGCTACAGATGGTTTCTTATAAGATAAAATAATTATTACTAAAATTAGAGACTTTCTGAATTTAAATAAATATTGTAAAGCATATTCCAATAAGCTAAGCCTTCGGAATAATAATTTTGTGCAGCTTTTTGGAAAATCTAATGACATAATTTTTTATAAATAAATAAAAATGTTGTTTGTTGTCATTATTTATTTCTATGCCCTCCAGATTACAAGCAACATTGAGAAGTATTTATTCATTATTTTACATTTTAAGAATTTTTGCTAAAAACATTTTCAACGAAAATGCTTTTACATTTACAATTTCTTGTATAAATTGATTTTGTTATGCACAGTACTGTAGATATATAAATTGCACAGATTTGTACATGTTTGTTGTATTTTAAACTTCTAATTTTATAAACCAACAACAATTTTTAGTAACATCAAAAAAAAATAGCTACTTACCAACCCTGTAAACTAACAGCGAATTCAAAAATAAAGAGAATGAGAAAATTACCATAGAGAATTACGGTATTTTTAAGTAAGAGATTTTAAACAAATTAAGGAGAGGAGGAGAAGAGCTATTTAAATACCTTAACAGCAAGGGAAACTAATAAAAAGTGAAATAAAACCACTAAGTTAAATATTTGCACTGCATATAAAACTGCAAGGTGACACCCTTTTCAAAGTTTAAGCATTCGAAACAACAACAGCAATAACAGATTTTAATTAACATCTTTTAATCTTAGAAATTTAATTCAACCTTTTTCTATTAAAATAATAACACTTGCTCTTTCTTACCTTTTCTTTAGCACGTCCAGCGTGTTTTTGTACAGATTTCGCCAACATGATTCCTTTATTTTCTGCTGCCATTAACTATTTGACACAGTTTTATTTTTAAAATTTAAAGGGTTTTAATATTTTGTTTATTTTTAGCACTTCTTTTTAATTTTCTTTTATTTATCAATAATTTCTTTTATTTTTCAATATACAAATATATTTTTTATTTTTTTAATCTTAATATAAATGCACAATTATTATTTTTTTTTAAATTTAATTTAATTTGTTGTAAGGAAAAGAATTTATTTTTATAAAATTTTGCACTTGTTTTTAAAAAAATTATTTTTGTTTGGAAATAAAAAAAAATATTGTACTTTATTCTGGCACTTAAAATAGCAACAACAAAAATTCCAATATTGCGAAGTGATACTTGAGACTATTTGTTATAGGCTCCCAAAAACACTGAAACTGCTGAACTGAACTGAACTGAACTGGTCGGTCGTTGGGTTCGTTTGACTCTGTGTGTACAAAATGTTAAAACGTTAAAGAAGTATTATTTTGAAAATAGCAAAAATACAAAAACACAAAAAAAACAAAACCAAAAACAACAATAAAATACAACTTTGACAAGTAAAAGCTAAAAACGAATTTTTAGTAGCAATGTTTACTGACTGACTGACTGGCTGGCTAAATGACAAACACGCGAGCAGTACTTTGCGATGCAACTGAATACAATTCAAGCGAACAGCGAAACGAGATGTGCAACGTATAACGGCTCCAACTCAACTCAGCATGCTAAACTACGCGCTATAATAAAACAGTCCCCAACAAATTAAAATATTTACATACACACACACACACATTTCTACATACTCTCAAACAGAAATACTCACAAAAACAAAAATTACCTCTATAATCATTGTTGCCAGATTAAATATAAATATATAAGAAACATCGCCAATTTTGGAGAATTACGTTAAACATTTATTTTCAAACTCTTTTAGAATTTAAATGTTTATTTCACTTTTTATTTTAAGGAGCTCTCCAGTATTGCAGTCAGAATCATGCTATTAATTTTTAATGCCATTTTACGGCTTGAATAGTATCCTGACCACTGGAAGATTTCTAAAGTTGAAATGATTAAAAAACCGGGTAAAGGTAAAGACCTAACCAAAACCGAGTCATATAGGCCCATAAGTCTATTACCAACTATTTCAAAGGTCTTCGAAAAGTTGCTTATGGATAAATTGTCTCCAATGCTAAGGGATAGTGGGTGTATCCCAAACCATCAATTTGGTTTTAGAAGTAGACATAGCACAATTGAACAAACCCATAGATTGTTTCAGGTGATAAGAAGGACTTTTGAAGAGAAGAAGCATTGTTCAGCTATTTTTATTGATGTTTCTCAGGTTTTTGACAAAGTTTGGCATGTAAGTCTATTTCTGAAACTGACCACTCACTTGCCTTGTAATATAAGCAACCTATTAAAAAGCTACATAATTGGACGAACATTTTCTGTTGTTAAAGGAGACTTGGTAAGTGTATCCAAACCAATTTCCTCAGGTGTACCACAAGGTAGCATTCTTGGACCAGTTTTATACTTGATATATACCTGCGATATGCCTGTAAGTGAAACTGTCCACACTTCTACGTTTGCTGATGATACAGCGTGTCTAAGTTCGCATAAAAACTCCCATCAAGCATCCATAAATCTTCAGCAACATATAACTCAGTTGGAGTTGTGGTTAAAATTATGGAGAATTAAAATGAACGTTCAAAAGTGCATTCATGTGACCTTCACCCTGCGAAGAGATAATTGTTTACCTGTTCGAATCAATAATCAGATTGTTCCACACCATACTTATGTGAGATATCTTGGTATACATCTTGAACGTCGCCTTACATGGAAACATCATATTGACTCAAAGCTAACACAAATGAAACTTAAGCTAACACAACTACATTGGCTCATTGGCAGGAACTCAAAACTAAGCCTAGATTGTAAGCTTCTAATTTACAAGAGGATTTTAAAACCAATATGGTCTTACGGAATCCAACTTTGGGGCACTGACTCAGCTTCAAATGTGGATAAAATCCAAAGTATGCAAAATAAAATTTTACGGTTGATAACTTCCGCCCCATGGTACATCAGAAATTCAAACCTACATTGTGATTTAGACATACCGCTGGTGACTACAGAAATCATCAAATACGCAGGCAAATACTTGATGAAGCTTGAAGACCATCCTAACCCCCTTGCTCGCAATATCTTGGATTATAGTGGACATAGCCGATTAAAAAAGAGGCATACCGCAGCTTTAATCCTCAATGCTACAGACGATACATCTTAGAAATATTTGCTTTGTTTTTTTTTATGACAATTTCCTTTTTTACCCAAAAGGTTAGGCCTGACATGGTCAGGACTAATGTCACTTTTTTTAGAATTTAAGATTGTAATACTTATTGTTAGTTCTTTTCGTGAAGATACAATAAATAATTATTGGGAGTTAAATAAAAAAAAAAAAAAAAAAAAAAAAAAAAAAAAAAACTTTTTATTTCTTTTTCTTTCATTCTCCTACACTTAACAACGAGAAAAATAACTAAAGTTGCTTTAAATTTTATATCAATATTAGCTTATTGTAACCGAAACTGCTTTAAGGAAATTTTTTCTGTGACGTTACTTCCAATACGGCAGAATTAATTTTTTAACTTAAACAAATAATTAAGAAGATGAAATGTTTAAGACTTTAGAAAGCAGCTCCAGCTTACAGAACTAATCTTCTAATTAAGTGAACTAGTTAAGGCTTAATGGAAATCGGTTGGGTATAAACTGCTTGTTTTCAGTTTTCTTTGCTAAAAATACCATGCCCCTCCCTCCGTGTACGCAGTTTTTGTCCATCACCTTCCCATTATTATAGCTTTAAGGGGTAAAAGGCGACACCGGTTACTTAGACTAGGAGATAAGGAGATTCAAACCCCCACCAGTGACTTACCAGCCGGTACCACGGCAACCGGTAGCCAGCAGGTCCTGTTCCGCTTATGGGTGAGGGGAGTAACGCGCTGGCTGTGTTTTAAAGTTAAGCCCTTCGGTTTTTTTCGTTTTTTTTTTTAATAAATTATATACATTCTGTAGCCGGTTAAGACATGTCGCGTGTAAATTTCTCTTAATTTTGCTTTTAACATTATCATTAAGTAAAATAATTATATATGATTGCTTACAGTTGGTTACAATGTTCTTAAAATTATGTAAAATTGCTTCGATTTTTAAATGCCTTAAGTACAAATTAAATATTCTACTATTAAAGTTTTGAAATTTCCAAATAAACAACTTTTATATTTAAAAATACACCTATAAGTTCAATGGAAAATGGTGTAGTCTAATCTAAAGGGTTGGGAAATTTGAGGTTAGGAAGTAAATGTCAAGAATTAAGTTATCATCCTTTTACATTTATTAAGTAAAAAGCTGGGAAATCTTGAGCAAAGAATATTAATTATGAAAATTTACTCGTAAAATGGTGAAAATTTCACTATATTGCTTCGTAAAATTCGAGCAGCTTTTGCTGGTAATCAGCTTCTGATTACGCTGTGCGTAATTTAATCACTAAATTCTAAGCTCACGGTCTCATTGTGGGCAATAAACCAAACCAATTAGCTCGTAGAGGCCATAGTAATGCAAGCATAGCCGCTATACAACAAAGTATTAAGAGCGAGCCTCTAACATTAATTCGTCGACATTCGCAACAGTTCTGGGGGCGCTTTTGCATAAAGATCTTCATGCTTATAAAGTTTAATCCGTTCAAAAATTAAAGCCGACCGACCATTCACGTTTCTGAATTAGCTGTTTGAAAACCTGAGCGAAGACAACGTATTTTTCAGCAAAATTATCTAGCGATGCGGCTCATTTTCAATTAGGCCGTTATGTAAACAAACAAAACTGCGGCATATGGGCTCACAAAATCCACAAACAGTCGTTGAAAAATCATTACATCCAAAACCCCGATAATGCCGCCTTACCCATGTTTGTGGTAAGGCGGCATTATCGGCCCGTACTTTGTCATCTCTTACTTCCTAAATTCTTTGTCTTTGGATTTTGTAATGTTCCTGGCTTATTCTCCACACTTTGTTATGCAGAAGCTATGTTCGTATAACTAAGGCCACAACGAGTGTATTCTCTATTGTCAGCAAAAATATCGTAAGCCTCGAATTTAGCAATTAAATTACTCACATCATCATCTCAAAAGAGGCCTGATTACGGCAAAAAGTTGCTCGAAATTATCCCCATTTTGATAGCAAATTTTCTCAATTAAAATTCTTTGCTAATGAGTGTAACGATCCACGTTGAAAATTTCCAAGCTTTTTATTATTAAACATCAAAGGATGACAGCTCATTTCTTGACATTTAAACATTTGACAGATAATTTACTTCGCAGCCCCAAATTTTCGCACCCCTTATAATAATGTAATAAAACCACAGTTTTAACTTGCGTTAACAATTTTATATTCCTGCTGCATCACTCAGCATTTAGATAGACCACAGGTAGTTAGAGAACAGAGCATACTAAATGTAATAGATAAACGCCAAGGAATTTTTTGGTGGAATCACTAAAGTAGCCGAACGTAAGACAAATGCTTACGATAAACACTTCAAATATTAAAAATTAGCCAGGTGGCGGGCATTCTACCAACATGGAAAGAACTACTTAAACTTGAACACTGACTCTGATGTGATCACATCGAAAGCGCTCACCGTTTATGCCGAACAAACAGCCAGCAAAGAGGGAAGGGATTTACAACAGTATTTCATTTACTGGCGAAACAAATCCAAACAACTTAATACCGTAAAATTTCATATAACTAATGAAGGAGGAAAAGCTCAAGTACGCGCAATGAAATGTTTTATGTTTAACGGCCTCTGTAAATAATTTCTAAAGTGATAATTAAAGTAATAATCCCTTGGTTAAGTTTTAAGTCTTTAAAATTTCTTCACAGCGTTGTATATTTTGCTTAATTCTTTGGGAATTAAGAAACGGTTTTTAGATTTCCGAAGCACACATTTTTGTGGACATTCGATTTGAATTTACATTGAAAGTGACAGGAAAGATCTCTGGAGGTAGTTAATTCCACATCGGACTGTTCTTCTAAAAAGCGAATCTTCCCTGTAATGCGTAGGGCGATTCACTGGCCACTCGATCACAAATGGATGCGCTCTCAATGAAAATCGAGTCAAAAGCAAATACATGCGAGTTTCGGGAACAAGTTCCTTAATTTCGTTAAAGCACTTGCCTTTGCAGTAACGGTAAAACAGTGAAATATAACCTACATTGCGTCGATGCTCTAAAGAATCAAAAGAGTTGGATGCCCTACCGTAACCAATGAGCCTCTTGACCCGCTCCTGTTTGCGCTCGAGCAACTCCAAAATGGACTCTAGGGCGCCGGCCCATACATGAGAGTTGTATTCCATCTTTGAACGGATACAGGTGGCAAAAATAGTATGAAAATCGGATGAAGTGAAGTATTTCTTACACCTTTTTAGCAAATCGTGGTTAGTCCATCGAATATCACCCTGAATTTTCATGCCAAGAACATTAAGAGCTTCCGATTCCATAATACCTCTCTCACTCTTACAGGTGCAGCATCATATCCGAAGACAGATCAATGCGTAACTCTGCAACATTGCGCCTTACGGGTAAAATCGACTCTATTCGCACGACCCCATTTGGAGATTGTTGCGAGATTGTGATTGAGCGTATCATTCATGTTCCTTCTTTTGAAGCTTATCTCCAACTGGTTCGTTCTATTACTAAATGAATACGTATGACAAAAGGTACTAACATCTGCGAAAGAGTAAACAGAGGTTGAAAGCTTAACAAAGAAGGTCATTTAGAAAAAAAAGAAATAGAGTAGGAGAAAGAACGGAGTCTTACAGTACCCCTGAATTAATCTTGACCTCATAGGATGAGATACCATCTAGAACAACTCGTATAGTGCGATTCCTGAGAAAACTCGATATAAATCTGGAGAAATTATCACCGACACCAAAAGCAGCAAGTTTTTGTAGAAGTGCATCATGCCACACTCTATCAAGCGCCTTGGAAATATCAAGAGCCACCAACTTACTTTTTCTGAAATGATGTATGGAGTTGCACCATTGTTCCGCGAGCAATGTCATCAAGTTGCCCGTAAAGCGCCCCCTACGGAAACCATACTGTCGGTCGCTAAGTAAGCTGTTGGACACCAGATACCTCACAAGATAAAAATTAATCACACTTTCCAGCACTTTAGAAAGTTCAGAACAAATTGCAATTGGGCGGTAATTTTCAGGGTTGTTAGCCTCACTCATTTTAGGGACTGGCGTCACATTAGCAACACTTTGGAAAGTCAACGGCATAATGCAATTGGCTGAAAAGGGTTGCTAACGGACGCGCTAGCGTCGAAGAGCACTGCTTCACGACAAGTGCGGGTATCCCTTCCGGCTCAGGAGGCTTGTTGACGTTGAGATCTGCTAAAAGTGTATACTTAAATTTTTTTATAGAAAAAGCGTCAAACGTTAAATTAGAATAAATTTGTAACTCTGGCAACTGTATTTATCAATTTACACTGAAAGCTTTTCTACTGCTCTCTCCATGAGTTAGTAAATGTAAAAAAGGCTTACGAAGCTAAATGACATCTTGCCTTCGCATTACTCTCTCCTTACAACGAACTTTTAAATGTTTATGTTAAACAAATTATTAACTTTTTTCCTCAATTAATAAAAAATTATTGATCGCTTTTACTCTTTAATTGTATACAGTAGCAATTCTTCTCTTTGCTCAAAAGAGTGTTAATAAAAAGCTTTAGAATTTGTTTTAATATCCTCTCCCGATTTAGCTTCCATCTAATTTTCACTTGCATAATTTTATTTATTTATTGGATTTGTTGGCAGTAAATTTGTGGCAAAACTTTTTGATTTTTATAATTATTTATTAATATTTTGTAATATTTAAATCTAATTTTAAATTAACTTCTATTTCCTTTTGAGTGAAAAAGTGTTTTGATAATCTGGAATTTGATTTTTGGTTGCGGCACTTTTAATTTGAATTCGCTTATAATTTTTTTAGCATATTTACTTTTATTTAGATTTTACTTTTTCTTACACACTTGTCACATGATTAAATTGACGCATAATTGTGAGTAGTTTCACTTTTCAATAGAGAGAACATGATCGATAGTACAAAAAAAAATAACAGCAATGATCGTGCGTTAATGATATTTTAACTTTAAAGCTTTGTACAAAGCGAGTCCATAATCGATGTATACATTAGCTTATGCGGCCTTCACATAATTTTCCTGTTTGTTAACTTGCTAATCTTAAAATTAAATTGTTTACATTCTGTGGTTGTTTTAGATATGACAGATAAATTTTTTTTAACTTAATTTGAACGTGTCATTAAGCAAAATAATTATATTTGATCAATTTCTGTTATGATTGCTTACAGTTGGTTTCAATGGGCTTAACATTCGAAAATTTATTCCGAATATTAAAAAAGTCTTATACATATATAACATGCAAAAACAACTTGTATATTTTGAAATTCACCCATAAATTCAATGAGAAATGGTGTAGTATAGTCTAAGAAACAATTTTATATATTTTATAATTTTGCTTCTTTTAATTACATTTTTTTCGTACAAGGTTTAAATCCGATTAAAAATTATTCGATAAAACTTTATTCGATTAAAACTTATTTAATTAAATTTTATACAAATAAACATTATTCGACTAAATCTTATTCGATTAAACCTGATTCGAATAAACCTTATTCGATTAAATCTTATTCGATTAAACCTATTCGATTAAACGTTATGCGATTAAAATTTATTCGATTAAATCTTATTCGATTATTTATTTATTCTTATTATCTAATTAAATCTTATTATTATCCGATTAAACCTCGATTGAAGCTTATGCAATTTAACTGCATTCGATTAAATCTTATTCGATTCAAACTTATTCGACTGTTGCTCGATTGATTCGATTAAACCTAATTCGATTAAACCTTATTCGATTAAATCATATTCGATTAAGCCTATTCCATTAAACGTTATTCTACTAAATCTTATTCGATGAAATTCTATTCAAATCAAACCTATTCGATTAAATATTATTCGATTTAATGTTAATCGATTATACTATTTCATTAAACGTTATTCGATTAAACCTTATTTGATGAAATTATATTCGATTAAAACTTATTCGATTGAACCTTATTGGATTTAATATTATTCGATTAAAAATTATTCGATTAAACCTTATTCGATTAAATCTAATTCGATTAAACCTATTCCATTAAACGTTATCGATTAAACCTTATTTGATGAAATTCTATTCGATTAAAACTTACCTGCTTAAACATTATTCGATTTAACCTGATTCGATTAAAGCTTATGCGATTAAATTTGATTCGATTAAACCTTAGTCGATCGCTGCTCGATTAAATCCTATTCCATTAAGCCTTATTCGACTAAACCTTATTTGATTAAACCTAATTCGTATAAACTCTATTCGATTAAAACCTATTCAATTAAACTTTATACAAATAAACATTATTCGATTAATTCCTTTTCGATTAAGCCTGATTCGTTTAAGCCTTATTCGATGAAATCTTCTAATGCGATTAAATTCTACTCGATTAAAATCTATTCGATTGAAAATTATTCAATTAAACCTCAACGAAGAAGCATTATTTGATTCTCGTATTCGATTAAATCTGATTATTTGATCATACCTGATTCGATTAAACCTTATTCGATTGTTGTTCGATTTTAATCTTATTTGTTTAAACCTTATTCAATTAAACTCTATTCGGTTAAAACTTATTCAATTAAACCTTGTACAAATATATATTATTCGCTTACATCTTTGTCGATTAAACCTGTATCAATTAAACGTTATTCCAATTAAAACGTTATTCGATTAAAGCTATTTCGATTAAAACTTAATCGGCCAAATTTAATTCGATTAAACGATATTTGATTAAAACTTAATCGGCTAAATTTTATTCGATGAAATCTTAATCGATTAAACCTGATTCGAATTTATGTTATTTGATTAAAGCTTGTATAATTAAACATTATTCGATTAAACTGTATTCGATTAAAGCTTATGCGATTAAATCGATTGTTGTTCGATTTTACTAAACCTTTTTTGATTATTCGGTTAAAACTTATTCAATTAAACCTTGTACGAATAAACATTATTCGATTACATTGAATTAAACCTTTTTCGATTACAATTTATTCGATTAAAACTTATTCGATTAAAACTTATTGGATTAAAACTTATTCGATTAATCCTTTTTAATCGAAACAAAATTGTACTTATATTGCAATTTATAAACTTCTCTTATTTCTAATAGCCTTTCCTAATTTTAAAGTGCCCTAATCTGTTGACAATTTATAACAGAAGTTGGCAGCTACCAGTTTTCTTCGAGGGAAAAATACGTACTTGTATATTTTATTTAATGGCTTCGTTTTGTATAGCACAATAATTATTTTTTAACACATGGCACATTATGTAGTTACTATTTTTGGACATTTTTATTACTATAGTTTTGAAAATGCAAAATTAAATTATAATTTATTTACTAAAGGAATTTGTTTTGCCAATTATTTTTGTTTATTTTGTTACATTTCACAATCGTTTCTACAAATGTCGGCAAAAGTTGTATGATAATAATAAGGACCAATATAAGAGGGAACACAACATAGCAATACATGCTTTTTTACATATGTCGATGTGTTTAGCGTATAAGGTTGTGTTTATTTAACAATTTTATATGTTTAAATTGTTACAGCGATTTCAGTTTAAAACGTCTGTTTAACAAAATGTTTCAATCAATTTGGCGTTTCTTTTTTAAGAAAGAGAAATAAAAAACAAATTTTACAGTTTATAACAGCAAAAATTCACATGCCTGAAATTAAAATAAATAAATAAAAATAAAAAGAGTACAGAGAACGGGAAAGAGAAATGTTTGTAAACATTCATTTCAAACGTTATATATGGTGTTTCCACGGCACCTGCTTCGCTCTCTATTCTTGCTTCACACCCCAATCATAAGCGAATCAACCTGCTTCGCCATACAAAATTTTGAGAGCGAAGCTGGTAGATTCATATTGAAGCTAGTTGCGAAGCAAGTAAAAATCCTCTCTTCCCTAATTTTTATCGTAAGTTTATCTGCACTAGTTATCAAAATTAAACGTTTTTGTAAACAAAGAAAATTTACAAACAAAATAAAGTTAAAACTTAATTAATTAATATTAATTTTATAAAATTAAAAAAAAATGGATAGGAAAAAAAATTATACTTAATGCTATCGCGGCAAGAATGATATCTTCTGTTGTTTTTCAACTGTTGTTGTTGTTTTTCAACTTATGTTTTTCTGTTTAATAACAACAGCCAAATCGAAGTAGATAAATGAGTCGTGTAAACAGCATGATTCACAAACTTGCTTCAGAGAGCGAAGCACGAGATTCAAACTGTCGTGGAAACAGGCTATTAGGAAATTTATTCTGCATACGAATTACTTGCTCAACTCACTGTTTATATCAAGGTGAATTATTTTATCCTGCCTAGAAATCGTTGCCCTTTTTAAATGAAAAATGCCATTACTATATTGGCGAATGCCAAAGCGAATTGTTTTTGATGTGAATGCAAAGCAAGAAAAGCAAACAGGTTAGTCAAAATGGCGGAGTCTAAGTTAAAGGATTTTTTACACTTGCGTTTTATACAGCCACCATATTGCTATTTGTGTGCTGTTTCAAATAACACAAAAAATGAAATAGTGTTTATCAAATTATAAGCGAAATTAAGAATTGGCATAAAAATTTGATCTCCCATTTTTTACAGCAATATTTACTACTTGCAATTGAGGCAAACTTATGAATGAAATAATAAAAAAAAGGTTATGAAACACAAAAAATAACATCACGGCGAATAGATATAAGGTGAAATCATTGGAAATAGTGTCTTTTTCCAAAGTCCATTTTAAATTATTGTATGAAATCAAGGTAAGTTTATATAAATCATAGAATGTGCATTTAGTTCTACATAAATAAAAACATTAGTTTTGTCAGTAGATTTTTTTTTTATAAAGAGAAGTAGCACTTCAGGCAACAATGCCTATTTAGTCAAGTACCGTGCTATATTGTTTAGGAAAGGGATAGAGAAGAGATGAAACAGGTGGTGAAAGTAGAAGGATAGTCGGAAATTAACCGCCGTATAAGACAGCACAGCGACCAGTGACCATGCCTTCATCACTGAGCGGCCCCACCGACAGTCAATTTTTATTTTTGTAGTGAAAAACCAACTTCTTCGTTGGGAATCGAACCCACATACCCCATACTAACAAGCTAGTACACTACCTACTAGCCTAAGGGGCACCTGTTGTTGTCGAAATATACTGCTTTATACTAATAAAGTGCAGCGAATTCAATTTGTATTACAAGCTCAGTATTCACTTTGTATTTAAAAAATTTTTCGATTTTTTTTTGCCTATACATTGTGTTTTGAAAGTCCTTTTTTGAATCCACATACAGAAAAACCTCCTTGATTAGTATTCCAAAGACCCGTATAAAAAACAAGTAATGTGAAATAAATAAAATTATCGTTGCTCTATTTGAACACTCCTCAACTTGTAGAAAGCAACAAAATGTTATAGGCTTCATGTTTAAACACACCAACATGTTTCTATTAATTTTGCTTAATTTTGGTAAAAAAAAAATTTCTTTTAAGCCCTGGCAGATTGAAACCACTAACGAATGGCAACATTTAAAACAAAGTTGCTAAATAATTCTCGTAACTTACCTGTTATGTATATGTATATGTTTATCATTTCACTGAAAAAAATTTATATCATGTTACGTTTATTCCTTTAAACCACATAAACAGCACATGCTTCTTACATCTGACTTTTTAACTGTGTGAGACAAATACAATTCTCTACATCTGTCAAAACTGTTATTTTACAGAAAACTTTTTATATTAACTCAAACGTAACTCTGTACTAGTACAATCGCCTCTGAAATAAACATTATTTGTTTACAGCAGCTGATAGACCCCTTTCAGACAGGCAAATTTTACTTTGCAAAGTTTTGATTTTATGTGAGAGCGAGGGAGAAAGCATGATTGAGAGTACAGACTTTGATATACTCGCAAAGTTGCTTTGTTTTTCTTTCGTCGCTTATACACAGTTGTACTTATACACAGATTACATTACAGATTACATTGACTAAAACAAAATTTGTAAAAGAAAACTTTTTGTGTTTGAACATCAAAGAAAGTTTAAAAGAAAATTAAAAAAACTTTGTCAAAGTAAAATTTGCCTGTCTGAAAGGGGTCATATACGCGCAAATTTACAATACAGATATCCAAGCCGCTCGGTTTCAAAATGACTTCTTGCCGTCTTAGAATATTTTTGTGTGCGTTACAGAATTACTAAAAAGTAATGAATTTTAATTACTTTTTTAACTCTAAATGTGAAGAAGATATATTTGCATTTAGTGATAATACGTCAATTTATATTATTGATGTCAAATAATTAAAACCATATTCAGATATTGACTTTTTTAAAATATTACCTTTAGTCGGTTAACGCAACCGCCGTTGATTGCTTGCAGAAGGCCTGGGTTTTTGCAATATTTTTTATAATTTTAAACGCAGATGGTTTGCCAGATCAAAATAGAACCCGCTTTAAATGAAATTTTGTCAGATGACTTTTCAAATGTATTTTACAGCAGCAATGTTTTGACAGCCCCACACAATATTGTACACTTGCTAGAAAAAGTTTGCGTACAAAAGCATCAATTATGCTCATTACTTGAAATATTCGAAAGTTTAGTCTTATCCCATGTCGGCAATTCTTATAATTGCCAAAAATCAAATTAATAATTTAAAAAACATATAAAATCATAGTTAGACATTAAAATTCCAAAAAAATGCATTTATTCAGATAGAAAAACTCTGCGTACACGGCAATCGTTTTATAAATTTACGACTTTCTATTCTTGTCATATGTATAAGCTATTAAAAAATTTATTTGAATTTGTGAAAACACTTTTTGTAAGGAATTCTAGTTTATACGGCGTATCCGCCGAGAAGGTATACTACATTGTTTTGCGGCCATTTTGGTAAACATTCGTTTTACCAGTTTATATTTGGCAGTTGTGAAGTGCACATATGGCAAATTTGTTATAGAAATTCATTCGATAAACCAACGTGTTTTAATCGTTAAAATATTTTATCAAAATCAATCATCGATTACTGTGACGATGAGAAAGTTACGTGAAATTTTTGGGAGAAACCACGTGCCAACAAAACGCACTATTTATCGTGTTGTAAATGATTGCGAAGAAACAGGGTTTGTAGGTGATAGGTCCAAGCATGGACTACAAGGTACTGCCAGATAGGCTGAAAACATTACTACTGTTCAAAAAAGTGCTCAAAACAATCTGTCAACCTCAATTCGACGCCATGCTCAGGAGCTTGGTCTTCAAAGAACAACTTTGGCGACAAATTTGCACAAGGATTTGCATTTGTTTCCATATAAGATTCAGTTGACACAAGAGCTTCTTCCGCAAGACCATTTATGCCGTCGTATATACGCCAATAAGATGCTACAGCTCGCCCAGATAATTCCGATTTTCATGAAAAAATCATAATGAGTGGCGAGGCACATTTTCATTTCAATGGATAGGTACAGTGGATCAATAAAGTTTAGGCACACCATGATTTTCGAGAAGGATCTGTTAATAACATTGTGTTTCCATTACTTGAAAAAATAATTTCGATATCGTTTTATAGGTTGATCGTTTTATTGACCATTGCACACAAAACACATTTGATATTTTATAATTTCTTAGAAAGAACGTATTAAAAACTAAAAAATAACGTAAATCTATGTAAAAAAAGTTTTGGCACATACTGTGTGTGTCTTTTTGTTTTGCTATGATAACGGTAATTTTTCACTTTTTTTTTGTTTTAATTCGTTTTTATGCAATTTTGTATTACACAGTAGCCAAATTTCAAATATCAAAATTTATTTGCGATATTAAATTCGTGGCAAAACAGCAAAATGAGCAATCGTTCAGAAATTTCTTCAGATGTCCGCAAAATTATTATAAATCTTCACGAAAAAGGAAAATCCTATCGTGAAATTGGAATCATTGTGCAGAGGCCTTATACTAGTGTAAGAAACATAATAAAACGTTTCCAAAAAACTAAAAATTTAGAGCGTGAGAGCAGATGTGGACGCCCAAAAAAATTTACACCACGCCAGGAGCGGATGATTGTTGCTGCAGTGGCTCAAAACCCAAAGATTTCAGCTGTGAAGTTGTGCGAAGAAATGCAGCAAGGCTTTGAAAAAAAATTCAATCCGCAAACAATACGGAATACGCTACACAAAGCTGGTTATCATGGCAGAGTTCCACGTCGTAAACCGCTGCTTTCTGATATAAATAAGAAAAAGAGATTAGAGTTCGCCAAACTTCATATTATTCAGCCTGAAGCATTCTGGAATAGCGTGATATTTAGCGATGAATCAAAGTTTAACATATTTGGTTCGGATGGTCCACAAAAAATTTGGCGAAAAGCAAATAAAGAGCTTCAGGAAAATAATGTTGTTAAGACAGTGAAACATGGTGGTGGTAATGTTATGGTGTGGGGGTATATGGCGGCATCTGGAGTGGGAAATCTTGTTTTTATAGACGACAAAATGGACAAGCATTCTTATTTGAATATTTTAAAAGAAAATTTATTTCCAAGTGTTGCAAAACTAAGTTTAGATGGGAAGTTCTTGTTCCAACAAGATAATGACCCAAAACATTCGTCATATCTTGTGCAGGAATGGCTCATCTACCATTGCAAACAACTGAAAACACCACCGCAGTCGCCAGATACGAATCCCATAGAGCACGTTTGGCACTTACTGGAGAAAAAAATACGAAAGCATCACATTACATCAAAAGAATCACTTAGAGATGCCATTCGCATCGAATGGGAAAATATTACGCCAGATGAAACATCTAACTTGGTAAAAAGTATGCCTCGCCGCTTAGAAGCAACTATCCAGGCCAAAGGAGGTTCAACGAAATATTAAATGTGAAAAAATCAGTCACTTAGCAGAAATTTTCGCATGTGTGCCTAAACTTTTTTTACATGGATTTACGTTATTTTTTAGTTTTTATACTTTGTATCTTAGAAATAATAAAATATGAAATATTTTTTGTGTTGAATGGTTAATGGCAACGATCAATCTATAAAACGATATCGAAATTATTTTTTCAAGTTAAGGAGAAATAAAGTTATTGACGTATCCTTCTCGAAAATCATGGTGTGCCTAAACTTTATTGATCCACTGTATGTGAATAAATAGAATAGTCGGCTCTGGGGAGTGGAAAACCCTTAAATTGCTCAACAGTCACCTTTGCATCAATTAAAAGTTTTAGTCTGGTGTGCAATATGATTACGAGGAATTATTGGACTTTACTTCTTTGAAAATGAAAACGGCGTTACGGCAACTGTGAATGGAGAGCGATATTATGATATGATTCAAAACTTTTTAAAGCCACAGCTGCATACTTTGGGCATGATTAGCAGTTGGTATCAACAAGACGTTGCCACATCGCATACAGCCAGGATTACAGTGAAATTATTGTGATACCTCTTTCCACAACAAGTTATTTCAAGAAATGGTGGTGTTGATTGGCCTCCACGGCCACCTGATTTGACTTCCTTGGAGATCTTTTTGTGGGGATATCCGAAAAGCAAGGTTTATGCAAACAAACCAGAAACGCTTGGGCAACTCAAACAAAATATTCGTAATGAATTTAATGAAATACCGCGTGAAATGTGTGAGAATGTAATGTGTTCAAAAGGGGTCGCATTTGTGAGGCTAACGGAGGCGGACATTTATCGAATATTGTATTTCAAACATAATTACTGACATTGAATAAAACATCAATATAAGATCCATTCTCTTTCATTTAATCAAAAATTATAAAGAAACAAAGTAGTATATGTTCCCGGCGGACACCCTGTATAAAATTTTGTATACAGAAATAGCTTCCAGGAACATATTAACTCCCTATAATTTTTGTTAATATTTTTTTTAGTAACTAAGAAATACCCCCCGGGGGCACATGATAGTCTTTTTGGAACCTACTATTCCATTTAGACTGGTGTCTTGCGGGGTAAAAGAGAGCCCAGGCCCCTCAAAGGCTAGTAGGAGTCACCTGGACAATCCACATATTTCCACGGGAATCAGTACGCTCGCAGAGTTCACTATTTGTCTCTTGAGACAATTAGCTGTTCTCTGACTGGTTATTGAGGTTGGCCCCTATATGGGAGTATCGTGGTGGTTGTGGTTTCGAGACCCTCATGAGAATTTGTGGGCCGGATCATTCAAAATGAACACAATGAATGGTTCAGGTCCAGTGAGTATGAATGCCGTCGTGTTTTTAATTATATTAAGCTTCATGCGTTCTGGACCAGGAGTTGGAAAGTCTCCAACTCTTTAGCAAGGAGTGAAGGCTGCGGCCTACTTCGGGCTTTCGAAATTGTTACTAGAAGCGACCGGAGGATATACGTATTCAATGGCCTCCTAGGGCGTGAATGACGTTTGCAAATCATTCAAGTGGTTTGACCACCATCTGATTATGACTACCTAGTCGGTGCAGATGTAAATCAAATCACATCATAACTAAAAAAAAATCACTTTGTCAATTCCCACCAAAAATGGCAAAAATATCAAATGCTTTAATTGTAGACTTAAGAAAAAGATATTTAACATTTGATTCTTTTAAATTATGGTAATTGAAAATCAAGTTTGAAACAAAAATTTTAATTTTAAAGTGAAAATAATTTTAAAACTTTTCACAGTTTTAAATATATGTACGCAAATGTGTACAAGATTTTTTTAGAGTTAGATCATCTGAAGCAGTCGCCATTAAAAAAATTTTATCCACAAGACCATTTACGCCGCCGTATATATGCCAATAGGATGTTACAGCCTATGGCAACGCCGATTTTCATGAATAAACAGAATATTAGATTCCGGGGAATGGGAAACCCTTAAATTATTCACCAGTCACCTTTAAATCCATTAAAAGTGTGCAACTTGGTCAGGAGAAATCATTGAACCCTAGTTCCTTGAAAATAAAAACGGTAACTGGCGGAGATGATGCAGTGAACGTTGTTGAAGACTTCAAGAGTTTCATAAAATTTCTTTGTGGAATAGATAAAAATCAGAAATGATGTCATATGTTTAAAAGTTGTTTCCTGGTTTACCCTAAGGATAACAAGTATAAAAATATTGGATTCATTTTATGGATATTTTGTTTTTTTTTATTGTATTTCGTGATTTGTTTTTTTTATATTAATTTAACAAAATTACAGCTAGAACACATTGAACTTAATTATATAAAAAATAACTAAAATAATTAAATAAAATATATATTATAATATTAACGAACTCTAGGAGTTCTAATAAGTAGCGTTTAAGTAAACAGTGGTTAGTTAGTAAGTAAATCATAATAATTCCCAAATAGTAAAAGTTAAACATTATATTTTTAGACAAATTAATTATTTTAAGTTTTATTATTTTAACAATAGATGGAATTTAGTTTGTCACAGTTGCCATCTATTGTTTAAATGTTTAAATATTCCTTTTTTTTTAAAGTACACTAAATATATTAATTCATACTACAAATACTTATTTTTATATACAGAATAAAAAAGTGTTTAATTTACAAAATTATTGAAATAATTAATTAAAACTAGAAGAAAAAAATCAAACTAACATGCAGGTGTTGGTTCTGCTTGCAAAAGATTGAGAAGAGATTATTGGAGGGAAGACAACAGAGCTGGGAGTTTAAAAAAACTTACAACCCTGTTTCAAAAATTTTACACCATTCAGAAGTGAAATATTTTCTAAATTTAAATGTTTGTTTCTTAATGTCCAAAAAAATCCTGACAAATAATAATAACGATTTATAAAAGGATGCTTTAAAAAAAATCTATCAAAATTTGCACCATTACGAATATATATAAAAGACCTGGCATTTACAAATATTTCTGTAAGGGGAGTTTCATATCGACAATGTTTTGAAAATTGGCAGTTAAGATTGGCAGACCATTAGTAGAAATTTTTATAAAAATTTAAAATATTATTAAAGAAATTCTCTGCTTAAAAAAGTAAATACCTGAATGTAATAATAAAACTGAAATCGAAAGTGGAGTGGTATTTTCCTTTCTAAACTTTCATTCATTAAATTCCATAATTAAATAGCATCAGTTAAATTATTAATAAATAAAATGTTACTAAATATAGACAATTTTAAAACTAAATTTGTTTTTTTAGAAATTATTTTTTCAAGCACAAGGTCTTCATGAAAAAATTCATTAAATTTTATTTTCAATATTTCGCCACATAATGGGGTGGGGCATCTTCAGTCAAAGAAAAAGGTGTGTTTTAAATTATTTAATTAATCAATCAGAAAATAATAATAGTATCGAGAGATTTACTCAATTATTTATTAATACACTTTTCGTTTCCTGAAGATGCCACCCAATGGTGTGGCGAAATAAAATTTATTCAATAATAATTTTTATACGAATTTAATTTTTACATGAATCAATCAATAATAATGTTGACTGCTTTATTAAATTATTTATGTTCGTTCCTTTTGCTTAAGCTGCCACACAATTGTGTATCGTAATATTGAAAATAAAATTGAAATTTATTTTAATTAATTTTTATATAAATTTAATTTTTAAATAAATCGATTTCTAATTTTAAATTATTTATACATATATAAAATGTTCCTGTGGAAAGCTTCTTCAGGAAAAAAAAATATAAAAAATAATTTCTTGAAGAAGCTTTCCACAGGAAAGCGAAATATCGAAAAGAAAAATATATTGTTAATTAAAAAGGACCGTTGAAAAGAATAACTGATATTTATTTAAAATATAAAAAGGTCTATTAAAAAAATAAAAAAATATTTTATTTTTATTTTCAATATTGCGCCACATAATTAAGTGGCATCTTCAGTAAAAGAAAACATTTTATAAATAATTTAATAATCGATTATTAAATAATAATAATAATATCGATTGATTTATTCAATTACTTATACACTTATATTTTCCCTAAGATGCCACACAATGGTGTGGCGAATAAAAATAAAATTTAATTTAATTTTTATATAAATCAATCAATAATATTGTTCACTGATTTATTGAATTATTTATACACTTTGCTGTTTCTGCAAATGCCACCCAATGGTGTGGTGAAATATTGAAAATAAAAATAAAATTTAATTTTTATATAAATTTATCAATTCTAATATAGATTGTTTTATTAAATTATTTATACACTTTTCCTATATAAAAATTAAAAAAATTTTATTTTTATTTTTAATATTTTGCCACATAATTGAGTGGAATCTTCAGTAAAAGAATAAAGTGTATAAACAATTTAATAAATCAATCAATAAAAAAAGTGAAAATTACATTGATTGATTTATTACACTTACACTTTTCTTTTCCTCAAGATGCCACCCAATGGGGTGGCGAAATATTAAGAATAAAAATAACATTTATTTGCTTTAATTTTTATATAAATCATTTTTATATAAATCATTTATTAAATGATTTATACACTTTTCTTTTCCTGAAGCAGCCACCTAAAGGTGTGGCGTAATATTGAAAATGAAAATAAAATTTAATTATGAAGACCTTGTGCTTAAAAAATTATTTATAAAATATGAAAAAGCTCAATTAACTGCAAAAAATGTTTTAAAATTTGTTATTTAAAAATTAAGTATAAAAAGGCTTTAAACTTTTTTTTTAGCAAAAAGGAATGTATACTTGTTATAACTGTTATCTAACCAATTTAAATATTTATTCTTGTCTTTCTGTTATTCTATATTTTACCAACAAAATAACAATATTTCAAATTTTGAAGCAGACATTGCAATAATTATAAACAGGATACTTTTCTTATGATTACACTTCCTTAATTTATTTATGAAAATTTTTATTTTTCGTTAAGTAATAATTTTTTAATTTTTTGTAACATTATTTATTCCTCGCCTGAGATGCCATTTAATTCAACCTTAAAATTAAAAAAAAAAAATACTCTCTTTACGTTTGATATTCGAAAAAATTTCGAACATCGAAAAATTTTCGAACATAGAAAAAATTTTTGAAAAATTCATTTAATACTCGAATTCAAAGGTTTTTTTTTTCGAAAAAAGATATTAAAATCAATTTTTGTAACAATTTCCAAATTTATGCAAAGCACGCTCCGAGCATGTTGGATCAGTTCCAGTTCGTTTAACATCAAGCATCAAACAAAATCTTTAACAAATTTTTTTTTTTTGGAAATCACTGGAAATCTAATTAGAATCAAAAACCATACAACAATACTACAGCTATTATAGTTGGTTCTGGTTTATACAACTGGCAAATTACACTGGCTTTTGAGTTGAGCCACAACAAACAATTTAAGAATATCAACGACTGAGCTGCATTTTCTGTGTGTGATTTAAGGACTGTAACAGTCACTGTGATTTATGCCACTTAAAATGTGTTTTCCGTGTTCAAAAACGGCTGAAGTCGATTACGAACCGTATACTGAAGTGGCCAGGGTCGTCACGAAACATAAATCTTCGTGGGGAGTGTTAAATCAGTCTGTAAGTGGTATTATTCATTCGTAGCTTTTAGAAAATCTGAATTTGAGCCATACTTTTTATGCATGGTTTAATGACTAAGTGACTAAGTGACTTAAATCAGTCACTCTGATTTAAACGACTAAAATAATTCAACAAGAGTTTTTCATTTTCAAAAAAGAATGAAACAGATAATGAATATAGTCATTCATAAAATAAAACTGTCGTTCTTATACGAGCGATTTCTCACTCGAACGTTTTACTTTTGGGATCCCCTGATTCATTATAGAAATTTTTAATGATGCCATTCGATAGTGTGCGAATATAAACAGCGACAAATATTCAAAGTGACATTGCAAATCTCTACTCATGCCAAACACGTCTCTGCTGCACAAATTAACCAAATATTATCTAAAAAAAAGGAATAAATAACCCTCCAAGCTAGTCCTGATTAAGCCTATCCACAACATAATTTAGTGGACTAATGCCGCCATTCGTATACAAGCGAATTCTTACTCGAACGTTTTGTTTTTGGGATCCTCTGTTTCATTATCGAAATTTTTAATGACGCCATTCGATAACGTGCGAGTGTTTGAATGTAAGCAGCGACAAAGCGAAGTAGCGTTTTTTTTACATCGAATCATAAAAATAGGAAATGTATATTGAAAATTCTTGTATGTGAAGAATAAAAATAATGAAGCCAGATTTTAACCCAAAAATGTAAAAAATAAATTTTACTCAAAAGGGGATTTGTGGAAACTTTATGAGCCAACATACAGATGATTTAGCAAAGAGCATACTGTCAAACTCTTCGCAATGAAAAGCAAGTACTAACCAACTTTGGGAGCACCTAACGACTAAATTGAACGCTTCTGGCCCACCAGTAAATGGTGCTAGTACGTGGCTTAATATAGCACACAGAGGAAAACTTGATTTTGATCAATAATTTTGTTATGTGCAACTTAGGAATACAATTCCCGATTTTTCTTTACATTTGTTTGGGGTTCTTTTTACAAACTAAAGCATTAATTAATTCGATTCGCATCGTGTCGAGTAATTAGAATTAGAAAATGTTGTATATTTTCGATTGCGACTGCCAGAGTTAGTCACCTGTACGCGCGCCTAATACATATTTGCTGCATATGAACAAAATACTCCGTAAGAAAAAGCCATAAATAACGCGGCAGGTTAGTTTTAATTTAGTCCATCCATGAGGTTGTTTAGATGACATGTCGTCACAAAATATTTCAGCTCAGTGTAATGTTAATCATTAGACCTTTTGCAAATTAACAAAATGTATTTTTTAAGAAGAGACCATAAATAACCCTCTAAGTTAATCCTGATTTAGTCCACTCATGACTTAGTTCAGATGACGAATCGTTATAAGATATTTTGGGCCAGTATGTAGCATATTCATGATTGCGATGCATCAATAAATTTTAATTAACTAGAACGTGCGCGCGCTTCCCTAATTAACAAGAACGCATCCTAATACGCTGTTTGAAAAATTCTGCTTTTACAAAAAAAAAATCAGCTCCAGATTTGAATTGATACTGTAAAGTCACATGGATGTATCTGATGTTTATGAATAGACCCATTCATCCGAGAAACAGATTTTTGAGCTGGATGTTTTATATAAAAATAAGGAATTTAGCTTGATTAACATTAGATATTGCAACATTAAATGCCTGCCAATATGGAGATTAAGATTTTTAAAACAGCAAAATAGTGGTCTGTGTACATTGCAATCGCTGGAAATCTGGCAGCTTTTAAGATGCAACTGTATACTCATGCCAACTTATGCAGCAGCATGATTCCATTTAACTTTAAGGCGAAAATCTTCGCGAATATACTCAACTAAATGAAGCGTGTTGCGATTCAAAAACGTGTTTGTCAAATCACGGACGACCGTGCTTCTCTGGAAACACCTTGAAAATTTCAAATTGTTTAGAGGTTTCAGCAAAAAACACAACAAAAGGAAAAATATGAAATACAAAAAAAAAAAGATTCTAAATAAAATTAAAATAAAAAAAAAACTTGAAAAGGTACCAAATTCATTTCTACTTTTAATTGTCTGTCTAAAATAATTGTAGAATAAACAGACATTTTTATTTTGTACACAGCAAATTTGTGCGATTAAAATTGCTTTCATCTTGATATGAAACTCCCCCTCTATTATATCACGCTGAAAAATAAAACGTTTTATCCAAACAGCTGCTGCATCAATAAGTTAGTTTTGCCTTAAAGAAAATACTTGTTATCACTGTCATAAAACTGGTTAGCATTCTGCTTTATCATTACTGATGCTAGTGGTTGGCTGTGCGGCTGTTTCTTTTATTTCTAGTGTGGGTGTGGAGGATACTGGCGGTGTTTGTTGTAAGTTGGGCGGTTCATAAGCCACTTGATAGTGTTGATCTGGTGAGCTTGGTGTATTGGGTGTATTTGGTTCAAAATCAAAAAAACTACTCAAAGGATTATCATCGGAAGCGGGTGTATCAAAATTTTGCTCGGCACTTATTTCATAATAGGCTGGATTTGGTTTGCTCTGATCAATTTCCACAGTATGTACAGGTTCTTCGGTAATCTCTGGCCAATGCTGATAGAATTTTAAATCATATTCTACTTGCATATATTTACGTTTCGATGTGCTTAAATCACGATCACGACGTGCCTGGAACTTTTTAAAGAGTAAATATTCAACAACCAAAGTTTCGATGACAACGTGAGCTATAAAACTGCAAATACCATAAACTAACATCCAATAACGAAATGTCATGTGGGGTAAGATGAGTTGAAAGAATTCAGCCAACCAATTGGGTGGTATTAAAATGAGGTAGATAACAATACAGAGATTGGCGATAAGGGTTAGACAAAAGGGTAAATTGGACCAAATGGGTCGACGGTAGGGAGCACCTTTAGAAAAAACAAATGCCAAAATGATGTATTGAAAACTGGATATGGCAAACATGGTATAGTTTTCCCAGCAACCTAAATGATCTTCGCTGCTGTGCACAAAGGGCACAAACCATTCCTGTTGATGTAAATGATACCAGCCGCATACTTGGAATGCTATAACCACAATCAAATGCAAAATAATCGAAGCCAAGGGCGTCAGTGATATGAGAGAAGATAAAGGCACCTGTTTCACTAGAGGCCCCTGAAATGATTCTGTTTTGCCAAAGAAAAATGCAAATATCGATATTAAGCCCAAGTCTATATATAAATATTGTTTATCAGTCAAATTGGAATCGATAGAATATAAAATCATGACTGATATAAATTGCACCATTGAATAGGCAGCCATATATTTAAATATGCCAAAAGAGGTAACTAAAGCGGCACGTCCTTCCTTAATAACATTCGGTACAGCTGCTATGGTGGGATTACGCGAGGTAAATGGCGAGGCAATTGAGGATTCAGTTTCACTTAAAGATATGCCCGTGTGGGCCACTTTCAATGCGCCACAATCATTAGCACCATCACCACACATGGCCACACAATAGTCTAAATTTTGTAGTTCAACAATGAGGGCCTGCTTTTGGTCGGGTGACATGCGGGCATATATAACACCTCGTGTCAAAAAGTTTTTCAACAAATCGGGAAAATGATCTTTAACAATTTGCCAAGTTTTTCCTACCATGGCAAAACGATAGTTATCACGCCATTTTTGACCCTTCAAACTGTCAGTATCATTTTGTGCTATAAAGGCAGGTGGTGATGGTGGTGGTGGTAGAGAATCAAGATTTGGGGATATGCCCAATTCTATATCATTATGAGTCCAAGTATCTATAGTTTCTACACTGCCACAACTTTTACTATGCGGCATTGTAAGGGAAGCTGCACTTGATAGAGAGGCCACATCACCATTTAATTTGTGATAATTATTATCACCAACAAATGACAGTGTATCATTAGTATTCGAATTAGTTAAAGTACCATTTGTTTTACCGTTTGTTATTGTAGTAGAGGCACATGAAGCACTGCCAAAATCCAAAGTATAATATAATTCATAATTATGCTCATTATTATCGTGGCCATGGCCATGACCGTGAGAAGTATGACCATGGCCGTGTCCATGGCCATGACTGTGATATTTTTCATAGCCTTCTACAGCTTCAGGTTTTTGCCGCACATTAACTGTTACTACAGGTTGAGTGGAACTAACAATGCCACAATCTCTGGCTACACTTAAAGCTGTCAATATATTATCACCCGTAACCATAATTGTTCTAATTTCAGCTTTTGATAGGGCACCTATAACTTCTGTGGTATCAGGCTTGAGGCGATTTTCTAACACCACAAAACCTAAAAATTCTAAATCACATTCAACACTTTCACGAGCTAGACGTTGGACTTTGGTAAAGTTCATTTTTGGACTTAGTTTCTTATAGGCCAAAGCAATGACACGATAACCTTGTTTTGCATAAATGGCCAATTGTTGAGAGAAATTATCGGGCAAACTTTTAGTTAAACACAATTGCTGCAACATCTCTGGCGAACCTTTGCAATAGACATTGAAATTTTTTTCACACAAACGTCTGGTAATCACTGACATTCTTTGTAGATTTGAGGTAAAAGGAAATTCTCGCACCACACCATGATCATTAACAGCTTCCCCATTAAGCAAACCAACATCCGAGAGTAAATCATCGAAAGAAGATTGCCTCTCTTTGATTGTATTTACGGCATTGTCCACATTTTCTTCGATTTTAGGTGTTTTGGGTTGTCTTACCACAGTCGTTTGTAACAAACCATCCGGTTGATTTTGAGGATCCTCTAAAATCCAGCCAGTAGATTCAAACATTTTCAAGTCCAAAGGATCACCCATCATTTTACCGTTTAAGATGGTTATTGAATGACATGTTACCATACCAAAAAGAAAATGATCACAGGGTAAACGATCTATTTGTTTAATGGGTATTTGGAATTGATTGGTAGCCGATTTGGGTACCACACCCCACATATCTAAGCCATCTTCAGTTAAAGTGCCAGTCTGTTAAAAAAATATCAATTAATAAATTTTGTTTTATTAAGAGAATATGTTTGACATTAAATACCTTATCAAAACAGCAACAATCAATACTGCCGGCCACATTTATGGAACGTGGTGAAATACAGTAAATATTATTACGTTCTAAACGTTTTTGGGCATAAAAACGACCTACAGTCATGGCAGCCGGCAATGCAGGAGGCACTACAATTGTTATTAAATCCAAAGACTCAACGGCAATTTTTATAGGATCAACATTGCGTAAAATCTGGAATTGTTTTTTAAGTATTTTTAATTTTTTTTTCTTTTATTGTTTATAAAATATTTTTTGTTGTTTGTTGAGCTCACCTTACTCACTAGTGTGTAGGTGAAACCAATTAAGGCAATAACACCCAAAAATTCGATAAATTTATAGGAATCTTGTTCAAATTTATAATCAACTGGTGGCGGATATAATATTGAACGTATAAGACCACCTTTGGCAGTAATATTTCCAGTATTAATGACAATTGCCAAGACTTTATCCGAACCAATCAAACGAGTCTGTATGACTTTAGTGCCACAAAATAATGTATGGCGAGCATGCTCCTTCTTATCAAATATAACATCACGTTTTATGGGCAACGGTGTTTTAGTAACCGGCACACTTTCACCTTAAAAAGAAATTTTAAACAAAATAAATCAATAAATATTTATTTTATTTATTATTTAGTACCCGTTAACATTGATTCATCTAGAATGCAATTGCCCGACAATAAAACAGCATCACATTGCATAGTACAGCCATTAGAAGGTATTTCAATAATATCGCCCGGCACTAAGCATTGTGTGGGTAATTCTTGTACATCACCTTTTTCACTAAGAATCAGTGCCGTACCGGTATTCTGTACAGTCTCACGTAAAGCATCTTGATTCTTAAATAAAAAATGAATAATTAAATATTGGATGGGCAAGCATTTGAGGTTAGGAAGTAAATTGTCTATCAAATGATTAAATGTCAAAAATTGAGCTGTTATCGTTTGACATTTATTTCGTAAAAAGTTGGGTAATTTTCAGCATGGAGCGTAACACTCTTGAGCAAAAAATTTTATAGTGAAATTTTATTAATAAAAATGGTGAAAATTTCAGTATATCACTGCGTAAAATCTGAGCAGCAGTTTTTGCTCGCCATCTGGCTCCTTCCTATGTGCATAATTTAATTGCTGAATTCGAGGATCTTAATATTGTTAGTGATGATAGACCAAAACAAAATGTTCATAGTGGCCGAAGTGAGCATAGTGTTGAGAATGAGCCTGGAAAACCATTTCGTTGACGTTTGCAACGACTGGGCATCACTAGAGAAAGTTTGTGCAACATTTTGCCTAAAGGTCTACATCTTTACAATTATAAAGTTTTACTTCTTCCAGAATTAAAGCCGACTGGCCCGACTATTGTTTGTATCGAACGTTTGTGAATTGGCTGTTTGAAAAACTCAACGAAAGCAATGCATTTTTCAACAAACTCATCTTTAGTGATGATGCTCATTTCCAATTAGCTGGTTATAAACAAAATTGTCGCTTATGCGGCTAGCAAAATCTGTTGTCAGCAGTCCTCCAAAAAAGTGACATATAGTGGGGTTTGTAGTCAGACGCCGGTAGTTTTGCGAAAATAAACAAGGAAACACCGTCGCCGTGATTTCGCTGCGCTACCAATACTTACAAATAAATCTTTTGTGGCCACAGCCGGCTAATGTTGGCATCAGTGACCTTTGGTTTCAGCTACATAGCAGCAAGCCACCCAAATAATTCAGTTATTTCATAAGAAATTTCACGTTCGCTTAATTTCTCGATTTGGCGATGTCAATTGGTCGCCTCGTTCTTGTGAGTTAATACCGCTGGATTATTTTCTCTGGACCACCAGAAGACCAATCCAGAAACAAAATGTCCGCCGACATGCTAAAGGTGGAAAATTACCCGAAAACGAAGTGTGTCCTTCAAGTCAGTTTACTTCCTAACCTCAAAATTTTACCAAATTTTAGAATACTTGTATAATTTAAAATAAGTTAACTAACCTTTTTCGTTTGAACTATTGACATTGTTATGCCAAACACTGACATCAATACAATAACACAGGCATAATAATAATAGTCATATGCAAACCATAAGGCAACCGAAAATATTTGAAAAACATAAAATGGATTAAGTACTTCTAAAAATAATAGTGTCTTAACATCTTTATAAGGAACTGTTATTTCATTCGGCCCATAGACCAATCTTCGTGCAATTTGTTCCTGTGCATTTAGACCTTTTTGCTGATAGAAATAAGTATTTAACACATCCACATCTAAACCTTGTAACTTAACGAACGTTTGCGTTTGTGAATTCCAGGCATAACGTAATTGCTTGCAGTTGAATACACGGGCACTGGAACGATCTGTAAAGAAGAAAAAAAAATATTAAATACAGTGCACAATAAAGAATAAAGAAATTTACATTTACACAACTAGAGATATTTGCAATATGCAGCTTGGCGCAAAACTGTTTTAAAATGTTTATTTTGTGTTCTATTGTTTCTCTTAAGACTCGCAAGCACTTATAGTTTTGCTTTCTCCTTTTAAAATCAGAGAAAAAGCAAAGTCCTTAATCTGTCAGCTAAGACTTCGTTCGGTTTCTACCAAGATTCCTTTAACCCTTTTTTTTAATCTCTCTATGTTAAATCGAATTTAATAATTAATTTTTTCCATTTCAATTTGAAATTTGTGTACATTTTTGAAAAAGTTTGCCTCCAAAAGTTCTTTTATGAGCTGTGAATTTCATAAAGTACCTTTTCGAAAATGAAGTGGAAAATAAATCTTAAAAAAAAATAACTTTCTCTCTTTAATTTCCTTTATCTTTTAATCATCGTAATACAACTTTAACTCAAAAGTTGTTTTGATTTTTACAATCTTTTTTGAAAAACTGTCTTCGACTTAAAGCTATTACTTTATGCTAAAAAATACTGCTTTAGAATGTTTTTAACTCTCAGAGAATGCCATATGGTTCTTTGTTCCTGGCAACCTCTTCTATTCAACAAAACTTTAACGGCTGTATGCATAAAAACTTAAAGTAGCTTTAACTGCCGTTGTTAAGAACAATTTCCTAAAGTTGTATTCATAAAACGTTTTTATCTTAACATACCTTTGTTAACTTTAAAGTAGGAAAAACCTACGTTAAACCTACAATAAATTGACAGTTCAATTTTATTATTGATAGTTCAAAAACAAAACAAATTTTGTTTACAATAAACTGAGCCGTTTATTTTAAAAGTGGCATAAGTTACTTTATTATTGTCATCTTTTTTATTTTAAATTAGTTTATAAAACATTTTAATTTTTAGCCATTTCAACTAGTCTGTACTTAGTTTTCTTTCTGAAACGAATTTTTCTAATGATTGAGTTGAAATAAAATCTTTTTTCTCCATGTTGTGTACTGTGAAGGCTTTTTTCGACAGAGGGCTATTACTACTATTACTATTTTGTCCTTTACATAAGTCACTATGTGCAATAATATGCTTTTGAGTTGTGACATTCTTAGATATTTTATACAACACGAAGCGACCTCCTGAGAATAAAAAAAAAATAACAAAATAATGCTAATTATGTGTAGTAGATATAGTAGATATCACTATAATATAGTTCAGTAAACTGCACTATTCTTTCGAACTAATAAAAATAAGTCTAATAATTACAACAATACTTCACACACACTTATTTCATTTTTACATTTCTTTCACACTAAGCTCCGTGATTAATTTCCTAAGTACAGCGACTAACGCCATTTTCAAAATAAGCATCTTTGTTACACCGTTAATTATCAACACTGCTCTCAAACAAATCTCAATACTTCTTAACTTATTAATTTCAAATTTATTAAAAATGAAAAAACGAAACTGTTCAGTTCAATGTAAACGGCTCAATTGACAGTTGTGCTTTGTTATTCCAAAAAGTTTAAAAAATGTTTATTAAAACAAATTGTAGTATACAAATAATAATAAAAACTAAAATATAACATGCCATTCAAAGCTCGTTAGCCGAATAATATGAACAAATTCTTTGTAAGTTCTTCGTAAGCCTTGCAAATTAACCTTTTTTGGCTGCTTTGCTTTTTATTAAAAAGATTGATAAAAAACAAAAAAAAAATATGTTGATTTTGCTGAAAACAATAAAAACATTTTTTATTGATCTAACTACCCGGATAAATAATATTAATTTTTATACATCGTTAACTACAACGTGACAACTGAAAATAGTGGCATTGCCAGAATCAAAATACTAATTTTACTAAAGCATACATTAGCTAAATTTTTTAACAAACGTCTGTTAGCCTTAAAGTGTTTGTTAACTAACGTGTACTTTAAAGCTCAAGTAAGCGTTTTTTATGCATACAGCCGTAAAGCTTTAGTGCTAAAACATAAGCTCTATTCGTATACTTTCGTATGCTAACATGTTGTAACCACAATTTTGATTTTTATAAAATAAAATATGAGAAAAAAAATCAAATTTCAGCAGAAGTATTATTTTTTCAAAAGAAATAAAAAGCTCAAGGGAGTGTACTGCTAGAAGTTCGTTTTTCGAGGATGGTTGGTAACAGTTCCTAGTTATTGTTTTGTAATCGATATCTATCTACTTCCAGTTGCTTGTAACTTAATGAAATGGAATTGTGATATGAAACAGCATTCCGCAGGGATAAGCATAGAATCTTGCAGGATTAAGATGTTAAAACTGTAAAGGAATTACGTTTTTTATCGACAAATGAAGAAAAAGCTGTGTTAATAATAATAAATAATTTTGAGAGTTAAAAAAAAAAAAAAAACTTCTCAAGCAGTAATTCTTCGGCAACGAGAAAAACTTGAACATAATCGAGGTACCTTGATTTTGATTAAGCTCAAGAGAGTGCTAGAAGTTCAGCTTTTATCTCCTGGCGGGGATAGCTGGTAACAGGTCCCTAGCTAGTGAGTGATAATCGATATCAATCGACTTTCGGTTGCTTGAAATTTAATGAACTCGAATTGTGATATTAAGCAGCAATCCGTCAGGGATAAGCATAGAATCTTGCAGGATTAAGATGTTAAAACTATAAAGGAATTCAGGTTTTTATCAACAAATGAAGGAAAGCAGTGTAGTAGTAGTAGTAATTCTTCGACAACTAAACTAACTTGAATATAATCGAGGGATCTTAAATTTGATAACTGCATTAAGGCTACTTCATCATCTATTAAAGATAAAAATAAAAAAAAAATGACTTTGGTAAAGCTGAAACCGTAGCCTAGGGGGTTCAATGAATTCGATGAAGAAAATTTAGGGTTAAAAAGTAAATTGGCTTAAAAAACACACCCGCTTTTCTTGATCACTTCAATGCTAAATAGATATACGGAAATTAATAACGGAATTTGATGGCAGGCTAATGTTCTCCTCTAGCATGTCGGCACACGTCCGTTCTTTGACAAAATTTTGAAACACATTTTACAACATTGCTTCGCTTATATCGTCAATCCAGTGTCGAATTTCATCTTTTAGGGCGAAAGTGGCGTCAAAGAAAGTAATCCAGCGAAGTTAAATCACAAGGACGAAGCTGTCAACTGACCTCGCCAAATCGATCAGTTAAGTTTGTTAAACAGCCAATTTATAAACGTTTGTCGCAAATAATTGTTCGACTTGGTCGGCTTTATAAGCGTGAAGATGAAATTTTTTAAGCAAACTGTTGCATACAGTTTCTCTAGTGATGCCCAATTTATGCGAACGTCGACGAATTGACATTCCAGGCTCATTCCCAGGGCTTTACAGTACAATGGCTATGTTTGCATCAACGGCTACTATTAGCGAATTTTTTTGGTCTAGTGTCAACAACAATGCCGTGAGTCTGGAATTTAGCGACTGAATTACGCTCAGCGGTCTCAGAAGCAGCCTGATTACGAGGAAAAACTTCACGATACCGTAAAATTTTCACAATTAAAATTCTTTGCTCAAGAGTGCAACGTTCCATGCTTAAAATTTCCCAGCTTTTTACTAAATAAATGCCAAAGAATGGCAACTCAATTCTTGGCAGTTTTTTTTTCTAACCTCAAATTTGAGACAAAAATTTTTCTAAGTGTAAATATAAAATGTAAAAACTTGTTCAGACATTAAACAATTCCACCCTAGATTTTTTAATCTAACAGAGGTCACCATCACCAGGCAAGAGGCTGAATTATTGGAAAAGGGATTTAAACACAACATCACAGAAAACAACAAGAAAAAGGAAATAGAACAAACCATTGTGGACACAAAAGTCGCAATAGCGATGATCCCAAACGAAGAACAGGAGCAAGCCAGGCTCCTCCATCTGCAAACAAATAATAGAGAAGGAGGCCAAGTCTACAAAACACCTAAACGGAGAGCTCAATACAATTAGGAAACTAAAACGTAAACTGGAAGTGAACAACATCTTAGTCACAAAAGCAGACAAGGGTAACACAACGGTGCTCATCGGCAAACATGACTACATCGAAAAGAAAGAACAGTTAATAAAGGAATCTAAGTGCAAGAGAATTGGTAAAGATCCTACGGACGAATACCAAACGAAAATTTAGGAGATTATAAAAAAGGCAACAATGATAATAAAACCAGACATATCGCACACATTAACAATGATGAATCCATCCGCACCATCTATCATAGCACTACCAAAAATACACAAACCAAACACACCGATGACACCCATAATTAATTACAAATCTGCACCAGACTACAAACTTTCAAAATATATAAAAATAATACTAAAGGACACCTTAGACCTGGAATATAGGCATACAATAGCCAACACTACAGAACTAATTGATAAACTGGAGAATGTAAAAATAACGGAGAACACAAAGCTGGTCTCTTTTGACGTAAAGGACTTGTATCCATCAATTCCGGTAATGGATACATTAAACATTGTTCATAAGACAGTAAAAAACAAAACGGAAAACAAGGAACTGGCAATACAACTTACAGGCACACTGAAAGCGACACTAGAACAGAATTACTTTAAATTTAACAATAATATATACAGGCAAATAACAGGACTAGGGATGGGAAATCCAACATCTGCCATCCTCATGGAAGTAATTATGCAGAACTTAGAAGAAGAATACGTAAAGGAATTAAAAACCAACTTCGGTGTAATATTCTATGCAAGATATGTCGACGACATCATATGTATACTAGAAGGAAATAACGATGAGCAAAGACACAAGAACATAAAATTTGCAATGGAAAAAGAAGAGGAAGGAAGTATTAATTATCTAGACCTAACGATCAAGAGGAACATAATCTCGAACAGAATCGAATATGAAATATAAAGGAAACCAACAGCAACGGACACAATAATACACAACTCATCAAATCATCCCCAGCAACACAAAAACGCAGCAATCAGGCAGTTAATAACAAGACTCGAGAGAACACCACTAACACGGCAAATGTATATGAAGGAAATGGAAACAATATACACCATAGCGGAAAACAACGGATACAAAAAGCGCCTCGTAGATAACATCAAGAAACAAATTAGAACGAACAAAGAACAGGAGAATGAAAGGAAAAAATGGGGTACATTAACATATATGGGAAAATCAACGTACAAACTGGCGTAATTCTTTAGAAAATACAACATCAATACCGCATTCAGAACAAGAAACAATCTAGGCAGAATACTACGGAATAAAACAACCGAGACAAATATACTAGACAAACAAGGAGTGTACAAATTAACTTGTACATGCCATTATAGCTATATCGGGCAAACAGGACGAAAAATTAAGACCAGATTTAGGGAACACATTAGAGACTATAACAAAAAACTACAGGAACCAAAATCAACTTCAGAATCAAATTATGCGAACCATATATTCAACAACAAATGTACACCAGGGCATGTAAAAACAACGGTTAAACTGCTTTATACACAGCACAAAGGAATGAGACTAAATGTATTAGAAAACATGGAAATATACAAACAAAAAACATTTGACGGACGAATAATAAATGAACAAATAAACACTGCTTCGGACACAATATTTGAACCATTGAAACATTTTTACAAGAAAACAAACATTACACCATCACAAACACGTTACGCAGGTGCACAAGACCAAAGCCATAAAGAACATCTTAAACATACAATTACAGATTATTATGTCACATAAAAAAACCCAATAGGTTCACACATAAACAGAAACGGACAATAAGCATGATCGTAAAAGGATTTAGTTAGTCCCGAAATACATTGTACGATTTTTGTCGCTGCAATTCTTAGTTCGTTGTTGTAAATAAGGGGTGTAAAGAGCATAGTGGATGAGTTCCTCTGTTCCTGTATTTTCTTTGCACCCCTTATATACAACAACAAACTAAGAATTGCAGCGACAAAAATCGTAAAATGTAAATTCGGTCTTAGGAAGAAAGACGAATGAAAAGGAGCGACAAATTAGGTAAAAAGAGACAAACGAAAAAAGAGAGAGAGAGAGATACAGGCAATAAGGAGTGAAAATGACGATGGCAATAACACGAAGGGAAACGCGAACAAGACGAACTATACAAACACAGCAACTAGTACGAAAAGAACACTGAAGATGGCAAACGGCCGAAACCGGTTTGTTCTCAAAACAAATTTGACAAGGGTCGACGGAAAACCGTACCCAAGTAAAAACATTAAACAATTCTTATGAATTATTTCTTGAGTAATAAATTCTTAATTTAAAAACATTTTTGGTCTACATGATTTGCTTTCTTAAAGCAACTTTTTTGAATAGAAAAATTTTTTCCAACAATTTTTTTATACATTTTAAAATTTTATCTTTATCTTTTAAAACAATTTTTATTAGGTGCCCTTGTAGGCTAGTAGGTAGTGTAGCTTGTGAGTATGGGGGTTGTGGGTTCGATTCCCAACGAAGACCTTGGTTTTTTTTCACTACAGAAATAAAAATTGAGTGTCGGTGGGTCTGCTCAGCGATGAAGGCATAGTCACTGGTCGCTGTCCTGTCTTATTATACGGCAGTTAATTTCCGACTATCCTTCTACTTTCACTACCTGTTTCATCTCTTCTCTATCCCTTTCCTAAAGAATGTAGCACGGTACTTGACTAAATAGGCATTGTTGCCTCATGTGCTATTTCTCTTTAGAAAAAAAAACAACAATTTTTAATCTACTTACATTTGAATTGTCCCATTTCAAAATGCATTGAAAGATGAAAATTCTTTTCGTCGATATTGGCCATGGCATCAATACTATTACAGCCATTGACTAAATTTTCATTATTAATCTTTTTCAACTGTTTTGCACGTTTCAATTGGTCTTTTCTGTAAAATATGAATGAAAAATATGTTTTAAATATTAAATAGACAAACTAAAGAAAAATAAAATAAAATAAAATGAGTTAGTTACCTTAAGGTATTAAAGTCTAAAGTTTCTATTGGTTTAACATAATAAATTTTATGTTTTCCCTTGTAGTCTTCTTGCACTAAAACTTTTTCAGCCTCCTCTAAAGTACATATTTTATGGGTGGCTATTAAGTACCAGTGGCGCCACCAATGCAATATTAAACGCAAAAGGCCGCCAGTCAAACAAATACAAAGCCAACATAAAAATGTACGTAAATTTGACCGGCGATAACCGGTGATTTTCATTTCATCATCTTCGTTGGGATTTAAGAAACCAAAACATGGTTTTTTATCTAAAAGAAAGAGAAAATTATAATTAAATAAATGTTTTAATTTTAAAATGTGTTTTTATATTGTTTATTGCGGTGCTATAAAATCTGTTTTTATTTTCTTGTTTTTAAGAAAAAATTTATTGTTACAGGGGGACCTTAAAAAATTACAGTTTATCTTGAATGACTTAAAATATTTTTTCAATTTTGTGTGGAAAAAATATTTTTGATCGGCGGTCGATCTAAAAAACTAACTTAAAAAGTAGCGGGTGGGCAAATTTGAGGTTAAGAAACAAATTGTTTGTCTAATGATTAAATGTCAAGAATTGAGCTGTCATCCTTTGAAATTTTTTTTAGTAAAAAGTTGAGAAATTTTAAACATGGAACGTTATACTCTTGAGCACGGAATTTTAATTGTGGACATTTACCACAAAATTGTGAAAATTTCAATGTATCACTTTATAAAATTCGAGCAGCTTTTCCTTGTAATCAGACACCTTCTGAGACCGCTGTGCATAATATAATCTTTAAATTCGATACTCACGGTATTTTTGCTGACAATAGACCGTACAGCAATTTATTGAGAATGAGACTAGAATATCAACACGTCAACGTTCGCCACAACTGGGCATCACTACAGGCATTTTTTATCACGTTTTGCATAAAAATCAACCGACCATTGTTTGCGTCGAAGGTTTGTGAGTTGTCTGTTTGAAAAACTGAACGAAAATATCGCATTTTTCAATAAAAATATTTTTAGTGATGATGCTCATTTTAGGCGGTTACGTGAAGAAACAAATTTGTCACATATAGGTCTCACAAAATCCAGAAATAGTCCTCATAAATCCATTACACCAAAAAAAAAAATAATAACCGTATGGTGAGGTTTGTAGTCAAGCGGCTTGCTCTGTCCGCATTTTTTTTCTTTGAAAATGAGCACGGAAACGCTGTCACCGTGAATTTTCTGCGCTACCAAACCATGATAATCTATTTTTTGTGGCTACAATTGGCTAATGTGACCTTTGGTTTCATTTAGGCGGTGCCACGAACCACACAGCCATCCAAAAACTTCACGTAATTTCTGGATTTGGCGATGACAATTGCCTGCGTCGTTCTTGTGACTTAACGCCGCTGTATTATTTTCTCTGTGGCCATTTAAAATTCCGGGTCTAAATGAACAACCGTTCTGAAAGATGAAATTTGACACCGCTTTAACGAGATAAGCGAAGCTTTGTTGTAAAATATGTTTAAAAATTTTTGAAAAGAGCGGACGTCCGCCGACATCCTAAAGGTGAACATTTGCCCGTCGTATTCCATTATTAATTGGTTAGGTGAAAGAATTAAATCAGTTTTCAATTAGAATTCTAAATTATAACAGATACAACTTTACAAGGGCGGTTACGACTAAAATATTTATGCTGAATAGCATAACTGCTTTACTGCCCGTTGGTTGATAACTTGTTGACATAACAATTTTAATTTAAATTATCTCAGAAAGAAGATGTAGTATTTGTGGACATTCAATTAACATTATTTTTAAGGCAACAGGAAAGACCTCTGTAAAGCGTTCATTCCATATACGGACTTTTCAGCTAAAAAAGTAATTTTCTCTGTAACACTTAGTGCTGTTCACGGGTTTCACTAAGTTTCCTGATTCCGTCAGCGGGCATTCCATTGTAGCAACGATAAAGCAGTCAGTCGATGCTACAGTGAATTAAAAGAGCTGAATATCCTACTGTCACTGATGAGTCTCTTCGCTCTCTCTCTCTCTCTCATTGCTGGTCGACTAACTCCAAAATAGTCTTCGAAGCACAGTTCCATACATGAGAGTTGTTTTCATTTGCTAATAATAAAGGTTGCATAAATAATAAAGAGATCAGATGAAGTGAAATATTTCTAACACTCTTTTAGAAAGCCAAGGCCTTTCTTTTACGACGTGCAAAACATGCATTTTCCACCGCACATCATATTGAATTCTCATGCCAAAAATATCGAAAGATTCTGATTCTGCTTAATGTCTATGTTGTCTTATATTGTCTTATTGAAAAAAAAATTATCTATTATCATTCAACTTATGCAGGAGGGTTACGATATCCACCGCCAACATCAATATCACACACTCCTTTCTTTTCACACTTTCGAAGAAATATAATAAAATAATGCCTTCAGCTCTGACTAAAATTCTTTTTATATTTTAGAAATCCAAGTGTCCGCACAAGCTTTACAAACTGAAGTAAATTCAAATCTTGAGTGAGCGTTGAAATAACCTGTTGGAACTATTATGAAAAAGATTTCCTAATACCAAAAACTTATTTGCTATTGTTGTTGTTTTATTGTTTCTTTGTTAAACTTGATACGATAAGAAATTATCACTTCTTACGAGAGGAGATAAAAAAGTTTAGGTTTTTTTAAAAATATTTTTTCTTTCAGCAGGTGTAAATTAATTTACAAATTGCGTATTGTGCTAACGTTGCACCTTTTTCACCTCTCTATATTAGGCCTCCCCCTTTTAGTTGAACATTTTTTATTTGGTGTTCCCATAAACTTTTTAATGAAATACAAGGTTAATATGTAATGCGGTATTGTTGGTGAGAGTATTCAAAGTAATTGCAAAAATATGTTCTTTGTAATAATATATGATTTTGCGGTGAACAAATTATAGTTGTTTTGAATAATATTTTAGTCGTCACAAATAAAGTTTTATAAGTAACCCAAAATAATATGGCATTTATAACTATAGTTTGTTTTTTATAAAGGCTCTTTTTTACAGAGGTATAGAACTTTAAAATGGAATAAAACAAAAATGAAATTTACTTTATTCAAAATCAATTTTCTGGCATTTAAATATCACTTGCTTAGGCTTAGTCTAATTTGGAGGTTTCATTCCCTATGACTTTTTCCAACGTTTGTAACGGTATAATAGTAATAACGCAGCGAATGTTGGCTTCCAAGTGATCAATCGCTTAGCTTTTAGTGTAACCTTTAGTTTAGCCTATAGTCAAAAGTTTAGTTTAGCCTATAGTGCAATCTTAAGTTTAGACTAGACTATAGTCTAACCTTCAGCTCAGCCTATAGCCTAACCTATAGTTTAGCCCATAGTTTAATCTTCACTTTAGCCGACTGTCTTAACAGTTACCGGCGTAGACTGGCGACTTCACATATCCCCACAGAATGTCCTGTCTTTATAGATTACTCAACCATCTAGAAATGTGTCAACGGGGAAATAAGGGAGGCCCAGTCCCCTGAAGGCTGGGAGAAAGTCAACTGAAAGCTCCACATTATTTCGAGCTAATTGTATCTTTAGCTTTTTAGCTGTTCTCTGTCTGATTATTGAGGTAGGCTCTTTGGGAGTATCGTGGTGGTTGTGGTATCGCGGCCCTCATGAATTTGATTAACGGGCCAAGATCTTCCCTCCTTTACTGAGAACAATAGGTGAATGATCCGGATCCAGTGAGCATGCTTGCCGTGTGTTCTGAACCAGGAGTTGGATAGTCTCCAGCTCTTCAGCAAGGAATGGTGGTTGGCGATCCTGCTTCGAAACCTCCGAAATTGCAACTAGGAATAACCTGTTGCTAGAAATTAGTCTTTGGAATCCTAGGGCGCGGCGCACGCATCATATCGCCCAAGTGGTTTGACTACCGTCGAGTTATGACATACACACGCTAGGTACCGACGTAAATCACATCACGCATCCCCACAGAATGTAGTCTAGCGGCATTAAATCATTTAATCTTGGTCCGAATCTTGAAACATGCGGTTATCAAACGTTTCCTTTAATAAATCAATTGTGGAATGAGCTGTGTGACATAGTGCGGCGTTTTCGTGAAACCACAGCTCCTGCACATCATGTTTGTTTAATTGATAAACGAAACCAGAAATCGTAGCTCTATAGCGGTTTGGCTTATTTATACTCGGAACTATTTTACGTATTGTTTATCGCAGGCGCAAGCTATTTTTTAAATCCTGGACGCTATAGGAAAGTTGATCATTTTTCTAAGTAAAATTAAAAGCACTCAAATGTCTGCACCAATTTTTTTAAGGTCGATCTTTAACAGTCTCCTTCTTAAGGTTTTCAAATTTTTTATCACTCAATCTAATAGAAAAAATATCGATAGAATTCTCGGATAGTAAATGGTCAGAAAAACGATTTTAGCGTAATTACTCCGGGCGGAAAACTAATTGATCATACAATAGGCCAGCAAACGCACTTCAGCAAAACATTCCATGAAACTGTTATCGTAAAACAGCCACAGCATACTCTTAGTTCCGCAAGCGAAAGAGAGTAAAATTTCATGCAGTGGTTAATGCTTATTTCTTTAACGATTTGCCTCGTCTGATTGCACTCCTTATAAAAAAAAAAGTTTCTTTATAGAACTAATAACTCAATGATTGCATTGTTTGCATTTCAATAATTTGTTATTTGCTCTATTTATGGACATGGAAGTACTTTAGCAAAAATAATAAAAACAAAAACTATTTCAATTGACCTCATTAAACTAGAATTCTACGCATTAAAACGATAAATTATTATTTATTTTAATTTAATAACACAACAATTTAATATAAAAAAAAAAACTTTTCAATTAAATAATTATAGAAGAATAATAGACGTCCAGACATTTATCAACAACAGATATTAGGATAAAATTAAAAAAAAAAATTCATAAAATATTTTTAAATAAACATTTCAATTGTTGTCATTTCAATTAACAGGCGAGTGAGAATAGATCTCATTCAATTAATAGTTTAACACGGCAACAAATAACAATTTTTCATTGTGTTTTTAATTTTTAAAGGGAAATTTGGCACTTCAATATTTGTAGGAGGATTTAATTAGGCTGAAATTAAACCATAGCACAGGTTGTTGGTAAAAAGAATATAAAAATGGACTGAAAACACACGATTTCGAAGCTATAGAAGTGCTGTGCTATTCCTCGACAAAAATTGTCTCTGTCAGTGTTTCGTCGAAGTGCGTTTATTTGTTTGTTGTTTGATCAATTATTATTCCGTCCAGAGAAATATGCGATTTTATAACAAAAAAACCTCGTTTAACTATCCGACTTGTTATCGAGAGTCATGCAACAAGGATACACGCCGTTTATTTATATTGTTATAAAGGAAAATAATTGACAGCAAAAAAAAAAACAGTAAACGACCCACTGTGCCTTTTACAAACTGCATAGTTTTCTGAGAAATCTTATATGCACAAGACAACAACAACATGCTGATAAGAAATTTTACCGAATAATATAAACAACAGAAAACAAAAACAACTAACACAGAACAAAATAAAACACACAGTCAAGCAGGCGCCTAAACTGAATGAGAATTACCGCAACAATATGGGGTGATGTTAAAGTAGAATATTCTTGTATGTGCGAGAACCGCTTAAAACAACAATATAAGCAGCACTTGCTGGACAAATGAATTAATTCAAGTTACCATCGTGTTTATTGTTTGTGTATTGAAAGTAAATAAATCGTTTAAGTTTATTTAAAACCCTAAAGTACTGTGTTATTATTTTGCGTTTAAAAGAACTCAAAATAACAAAACGTTTATTTTTTTTTAAAGAGAAGTAGCACTTCAGGAAACAGTGCCTATTTAGTCACAACCGTGCTACATTCTTTAGGAAACGGATGAATAGAGAAAAGATAACACAGGTGGTGAAAGTAGCAGGATAGTTACATAGCCTTCAAGCTCTTATTTTTTGTAGTGTAAACAACCACCCTAGTTAGGTAGGCTAAGTACACTAGCTACTAGCCTACCGGGGCAGCTTTCATTTCTAGAAGGCCCATGTTATCAGCACAGTGACTATGCCTTCATCACTGAGCAACCGCACCGACAGTCATTTTTTTTTTTTGGTAGCAAAATCAACCAAGGTCTTTGTTGGGAATCGAACTCACAACCCTGATAAGCTACTACACTACCTACTAGCCTACAGGGGCTCCTATTATTAAAAGGAATAAGCGTAACAACATCGTTGTTCGAAGAATACTAACATGACGTAATGTTCATTTTGTTATTGAATATAGAGAACGCTAAAAGCACCGAGAAATTTAAATGGCCATCAACCTCTCATTCATCAGATAAGAACCTTGTCATGACAGTCGTTAAGTTACTGTGTTTTGGTAGGTGCATAGCAATCATGGTGATATCATTATTTCGGCTCTGTTTTAAGATCTGTATTATAGTGTTTAGGGGAAATACCGGCAAAAATTTTGTTTTTCGAACGAAACCATCAACTCGACACTAGCAACAAAACCTTTAATTAATGAAGTCAACTGAATAGAAGATAATAGAGCTAAAATAAACATAATGTCTGCCTGGTTGTCACAGACGAATATGCATTTCAATAACGAAGTTTTGATAAATTTTTGTTTTTGTTGTTATGTTATTCGATCTTGATGATTTGTCCTCACGGCGAGGTAACTGTCATATCACGCAATTCAATAATTTGGTTTTGCACCAAATCTAAAGCGCCTATTTTTATTTACAAGCAAGATTTGTGTGATTTAAAAAATTGTTTAATGATTTTTCGAGACACATTTTGATTTTTTCTTAACACCAAAAATACAAAGGTCACAAAAGTCAACAATGTGACCCTAAATTAACGCTAAATTGAGTATTTTCTTTATAATCTGAAAGCCAATTAAGAGAAGAAATTATTTTAGATCTAAATAGTGCTACGCCGAGAGTTACGCTATTAAAAATCTGTCTGTAATTTTCTTTAGATTTGACTGCCAATGTTTGTTGCTGCTTTCAAATTTTGACAAATAGCTTAACTACTAAAAAAATCGTCTAGTTTTTCGGTGGATCTTATGAAATTTACTTAGCACAAGACTGCGAAAATTTGGGAGAATCGTGAAATTAAGTTTGTTCAGCTAAATAGATTAAAGTTTCAAAAATAAATTTGAATAACATTTGAAAAATGTATTTTTTACGACTTTTTACAAGGACGTCCGCCCGCTCGCTTTTTTTATTGAAACCCTTTTAAAAACTAATTATTCAAAACATAAATGTTGTATGGTCAAGCAAAATTGCCGCATTTGTGCTTTTTTTTTAAAAAAAAGAGAAGTAGCACTTCATGCAACAATGCCTATTTAGTCAAGTACAGTGCTACATTCTTTAGGAAAGGCATAGAGAAGAGATGAAACAGGTGGTGAAAGTAGAAAGATAGTAAGACGGAAATTAACTGTCGTATAAGACAGCTCAGTGACCAGTTACTATGCGCCTCCATCACTGAGCAGCCACACCGACAGCCACTTTTTATTTCTAGTGAAAAAAAGCCAAAGTCTTTGTTGGGAATCGAACACACAGCCCCCAGTCATGTAAGCTAGCACACTACCTACTAGCCTACAGGGGCATCTTGGGCTGCTGAAAATCCTAGAGCGATTATTAAGAATCCTTGATATGCTCAATGTGTCACTATATGGATCTGAAGGCGTGATTGGGCCGTTTTTTTTTTCGAAGATGAGGCTGGAAATGCGGTAACGGTCAGTGAATAGCGCCATCGCGAGATGTTAACAACTCAATTTTGGTCTATTATTGACGACATGGATATCAATGACTTGTGGTTTCAACAGGACGGTGCCACATGTGTCACACAGCCAAAGAAACGATTAATTTATTGCAAACTAAATTTCCCGATCGTAAAATTTCACTACAATCAGCAGTTAGGTGGCCAGCCAGATCGTTTGATTTGACACCACTGCATAATTTTTTGTGGGACTATGTTAAGGACACAGTTTATATGGAGGCAATCGAATCAATTTAACCCTTAAACCTAAAATCTGTGATGTATTTAACAAAATAGGACCGCCATTTTGCCAAAAAGTGATTAAAAACATTGATGAAAGGAAAGACATATGTCTGGTGAACATTATTTAAATATCATTTTTCATTCAAAATTACCGAACTTTTCTCTGCGTAAAACAATAAAAATTAGTACCATCTATCATAATATAAATTTTTTGTTTTAGAAAACAAGCTTCTTGTTGACAAACCCTTTAATTCACAGGCTATTCATTACATAAACTTTACTTACATTTTCAGTAAAACATTTTTATAGCTATAGAAATTTCTAAAAACCAAATGAGAATTATGTTTAAATTTGATTTGTAAAGAGCATGTGCTAGAAAATTCATAACATTACCATCCCTGATACGTTGTGTATGTTTGTGCAATCTTTATAATTTTTCTGTTTTTTTTTTTAATCTCTATTAAAAAAAAGTTATTTTATTTAAAGATAATTAAAAATAATCAAATAAATATTAAAAAACACACAGATTAAACGACTTGAAGTGTCAGTTATTAAAAATGAATTTACTTTAAGAGGATTTTTCAAATTTTTCCCTATTAATTTATTTGTAATTTTAATTGAAGAATCCAAAAGAAGAAGGAAGAATACATACCTGAAACTGTAGACTCTTTATCGTTCATTGGTATGAGGAAAAACAACAGAAAGTGGGGCGTCAGACTTATTAAACGACATTGAACACAACAACAAAAAAAAAACAAAAAACACAAAAACACTTGGGTTTCGTCAAATGAGTGCAGAAATTAAATTTAATTCGTATGTTTTTTTATATTTTTATATTTTAAGACTTGTTTGATTGGGAACAGGCTTTTTTATGGCAAATAATTTTAAGATTTTTTTTTTAATAATTTTTTTAGAAATCAATTTTTTGGATTTTATGATTTTTTCACTTTACAAGTTTTGATTTTAATTTAATTTTTATTTAAATAATTTTTCCAACTGCCAACAGTTTGCTGTTGTCTTGTATATTTGTTTGTTATGTTATATTGATACTAATAATTTTTATTTACTTTTTTAATTTTCACATAATTAAGTAAACTAGTGTTACAGCTGCTTTTATTTTAATTATTTTACTAAAGTTTTTATTTATTTTTTTTTTTTTTACAACATAAACTTATAAATTTAATTTGATATTTATTTTATTTTATTTAAATCTCGCACAACCTTCACTGATCATTAATAAATAGAAAAAGAAAAATGTTTTTATTTAAGAATGAAGTGAGAGTACAATAAATGCCATGTGATTCACTTTTATAATTGTTATCAGGGATAGAAAATTCTCTACAAAGGTAATTTTTTAAGTATATTTTGAAAAAGAGAAAAATACCGCAAAACTTTTGCCACAAAAATTAAAAAATTATTTTATGTAAAAAAAAAAATAATTAATGTGATAAAAAAATAATATAATAAATAATTTATTTAATAAAACGCTTGCTAAGTGCTAAAAAAAATTAGTTATTTTTAGCCTGCTAACTCCTGCAGTAACTTTTCCAGTTTACAGCCTACACAGCTTTTTAGCTTTCGATAGATCTTGATGAAAGCATTAATTTTAAGATAAATTGTATACTGCTGTCCTGAAATCTTCAAATTAACTCAATAAATGTAAAACGAAATATTAAACAAAACGCTTTTAACTGCTATCGAAAACCTTGACCTGGACAAATTTGAGGTTAGGAAGTAAATTGTATGGAAATATGGAAATTAATAATAGAATATAATGTCAGGTAAATAACCACCTCTAAAACGTGGGCTGACGTCTGCTGCTTTCACAAAAATTTTAAGCACATTTTGTATCTCCGTTATTGCATCTCCGAATTTAATCTTTCACAGCGTCAGTTGTTTGGGGGAGTTTTTGAGTTTTTCACATAAATCCGGTCTTTCTTATGGCCGCAGAGACAATAACCCAGCGGCAAGAAAGAAGCGGGCAATTATCATCGTCAAATCATAAACCATGTGAACTGAAAATATCGCATGCAATAACTAAAATTTATGGATGGCTGTGTGGCTTATGGCGCGTTTTGCTGAAGCCAAAGATCACTAATTTCAACATTAGCCAATTGTGGTCACAAAAAATTGGTTTTTATGGTTTGGCAGAGCAGAGATTTCGTGATGACATCGTATCCACGCTCATTTTCGAAAAAATACGGGCAGTTGATGCCGCCTAACCATAAATTGCACCATACGGTCCTCCATTTTCTTTTGATATAATGGATTTTCAAGAACTTTTAAAAAACTTTGTAAGGTCCGTATGCGGCAATTTTGTTTTCTAATTGAAAATGAGCCTCATCACTAGAAATACTGTACAGCAGGATTTTTAAAATAAGCCTGGAATTACAACTCGTAGACGTTTGCAACAATTGGGCATCACTAGAGGAACTTTGCGCAACATTTTGTTATATTCACGCTTACAAAATTCAACCTGTTCATGAATTAAAACTAACCGACCATTGTTTGCTTCGAAGGATGGTGAATTGGCTGTTCGAAAAATTGAACGAAAACAACGAATATATTTTAAAAATCCTGCTGTACAGCGGCTATGGTTTCTTCACTACGTCTCCTTAGAGCATATTACTTTACTCTATTATTAGCCACAATACCATTAGTCTCGAATTTAACGATAAAATTTTGCACAGCGGTCTCTATAGATGTCTGATTACAAGGAAAAGCTGCTCCAAGTGATACAGTGATAGTAAATTTTCACAATTAAGATTTTTGACTTAAGAGTATAACGTGCCATATTTAAAATTTCCCAGCTTTTTACTAAATAAATGTCAAAGGATTACAGTTCAATTTTTGACATTTAATAGTTTGACAGACAATTTACTTTCTTACCTCAAAATTGCCCTTCCATTATTATGTTCTTTGTAACAATGATTGCGGTGAACACACAATTGTTATTCTAAACCTAATTTTGACCATTATATGGTTATTACGCTACAAAGTGTAGATATTAGTTTTGTTGGTAAAAAAAAATTTTTTTTAATATTACAAGCAGCTTTAGCTATTCTAAATTGTGGTTAAAAGTTATCTGACGATGTATCAATCAATAAAATGGCTATAGGAACTAGCTTCATCACCAACTATCAATTTAGTGATTTTATTTTAAAACAAATTTGGGTGTGCTAATACACTAAAAAGTTAGCTAATATAAATGTTATCGATTATCTCCAAGTTTTCTGTTACAAATTAAAGGGGAGGCAATAAAACTTGTCTTGTCTTAAGTAGGCTTAATATTGTATCCCTTAATAAATTTAACAGTTTCGAAATTTATAATATTTTTTTATGGATATTTTTTAGAAAATTTTTACAACTCATATGGTTAAACTAAAATTATTTTTTCATTTTATTTTTTCAATATATTTTTATTCCGACTCCAAAAAGAAATTGTTTTTATTATTAAAAAGTATAATTTCAAAGTTTAAAATTCCCAAGCCTGACAAATTTTGTGCCGTTTCTTAAAGAGTTTCTATATAAAATTTTACTCCACGCGTTATCAGTAAAATGCGAAAGAGAAAGCGTTTTAAGAGAATGATTATGAGAACGTTTAATTTGCGACCAAATTTATCAATTGTTGAGTGATTATGTCAGAGCACTTAAGGATTATGAACATTGTTAAAGGTTAGTAAAATTTTGTAATTAAATCACTTTAATTTTAAAAAAATAGTACAGAGAAGATATTAAGACGTGTCAAAAATGTTATTTGCTGATAAAACGAATTTTTAAAAAAAAACTATTAATTAATTATTAGTTATTATAAAGTTCTATCCAACAAAATATTACATTGATGAGACCAAGAAATCATACTATTTAGGCGCGCCAAATTCACTGGTTGCGAGACTTGAAGATTAATCGTCATTTTTTTTTTTTTGGTTAATGAAGTAAACGTTTTATTAAGTTTAGGCGATTTTACTTTTCAAATTTAAATTAAATATTATTTATTAATCATTAATCATTTTTTAACACAAATTTAAATTTTTTTTTAAATAACTAGACGCCAAACTCAATGGTTTACAGTTGCCAGACTTAAAATTAATCGTCATTTTTTTAAGTTAATGCAGCCAGAAGTGGACGTTTTATTTTAGTTTAGACGATTTTACTTTTCAAATTTATTAATCGTTAATTATTTTTTAAACACAAATTTAAATTTTATTTTTGTTTAGAACTTAACTGCATTGGAAATATCGTTGGAAAAATAAAATTTTTTAAAAACCAAGCAAAATATCGATTGCAACTATTATTTTAAAAAAAAATATAATTAAAAATTACAACGAAAATTTAAATTTTGCGTGCTTTTTTATAAGCATTTGGGAAAAAACTGTATTCAAAATATGTTTGAAAAACCTTTCCAGCGAGTTCAAGCAGTAAAAGTAAAAGTCGTACGTACTACTGCCACAACTAGTTTTTAGAACGATACAATTCTTTTAATTAAAAAAATTTGTTATGACGAGCGTTAAACAAAAAAAGAAATCTTAAGTTTAGACCTTGAAACATATCATTAAATAAAAAAGGAGTTTTAAAAAATTTTATACTGAAAAAAAAAACTTCTTTTTTAAATTTTTTTTTCGTTCTTGTTTAGTATGGAAAGTAACTATTATTTTGTTTATTTTTTTTGCGAAATTGTTGTGCAACAAAATTGAATCACTGCAAAATCTAAAATGTTATTCTGAAAGTTAATTTACATATAAACTTAGAATAGAGAGTGTTATAAGCAATTAAAGCATTTAAAGTACAAGTAATTAATTTTAATTTTTGTAGTTCTAAGCAAAGTAATGATTTTTTTTTTATTTTTTCTTACTTAATTCATTTTTGTTGATCTTTAGCTTAACAGTTTTAAACTTTCAAAACAAATTAAATTTTTATTACAAAATAAGAATTAAAAAAAAAACCACCAACCTCAAGGGAAAAAGGTTTTTCTAGAAAATTTGTAAATTTGGATATGATGCTTAAAAAATCAATCTCTGTTATATCGGGTTTTTCAACAAGTAGTTTATTTTTAAATTGCAACAACACCAACAACATGATAGTTTTGATATTTAGTTTTTTTAACGTATTCGTAGTAAATGTATTGGCTATTGTTACATTGAATTCAATTTCGCACGAAAAATAACTAAAATCCACTATGAAAATGGTGGGTCCGTTAAAATTACAGTTCGTAAAATTCGTGATATTTTCGGATAACATAATCATCCTTCTGAGACTGCTATTAAGAACTTGGTCGTTAAATTTGAGTCAGCAAGCTCAATACAAAATGTGCGAATACCATCGCGTGTTCGTCCGAGTCGTTTAACCGAAAACATCGCAGCCGTGAGCCACAGTGTTAAAGCAGATCCATATTTTGACGTTCTCAAAAATTGGGGATATAAAAAAAAAAATACATGGCGAATTTTACGTAAGGATTTGATTTTTAAGCCTTACAAGCTTCAACTGGTACAGGGATTGAAGTCGACCGTACATTTACATCGCCTTAGATTCGCTCAATTCATTCAGAAACAACTGGCTGATTTTTCTGTAAAAATCATTTTTTCAGACGAAGTCCATTTTCATTTGTCAATAAGGAAAGTTAGCGCATTTGTCACTGTGGTCTAAAGGCGTGATTGATTTTTTTTTCGAAGATAAGGTTGGAAATGCGGTGACGTTCAATGGATCACGCTATCGCGAGATTTTCGTGATAAGGTTTACATCTGCACCTGACCGTAAGCCCTAATCAGATGGTGGTCAAACCACTGGGAATGAAAAGCAACGTCATTCACGCCCTAGGAAGCCGAGGACTAATTCTATCAACAGGTCATTCTTAGTTGCAGTTTCAGGGATTCCACAGCAGGGTTGCAAACCACTACTCCTTGCTAAAGAGCTGGAGACTTTCTAGCTCCTTGTCCAGAACACATGACTAGCCTGCTCACTGGATCCGGATTCTATTCCGTTAGTGTTATTAGAGGCGACATGATCCTGGCCCACTAAATCAAATGCATGTGAGGGCCGCAAAACTACAACCACCTCTCGAAGGGCCAACCTCAATAATCAGTCAGAGAACATCTAAAAGGCTAAAGAGACAATTAGCGAAACTCTGGGGCTTTCTGATTCTCGTGGAAATAACGTGGAGCTTCCAGTTGACACCCTGCTTGCCTTCAGGGGACTGAAATCCCTTATACCCCCAGCAGTACAAGTCTAGATGGTTGAGTAATTCATAAAGACTGATAAATGTGGGGAGGAGGGGGGTACGCTATCGCGAGATGCTAACATATCAATTTTGTCCTTTTACTGACGACGTGAATATCATTGACATGTGATTACAACAGGACGGTGCCACATGTTACACAGCCCATGAAACGATCAGTTTATTGCAAACCAAATTTCCGGACAACAAACAATTATCGTGTGTCTTTTAAGAACACAGTCTATACGAAGTCAATCGAACGATTTCAGCTTTAAAACTCAAAATCCATAAATAGGACCGCCATTTTGCGAAAAAGTGATTAAAAACTTCGTCTACTGTCAGCGTGGTCGTGGTAGACTCTTGCCAGATATCATTTTTCTTTACTTTAACCAACAATACTTGAAGCATAATCTAGTATGTTAAACCTTCTCACTGCGACCACGGCACCCAACACTTACTAAGCAATATTTCTTCATGAATTTCGTGAGAGTTCTTCTGCAGACACCGATTATGATGTTAGTTTAAGCCTAGTTTCACATCGTTAATACTTCTTTTTATATGATAACACCAATAAGACCTTATCACTGATCTGTGATCACACACAACACTCATAAACACAAAAATCCCCAGAATAAAAATAAATTAAATATTTGCAACTTCAAATAATACAAGTATTGATGGAAAAGTTATAAATTTTGCCTTTGTTTAACAAATTTAACATACACTAACAACGAAAGTTAATTATAGTAAGTGTTTTTAAATATTTAATGTCATAATTTAAAAAAAAAACAAATTTCCTAGCAAATTAACACTGCACTTGATTTAATATCAATTTTTATTGCCTTAAAGAAAAAACTAAACGGTGCTAAAGCTTTTCCCGTAAACGAAAGCCGTAAAATGCAATTAAAATAACAAAAGCTGTATAAGTATTATTTTAATAATTTTGCTTTTCATTATAAATAAATGAAATGCTTATTTTGAAAAGCAGCTGCGTTTACAATTGACAAATTTTTCGTTCGAAAACCACCTGCAGTTCATTACGGAAACTTAATATGTACAGTGTTAGTCGAAAACAAACGAGCAAAAACGCATAGCAATGACTAAATAGAGGGTGTTCGTCGGGAAGTTATACCACTTTGTTTGTTTTAAATGTTTTACTTAATGTCGGATATTATTCTTTGGCATACAAAATCACATAAATGTCCGCCTCTGTTAGCCTCACAAATGCGAGCCCTACTGAACAATATTTTTCCTAACATTTAATGCGGTATTTCATTAATTTAATTACGAATATTTGAGCTGCTTAAGTGTTTCTGGTTTGTGTCCCTAAACCTTGCTTTTCAGATATCCCCACAAAAAAAGTCTGAAGCAGTCAAATCATGGGACCACGAAGGCCGATCAGCATCACCATTTCTTAAAATAATTTGTTGTGGAAAGAGGTCACGCACGTAGTGCGTTTTGTTGGCACGTTGTTTTTGCCAAAAAATTTCACGCAACTTTCTCATCCTCCCAATAATCGGTGGATTGATTTTGATAATATGTTTTAACGATTAAAACACTTTGGTTTATCGCATATTTTCTCATAATAAATTTGCTACGTTTGTACTTCACGACTGCCAAATACCAGCTGTCATGACGAATGTTTACCAAAATGGCGCCAAAACAAAGTATACCTTTCCGGTGGACACCCTGTATTATTTTTACGAAGCGTTAACATCAATTACCCATTTACATATATTTATTCATGAGAGCTTCCCAAAACAGACTAGGGATGCAATTCTTTATAAAGGGTGTTTTTATAGAGGTATAGATCTTTAAAATGGTATAAAGCAGAAGATTTTTTAAATTCATTTTATTCGAAAGAAAGATAATCTTGTGAAATTATATTTTGTATACGATTTCTGGCAGATGACCGCCACGTTGGCTCGGACATAGTCTAATCTGGAGGTTTAGTATTCGATGACTCTTCTGCATTTGTGGCCGCATACACCGGCAATAACGCACCGACTGTTGTCCTTCAAAACGTCAATCGTTTCGGGCTTATCAGCACAGACTAGCGACTTAACATATTCCCACAGAAAATAGTCTTGTGGCGTGAAATTTTTAAGATTTTAGACACCAATTCACCGGACGAAACGTAAAAGTATGCAGTTATGCGGTTACAAAACCTTTCTTTCAATAAATCGGTTATGGCACGACCTGTGTAACATGCTGCAGCATCTTGTTAAAATCACAGCTCCTGCATATCGCGGTTGTTCAATTCGTGAATATAAAAGCCAGAAATCATGGGCGTATAGCGGTCTCTAGTAACTTTAATATTCTGATCAGCATTGTTTTTACAGAAATACGGACCAATGACTTCAGTAGCGCCTAAAGCACATAAAACAGTCAATTTTTCTGGATGTAAAGATGTTTCAACATACCCTTGACGTACCCATTCAAAAAAAAGTGAACTTCGTCGGGCAACAAAATTCGCTTATTTTGAACCCAATTTACGCAATTTGAAATTGTTATTCAGGCGTCAGTGAAAGCTAACAAAATGACCGCCAGTTAAAAAGTGTTGCCTGCTTAAAGTTTGCGCTTTATATAGTAAATAAATCGTAAAAAAACTGAGATTCAAGTGCCACTTTGACCAAAATAACTATAATAATACTGAAAAATACAAATAACAGCACTGATCTTCACTACATAACGCATTGTCAAAATCGGATTTTTCCAATTGAAAATGGTTGTATGGGTTTCATACAATTTGTAAGAGAATTCTTTGACAGATAAACAACTGATTGGATTTAGACTATAAACCAGATTATAATCCACAAGCTTCTGCTGCGGCTAACACGGATAACAGAGTGATATCTATATGTATTTCACAGGCGGCTGTTAGATAAACTTTACTCACATTTTCAATAAAACCAAATATATTGTTACGGCTGTAACAAGTTTTAAAATAAAATAATTAAGCAATAAAGCGAACTACTGGTTATGTTGTTTACGAACTGCGTGGCTTGCTAAGAAAACTTACGGTACAACAACAATTTGATATGCTGCGTGGCATGCAAGACAAAAACAAAATCTGTTTACTAACTGCGTAGAAATTTTATACGCGGAAGACAACAACAAACACGTATGCTGTTTACCATCTGCGTAGTTTTCTAAGAAACCTTTTCTACAAAAGACAACAACAAATATCTTAAAATAAATCTCAAGAAGTAACTTTATCAGTATAAAAACAATACAGACAGGCATACTGGCGCCTATACATTGAATAAACAACATACCACAACAACAAAATGTGATACAAAGGGAGTAGAAGATTCTTAAATTTTCTAGACTTTTAATGGACAAATATAAAAGGGCATCGTCTGAGTGGATAGTCAGTCAGTGTAAAATTAAATCTGGTGAAGTAAAGACGTGCATCTTGAGTATATTGTTCTGTAGTGTCAACTTTGTGTAGTTATAATTTAAAAACTCAAAAAACTGGTGTTACTTATTTTGCAATGAAGAACTCACAACAAAACGTTTATAAAAGGTTTAAACGTAACAATATTTTATATGCTATTGTCGTTTCTATCCATCTTTGCTGGCTGCTTGTTCGATATCAACGACGAACGCTTTCGACATGATGACATGATTCTCAAGCCGTGTTCTAAACTGTACTGATGAATCAGTGTTCGGGCTTAGGTAGTTCTTTCTTTAAGGTCATATCTACTCATCTAAAATGCTCTCCACCTGTCATTCTATGCAGGGTTAATGTTTTAATATTTCCGTTTTTTTTTTTTATTATCCAGGTGCGTGTGTCCGTCTGAGGGTGTTATTCGTTTGTTCAAATGTATGAGTAATTTTAGTGGTGTCAATATTGTGTCTGAGGTGGTGTTTACCTGTTCGTTCATATTGTCACTGTTTTCAAGAATGTCTAGTCTTCGTCCTTTTTTGCTTAATTTCAGTAGTTTCATACATTCATCTATTTCCCTTGGTGTGCGTCCGTAAGTGTCAAGGTGTAATGCAATGTTGAAGTCTTCTCTTTTTCGTTTGTATAAGCTTATGTGTTCGGTAAATCTTGTTTTTAATGTTCGTCTAACTTAAAGTTATATACATCTAATAGAAACATCCGATATAACTGTTACGGCTAACAGTTGATGAAATATTTAAGCCACCTTTAAAGCAAGAACATGGAAATTGCGATCCAAACTTAACGAAGTATTAATTAGATAGTGAGCGTGCAACATTCTGTGCGGCAGTAAATAAAAAAAAACAATATTAAGTCGAATATAGAAAATATAGTAGTAAATGGAACTGAGGGAATCGATTTTTGGCATAAGAAGAACGCAGTAATGCCACCATGTATCACAATAAAACCTTTATGTTTTAAGCTTCACTGTATATTTTCACTTGTAAATTTCAATGAGTTCAGTTTCACATTTCCACAAAACGTAATAAGAATATGTTTACTTTTATGACTCTGTTGTGAGTGTAACATACCTACATGTGTATCTTATGTTCGTTCTCGTTGTCTGGTTGCAAAGAATTGCGGACACTAATATTTTTACCCGCATGTGTAAATAAAAGTGAAAAGTATAAGCAAAAAACCAGCTTTCTGTGTGCAATCGTTTTTAATATCAATAAAAAAAAAAGAAAAGAAACAACTCGATAAGAAATTTGAAAAGAAAACAAATAACAAAAAAGGAGTCGGTCAAACAACTATAACATGTCGTATTGGGAAATGGTTTCAATGTTGAAAAATATATATTCATCGTGAGTATGAAAAATTAAGCGTGGAAATTTGCATTGCATATTGAGAGCCAGTAATTCAGTCAATATTAAAAATTTAGTGTTGATATTATAAAAAAGATCTTACATAGAATGTAGGTGTCCGGTGCCTCTAGTCTATCAATTATAAAATAAAAGGTTTCCCTCGAATTAGCTTAAATTAAAAATAACAGACCCCACCACATTTCTATTTATTAAAAAGTATTTATTAAAAAACGAAGTTTTCTTTTACTTTTAAAAATCGCTGCTTCACATTTTCATCTCGCAATAAAAAAAGAAATACGGACTCATTTCGGAATATTATACCTGCTAAATAATCAGAATATTGCAGCATAATTTTTTATACTTAAAAATTATGCAGATTGTGAAATGATTCTAATCAATTAATCTGGGAGTTAAGCCAGTTTGCCATATTTTATAATTTTACCTGCATTTTGACGATTTTAAAAGCCAAAACAACTTTTTCATCATTTGATCGCAAAGTAACTTGTTTGTTTTTGGTTTTGCGTTAAATACTGGCTAATGAAAAAAAGAATTACAGATTTTCAAATTTTTACTGAAACAATGGCTTCTGTGCAATTAAAACCAGTTTTAGTTTTTAAGAAGCCGGGTGATTTTAGAGTTAGTAACACTATTTTTTTTTGACATCAGCTTTGATAACTTACAGTTGATTTGTGATAAATTTAGTTTGCGATTGAAGCCAGCGCAATGCTCTTAGTGCTAAAGCTCACATTTGTTGGAAGTATAAGTACAGATCGTAACAAGATTTACATCGGCACCGAGCCATGTGACCATAATCCGATGATCATCTGGGTGTAGGAAAAAGCGTCCACCTACGCTGTAAGATGCATACACACTAGGTGCATATACACTAGCTGCATCTACGCTTTAGTTGCAATTTTCGACTACACAGCAGCAGGGTTGTGTCCCCACTCCTTGCTTAAAAGTTGAAGACTAACAACTCCTGGTCTTGTTACAAGTGCAACTAAGACGTTTTTTTGAATATATTTTTTTTCTTTTCGTTAACACCTCTTCGAAACTTTCTTTAAAGCCCAATTTAAACCACAGCCACCAGGTTGCTCCCCGAGGGGCTTTACCAACAACAAGAACAGGGTTGTTGCCCTGCGGGCAATCTCGTTCTTGTGGTGCCAGTTGTGTTTATAAGTCACTAGTCGGACTTCGAGAGTCTTATGTCTTTTCCACTATCGGACTCCTGCTAGCCCAGGCGGCTGGTGACACCTTTTACTCCCAAAAGGCACATGTCAAGATGGGGAAGAGATCCATTAAGACTGCGTGGGAGATAGAAGTACATTGAGAGAAACAATATGATTTGAAAAATTTAGATTTTCTGGCTGACACAAAACACCTACAACTAAAAATCACCAAAATAGAAATTTCGTTTAAAAATTACAAAAAAAAATCGAATGAAAATTTAATAAAAAAAAATCCAGTTCAAATTATTTTATTTTTGTTTCAAGCAGGTCTCAAGCTCTTTTCTCCCATGAAACAAATGCAGCAGTTGGCAAAAGCATTGGTTGTATCAGATTTTTCAGCCACAAACTTTTTTTTTTTCAAAATTTGCTGGTTATGTCCCACTGTGCGATGTCAGAAATAAATTTATATTATGGATCTTTATGACTTTTATTAGTTGCAAAGTGGTTTTATTGCTGCAAAAAAAAACTATTGCCAAACGGTAATTGGCCGGTGCAGTGATAATTTTTTAATGGTTTCGAGGGTAGTTCAATAAGTCACATTTACATAAATTATTCGGAAAAATCAAGGATTTTAAGTTTTAAGGCTAAAATCGAGTCGATCGGCTCTGTATAAACTCTGTCCTTGACATTAGCCCCACAAATAATAATTCAGTGGTGTGATATCACACGATCTGGCTGGCCATTTAACGGCTGATTGTTGTAAAATTATGCGATCTGGAAATTTGGTTTGCAATAAATTTATCGTTTCATTGACTTTGTGACATGTGGCACCGTCCTGTTGAAACCACAACTCAGTGGTAAACACGTCGTCAATAATAGGCCAAAATTGAGGGATGGATCACTCGGGATAGTGTGATCCATTGACATTGATACCGCATTTCCAGTCTCATCTTCGAAAGAAAACACCCCAATCACGTCTCCAGACTACATAGCGCACCATATAGTGGCATAGTGACACGTTGAGCATGCAAAGGCCCAAATGCGGCAATTTTGCTTGTTGTGATACCCTGACAAATCGGTTTCGTCCGAAAAATTTATTTTTCAGAAAAACCAGTCGGCTGTTCCTGAATGAACTAAGCGGTAATTGTTGACAACGTCGAGGAATTGAAAAATTTGGATTTGCTTCAATACTGTGGCTCATGGCTGCGATGTTTTCAGTTGAACGACCAGGTTGAACATGCGTTGGTGTTCGCACATTTTGTATCGAGCCTGTTGGGCATGAAAGACGATTATGTTGTCCGAAAATGTCAAAAATTTTACAAAATGCAACTTTAACGGAGCAATCATTTTTATACTGAATTTTAATTATTTTAATGTGATTTTCGTGCGAAATTGAATTCATTGTAACAATTGCCAATGCATCTACAACGAATAAGTTAAAAAACTAAAACTACAAAAACTATGTCAAAACTGTCATGTTAACATTGAATATATCTTGTTGAAAAACCCGATATTATTGTCTAAAAACTATTTGAATCATAATTTTCAAAATGTGACCTGCTTAAAAACAAAAATGATGTGGGTTAAATCCATTCTTCTATTTATTTGATGAAACAAAATATTAGTCACGATAAAACCCCTATTCATCATACATTTCTTAGTTACTTTTTGTATGCAGTTCAACAAATTCTTTCGAGTTTGTGATGTTAATAAGAACAGTTGCCCCGCAATTATGTGTTGCCTGAGGCACGGGCTTTTTAGTAATAATGTCATAAATTTAAAACGGGTTAAAAATATGTGGGCTTAATTCCCAATAACTCTTCTTTTATCATATTCCTTGTTTTTTTTTTTTCATAAACAAATGGAAAGGAGCATAACATCACATCACATTCTATCACATCACATATACGGGTGATATAAAAGAAAAATAAAAAAAAATTTTCTTGTTTAACCCTTAAGCTTGTCATTAAAGCAATTTTGTTACATCTGGCAAAGTTAAATGAAAATTAATTAATGAAAATTATAATTTTTTTGTTTTAATTTAAATCGTGCCTGAATTTAACTTCTTATGCCTCGAATGTATGTTTTTATAATTTTTAATTACTCTCAGGTTTAGTACTAGCTGTCGTGCTAAAAGCACGTGCTAAAAGCACGACAGCTAGTTTCACATCAAATTTGCATAATTCGGAAGTGTTGCTCAGGCATGAGTCAGGCAGCTGTACAAAAAGCCCTAACTCATTCAAAAAATGTCTTCTTGCAAAAAGCCCTAAGCCATTAAATGCGTGATAAGGAAAGTATATAGGGTCCGCCATCTGACGTTTTTTTTTTTTCAATTAGTGCTTATTTCGTGAATGGTAACACTTAGCTCATGTTTGATTTGACAGATAATTAGTTTTATCCATCCGCTGAACGAATATTATTGTGTATATGCTTGAACAACGCTTCACTAAGTGGGCCTGCGATCGACTTATAGAAGATGGCGATTTTGAAAAAAAAACATCTCTTCAAATGAAGCTGATTGATCTTGGCGGGTATGAAAGAAAACAAGCAAAATTGTCGCATTTGGGCACAGAAAATCCGCACTCGACGCACCCAAAACGAGTCACTGTTTGGTGCGGATTTTGGTCCAGAGGCATAATTGGGTCATTTTTCTTCGAAAATAAGCAAGGAGTGGCCGTTACAGTCAATGGCGATCGTTATCCGGCCATGTTGAACGAATTTTTGTTCACAAAAATTGAAGAGGAGGATATTTGCAACATTTGGTTCAACAAAACGGTGCTACGTGCCACACAGCCGATGCTGTTATTTGGCGAACCCTTTACTTTAAAACAACTTTTCCTTCATATAAACAAATTTATAAAGTTCACCGGACTAAGTGCGAAACAAACGAGGAAAACAAAGGTATGAAGTTGTCTTATTTAACTTTTTAACAAACAATAAAACGATTGAATTATTTAATTTTCAAACCAAAAAACCGAAAGAGAAGAAATAGAACAGATGCGAGAAGAAAAACGTGTTCTGCAAGCATTAAAATTTATGACCCAACTAAACGCTTATTCCGCGTACTACAGAATGAAATTAAAAAGTCACAATTTTACAATTTACATTCTCCTCGCACATTATTCGGACAATTATGTATGAGATGAGACAGCAGGAAATTTCAATGCTTCAGTCTTTACGACGTGCATTATAAAGCGCTTGACAAATTTTCTTTACCGATCTCCAGAAATTCCCCACATCATCATATATTCAAACGGCTGCTTTTATCAGAACTGGACTGTCACATTATCCAATGCCATATTTAAATTTTGGGAGGAACGAACTATTGAGCAAAAGTATGCGGACACACACAAATAGAGGGTGCAATGCAACCCATTCTCTTATTGGGAGAAAAACGAAAAGCAAGCAAATAAATTTGCCTTCGTAATTTTTGTGCAGCTAATTAAAGAGTCAAGGATGTATGTAGCACAAAAATAATATTCATGGCACCTAAAAAAGTATTAAAATGCGTATTCGATAAGGAGAACTGACAAAATTGTTCTTTTTTCGTAACTAACACATTATGTGAATGTGTGATAAGCAAAAATTAAAAAAAAATAAATTGAACTTTCGTTAACAATTGTTGAAAAACCGCCCTGGCTGTGTTAAAAGAGATGTCTACTTATTTTTTTAACATTCTAGTCATGTGTTCAATCCCCAACTTATATTGTGAATGTGTGGTAAACAAAAATAATATAAAATAAATGGAAATTTAACTAACAATTGTTGAAAGATCACCCTGACTGTATCATAAGAGATGTCTGGTTGTTTTTTTACCAGGCTAGTCATGTGTTCAATCCCCAACTTATATTGTGAATGTGTGGTAAACAAAAATAATATAAAATAAATGGAAATTTAACTAACAGTTGTTGAAAGATCGCCCTGACTGTATCATAAGAGGTGTCTGGCTGTTTTTTTTAACAGGCGAATCATGTGTTCAATCCCCAACTTATATTGTAAATGTGTGGTAAACAAAAAAAAAATTATAAATAAATGGAAATTTAACTAACAATTGTAGAAAGATCGCCCTGACTGTGTTATATGAGGTGCTCACTTGTTTTTTTAACATTCTAGTCATGTGTTCAATCCCCAACGTATATTGTGAATGTGTGATAAACAAAAATAATTATAAATAAATGGAAATTTAGCTAACAATTGTTGGGAGGCTAGTCATGTGTTCAATCCCCAACACATATGGTTAATGTGAGATAAACAAAAATAATAAAAAAATAAATGGAAATTTAGGTAGCAATTGTTGAGAGGCCGCACTAAATGTGTTAAAAAACAGGTGCCTGCTGGTTTTTTTAACAGGCTAGTCATGTGTTCAAATCCCAACAGCAATTGAAATACCAACAGAAGAAATACCACGGTGCATGAGTGTTCTTATTTTCTTAATGACAAATAAAACGTAAACAGCAGTTTAAATTTTTACGGAATTTCGAGTAGAAAAGGAAAATAATTGTCGTATGTAGTCACGGCACATTTGCAACAGAACCGAATGAAACACGTAACATTAATTCAACCATTTACATTATAGTTTGTAAATTTCACTGTCAAAAAAGTATTATAAAAGATGAAAAGTATTATTTAGAAAATTCTGTTTTCCATGTCTGGCTTCAGAAAAAATGTTTAACTTCTTCATACCTGCAAATCACGTTTAGCATACAAATTAGATATTGAAAAATTGTTTTAAAAAAGCCAAATGTACAATAATAACTTTTAAAATCTTTAAAATAACTAGAGAATATTTCTGTTTTTAGGAGTTTATAGTAAGAATTTAAAAGCGGTTAATTACACCTGTTTTCCCGGAAAATATTTCATAACATGTGTGAAATGAGAGAGCACAAGATAAAAACACCAAGACGTTGAATTTCTATTAAATATTAATGATCATTGATTGTTGCTCAAGAATTTCTCCATTCTTGTTTTTTATCCTTTTTTCATTTTTTTTGTCTATCACTTATGACTTTTATTTTCGTGCGTAAAGAATTTTTGATCTTTTTTTACTTTTTTATTTTTTACTTTATTAAAAAAGTCATTGATCTATCGATTTAAAATAATTCAATGCAGCAGCAAAAACCAAAAAGAATTAAATTCAGACAACAAAATAATGGTAAAATAAATTAAATAAATAACAAGTTAAAAAAATAAGAATTAACGATAACGGCGACAACAGCAAACGAACAGATCACGACTTAAACTGATCGATGTTCGCAACAAGTATTAAATTTTGAAAAAAAAACTCACACAGCACACACAGCAGACACAACACACATGACACGTACAACAAAAATAATAAATAAAAAAAATGAGAAAAATAAAAGAAGGCAAAAACAGACGAAATAATGAAAAAAAAATTAATTTTATATATCAAAATTGTACTTGTTTGCATTTCTTACATTAATAACAAAAATTAAAACAAAAATAAAACAACAAAAACAAAATTAAAGGAACGGGAGTATTTTGGCAGTTCATGCATAGCGGCGTTTAAGGTTGTTTTATCTTTTGTGACTTTTCATTGTTTGTTTTTTTTTTTTGTTTGCGGATCATTAAGGTAAACAATATGGCAAGCAACAGTGTAAACAATGCTGTTCTATTGTATTGTCAAAACCAGGCTTTCCTTAAGCCCCTTCTTATTTATTTTACTTTCGTCTTAAAGCTCAGCAAATATTCTTTATTAACTGTTACGTTTTTTCCCCTTTATAAAACGTACTAAAAATACCACTGTTTTTTAATTCACTTTTTTGTGTCACTTTATTTCTAAATTCTCGGTTTTTCAAACAACATCCAAACTATTGGGTTTTTTTTAATTGTGGCAACCCCAACAACATGATGGTTTTGACATTTAGTTTTTTAACATATTCGTAGTTAATATATTGGCAATGAATTAATTTTGGCAGGAAAATCGCATTAAAATAATTAAATTCCCCTATGAAAATGGTGGTTCGGTTAAAGTTACATTGTGTAAAATTTGTGATATTTTCAGACAACATAGTCGTCCTCCTGAAATCGCTATTAAGAATTTCCTCATTAAATTTGAGTCGATAGGCTCGATACAAAAAGTGGGTACACCAACGCGTGTTCGACCAGGTCGTTCAACTGAAATATCGCAGCCGTGAGCCACAGTGTTGAAGCAAATCCAAATTTGTCAATTCCTCGACGTTCTCAACAATTGTTATTTATGTTAAATGGTTTTGGATAACCATCACATGGTGAATTTTGCTTAAGGATTCGACTTTAAAACCTTACAAAGTTCAACTGGTGCAGGAATTGAAACCGACTGACCATTCACATCGCCGTAGATTCGCTCAGTTCCGAACCACCGACTGGTTTTTCTGAAAAAATAATTTTTTCACTTGTCAGGGTATGTCAACAGGTAAAATTGCGGCATTGGGACTTCTGAAAATCCTAGAGAAGTCTGTGCATGCTCAACGTGTCACTGGTCGGGCTATACGGTCTAGAGAAAGGAGGCTGGAAATGCGGTAACGGTTAATAAATCACGCGAGATCACAAATTATTTTAGCTTAATATTGACGACGTCGATATCATGACATGTAGTTTCAACAGGACCATAAATTTATTGCAAACCAAATTTCCCGATCAGATAATTTTACGACAATCAACAGATAGTGTGATTCGTTTTACATCCGCACCTGGCTATGTAGCCATAATCATATGGTGGACAAACCACAACTGTATAATTTGGAACGTCATACATGCGTCCTAGGAAGCCGAATCCATAATTCTATGCAACAGAACTTTCTAGTTGTAACTTCGATGATTCCAGAGCAGGGCTGCAAATCATCACTCCTTGCTTAAGAGTTGGAGACTTTCCAACTCCTGTCCAGAACACATGTCTAGTAAGCTCACTGGACTGGATCATTCACTTAGCGTGTCATTAACAGTATGATGATCCTGGCCCCCATAATAACCATTATACTGTTATGGGGCCGCGAAACCAAAACCACCACGATACTCCCATATAGGGGCCAACCTCAATGATCAGTCAGAGAACTATTAAATGTCTAAAGAGACAAATAATAAACTCTGCGGCTCACTGATCCCCGTGGAAATAAAGTGGAGATTCCAGTTGACTCCCTGCCTGTCTTCAGGGGACTGGGCTCCCTTTATACCCCAGTTGCACTGAGTCTAGATAGTGGAATATTCTATAAAGACCATATTTATATGCCCCTGGGGGGACGACAATCAACAGTTAGGTGGCTAGCCAGATCGTGTGATTGAACACCACTCGATTATTTTTTGTGGGGGCTATACAGAGCCAATCGAATCGACTTCAGCCTTTAAACTCAAAATCCGTTATGTGATTAATGAAATAGGACCGCCATTTTGCCAAAAAAAAATTATTAAAAATTGTCAGCATAGCATGATCGTAGTTGGACATTTGCCAAATATCACTTTTAAATCATAATAACCGAACTTTTCTCTTCGCAAACAATAAAAATTTGAATCATCTTAATCTAAATTTTGTCTTTTATTTTATTTTAGAAAAAAAACTTCTTGTTGAAAAGTCCTTTATATGGTTCTATCTAAATTTGTTCCCACGATCTCCTCTTTATTAATATCCTGTCTTTTTAAACTCAAGCCAACCTCCAAACTATAACTTTGGATCTGATCTGACACTCATCAAACTATACCATGTTTCTTCGTTTAGCACACATTCTCTGGTAAGTTTTGAACTCTTGATTCCCCTGCCTAAAACCAGCAATTGAGTTGAAATAAATATTTCAATCGATATTGATTGCCTTCTTAATTTACTTTCAGATCTTTGAAGTCCTCTCAACCACTTCGGCATTGTTAAGATTTCTTAATTTCCTCTCTAACGAGTGGCTCCTTAAGCTTTGTTGCAGAATTTTTCGATTTTTATAAAACAGTCACCTTTACTCATCTGCTTTTTTTTAACATAACAGCACCTTTATCAATTTACAGGCGCCAGTAACCAACTCATCTGCCGTTCTCTTATATACCGCAGACAGCAGCAATGAAGAATTCAGAAGGTTTGAACTAGGTTTGCGATTTATTAGCAACACATCTGTCACGGCCACTCAACAAGTATTTTTCTCTATATTCAAGGCATTAATGGGATTTGAACTCATAACACATGATTTTTTTTTTAAGGAAACCCGTTATTCTCGGGTTTTCAGTCTATCGAGGTATTTAAACTACATTTCATTTCACCATTTTCCATCATGTGTACCCATTTTATGCGTGAGTGAAATTGAGCAATTAAATGCGTTGTAAGTTGTTCGTTTCTATGTTTGTAATTTGTAATGTACACATCAAATATATCATGACCTCGTATCAGAAAGCTTTTAATTTTTCTAAATCTTGTTCATATCTGTGATCGCTCGCAATTTGCCTTTAACACAACTTTTCTATTGCCAAATAATTTAACAATGCTCTTGAAAGATACTCAATTTTTGTGTTTCCAATTTTTTTGTGTTTCCTTATCACATCCAATAAAAGAAATCTTAATACAACAAAACTGAAGTATTTGGAATGCTCGGTTTTTAGCGAATCTGCTATAAGTTTGTTATTCTTTGCAACAACAAAGCAATCACAAATTTGAAGTGTTTTATATAAATGTGTTCCTCGACTTTGTCGTGCTTGAGATATCAAAGAGAGAGAGAGAGAGAGAGAGAGAGAGAGAAAGAGAGAGATAGAAAAAGAAAGAACGAAAAAGATAGAGAGAGAGAGAATGAGAGAATATTTCACTTAATAGATGACGACCAGCTGGCAGCCACTTACAAATTTTTTTACCATTTCTCAATCTTATAGCGATAATATAAGGTTTTGGTTCTTACCCCTTCTTTATATTAAAATAACAAGCATTTAATATTTCCTTAAATGTGTTAAAGAATTGCCGTCGTTTTTATATCAAATAAAAATCATTAAAAAGAAACAATTGTAATATTTTTTTATCATTTCTTTTGAAATCACAGTAAAATGTTGTCAACATATTAACAGTAGTAGTACTAATATATCAAAAAAAGATAGCCACTTTAGGTACATATGTTAAAATTAGTTATCTACAGATTAGATTTAAATAGCAAAAAAAAAAAAATACAAAATATGGGTATCGTACAAGGACTACAAATTCCATGCAAGATGCAATAAATAACAGTGGCTCAATTATTTAAAAACCAACTAACTATGAGTTTTACAAAGTCTCCAGTAAATTCTGAAGATAAATGGACACTTCACAGAATGTAAAAATATTGTTACGAAGATGCTGAGTTTAAGTTATGATAAGATAATTTTCACTAAAAAAGAAAGTAAAGTGAAATGATCTATTGTGCCTCTTAACAAATCAAAAACTTCTAAGAAATCTTACGAACGTAAAATAACAACAAGATATTAGATTCAAATTCCATGAACTAAGATTAAAAATCAGAAAAAACAGAAAAAGGAACACAACCAAACAAATATCTACACTAAATAAGGATAGCAACGACATCTGTAGGAGAAATTAATAAATTAAAGTTTTTAGTAAATTCTAGAACCGCTTAAAACACTATGTAAAGTCTCTCTCTCTCTCTCTTCTGGGCGAAAATCAGTCTAATAGTTAAGGTGATCAACCAAAGATACATGAGTTGATACACCAGCTTTCATCTGTTAAAGTGGTAAAGTTACCATCGTGTATTTTTTGTGTATAAACGCGAATAGTAATCAGACTTCTAATTTAATTTAAAAATTGTGTGTAATTATTTTGCAATCAAATAACTCAATAAACTAAACGTTTAAAGAATAATCGTCAGAATATTTATGCTCTTTCTTTTCACGATTCAATCAGCAAACTGCATCATTATACTCCCATTTCTCCTTTTTATCAATCTTTAGCTCAGCAGTTTTTCGGCTAATCAGAATTGGCTGCAGTTGGTCAATAACTTTGGTTGACGTTCAAGATAATACAAATTTAGCTTGATCTGCGTAACAGCTTTATTTATTTAACATTTTTAATGTTTAAACACAGTAGAGAAATTACGGTAAAACGATAAAAGAAATAACTTGTCAATTTCGCAACAAAAGTGCGATAGTGGTAACGCTGTTCAATATAAAATTGTTTTAGTATTGTTTTCACTCGTTCTTTTTTTAGTAGGTTTATTTTATCAGTTGTTAAACAAAATATAAAGTAGCACCAGGCATGACAAATTTTAATCAATTTCTATAAGATAAAAGATCAAATCTTATTTAAAATCGAGTAGTTTTTTAGTAGAATCGCATGGAAATTATACATTCTACAAGTTTAAATTTTACATTCAACCGATTTTGCATAAGTAAATTTCAAATCAGTAATACAACTGACGTAATCCCAGGTATAGCTTGCGTACAGCTTTTCCATAACATACGAAATGAAATTGTGTCATTTCATAGAACTTTAAGTTGGCAGCACTTTTTTAACTGGCGCCCATTTTTCCAACTGACGATTTGTGCTTGGTTTGGCATTACACCATGAATAAATGACTCATGCCTGAGCAACACTTCCGAATTGTGCAAATTTGGCACCACCCGGGGGCATATATATAGTGTCTTTGGAGAAAGCAACAACTTAGACCTGTGCAACTGGGGGAAAAAGGGAGTCCAGTCCCCTGAAGTCAGCAGGGGTACAACTGGAAACTTCACTTTATTTCCACGGGAATCAGTAAGCCGCAGAGTTCGTTATTTGTCTCTTTAGACATTTAACTGTTCTCTGACTGATCATTGAGGTTGGCCCCTATATGGGAGTATCGTGGTGGTTTTGGTTTCGCGGCCCCATAACAGTTTATGGTTCTATGGTGGCCGGGTTCATTTCACCTTTAATAACACCTACCTGGTGAAATGTTCCTAGATCCAGTGAGCATGCTAGACATGTGTTCTGGACAGGAGTTGGATAGCCTCCAACTCTTTAACAAGGAGTGATGATTTGCAGCCCTGCTCTGGAATCATTAAAGTTGCAACTAGGAAAGACCTGTTACTAGAATTATTCTTCGGCTTCCTAGGACGAGCATGACGTCCCGAATTATGCAGTGGTTTGACCACCTTCTGATAAAGACTACATAGTCAGCCGCAGATGTAAATCTAATCACACAGTTGTGCAAATTTGGCTCCCCCAGGGGTACGAAGTCTTGATGGAACATTCTCTATCTTAACATTTGATTCTAGGCGTAAAAGGCGGTACCAATCGCTTAAGCTAGCAGGATTACGAAACCGGAAGCATTGGACAATCGAGGTCCGACCAGTGATTTACTAAATGGTATCACGGGTAATAGTAGGCCGCAGGGCTAGGGCTCTGGACTGGTTGCTGGTGTGGCCCTTCAGAGTAATGTAATGGCTGTGGTTTAAACCCAAAAATCGCGGAGAAGTGTGGCTTTCTCATATCCGACGTGCAACAGAATGTCGCTTTGCTGAGTTCTATGGGATTTTTAGATAGGCTCCGGCTCTCATGCAGAGTAGGAACAGAGCCCTGCTTGGTGTGCTTCTGAAATTGCCACCTGAGTGTTCTTTTAAGTCACATTTTTTATTACATTCTCACACATTTCTCACGGTATTTCATTAATTTCATCATTCGAGTTGCTGAAGCATTTCTGGTTTGTTTGCATAAACTTTGCTTTACAGATGGCCCCACAAAAATTAGTCCGGGCAGTCAAATCAGGCGACCGTGGAGACCGTGGAAGGATGTCTTGCCGTAATTCCATTGTAATCCTGGCTGTATGTGAAGTGGCACCGTCTTGTTGATACATGTTAATCAAGATCAAAGCATGCAGTTGTGGCGTTAAAAATTTTCCAATCTTATTACGTTTTCATTTCCAAGGAACTAAAGTCCAATCATTCCTTCTTTCAATGGATCCGAAGGTGACTGTTTAATAATTTGAGGGTTTCCCATTTCCCACAACCGGCCATTGTGTTTATTTACATATCCCATTCAAATGAAAAAGTGCCTCGTCACTCACTATGAGTTTTTTATGAAAATCAGGGTTGTCAGGGGCGAGCTGGCATATGTACGGTGTAGTAAATGGTCTCGTGGAAGAAGCTCATGTGTCAACTAAATCTTATATGAAAACAAATGCAAATTCTTGTGCAAAATTGTGGCCAAAGTTTTTCTTTGAAGACTAAGCTCCTGTCCACGGCGTCGAATTGAGGTTGATGTATTGTTTTGAACAATTATTTGAGCAGCAGTAATATTTTCAGCCGCTCTTGCAGTATGCTGTGGTTCATGCTTTGGCTTATCACCTACAGACCCACTTTCTTCGAAATCATTCACTACCCGATAAATAGTGCGTGGTGTTGGCACGTTGTTTCGCCCAAAAATTTCACGTAACTCTCTCTCTCATCGTCACAGTAATCGATGATTGATTTTGATAAAATGTTTTAACGATTAAAACTCGGATATTTTTCCATAATAAACTTGCCACGTGTGTACTACACGACTGGCAAATATGAACTGTTAAGACTAGTGTTTATCAAAATGGCGGCAAAACAAAGTATTATACCTTCCCGGCGGACACCCTGTACCACAACATTTGCTTATATCTAATAAAAAATATGTGTATACTTAAACAAGACAACTTTAAAATTCTTAAAAAACAAATAATTTTTCATTATTAAAGAATTGTTTATCACTGATTAAAGATTATAAAAATTGACAGATAAGCAGAATAGAAGGGGGAGGCATAGTATAGTAATGCTCTCATAGCTGATAAGTTTTTACTTATTAACAGACTTTTTCCCTTTATTCTTAAAGCATATTTTAAGGCTTCTTGAAAAAATAATTGTGAATTATTAGTTTTTTGTGTGGGTGGTTTAGAAAATTACCGGATACACATTAAATTAAATAAAACTGAAAGAGGCGAAAAACTCAAGCTCAGCATGTTAGAATATTCTAGAATATTTCTCGAACATCAGTTGACATTTTTAGAGTTATATATTTTACACTTAAGCTTAACTTAATATTAACAATATTGAGAAAGGTTGGCAAGGAAAAATACACTATTGGTTTAACTCTCATTTCGTCAAAGATGTAAGAAATATTTAATGTTGCGACGTAGATTACCTGATGTCAGAATATCGCCTTTGTGTGTATTGGCACACAAACTCTGAATACTAGTTAGGTATCAATAAAAATTTTCTTTCTAAATAAGGACTTTGTACAGGGTGATTTTCTTTCATATGCATTTAGGGCTAAACGGAGTAAAATGAGAGTAAACTAGCGAAAAACTATGTTGTTGGCAACACCAACAACATAGTTTTGACATTTACTTTTTTGACATATTCGTAGTAGATGCATTGGCAATTGCAACAATGAATTCAATTTCGCCGAAAATCGCATTAATATAATTAAAATCCACTGCGGAAAATAGTGGTTCTGTTAATGTCACATTTCGTAAAATTCGTAACATTTTCGGACAATATAATCGTTTTTCTAAAACCGCTATTAAAAAGTTGGTCATTAAATTTGATACAAAGAGTGCGAACACCAGGGCGTGTTCGATCGTGTCGTTAAACTGAAAACATTACAGCCGTGAGCCACAGTGTTAAAGCAGTTCCAAATTGGTCAATTCCTCGACATTCTCAACAATTGGGGTTACCGAAAACCACTACATGAAGAATTTTGCGTCAGAACTTGACTTTGAAGTCTTACAAGTTTCAACTGGTGCAGAAATTGCAGCCGACCTACAGTTGCCAGGCAGATCGAGTGTTTCCAGACCACTAGATTATTTTTTTGTAGGGCTATGTTTAAGACAGAGTGTTTAGGGAGCCAAACTTAAAATCCGTGATGTGATTAACGAATTAGGATCACCATTTTGCCAAAAAGTTATTAAAAATTTTGATGAAAGAATCGGCATCTGTCAGCGTAGTAGGGGTGGACATTTGTTATCTTAATTTAAATTTTTTTGTTTTATTTTGTATCTTGTTAAAAAATCCTTTATCTACATCTGCCTCACTATTTAATTAGTTAAGAGCATTAAATCCTCGGATTGGTTTATAATAAATAAAACATTTAAATCAGTTTCAGTGTCATCTACAGCAGATGCACTGCAAAGCTACTTGGCAAATTTGAGGTTAGGAAGTAAATTGGTTTCAAACACAAAATAACAAATAATGTAAAGTAGAAATCTGGGCATTAATAATGGAGTATGATGACGGGAAAATGTTTACCTCTAACACGTTTGCGATCTCCGCTTTTGTCCCAAATTTTTTAAGCCTATTTTGCAACAAAGCTTTGCCAAATTTGTGAATTGTGTCCAAACTCAAAAACAATGGTCGATCGGCTATAATTTTTTAATGAGTTCAACTTTATAAGCGTAACGATAACGATCTTTATGCAAAATGTTGCGCAAAGTACTTCTAGTTCGAAGTACTTCTAGTTGCGAATGTCGACGCGTTGATGTTCTGGGCTCATTCTCAACACTTTTCTGTACAGCGACTATGTTTGCATCAGTAGGGCCACTACAAGTCTATCGTTTTGATCTATTGTCAGCAACAATACCATGAGTCTCGAATTTAGCAAATAAGTTATGCACAGTGGTCTCAGAAAGAGCAAAAAGTTGGTAGAAATTGGCAATGTGATAAACAGAAATTTTCACTATTTTGATAGTAAATTTTCACAATTAAATTTCTTTTCTTAAAAGTGTAACGTTCCTTGCTTAATTTACCAACTTGTTACTAAATAAATGTGAAAGGATGATAGCTCAATTCTTGACATTTAATCGTTTGACAGATAATTTACTTTCTAACCCCAAATTTGTCCAGCCGTTATCAAAGTTCAAAGAATTGAAGTATACATTTCGATCAATAATTATTTGTGTATTTGAATTGTTTTTATCAAATTACTAAACATTTTTGGATATTTATTGTTCTTATATCAAATTATCACAAATAATGAGTTATTTTGCCACCAAAGGCGAAAGATTTTTTAGTCTTGTTGTACACATGCAGACACAAAAATAAATAATTAAAAAAATTAGCTAAATAAGCAAATGAGGTATCAAAAATTTACTTGAAAGCCCAAACAGATTTTGAATCTGGAATCATTTTATAACAAAAAGTAATAATCAACAGGATATACATATGTAAAGCTAAAATCTGATCGAATAAAATAATCTCACTCACATATTTTTGTTTTTTCATATTTAAAAAAAATTATTATTTTTAACAATTTAATTAAAACACTAATTGTTACTTTTCAATTTTGTGTTTTAGTTGTTTTGTTGATTCGTTTACCGAATTTTGTTTTATGTTTGTATGTATTTAGACTTTTAAATTATTGTTAGAGACATAATTATCAACTACACCACATGCAATCTAGTACACCAGAAAATAAGAAAATCATGGTTCAATGTAATTATTACTACAACAAAAGCCATTATTTTTTTTATTAAAATAAATAATACAAGCAAATTTATGTACGAGGGTAAGTCAATGAGTCTTTAGTAAGTTATATAAGAAACCTTAAGAATCTTTAACAAAATAAGACATCAACAAATAACAAATCAACATATTTTTCACATTGATGAAAATTTGTTTCGTGTGAGTACGTGACCGTGAGTGATAATTTTTTTTGGAGGTGGTATTTGTTAAAGAAACGTAAGCACCTTAAGAAGAAGGTTGCCATCGATTGAATCGAAAAATTATCAAAAATGAATTTAAACGACTGACTGTTAATAGTTTCGGCCACAATATAACTAACCCCATTTAAGTGCCTTGCTGTGGTTGCTGGACATCCTTAAAGATTTTAAACGATTTCCTCCAACTAATACACAATATCAGCACAAGACTTGTAGGCATTCAAAAGAAATTCACTTTGAAGTCATATTATAATTGAAAAGTATACAAATCTCTTTTTATATTCACGTTATTTTATATTTTTCGTTTTTTCTCCGGGCTCTAGGTCAATAATATTTATTCAAATAAAACTCTTTTCCGTTTCATTAAATATTGTTTTTATTTTTATTCGATATTTCGGACAACTCTTTTCCGTTTCATTAAATATTGTTTTTATTTTCATTCGATATTTCGGACAACTTCTTTTATTTGAATAAATATTATTGACCTAGAGCCCGGAGAAAAAAGAAAAGTGAAATAGACATTCATAAAAGGTCGAACAAAATAAATAAATAAAAATATATTTTTCGTTTTTGACAACCCTGTTTTAGTGTGCATAACTCTCTAAAATGTTAAGTTAAAATGCTTAACAAAATGGATCAAAATTGGAAAAGTGCTACTTAGCGGACTAAAGGGAGGGAAAGCCATGGCATTGTAGATTTCACAACTGTAGAGGCCATGTCCATAGACTTTTTCAATGCAAAAGAATTTTTAATATTTCTCATTTTTGGGCCGAAATGTATATGGTGCTTTTATAGCGGTATGAAATGGAATAAAAATCATGTGACTTTTTTTTTTAATTTACATAAAAATCTTCTGGCATTATAATTTTTAACATAACATAACATAACATTTCTGCACAGAAATACAATTCTAAAGCCCTATTCACGTGTTCAAAACGTGAAACTTTGTGGTTACCAAAATTTTTCTTAAATAAATCAATTGCGGCACATAATAATAAATCAATTGCACATCATGGTTGTTCTACTGATGAAAGAAAGAGTCAGTTATCATGGTTCTATAGCGATCATTATTGACTGTACGGAGTACAGACCAATGATTGACTGCACGGACTAAAAACCAATGGTTGACTGCACGGAGTACAGACCAATGGTTGACTGTACGGAGTATAGACTCCCCGGGGGCACATATATATGGTCTTTATAGAGTTTCGACTATCTAGACACAGTACAACTGGAGGAAAAAGGAGCCCAATCCCCTGAAGTCAGCAGGGGTACAACTGGAAACTCCACTCTGTCTCTTTAGACATTTAATAGTTCTCTGGCTGATTATTGAGGTTGGCCCCTATATGGGAGTATCGTGGTGGTTGTGGTTTCGCGGCCCCATAACAGTATAATGGTTATTATGGTGGCCAGGATCATCTCACTGTTAATGACACCCTAAGTGAATGATCCAGTCCAGTGAGCATGCTAGACATGTGTTCTGGACAGGAGTTGGAAAGTCGCCAACTTTTAAGCAAGGAGTGATAATTTGCAGCCCTGCTCTGGAATCATCGAAGTTGCAACTAGAAAGTTCTGTTGCATAGAATTATGGCTTCGGCTTCCTAGGACGAGCATGACGTTCCAAATTATGCAGTGGTTTGGTCCACCATCTGATTAAGGCTTCATGGCCAGGCGCGGATGTAAATCGAATCACACAGTTGTACGGAGTATAGACCGAATACTGACTGTACGGAGTATAAAACAATGATTGACTGCACGGAGTACATAATAATGATTGACTGCACGAAATAGAGACCAATAATTGACTGTACGGAGTACAGACTAATGTTTGACTGCACGAAGTAGAGACCAATGATTCTACCAGCCCGAACAGTCAGTTTTTGTGAATGTAACGATTTCTCAATATACACTTAAGGATTATCATCACCCCAAATACGACATTTTGTTTATTGAACAAAATTCGCTTATGAAAATCGAGTCCGTAGACCAGGAATTGCCCTTGTGGATGGCTCGATACTCCTTACAATTTCTTAAAGTATTTCCTTTTCTCGTTTATAAGATTGAAAAATAAAACTCAAACTGAAACACCGTCTTACCTCTAATTTAACTTCCTTTAAACTATTTTACTTAAACTTTAAAGTATCCTCGTATAAAATTTTGTCTTCTCACTGTGTTTTTTTTTTTTTTGAGAGTTGATTATGTGGTGAGAGGGTAACAAGTTTGTGTCACGAACATAATAAACGAATTAATTATTAAAAGTCGTAAAAACGACTACTTAACGAAGATGTGTAAATATAAAGGGTGTTTTTATAGAGGAATAGAACTTTTAAAATGATATGAAATTTACTTTATTCGAAATATAATCTTCTGACATTATAATTTAAATATGACTTCTAGCATATGATTGCCACGGCTGGCTCCGGCCTAGTCTAATCTAATTTTCGATGTCTTTTTCCAACATTTGTGGCCGTATATCAGCAATAATGCGACGAGTGTTGTCCTCCAAGTGAATAGTCGTTTCGGGCGTATTGGCGACGAGCGACTTTAAATATGCCTAGCGGCTTTAAGATCCAGAATGTTGGAAGACAATTTAGGGGTCCGAAACATGAATCTATGTGGTTAACAAAAGCTGCCCTTAATAAATTAATTACGGCACGTGATGTGTTTTGCCGTCTTCTTGAACTACAGCTCCTGTACAGTAGTTTAACGAAAAAGTCAGTAAGAATGGCTCTGTAGGGGTCACGATTGACTATAACGTTGATTTTTAAAGCAGTTCGAGCCAATGATTCCACCAGCACACAAAACACATCAAACGGTCAGTTTTTCTGGATGTAACGGTGCCTAGACTAAAACTTGAAGATTATCATCACCCCGAATACGGCAGTTTTGTTTATTGACGTATCCATTTAAACAAATTGAGTTTCACCGCTAAACAAAATTCGCTTATGAAAAATAGGATCAGCGTCGAATTTGTTTTGGGCCCCATTGGAACAATTTAAAAGAGTTGTTTGGGTGTCTAAACAGCTGACAAAATAGCCGCCCGTAAAAAAATGTTTGGCATGTTCAAAGTCTATACCTCTATAAAAAAACACCCTATATATGTTCCGATTGTCTGCTGGTACGAATGATTTCGGAACTATAAATAAGAAAATTTAAAAAATGGGTACAATATACAAAACAAATATTTAAAAAAAAACGAACGTTCGCAATTCAATTCAATTAATTATTAAAGCAATTCTGATTTATTAACATTCATTTAAATTGATACGTGTTTTATAAGAAACTTCTTATGATACGCATTATAAGCAATTCGGTCAAAATGAAGGTTTTCTGTGTTATGTTGTTGTTGTTTTTTTTTATTACCTATACAGGGTAATAAGTTTGATAAAAAAATATATTATTGATTTCCGGGAAAAAATCATTTTAGTTCTTGAAGGGTCTGAAAGAAACTGGACATTTTGAGAGCACAATCAAAAGTACTATATTCAGTGTTGCTGTTGGGTTTTTTGATAAAGTAAATTAAAACGCTTGTTTGTTAGGGAATTTCTTAGTCGTAAAGAAGAAATCGAAAATAGTCGCAATAATAATTTAAAATTTGATTCATGGAAAAATAGTTCAAATAAGGAATTGTTTTCGATTGAGATTAGCAGCCTTAAAAATTCTTTTAATTAAAATCCATTTATAAAGCTGTCTTCATTAAGCTTTTAAGTTTAAACTGTAGAAGTTAAGAGATCTTCCATAATTTAAAAAAAAAAAAAACCTGATATAAATGTCTTTTCATACAGTCACTTCATTAATACAGCTTAAATATGATCTAGGATTAAAAACCTTAGGTTGTAAGGGTTAGGATATTCGTTAGATATAGGGGCGAAAATAATTTAAATGACACAAAACGATTCAAAGTATTATATGCAATCGGTTTTGTGGACAATAGGTAAGCTAGATGTTTTAAATGATTCTTATATTATTTATTATTATTTTATTGAAGACGAACACTCTGAAATGTTAATTCTTTTTTAATTTATTTTTATAATATTAAAAACATTCTTTTAATATTGAGTTAAAAAAAATACTGGACTATTAATTTAATATAATCGACTAATTTTTGAAAGTTATCACGTATAATTTTATGAAGTGTTTAAAAAATCATTATTTTTGATGATATACTTAAAAATTATTTTAAGATTTTGTTATCACTGTAAAGATTTAATTTTAAATTTTTTTTATTTTTTTTTTTTATAAAGAGAAATAGCACTTCAGGCAACAATGCCTATTTAGTCAAGTACCGTGCTACATTCTGTAGGAAAGGTATAGAGAAGAGATGAAACAGGTGGTCAAAAAGGAAGGATAGTCGGAAATTAACTGCCGCACAGCGACCAGGACTATGCCTTCATCGCTGAGCAGCCCAACCGACAGTCAATTTTTATTTTTGTTATGAAAAAACCAAGGTCTTCGTTGGGAATCGAACCCATAACCCCCATACTGACAACCTATTACACTACCTACTAGCCTACAGGGGCACCTAAACAAAATAAAAACAAAAAAAACTTTAATTAAGATGATTTAAATGTTTATTGTACTAGGAACAGAAAAGTTCGGCATTTATGAATGAAAAAACGATATCTGGCAAATGTCCACTACGACCACGCTGACAGGCGTCGATTCTTCTATCAAAGTTTTTTAATCACATTTTGGGAAAATGGCTCGCCCTATTTCGTTAATCATACCACGAATTTTTGAGTTTTAAGGATAAAATCGAATCTATTGACTCCGCATAGACTCTGTCCTTAACTTAACTTTATGACTGTTGGTGGGGCTGCTCAGCGGTGAAGGCATAGTCACTGGTCGCTGTGCTGTCTTTATACGGCAGTTAATTTCCGACTATCTTTCTACTTTCACCACTTGTTTCATCTCTGCTCTATCCATTTCCTAAGGAATGTAGCACGGTACTTGACTAAATAGGCATTGTTGCCTGAAGTGCTACTTCTCTTTAAAAAAAAAACCCTACAAAAAATAATCATGTTTAATCACACAACCTGGCTGGTAATTTAACTGTCGTGAAATTATGCGATTGGAAATTAGGTTTTCAATAAATTGATCGTTTCATTGGCTGTGTGACATATGGTACCATCCTGTTGGACCCCCCGGGGGCACATATATGGTCTTTGTGGAGAGCAACTATGTAGACCTGTGCAACTGGGGGAAAAAGGGGGCCCAGTCCCCTGAAGTCAGCAGGGGTACAACTGAAAACTCCACTTTATTTCCACGGGAATCAGTAAGCCCCAGAGTTCCGTTATTTGTCTCTTTAGACATTTAACTGTTCTCTGGCTGATTATTGAGGTTGGCCCCTATATGGGATTATCGTGGTGGTTGTGGTTTCACGGCCCCATAACAAACAGGTCAGTTTTATATGGTGGCCGGGTTCATTTCACCTTTAATAACACCTACCTGGTGAAATGTTTCCAGATCCAGTGAGCATGCTAGACATGTGTTCTGGACAGGAGTTGGATAGTCTCCAACTCTTCAGCAAGGAGTGATGATTTGAAGCCCTGCTCTGGAATCATTAAAGTTGCAACTAGGAAAGACCTGTTGCTAGAATTAGTCTTCGGCTTCCTAGGACGAGCATGACGTCCCAACTTATGCAGTGGTTTGACCACCATCTGATTAAGACTACATAGTCAGGCGCAGATGTAAATCTAATCACACACACCATCCTGTTAAAACCACATGTCAATGATATCCACGTCGTCAATAAAAGGTCAAAATGTTAACATCTCGTTATAGCGTGATCCATTGACCTATATCGCATTACCATCCTCATCTTCGGAAAATCTTCGTCCCAATCACGCATAACGTGGGGCATGCAAATGCTTCTTAATAATCACTCCAGGATTTTCAGAAGCCAAATGCGACAATTTTGCTTGTTGTCATACCCTGACAAGGGCTTCGTGTGAAAAAATGATTTTTTTCAGAAAAACCAGCCGGTTGTTCCTGAATAAATTAAGCGATTCTACGGCGGTGTGAATGATCGGTCGGTTTCAATTCTAGCATTAGTTGAACCTTATAAGGCTGCAAAGTCCAATCTTACGCATAATTCGCCATGTGGTGGTTTTGGATAATCCCAATTGTTGAGAACGTCAAGGAATTGACAAATTTGGCTCAGACTGTGATGTTTGCAGTTGAACGACCCTGTCGAACACGCCTTGATGTTCGCACATTTTGTATCAGCCTTTCGACTCAAATTTAACAAACAAATTCTAAGTAGCGGTCTCCGAAGGACAATTATGTTGTGCGAAAATATCGTGAACTTTACGAAATGTAACTTTAACAGCACCACCATTTTTATAGTGGATTTTAATTATTTTAATGCGATTTTCGTGCGAAATTGAATTCATTAAAACAATTGTCAATGCATCTACTACAAATACGTCAAAAAATTACATTTCAAAACTATTACGTTGTTGGTGTTGCCACAATTGAGAAACTAAACTTCTTGTTGAAAAACCCTATACAACTTATTTTGTCTCAATAAATATTGGAATATTTTTAAAATATGCAATGAAATTTTAGTCAAATTTAATTTGGTGCGCTTTGCTAATAAACATTTGTCAATGACGTGATTTAGCACGTTTTGCAAAGGAAGATGGCGTTTTTTAGGTGGTTGACAAAGCTGGCTATATTGCGCTATCGACCATAATCTGCTTATCGTGCAGGAAACATTTCTTACACAAAACTTTGATTGATAGTTTTGCTATTTTTATAGATTAACCACGGTATTCTGCTTAGCACTTTATCTGCAATGCTGTTAGAGGTCCATAGTGCGAAGTTAATTAAAAATATAGTGTTGCTGAAGTTATAGTCTGCTCATTTTGTGAGAAAAGTATCGAAATGTTTCTGACTTCATGTTTTTGAACGTTAAAATATTTCTGGTAACAATTTGTTCTAGCGACGAAATAATTGTAAAATTGGGTAAACTGTGTTGCATACACACATACAGGGAATAAAATACGACAATTCCCCTACAAGTTATAGTGTTGATAACACTAAACTTTAGGCGATTGTTAAACGTTCGCTACGCACCAATTATTATGTCATGAATGAAAGTTTTATGGGAAGTAAATTTTTGACTAAACTTTGAGCAAGGATAAGAATAAATTATATAAATTCACGTGAGTTGGATTCCATTTACAAAGTATTTCATATCACAATACAATGTTAAATAATACATTTTATATAGTTTAGTTGAAGGTTAGTTATTTTTTTTTAACATTGTGCACTTTATCTTTCATAAAGTTGGCATCAATCATCATCATCATTTTCAATAAAATGGGCGTATTAATATACAATCTTAGTTCACTTCAAAGATCTGCCTGTTACGGATAACAGGGTTTACAGAGACAAATATCACGTCTTCTATGAAGGCGACCTTTACCTGTAATTAAAAATTTGACTTTCGCTTGTGATTTGACAGATAATTATTTTACGTGTTCTTTTAACAACCTTAGTATCGGGAGTTTTTATAGCGGTTTACAACTTTAATTTGACAACACTTTTATTAACTGGCGGCCATTTTGTTAGCTGTCAAGTGGTTTAGCATTTCGACTTGAATCGAGTAACGCCTGATTAATGCTTTCAAACTGTGCAATTTGGGTGCAAAACAAGATTGTCATTGCAACCGATTTTAATAAGCGACTTTTGTTTAGCGACGTAACTCGCTTTTGTTTTAACGGATACGTCAATAAACAAAAATGCTACAGCAATAAGAATATGTTGGAATTATTAGTTCGATTCCTTTACAAATGACGCTGGTCAAAATGTGACAGCTATAGAGCCATGTTTGCTGACTTTTTCATTCATCAATTGAACAAGCATGCTGTGCAGGAGCTGTGATTTCTACAAGACATGTCAACATGTCACACAGTTGATTTATTGAAGGAAATGTTTCGTAACCGCATCGTCTTACGTTTTGAACTTGTGAATTGACCTCCAAAATAGTGCGACTTAACGCTGCTACACCACTTTTTATGATTATATGTATGTGAAGTTGCTAGTTTATTCGAAACAATTGATCTCTTGGAAGACAATCTTTACCGCGTTATTGCCCATATACAGCCACAAATGTTGGAAAAAGTCTTCGAAAATTATATCCACATTTTAGACTACCTTCGAGCTAGCCGTGACGATCATATGCCCGAAGTCATTTTTAAAATATAACGGCAGAAGAATATCTTACAAATAAAGTAAATTTCTGTAAATTTAAAAATTCATCTTTGTTTTATTCCATTTCAAAGTCCTATACCTCAATTAAAAACACCCTTTATGAAAGCAAAATATATATAATTGGCGGAAAATTCAAAATGATCTTTTTTTTATTTTTTCCTCTAAAATTTTATTTATCAATAAATATTTTTTTAAGCATGAACCTGAGTTCAACTAATTAAAATGGTAATAAGCCGAATTTTAAATGAGCTGTTGTCGATGCGGCTTCAGATATTATTAAGAGAAGCTGCTGGTTATTAAGTGTTGTTTTAAATTTTGAATGCTCAAGGTTCTTTTTTTATAAAAAAAATTTATTAACATAATTTTAATATATTTTTTTCAATATTTTACATCCAAATTAATAAAGTCATGATTATAATTTCGAATAAAAATATTTCTGACAGAAAATGATTTTACATTTACATTCTTTAATAAAAAAAAAATATTGAAAAAACAAACAATAAGATTTTTTACCCAACAGTTGTAGTTATTTAAGGTCATAATTTATTTAAGATTAATTTGAATTGATAGAACTGATATAAAAGCTTTAAGATATTGTGATCAAATGAATTAAAATTGTTGATTGAATTTATTGAACTAAATCTAATACTTTTTGTCATTTTAATACTTTTAACAATAATTAATTTTACCATGAAATTTAATAAAACAAAATTGGAATATCTAGAAGAAAAATAAACAAAACATGTAATTGTAGAAATAATACAATATGAGGAGCAATAGCAAGTGGTTTTATTATGTTGATCACGTGGAATTGTTTTAAAGTTGAATGTTTTTTTTTTGTTGTTATTCATAATTGTTTTATTCATAGCATAAATTATAATTATAACTCAAAATAACTGCATATTTTGGCTGTAGCGTATTATTTACTCCTATGCAGTATTAAAATTCGTTCGGATCAGTACTCAGGGGATAACTCCTATTCATGCAATGCATTGTAACAGAACTAGGAAATTACATTATGGGGAGGAGGAAATAGGGAGTAGTGTTTGTGGACATTCGATTTGAATTTTCCTACAGGAAAGACCTCTGGAGGGAGTTTATTCCTCATACGAACTGTTCTGCTAAAAAACGAATTTTCCCTGTAATGCGTAGTGCGATTCACTGACCAATCGACCACAAATCGAGCCACATGGAAGAAGGTACAAGTTTTGAGAACAAGTTTCCTAATTTCGTTAGGGAATCAGTAGAGTTGGATATCCCGCTACCCCCAATGAGCCTCTTGGCCCTCTCGTGTGCATAGTCGGGCAGCTCCAAAATAGACTTTGCGGCGTAAGAGTTGTATTCCAAATAGTACAAGATCGGATGGAGTAAAGTATCTCTTAGACAACCGAGGCACTTGAAAGCTTCTTTAGAAACCTGAAAAATGTGTTTAGTCCATCGAACATCACATTGAATTTTCATGCCAAGAACATCAAGAGCTTCCGTTTTCGTAATACCTATATCACCCATAGTAACAGCTGCAGCACTATTTCCAAACACGGATCTATGCGTAAGCATACAACATTGCGTCTTACGTGCATTAAAATCGATTAAGGCGTATCATTTAAATTTCGCCTTTTTGAACTCACCTCCAACTGCTTCGGTCTATTACTAAATCAATACAAATGGTGCTGTCAACTGCAAAAGAGTATATAGGGCTAAAAGTTTAACAAAAAAGGTCGTTTAGAAAAATGAAAAATAGGGTAGGAGAAAGAACGTAGCCTTACGGTACGCCTGAGTTAATCTTGAACTCGCCTGATGAAATCCCATCTGAAACAACTCTTATAGTGCGATTCGTAAGAAAACTCAATACAAATCTGGAATAGTTTTCACTTTTGATGAAAAGTTTTGACAGAAGTGCATCATGCCGCACTCTATCAAATTTCTTACAAATATCTAGAGCCACTACCACCTTACTCTCTCCGAAACTACGTGACAAGATTTACATCTGCACCTGGCAGTGAGTATTAATCAGATGGTGGTCATACCACTGGGAATTAAAAGCAACGTCATTCACGCCCTAGGAAGCCGAAGACTAATTCTAGCAACAGGTCTTTCCTAGTTGCAATTTTGATGATTTCAGAGCAGGGCTCCTTGCTGAAGAGCAGGAGACTATACAACTCCTGGTCTAGAACACATGACAAGCATGCTCACTGGATCCGGATCATTCACCCTATGTTCTTCGTAAAGGTGAGATGATCCTAGCCCCATAATCAAAATTGATGAGGGCCGTAAAACCACAACCACCACGATACTCTCGAAGGGCCTACCTCAATAATCAGACTGAGAACAGCTAAAAAGCTAAAGAACCAATTAGCTGAACTCTGGGACTTACTAATTCCCGTGGAAATAACTTCCAGTTGACTCCCTGCCAGCCTTCAGGAGACTGGGCTCCCGTTTTTCCCCCTTTGACACATATAATGATGGTGGATTTCCATCAAAACATATCAATGTGCCCTCGGTGGGACTCGCTTCGAAATGATGCATGGAGTTGCACCATTGTTCCGATAGGAAAGGAAGCAAGTCGCCCGTAGAGCGCCCTCTACGGAAACCATACTGTCGATCGTTATGTAAGCTGTCGAATTTTCCATCACTTTCTAGAAAGTGCAGAACAAATTGCAGTTGGGCGGCAATTTTCAGGGTTGTTAGCTTCACCCTTTTTGGGGATTGGCATTACATTAGCAACCTTCCAACAGTTTGGAAATTCGAGGACACGATACAACACGCTGAAAAGGATTGCTACGCCCGACGCGTTAGCTTGTTATCCATCCGGCCCAGGAGACATGTGGCGTTGAGATCTGCTAAGATTTTAATCTTTCTTGTAAGAACTTGGTATTTTAAAAAGAAACTGGAAGTTTAAGATTTAAATTCGATCATGTGAGAAAGATTTAATGTTTATCCATATCCGCTTACAAATAATATTTGGAGCCTTTTCAAATTCTTTACAATATAAAAGTTCGTTTTTACAGAGGCATAGAATTTTGAAATGCAATCAAAGAAAGGTTAATTTTTTAAAGTGACATGAAATCCAAAGATTATAATTTAAATAGGGCTTCTGGCCGAAATGGCTGGCTCGAAAGTAGTCTGGAGGCCCATTTTTTAAGACTTTTACCAAACGTCCATTACCTACCACTGTTTTTAAAACATTCTCCCGATAATAAGTAACATTGACTCTGGCATCAGGCTTGATCAGTCGGTGATCACAGCTATCTATACCATTACTGGAGATGGAAAATTCCTTCGAGTGGCCGTTCGATGGCTCTAACTTTCGTGACTCTGATTTTGAGAGTTTATAAAAAGCTCGATAAAACCCACCATTACATTTATTTTTCATTTCGAATAACTTTTGTTCCATAAATCTAAAATGCGATAAATTGTAAACAACATAAACAGCGGTCATTGGTATAAATTTGACACAGCTGGCATTATTAGCTTGCTAGTATTGCCAGATTAAATTTTTTTTTGCCTTAAAATGTCCGATTTAAAGACAAAAATAAAAACGTAACAAAAACAATTACAGGGTACCACTAAGAAGACGTAAGTAACATTTACGCACAACAGGCAGATTTTTAAAATATGTGAAAGGGGCTAAATTTTGCCGTACGCTGTGTCACCGTTTGCACCATAACAGACAGGCACTTTAAATATTTAATAAATTTTTGGATATAAAAAAAACACTAGGAATCTATAGGTTTGTGCGCCGCACTCGATTTTTTAAAATCAGTATATAAACACATTCCCTACAACAAAAAAACCGTACACAACTATTGAGCACTGAGGAGACCATACAGACTATAATAACATGATGGTATTTTTTAGTGCCGTTAGTGTTCTTTTAGAGTTTGTCTACTGATCTGAAGAACACTAAGTTAAGTTTTAGTGAATCCTAAAACTTAACTTAGTGATCTCTAAAGGTCGCCTAAAAGTATGCTCAAGATACTAAAACTCTCTTGTTATTAACTTCAGCATGCAAACTCAAAGGGAACAATAGCATACTTAGTGATTCGGCTAATCAGTTCACAATCGTTGTGTACGGTATTTTGTTTGCGTACATGTACGCAAATGCTAAATTATAAATTTCTTTAAACAGTAAGCTCGGAAAGCCATTTGGGAATTATTATTAATCATTTCTTTTATTTGTTATGCTAATACGCATATTTTTATAATCAATTATATTTGGTATGCTTAATGAATATCGGGTGCTTTTATAGAGGTGCAGAGCTTTTAATTAATAACACTTTTTCAACGGACGGCCATTATGTCAGCTGACAAATGATTTATATTGAGAATAAACTAACGCCTGAACAACGCTTTCAAATTGTGCACATTGGGACAAAAAGGAGATTGCCATTGACCCCAATTTTCATAAGTAAATTTTATTTAGCGATGATGTTCATTTTTATTTAAATAGACAAGTCAATAAAGAAAACAAAATTGCCGCATTTGGGGTAATGATAATACTCAAGTGTATGTGCCTTATGCGCTGGTTAAACCGTTGATCCATACTTCTTTAAAAACGATACCGGCCAGAAAGTTGCAATCAATGGTGACCGTTATAGAGCCATTTCAGCTTGCGCCGCAATGGATTTATTGTAGGAAACGTATGATAATCGCATAGTGTCAGTATACCTCCAAGATAATCCGACTTAACGCCGCTAGACTATTTCTGTGGGGATGCGTGATAAGATTTACGTCGGTACCTAGCTGTGTAAGCCATAACCTGATGGTGGATTAAAGCACTTGGGTTATATCTAGCGTGTATCCACGCTCTAGGAAACCGAAGCATAATTCTATTCATCAGGACATTCCTAGTTGCAATTTCGGAAGCATCGGAGCAGGGCCGCCAACCCCCACTCCTTGCTGAAAAGTTGTAGACTATCCAACTCCTGGTCGAGAACACATAACTGGCATGCTCACTGGATCCGGATCATTCACCCTTTGTTCTTGTAGAGGTGAGATGTCCTGGCCCCTTCATGAGGGCCTACGGAACCACAACCACCACGATGCTCCCGAAGGGCCAACCTCAATAATCAGTCAGAGAAGGGCTAAAAAGCTGGCTCCCTGCTAGCCTTTAGGAGATTGGGGTCTCTTTTCCCCCCGTGACACATGTAATGACGGTGAGATTCCGTCAAGACATATAGATGTGCACCCCGGGGGGATTTCTGCGTCGGTATGTGAAATAGCTATTCTAGAACGATAAGGCCGAAATGATTCACCACTTGGAAGACAATATTCGCCGCGTTATTGTCTCTATATACGGCCCCAAATGTTGGAAAAAGTCTTGGAAAATTGGATCTCTAGATTAGACTACGTCCGAGTCAGCCGTGGCGTTTATCTGCCAGAATACATATTTATAATTATACATAATTATAATGCCAGAAAGTTATCTTTCCAATTCAAAAATTCATCTTTGCTTAATGCCAATTCAAAGTTCTATACCTCTATAAAAAACGCCCTATAAATACACACATTTTCATAAATATTTGTGTGTGTTATACTAGAACACGCTTAACAAATAAATAAATAGAAAAGCTAAAATCAACTAATAAAGGATGGCCCATTAGGGTGGTTATAAAAAATTAATTTTGGATTTTTCACCGGCTTAAGAGTAGTTAGTGTTATAGCTGGGAGAGGAATAAAATTAATCCAAAACTACAACCCATCCTTGACAAAAGGAAGAAGAATAACGACAGTTTTTAATAGAGGTGATATCTGAATGTAGACATCCTTTTCCGGACTCTACAATAGCTGCCGTATGAAAGCCATTACCACTATAAAATTTTATTTTTAAATTATAATTAATAAAATTTAATTTAACACTATTCAACAATTGAATTAATAAAATACATTTGAAACAGATGTAATTGATTATTGCAATATTCTTTGCATGGGAATTCCTGAACTGGTAAATGCTAAATGCTTTTTAAACTATCAATTTTAGAAAAAAAAATTATTATCAAATAAGACTAGAGTTATATTCCTAAAAAAATTAAGGATGAAAAACTAAGATTTTTTTTTGGGAAAAACCTCCATTTTTCTTACACTTTAACCTCAATGCGGTACGTGTTAATATTATCAGATTGAACTGAAACGTTGGCAATCTCATTTCTAGGGGATGAGCCGGAATAGGATAAGATCACTTTTTTTTATCTCATATACCTTGTAACTACCCTAATAGTCCATACAAGTCTTCTTGTATGAATCCATCTACCATTTGACTTCATTGTTATTGTAGAAAATGTATGAGTTAGAAGTAGAAAAAAACAACAACTTACCATTTAATAATAATTGTGAGTCTTGTTTGCTTTGATCTTGATCTTCTTCAATGCTAAATTGATTGGTTAATCGAATCTTATTCGATATACGATCATTGCTAATGGCAGCCAAATGATGAAGTTTATAACGTGAACTGCTAGCACTTTTTGATAGTGATGGTGAATTACCATCGCATTCATTCAAATTATGACTATGACTATTTGTATGATGTTGATGATGATATTGGTGTTGGTGTTGATGTTGATGTTTGTGGTGTTGCTGCTGTTGTGGCTGCTGTTGTTTTTCATTACATAAATGAATTATTTGATTATTTGGTGTTTCTTCTGCTAGATTATTTATAGAAAATGCTTTAATATCATCATGTTCTGTAACTTCCTGAGTTGTAGCTTTAAGTATTAGGGTTTCAACTGGTTGAAATGATAATGCTTTATTATGATCTAGTGTTAGATGATTAATGGGTGGTGCATTCCACCATTGCAATTTGGCCATATTCATTTTGTTTGTATAATGTTTTGAGGCAGCTCCTGTTGTAGAATTCATTGTAGACAAATTATTTGTTGCTGTTGTTGTTTCTGTTTCTGTTGTTGTTGTTGTTTCCATTTCAGAATTAAAATTAGAATCTAAGTTATTAATCGTTTTATAACCGTTTGTTAAAGTGGTTATGGGTAGAAGAACTGGTGCTGCAATATTTTCACTGACACCTTCTTTAAGATGACTGTATTTTTGCATTTTTATTTAAGTTTTTCCTCGTTTGTTTTTTTTTTTTTGTAATTCTTTAAATGTGCGTTTCACTAAAATAATTTCAAAAAAGTACTTTTGTTTTGTTTTTTTTTTTCTTATTTGGTTTCTTTTTCAATATTTTTATTTATTTATTTTTTTTTATATTTTGTTATAAAAGTTTTGTTGTATTGTTGTCTTCTTTTGAATAAATAGTTTGTTAAATATTTGATTTTTTTTTATTTAATCGTTTATTGAATTTTTTTTTTTTTAAACTTTTTAATATTTTTTTCCTTAATTTTTTTATTTTAATTAATTTAGTTGATTCTATATTATGGCATCGTGTGTTTATCGTATAACAGTAGATAATGTCAGCTTCGCAGTTTCTTAGCTCCTGTAGCATCCCGTACATGAGCAATGTGGCAAATTTGGCTCATATTGTAAACACTACTAACGTTTTTACTTTCATATTCTATTGGCTTAATAGAAATTAACAATTTTCTTGTTTGATTGAGTTCCATTTTGTATAAAGATCACACAATGTTAATATAATTTATTAAAAGCAAATTGATCTAGTTATTTGTGTGTGTGTCTAACCCATTAACAACAAGCAGCCAGTGAGTGTTACAATTTCTACGTTAATGTTTTCAATAAATCTTTTCAGTTATTTAATATTCTTTCTTCCGTCAAAGGCAGAGTTTACTTGTTTTTTATTTTGGTTTTGTTTTTATTTTGTTTTTATGTAGATTTATTTAATGCGATATATTATTTCAATAAAGATATTTAATTTCCGTTTTTGTGGTGTTTTTATTTTTTATATTTTATTTGTGTAAATAGTAAAATCGAAAACAACCACTCACTCTTTAATAGTTTAGGAATATTTTAACGATTGCGAGTACGAGTTTTTAAACGTCTTCTTTTATATTGATGCTGTTGCAATTTAAATGGTGGAAAATTTAATATTTTCTCTGCTGTTTGGAGCTCTGTAGAATTAGTTTTATAAACAATATAATAATTGACTGTTGTATTGTTAAGAATTTTTGAATTTAAATTTAAATTTAAATTAAAATTTAAATAATATTCCTGTCATTTATCATCACATTGTCTTAATGATATCAATCATCCAAAACGTAATAGTTGTTGTTGTTTATTAAAGCGGATATGAGGCTGATGTTGTCCATTCAAATGCCGATAAGAATCGGCATTTGCATCAGGATCAGGTCCTCCTCCGCCGCTACGTTTTTCAAAATAAAATTGTTCTATATATTCTTTTTGTAGCAAAACCAACGATAGATTTGAAACTATAATGCCGTGCACTAGAGGGATTGTATTTCGATAGGCTTTTGCAGCTTTATATTTCAAAAAGTGTGGCAATGGAAGTGAAGATTTAACTGCTGCTGCTGTTGCTGCTACTGCTGCTGCTTTTGCTGGCGCTGATTTTGCACTATAACGATGAAATCTTCGTTGTCTTCTGCTAAGCTTTGATTGTTTGGAAACACTTTGAACTGAATGCATTACGTTTGAAAACACTAACGTGACAAATAAATTTAAAGGGCGTTTGATAAATCGCACTTTTAACCCAAGAAAATATATTTAAAAATAATAAACACTCTTTTTATGTTTTTTTTTTGTTGTTTTATATAAATTGTTTGTTTTGTAGTTGGTTTTTATTATTATTTCAATTTAAGAGTTTTTATTAAATTTTTTTTTTTGTTTGTTTTTGGTAATTGTTTTTCTATTTTATCCTTTCCTTTTTCTCCTTTTTAATAATTTTAATTTTGATTTTATTGTTTTAATTCTTTTAACAATATTTTTTTAAATTTTTACAGTTACTTAAAGATAATTGTTCCATAATTTGTTGAATATAATACAAGTTTTTTGTTAGTTTTTTATTTAAATTATTATTATTTATAATTTTACATTTACTACTAGATATGGCTGCTGCTGCTGTAGTACAACTTTTTATGATAATAGTATTAATAAATTTAATTTTTTGTTTCCCATGCACACTTTGAAAAACGTTCGTATTCATTTCGCACAATTTTCTTAACACATTCAATACAATTTATTTCATCATTTCTCTTAATAGTTCTTTTGTTTTTTGTCTTTGTTTTTAAACAATTAAATTCGTTGGTCTTACTTAAAGCATAAAACACTTAAACTGGCGATTATTATTTTATGTTAAAATTATTTTTCTTAAAGAAAATAATGAAAATCTGCATGCAGCACATTAATGTCGAACACGAAAACTTGAAGATAGAGAGCAAGAGAGAGAGATTAATACCGACAAGCTCTTGAATGCAGGATGGTTGTAGAAAATCTGTAAGTAAAAATAGCACACAACAAGCATTAGACATCAAATAATGATATACGTATATTAAAAAGAAAAAAGTGACTTGGAAAAAATCAATAAAAACAATTTATTCTACAATATATTTTTATATTACGAACGACAGCAACATTGTTGCTTGTTGATGGTTCTGTTGATGTACGCATTTTGTAAGAAATTTTTGCAGAGATTGCGCAGTACGTCACATGATACCAATTGACATTTAAACAGGGTGTAACAATTGTCAACATATTAAAATCTCTACTAGAGTCATAAATTTAAAGTTCAAAGTTCTTAAAAATTGCAATTCTCTGTCATAATAAACAAAGAAAAGGAAACTATTCAATATAAATGAAAGTGAATCTGATGCTTTCAATTGTCAAACCGACTAACTCTCCATTAACAGTTCGTTGTAAATGATTAGAAATCCCTTTTTAGATAATTAATTTCAACAAACAATACTGAAGACCAAAATAAAGTGTTTTGAAGTTGACACCTATAGAAAAAGTGAAAGCGGAGTTAATCGTTGTCACTCAACAAATCATAAACAATTTACTTTTTATAATTTCATTTTTTGTATTCCCAATCGCTTTAACTGTTTAGTTCAATACACTTAATTTCTTATCCAGCTATTTTTTATATTTAAGAAGACCTTCTTAAAAATAAGCTTTAATTTTAGACATTTTCGTCCTCTTTTCATTGCATTTATTTCGACGAATTAAACTAATAAAACTCATTGCTTAAACTGCTGTTTAAGTGCAAATACTGTGTGTTTCAACAAGAAATTTGTTTTCCAATTGTGCCAATACCAAGAACATAATAGTTGTGACATTTAGTTTTTGGATGTAGTCGTAGTAGATACATTGACAATTATTACAATTTCTCACGAAAATCGCATTAAAATATTGAAATTCGTGATATTTTCTGTCTCCTTCTAAAACCGCTATTAAGAATTTGCTAGTTAAATTTGAGTCGACTGGCTCGATACAAAATGTGCGAACACTAACGTGTGTTCGACCGGATCGTTCAACTGTAAACATCGTAGCTGTGAGCTACAGTGTGGAAGCAAATTTCCAAATTTGTTAATTCTTCGATGTTCTCAACAATTGGGGTTATCCAAAACTGTACAGCAGAGTGTTTCAGTCTATAACATCAACTCGTCGACGTTGGCAATAACAGGGCATTACATAAGGAGCGTGCGATTTTAAAAGAATTCATCTTAACCCTCCGATGAGTGAGAAGGTTTTTTCCTTTTATATTTTGAAACTGAAATTGCCTATTGATGGTCTATGGGAAGTATACCCGAGTCCCATATGTATATCAAGGAATTAAAATTATTAAAATCCACTATGAAAATAGTGGTTCGGCTAAAGTTACATTCCGTAAAATTTTTTAATATTTCCAGACAACATAATCGTCCTTCTAAGACCGCTCTTAAGAATTAGATCGTTCGACCAGTCGCTCAACTGAAAACACCGCACCCGTTGCAGTGTTGAAACAGATTAAAATTTGTTAGTTCCTCGACATTCTCAACAATTAGGGTTATCCAAAACCACGATATGGCGAATATCGCGTAAGGATTTGACTTTGAAGTCTTACTAGGTTCAACTGGTGCAGGAATTAAAGCCGACTGACTATTCATATCGCCGTAGATTGGCTAAATTCATTCAGGAACAACCGGCTGGTTTTTCTGAAAAAAACAATTTTTCAGACGAAGTCCATTTTCGCTTGTTAGGGTATGTCAACAAGCAAAATTGCATTTGGGCTTCTGAAAATTCTAGAGCGATTATTGAAAACCTTTGCATGCCCAAGACACCATACAGTGAATGCGCTGAGTGGTCTGGAGGCGTGATTGGGCCGTTTTTTCCGAAGATGAGGCTGGAAATGCAGTAACGGCCAGTTACTGTTATTGCGAGATGTTAACAACTCAATTTTGGCCTCTTACTCATGACATGGATATCAATCACTGAATTGTGGTTTTAAAAGAACGGTGCCACATGTCACATAGCCAATTAAACGATCAACTTATTGCAAACAAAATTTCCCGATCGCATAATTTCACGACAATCAGCAGTTAAGTGACCACTCAGATCGCATAATTTAACACCACTGGATTATTTTTTGTTGGGCTATGTTAAGGACACAGTCTATATGAAGGCAATCGAATCGATTTTAGCCTTAAAACTTAAAATCTGTGATGTGTTTAACGAAATAGGACCGCCATTTCGCCAAAAAGTGTTTAAAAACTTTGATGAAAGGAAAGACATATTCCTTTGACAAACCCTTTCATTCACAGGCTATTCATTACATAAACTTTACTTACATTTTCGGTAAAACATTTTTATAGGTATTCAAATTTCTAAAAACCAAATGAGAATGATATTTAAATTTGACTTGTAAAAAGCATGTGCTAGAAAATTCATAACATTACCATCCCTGATACGTTGTGTATGTTTGAGAGATAGTGTAATTAAACACCACTGGATTATTTTTTGTGGGGCCATGTTAAGAACAGAGTCTATAAGGAGCCAATGGAATCGATTTCAGCCTTAAAACTCAAAATCCATGATGTGATTAACTAAATCGAACCGCCATTTTGCCAAAAAGTGATTAAAAACTTTAATGAAAGAATCGACATCTGTCAGCGTGGTCGTGGTCATAATTGCCAAACTTTTCTCTTCGTAATACAATTAAAATTTTAGTTATCTTAATCTAAATTTGTTGCTTTATTTTCTTTTAGAAAACAAACTTCTTTTTAAAAAATCCTTTATAAATCGGTAAACCGACAATTTTATTAACCCTTAACCACCATCGACGTAATTCTGCAAAATCGCTTGAAAAAATTATTCACCCCTCTGCTGCAAATCGAATCCGAGTAAATTTTTTGGTGTTCTCAAAACCGAATTCGCACAATTTACTCGTTTTGAAAATTTGTATTTAAACATATAAATCACAGTATTTAGCTTCATCTTTGTTCATATTCGAAGGCATCCGAGGTACCCAACTTAAAACATTCAAATGTTAACGTTTGACTTATTGAAGAAATTAAATTAAAAATAATAGAATAAGTAGGATTATGTGGTAAAATTTCTTTGAGAAATTGAAAAGTATTAATTAAAACGTTTTCAACGTTTTTTTACATTTTATATAAAGTGGCAACACTATATTTGAATAGCACGTGTTCTGCAAAGTAAACAAACAGCATTAAATTTAAGATTTATGCATGGCAAAGATTTTTTCCATAGCATCCACAGCAGCCCATAAAAAGTAGTTCTGCGTCCAATAAATGTATTGGAATCACTTGCAACAACCCGCTGAAAAGCATCGGCGGCCAAAAGTGAATCTTTTTCTAATTGAGGTAGCGATGTTTTCCAATGTTATTACAAAAGCATGATTTTTAACTCTCTAAAGCAGTGATGGGCGAACTACGGCCCGCAAGAGGTTCCAAACCGGCCCGCCGAGCGTTTTTCAAAAAAAAAATTATATTTAATATAAAAAAATTATGCCCAAAAAATAAATTTACATTATGTTTTTAAAAAGATATAAATTGACAATTTTAGCAAAAAAAAATGCGATGTTTTCTGGGAAATATTGTACACACAAGAGAACAACAACTTTCTAATGCAATATTCCAAGAAGAAGCATAAACATCATAAAACACTAACAACTAATATAGAAAACTGAGCGTATAACATAACAACAACTATTATATGGGAGATCTAGAAGATTCTTGAATATTCGAGACAACATGCGCAACAAATATAAAAGGGCCAGCGATGGATTAATCAGCAATCAGTAAAAGTGTAAATCTCGTGACGTAAAGAATAAATTGTGAAGTAAAATTATAAAGTTGCCAACGTACAGTTTTATTTGTGTAATTAAAATAATAAAGTGTATTGTAAATATAAGTGCAATAGTAAAATAGTCTAAGTTTTTTACCCCCATAACTGTTAATCGGAAATAGAAAGAGAAAAATTGATTCGGAATGTCGAGTATTTTAAGAAGAGTGGACATGGAAGTACTTCTTTATGGAATATAACCAAAAACCTATTTGTCCTATTATCTGCCAAGAACCGGTAGCTGTACTAAAAGATTATAATCTTGCTAGGCACTTTAATTCAAAACATCTTGGGTCAAGGTACTATAAAATGACAGATGAAGACAAGATAGTTCATTCAGAGAAATTGAAAGGAAAAATATCTAGTCAGCAAATGTTTTTTTTAAAAATCAAAGAAGTGTCCAGCGATCCTCCACGTTAGCTGGTCACATTGTTGCCTATAAAATAGCAAAAAGTAACAAACCGTTTTCTGAAGGAGAATTTATTAAGAATGTGTTAATTAGCATTGGAAAAGTATTATGCCCAGAAAAGGTAAAAGATTTCGAGTCTATAGGGCTGTCACGTAGAATGGTCACAAAAAGAATTGAAGCGATTTCTTCTAATTTAACCAATCAACTCGCTGGACATCTTAAAAAGTTTAAGTATTTTTCAGTCACTATGGACGAGAGTGTTGACAGGAGTGATACAGCCCAACTTCTAATTTTTATCAGAGGAGTCGATAAAAACTTTGTAATAACCGAAGAACTTGCCTGTTTGAGATCTTTGAAAGGAGAGACGACAGGAAAAATTTATGATGAATTTAGAGAGGGGATGGAATCTCTTAATGCGCCAATTTCCAAATTAATTAATTTAACAACTGATGGATCACCTAACATGGTGGTAAAAAATACGGGGTTTGCAGGAGTTTAGAAAAGTCAGAATCCTGAAAGCGAAACAATTTGTTTACATTGTATAATCCACCAAGATGTTCTTTTCAAGGCTGCCTTGGATATTAACCACGTACTTAATATTATTTTAAAATTAATTTATGCTATTCGAGTCCGACAATTTCAAGAGTTTTTATCGGAAGTTGATGCAGAATTTTCAGATGTACTTTATTACACAAAGATCAGGTGGCTGAGTTGTGGGCATGCCTTTTCGAGAGTTTGGAGTCTTTTTGAAGAAATCAAAGTTTTTCTAAAAACCAAAACTGAAATTTGGGATGAATGGGAAATATTGGAGGATAAGAATTGGTGCATCGAGTTTGCTTTTTTCACGGATTTACTCGAACACTATAATAAACTGAACAAGAAGTTACAGGAAAGAAATCAATTTATAAATGAAACTTAGAGCAGTTTAAGGTCTTTTAAAACTCAATTGTTTATATTTTCTAAATGTTTGGGAAAAAATGATTTGACTTATTTTCCAAGACTTAATTCTTTGAGTCCTGTGAGTGAAGAGAAATTAAAAGTCTTTTCACAATTTTTTTTAAAACTGTATTCAGAATTTGAGGCCAAATTTGCTGACTTTAAAAAAATCCAACCATGTATAGATATTTTTTTAATGCCTTTTAATGTTAATCCTGAGAATGTTCCATCTGATCTACAATTGGAAATTATAGAATTGCAATGTAATAATAATTTGAAACAGCTATTTTTAAATACAGATAAGCTTAATTTTTATAAATCCTTACCAAAAGATGAATTTCCAAAGCTAATTAATCATGCGCAGAAAATTATGGCAATGTTTGCTTCCTCATATTTATGTGAACAGGCCTTTTCAGTAATGAAATGCAGAAAAAATTCAATAAGAAACCGACTGTCAGACGAGAGTCTATTTAATTTATTAAAAGTCGCATCCTCCCAGCTGAAACCAGATTTTGAGGAAATTATGTCAAGTCAGAAACAGATCCATGCCTTCCATACATCTGGAAAATCTTAAAATCATAATAAACTGTATCTTATAAAATTTGTATGTTGTTTTAAAATATTACGTAATATAACTAATAAATATATAGCTTAAACCGAACTTTTAATTGAATAGCAACCCCATAATTTTTCAATGAATGACCCTCTATGTTTTTTTTTAATTTAATGGCCCGCCGCAAGATTTTTTTTAATTTATTGGCGCGCCACCCAAAAAGTTCGCCCATTACTGCTCTAAAGTTTCACAAATCTTTAAAAAGAGTTAAAGTCATGAGCATACATTCTCCAAGTGATTAAATTACATCTGAAAAACTGAAAGGATCCGTATCATCTTCAAGCAGTTGTCAATTCCCCCTCTATATATCGTCTTTCCTGGCTGTTTGTTCGCGAATGGCGAACGCTTTCGATGTGCAAATATATACATCATGTGCAAGCCAATGGGGTGAGTTAGTATTTCTGGTCCAGGTATTTATTCCATTATCATCGGGCCTAGCTACGTATGTAGTTAGAATGTCAGCCATCTGGCATTTTATGTGGAGATTAATCGTCTTTTATTATTGTCCAGGCACGCGTGTTCGTCTTAGGGTTTTTTTTCGTTTGTTTGAGTTTATGATTAGTTTAAGTGGTGTGAAAATTGGGTCTGAGATTGTGTTCAGCTGCTTGTTTGAAATGTCGCTGTCAAAAGATTTTGTTTTGTAGATTTCCATGTTTTTAAGTATGTCCAGTCTTTATCCTTTTTTGCTAGGATGCGGTAAAGTCATACATTCATCTATTTCTCTTCGTAAGTATACGTGATTCTCAAGGTGTAATAACGTTTGTAAGACCGTATGTGGTAGGTAAATCTTTTTCTTAGTGTTCGTCCAGTTCTTCCTATATAAGTATGCTTGCAGGTAAAAGTAAGTCTGTACAATCCGTTGGAATTAACTTTGTCAGTCATTTCTGTCGATGTCTTGATATTGTGTCTCAAAGCGTTGCTGGTTTTTAATGCCGCGAGTTACCCTTCTTTGTGAAAAAGGTTAATTAATCTATATATATGTGGTCCTGTGTAGGTAAATGTGTGCCGCTGTGTTGTAACGTTTGATTTTGTCTTTGTCTTCTTTATTCCTGTTTCTAGTGTTGTATTGTCTAAGAAGTTTGTCGAAAGTAGTTAGTTTGTAGCCGTTGTAAATTGGTGTAAATTGTGCCAAGTTCTTTGTTGTATTTATCCGGAGTAGGTGCGATTATCTGCAGTCTTCTTCGGATATTTTCCTAATGATTTTGTTGTTTTTTTAACAGTATGAAAAATTTTAAAAATAAAAATTTCGGCCATTTTTAATAACAATATAAAATTTTGTTTGAAAGATAAAACTAACATTGAAACAGCTCATAATTTTTTACTTTGACGTTTAAATGCCTTTGTTCGAAAATGACATCGAGTAATGTAAATCGTGCGATTTACAGAACGCCAAGTGATTAACTATTCCTTTTTTAAAAAGTAGTCGTCGGAGATTACAGATCCATTATCACGACCATCTTTATTCTGGATTATGAATACACGGTATGATGCTCTCAATCGAAATTTTTGACAATATGAAAAGTCTATTATTTAAACTCAAGGGAAGAGAAAACCATTCGTAATTTAAAGTTTAGGATTACGCTTTTTCTTAAAGAGTACGAAATGATTTGTATAAAAAACGCCCGTTTAGCTAGATGACAAACGACTTAGTTGCTCCCAATTCCGTAGTAGACTAAATGAAGCACATTTGCCTTAAAAACCGGCCCTCACAGAAATAACTCATTACAAGAATTAACAAAAATAAACGCTTTGCCTTTTTGTAACGGTATCAATATTAATGGGTATGATTTTACGTCATCCCGCGTCAAATTTGATTTGTAAACATACCGGTTTCGGCTATGTGCCATCTTCAGTGTTCTTTTTTCTCTATACTACGTAAGTCAAAAGAATATTACAAGCGGCAAAAACTGTGCTGGGGCAAGAGTCGGTATGTCAATTTCTGATAAAAATCGTATTATTTTTCAAAAGAAAAGATAGTAAATTAACACGATTTACATATTGCAAAAATCGTAGCATATTGTATGTGATGTGACGTAAGCCGTTACGTCAAAAAAATACTTCACGCGTCATGCTTATTATGGCACACATTTTATATTTTAAATTCTCCTAAGTAAATCACCAGAAATCTTTCCTATTTCAGATTTGTTTTAAATTGATTTCTGCGCTTTAATTTTGTCTCATGTCTTTATATGTTAGTCTACGAATTTATTGTTATTGTCGTCGGCATATGTAAAAATTTCTTACGAAATTTTAAAATAAATTTTCAATTGATTTTTTTAAAATTTTGTTGGTTTTTTCAATTTTTTATTTAAAATCCATGTGGTATTATTTCCTACAAGGACAAAATGTAAATAAATTTTTTTTGTTGTCATTTGTTTTGTTTTGACAGTTAAAAATTTCATATTAAAAAATAAATAAATTTATTAAATATTGGCATTTCACCAAAAAAACAGAATAGCGAAAAGAAAATTATTGAAAAATTTTACAATAAATAAACGTAACTAATTAATTGAATTGATTAATTCGACTTTTCGAAACTAAAATTTTGAGTAAAAACTAAAAGTTCATCACATATTAAAAATCGCCCAAAAACGTCAATAATTTAAAATTAACAACAAAAACTAATTGCAAAATTAACAAAAAAAAAAACATCTAAAAATTTGAATAAAAAATATCGAGAATTCACCACCAAATTTAAAAAAAAAAAAAATAAAAAAAGTTTAAAACTGAAAATTTTTTTTTAAACACAAAATTAATACGAAACTGCATGAAATATCGAATTTCCAAAAACGTTAAAATTTCACCAAAAATCGCCGTTTGACGAAATTCTAAGTTCATGAAATTACCGAATGTAAATATTTTGAACAAACAATCCTCGAAAAACCATTACATCCAAAGATGTTTGTGCGGTTTGGGGTCAGGCGGCATTCGTACTTTTTCGAAAATGAGCAAGGAAACAAACGCCTTCACCATAAATTCTCCGCGCTTTCAAACCATGACAACCAATTTCTTGTGGCCACAATTGGCTAATGTTGAAATCGGAAGCCTGTGGTTTCAGCAAGATGGCGCCACAAACCCCACAACCACCCATACAATTCAGTTATTCCATGAGAAATCCCCCCCCCCCACACACACACACATTTATAAGTCTTTGTGGATCACACAACCATTTAGGCTTGTGTCTTGCGGGGGTGAAAGGGAGCCCAGTCCCCTAAGGTTAGCAGGAGCTTAACTGGAAAATCCACTATATATCCACGGGAATCAGTTAAGCCCCAGAGTTCCGCTAATTGTCTTTTTAAGCTTTTAGCTGTTCTCTGACTGATTATTGAGGTTTGCAGCCTTGCTGAAATTGCAACGAGGAAAACCTGTTGCTAGAATTAGTCTTTGGCTTCCTAAGATTAAGACTAACGGCCAGGTGCAGATGTAAATGTTATCACGAAAATTCCATGAGAAATTTCTCGTTCGTGTAATTTCTCGATTGGCGATAATACCGATCGACTCTCGTTCTTTTGATATAAGGTTGCTAGATTAGTTTCCCTGGGGCCATTTAAAATAACAGGCTTTTAATTGACGTGATAATCGACGCTTTATTACAAAATGTACTTCAAAATTTTGTGAAAATAGCGGACGTTTGCCGACATGCTAGAGGACATTTGCTCGACATTATATTCCATTATTAATTTTCTTACTTCTACTTAACACTGGTAACAATAAAACTAAATTGATCAAGAAAAGTACGTGTTTTAGGTTAATTTACTTTCTAACCTCAATTTTACCCACCCAATACATTGAACCCTAGGCAAGCGTCGCAGCTTTATCAACGTCCTTTTCAACAAGCCACACAGCCACCGAAACAATTCAGTAGTTGCATGAGAAGTTTTTCGGGTGGCTGCCGGGAAGGTATACTACTTTGTTGTGCCGCCATTTTGGTAAACATTAGTCTTGACAGTTCATATTTGGCAGTCGTGAAGAAGACACTTCGAAAATTTTTTATGGAAAAATATTCAATAAACCAACGTGTTTTAATAGTTAAAAAAAAAAAACATTTTATCAAAATCAATCATCGATTACTGTAACAATGGGAAATGATTGGACAAGGCACATTTTCATTTAAATGGATATGTGAATTAACAGAATAGTAGGTTCTGGGGAATGCGAAACCCTCAAAATATTCAACAGTCATTTTTGCATCGATTAAAAGTGGCAAACTGATGTGCAATTTGGTCGGGAAAATTACTTCTTTGAAAATCAAAACGGAGTAACGGTAACACTGAATGGATAGCGATATCGTGATATGATTGAAAACTTTTTAACGCCACACTTGCATGTGTTGCGCTTGGTTAACATGTGGCATCAACAAGACGGTGCTACATCGCATACAGTCAGAATTACAATTGAATTACTGCGAAAGCTCTTACTACAGCAAGTGATTTCATCAAATAGGGATGTTGATTAGCCTCCACAGTCGCCTGATTTGACTGCTCCGGACTTCTTTTCGTGGGGATATCGCAAAAGCAAGATTTATGCAAACAAACCAGAAACGCTGGAGCAACTAAAACAAAATATTTGTGATGGAATCAATGAAATACCCGCGTGAAATGTGTGAGAATGTAATAAATATAAAATGTGCTTAGAAGGGCTCGCATTTGTGTGGCTTACAGAGGCGGACATTTAACTGATATTCTATTCCATACATAATTGCCGACAATAAATAAAACATTTATTAATATATCAATTCTCAATCAATTCTCTTTTATTTAATCAAAAATAATAAACAAGCAAAGTTGGCGCCTCGTTCTTGTGATTTAACGTTGCTGGATTATTTTCTGTTAGGCTATTTGAAAGACCGGGCATACGTGAAGACCCTACAAGCAACTAATGCTCTGATAGAGTGTGATTTGTTTTACATCCGCGCCTGACTATGTAGTCTTAATCAGATGGTGGACAAACCACTATTGTATAATTTGGAACGTCATACATGCGTCCTAGATAGCCGAAAGCATAATTCTAAGCAACAGAACCACCTAGTTGCAACTTTAATGATTTCAGTGCAGGTCTGCAAATCATCACACCTTGCTAAAGAGTTGGAGACTTTCAACTCCTGTCCAGAACACATGTCAAGCATGCTCACTGGACTGGATCATTTACTTTGCGTGTCATTATCAGTGAGATGATCCTGGCCACCATAGAACCATAGACTGTTATGGGGCCGCGAAACCACAACCACCACGATGCTCCCATATAGGGGCCAACCTCAATGATCAGCCAGAGAACTATTATAAGTCTAAAGAGACAAATAATGAACTCTGCGGGTCACTGATCCCCGTGGAAATAAAGTGGAGTTTCCAGTTGACTCCCTGCCTGTCTTCAGGGCACTGGGCACCCTTTTTCCCCCAGTTGCACAGGTCTAGATAGTCGAGTATTCTATAAAGACCGATAAATGTTGCCCCAGGGGGTAATGCTCTGATAGATAAAATTCAGGGCTGCGTTGACGAGATAATCGATGCTTTGTTGCAAAATGTGTTTCAAGCTTTTGTGAAAAAAACGGCCATATGCCGACATGCTAGAGGAGGACATTCCGACATCATATTTCATAATTAATTCCCTTATTTCTACTTTTTATTATATCAATAAAATTGAAGTTGTCAAAAAAAGTGTGTATTTAAAGCCTATTTACTTCCTATCCTCAAATTTGCCCACTCTTTATATAAATTAATACAAACAAATTTGAAATTAATAAAAATACACAAAATGAATTAAAAACTTTTCGAAATGTTATTAGTGAAAGAATAATAAAAATGGAGTTTAAGTCTAGAAGAAATAAAGTACAAATATTTGTAGGAATTATCGCATGAATATATTTGTAATGAATACGTATCACTTGTCCATTTAATAAACATTTTATATTCTCTCGTTTTCTTAATGATTCCCCACTTAACTGCAATAAAAAAATTAATAATTTTATAATTTCTTTTTAATAAATTTAATATTTATGAAGAAAAACGACATCAAGCCTGACTGACCTACAATACATTCACAACAGTTTTCAATGTGTCTTTATTAAATGTTTATTTCTGACATAAATATTGTTATTTACAATTTTGTTGAATTTATATTAATTTTCTATAATAACAATAAAATAAATTAAAATGATGGAATTTAGTTGGAAACTAGCTGACCCGACAGACTTTGTCCTGTCTAAATTTGTTTGGATTGTTTTAAGAATTTTTATTTTTTATACAACTTTTATGTTTTATTTCGAATTGAGATCATACAGATTCTTAAGACATTTCATTTGTATCGGGTTTTTCAACAAGAAATTTGTTTTTTAATTTGGGGCAACACCAATAACATGATAGTGTTGACATTTAATTTTTTGACGTATTCGTAGTAAGATGCATTGGCAATTGTTAAAATGAACTCAATTTCGCACGAAAATCGCATTAAAGTAATTAAAATTCACTACGAAATTACATTTCGTAATACAATTTCGTAATATAATCGTCCTTCTGAGACCGTTATTAAGAATTTGGTCGCTAAACTTGAGTCAACAGGCTCGTTCAACTGAAAACCTCACAGCCGTGAACTACAGTATTAAAGCAGATCAAAATTTCGTAATTCCTCGATGTTCTCAGCAAATGGGGTTATCCAAAGCTACCATATGTCAAATTTTAGGTAAGGATTTGACTTTGAAGCCCTACAGATTTAGCTGATGCAGTAATTGAAGCCGATCGACCATTCACATCGCCGTAGATTTGCTCAATTCATTCAGAAACAACCGCATTCTTGAGTGATTATTGAGAAGACTTTGCATGCTCAACGTGTCACTGTATAGTATGCTATGTGGTCTGGAGGCGTCATCGAGTAGTTTTTTTTTCTTACGATAAGGCTGAAAAAGCGGTAACTTTCAATGTATCACGCTATCGCGAGATGCTAACAACCCAATTTTAACCTATTAATGACGACGAGAACAGCACTGACATGTAGTTTCAACACGACGGTGCCACATGTCACACAGCCTATGAAACGATCAATTTATTGCAAACCAAATTTCTCGAACGCATAATTTCACGACAATCAGCAGTAAAGCGGCCAGCCGAATCGTGTAATTTAACACCACTGAATTATTTGTTGTGGGGCTATGTTAAGGACAGAGTCCATACCGAGCCAATCGTATCGATTTCAGCCTTAAAACTCAAAATCCGTGATGTCATTAACATGTGACATGTGGTTTCAACAGAACGGTGCCACATGTCACACAGCCAATGTTGACATAACCTTACACATGAAAATGGGCTGCGCCTGAACTGTGTGATTAGATTTACATCCGCGCCTGGCCATGAAGCCTTAATCAGATGGTGGACCAAAACACTGCATAATTTGGAACGTCATGCTCGTCCTAGGAAGCCGAAGCTATAATTCTATGCAACAGAACTTTCTAGTTGCAACTTCGATGATTCCAGAGCAGGGCTGCAAATCCTCACTCCTTGCTTAAGAGTTGAAGACTTTCCAACTCCTGTCCAGAACACATGTCTAGCATGCTCATTGGGTCTGGGAACATTTCGTCAGGTAGGTGTTATTAAAGGTGAAAAGAACCCGGCCGCCATAAGATAATTTTTTCATAAAAACCAGCCGGTTATTCCTGAATGGCAAAATTCGCCATGTGGTGGTTTTGGATAACCCCAATTGTTGACAAAGTCGAGGAATTGACAAATTTGGATCTGCGTCAACACTGCGGCTCACGGCTGCGATGCTTTTAGTTAAACGACCCGGTCGTATAAGCGTTGATGTTCGCACATTTTGTATTGAGCCTGTCGTCTCAAATTTAACGACTAAATTCTTAATAGCGGTCTCAGAAGGACTGAGGAAGGAATTTTTTCGAAATGTAACTTTATTAGAACCATCATTTTCATAGTAGATTTTAATTATTTTAATGCGATTTTCGTGCGAAATTGAATTCTTTGTAACAATTACCGATGCATCTATAGGGTCCGCCAAATAACTTTTTTTTTAATGCTAAAAACTCTTGAACAAATTGGACTTTGTATGACATCATACCAAGGTCTTTATGCAAAATTCGTCTCAATGATGTCTCTGAAATGTTCAATTGTTGAGAACGACGGTGAATTGATGTTGATGGCGCTTCACGCATACTTTTTGCTACAGCTGCAATATTCTCGGGTGTACGCATTGTTTTTGGCTTTTCACGCTTTGGTTTATCGATGAGCATGACAGTTTCTTTCACTTTTTTCAAAAAATAGCGAACATACGGAGCTGACGGTGCTTCTCTTCTTCCAAAATTCGTACGCAATTTTCGCACATATTCTGCAACATTAACATGATTTCTAAAGTAATGTCGCAATATTTGCCAGCATTGTTCAAGCGTATATACAATCATATTCGTTCAACGGAAGGATAGAACTAATTATCTGTCAAATCAAACATGAGCTCAGTGTTGCCATTCACGAAATAAGCACTAGTTAAAAAAAAATGTTAGATTGCGGACCCTTTACTATGAATACATCAAAAAGCTAAATGTCAAAATTATCATGTTGTTAGTGTTGCCACAATCGAAAAACAGACTTCTTGTTGAAAAACCCGATATTATGATAATAATTATAAAAATAAAAAAGTTTTTATTGAATTGATAAGTATTCTTTGAGAATCTTTATAGCCAAATATTCAAGTTGCAAATTAAATTATCTTTGCATAACATTAAATATACGCTAATCAAATTATCATCCAAAAATGCAATCAATTTGTTTAAAAACAAATACCCCAAATTAAATGATTTTTTTTTAAGTAGCATGCGATAAAAAAATTCTTGTATGATAATTTTATTAAGTTGTATTTAATACAATTAACTCATTGTGTCTGAGAGAATCAAAAAGGCACCATATTTTGCTATTAAACGGTAAATAAAGTTTATTCCGTATTCGACTCAAATAAACTTTGAGAGGAAAGTAACCACGTAACAGCAATATACATATGAGAATTGCGGCAGAGTTGGTTGAATCACATGGTTAATAAATCAAGAGATCATGAGTTTAAATCTTGTCAAAATATATTGTGGTGTTGATGGCTGGCTGAGCGAATTTTTTCAAGTGTATGTTTTGTAAACAAGAAATAAAAGGAATTTATAAATTGCATCCGAAGTCTGAAATAGAAATCGACGTGATGTTAATAACAGTAAAAAAAAAACTCTACGTTTGAAAAGAAAAAAATAAATCGTAATTAAATATATTTAAAAATAATAAAAATCTTATTCATGGTATTACAAATTCAAAATAACATTTAATTTATGTTGGTTTTTTTATAGAAGTATAGAACTTTAAGTTGACAACACTTTTTATACTTTCTCTAATAAAATTAGGAAACTTATTCCCGTTACTGCCACGTTTTCGCGTTTAACTCGATTTTAACTGAGAGTGCATCCATTTGTGGTAGATTTTCCAGTGAATCGCATTACGTATTACAGGGAAAATTTGTTTTTTAGCAGAACAGTCATCCGTATGTGGAATAAACTCCCTGCAGAGGTTTTTCCTGTAACTTTCAATATAGGAAAATTCTAATTGAATGTCCCCATAACCAAATTTTCTAGTTCTGTCACAATGCATTCCATGTGTAGGGGTCATTCCTCTGAGTCCTGGCCCGAGAGAAAAAAATGTCAAGGTTTCATGCAAAGAGTGCTATGATCAACCGTTGCAAAGACCTTAAACTGATCAAGTAGTATCAGGAGATTTATTTTTCCTTCATCAAATTTATGTCGTATGTTCTCAATTACATTCTATAGACCAGAGACACAGCCGTGACTGCTTGTTAAGCAATAAAGCGTTATTTTCCATATAACATGATATTTGATTACGAAGAATTTGTAAAAGCCTTTTACGAATTGGCACAATTTCTGTACACTTCCATATCAACTAAAAAGTGCTAGCTATTAAAATAGTGTTAAATAAATGTGTTATGTATGGCAAGATTACAGCCAACAATAGCTTTACAAGTTTAGGGCGTAGGATACCAGAGCACACAATATTCGACTTGATCAAATTTAAGCTTCATATTGAAATGCATTGTACGGGGTGTCCGTTAATATGTAATGGGGGAAGGAGAACATCCTTAGGATCTACAAGAGACTCGTCAACTACATTTCTCTCATTAGGGTTTAGGTCTCGTGTAGTCCAGTTCACTTTTTTATAGTGAGTTTTTCTATCCCGACTGTCCCACAGACACAAAAAACAACAGTACTTGGTGAACCTTAATTGCATTCCTAGGAGTATGGCAATGACTTTCAGATCACCACAGATTTGCCACTTGTGCTGTTCATATTTGATTGATTGGAGAAGTGTTTTCATATTTATATAAGTTTCCTTCATGTGAACTGCATGACCTATAGAATTTCCATTATGCAAAAGTACAGCTTTTAAGCTTAGTTTTGAAGAGTCTATAAACAGTCTCCATTCAGATGGAGTGTGATCCAAATTCAAGCAGTTCATTAAACCATTAACATCAGAACCAACTACAAGGTTTTCTTTCTTCTCAAAAAAAGGAAGCAAATCTTTTTGATGCTGTTTGTACTGAGCTATTTTCACATCATGTTTTAGAAGATTCCACTGTTGTAGTTTTGACCCTAAAAGCTCAGCCTTTTCCTTAGACAAGCTAAGATCTCTTATAAGGTCACTCAACTCTGCTTGACTAATTCTGTGCGGGTCACTAGACCTATCGCTTACCTCAAAATCAGGGTCATAAGATCATAAGGATGGGTTGCTCCTTTTACAGTCTTTATCACCTTCCCCTAAAATTTCATAGTTTTGGGGTGGAGAAGGGACTAGCAAAGTGTCTGAGTGTGGTACAGGCCGAAGAGCAGATAAAAGATTAGGATATTTAACCGTTCCTTTTTTCTTCGTAGATAAACCATGCTTAATGGGAGAAGTTAAGCAGAAATAACAGTCGTCTGTATGATTGGTAGGCTCACGCCAAACCATAGGTACTGCAAAAGCCATTGCCCGGTTTTTATTTTTCAGCTACTCTCGCAATATGATGGAACAAGAATTGCAACATATATGAGCAGCCTATGATTTATCTTGGTCCCCAACTTTCACACCAAAATAATGTTCATAGGCAGTCTTAACGATAGGTGTCATGTTACGTTTCTGAGCCAAAAATGTTATTTCACCACATATATAGCAAAAGCTATCGACGGAATTCACACACTTTCGAGGCAATTCAAATCAGCAGTTAAATTAATTTTAAAATCAATTTCACACAATAATTTCAATAGCAACTAGGCGCGTACAACTTACAAACTCACATAGGTTATGTTTACTACTTATGAACATTTGAAGAGAGGGAAACAAACATATGTACCAACGGTTGGTGATGAAATATTTCATTTGTTGAAAACTCAATATATATTTACATTTGTATATATATATATATATATATATATATATATATATATATATATATATATATATATATATATATATATATATATATAATATAATTATACTATATTTTGAAAACAAGAGCTAATATATAATTTTTAACACGTGGAAATACATTAAAATCAGCTAATTTCAACCCCGAAACAAAAAATTTTTTGTTGTTCAGTGTAATCATATATAGCAAACTATAATGTACTAAACAATACTTTTCGTCAAGTTTCGTCAAATGTGATTTGCTTAAGCCATTTTGGTAAACATTAGTTTTGACAGTTCATATTTGGCAGTCGTGAAGTAGAATGTAGATGATAGGCCCAAACATGCAACAAATATTACTGCTGCTCAAGATAGTGTTCAAAATAATCCACCAACCTCAATTCGATGCCGTGCTTGGTTGGAACTTGGTCTTCAAAGAACAACTTTAGCCTCAATTTTGCACAAGGATTTGCATTTGTTTCCATATAAGATACAGTTGACACAAGAGCTTCTTTCACAAAACCATTTACGCCGCCGAACATATAGTAATAGGGTGTTACAGCTTCCCCATGACAACCCCGATTTCCATGAAAAAATAATAAAGAGTGACGAGACACATTTTCATTTGAATGGATATGTGAGTAAACTGAATATTCGATTCTGGGGAATGGGAAAACCACAAATTATTCAACAGCCACCTTTGGATCCATTAAAAGTAACAGTCTGGTGTGTAATTAGGTCAGGAGGTTTCATTGGACCTTACTTTTTTGAAAATGAAAACGGCATAAGGGCATCTGTGAATGGGGAGCGATATCGTGATATGAATTAAAACTTTTTAACGCCACAACTGCATGCTTTGGGCTTGATTAACATGTGGTATCAACATGACGGTGCCACATCGCATACAGTCAGTATTACAATGGAATTACTGCGATAACTCTTTCCACAACATGTTATTTTAAGAAATGGCGATGTTGATTGGCATCCACGGTCGCCTGATTTGACTACTTCGGTTTTTTTTGTGAGGAAATATCTGAAAAGAAATGTTTACGCAAACAAACCAGAAACGCTTGAGCAATTCAAACAAAATATTTGTGATAAAGTTAATGAAACACCGCCCTCAAGAGGGCTCGCATTTGTGAGGCTATCAGAGGCGTACATTTATCTGATATTGTATTCCATACATAATTGCCAACATTAAATAAAATATTTATAAATTAAACAAAAATTATAAACAAACAAAGTAGTAAGTATACCTTTCCGGCGGCCACCCTGTATATGTTGACTGTTTTCTGAAAAATTTTTTGGATTATTTTGAATTTGTTAGCCAACAATTGTTCATTTATTGATTGATTTATTTAATTGTTTATACACTTTGTTCCTAAAGCTGCCACCCAATAGTGTGGTGAAGTATTAAAAATTAAAATATATTTGAAAGAACCTTATTGCTTGAAATAATCATTTATAAAAAATTTTTATTTTTATTTAAATATTCAACATAAGTCGTTTACAAAGCATACAGTTAAGGGTTGTATTATAAATAAGATTTTGTAGAGTTCTTTTTATAACAAATATGTGGAAATGGCATGGAAATGAAACAAAAGTGGAATATGAAATCGATTCAAATCTATTATACTCTATTCGATTTAGAAAAGCGAATTACTTTTTTAAACGATTGATTTCTATCACGTAACTGTATATTATTGTTAAATTCATTACGTTACGTAATAAAAACAATATTATCTTAAGATAAAAACGTCTTTACTTCCAGAAAATTCACTTAAATCTTCCCTTTTTACCCCTTTCAAACAAAAATTATGTTACAAAACTTCTATTCCCTGTAATTAGAAAAATTCAAAAATTATAAGTTTTCGTGTTGCGCATTAAATTTTTAATCTTTTGCAAACAAAAATGTTTGAAAAACATTTAAGGAATATTTGCTGGCTTTTTAATTTGTATTCTGTTTGAAACGTGTGGGCGTAATAAAATTCTATTTTTTACTTTTTCACATAAAAGCCAAAAATTAAGAAAAAATCAACTTGAAGTATCTTAAGCAATCACAATTGTGCTTCAGATAGATTAAATGACTGATGGCGACATTTTTAAAAAGACCAGCATTCAAAATTTAAAACGATAAAAACTTGGGCCACTTAAAAAAATTTTAAGTAGCGCAGTTTCATATGGAAAAACTAATTTAAAAATTTTGGCACAAAAAGAAATATTGTTATTAATAAAATAAGTTTAATATTTTAACACGCTGTTCATTTTTTAAATGTATAAAAATGATAAGAAATATAATACGAAAATAATGACAATTCTTTTAATCTTAAATTCATTAGAAATATCTCAATTACGTGGCCAAATTGATAAGAATTTAAACAAGGAAATCGCATTTACGCTCTAATGACTGAGTAATTCGTTGCCATTATACGAAGTACAAATTCCATAGAGATTTATTTCTATTTCTAAATACTAATTATACATGTAAAGGGTTTTCCAGCAAGAAGTTTGTTTTCTAAAGCAAAATAAAACAACGCATTTAGATTTAGATGCTTCACATTTTTACGAAGAGAAAGGTTCGGCAATTGTGAATGCAAAATGATATCTGGCAAATGTCCACCACGACCACGCTGACAGATGTCGATTCTTTCATCAAAGTCTTTAATCACTTTTTGGCAAAATGGAGGTCCTATTTCGTTAATCACATCACGTATTATGAGTTTTAAGGCTGAAATCGATTCTATTGGATTCATATAGACTCTATCCTTAAAATAGTCCCAGAAAAGTAACCGAATGGTCACTTAGCTGCTGATTCTCGTGAAATTAGGCGATCGGAAAATTTAGTTTGCAATAAATCGTTTCATTGACACTGTCGTGGTGAAACTCCATATCAGTGACATCCACGTCGTCAATAATAGTCCAAAATTGTGTTGTTAACATCTCGCGATAGCGTGGTCCATTGACCGTTATCGCATTTCCAGCCTCCTCCTGCAGAAAAAAACAACCCAATCACGCCTCCAGACCACATACAGTGACACATTGAGCATGCAATGTGCTCTAGGATTTTCAGAAGCCCAAATGCAACAATTTTGCTTGTTGACATAGCCTAACTAACAAGTGAAAATGGGCTTAGGTTGAAAAAATTATTTTTCCACAAAAACCAACCGGTTGTTTCTCTATGAATGTACCAAATCGGTGATGTGAATAAACGGTCAGTTTTAATTCCTGCACCAGTTGAGCCTTGTAAGTCTTCAAAATCAAATCCTTACGCAAAATTCGGCATATCGTGGTTTTGGATAACCCCAATTGTTGAGAATGTCGAGGAATTAACAAATTTTTATCTGTTTCAACACTGCAGCTCACGGGTGCGGTGTTTTCAGTTGAGCGACCGGTCGAACGATCTAATTCTTAATAGCGGTCTTAGAAGGACGATTATGTTGTCTGGAAATATTAAAAAATTTTACGGAATGTAGCTTTACCCAAACCACCATTTTCATAGTGGATTTTAATAATTTTAATTCCTTGATATACATATGGGACTCGGGTATACTTCCCATGAACCATCAATGAGCAATTTCAGTTTCAAAATATAAAAGGAAAAAACCTTCTCACTCATCTGAGGGTTAAGATGAATTCTTTTAAAATCGCACGCTCCCTATGTTCACGAATTCACACAAGATTAGAATTTCCTCATCATTTAGTTTATTATTTAAAAAAATGGCATCAAAAGGTGCAGGACGAATTTATGGTGTATGTATTCAATTAAGTGGAGATAGATAATGGGTGGGCAAATTTTAGAGTAAGAAGTAACTTGGCTTAAAACACACACTTTTTTTGCCAACTTTACTTTAATTGATACCGAAATAAAGTAAAGTAAATATATGGGAATTCATAATGGCATATGATTTTGGGTAAATGTCCGTTGGCACATGTCGTCCGCTCTTTTTACAAAATTTTACAACACATTTTACATCAAAGCTTTGCTTATCATGTCAATGCCGCGCCGAATTTTATCTTTTAGAGTGTCAATTATTTGCGAGTTGTTCACGTAAGATCGTTCTTTTAAATGGCTCCAGAGAAAATAATCCGACGACGTTAAATCGCAAGAACCATAACCTAATTGAAACTTATCCTTATAACCTACAGATGATTTAAAATGCGTTGTTTTCGTTTCGCCGATTCAAAAACATTCGACGCACACAGTGGTCGATCGGCATTAATTCTTAAACAAGTTGAACTTTTTAAGCGTGAAGATGAAGATCTTTATGAAAAATATTGCGGAAAGCAGCTCTAGTGATGCCCTGTTATTGCCAACGTCGACGAGTTGATGTTATAGACTCAAACACTCTGCTGTACAGCAGTTATGCTTGCATTACTACGGCCGCAATGAGCATATTGTTTTGGTGTATTTGCAGCAACAATACCGTGAGTCTCAAGTTTAATGATTAAATAATGTCCAGCGGTCTCAGAAGAAGCCTGATTACGAGAAAAAGCTGCTCGAATTATCAAAGTGATACACTGAAATTTTCTCCATTTTGAAGTAAATTTTCACAATTAAAATTCTTTTCTTAAAAGTGTAACGTTCTTTGCTTAAAATTTTTCAACTTTTAACTAAATAAATTTTAAAATTAAAACAGCTCAATTCTTAAGACATTTACTTATCCGATAGGCAATTTACATTCTAACCTCAAATTCATGCAGCCGGTATACTTCTCAGCCAGCCATTAAACTATTCCCATTTTAAACCAAAATTCCCCAAACCCATAATGCCTTTTGTCAAGCATGTACATACTTATGTAAATATTGTATATATTTGCATACGTATGTAAATATTGTAAATCATTCATTATAAATAGATCTAATGTTTGCACATTATCTTTAACTTTTTACGTTTTGTTTGTTTGAAGTAAATAGTTTTGGCACTTTTATTTGACGGTTAGTAATTTTGACAATTCACCTTTTTGGGAAAAATTCCAATGTTTTTTTTTTGACATGCCAACATTATGGATTAACAATTCTTGCAATTCGTCTTGAGCTGACACACAAGCCAAACTAAAAGCAAAAGTTATTTATAGTAGAATTAAGAATTATTATTTAAATTAAAATTGTTATTTAAATAATAGTTATAATTGTTTGACCTTTTTTAATATTTTTTAGTAATTAATTTTAAGCACTAGGCCTTATTCGATAAAAAATTTTTTAAAAAAACTTTATTTTTTATTATATTTTCGATATTTCGCCACACCGTTGGTTGGCATCATCAGGAAAAACAAAAATAATGAACAATCAAATTGAAAAAAAAAAATCAAAAAATTTTTCAAAAAACAAAACAAACAAAAACAATAAAAAACGAGAAATTGAAAATTTTTTTCTTGTTTTACAAACATACAAACAAATTTTTAACATTAAAAATTTTTAAATAAAAAACTATTTTTAAAAAAACATAACAAATTTACAAAACAATAGTATCTTATAGTAAGTTCACACTTGTGTTTTTGAACGTGTTTAAGCAAAATGTTTTAAAATTTAAACACAGCCGTTCACACTATAGTTGAGATGTTTAAGGCTGACATTTTATCTACTTTTTTTAACCTTAAAAATGAGTTTTTGTAGTGAAAACATCCATTTTAGTTTGGAATCAATCCCAAACCCCAGACAAATTAGTTAATTACACTACCTACTAGCATAAAGGGGCAAAAACGCATTTAGCACATCCCAAAATTAAATGAAATTCCGAGTTGTATTTGGAATTTACGTGTTTAACGACGTGTTTAAATCAAAAACAACTCATTTGAGATGTTTAACAAAACACGTCAATGTATGGTAAAACACCTCAAATTCGCCGTGTTTAATGCTTAAACACGATTGAGATGTTAAACACGCTAGGTGTGAACTTAGTATAACACATATATTCTAAAAACATAAATTTAATGACCAAACGTTACAATAAATTAAAGTATTAATTATTAATATTATGCAGATACAGAGTTTTGTTTTATAATTTTATGCACTAAATGTCTATAATTTTGAGCAACTTTCTCCGTATCTGCTTTAAAATTTATTCTTTTGGTTAATGGTACTTTAATTATTTGTAACATTTTCAACATATAACGACGTTTATAATTATTTTCTAAATTTAAAATTGAAACATTTTCAAAATTAGGATAGTGATTAACTTTAGAGCAATGCGAAGATAATGCTGTTTTTTGCAAACTAATATTATTCCTGTATTTCTGGTCTGACCTATGTCCTGCGATTCTAGTTTTCAATTTATTTTTTGTTGTGCCTACATAAACCTTATTACAATCTTCCTTATCATTACCGTTACAAGGAATTTTGTACACTACATTGGACATATTTAATTTTTGAATTTTATCCTTAGTTTTACTAAACAACCTATTCAATGTATTTGTATTCTTATATGCCATTTTGTATTTATTTGTATCATAAATTTTTGAATTCTTTATTCTTTCAGACAAGACAGGTATATAAGTTATCGATTTATATATTTTGGGCTCCGTTCCACTACTTATAACTCTTTTCCTCCTATTATTAAATTGATTAATTAACCTATTAGTTAATCGTAATGGAAAATTGTTCTCAGTTAAAATATTTCTAATCTTTTCTTTGTTATTTCTATGGAATTCTTTGTCACTAATTGTTAAAATTCTCTCTATTAAATTATTGGCCGTGTTAATAATAATTCTTTTATTTTGTTTAGAATAATAATTAATAATTCTACCTGAAGCAGTTGGTTTTTGGTACCAATCTATAACTAATTCTTTATTTCTTCTTATTATTAAAGTGTCTAAATATGGAAACTTGGCATCAAATTCCCTTTCAGTTGTAAATTTTATTGAAGGGTGAAATTCGTTTAATGTTTCTAGCATTTCGTTAAAGGCAGATTCAGATATAATACATAACAAATCATCTACATATTTTGTCATAATTTTTGGTTTAACATTTTGTTAGATTGTTAGATAATGTTATTGGAAAATTAAATGTTAAACCAAACATTATGACAAAATAGTGCTTAAAATTAATTACTAAAAAAAATTGTTACTTAAAGATAGAAAAACTTTTTACATTTCAATTGTTGTATTTTGACAAAACTAAATGGTACAAACACAATATCAAAAAAAATATATTCTTGCTCAAACCCTGAAAATGAGTACCCGGAACACTCTCTCATGATCAAACAGCTAAACAAATATACTCAAAGCTTATGATGAAAAGAAAAATATACGCTAAAAATGTAAATGAAAAACAAATAAAAGAAATCATTTGTTAACAAATGTCATAGAAATTTAATAAATTTCAGAAAAATTTTCAAAAGTCAGTGAGAAAGACCTCGCTTGCCATCTGTGTATCTATCTCAATGCTAAATAACTTTTAATGACATCAATAACTGTTGTATTTAATAAATTAAGATTGTAGTTTTTTCTTTTTTTTTGTAAAGTTCTTTGGCAATTACGCCATGATTTGCAATTATATTTAGCAGTTTTTCAGGCGGCACAGCGCCACAAATACACTAACTGGAAGCATATGATGATACGGCTAAAAGAATGATTCATGATGCCTTTTATAAAATGTAATATATAAAATAGAACAATGATATGCATCCAATTACTACACCAACACCGCATATAATATGTAGTAGATAAATACGAATATGTATATAATTATGGATATGTATCCATGCTTGCAAAACTATTAATACATGTTATTGCTGTTTATCTCTCCTTATAGCACTCATCTTATTGCCTTACTGTAATTTTGTTATATACACTGCAATTAATTTTAATTAAGTTTTACCTTATTTCTTAATTTTCTGCAAAATCAGCAAACTTTTTCAGTAACTAATATGCTTTTTTCAGTATACTTTTATATGAATTTCAAACTTATGATTACGTATTTTTATCATTTTTTTCAGAGATAACTCTTTATTGGAAGCACATGAATACCAACACCGTCAAACATAGCCAATTTTCTTTTTGCTATGGCAAATTTAAATGTTCGGCTTGTTAATTTTTTTATATATATAATTATTTTATTTCAGAATACACTTGTATATTTGATCTTAATATGCTGAATAAAATTCTACAAAATAATTTAAAACTTTAATACACAATTCTTAACCTCTGTGGCAAAATTTCGCTAGTAAAGTGAAAAAATTCTCTTTAACCAAATGTGTGTGCAAAAAATTTCATACATGCATGCATACACACAAAAATAAATGTCATGAGAATGTGACATTAAACACAACAAAAGAGATAAAAACCAGAGTTGTTTTATAACATAGAGTAAAGTAGCCATACTGTTAAAATTTTGATATGTATGCGAAAAGACTGTTATTTGATGTACCACACATTTAACTAATTTCTAATATTTAAAGTGGCACATATGTCGAATATAAATAATATTTTATTAAAATATTTAGAACCAAGTACTTTATATTACGCGATAATAACATCGCGTAAATATTAAATATTAAAATAAACAAGTTTTTGTTTATAGTATAACTGGCAAATTTTCTGTGTCGCTTCTTTCGTAAAATTGTTTTTACCATTTTTTTAAGATTATATTAAGAACACCCATTACCGTTATTTGTCATAAGAGCATTTGAAGAGCGTATTGAGAAATTTCGCATTTATTTTCTAATTGTTTCTGTGCTTTCAAAGTCACTTTGAAGTTCTTTTGTTTCGTGTTAATAAAATGACAAAAAATAAAAAATCAATGCATTTAAAAGGAAAATTTATAGCTGATCTTAATATTGGTGACTCCGTAACATCCATTGCAACAAAACTCGGTATTAATCACAGTATTAAATCCAGAATTATAAACCATGTCCGTTCCCTAGATTGTTTGGCTACAGTATATAAAGGTTGACCACCACGCAAAACAAGCAAACGAGAAGACCAGGCAATAATACGCATGAATCAAAAGGATCCATTCATATCTTTAAAGCCCATTGCTTCACAAGACCTTACTCACAATACCTTACTTCAACAACCACCTTCTACTGCCCTCCTATGCTGTAGAAGGTGGCTTAAAATCTTATAAAAGTGCAAACAAGCTCTTTTTTCACGTAAAAAATAGACTCGTCAGGCTTGAATTTGCAACGGAACACATTAATTGGACCACCACCTAACGGAAAACTGTACTTTTCTCCGATAAGTCGAAGTTTAATTTAAGGGCCCAAAGAATATCATTTCAATTCAAGTTATGCAAAAATTACCGTAAAACATGGCATCTGACTATGGCTTAGGGCCGATTCATAGAATAAATGAAATAATGGATCGTTTCGCTTCAAAATGTCATGCTTACACATGCAGAGGAGGAAATGCGTCTTATGTGAAGTACACCAGCACGATAACAATGCTAAATACATATCTAAATGTCAACAGGGACAATGTTTTAAAATTGCCGAATCTCAATCCCATAGCAAATGCACGGGAATTTCTAGATCGAATAGATCCTGATAATTAAAAAAATGCGAAAATTGCCTGGAATGGAATTTCTTCAGAGGTATCATCCAATTTAATTGGTTTAATCAATCGAAAATGTGCTGCAGTTTTAAATTATACTGAATAAGCTACAAAATATTGAGTCTTTAACCAGTATTGACTAAGTGCTTTAGTTGTGTCGCCTTAAAATAATGCCTTTTATTAATTTTCTTTGATTTTTAATGTTTTAAACGAAGAATCAATGTTAATTTTGTTTTAATTTACAATTCGGTTAAAAAAAAATATTTTTTGTTAATAAAAAAAATAATTATTTATTACAATTTAATTTAGCTTTTTAAAAATTTATTTAAAAGCAACAGTACCTGTTTAAGCTTTGCCCAACTATTTGGAATATTATTTATTGTTCGTGGACATTTCAAATCAATATTTATTAATTAGGTAAAAACTGCATTATGATGAAAATTGAGGTATCAATGATCCACTCAGAAGCGCAGACGGCTCGAACAGGAAAAACCTTGGGTATTTCTTGGGTTGTGGAAAGATTTTTTTTATATTTTGTTTACACTCATATTTGATATTTTCAGTTATAGGCGAGTAAAGTCGTTTAGATTCATATAATAGAAAACTATCTGGCAACCTTGTCCCCAGTTCTTTCTTTAATATAGTACTCTGCGACAAGTATTAAAACGAACAAATTAGATACCCATCAGTGTGCCAACTAATAAATAAGACTAAGACTGCATTACTATGGCCACTAAGACCTGTAGTGATGTAATCTATTATCATCAACAATACCATCGGCCTATAATTTAGCAATTAAATTAGGCACAGCGTCTTCAGGAGCCTGATTAGGAGAAGAAATTGCTCTAATTTTACGAAGTGATAAAGTGAAGTTTCCACGATTTTGATAGTAAATTATCACAATTCAAATTTTTTGCTCAAGGGTGTAATGTTCCAAAAATTTCGAACTTTTTACAAATAATTGTCCAGGCATTACAGTTCAATTCTTGACACTTAATCATTCGACTGACAATTAATTCCTAACCTCACTTTTGCCCACTTATTATTAAATGTCGAAAACAAATTTAAGAACTTAAAAATTTCGCTAAAAATAGACAACATTTCAGTGAACACTTAATTAAAAATTAAAACTTCACCAAGAAAATATTGAACGTTTTTAAAAATATAAAAATAAGTAAATTATAATTATTCGGAATCATATTCATTATAAGCAGCAATATTTATTTTGTGCTTGATTCCTTTTTTAAATAAATATTTCATGATATTCTCACAAAATATTTATTTAAATAAAAAAATAAAAAATAAAAAATGAAATGTATTGTAATGGGGGAGAGCATATCCATATTGCAATTTCACTTTCGCTCACAAAGCTCATCAGTGAATTTTACCCCAATATTGTATAGAAAAACCTAAAAGTCTTATATCCAAAGCCAAACTGATTTTATGAGAATTTTACCATAAAATCAACATAGCATAGACAGCAAGACTCAAAGACACTTTCATACAAACACTACAAAACATTTCAAAAAACAAAAAACAAAAAAAAAAAAAAAAAAAAAAAAAAAAAAAAAAAAAAAAAAAAAAAAAAAAAAAAAAAAAAAAAAACATTGTTTATTTTCAATCATTTCTACATAAGGGTTGCCATTGGAAACCATTCATATGCAATTTGAAAATTCCAGAAAATAAAAAATATTTGTAAATAGTTTTACAAAAAAGCATCGAGCACATGCAATGGAAATAAGTAAATTATAATTATTCGGAATCATATTCATTATAAGCAGCAATATTTATTTTGTGCTTGATTCCTTTTTTAAATAAATATTTCATGATATTCTCACAAAATATTTATTTAAATATCATGAAATATTTATTTAAAAAAGGAATCAAGCACAAAATAAATATTGCTGCTTATAATGAATATGATTCCGAATAATTATAATTTACTTATTTCCATTGCATGTGCTCGATGCTTTTTTGTAAAACTATTTACAAATATTTTTTATTTTCTGGAATTTTCAAATTGCATATGAATGGTTTCCAATGGCAACCCTTATGTAGAAATGATTGAAAATAAACAATGTTTTTTTTTTTTTTTTTTTTTTTTTTTTTTTTTTTTTTTTTTTTTTTTTTTTTTTTTTGTTTTTTGTTTTTTGAAATGTTTTGTAGTGTTTGTATGAAAGTGTCTTTGAGTCTTGCTGTCTATGCTATGTTGATTTTATGGTAAAATTCTCATAAAATCAGTTTGGCTTTGGATATAAGACTTTTAGGTTTTTCTATACAATATTGGGGTAAAATTCACTGATGAGCTTTGTGAGCGAAAGTGAAATTGCAATATGGATATGCTCTCCCCCATTACAATACATTTCATTTTTTATTTTTTATTTTTTTATTTAAATAAATATTTTGTGAGAATATCATGAAATATTTATTTAAAAAAGGAATCAAGCACAAAATAAATATTGCTGCTTATAAAAATATAAAACTTATCTAAAACTTTGCTAAATAACCGAATATTTACTAAAATTTTAAATTATTTACAAAAAACAGGACTCACATTTAGTTGGCTTATCAAAACAGCATACTTGTTAACTGAACTTAACTGCTTGTGTACATTGTAAACAGCTGTAATAATCTTCATCTTGAATGTATTGCGACTTTTTAAAATAATGTGCGGTTCCTCGGTTTATATTTAAAAAATAAAAACCAGTCTTTAAAGCTTTTTTGTTATAAAGCTGGCGATAAACAAAAAACATTTTTTTCTATTGTTACTTAAAGTTATGGATACCTTGAGGTAAATTATTTGCCTTATGGTATTTAACAAAACATTTTTCTATGAAATACACGAAATATAAAATTACTTGTATTGATCATTTTATTATTTTTGCTCTTTCCACCGCGCTGACAGACAAGTACTTAACAAGAATGTTCAATTAATTCACTAAGTTTACTGTTTGTTTAAAGAGGCTTATTAGTAGTGTAAAGGATCGCAAACTAGCGTCACTGTGGCGGCATTTCAACAGCCACTAATTTTGGCGCCAGATATAAGCGTAAGCATACAAAGAATTAACGTAAAATTAAAAAGTTACAACACAAATATTAAAATAAAAATAATTTAGGAATATGAGAAACTGTTAAATAACTAAATTTTGTGAAAAATAGCTTAAATTCTAAAATTACAAAAATTTTCTAATTCTTATAAAATCCTTAACAAAAAAATTCTTGTTCGTTTTAATAACTTAATCGTAACTAGTAACATGTAAAATAAAATCCGGTAAAGTCCAATGCCCGTAAAATAAATAAATTCTTAAACTAACTAAAAAGAATATTGTATTTGAAATATTTGTTTATTATGTAAAAAATAAAAATTACTTCGCTACTATAAATTAATCCAAATATGTTTCTAATCAAAAATATAATTATATAAACTCAAGAGGAAAATAAAACAAAATGTTTAAAAATAAAATCAGTAAAAATAAATTAAAAGAAAGAAAGAGAGAAACAAAATTTTCAACAACTAAAAAAATCTTAAACCAAATTCTTTTGGCGTCTTCTAGTGGTACTGGGTGTAGCTAATGGTATGCACATTTCAGCTGGATTATTTTCTAAATTTGCTTTTTCTGTAATATCGAGTGCAAGTTTTCGTGGTCTACGTGGTCGACCAGCGGATGCTGAAATTTTTTCATTGGCCAACTGGACATTAAGAGATTTATTTTTAGTTGCGGTACGAGTTTTTCTAGCTGAATTTGTATGATCGATGGGAGAGTCTTCTAAAACAATAATGGCAGTTGAAGGTTCTTTGGCATTTCTTGGTCTACAGCGAGTTTTTGGAGTTTTTTCACCGATTTCTGTGTTGGATGTTTTTGTGGCTTTTCGATTTTTAATTTCTAAATTTTGCATTTTTGCTACCAATTCATTTGCATTGACATTTTCTGCGGGATCTAAATTTTCTAATGACGATGACGATGATGGACTATCGCTTAAATCTATGAGTTCAATTTTTTGGCTTTTAATTGTTGTTGATTTTGTACATTTTCTCACCAATTTTGGTGTTTTGTATAATTTTTCGTTTTCTTCCGCTAACTTGGTTCGTTTGACAGGAGTTCTGCTATCGTTTATTATAAAAGCATCATCTAAGTTATCAACGCTTTCCATGGCATCAAAATAATCTTCACATATATTAAATTTAACATTTGGTTTCTTTGCTTTAGTGTCGTCTACTTGGCCATAAATTTTGATTTTTTTAATTGAGGAGCAACCAGATAACAAACCTTTGCGCGCTATTATTGCTGACGACTTTTTGGCGGAGGCATTGACATTTTGTAACATCTTTTCTTTTAGGTCGCTTTTAGTTGGTTCCTGCTGTTGATAACTTTCCGGTGATATATTGAAATTTAAAGCTCTTCTCGGTTTGCTGTGTGTTGTGGGTACTCTGATTTTACCATTTTGTTTACCACTCTTTTCTCTTTGGGTGGCTAGTAGCTGCAATTGAAAATTAGCATAGTAGACAGCATCAATATGAAATTTCTTATCTTCACACATTTCCATTCCATTTTTCAAATATTGTAATGCTTTGTCGTACTCCTGTTGTGCCCTTAGAAAATTGGCATAGTGTTGCATCGCCATAAGTTGAATGTTCTGGTATTGTTTTTTATTAAAAATATTATGGCGCATCTTTAGCCACTGATTGCCTCTTTCATAAAATGCCTGCAATTGATCATAGTTCTCCACAAGGAAGTATAGACGAGCATTTAAACAACCCACCATAAAAAAGGTCCATTCGATTTGTTCATTTTGTGGCAGGAATTTGCTGTCGATGTTACATTTAAAATAACGATTTAAATCGGATTTTCGATATGATGGACTTAAATGTAATTGTAATGAATCCTTTCAACGATAAAATAATTAAAGAAATTAATGAAAAGGAAAATGTTTAATTAATGCGATTTGTACGTATATACATATATGTGGGCAAATTTGAGGTTAGGCAGCAAAGTGTCTGTCAAATGATTAAATGCCAAAAATTCAGCATTTGGCATTAATCGATAAAAAGTTGAGAAATTTAAAAAAAGGAACATTACATACTTGAGCAAAGTAGTGGTCGCAAAATAATGCAAAATAACCGGTTTAAACAAAGTGTTAAGAATGAGTCTGGAACATCAACTTGTCGACGTTCGCATCACTGGAGGCACTTTACGCAATATTTTGCATAAAGATCTTCATCTTTGCGCCTATAAAGTTCAACTCTTTCAAGAGTTAAAGCGTCGAACATAGGTGAATTGGCTGAAAGAAAACATCCCACTTCCCATTTTCCAACAAAATTATCTTTAGTGATGGGGCTCATTTTCAATTAGGCAATTGCATATGGGGATCAGAAAATTCACAAACAGTCCTCCAAAAACTATTGTATCCAAAGAAAGTGATCTTTTGGTGTGGTTTATGGTCAGATGCCCTCATCGGCCCTCTTTTTTTGGAAAATGAGTAAACGTCAAGGAAACTGATGCTCTGAAAGATTAAATTCAGCGCTGCATTGATGAGATAAGCGAAGCTTTGTTGCAAAATATGCTTTATAGTCCGACTTCTAGGTGGACATTTGCCCGACCCACTTTATTCATTATTAATTCCCATAAAACTGGTATCAATAAAACTGAAGTTGTCGAAAATAATGTGTGTGTTTGAAGCCAATTTACTTGCTAACCTCAAATTTTCCCATCCGCTATTTTCTTGTGGCATACATTTTGTATAGGCGATAATACTACTTGCGATAATTTACGTATTTCCTCCATGCCAGCATTCTGACGGCTGCTTCTGAAATCTTCAGAACAGACTTCAAGAGATTTTGCAGACTTCTCGTTGAGTTCTTTTAGACTTTTTAAACCCAGAACACATTCAATTAATTTTAATTTTACCTAGAAAAAAATAAATATTAAAAATAAATAAACAGACAGATGTATGTTAACAGAATAACATATGTCAAATTGTAGCCTACCTGGGCCTTGTCAACATATTCCATTTGTAAATTCACCCACATCCACATGCTAATCAACTGAACAAAACGCAATGCCAAATTCATTCCCAAAGCACATTTACATGAGGCGATAAAAATTGCATGCATAAAATTGTCACATAAACGATTAGCGAGGCATTCGGCAAATTCTTGAACAATATTAAAAAGTAGCAGAGCATATAAGAGGCCATCAGAAGAGCTGATGCATGTGAAATTTGTAAAACGATCTAAAGTTTGTTCGATTTCATGCAACACACAACGATGTAACAATACATTTTCAGCGGCTGTTCGTAAATTCTTTTCCTGTATAATTGTATTATTAGAATCATCAAAATCTTGCCACAGCAAACGAAACTTAATGTTATCCATTGTGGCCAAAACAATATCATAATGCCCTTGACGTTCAGGTAATTTCGAATGTATTTGTTCCACATACTGCAGTAATATTTGGGCGAATGAAAGTCTGGAGTTACGTGCATAATAATAAGCTATTTGCAGGACAGCCAATAGAAAATAAGTTTTATGTATTTCCCTTGGAAAATTGGACAAACTTTCTAAACCCTGTGTTATGATATGGAAATGATTTTTGATCTCCATGTCTAGAGTAAAGTTATGTTGATTTTCTAATTGCTCTAAGTGTTGAGAATATTCACAGAAGAATGTTAAGCCTCGTATTGTTGAAATATCATCGTGTAACAAAGTTGCACATTTATAGTGTAAATACCATGCTTCTAAGCTGTGTTCCAAGAAACCGTATAACTGAAAACACAGGGCCAAACTGCTCAGATCTTCTAATAAAGACTCCCAATCGATAATGGCATCATCCATTGAAATAATTTCGCTGTCAAACTATAATGATAAAAATAATAAAATCACATAATTTTTTTTTGTAAAACATTTTATTAAAAAATTAAATTTTAACGAAATACCGAGCTTGATTTTTATAAAATAAAAAAAAAAAATTATAAAAAATTAAACAAATCTCTGCTCGTCAATTATCAAGTTTCTAAAAATGGAAGAAATTGACTAAAAAGTCAAAGATTTTGTCCACTTCCCTTCTTGGTCAAAAAATGTTTAAATATAATTAGCAGCTTTAGCTTTCTAAAATGTAGTTAATAGTTAATTGGGTATAATTTTACGTCAACTCGCGTCAAATTTGGTTTTTAAACAGGCCGGATTCGGTTATGAGCCATCTTCAGTGTTCTGTTCTCTCTGTAGACAAACAAAATTTGATGCCCAACTAAATCAAACCCGTCAGACAATATACGCACATATAGTTAATAGTTCCCTGACGATTTGAGTTGAGTAATCAATAAAATGGCCATAGGAACTAGCTATACCACAAGCAATCAATGATTTTATTTAAAATTTCGGTTATTAGCACACTGAAAAGCTGATTAGTATTAAGCATTTAGATATATGATACACTGACTTAAGATACTCCCACTTACTCCAGATAAGTTTAGCAAAGAACTCAACATAATTTACACCATAGCTAAAAATAACGACTACAAACCCACTACTATCAACAAACTTCTTAAACAATACAACACTAAAATCAGGAATAAAGAAGACAATGAGACAAACGATACAACACGATGGCACACTTTTACCTTCGCAAAGATGGTTTACTCCATCTCAGCACAACAACAGAAACAACTAACAAATTTAGTTGCAGCGGAGTATACAGACTTATTTCTGCTTGCAAACATATTGTTACGGACGTGTCTTGCTTTTAAAAGAAAATAATTAAGCAATAAAGTAAACTACTGGGTATGTTGTTTACTAACTGCCTGGCTTGCTAAGAAAACTTATGCACAACAACAAAATTTCTAGTTACAAACTGCTTAGAAATTTTATACACGCAAACAACAACAAATCTGTATGCTCTTTACCATCTGCCTAGTTTTCTAAGAAAACTTATCTACACAAGCAACAGCAAATATGATAAAATCAATTCCAAGAAGAAGCTTCATCAGTATAAAAACAAAAACACACACAAACATGCAGGCGCCTATACATTGAATAAACAACATACAACAACAAAATGTGATACAAAGGGAGAAGAAGATTCACAAATTTTCTACACTTTTAATGGACAAATATAAAAGGGCAGCATCTGAGTGAATAGTCAGTCAGTGTAAAAATAAACCTCGTGAAGCAAAGATGTTCATCTTAAGTAAATTGTTCTGCAGTGTCAACTTTGTGTGTAGGTTAAGTAGATAAACTTGTAATTAATTTAAAAACTCTAATATTTGGTGTTATTTATTTTGCAATAAAGAAATCACAACAAAACGTTTATAAAAGGTATAAACGTAACAATATATAGATTAAATTTTACATTGGGTTCAATAAAACTAAAGGAAGTTATCAAAAACAGTATGTGTGTGTGTTTTAAGCTAATTTATTTCCTAACCTCAAATTTGCCCACGTACATTTTTAAAAATACTGAAAGAATAAAAACGAGCAATTATTAATATTATTTATTATTGGCAATAACTATTTAGGCTTTAGTTTTTAATGGATCTCTTTAATAGCAATACTTTCTTCTTACCTTTTCATAAAAATTCTCAAATGCCCTGAAAGCTTCACAAGCCAATTGAAAACGTTTTAAATCATTTTGTATTGTAATCGATGACATCTCTTCACGCGTTAATAAATTTTCCAATTGATCTTCACTTAAATCTTTGGAAGGTATTATAAATTTTCGATTTGCATTGATATCACCCAACAATATAGCACACGCATGACCCAATGTCAATTGTTCCAGACGACTAAGAGCAAGCATTTCTTGAGCTTTTGATTTTAAAGATTTATATATCGATTCAATTTTTCCTATTGCGTAGTTCTGTAGTTTTCCTAATCTTGTTATCAAAACAAAATCGTATGGAGTTTGTGAAAACTTCAGTGTAGAATGTAAAAGAGTGATATTTGCTTTACAATATTTTAAAATATGTTGGCTTTCTAGCCAGTGTAGTAACTTTTTACGTGAACGCTGCAAAGAGGGTTTAAGCACTGAGCTTGTTGTATGATGTAAATGCATTAGGCACTGCTCATGTTGTAGAGTTTGTTCATTTGCGCTCGCCAATGTTGTTTCATTCGTATAAAATATCGCTATTTGTGTTCGTAACTGAGATATATCAATTTCGTTAATACCTTCACCCAGCAACGATGTTATGTAGCACATTTGTATTTCGCGTCCAATATGACAATTATAATTTATAACACATTTATAGAGGCGTCTTAACAACAGCGGCCATTCGTTGCTATTTATTTTACTTTTCATTTTTAAAAATAATTCACATAGTGCTACACAGGTATCAGCTCGCTTGCTAGTATTACAGCTAACTGTAGCCTGTTTAAAACGTGTTAATATAAGATTTATTTCAGGTGAATTGCTTGTTATACAATCCATTTTGTCAATTATTTTAAATGAATGATTGATTAGCGCGGTAATATTTTTTTGAATGGTTTCCTTGTAGTCTGTGAGCTGTAAAAGAAAACCAAAACAACAATTAAATACTGAAATAAAATATTGGATATATTTATATATACAGTATCGGACAAAACCAATGCACGAATTCCTACTTCTAAAGAAGAAGGTTTATTTGACGATAAATATTATTATCTTTTAAAGAACTTACATCATTCGAATTAAAAATTAAAATAGAGAAAATATTTGTTTTTAACGGGTTTTTTTTAGCAAGAAGTTTGTTTTTCAATTGTGGCAACACCAACAATATGATAGTTTTGACATTTAGTTTTTGGACGTATTCATATTAGATGCATTGGCAATTGTTATAATGAATTCATTTCGCACGAAAATATATTTCGTAAAATTCGTAATATTCTCGAAGAACCTAATCATGCTTCCAAGACCGCTATTAAGAATTTGGTCGTTAAATTTGAGTCCACAGGCTTTGAACTGAAAACATCACAGCCGTGAGCCACAGTATTGAAGCAGATCCAAATTTGACAATTCCTCGACAAGATTATCCAAAACCACCGTATGGCGAATTTCGCGTAGGGATTTGATTTTGCACCCTTATAAGGTTCAACTGGTGCAGAAATTGAAACTGACCGGCCATTCACATCGCCTTTGGTTCGAACCATTCATTGAGCATCAACCGGCTGGTTTTTTTTAAAAAATAATTTTTTCAAACGAAGCCCATGCCCATTTTCACTTGTTAGGGTATGTCAAACAAAGTTGCCACATTTGGACTTTTGAAAATCCTAGAACGATTATTGAGAAGCCATTGCATTCTCAACGTGTCACTATAAGGTGCGCTATGTGGTCTGGAGGCTTGTATTGGCCGTTTCTTTCCAAGATGAACCTGGAAATGCGATAACGATCAATGATTTACGCTATTGCGAGACGCTAACAACTCCATTCTGGTCTATTATTAACGACATGGATATCACTGACATGTGCTTTCAACAGGACGGTACGACATGTCACACAGCCAATGAAACGATCAATTTATTGCACACCAAATTTCCCAATCGCATAATTTCACAACAATCAGCAGTTAAGTTAGATAGATCGTGTTATTTAACACTGCTGCATAATTTTTTTGCGAGGATATGTTAAGGACAGAGTCTATAGGGAGCCAACCGAATCGATTTCGCCCTTTAAACTCAAAATTCATGATGTGATTAACGAAATAAGATCGCCATTTTGCCGAAAAGTGATTAAAAACTTTGGTGAAAGACTCAACATCTATCAGAGTGATTGTGGTGGACATATGCCAGATATCATTTTTCGTTCATAATTGCCGAATTTTCGCAATATCTACAATCAAAATTTTAATCATCTTTATCTAAATTTGTTGTTTTATTTTGTTTTAGAAAACAAACTTGTTGTAGAAAATCCCTTTAGTTTTAACTAAACAACATTTTTTTTTATGCAAATACTACAGTATGGCAACGACAAATCTATAGCACGCGAATTTTCGATGTTGCTTATTTCGTTCTAAAAAAAAACAACGATTAGCGTTAATTTTGGGTATTTTGTAGCATATTGGGTTTTTGTGGTAGTAATTAACGACCAACGGAGTTGGTCGGGTTATTAACGAAAAGAGAGAACGAAAGAAACCTTGTTATTTAATTTGGGCATTTTGCAAACTAGTTTTCTTAAACTGAAAGTCCATACCATTCGTTCTACGCGTACACGCTTTATACGCGTCTGTCAAAAAAGTAGACAAGTTACAAATCACATCGCATAGAATGCTTATGACGCATAGAACGCATGAAGTAGGTTTACTTTCTACTTTTCTACGCGTCACAAGCGCCATAAAAAATGTGAGCTGTTTTTGACGTTGTATCATTTCTGTTATTTTGATTTTTCAAACGTTGCTGCAAAAAACCACTCCAAAAAAACCATTCCAAAAACAAGGGACGCACCCAAAAGCGTCTTCTTTTCTCTTGAAGTTTTCCATTGGTCCTCATTACACAAAATATCATATGCACAAATTCTATAAATTCTTGAAAAATTTCAATTTCAGTTTTCATTTTTGCAAAAATTTTTTTTATTAGATATTTGCACCACAGCTGCTCATAACAAAAAACTTGGCGCATAAAAAGCGTTGCATGTAACTTGAAGTTTTAAAAGCATAGAACGTGTAAAAAGTATCAAACGCATACAAAACGTGTGCGCGTAGAACGCGTGGTATGGACTTTCATCTTTATTTGAAAGATTTCTATTTTTATTTAAAAAAAAAATTAATTATCTTTTTCGAAAACTAAAGGAATTTAAAGAAATTAATTTGTTTCCAATAATTATAGTTATTTGACCTTTTTAATATTTTTTAGCAGTTTATTATTTATCATCAGGATGATGATTATGCCAACCAATAGTTTGGCAAAATATTGAAAAAAATAATAAAAAATAAAGTTTTTTAAATATTTTTTATTAAATAATGACCTAGTGCTTAAAAATAAACTGCTAAAAAAAATAAATTTATTTCCATTGAAATTATTATCCCATATACATATAAAAATTAATAAAAATTTAACTTACATTATTATCAGAATTAGTCATATCCTCTTGGCGTTCATCATTTTCAGGTACTTTTTGACAGTATAAAATAAAAGCAGCCAAAGTAATTTGGGAAAACGAGAGAATAACATGTTTTCTTACACTGGTACAGCAAGTTATCATAAACAGTTCTGTGTTGGACGGTATACACGGAGCCAGCTTCAATAATTCCATAAAAAGTTGAAACATTGATTTATAAGAGGTTGGGTTGCTCATTTGTGTCCAGAAGCACGAAAATACAGACATATTTTGCAGTTGAGAGTGCAAGTAAAATATTAAAACTAAGAAATTACCAAACCACGATTGGTTTATTATATTTTTGGAATGTTTCTTAAATAACTCTGCAAAACGTTCACAGCATTTGGTGTAATTATTTTGAAAATCTGCTGTGGGCTGTCTAGCAGATAGTAATTTCAAATAATCGTAAAACGAAAGAAATAATTCGGCTATAACTTCGCTTTTTTGTAGGCGGCTTTCTGTGCGACAGTGTGCCATAAGTTCAACACTTAATTGTAATTGCATTTCATTCATTATATCCACTTGTAACAAATGATAAGTTTTTAATATTATAAATTTTGCATGTTCATGTATTTCGTTATCATTTAAAATTGTAACTAATTTTTGTTGGCCATAGAGTGTAAAAAAGGCCTGAAACATTTCTTTCAGCTTATCTTTCGGCAAAATCTTTAAGAACTCATAAGTTGATGCAAATTGCCTTTTATAGAATATGTAGCATAAACCAATTTCAATCACATCAGGATATTCCAATTTTTGTATTTTATTTGAGTCTAAAGCTGTCTTAAAAAGTTGTGTTAGATTTTTGACTATAACGGTTCCTTCATACACTGCTAGTTCTGGATTTTTCACTTTTATATATTGTTGCAGAAATAAATGATAGCAGGAGAGTTTAATATATATTACCCCGATTTCAGCACTTTGCAGTTTTTTGGCGTACGGTACTATGTGCTTGTAAATTATTGAGGCTTTTTCGAAGTCTTTCTGTGAGAACAAATATATAAAATTGGTTTTATTATTTAAAAATGTAATAAAATATTAATTTATTTAAAATACACATAAAACTTAATCAATTAACAAAAAAATTACAATGCTATAGGGTATTTTCTTAAGAGGTACAGAACTTAAAGTTGGTACTTTTTAACTAGCGACCATTTTGTCAACTGTCAAGTTATTTATGTTTAAATTGGTTTGGCATTTCAACATGAATCGATACGCCAATACACAAAATCGCCGTATTTTTAGTATTGATAATCCTCAAGTGTATGTTAAGACACCGTTACAGTTAATGTTAACCGCTATAGAGCCATGATTATGATACTTTTCACAGGAGGAAAAGAAGCTGGGTTTTCAACAAACCGGTTGTACATGCCATATCTCTTACCACAATTGATTTTTGTGAATTAACCGCATAATTTTACGTTTTATTATTAATTAGCATCCAAGATCTTAACTCCACTAGACTATTATCTGTGGGGATATGTTAAGTCGCTAGTCTACGCCGATAAGCCCGAGCAACATTCCCCGCATTATTAGGCCAGATCATATACCAGAAGTTATATTTAAATTATAATGCCGGAAGATTAGCTTTCGAATAAAGTAAAGTTCATGTCAATTTAAAAATTCATCTTTTATATCAAAGTTGTATACCTCTTTAAAAAAACTTTTTTCTTATGATATTACAAAGAACATTTCGTGATAAGATTTACATCTGCACCTGGCCGTAAGCCCTAATCAGATTGTAGTCAAATCACTTGGAATGAAAAGCAACGTCATTCACGCCCTAGGAACACGAGGACTAATTTTAGCAACAGGTCTTTCCTAGTTGCAATTTCAGCGGTTCCAAAGCAGGGTTGCAAACCACTACTTCTTGCTGAAGAGCTGGAGACTATCCAACGCCTGGTCCAGAACACATGACCAGCATGCTCACTGGATCCGGATCATTCACCCGTTGGTGTTATTAAAGGCGAAATGATCCTGGCCCTCTAACTCAGTTCATGCAAGGACCGCGAAACCACAATAACCACGATACTCCTGAAGGGCCAACCTCAATAATCAGTCAGAGAACAGCTAAAAGCCTAAAGAGACAATTAGCTGAACTCTGGGGGCTTCCTTCAGGAGACTGGGCTCCCTTATACCCCCAGCACAAGTTTAGATGGTTGAGTAATCCATAGACTGATAAATGTGCCCCCGGGAAGTATTACAAAGAACAGAAGCCGGTTATTTTATTGATAATAAAAAAGACCGCTCGAAATATACAGGATGTCCGCCAGGAAGGTATACTTATTTGTTTTGCCGCCATTTTAGTAAACATTAGTTGTAAAGTAGACACGTGGTAAAATATATTATGGAAAAATATTCGACAAACCAACGTGTTCTAATCGTTAAAACATTTTATCAAAATCCATTATCAATTACTGTGACGGTGAGAAAATTACGTCAAATTGTTGGGAGAAACAATGTGCCAACAAAACGCACTATCATCGTGTAGTGAATGATTTCGACGAAAAAGGGTCTGTAGGTAATAGGCCCAAGCATTGACCACAGCGTACTGCAAGATCGGCTGAAAACATTACTACTGCTCAAAAAGGTGTTCAACACAGCAATTGTTTCCATATAAGATTCAGTTGACATAAGAGCTTCTTCCACAAAACCTTTTACGCCGCCATACATATGCCAATAGGATGTTACAGTTCGCCCATGACAAACCCGATTTTCATGAAAACATCATGAGTGAGTTAATAGAATAATCAGATCTGGGGAATGGGAAAGCGCTTAAAAAGTCTTAGCAGATCTCAACGCCAGCAAGTCACCTGGGCCGAATGGGATGCCAGCAATGGTTTTGAAACAGTGCTCTTTGACGCGAGCGCGTCCGTTAGCAGCCCTTTTTAGCACGCTGTATATATCATGTCGGCGAATTTCGAAAGTGTTGAAAGGTTGATAATGTAACGCCGATCCCCAAAAATGGTGAGCTAACAACCCTGAAAATTGCCGCCCAATTGCAATTTGTTCTGCAATTTCCCGAGTGCTGGTCCGAGAAAAAAAAGGGACCCAGATGACTACCCTGCGGCACAGCAAATGTCTTTCAAATTTATAAAGAAAATAATTTTCAAAGAATGAAAATGAAAGAATTAAAAAAATTTCTAAATTTAATATGACCAAAATATACATACATACAACGCTAGGTGACAATGTGAAGTTAAGACTTTGTTGTAGCAAACCCTTCAGGAAAACTTGCTTTGTTCGAACTCCGATTTAATCCAATAAGCTGCAATTTACAATCCTAAACTTAACCTTATTTTTCTAACGGAATCTTAATTTTATAATTTTCGTATTAAAGAAATTCAAATTATTTCAAGCACTTGCAGAGCATTTAATAATTCAAACTTAAATAACTTTTCAAAAAAAAAAAACTAAAGAAAATATATGTATATTTAAATGCACTTTAAAATCGGCTATTTGCTATTGCAGATTAGCTTAAAGCTTTAAGGCATTGAAGGTACGTAAAACATGTCAAAAACTTGTTTTTTTGATGAGTTGAACAAATATCTTTGCATGTTATCTTACAATAAAGGCTCTAAAGTAGTTATTATTACATGCACATACATGCCTACATGTTTGTAATTAATATTATGATGAATATTAACCGTTAATAATGTGTAACAAAATTTTATTTTATCGTATCAAAATCACTTTTAAAAAATTTGTTTCTCTAGCACTTACCACACCGACTAGAAAATAATAAAAGTAATTTATTCCATCAACATAATATTTCCAGTACGAAGGACAAGCTTCTGGATACAAGTTATGTCCAAAAATCTTTTCAATAATATAGCAATAGATATCCAAATGTTTATTGCCACATCTTGTTATAGCACAAATAACTTTGCTGGCTAAGTAAAGTTGTTTTTTTCTAGCATTTATATCGTCAAAATCTTCATAATATTTGAAACTGGAAGCAATTTCTTCTTTGGCTTCGATTACTTGAATCGAAGAACCTTTTAAAGCAATCTCAAAATCTCGATCCATATTTTAAATTAAGAAATCAAATACTGCTTTCAACTAAACATTAAATATTTGGCATTAGCGCGCTAAGAAGTAAATGGTTTAAACACAATATTTAAATTGTTCTCTTTGAAAATTTGCTGTCAAACATACGTAGTAGCGCCAAAACAGCAGGGTGTTTCATGTACACAAAAACTAAATGACCATACTTTATTTGGTGTTGGTGAAAACAAAAGATATAATTTATCAAGAGAGTTCAATGTGACAGCTGAATATTTTTAATTTTAGATAACAAACTGGTTACAAAGCAGTCAAACATTATGGTGCATGCCTGATATTGTTCTTGTTCTTGAATCACACATTGTTCATTTTAAATTGTGCAGTTGGCGCAAAAAGGCAATTTGAGCACAAGCTCGAGGTCTTTATATAAAAATTAAGATAATTTTTATTATTGCTATCAATATTTAAACAATTTAATAAATCAATTAATAAATTGATTTATTGATAAATGATTTGTTTAACAAATCAATCAATAAACTAATTATATACTTTTCGTTTCCCAATGTTGTGGCGAAATATTAAAAACAAAAATAAAATAATTTTTGCATGAAGATCTTGTTATTGAACAAAAAATTATTTATAAAATGTTAAAAAAGGTCAAATAATTATAATTATTATTTAAAATCTAAAATTTATTTTGTGTTTTTGGGCACAAAAGCACACATTTATGATATACTACTTTGATCTGTTGTCTTTGATATCATGTTACTCGTGCTATAAATAGAAACTATTCTAAAATGTTTAATTTTTGTGATTTGTAAATGTACAAAAGGGCTTTTGCGCAAGCATTTAACAATATTTTGGTTTTGGCCTACTGCAAAACGTCAGATGTGTATTTTGCGATGATGCGTGTTAAGGTATTTCCAGCAGAAATATTTAATAAATTTGCTTTAAAAGAAGAAAATTTAGGTAATAAATTGGACTATGAAAAAATAATAACTTATTATCAATAATTATAAAAATTACTTTTAATAATCAACTCTTCTCTTCTCATAATTAGACTTGAGACAGTAAAAATAATTTCTTTGAATCATTCTCTGGAAATATAATTTAGTATGGCATCCCTATATTGATGTCTCCACAACTTACGATAAATTATTATCAACTGAACGAAACAAAATAAATTCCTTGTGAATTTTCTCATAAATTCGGTGATTATTGAGTGAAATTGCATCAGTTTTCTAGTGAGCATTCACACAAAAGCAAGTTTTAGAGAAAAGACTCTTTTTGCATTACTTTGAAGTGAAAAAACACTTATAAAAAAATAATATCAAACATATACTATCTTAAAAAAACAGTAAAAAAAACGTTTTTTTGTTATAGTTTATTTCTGATTTTTGTGTATTTAATTTGCAACCATTAAGAATAAAAATGCCATCAAGTATGAATAATAAACTGTAAGTAAAGTTTTTAGTGCATAATTAAAAAATACAAAAGTGAAAAAATCGATTTTGCAGTGATGTTGAAAAAAGAGAAATAAAAGAAAAACGGGGAAATGTAAAAATAACCCGTTTGTAATTAAATAGATGGCAAAATTGTTTTGCTGTAATGGTTGAAATAAAGTAGTTTTTGTTGTAGTATATGGTTTGTAAAAAGCTGGTGGTAAAAATTAAATTACTTAAATAAGTTATATGAACAACCAATTTATGTGTCATGGTTTTACTTTTTATCATGGTGGTGGTGGAATTAGTACCATACATATGTAAATGTATTGTTTATAAATAAAAAATTAAACTTCAGATTTTTAGATATAAATAAATTCTCCATAATTTAACCTTGTTTATGCAACATTAAGTTTCTTGCATTTGTACTTTCATTAAACGATTTATAAGTAATATTAAGATAATTCTTATTACTTTTTAACGACTATCGGTTTCGTCTTTCAAAGATCGTAAGTAAAAAAAAATTAAATTACAAAAAAAAATGTCTTGATTAAAAACTTTTAACTATTGTTGATATATACAGATTTTATTTTTTTGAAATTTAATTTTTATTTGCTTGAATGTTCTTTGTTGATTTTTTATTTGTGTTTATTGCTTTTCTTAACATTTCTTTTTCAGCCATTTTATCAGTAGCCTGCCGAGTGTTTTTTTTCTAATTTAACGAAGGTTTCGTTAAGTTGGATTTGTTTTTATCTTTTGTTCTGTTTTTGGTTTTTCTTATCAGATATTCTCTAAATTAAAATTCTTATTTTACTTATTCTGAAATTAGTTTTTTTTTAAGTATACACACATGTAAATACATTTTTCAAATCACGTGATTTAATTGTGCTATTAATTGCCCCCTTTGTTTTGTTTATCATTTATAGAAAATCCATTTTGGCTTTTCTTGTAAATATCGAGTTTTATTGTATTAATTTTTGCAATCACTAAATAATAAAGAAGAGGGAGTGCAATTTATTTTTTAAAATTAATTAATTTATTTAATAAACTGTGACCTCAGGCCAAGGCTATAAAAAATTATCTGCCTGTTTTTGTATTTAAAATTAAAACTTTGTTTTATTTAAGTGAAACATTAAACTTACACTTAATTTTGCTTTTATTTTAAACTCCTTTTGGAATAAATAGTGTTTAGTAGCAATTAAAAAAAACATTATCTAAAGTTATAAAATAAGTTGTAAAGTAAAAAATTTCGAAGTCAACAAAACTTTCGGAGTTAGGACGCCATACCATACGTATGTATATGGCACATATCTAGAATTTTATGGCAATGTGTATATTGTAAATAATACTAGGTCAAGTAAGTACTAAAAAATGAATTAATTATTTATATTTATGGTATGACCACTTAATAGGTATTTCCTGCATAACCAAACTTCTCTATGGAATGATCAGTTTCACATACCAAAGATTCTCTACCCAGCCAACCTGGTGCAAGAATTTCCTTCTCTTTGGTATGACCACACCGGCTTTGCTAATTAAAGGATTCTTTTCGATTTGTCAGTTATATATCACCAAAACAGCAATTGCTCGCTGCAAACATTAAAAAGGCACAATTATAATTACAAAAACTCACTGTGGCTCCTAAGATATTATAATTAGCGCAATACACGTGTGGCGTCTAATAAGAATTTAAAATTTTGAACGATATCCAAATTATTCTATTATTATAGGCAGAAATTTTGACAGTTCATAACTCCGAAACCTAAGGCTTGTGCTGATTTTTTAATTTACATTGTTCTAGTTTATAATGTGCTTTGGTCTAATCTTAGGATTTGTTTTTGTTCCCTGTGGAACTCCAAATGAGGCAGACACAATTTTCTAAATCAGAGATAAAACATTTTATTTGGGTAACAATGCGTCCTACCAAACCTAATCTATCAAGGCTGTCGTCAGTGACGACAATAAGTGCACATAAATCCTACTTTGCATTGGCGGCTAACGTGAAAAATAATATTGCGTTCAAACTTGCGTGTTTAAGAAACTTGTTTAACAAGTGTTTACATTGCAGTAACAGGCGTCTCTACAACGAAAACAACATAGTTTTTTGTTGATGTTTTAAAGTTCGAAATGGCAAAAGGCAAGAAGACATAAGAGACAATTGCTTGAAAAAGTAAACAAACGGCAATGTTTTTGTAAAACATAAATACTTTTGCTATTTTGAGGTACTGTTTCTGCAATAGCAGCACTGAAAATGAAATGTACGTAAAATAAATGTACCTTTGTCAGCTGTTCAAACAGCCATTTAGGTAACATTAAAACGTATAGCAGTAGTAGACTTCATAAAAAAATTTTTAAATATATATTTTTGATAATAAAAACTGTGTTATGAATACGACTATATTTTGTGTATAAAAATATGATTTATTAGACATTAATTTTGTAACACTTTTTCCCTCCACGTTACGTTATATCCAACACCAGACTTTTAGCAGCAGCAAAATAAGAAAAAAGCATTTATTTTATACGTAAATACTTAAGACTTGCTCGAGATTTTTATACCATGTTCAGACGGCAAATTAAATCACTTGTTTTGCTCTCTGAACCACAATAGCGAACCATGGTGTTCATAGAACTAGCTCCTTTTATCGTTTATACGTTTAACTATTACATATATATATATGTATATATATATATATATATATATATAAATATTTCGAGCGAATTTTGATTGTTTAAAATGAATAAAAAAGGTAAGTTAGTTATTAGAAAATATATTTCATATATTAATTTTTTAATATTTTAATTATTTTAACTTTGCACGCATTCTGTGGCATATCGCATTTTTTATTACTTCCGTTTTTTATATGTATGGATCTTTATTTTACACTTTTTGTTTTGATGTTTTCATTCTTTACAGTTTTTGACAAATAGTGCGGATAAACAAACGATAATTTGTTTTTTTTTTTTAATTAGAAAAGACAGTATTTTTTCGAAGTTCACAACAAGATTTAAAATGAACCTACAAGATTTCATCTCATCTCATATTTTTGTATCGTGGCTGTGGCACAATCTAAGTAAGGACCTATTTTATCATATAAAATAAAATTGATTGATCCCTAAATAATTTTAGGTTTCTTAATTCTCTCCCCTCGATTCTATGTGTGCTTGAAATGTCATTAAGATCACCTCAACAGTGCTCAGCTGTTGAGGTGGCTGGTTACAGCCAGCCTCAGTGTTATAATTAAATTGTAAAGTGAAAGGCTGACTTCCTAAACGTATATTTACAATCTATCAATAGGGTTGTAAAGAGAATAGGAGAAGAAAGAAACTCTTCCACTATTCTCTTTACACCCCTTATTTACAACAACAAACTAAGAACGAATATGGTTGTGTTTACGCTTGAACAACGCTGGGAAATATGGCGTTATTACTTTGAAAATCATGGTAATGTTGTAGAATGTGTGGTAAAATTGCGGACGGATTTTGGAAGAAAATATGCACCGTCAGCTCCGTATGTTCGTTATGAACCAAATGATGAACCAAAGCGTGAAAAGCCAAAAACAGTGCGTCTACCCAATAATATTGCTGCTGTGGCAGAAAGTATGCTTGAAGCGCCATCAACATCAATTCGTTTTGCATAAAGACCTTAATATGACGCCATACAAAGTCCAATTGGTTTAGGAGTATATAGCATTTAAAATAAGTTATTTGGCGGACCCTATATATCAAATATTTTATGTGGAATAAAAGAAAACTGCAACTGTAATTTAAATTCCTATTTATCTACAGTGTTTTTTATGCACAAGATTAAATACATTTTTTTGATATTTTGCAGTGTCTTTAGTAAGCGAAGCCAGTTTTGTGCACATCTTCGAGGAGAAAATTGTTTACCCAGCAAATGGGCGGCTATAATGCAGGAAATATTTTGTAAGCTAATCTGGTATTTTTCAAACCATAGGGAAGATAATAAACTGGCTATGAAAGAGAGCGTCTTCAGTTAAGATTTATTTTTACCTTTGATATCCGAAATTAAGTTTTTGCAGCCCCCAAAACTAATATTATTTATTTTTTAGATTTGTTTTAAATTAACTTATATACATATGTACATGCTTTGTATGTCCATGTACTTACATACATTATGCAATTCCAGAAATCTGGGAAAATATGGATTAAATTCTGATTTTTTTAAAATTCCTTTATTTTGCCTTTTTCCCAATTCAAACAGTTGTCTTTTAACTCACTCCATACAGTTTATTTTTTTTTATTAAAATTTATTTGTTTACATTTTAACCCCTCTTTCTCTCTTTATTTTCTTATTTTTTTATAACATTTTTTGCTGTAGTATTTGCCACTCATAACGGGTCTTTGTTATCTTTTGTTTACTCAGCAAATATCATAATGCAGAGGTTATACGTGCACACATACATTATAAATGCAAACATACACACATTATCATGTTTAACTTCTATTTCTTCCATTTTTAAATGGAAGAATTTCTCTATTAAATTGAAAAAAAAAATGTATTGCGTTAACATTACTATAATAAACATTTATCTACACATCCACACAAACTCATTACAAATGAATGTATACACAGTACGTTTTTTTTACCGTGAAACGTTTCATCAGTCACGTAATTAAATAAGCTCAGAATCGCTTTTTTAATTTTTCTTTAAGAAAAACGTTATGTCTCCAATCGCATATTTAAAAAGGATAACGTTCTATTGCCTTGCTATTGACGAAATGACAAAACAGAAAAATGAAAGTTATGAATTGCAGTTATATACATATGCACATGCACATGTTTTCAACTTATATTTCGTGTGTCTATTGAGTGTAAACAAAAACCTTACTTAAGATAGAAATAATTTAAACTTAAAAATATTAGTGATATTCATCTACGTTCACATTTTATTTTGAATTCAGCACTTTTGTCATATTGAATACTTTTTCTTGTACATTTTCTTGCAACACTGTTTGCAAATTAAAAAGCAGCTGATAATCTTTTCTGAACAACAAATTTATTAAATTGTTGAAAATATGAGAGCTTGTCAACAAGTCCCGTGTGTTATGGTGGATCCTCCTTTCACCCGCGGACGGACCAAAATCTCGCCCACAGCACACTAGAGAATAGACAACACGAAATTAATTTTATTTCCATTTTCTTTCTCAAAAACCGAGGTGTTCTGCTATCAGCGGTGGCTAAATGATACAGCTTGTATAAATTTAAGCAGGCATCAACTGACTGTTGACAGAAGCAGTGTTGTCATTTCAATTGAGATGCAAAAAATTCAAAAAGTCACAGGCTTATAGCTTGCTTCCACGGCACCTGCTTCGCTCTCTATTCTTGCTTCACACCACAATCATAAGCGAATCAATCTGCTTCGCCATAAAAAATTTTGAGAACGAAGCTGGTAGATTCATATTGAATCTAGCTGCGAATCAAGGAAAAATCCTCTCTTCTCTAATTTTTATCGTAAGTTTATCTGCAGCAGTTGTCAAAATTAAACATTTTTGTAAACAAAGAAATATAATTGTTTTGTGGGTGTGTTAATTTATTTTAATTTCATAAAATTAAAAAAATGGGTAGGCAAAAAATTATACTTAATGCTATCGCGGCAAGAAGGATATCTTCTGTTGTTTTTCAACTGTTGTTGTTGTTTTTCAACTTATGTTATTCTGTTTAATAACAACTGTCAAATCGAAGCAGATAAATGAGTCGTGTAAACAGCATGATCCATAAACTTGCTTCAGAGAGTGAAACACGAGATTCAAATTGTCGTGGAAACAGGCTATTATTGATCCATCTTCCTAAACTATGCGTGGAATATCGTCTATGAAAATAATCTACAATTCTACTGTTGTCAAAAGCCAGTTTTATTGTGCCAAATGGCGTGAGATTGAATCATAAATGGGAGTTTATGACTATTAACTACAAATTTATTGCATATGATTGCAACAAAGTTGTTTGCTACTTAAAAATATAATCGCTTTAAATGAAAAAATGTCACATGTACCTAAACGTATGCATATTTGTATTTATTGCTCGCATAGAAAACACATAACAACGTGTGTTTAAAACATGCACAAATACACGTCAGTCTTTAAATTAGAGCTACAGTGGCTCATAGCTTATTTCAACCAGCCTCTTTTAAAAAAATATAACCCATATAATTTCGAAACGAAGCAAGATATTGAAAAAAAATTAATTGGGGCTTATAGATTAATTTCTAAATTTAAGAAAAAAGTTTTATTTAGTCTTTAAGTTCATTTTTTTAAAACTTACAAAATAAAAACTATAAATAAAGGTACATAAGTAGTCACAGCTTATTTCAACCAGCCACTTCTATTATCTGTTAAATAGACATCACTTGGCGAGTAACGGTAAATTTCCAAGCATTTTTTTATAGTTATGTTTTCAATTATTTAAATAAGGTTTTAGAGTGATTTTGGTAGTTAAGTGAACCAGGGGCGCATTTTTTTTATAATGGGATGTCGCACTACTGTAGGACAAAGGGAATTGGTTATAAGCCATTTTAAAAACGGCTATTCCCGCCGAAAAATTGCTGAAATGGTTTGCCTTAGTGATTCAACAGTACAAAGCATAATATCTCGGTTCGTTAATGAAAATCGGATACATGATAAGGGTAAAAAAGCTCCCAACAAAATTTTTAATGAAACTGATGAGCGCTATATTGTCAGAAAAATAAGAGAAAACCCAAAGCTATCCGCTCCAAAACTGGCTATAGAAGTTAAAAATGAGCTTAAAAAAACATGTTGCGCAGAAACCATTCGCCGTGTTCTTCGAAATAATGATTTTAATGGTAGAGTAGCGAGGAAAAAACCCTTTATTAATGAGAAAAATCAAGCAGCGCGTCTAAAATTCGCTAAGGGGCACATTACGAAAGACTTGAACTTTTGGGAGCAGGTTATTTTTGCGGATGAATCCAAATTTAATATCTTCGGTTCCGATGGTCAGTCTTACGTGTGGAGAAAAGCAAATACAGAGCTTCAAAATAAAAACTTAAAACTAACTGTCAAACATGGTGGTGGAAGTGTTATGGTGTGGGCGTGTATGTCATTCTGGGGTAGGAAACTTGCAGTTTATTGAGAATATAATGGACAAAAATATATATCTTGATATCCTAAAATCCAATTTATTGCAAAGTGCCGAAAAATTGAGTATAAGGAACGAGTTTCGGTTCTATCAAGACAACGACCCGAAACATAAATCAAGTCATGGCATGCAGTCATGGCTTATTTGGAACTGTCCCCACTTGATGCAACCGCCGGCACAATCACCTGATCTAAATGTAATTGAAAATCTATGGGCAATTTTAGATCAAAACGTCCGCCAACACCAGATATCGAATAGGAATGATCTGAAAGCAGCCCTTAAGGAGGAATGGGCAAAAATAACTCCCCAAATAACAAAAAAATTAGTGGAATCCATCCCGAAAAGGCTAAAAGCGGTAATTGACCAAAAAGGAGGTCATACTAAATTTTGAAATTAAAAAAATCGTTAATTAATAGTTTTAATATGTTTTTATAATAACTGGTTGAAATAAGCTGTGACTACTTATGTACCTTTATTTATAGTTTTTATTTTGTAAGTTTTAAAAAAATGAACTTAAAGATTAAATAAAACTTTTTTCCTTAAATTTAGAAATTAATCTATAAGCCCCAATTAATTTTTTTTCAATATCTTGCTTCGTTTCGAAATTATATGGGTTATATTTTTTTAAAAGAGGCTGGTTGAAATAAGCTGTGAGCCACTGTACATTGTAACGTCATTCATCAATGTTAAGTCAAATTCAATTATTTAAACGTTTTTAACAACGTTTGAAATCAATTTTTTTAATTCAAATACTTTATCATAATTTTATGAAACAAATTAAAAAAAAAAACATATAATGTAAAATTTTATATAAAATACAGTTATTTTTAAGAAAATAAAAAAATCGATTTCAAAATTAAAAAAAAAATAATTAAAGATTTCTACAAATCAGTGTATCTGAATCAGATGATAAAAATATAATATTTACTGTGTGTGTGCCTGTACACATGCCAGCAATATTTATTGGTTTTGTTGTCCCCGCTCAGACTGTCAAAGTATATGTATGTATGTTTCTTTTTTTTCACTCATTTTTGTTTTTATTGTGTTTTTAAAAGTTATGGAAATTTCCGCTGGAACCATAACTGTGTTATATATGCATGTGTAAATGTGTGTATAAAAACTCTCTTTGGATTTTTTTAATTCTACAAAGCATTTTATTACATATGTATAAATACAATAATTTTAATGTATACGTATGCACATCCATAAATATAAAGGTATTTGAAATTTAAATAGTACAATCAACAAGTTAAAAAATGTTTTTAAAGTTTGTTTATTTAAGAACTTTATAATCTATTAACAGACAGGGTGATTTTGATAACAAATGTCTTAATATACACATCATGTGTATGTATGTATGTAGCTATATTCGGGGCACAAAAAAATCTTTGAATTAAAACAATTATGTATGTTAATATATTAAGATAAAACAGCAATTAAAAAAGAAAATTAAATATTTGTGCTGATAAAATTCCAAAATCTCTTTATTAACATAAGCAAAATTTCAAGAATAGGTTATGATTGCAGGTAGATAGAAAGAGGAACGATGGAAAAAGATAGTGATAAAAAATAAAATTAAAAAATAGTAAAAAAGTTATAACAATATTTACTTAGTATACACGTGTACAAGAATTAAATGGAGAAATCAAATATACAACCAAATTTTAAGAGTATGAAATTGTTGTTTTGAAACACATTTCTTTATGTTTATTTTGTTGTCTTCAATATTTCTTCCTTGTATTTATTATATTTAGATACAACAGTGTCTTAAGCTTTTTTTTTATAAAATTATATTGAGATTTAATAATATTATTTATAATGCATAACATTTTATAAAAGCATTTTAATTGAAATAATATTATTGTATCAACTGGCTAAAACATGCAGCGAAATACGTGAATTTTCAACTTTTCTTTAACAATATTAAAAATTTGAAATAAAATCTATGGCAAGGTGTGCCAGTGTTGCGAATTTTATAAATTATTAATAAAAATAAAAATCCAGCTATTTTGGGAAAAACAAAATTTCCACAAACTTTTAATTTTTCGATTTGTTTTTTAACATAATTTTTTAAATTTGCATTATATGTTCACACGGGTAGCAAATATCGAGGTTCGCTCTCTCATTCGCCGTTCGTGACCGAATCTTGATTGAAACAGCATGGTTCGTCATACAAATGTATGAGAGCGAATCTTGTAGTTTCATTTTGAATCTTGTTGTGAACCATGAAAAAATACTGTCTTAAAAACAAGTTATCGTTTGTTTATCTCCACTATTTGTGAAAAACTGTAAACAATGAAATAAATCAAAACAAAAACTGCAAAATAAAGATCCATACATATAAAAATGGATATAATGAAAAGTATTGTGATGTGCCAGAGAATGCGTGCAAAGTTAAAATAATTAGAATACGCAAAAATTAATATACGAAATATATTTTTTAATAACGAACTAACCTTTTTTACTATCTATTTTTAACAATCAAAATTCGCTCGAAATATTTATGCGTGTGTATGCAATAGTTACTATAGTTAAACGCCAAAATGAAGCAAGGAATAATTCGTATAAACACCACTATTCGCTTTTATCGTTTAGAGAGCGAAACAAGTGTTTCATTTTGCCGTTTGAATGTGTTTTGTACAGGGTGTACGCCGGGAAGGTAAACATTAGTCTTGACAGTTCATATTCGGCAGTGGCACGTGACAAATTTATTATGGCAAAATATTCGATAAACCAACGTGTTTTAATCATTACAACATTTTATCAAAATCAATTATTGATTACTGTGACGATGATAAATTTAAGTGAAATTTTTGGGAGAAACAATGTGCCAACCAAAAGCATTATTTATCGTGTAGTAAATGATTTCGAAGAAAGAGGGTTGTAGGTGATACGCCCAAGCATGGACCACAACGTGCCGTAAGATTAGCTGAAAACATTACTGCTGCTCAAGAAAGTGTTCAAAACAATGCATCGACCTCAATTCGACGCCATGCTCAGAAGCTTGGTCTTAGACAAAAACAACTTTGGCCACAATTTTTCATAAGAATTTGTATTTTTTTCCATAAAAGATTAAGTTGACACAAGAGCTTCTTCCACAAGATCATTTACGCTGCCTTACATATGCCAATAGGATGTTACAGCTCGCCCATGACAATCCCGATTTTCATGAAAAAGTCATAATGAGTGACGAGGCACATTTTCATTTAAATAGATATGTTAATAAACAGAATAGTCAGTTCTGGGGAATAGGAAACCCTCCAATCACCATTGCATACATTAAAAGTGACAGTCTGGAGCGCAATTTGGTCAGGAGGAATTATTGGACCTTACTTCTTTAAAACGGTGAATGGGGAGAGATATTGTGATGTGATTGAAAACTTTTTAACGCCACCTATTTCCACAACAACAAGATATTTCAAGACATGGTGATGCTAATTGGCCTCAACAGTCGCCTGATTTGACTGCTCTGGACTTCTTTTTGTGTGTGAAGCAAAATATTCGTGATGAAATTAATATAATAACGCATGAAATGTATGAGAATGTTGAGAAATGTGCTTAAAAGGGCTCGCATTTGTGACGCTAACAGAGACGAACATTTATCTGATATTGTATTCTAAAAATAATTGCCGACATCAAATAACGAACACATTTATCAATATAAGATCCATTCTCTTTCATTTAATCAAAAATTATAAACAAAAAATGTAGCATACCTTTCCGGCGCACACCTGTTTCCACCGTTTTTCGTAATTTTTTTTATTTTTTATTAAAATTTTCTTCTATTCGTTTTCCTTTGGTATATTTTATTTTGTTCGTACCTTCCGAATTTTATAAAATTTTGATTTTTTTTTAATGTTTTGTAGAATTTTCAAGTTTTTGATTTTGAGTAAAATTACGCCTCAATTTCGTGTGTGAATTAGGTAACCTTTTTTTTATTTGTTTCTTATGAAATCTTGATTTCTTGGTGGGTGGTATTGGTGATATTTCGAAATTTCATATTTTTTATACCTATTTAGAAAAAATTTCGCTTTGCCAGAATTTTAATTTATATGAAAGTGAAATTTATTGGATTTTGAATTGTGTTACATTTCAGCTTTCGGTTTTTTTCGGACAATCTCGTTTTAAACAACTTAGATTAAAATAAATAATATTAATAATTAATAATTATTTTTCTTTCCCACTTATTCTTTTAAAGGGATTGTTATAAAAAAAGTTCAAGTATGTTTCGATTTCATAATATTTCGTATAAAATAGAAAGTCATCTTGTAAAACAAAGGCAAAACCAATAAAATATTTGTTTAAATAATTAATTAATTCTAGAGTAGACAAAAAGTGGACTCATGTAGTTAAATTAAAATCAATTTAAAAATAAACATTTCAAGGTTTGTATTCACATTTACTAGTACTTTAACTCATATACTTAATTACATACATATGAATATGTACTGTTTATTAATAAAATTAATTTATTTTTATCAATTTTTCTATATTTTTATAGACAGTTTTTTATTTGTTTATTTATTGTAGCAAATAAACTATAAACAATCACGTGAAATCACTGATGTTTAAAATTGTATTCAATCTAAAATAGAAAAAATAATTTTTTTTGTTTTAATATGAGATCTGCTTTGTCTGCCCCAAACAATCCAACTTTTAGATTTCAATTATTATGAAATATTCTGATGAATTAAAAATAACAATTATACTTAAATTACAATACTTAGTTTTTAAGCGGATGTGGAATATAGTATAGTTTTATTTTAATGAAAACATTTAAGCAACATTACAAGTTGAAAAGATCTTTTTGATAAAAAATACATCATTTTTAGTCTGAGAATTTAATAAGAGGAGCTGTACAATTTATTGTCACAATCTATTTATAATTAGTAACAACGTTTGGGTGTAGGGAGGGCATTTATTTCATCAATTGATAAATAAATTTTTTATGTCAAACCCAATTGTGGTTGCCGCAAAACTGTAGGGTGTCCGCCGGAAAGGTATACTACTTTGTTTGCTTATAATTTTTGTTTAAATGAAAGAGAATGGATCTTATATTGATAAATGTTTTATTTAATGTCGGCAATTATGTATGGAATACAATATCAGATAAATGATCACCTCTGTTAGCCTCGTTGTATTCTCATCCCATTTCACGTGGTATTTCATTAATTTCATCACAAATATTATGTTTGACATGCTCAAGCGTTTCTGGCTTATTTGCATAAACCATAGCAGCCAAATCAAGGCCACTTGACATTACCATTTCTTGAAATAACTTCTTGTGGAAAAAGGTCTCGCAGTAATTCCACTGTAATCATGGCTGTATGCGATGTGGCACCGCCTTCTTAATACCACATGTTAATCAAGTCCAAATCATACAGTTGTGGCTTTAAAAAGTTTTCAATCAAATCACTATGTCATTCCCATTCACAGTTACCGTTACGCCCTTTTCATTTTCAATGAAGTAAGGTTCAATGATTTCTCCTGGCAAAATTGCACATCAGACTATCATTTTTAATGTTGAATACTTTAAGGGTTTCCCATTCCCCAGAACCAACTATTCCGTTTATTCACATATCCATTCAAATGAAAATATGACTCGTCACTCATTACGATTTTTTCATGAAAATCGGGGTTGTCATGGGCGAGCTGTGACATCCTATTGGCATATGTACGGCGGCTTAAAAGATCTTGTGGAAGAAGCTCTTGTGTCAACTGAATCTTATACGGAAAGAGGTGCAAATCCTTGGGCAAAATAAAATTGTGGCCAAAGTCGTTCTTTGAAGACCAAGCTCCTGGGCACGGCATCGAACTGATTTTGATGGTTTGTTTTGAACACTTTCTTGAGCGGCAGTAATGTTTTTAGCCGATCTTGCAGTATGACGTGGTCAATGCTTGGGCCTATCGCCTATATACCCTCTTTCTTCGAAATCATTCGCTACACAATAAATAGTGAGTTTTGTTGGCACGTTGTTTCTCTCAAAAATTTCACGTCACAGTAATCGATGATTGATTTTGATGAAACAAAAAAGACGGTTTATCGTGTCTACTTTAAGACTGTCAAAACAAATGTTTACCAAAATGGCGGTAAAATAAATTAGCATACCTTCCCGACGGAAAAAAAATCATCGTATGAGTGCGCGTAATGTTTAATATTAATTTTGAAGAAGGAACAAAAAAAACGTAACAATTTTCGTGTAAGCCTCCCCTTCATTATCCTTCAATGATTTCAAGCTTCATTTTATTTAAACTTTCAAAATCTAGCATGTAGCATTTCGCCTTCATCAGTTATGCACGTCAGTGTCAACAATTTATTTCAATCAAATTCCATTATAATTTAAAAAGTTAAATAAATATACTGAAAGTAGTTACAAATCTTGTTTTCATTTTAAATGTGGTTAAGTGTTAAGATTGTTGAACACCATCGAAAATATTTTACGAAAAAATGGTATGAAAAAATTGTATCGTGACAGGAAATACCTATCACAAAAGGCTGAAATAATTTAGAAAATATATAAAATTTCGAAAATTAATTAAATCAACAAAATTTTTTGCCGACATTGAAAATGTGCTGTTACTGTCAAATTGAATTTAGCGCATAAGGCAAAAACTTTCGTCTTTATGTATGAAGCAAACCTAAATAGATCGCCGTCTAACGCTTAGCAATTTGAATAATCCAATTTTGACAGCGTCTAAATACAGTGCCTACTTGTTCGTTTATTTTAGAAGTGCCTTTATATTGTTTATAATAGGCAACAATGCCTATTTACTCAAGTACCGTGCCACATTCTTTAGGAGAGGGATAGAGAAGAGATGAAACAGGTGGTGAAAGTAGGAGGATAGTCGGAAATTAACTGTCGTATAAGACACCACGGCGACCAGTGACTATGCCTTCATCACTGAACAGCCAGACCGACTGTCAATTTTTATCTTTGTAGTGAACAAAAATAAGGTCTTCGTTGGGAATCGAACCCACAACAAGAAAACATCATTTCAATATTTTGTTTAAAAAGTATTTTTAGGAATAAAAAAGAGATTTGTGAGCAAACAAAATTACAAAACAGGGAGACCATAATTTTTTTATTTCTTCAGTTTTTCTCTTTAAATTCAAACAAAAAATAATGTTTTGTCTGTATTCATTTTTTACCGCTAATTTACAAATCAATCAGTTTGCATTTGCTAACAAAGCGAATTCAAAGGCAAACAAAAGTAGTTTCACTTTTAATTTTTAAAAACAGATTAATATTTTTTATTCAGTTCTATTCTATTACATTTTGTATTGGGCAAAATTTTGTTGAAGGCCTTTTCAATTATGGGATATTTTTAAGTTTGTAAACAAACAAATACATTATTATTATAATATATTTTCATTTACGAATCCTAATTATGAAATTATCTTGCATATGTACATACATACATATATGAAAATTACAATGTGCTTAATTTTAAAATATTTTGTATCTATAAAAAGGTATTCTTCCTCTTGGATTTTAGTTTATGTATGATAATATACGAATGTATTTTGTTTAAATTTAATTTAAAACAATAAATTTAAAATATTATTTTTTTTTTAAATGCGCATTATAATAATGAAAAACAACAAGTTTCTAGATAATATATTTTTATAGTTTTATTAAATAGCAAATTGTCATAAAATTAAAAGTGGAAAAAGTAAAATAACTTTGATAAAAACTATTTTGACGTGAAAAAATTTAACTGGGACCATAAAAATAAACAACTTCTAGTCTTTGTGAAGAATATAGAAAGAAGTATGTAAAATAGTGAAAAAGGAGAGGAGACACAATAAATAATAAGTGTTTGCTTTGTGTCTCAATTACTGCACCGCATATTTTAATAATGGTGTAGTCCTTCACTAGATGCCACGAGCATTGGCTTCGTTGTGTCATTTTTGAGTTTGTTTATGTTGCTAAGTTATTATGAAGTACTTCGTTTTTTATGGGAGAGTGCACATCATCTGCCACGATGCCGTCGCTTTTTATCTGGATGAATAAGAATGATTAAAACAAAAATTAAAAACAATATTTTAATATTACAAGCCTTCCAAATATCGGGTGGCTGATCAATTTTGTAACATAAGGAATTTATGTTTTAGTAATTCATTTGAAAAATAATACATTTTTATTAAAGTAACTCATGAAGTTGTGAAAATAATTGAATTCAACTGGTCTCCACCCTCGGTGAAACATGTGCAACATCTTATCAATTATCAAAAAGTTATTCATTATCTAAATTTGTTGGGTTTCTTTTGTAAACTTCTTATTTACAATAACCCTAGGTCAGGAAACCTGGGAGGCCAACGGAATGTGGAGTTTTTTTGGGAATTTTTGCCGCAATTCTGTCATGACAAGCGTGGCTACGTGACAAGTTGCTCCATCTTGTTGAAACCACACAGAGTTGAAAGGGATTCTCTTTTGGCATAATTCTGGAAAGAAAAATTCTTTTAACATGTTTAAGTAGCGGCCTGGCCTGGCAATGAATCTTGGAGAAACTTCACACCGCACTGTGGCGCGAAGTGGATGTAATTGCATCTGATGGAGTATCTCTGGGTTAGAATTACTCCATATTCGACAATTTTGTTTGTTAAAATTGCCGTTTAAATCAAAATGTGCCTCGTCAGACATAAAAATACAGTTCACGACGTTTTCATTCTCAGCCGCCATTTAAATGATCTTCTTACAAAATTCTCAACGAATCGGGAAGTCTCTTTGGTTCAGTTTGTTTGTTAATTGAATCTTATATGGAAATAAGTTGAAATCTTGATGCAAAATTGTCTGCAGTGACTGTGTGCTGACACATATTTGAGCAGATAAGCTCCTTGTCGAAACTCGACGATTGGATTGTATGGCAGCAGCTACAGCAGCGATAATTTCCTGCGTCCGAACTGAGGGATCTCGATGATAAGGCCTTCTTGCGATTGTGCCACGCCCGGCAAAATTCTTCACGAGCCTCATTATAGTCCACCTGCTAGGAGGAGTGCCACCAAACGTGCACCTATATTCTCTTTGGACGGCCACTACAAACTCTAAAACGCAGGGTTCAGAATTTTTCATTTATGAACATTCAAAAATCAACATTCATGATATTTTTCATAAATGAGAAATCTAAAATTTTATATTTATTTTTCACGCGCATAAACGAACAAGAAAAAATGTTCTGGTTATTTTCATACATGAATGCGCACAACAAGAATTATTAGTCTTATTCATATGTGATAAATGATAAATCAGCTACTTCTCATTAATGTTCTTTTTCATAAATGTACATGTTCATTTATGAACGTTGAAATTTTATAAAATTTCTCATAAATGAATGTGAAAAAATTTTCTACCTACGATCGCAGTTTACCGTAAAATGTAGTAAAAACACATGGGTACATATTAACACAAAATACAATATTGCAATATATTCTAAAAGAAATAAAAAAAAACATTTTTTTTTCCTACATACGCCGACAATTGCGCATTATCAAATATGTGCGTTTATGTACGCGAATGCTTAACGCACATATTTTTACGACCTTTTCATTTATGAAAAATTATCAAAATTGTACATATTCAAAAATGAACACTTGTGTGTTTCTCATTTTTTCACTTATGAATAGAAAGAAAAAAATAAATCGTCGCATTCATAAATGAGAAAACGCAAAATATTTTTCAGTCTCTCACACATGTATGAGAATAAGCGGCTAAAAAATGAAATGTACATATTCATACATGTATGAACAGTGAGTGAACACTTCGCTACTCTGCTAAAACGTAAAGGCGTTGCACTATCCAAATTCTTGTTTCACTGTTCCAATTCTCCATTTTAGTTAAATTTAAAGATCAATCTATCAAATAAAAATGAAACATGTTGGGTTGTACAGAAAATAAGTGATTACGTTTTTGTTTTGGTAGCAGCTTTCATCAGCCACCCTATACTTAAATTCAACGTGTTATTTGAGTAGTTCATGGACAGAAATAGCAATTTGTCGGAAAAGTTAAACATTAAAAAGTTTCCGTTGAGGTGAAGTTATTTAACTTTTATATCATTATAACATTATACACATAAACTTTATGAAGTTTATTTAGAATAGCCGTTAAAAGTTAAGAAGTTAAAAAAATAGAAATTATAGGGCGACCATTAAAATCTTATTTCCTATTCTTGGGAATCCGATTTTTTTCGAAAATTATTGATAACTTCTAATATTTTCTTCGTTATTCTAGCAATAGCATATTCGACGTTCGCCTTGAGTTCGTGGTAACAAGTCTTGTGAATTTTAGTCTTACAAATAAATAAATTTAATAAAACACAGTTAATAGATTTTTATTTCTCGTTTGTCTTCACCATTAAATTATTCTTTGAAACTGGACGGTTGTTTGCATTCGTATCAAAATTTTAAACACTTTTTTTATTATAAAAAATTACGGATATGAATACTATTATCTCTAAATATAGTAAAAAAAATGACAAATCTTGTAATGGAACTCAGATACATATAATGCCTTTGCTATAAAAGCCACCCAAAGCAGAACAGTAAATGGTATTCTAAATTGTTGGAACAAATAATTCATCATCATCACATACTGTTCTCTTCGTAACTTACTAAATATTCGTTGTTGCAATGAGACAATGAACTTGCAGTTTCCATTCATTTTGTGGTGGTAATGCGGAATGACAAAATGCTAATTGACTATTGCCCATTGTACCCAAGAATATTAAATTTGCCCTGCAAGATATTTGACAAATCAAATTTCAGGTCATAAGAACCTTATTTATTTTCAATTCAATATATCAGATATTCATAATAAAAATATTTACTATTGCTTGCAATAATATCAAAATTATCAAAATCGTCGTTTTTTTTTTTATTTCTAAATTTCATTTGCCAACTGCGTTTTTAATAAACTATGTATGTATGTATGTATGTAACATATCCGTATATTAAATTAGCCAAGTATGTTGCAAATTAAATTTATTTTTTCAACTGTTGCAGTTTGTTCTTCATAAACAAGCCTTTGTCTTGTTGACCATATAAGTATTAAATGAGGAAGTGTTCTTTTAAAATCAGAACGAGGACGTATTGTAGTTTAAAATGTAGCGTGTAGATGTGCATGCACGGTTATATGACAAAAATATTAATATAATTGCTTTAGCGTTTGTGTTTTTTTTTTTAAATGTACGAACAATTAAAAAAAATAAAGTAGTAGAATTATAATTGGTCATGACAATCACTCTCACTTGAGTGAAGGAACATGGGAACACGTAACAAGGTTAATGGGTTGGCAAAGCAGAAATGTATTTCGGTAGGTTATTGTATTTTGTTTAAATCTTTCACTCTTAAATCCAATATTATCAATCTATGAGTTTCTTTCAGACTCCTCTTGCCTTTTCTTTCCATTTTTAAGAGGTAAAGGATTTTGTTTGAAGCCCCCCCATGGGCTGCTAAATTAAAATCAAAATATATTATTGATTTCACTTACAATTAAGTTTCGAGTACTGTCTTATTTAGATATATTTTTGAAAGTTTTAAATTTTAATTAAATCGAAACATTTCATAAGGTTTCAGTTAAGTTGTTTTTTAACTATTTAAAAAACAAAAATGAGAGATCAATAGAAGTTTTTTTTTTGTTTTTTTTTATTCATATTATTTATTGAATCTTCAAAAAGAACTAAAAATAATTACTCATATCTTAAATCTAAAAAATTAAAAAAAAATAAAAAATAATTTAGTCCAGCCAGTGCTAGACAAATTAATATTTTTCATGTTCTCTCTCATATGATCGGCCTAGTACGACAATATCCCTTCTCTTTAGACGGATGTAACCAGGTTCATTAAGTATATTACGCGCCAAAGGATTTGGATGAGTTTCCAGTTTCCTCAAATAAGTTACCTCGTGTTTCGCTATTTCCGCCCGGACTGATGGCATATTTAGATCCTTGTGGATGTTTGCGTTTTTTACATACCAGGGAGCAACTGTGATCAAGCGAAGAATCTTATTTTGGCGCCTCTGAATTTTCTCAACATTGCTTGCTGAGGCAGTACCCCATAATTGTACTTCGTAGGACCAAATGGGTTTGAGGATCAACTTGTATAGTAGAAGCTTACAGTCTAAGCTGAGGGTTGAGTTCCTGCCAATAAGCCAGTTCAATTGGACCGCCTTTTACTTCATTCAAGAGAAGTAATGTGTTAATATATTTGTGTTCAATAAGATATTTTTCTTTCGTCGATGAATGATCCTCTGCTCGTCTGTCTTATTTTTTTAAATTATTTTTTAATAACATTGTTTTACAAAAACATTCCCCCTTCAAAATGATTAGGTCTAGTTTTAACGATTTTTTTTTTTCAAAACTCATTAACTTATTTGGATAACTACAGCACTACAATAAAGGAAACGGAAACATTTTTGTCATTTACAATTTTTTTATAAATTTACGAAAAGCAAACAGATTTTTAGATAATTCAGAAGCTAATTGTCCAAAGAACTTGAAAATTATTTTTCTTCAGAATTTTTGCTAAGCACATCCCATATTTATCCTTTGGTTTTTTTCTTTTTCTGCAGAACAGTGTTATTAAGAAAAGGAAATAGTAAAAGATTTTATTTTACGTAATAATAGCAGAATGACAGCCGTTTTTAGCATCGCTACTGTCTTTCTTCAGAATTCTTCGTATCTCTCCGATTGGTAGTGTGAATTCGCAAACATCAACTTTTTTATCCCAGAAAATTTATGAAAAAAAAAGAATACAAGATTTTTTTTATTTTAAAACAAACAAAGCAGCAAATCAAACATCCATTCTCTGCTGATTGAATAAAAAAGATTTGTTGGTTAAAGTTTCTCTCTCTCTCTCTCGCTCTCTTTCATAAATTTTTGTGAGGCTTATTAAATTACAGTCGAAACATATTAAATTCATAGAAAAACTTTTAATAAGTCTTTTATTTATTAGGAAATTAATTCGTTTTTGCCATAAATTCAGTAATACTTTTTGGTTTTTTTTATTTATTTAAACTGGATTACAAACACACCGTTACAGACATCCAAAGGTTGGGACATCTTTTAACTAGAAAATATGTCACCGGTTTCGCACCATTTTATAATTATAATATCGATGGTTTTAAAATGAGCAATATCTGGTGTTATGTCGATAATATTGACATCGCTGCTCATAACTATTCTCTGCACCAAATCCGTTAGTGAAAATGACTTCATTCCATTCCTCGATTTTATTTTTAGTAAGGAAGTTGTTTGGCATAAGATCAAGATTTATTTGAAGGACTTCATTGAAATCCTGATTTCGTTGAATCAATCGTGCTAGTGGCAAAATCATCATTATTGTTGTAATTTTTGTACAAGGATATTAAGTTTTACAAGCATTAAACCGAATTGTACAATAACTCAGTGATTCCCTCAGTTATTTTTACTTTAACAAACAAAAAAAACGTCCAGAAATTAGAACCACAGATTCTATATATGTATATTGAAATGGCAGGTTGTAATTTCTGAACGGTTAAAAAATCTAATGATTCGAATTCATAAGATTCTACTGTACTATGAAACTAATAATAAACAAATAGACCGCTTGCAAATATGAATCAAGCTCACACTCCAGTTTATGAAATTTTCTTCAACATTTATGCATCCCGATTTAAAACGAACTGTGATATTCTGTAATTTAAGCTTGTTAGCTAGCTTCTTATTACGTTCAAATCGTCATAAAAAGTTTTTTCTTTTGGTCTTCTTCCAATATGGCATAATAGCTTTACAAGTTTAAAATGCGTATAAACAATTGTTAGAAGAAACGATTTTAAGTCTTAAATGACCACTAATCGATATCTTATAGCAATTAAACTTTTTTTTTGTTTTATTTTACTTAAGTACGATTGAATGTATTTGCGAAAAAGAAAGAAAAGAATTTCAAAAGATAAATATTCTTGAAATAAAATCTAGATGTAGAAAAAATTATACAATAATGCTGCAACGTATATACATAGTTGTTATTCTTAGTTTGTTGTCTCTTCTTATATTTGTTTGCTGATTTTATAATAAAAGCCTAAGTCATTTTATTGCCATTAACATCATCACATCTGCTACACGAACGAGTTCGTTGTTTTTCACTTGTCACCTTTACCTACTTGTCACCTATTTTTCTTTATATTTATACTGTTGATTTGTTGTTTTGTTATAAAAATCGTTGCATATAGCGTTTTTCGTTTAGTTTTCAATTGGACGCAGTTCTTTCAACGTCTTTTTAATTTAAAAAAAATATATATAACAAAACTAAAAAATACAATTAAAAAAAGTCATCGTTAATCGAAAGCAATTCGATGTCTAACATTTCAAGATATATCTTTAAATATTATTTAAATATAAAGTAACGATTTTAAGCATTCTTTAATTAATTATATAAATTGCAACGAAACTGTGATATTATTTGTTATTTTGCATTAAATTTCTGTTAATTATTTATTATAAAGTGTTATACCGTGTAATTAAATTATAATAAAGGAAATGTCTTCTGCTGCAACTGGTACCTGTGATAATAGTATTAGGTAGGAGGGCATCAATTTATAAAATATTAATTCAATGTTGTCAATTTGTTTTAACAGCTGCTTTATATATTTATACAAAATCCTTTTTAAATAAATAAAATACACTCACGGCGGTCATATTCACAATAAAAAAATATTTTTTATTGTTTACAGGTTTATTAAAACGAAACGTATTTCGGGACTAAATCGTTATAAAAAGGATTTAACATATTGAACAACACTTAAATCATTCGCTTTTCCAATTAATCCTGTTCAGTTAGTTTGAACTTGTTCGTTCTTATAAATTAAAAAAAATTTTATAGAATTTTTAAAAATATGATTAAGCACAAAATAATCATACTTCACTTATTTGCTTATTAAGTGCTACAAATCCTACTTTGAAGGAACTATAATTTAAGCTCGCCACTGGCGCAGAGAACCAAATACTTTTATTTGGGTACGGTTTTCCGTCGACCCTTGTCAAATTTGGTTTGTGAACAAACCGGTTTCGGCCTTTTGCCATCTTCAGTGTCCCCTTCGTACTTTGACGAGGGTCGACGGAAAAGCGTAACCAAATAAAAGTAAATTAAACTCCGTCGAAAAATTTACGCATATATCAATCAAATACTTGCTTCACTTTATATAAAGTCATAATGATATGACAAAAAGATTCTTTAAATAAAGAGAAACTAACTAAGAATCTGCGTTAAAGCCTCAATTGAATGTTTGCGGCTTCGCTGCACAATTTCTGAAATCAAAGCTTTATCCATGAAGAGAAAAAAATTCTTGGCTGCTGCTTTGCTAAAATAGAAAAAAACTTAAAATAAACTAAGGTTCGTAAATGTTTGGACTCAATTCCCATGTTACACTATGCTGACGAGTCTTCTTTATCATGTCTTACGTTACTATTGGCTCATTTTTAGACAAAACTTTTGGGGGTTTAACTCCTTCTGTTTTCCATTTATTTGCCTTTAAAACAACTTATCGTAGTCATGTCATTGTTCGGATTTGAACTCACGACTCGTGATCTTTTGTTAAATAATTAAGCACACACGTCTCCTAATGCAGCGATTGCGCCAGATTAATATATGTTTATTTAATTTCTTTTTAGATATTATTCACTCACATCAAATTTTGTTTGCCTTGTTTTTCTTGTCTCTAATATCATGTTTTCACTTGCTTCGACTTGACAACACTTTAGTGTTGCAGCTGGTTCAAAAGATTGATATGTCGCCTTTGTAAATCCTTCAGCGTCTTAAACAACATCTTAGACTCCTAAAAAAATATAATTTAGAGGGCCACCCTCTTTGACACAATAATTTTTTTAAAGCGTCCTCTTTTTCCACTTTTAAATATAGCGAAATCGAAATTTATTCTGGTTCTTTGTTTTCTATTTGTTTATATTTTTATTTTGATATCAAGTGCAGGTGAACTGTCGATAAATATTAAAAAAGATAGTGATTTCTTTGCATTTCATGAGGTGTTAAAAAATAAAGCATTTTAAGTTGAGATCTTTCGCTCGCATAATTTTTTATGATGAAACATCTTGTTTGCCATACGAATCAGTAACATAAAGTGAAACAAGTGTTTTCATATCGGTAAACATGGTATAAAACACTATTCACCATTTTCAATAGCTAAAATCAGCCTCATGTTTGTACAGATGTGTTACCAGATACAATTTATGAACTCAAAGAAATATTTGTGAAATGATAAATTTTACATAATGACTCTGTTAATTGCGTAACTAAGATTTTGATAATTAATCACATTAATTTTGTTTTTTGGGATATGTTAAGTAACTTGCTGTAGAAGTTGGACATTTAAATTGTGCCGTAAACTTCTTGAAATCAAGTTAATAACATAAAATAGAATTGCTTCCTTTTATTTTAATTAAAAGTTGTGAACCTTTAAAGAAACTCTCTTTTTTAAGAGCATTTAATTTTTATTTAATTCTTTTTTCATTAAAAAAACATTTTAAGCGGTCTACATTTAGCCTATTATTTTGTTTTATTGTCTTGCCAATATCATAGATTGTGGTTTGGCATTTAAACATGTTTGCCCACTTTTTCTCATAAAATAGAGAAACACATTTAAACAATTCTTTTATAAACTTCTATATTTTTTTACAAGAAATTTACATTTATATAATTATAAAATTTTTATTTTTATTATTTTTTGTTTTAATTATACACGCTGATTTTATTTTTAAATTTAAAAACAAAATATGGAAATAGAATGACAAAATAAAAACACAACAAAATATTTGCCAAGTGCGCAAAATTTGAAATGATTTAATTTTATTATAACATTTTTGCTACCGTAAACATCATAATGAATAGAAAATAAAAGCAAATATTAAAACATTATTAAATGTGTGATGATACTATTGTTCACATAGCAAGTCAACAAATGCTTTGAAATATTCTTAATTGAAAAAAAAAAAATAAATTAATTCTTTATGTATTTGTTTATTTCAGTTTATTGTCCTCAATTGCTTCGTATTCTTATTTATTAAATTGTTTTGTTTGTTCATTTAACAACAATAACGTCAAAGAACAATAATATCTTTTTAAGCGAATATATAAATAAAGAGAGCTGTCCGTCGACAGTCCAAGTAAAACAATATAATACTGTCATGGAATTGCTCTCTTTGTATGATATTCGATAAGCCTCAATAAATGTTTTACATTAAATTAATTTTTTAAAATTCTCATTTCAATCTTTCATTCATTTCATTAAATTGTTATTTTTTGTATAACATGTTCATTTGTTTAATAGTAACATTTGTCGAACATCATACTGTCCTTCTGTTTATTTAATCGTTTGTCAAAAATGTTTTTATTAAACTTGCTACTTCCAATATTATGTTATTGTTAATTAAGAATTTTTTCTACATAAAAAATCGAATGACGAAATAAAGAGAGCTATCTGTCGACAGTCTAGTTACTCAAAAGCAAAATATTTTATTACTGTCATGGAATTGCTCTCTTTGTATAGTATTCGAATATCGACATTCTAACCTTAAAAGTATTGTTTTAAATAACTGCTCTTTATATTTGCTTTGTTTATTTAAATGTATGTACGTACATTCTAATAAATTGTTTTTAGAACAAAAAGTTAAGGTTTAACGAAAGACTTTATCGTTTATTAAAAACTAGATAACACTTTTATTATAGCGCTTAATCGTACAATTCAGCATTTTTAATTTTTGAGACTAAGGCTTTGTCAGTGGCACAGCAAAAAAATCTTTACAATTTGCTAAATCTTTTCCGACATAGCTTTGGTCTTCTCGCTCTAAAAAAAAGACACACCTTTCATCTACATCGTTAATCAGGAATATGATTATAGATACCATATTCAAAAGATAAATTTTTTTGTGGTAGCTGCTTAATGGAATCTATAGCATTTAAAAAATGCTTTGTGTCCGGTAGGGTTTTCTTTTTCATTAAAAGTGTTAATTAAAAGGAAATTAACTTTTTAATTGCAAATGCTTATTTTCAGCAAATTAATATTTGTGTTGTTGTATTTATTACCTTTAGGGCCTTTAAATAAAAAAAATCAATGGAATACCTATCATAAAGTTTTTTACAGAATAACTTACATGTGGTGTAGATATGGGCTCAATGAAAAAAGAAAGGCATGTATTTAAGCAAATTGGAAATTATATTTATTTACTACTATTTTTATTTTTATTTGACCTTTTTTATTTTAATTAAATACTTATGTATTAATCTCTTAAACGGTCTTTTTAATTAAATTTTAACGATTTATTTTTTTTAATATTTCGCTTATTATTATTTAATAATTTTTGTTATTAAAAATTAATTTTCCTGAAGAAGCTTTCCATAGGAAAGCGAAATATTGAAAATAACGTTAAAATTTAATTAAAAAGACCGTTTAAAAGATTAGTACATATTTAATTTATTTATCACTTTATCTTAAAGCCAGCGGATAGCCAATATTTTTTGTTTTGTTATTTATTTATAAATTTTTGGGCGTGCCAACTCAGGAGCAAGTCACATACAACTGGCCGTCTGAAAAACGTGAATTTTCCAAAATTAAGCCAGCAATAGTCCATGATTGACCTTGTAATAGCAAAGGCAAGACGCAAAGGGAATTGGAGTCGCTTAATATATGTATATTTCTTCCTATTTGGGTAGGGTTTTCCGTCGACCCTCGTCAAATTTGGTTTGTGAAGAAATCGGTTTCGGCTGTTTGCCATCTTCAGTGTTCTTTTTGAACTCTTTGTGCACAAACCAAATTTGACGAGGGTCGACGGAAAACCGTACCCGAATAAGAATAAATTAAACCCCGTGGGAAAATTTACGCTCATATATAGGTATATGTCATTGGTGGTGCAATATGAAAATTTTATTTTGACATGCCCCTCCGCCCGCAGACCGAAATTCGAAAATCAGATTTCACAGTGTCACCCGCCTTTATATTCTGAAGGTTCTCTGAAAATTTCTTCAAAATTGGCCCAGCCGTTTTGGAGCCCATACGCTACATACATCCTATTTTATATATATAGATTATTAAAATAATACTAAAGTTTCATCTTAAAACCATGTTAAGAGCCAGTTGAAAACATAAGTTCGAATTTTCAAAATTTTCCTTGCCACTTTTTATGTATAAAGATTTTTTGCAATATATTATTTTAAAACAAAACAATCTATAAAGTTTTTATTTTCGTACAAAAGCTTGAAATTAAATAGTAGAGTTGAATTTCAATATTCCAGGCACAACACAGTATTGCAAGAACAAAACAAAAGGCGAATTCATAAGCGACTGCATCAAATGTCAAGCCATTTTGCCTTTGCAAAATGTAATATAGTTGTCAAACAGTTAAAATGCAAAAATAAGCTATTTTAACATTTTCGATTTAAAAAAAGGCAATAATCCTAATACATTACCTAATGCATTTACTTGAGAAAAAAATATATATTTAGAAAGTAAAAAAAATCAGATGGTTAGATAATACTTCTTTGTGAAATAAATGTACCTTGATCCGTACATGTGCTTAAAAGTAACAATTGTGATCAAAGTGACTAACGGAGATTATGTATAGAGATGTACAAAAAAAACATTGTTTTTAATTTCAGGTACTTACCGTTGCAATGGCTATTCCTATTGTTCAGATACTCCATCAATTTAATTTTTGGTCTTGAAAAGCAGGACTGGTGACATTCACAAAGTTGGTTTCTGTTCGCTTCGAGATAAAGTGATTTAAAAAGTCCTTTGTAATTTTCTTTTTAAGTATCCGATCCGCGTAATCGCCTGATAGGGAATGTCTTCCGTTATGTTTAAAGTACTTTTCTTGCCCATTTTTCTTTTACTAATAGTGAAATGTAAGAATTAAATGCGAGAACTTAAAAAAAATCTGGAATGCATAGTGGTCCTACTAATCATATGAATGAACTCCTAAATTAAATTCGCTGAAACAAGCTTTATTTTTTGCTATTGATATTTTTTTCAATCTTATGAAAAATTTTAAAAATTAGATCTTATTAGCTGAACAAGAGTGCATGTTTTGAAACCGAGTAGAAAAATGTTTTGTATTTTGGTATGTTCAATATTTTCATCAATTAAGTTTTAAATTAGTAAAAATAGTTCAATTTTCACTAGTTCTAATCCATCCTCCTGGATCTGCAAGCCTTTAATATTTCAATGGGAGTGGGTGTAAAGCTACTATAAAATAAATTTGTCATAAGCCAACTTCTAAAAGATTGCTGAAAAATTACAAACTATGTAGAAAAAATTTTTTGTTTTAAATAAAAGAAAAATTCAATTATACAACTCTATTTCTTACTCATCCTGTATATTACCTCGTTTTAAGTACCTCTTTAATAACTAACTGCTTCTTAAATTCACTTCATTGGCTTTATTTTTTAAAATAATAGCAAATTTATAATACACATCTTATAATAAAGAGAAAATTCAAGAATTACCTTAATTACTTAATTAAAATTAATTAGAAAATTTCAAGTATTAATTTTGTGACATTTATAAGCCTCCACGGCCTCGTCCGCCTGTAGGACCTCCCTGCCAAGCTCCACGACCGCCAGCGGCAGCAGCAGGTGGACCACCGCGGCCACCACCCGGAGGCCCTCCTCTGCCACGACCCCGAGCTAAAAAAATGATTCATTAATTAACTGGACTTAAATTTCAACATCAGTAATTTATCCAAATTACCTTGTGCTCTTAATATAGCCGCTTTACCTCTACCCGATGTACCACCTAATCCTTTGCCCGTTTGTTTTTTAAACATGGGTGCATTTTTCAACATGTCTGGTAGTATAAGAAAACGAATTTTTGATCCACGTATATACACATTTTCCAAATTTGCTGTGCGACCATCACGGTAGGTAACTGTTATTTGTGTCATTTGACAATTCATATTATCCTCTGCTTCGATTAATTTGCCGCGATAAACTTCTCCAGTTATTGTTTCACACGTTATAATGTGACCTTCCGCCTCGTGAAGTACTTTAATAGGAACACCAATAGACATTTTTTTATTTTAAATTCAAGAAATTTCTTTTTATTTAACTTTGTTCCTGTGTTTTACGCCAACCAATTTTTTAATGTGCTTGCTGTTAAACGATTACAGACGTACGGCTTTTTTTCTTTTAAGTGACAGTTCTGCTGCGCCATGTTTTTGCTTAAGCTTGATGTTGTGTGATTGTCAAGCATGTGACAAATTAAGTACAGTGTTGTATTAGAATAATGGGAATGAAATAATTTTTTGTTCAGCAATCGCGTTAATGAAATTATCTTGTTTATTTTAAAAATTTTATCTTAATAAAATTAAAATATTTTATATTTTTTTAGATAACTCTAAATTTCTTTCAAACATAGCAATGGGGTTTTATAAATGCTTAAAGTGTTAAATAAGCAGCACATTTATGCGCTCAGAAAAATATAGTATTTCCAAAAGTCTAAGCCCTTCTTCTTTCTACCTTTAAGGAAAAAATTTAACTAATAACAAATGCACAGTTAACAAGGTGTATATGCATAATAGCATAATGCAGGAACATAAGTGTTGAAAATATTCCGTCGAGTAGTCACTATTAATAGTTTTAGTTGGGTTTGAGTTGTCAACAACAAATGGCAAAATTTGTTGTTAATAAGACCTGCAAAATTGATAATGTTTCATATGAATTACTATTCACATGCATTATTTGTTATATAAATTGTTAACATTTAGTATCACATTTAATATTTACAGCGATCCAATGTTAAGTAGTAGTAGTAGAAGAGAGTTTACGGAATCGGTTCTCGGTTCCAATTGTGCCGAGAATAAATCACGTACTTTCTCTTCATCTTCTTGCGCTACCAACATGTCGACTGAGTCCTACTGTATCTCTCTCGGCGTAGGGCCTCTGTGGTGGTCCTGATGTCCCTACCCACCACAGAACAGATCACGATAGGGCGTCACTCTTAACAGGTAATAGATATTTAAATTATATGTATTTTAAAGCGCTTTATAAAAACGTTTGTTTATTTTTTTTAAAGGTTACACTCGAAAATCTTCGGTTGGTTCAGCTGGTGACAGCAGCTTGTTTGACGGAAGCAATAATACTGGCAGCAGCGGTGGTTCCAACAGCTCTGGCTCTTCGGCTTCTTCTGAATGTTCAGACTCGGATGTACAATCCTTGTATTCGGACGATGACTGTCAAGAGGTAGTCAAGCAGATTTTGCAACATGAACATCCCATTCGTATTGTTGTCAAGTTACATGTAACTGAGAATAAATTCACCAAATGGGAGTCGGTTCTAAATCCAACTAACAACATCTTGTACGTAGCCTTTCCTGAAAAGTTGGCTTCGGAAAATTCTAAGGAGACCTTGATTTCCTTGTTGGAATTTGCTGAGGACAAACTTGAAGTAGATGCAGTTGTCATGTGCATACGCAAAAACCGCACTGATCGTGCTCGTATCTTAGAGAGTTTTCTGCTAATGGGTTTTGAACCGTTATCAAGAAAAGCTCCAGAAGCACCACCATCAGCTGAGAAAGATGTGGATAATTTCTTCCTTATCTACCGTATTGAGGAATAAGTTGACAATCTTCCACAACAATTTTAAAATTTTCCTGTTTTTTGCAGTGTATTTAATCACAACCACTTAAAATTATAAAATAATCGTCTTGAGGCCAGTAATTTTTTTACTTACATTATTAGCAACTATAGTGTTCAAAATTGTATAATATAAATTTTAACTTGTCAACCTTTCACTCATGCATTAAAAGAACTGTCATTTATCGGAGAAATAACGTAACCACTGTTAAGAGCAATGTCGTATTTAAACAGAAAAAAATAAAAAAAAAAATATAAAAAAAATTAAAAAAAAATAAAAAATACAAAAAAAATATTAGTTTTTAGTAATCAACATTATATCTTTCTAACAAACACTTATATCTACTTCCTTTTTATTTGCAAACTACAACTAAATTTATAAATTCCAAATTATAATTTGTTTAAATTGAATGTTTTTGTTTATATTGAATAAAACAATGTATTTTGTTTATTAATGATGTCAAATTTAAATGTACAACTTTTTCTTTTATTTTAAAATAATTTCCGATTTTTTAAACTATTATTTTATATAAGTTTACTTTTGTATTTCGTAGCATCGTATAAATATTACTTCTATTTATCGTACATATAAAATATTTCCAATCTATCATTTAATACCAATAAAATCATAACTTTTTCATTAACATTATATTTTCAATCAATAAATAGCTCCGGCTTAACGATGCGAAAACAAAAAAATTATTTTTTTTTTATCAAAAATTGGTTTTGACAGAATTTCGAATCAGAGCTATTTAAAGCACTCTTAACTGAAATAAATATATACTCACCCAAACATATGTATTGTTTTATTTACAGTTCCTAATTGCAAGAGATCAAAACAATATATTTTTAAATAAGGCCCAGTGTGTAAATTTAAAAGGAGTTTGAGGGTTTATTATAAATAGGTTTTATAAAACTTTAATATTGGAATCTAGACAAAGGAAATTTTACCTAATCAACAAGGATGGTTATTTTTTGTGTTTTGACGATGTGCGGCTTACATTTCTTTAGTCTGGCAGCCTCATTTCTGGCAACTACAAGCATTTGCTTGATAGATGTGCTAATGAGTGTAACAACGCCTTATAAAATTATTCAGTCGCTTTACAACTGTGCATGGTAAACAACATTTAACTTTTTAGCCAAACAATATAAAATAGTTACAGACAATGGTAATATTTTTTTTATAAACAAAAGCAATAATATTTTAAAAATGAACATAATGTTTATTTTATTATAATAAAACAATTAACTATTTACTGCTTTTAAAAAGTATAGTAAATTCCATAATTTTTATTACTACAGGACATATAAACAAATTTGCTGTTTTTTGTTTCCAGTCGGTAACTTTACACACAGATGTAGGTGACATTAAAATTGAACTTTTCTGCGAAGATTGCCCGAAGGCCAGTGAAAATTTTTTAGCTCTATGTGCAAGTGATTACTATAATGGTTGTGCTTTCATACGCAACATTAAAGGCTTCATTGTACAGACAGGAGATCCCACAAATACGGGAAAAAATGGTCATTCCATATGGGGAAACAAGTTTGAAGATGAATTTAAGGAAAATCTTAAGGTTTGAAGTCTATTTATGCAGACATGTTTTTAAATATTAAATAATATAAATAACATTTTTTATTAAAGCATTCGGATCGTGGCATGATATCAATGGCTAACAATGGCCCTAATGCCAATGCCAGCCAATTTTTTATAACTTATGCAGCCCAACCTAATTTAGATTTAAAATATACTTTATTCGGACGTGTTATAGATGGATTTGATGCTTTAGATGAATTAGAAAAGTTGCCTGTAAATCCGAAAACCTATCGGCCCCATTCAGAAAAGAAAATTAATGGTGTAACAATACATGCGAACCCTATAGCTGGATAATTAATAAACTTTTAAAATATCCATTTATTTAAAATATTTATTGCAAAAAGATTATTTTTAAAATTTATCTGCTGTAAGATTTTATAAAACTTTAATTTGACGGCACGTTTTAGATGTTTACAAAAATATCTTAAATATTCTTACTAATAGTTGGCATCTCCATATATGATTCCTTTTATTTTACAAGAGAGCATGCTATTAAATTTGTATGCATCTGTCTCTTTTATATAAAACGGTTAATGAGTTTAATTTGTTTACATTTTTATTTAAACATTGTATGCAAATTGGCGCAATTTATGTGTTAAATAGACGAGCGGTAAATTCGCGTGCGTGCGGAGCCGCAAAAAAACCATTAAGGAGATAAGGAAAAAGTTGAAAAATGTAAATAAGAACATTCTTTCTTAGCAAAAAGTTTTTAAGTTCTTTTATAAAACATTTTGCCTTACTTTTTAGGCAACAGACCACACCGAAGCTGCCACTGGTCGCTGACTACTAAAACGAAAATGCAAAATCACAAATCAACATTTCTTGCAATACCAAGTGTCTTTAATTTATATTTTATAAATTATTTGATGGAACATTGCTCATTTTATTATAAAAATTAATAAAAAACATATTAAGGCATTAATTAAAATAATTTATTGCGAAGCTGAAAATGAAGTTATTGAAAAAATAGCCAAGAGATTCTAACTTGGCAGTTATTCAGATCACCGGTTTAAAATAACGAGAATTCAAAAAGTTTTATGTGGCGAACACCTTTTACAAAAAGTGATTTTCAGAATATGCCTGTTTGTCAGGATACAAGCTTTAATTTTTAAGGTTCTGTATACAAAATGAAAAAACGTAACCCAAATGTTGTCGCTACAATGTTTGTTGTTCTGACACTGTCCTCTCTCGCTCTCAATCTGAGGTACCGAAATATGTATGTAGGCAGTCTTAAAATTTTCTCATAAGGTGTGTTGATGTAGTTGCTATTTGAAAGACCCTGCTTACGTGAACAACTCGCAAACAAAGGACGCTCTGAAAGAAAAATATCCGAAACTTTGTTGCAGATTGTGCTTAAAAATGTTGTGAAAAGAACGGATGTTTGCCAACAAGCTAGAGGTGTAGATTTCACCGACATCACATTCCCTTATACACTCTCATATTCCTACCGGGCAAGATGTCGACAATTATGTATGAAATACAATATCAGATAAATGTTAGCCTCACAAATGCGGACCCTTTTGATTATTCATTATTTCATTACATTCTTACACGTTTCACGCGGTATTTCATTAATTTCATCGCGAATATTTTGTTTGAGTTGCTCAAGCGTTTCCGGTTTGTTTACATAAAAATGCTTTTCAGATATGCCCACAAAAAGAATTTCGGAGCAGTCAAATCAGGCGACCGTGGGGTCAATCAACATCACTATTTTTTTAAATAACTTGTTCTGAAAATAGGTCTCGTAGTAATTCCATTGTAATCCTGACTGTGTGCGATGTGGCATCATCTTTTATCAAGCCCAAACCAAGCAGTTGTGATGTTAAAAATTTTTTAATCATATCACGATATCGCTCCCTATTCACAATTGCCGTTTTCATTTTCAAAGATGTAAGGTCCAATGATTCCTCCTAATCAAATTGCACACCATACTGTCACTTTTAATTGATACAAAGGTGATTGTTGAATAACTTGAGGATTTACCATTCCCCAGAACCGACTATTTTCATTATTCACGTATCCATTCAAATGAAACTGAGGCTCGTCACTCATTATGATTTTTTCAAGAAAATCAAGGTTGTCATGGGCGAGCTGTAACATTCTATTGGCATATGTACGGCGGCGTAAATGATCTTGTGGAAGAAGCTCTTGAGTCAACTGAATCTTATATGGAAACAAATGCAAATACTTGTGGAAAATTATTATTGTTCTTTGAAGACCCCCCCGGGGGCACATAAATATGGTCTTTATAGATTATTCCACTATCTAGACACAGTGCAACTGGGGTATAAAGGGAGCCCAGCCCCCTGAAGACAGGCAGGTGGTCAACTGGAAACTCCACTTTATTTCCACGGGGATCAGTGAGCTCGCAGAGTTCATTATTTGTCTCTTTAGACTTATAATAGTTCTCTGGCTGATCATTGGTGTTGGCCCCTATATGGGAGCATCGTGGTGGTTGTGGTTTTGCGGCCCCATAACAGGTTTTGTTTATTATGGTGGCCAGGATCATTTCGCTGATAATGAAACGCATGGTGAATGATCCAGTCCAGTGAGCATGCTTGACATGTGTTCTGGACAAGGAGTTAGAAAGGCTCCGACTCTTTAGCAAGGTGTGATAGTTTGCAGACCTGCCCTGGAATTATTCAAGTTGCAACTAGGTGGTATCTGTTGCTTAGAATTATGTCTTCGGCTATCTAGGACGGTTGTATGACGTTCCAAATTATACAAAGTGGTTTGTCCACCATCTGATTAAGACTACATAGTCAGGCGCGGATGTAAAACGAATCACACTCTGTTCTTTGATGACCATAACATCGAATTGAGGTTGATGGACTGTTTTGAACCTTTTCTTGAGCAGCAGTAATGTTTTCAGCCGATCTTGCAGTACGTTGTGGTCCATGCGTGGGTCTATTACTTACAGGCCCTCTTTCTTCGAAATCATTCAATACACGATAAATAGAGCGTTTTGTTGGCATGTTGTTTCTCCCAAAAAATTCACGTAACTTTCTCATCGTCGCTGTAATCGGTGATTGATTTTTTTAAAATGTTTTAACGATTAAAACACGTTGGTTTATTGAATATTTTTCCATAATAAATTTGCCACGTGTTTACTTAACGACTGCTAAATATGAACTGTCAAGATAAATGTTTACCAAAATGGCGGAAAAACAAAGCAGTATACCTTCCCGGCGACCACCAAGTACTTTAACCTCGGTATCAATAAAACTAAAGTTGTCAAAATAAAGTATGTGTTTTAAGCCAATTTCTTTCAACAGACACGAAAATTAAACGGGCCTCATTTTTTATTATTTTAGATTTGATTATTTTGTTTTTTAAATTTCTGAATTTTCTTTATTTGTGTCAACTTAAGATTTTTAAGTTACTCTTTTTTACAGCGTAGTAAAATATATATTTGTTTGAGTTTTTTTGCACAACTAAAACAGAATTAGAGAATTTTGTCATCAAAAGCTATTTCGATCAAGACTTCGAAAATTAGCTCCGAGTATTCAATATTGTGACATTACAGCAAAGCCGAAAGTTCTTCAAAGAATTTAATTACAGGGTGGTTAGTATTATAACAGCTCTGTTACTAAAAAACTTTTGATTAATGCGGCTGTTGCTGAGTTGGCAATCGTTGGACTAGTTAAATCCGAATCTAAAGTAAAAATCCATTTAATAGGATGAATTTTATTTTATTATAGTATGAGTTATTTATTTAAAAATTCTTATTTAGCTAATTTTAAATAAACTAAAAATTTTGATATATTTTTTTTTGTTTTGTATTGAGAAAATTTTCAATAATTCAGAAGAAAAAAAAATCTGGCAACTCCAAATAAATTATAATGTTGGAAATTCAAAATATATTACAAACAAAATTGCATTAAGTTAAATAATTTTCTAGATTTCTTTTCGTAACTTTTGAAGAGTTAAAAATTTTAAAAATTGAATTTGAAATAAAGAAAATTTTAATTAAAATTTTAAGCGAAAATTAACTATCTACCCATTTTTTTCTTTATTTTCTGTTAAAACAAATTAAATAATAACGATGATGTACATAGACTCTCTTATCAATTGAAATTTTAACAATAAAACTTAACTAAATACACAGAGAAAAAAATATATAACTTGGCATATTTGTAAACTTTAAAAATCACATAAAGCAATTTAAAAATAAAATGAAAACAAATGCTCACACACAATAATTTCAAGTTTGCAGGTAAATTAGCGCTAATAGACGATGACAATACTAAATCTTAACATTTAATAAAAATCAAAACATTTTGTATTTTAAAAGCTACAATAAAAACAAACAACTTTAAAATAAAGTTAATTTTATACATCAATCAATCAATCAATTCATCATTTAGCTGCTGAGGCTGCAGTACCATTTGGAATTGATTTTTGAGTTGAATCTTTTTTCATCATGTGTTCCTCAAACATGTTACGAATGTCCGCTAAAGCTTTGCTTATATTATCAGCAAAACGATGTGCATCCTTAAAAGAGATCAAATTATTTTTTAATTAGCAAAAAAAAAAAAAAGAATATTTTCTTAATAAAGGGTTTACCAACAAGAAGTTTATTTTCTAAAATAAAACAAAACAATTAGAAAAGAGAAATGAATGAAAAATGATATTTGACTGATAAATGTCCACCACGACCACGCTGACAGATGTCGACTGTTTCATCAAAGTTTTTTTTAACCACTTTTTGGCAAAATGGCGGTCCTATTTTGTTAATCACATTACGGATTTTGAGTTTTAAGGCTAAACTCGATTCAATTGGCTCCGTATAGACTCTGTCCTTAACATAGCTCCACAAAAAAATAATCCAGCCACACGATCTAGCTGCCCACTTAACTGCTGACTATCGTGAAATTATGCGTTTGGGAAATTTGGTTTGCACTAAATTTGTTCGTTTCATTGAGTGTGTGACATGTGGCACCATACTGTTGAAATCACATGTCAGTGACATCCACGTCGTCAATAATAGTAAAAAAAATGTAGTTGTTAGCATCTCGCGTTAGCGTGATCCGTTGACCGTTACTGCATTTCATGCCTCCAGACCACATAGCGCATTGTACAGTAACACGTTGAGTATCTCAATAAAATAATCGTTCTGGGATTTTCAAAAGCCCAAATGCGGCAATTTTGCTTATTGACATACGCTTACAAGTTAAAATGGGCTTCGTCTAAAAGAATGATATTTTCAGAAAAACCAGTCGGAATTGAGCGAATCTATGGCGATGTGGATAGTCAGTCGGCTTCAATTGAATTCCAGTTGAACTTCGCAATGCTTCAAAGTCAAACTCTTACGCAAAATTCGCTATGTGGTGGTTTTGGCCCCCCCCCAGGGGCATATAAATATGGTCTTTATAGAATATTCCACTATCTAGACACAGTGCAACTGTGGGAAAAAAGGAGCCCAGTCCCCTGAAGTCAGACAGGGAGACAACTGGAAGCTTCACTTTATTTCCACAGGAATCAGTAAGCTCGCAGAGTTCATTATTTGTTTCTTTAGACATTTAATAGTTCTCTGACTGATTATTGAGTTTGCCCCTATATGGGAGTATCGTGGTGGTTGTGGTTTCGAGGCCCCATAACAGGTTTGTTTAATATGGTGGCCAGGATCATTTCACTGTTAATAACACCCTAAGTGAATGATCCAGTCCAGTGAGCATGCTTAACATGTGTTCTGGACAGGAGTTAGAAAGTTTCCAACTCTTTAGCAAGGTGTAATGAAGCCCTGTCCTGGAATCATTAAAGTTGCAACTAGGTGGTTCTGTTGCTTAGAATTATGTCTTCGGCCTAGGACGCCTGTGTGACGTTCCAAATTATACAATAGTGGTTTCTTCACCATCTGATTAAGGCTGCACAGCCAGGTGCGGATGTAAAACGAATCACACTCCGTGGTGGTTTTGGATAATTTCAATTGTTAGGAACGTCGAGGAATTGAAAAATTTGGATGTGCTTCAACACTGTGGCTCACGGTTGTGATGTTTTCAATTGAACAATCCGGTAGAAGACGCAATGGTGTTCGCATATTTTGTATCGAGCCTGTAGACTCAAATTTAACCACCAAATTCTCAAAAGCGATCTCCGAAGGACGAACCACCATTTTCATAGTGAATTTTAATTATCTTAATGCGATTTTCGTGCGAAATTGAATACGTCAAAAACCTAAATGTCAAAGCTATCATGTTGTCGGTGTTGCCACAATTAAAAAACAAATTTCTTGTTGAAAACCGGATACTAACGTTTTATAGAAAATAGATATAAAGAAGGGGAGGTCAATAAGTCCTCATCAAATTTATCCGGGTCTGAATAAGGACAAATCATTTTATATATGTAGGATCCGACATCTAACTTTTTTTTTCAACTAGTGCTTAAACAGGTCCAAGAAAACAATCAAGAAATTTTAAACATTTTCAAACCCCTAGTAAAGGAAAGTTTTTACACGACTTCTGTTACTTCTTTATTGGACTTGAATTTTTCCGCTCGTCCAGTTTTTGATATTGTTACGTTTTTACTTTTTAAACCTTGGGTCTCTTCTTTGAATGGAACAACAAAGGAACTTTTTTGTTTTGATGGATTTGTGCGTTTGACTGAATTCGTTTACATTATTTCTTGTTTGGCAAACAAGCGCCTTAATAAACGCGGCCACTTTTACCACAATTCTAAGGAACTCTGGTGTAATTCGTTCTCACAATGTCTTGCTTACTAAATGTTCACATTTAACAAGGAAGCAATCCGGCTAGATTCGTCTTAAATATCTTTCTTGTTTCAGCAAATGTTTGTTGTTTTAATTAGTGAAGCCATCTAGATAACAATATTCTATAACTCCGAATAAATTACAACTCACAACCTCCTTTATACCCATCAGCCATGAGTAACATACATACATTATCATACTTTCTTCGAAATTTAAAGTCAAGATCAAATGTTTACTGAAACAGCCGATCTAATCGAATCAGACAACGCAATGTGACAAGAATATTCTTGTTTTTTACCGAAGTCATTTTAGTGACTTAACCAACATACTACTACCACGGCTACACAACATGTGGTTTTATTACTTCTCAATTCTTTGGTGAAGTTTGAACTGCTATTTACAGTCATCTTTAAGAACTCAATCAACGCGGTTACTCGCTAGCAATATTATTCCCTTCTTCTAGAGGTCGTTGGAATAACGATCTTCTCTTTTGTTTATCAGCCCAGTAGACATCTTAACCATTGCTGTTCAACATTTTTATACTGCAACTTAACTTCTTTTGACAATTTTTTAGAAGTCATAGACTACACCACACCATACCTCCTTTTTGATAGGAATGTAAGTGCCATTCTTTCGGAGGATCTCGATAAGGAAACATCTTCTTTGAAGGAATATCATTTCGATGGTTCCAAAAGAGGTGCACAGACAGACACTGGAATTTCAGACTACAAATAAGGCATTCTAGGGACTTGAATTCATAGTTTATCTAACTCAGCCACAACGGCTACACAAAAAGAGGTTTTATTAATTTTCAAGCCTTTGGTGAGTTTCAAACGGCTATTGAAAGGCGCATTTAACAACTTATTCAGCGTGGCAACAATCGACAACAATTATATTCCTCCCAACAACAACCTTCCTCTGCTTTAAGAGGAATATAAATGGCATTTTTTCGGGAGATCTCCAGAAGAAAACTTCTGTTTTTAGTGAATAATATTTTAATGGTTTCAAAGATTGGTGCAGCGGAAGACGAGGCAATATGATGGACGGGTTGAGGTTAGGAAGTAAATTGTCTGTTAAATGCCTAAATGTTAATAATTGTTGGGAAATATTTGGGAAATTTCAACTATGGACCGTTGCACTCCTGAGCAAAAAATTTCACAGTAACTGTTGTGCGTAATTTGATTGCAAAATTTGAGTTTCACGGCATTGTTGCTGACAATAGACCAACACAATACGCTCGCAGTGGCCGCAATGATGAAAATATAGCAGCTGGACAGCAAAATAATAAGAAGGAGTCTTAACGCTAATAAAATTTAACTCGTTCAGGAATTAAAGCCGACCGACCCTTGTGTGTATCGAACGTTTATGAATAGGTCTACCAAATTCCAATCCTCGAAAAATCATTACATACCAAGAAAGTAACCTTATGGTGCGGCTTGTGGTCAGGCAGCCCATATTTTCTTGAAAATGAGCAAGAAATTGCCATCACCCGCGTCTGACCTTTGGTTCCAGTAAGATGGCGTCACGACCACATAGATTGGTCGTTTTACAACGCTTGATTATTTTCTCAAGAGCCCACTCAATACTATGTCAAACGTCTTTCAGGACTTGAAATCTTTAGAAGTCTATTTCAGTTTAAATTTATAGCGTTGACTATATGATTTTTGTAAGGACTTATTTGACTTGGCCTATTTTTAACATTTGTTTTTTTTATGTTTGTTTTATACTTACAGTTGTATCACAAGACTTTTTGGCTGATATATGAAAGAATAGTATATCCTCTCCAGCAATAATGTATGACACACCGTAACCATCATCAGCGACTGGACCAAAACCACCACCCGCACTGATACAGTTGGGATGCTTTTTCAAATCCATTTTTGGTGTTTGTCCATGAGGTGTTTGACTAGTTGATAAACGCCATGGTTCACTAAGCACTTCGTTAAGGAAGGGTGAATCAACTTCCAAATATTTCGAAACGACATATAAACAAAATAGATGACGATCAATACCACGACCACTCATGGCATCTTGATAGCCCAATTGATGGCGGTCACAAGCCTTTTTCAATAACTCAATGCGCTCATCATTCTAAAAGTGTAGAATAGCATTTTAGTAAATTATTTTATTATTATTATTATAGTTATTTACCGTTGTTGTTTTATCTTCCATGGCCTTAACCCAGGCAGAAGATTCAATGGTGCAGGGTCTTACGGTCTCTGTACGACCTTCACGGAATAGTCGAGTCATTGAAGCCTCATATGTTAAAGAGAAACGTCCTGCGTCACGATAGTAAGCCAACTGTAAGGCCATTTGTATAAAAGCATCAGGTGAAAGGCGACACTTTTTCATGAAACCTTTGCCGTATTGATTGTGTAACAAAATTCTGAGTTCAATATCCTGCGAAGGGAAATATTTACAATTTAAAATTAGAATTAGTAGAATTGGTTTTATTGTAGTGCTCACTTACATTTATTAATTTATTAGCATCCATGACGGCCTCTTCTATATGGGAAATACATGGTTCCAACTGCCAATTAAGACGTGTTGGCGAGGGTGGCTGAAACTCCGGTGTTCCTTTTGTATTACCATTTTCATCATATCTAAATTAGGAAAGGGTAGCAGCAATAAACAAAAAAACATTTTTTATTTATTTGTTACTTTTTCAAGTCTATTCGTACAATTTTTTGATTGCGCCGTTATTTATGGAATTTAACTTAAAGTTTAATTAATTAACAAAAATGAAAACATTAAAGTGAAAGTAGCGATAGTGTTAATGGAAAAAAGTTTTCTTCTAAGACTTGTATGAAGAAAAATAATTTAGATGTTTGCTAATTCTAAACTAACCTCAAATTTTGTGTTTACTGCTAGCTGGTATAGGTGGTATGTAAATCTCAGATTTTTCGAGAAACCCTCAATTTTAAGTTTAAATGTGACAGCTGAACTTTGTAAATACTATTGCAAACAACAATCAAGTCACTTGGATGTCGGATGCCTTGGATCAATGCAGTAGTGGCAGCTAAGCTGTTGCTCAGTTGGATAGTTATAGCAAGGTATTGCTTTAGTTAAACTGGTACATGTAAATGTAAATTACGTTGCTACGAGAACATAAACCAAGAATATTTTATAAGAATTTGTTATCCAAGCTGAGTCGTCAAATCTACGTTGAACAGGATTAAGAATCTTCACATAGCAGCATTTTTGGGAATGAACTGGCGGAGAAATTGGCCACAAATTCGAATATAAACTTTTTCAAGGTTCTATTGGTCACTATGCCGTATCTCAGTATGAAACACGTTTTTTTCGGGCATTATATTCATAGAACCGAGGATAGCGCACACCTCACAATTGTAAAATCGCTAGAAAAATGCGAACATATTTAAATGGCAAAAGTTTATATCAACAAATGAATAGGAACAAAAAGAACATCACTAGGCTGCTGTAGTCATGCTAACAGGTTAGGTTTTCTCTGCAGTAGGCGTAATCACTACTGCCGAGTATATGGTAAAGACGTAATGTCTTTCACCTTCAGTCTAAATGCTTTAAGGGTAGTTTTTTGAAGCGACCATTTTCATTAATGTAATTGGAGAATTTTTATGGGAGAGACTGGCTTATTCCCCTCCCAAATAGGCTTATCCAAGCCATAAAATCATGACATTTTTGAACTTTTAGAAACTACCCTAAGTGGCTTCCTAAGCGACAAGATGGCTCTAGTACTATTCATCAAAGTCTTGTTTAACAGTATTATCTCCTCAAGCAGCCCAATACTTTTCAAACTGAAAACCTTCGATTTTCCTTGATAGACGGCCACATAAATCAACGGAACAAGGTAATTTTGAGCCGTGTTTTTATGCTGAAAGAATAGTTCACTGAGTGACCTTCTGATTACAACATCACTAGTGATGCCACACGATGTTGAAGGTCAAAAAAAGTTGTATGTTCCTTAAATCTTAATATACTATTATAGTTGTTGTTGTTGTAGCTACAGATGGTAAGAACACAACACTAAAAAAGAACTGCGATAGCGCATTTTTCACCGCAAGACTTGAGCACTGTACACAAAAGGTCTTTTCCGTTATCAAAATCGTTTTTCTAAGGAATATCCTAATCACGTTCTGGTAACTTAAGAGATCTTCTCTGATATCACAATTGACATCAAGGTCAAATAACCATCATGTGGTAGTCTTCTCCCTTTAGATAAAAAAACAACCATGTTGTGGGTAGATGGGCAAATATCTTCACATTTCTTATTTGAGAAGATTATAAAAGGTCTGAAAGTATGAGAAATAGCTTGGACTTGGTGGGAAATAAACTTAAAATAATTTTGGATCGTTAAGTATTCAGACGCAAGAAGCAGGTCGCGGTTGTTTACCACAAGCAAAATCACTTGAAGACTTTAATATAGTCTTTATTGTTGTTGAGTCTTATCTCTCTATTGTTCGGATTTTCACAGCGAGTATTCCAAAGAAATGAATCAGCAGAAATACTTTAGAAAAGTTGTCACTATTGGGAGAAAAATGTATTCTAGAGGTATCTATGGATCTTACTTAGTTGGAAGTTAAGTGTGGTGGGTAAATGCATTACTAAAGCAGTTAAAAACCAAAAATCCTTTAAATAGTCAGTAAAAAGGTTGGTACTATGATAAAGTAGCTCTTTGAGTTTTGCATTTGTTTCGAGTTAGTATTGTTTGCCTTATTTGATAGAACATAATAGTTTCTGCCTTAATTGTATTATAATGGTGTGGATAATGCAATAAAAACCGAGAAACAATTTTATTATTGGGCTCTCTTTTCTTCTTTACTCTAAATTGATCCCATAGTGCGGATTATTGATACATGGATGCTGAAGATGTCAGAAATTTGTGTTAAATACACGGCGATAATTACATGAACGATTATTTTTGATTCTTTCCAAGCAAAGAGTATTTATTTGGCTAAACCGTAATGTTTCACAAATTAAAAGGATAACCTTAAAATTGTCAAGTGATCTCAATTCTCAGATAGAAATTTTTAAATTAACAAAATGCTGTTAAAATAAAGGGAAACTAATATTTCCAGATTTAAATTCACCTTAAAATCGTACAATATAAAAAAAAGCAATAGTTTATGAGATGAAAGTTAATAGTTTTAGTAATACGGACATAAATAATAAAAGCTATCGGCTGTTTTTATAGAGGTATAGAAATTTCAATTGTAATTGTTTATGTTTTATTTGGTAAGGCATTTCAACTTGAATAGGCTGAGGCCTAAACACCGCTTCCAAGTTGTGCTAATTGGGCTTAAAACAAGATTGCCCTTGATCTAGATTTTCATAAGCGAATTTTGTTTAGCGATGATGCCACACTTTCGTTTGAATAGATACGTCAATAAACAAAACTGCCGCATCTGAAGTGATGAGTAAATGTTGAGGCACCGTTGTATCCAGAAAAACTGACTTTTTTTGCTGTGCTGATGAAATCATTGGTCCGTACTCTTTTAAAAACGGCACGGCTGCGATTACTGACTTTTTCATTCGTCAAATGAACAGGCATGATATGCGGGAGCTGTGGTTTCAACAAGACAAATGTCTTGTGCACATTTATCGGTCTTCATGGAATACTTGACCATCAGACCTGTGCTGCTGGGGGTATAAGGGAGCCCAGTCCCCTGAAGGCAAGCAGGTAGTCCACTGGAAGCCCCCACGGGAATCAGTAAGCCCCAGAGTTCCGCTAATTGTCTCTTTAGACTTTTAGCAGTTCCCTGACTAATTATTGTGGTTGGCTTTTCGGGAGTGTTGCGGTGGTTGTGCTTTTGCGGCCCCAGCATGAACTAATTTAAGCGTGAATGATCCGGATCCCGTGAGCATGCTAGTCATGTGTTCTGGACCAGGAGTTGGATAGTCTCCAGCTCTTCAGCAAGGAGTAGTGGTTTGCAACCCTGCTTTGGAATCGCTGAAATTGTAACTAGGAAAGTCCTGTTGCTAGAATTAGTCCTCGACTTCCTAGGGCGTGAATGATGTTGCTTTTCATTCCCAGTAGTTTGACCACCATCTGATTAAGGCTTACGGCCAGGTGCAGATGTAAATCTTATCACGAAATCACATCACGTGTCGCAAATGATTTATTGAAGAAAAGATTTGGTAACCTCATATTTTTGTTTCGAACATGTAAATTAGCCCTCAAGATCGTGTGATGTAACGCCGTTAGATTTGTTTCTGATGTGGATATGTGATCTCGCTAGTTTAAGTCGATAAATCCGACATGATTGACCACTTGACCACTATGATGTGGATATGTGATCTCGCTAGTTAAAGTCGATAAGTCCGAAATAATTGACCACTTGGAGGATAACATTTGCCACGTCATTGCCGATACACTGCCACAAATGATAGTGTCTTGAAAAATTCGGCCTATACATTAAATTACGCAGTTCAAGCCAGCCTTGGCAGTTATATGCCAGAAGTCATATTCAAATTACAATGCCAAAAATAAAATAAAAAATTAAATAAAATAAATTTCATGTCAATTTTTAAAAATTCTATACCTCTATAAAAAACACCCTTTATAAATAACGTCGCAAAATTATATTAAATATTAATTTACTTAAATATTAGCATGTGTTAGTAATTAAAGATTGTTAGGTTAGAATAATTTAAGGGTAAAATTCAAATAGCCTTTTTACCCATAAATATCATCACCAAATATATATTCCCATGTGTGAGCCATAACCGGTGCATCAGCCCTAAAATTAATATAGACAGATGTATGTATATTTAGCTATACAAAAAGTATTTAACAATTAAAAGCAATAGAAAGAATTATTTACAATAAAAAACACGTTAAAAAGTTTTTTCAATATTGTGGTGAAGAATATTGAAATTTATATTTAAAGTTTTTCAGATGAAGGAACACCACAACCCAAAATATTGGACCAAAACCTTGTATATGTTATAAGTTGTTAAATCACTATTAAAAAAATAACAAAACGTTACCCATTGCTGATCAAATCGTCCACTATAAGATTTTCCCACATATGAGAAGCAATAGCAGCATCAGCCCTTTTAATATTTTCAATTGAATTTATAAAAAAAAAAATTATTTTTATTATTGCAGTTTAATTAAATGCAATTAAGAGGGCTATTATATTCGGTGATACCGAATTTTAAATACTTTTTATTTAAGTCCTACGTAAATGTTAAAAACAATAAGCCACACAGTAGAAACTTTGCTGCAGGAGAAGCATCTCTAAAAAACTACGACTGAGGCAAATACGTTTAAAGTTTTAAAATTTGGAATCCACATTTTAAAGGCCATTAAAATATTTTCATGATGAAATTGTGATTTTTTTGCTGAATCAGAGATGATTTATCACTGAAGAACATTTGTTTATGCTGAACTCAGAAATTTGACATTTTTAATTATGATGCTCTTGGAGCAAAGGCTCAATTGTGATTGCAGCAATTTTATCTGATCGTTAACTTCTCTAGATTTGATTTTTATCAATTTTTGTATCTTTTTATTTAGTTTTTTCCCAATTTCGCCTATTTTTCGTTTTTTATTTAAATAATATTTTTTGGGAATTTTAACAAGAAGTTTATTTTTCAATTAAGGCAACACTAACAACATGATAGTTTAGACAGTTTAGTTTTTTGACATATTCGTAGTAGATGCATTGGCAATTGTTGCAATGAATTCAATTTCGCACGAAAATCGCAATAAAATAATTAAAATCCACTATGAAAATCGTGGTTCTGTTAAAGTTACATTCGTAAGATAGATTCGTGATATTTTCGGACAACATAATCGTCCTTAAGAGTCGTTAAATTTAAGTCGACAGGCTGGCTCAATACAAAATGTGCGACCACAAAGGCATTTTTGACCCGGTCGTTCGACTAAAAACATCGCAGCCGTAAGCCACTATGTTGAACCAAATCCAAATTTTTTCAATTCCTCTATGTGCTTAACAATTGGTTTTATCCAATTCATTTAGGAACAACTGGCTGGTTTTTCTGAAAAAATAATTTTTTCAAACGAAGCCATTTTCACTTGTCAGGGTAACGTCAACAAGCAAAATTGCCGCATTTGAGCTTCTTGTAATGAACAAGACGGTAGTTTATGTTTATATTAAGTTACAAATATGAATGTATGATAACGGAGTATTGTATAAACAGGGTGTTGAGTATTATTATGACACTTCTGAAATTCCTAGAGCGATTATTGAGAAGCCTTTGCATGCTTAAGATGTCACTGTATAGCGCGGTATGTGTTTTGGAGGCGTGATTAGTTCTTTTTTTCGAAGACTTGGCTGGAAATGTGGTAGCGGTCATTGTATCACGCTATTACGAGATGCTAACAACTCAATCTAAATTTTTTGTTTTTTTTTGTTTTAGAAAACAAACTTCTTGCTTAAAAACCCTTAGTTAAACTAAATTTTTTTAATAGCTTAGACGATTATTTTCTGATTTTAAATATTTCGGTATGTCAATTTTATATAACTTCCAATCTACGTTAATTAGGACTCGTTTTTATTTAATCTTAGAAATTAAGTTCCACTATTTTATCGCTATTTGGGAATCTTGAAAATTTAATATGCAAAGAGTCAGATTTTTTAAAGTTTGATTGGGTTCTATGGCTATAAAACATTCAAAATACATCGTAATTATTTTATTGATTCGCTATAGAGGCCTGCAGAAACATCAAGCACAATCTTTTGTTTAAATAAAAAATATATATAGAGCTTTCACATTTCAAATTTAATTTCCAATAACTCTCATTTAGTAGTTAAGTTTTTAGTGCACTGGTAACACAAATTTATTTTAAATAAATGGTTTCCTAACGATTTGAGCTGAGCAATTAATGAATAGGAACTAGCTTTACTACCAATAATCAATTTAGTAATACTATTTAAAATAAAACTGTGTTATTAATTAGCACACTGAAAAATTAACTATTATAATATAATTACTCCGAAAAAACCATTTTAAATACTCAATTTTTCCCATCATGCTATTTATTTCAATTATGAAAATAGTTGAGTAAAAAGCATATCGTTGATCTTATGTAGAAAGGTCCTAAATCGATTTTTTAAGAAGCAAAAGTTTTTACATTATTTCAATACATTTTACGCAAATGCATCGTGTCAAAAAATTAAATGCAATAGTATCAAAAATAACGGTGTTTGAATATTGCATTTAACATAAATAATTTTGTTATTTGCTATAATTATGTGTGTTATTTCTGCATTTCCTCTAATTTGCAAATGAACCAACAAAACGTACAAATTATTTTTGCGAACTCATTTTAAATGCAATAACAAGAAGAATATAAAAATAAAACAAATTTTCTTACCAAGTGTGCTCTGCATTAAAGCCAACACGACCATTCGTACTAACACACACAGTAAAGCTCTTATCGAACCAACGATTATGACCATTGCCATGCAATAAAATTTTACCATAATTATCCAATAACTCTGGACGATTCACATCAAACTCATACGGAACTTCATCTAATGATAGTACAAATGCTGCCGATTCGATAGCATTTAATGAAATTCGATTAGCTCCACGTGAAAAGTTTGTATTACGAACCTCTGCCCATTTTGATCGATTCCATGCTGTTAAAGCTGCCAAATGTTCTTCACCTGGTTGAGGTGTTGCCTTTGAATTGAGTATTTCTTCTAATTGTCTGAATATTAAAATAAATGCTTTATTAATTAATTGTAAAATTGTAAAAAATGTTTTTGTTTTTGTTTGCTTACATTTGTATTTCACATGGTCTTAATTGGCGTCCTTTGTAATAGATTAATACTTTGTAATAGCAACCCTTATGCAATACCACAATATGATTTGAATCTTGATAATGTATGATACGATCAGTTTCAAGGCCAGGTACTCTTACCGTATTGAAAGTTCTCTCGTATTGCCACGAACATAGGGGTATTATACCTTGGACCATGATCTATAATATTAAAAAAAACTTGATTTTTTGTTTTTATTATATTTGTATCGTGTTGTTTATAGAGGCATAGAACTTAAAGTTGGCAACGTTTTTGGAATGACGGTAATTTTTTCAGCTGTCAAGTCATTTATTTTTGGTTAGGTTTGGCATTTTAACATTAATGATGCCTTCCAAGTTGTGTTAATTATGTCCAAAACAAGATTGCCGTTGATGCCGATTTTTATAAGCGAATTTTGCTTAACGATGAAGCTCACTTTTTTTAAATAAACAAAACTATCATATTTGGAGTGATGATAATCCTCAAGTGTATGCTAAAACACCGTTACATCCAGAAAAACTGAAAGTTTGGTGTGTTTTAGGGAGTGGTGGAATCACTGGGCAGTACTTCTTCAAAAACGATGCTGTTAAGAACGTTATAATAAATGCTGACCGCTATGGAGCTACGATTACTGACTTTTTCATTCATGTGAGACAGTTCGTGCCACAATTGATTTATTGAAGGAAGCGTTAGATAACCTCATAATTTCACGTTTCGGATCCTTGAATTGGCCGTCAAGATCCAGCAATATAACTCCTCTAGACTTACTATTTTCTCTGGGGATATGTGAAATCGCTATCCTACGCCGAAAAGCCTAAAACGATTATATACGGCCACAGATGTTGGAAAAACGTTTTGGAAAATTGGAACCAGCCGTGGCAGTCGGAATCCTGAAAAACTGACTGTATGTTGGTGTGCTTTACGGTCTGGTTGAATCATTGGTCCGTACTTCTTTAAAAACAATGCTGGCCCAAATTGATTACGGACATTTTCATTCCTTAATTGTTCAATTACGATGTGCAGGAGTTGTGGTTTCAACAAGACGGCGTAAAATGTCATATAGCTCATGAAACTGTTGATTTATTGAAGGAATCGTTTGATAATTGCATATTTTTACATTTCGAATTTACGGGAAATTGGCCTTTAAAATCGTGCACCTTAACGTCGAGTTGCCCGAAACGATTGAAGAAGATTACTTTTCGAAAAAAGTAAATTTCTTCGCAATCTAAAAATTTCTCTGTTTATTCCATTTCAAAGTTCTATACCCCTATAGAAACAAACTTTATTTTCCTATAAAATCATGCATGATCGTGCCCGATTTTGTATTATAAATAACTATTATTACTAACCGGTTTTAGTTCTTGTCTTTCAATTGCGCGTCTAAATTGCAGCAAGAGATGAACAACATTAGCGGCGCGGGCTGCTTGATTTTTAGTTAAATCCAAAAAGATGGCATCAATTCCATAAAAGTTACTATTGATCATTAATGGTGAACGACCACGAAGATAAACGTATTCCTCCCACCAATCAGACACATAATTAGTTGACCACCAACTTTTCAAAATTAAATACCATTGTAATTTCTTGCCAATTGTATTTTCAAATTCGTTGGCCAAACGTTCCATACGTGCATAATTTTCATCATCCAACAAGGGACGCACTGATCTCAAATAGCGTTGCATTGTTTCATGTACTGAAGGCAAACTAAGTCTGGGCAGTGAACCTTGAAAACTATAAAGGCCAGGCTTATTCCAGCTGGAAAAAACTCTTACAGCACCAGCCCAGAATTTTGTACGTAAAGAAATTTTACTACCCGGCGCTCGAGATTCATACATCCAGCCTTTGTACATAAGAAGTAATTTGAGTGTGTAACGCATCGTCATACAGATAGTGAGCCAAACAATTAATGAGGCCAAAAAACAGGCTAATATTTGCCAATTAACTGTGTTTGCAGGTAAATGCACTAAAATACGATTAATTAAATTAAATGGTGCTTTTAGGTTAGCAAAATGTAAACCCAGCGCTATAGCTGTTATAAGCCAAAGGCTGTGTATGTGTGCTGGATAGACGCCATTACGTACACCATTCTAAGAAAAGAATAAAAAAATTTAGCTTAAATAATAGCGGAAGCAATTCATAGGGAACATACCCTGGCTCTGGCCAAGCGTTTTTTCCATGATCTTACACCAGAGTTCCATACTAAATTAAGAACCTCTTGATCATAATTGATATCAAAGCCTTCATGGGTGATAGCAAATGAAAAGGCTACGGCTTGATGGGCTTCAGCCATGATTAGGTCCCAATATCACTTATGCCTATTTAATTCTTTCTTTTAATTGCTTTTTTGGTGTTAAAGTCTGCAAAGAAAAAAATTTTTGATTAAATTAATTATTTAAATTAAATTTAGTTGATAATAGGCAATGGCCTCCTGGCCATTTCTTTATGTAGTGTTTTTTGGACTAAAATTGTCACATGTATGTAGAGACACTACAAATGAATTGAGAAACAGGAGTACTTTACTACGATTTCTTATCGAATTACTCGTATCGAAATTTCTAATGATGACATTCGGTAGAGATCAAGTGTTCGAATGCAATCATGTAAGTTTTGTATCACACGCTAACAATCACTCGAACATAAGTTGATTTGTGCTTTGTGTGCGGTGAATAAACGAAATAATTTTAGTATTTTAAGCCATATAAAAGGTGTTTTTTTAAGCTAGATAGAACTTTAAATTGTAAAAAGTAACACAAAAAAATGAAATTTTGATGAAACATTTTTTTTATTTGTTTCAGTATACTCTGACTCTCGCTTGAACAACGCTACGAAATTATCCAAATTTACTTTGAAAATCAGTCGTCGATTCGCGCAACTTATAGACGACTTCGTCATTTTTATGGCGTACATAATCGTGCATCTGAACAAGCCATTCGTCGAACTGTCGATAGATTTCGTACCACATACTCTCTAGAGGATGCAATAACATCAACACTTCGAAGGAATGTGCGTACTGAAGAGAATATCGCCGCTGTAAACGAAAGTGTGGAAGAAGATCCAAATTTATCAATTCGTCGTCGGTCGCAGGAATTGGGGCTCTGTCCGTCCACTACGTGGAAAATTTTGCGCAAAGATCTCGGCCTACACCCGTATAAGATCCAGCTGGTGCAGGAATTGAAGCCAGGAGACCATTATATGCGTCGTTCTTTCGCCGATTGGGCTCTAGAGCAGTTGGAAACTGACCCGTTGTTTTATCGCAAAATTGTGTTCAGCGATGCGGCGCATTTTTGGCTTAACGGGTTTGTTAATAAGCAAAATTGCCGCATATGCAGTGAGACCAATCCACAACAGACCCTACAGACTCCATTACATCCAGAAAAATGCACCGTTTGGTGCGGTTTTCACGCTGGTGGCATCATCGGACCTTATTTCTTCAAAAATGAGGCCGGAGCTCGCGTTACGGCCAATGGAGATCGTTACCGCACCATGATCAATGATTTTTTGTTTGAAAATATGGATGACATTGATCCGGACGAGATGTGGTTTCAACAGGATGGCGCTACGTGCTATACAGCAAACGCAACCATCGACTTATTGAAATCAAAATTTGGCGATAAGTTGATTTCGAGAAATGGACCTGTCAATTGGCCTCCAAGGTCGTGCGATTTGACACCACTCGACTATTTCCTGTGGGGCTACGTGAAGTCACTGGTTTATGCTGATAAACCAGCAACAATTGACGCCTTGGAGGACAGCATTGTTCGTGTTATTCGTGACATACGCCCAGCAGTGCTCGAAAAAGTGGCCCAAAATTGGACGTCCAGAATGCGCTTCGTCAAGAACAGCCGCGGTGCCCATATGCCCGAAATCATTTTCAAATGTTAATGTCACGAATTCATCCTTCGAATAAAAAAGAAATTTTGATTACAACTTAATTTTTTGTGTTATTTTTTACAATTTCAAGTTCTATCGGGCTTAAAAAAACACCCTTTATATCAAAAATAAATTTCACTCAAAAGGGGATGGCCCAACATAATGATTTAGAAAAGAGCATACTGCTGAACTTTTCACAAGAAAAAGCCAGGGCTAACAAACTTTAGGAGCAACTATCGGTTAAACCAAACATTTTTAGCAACCAGCAAGAGATGCTAAAAATAGCACAAGAAAAATTGTCCTTTGGGTTGGGGTTTTTTTTTGTTAGTAAATAATTTCTAAACTTTTCGTAAAATTTGAGGTGCTTTTCCTCGAAATTAAGTTCCCTCTGAGACCACTGTGCGTAATTTAATCGTTTAATTCGAGGCTCACGGTATTGTTGCTGACAAAAATTCATAATAATATGCTCGTAGTGGCCGTAGTGTTGTAAATGAGCCTAAAATACCAACTCGCCGAAGTTCGCAACAATTGGGCATCACTAGAGGCACTTTTTGCATAACGTTATAAAGTTCAATTCACTCACGATCATTATTTGCGTCGAACGTTTGTGAATTGGCTGTTTGAAAAACTGAACGAAAATAAATAATTTTTCAACAAAATCATCTTTAGTGATGAGACTTATTTTCAATTAGGCCACATGTGGGATCGACAAAAAGCCCTTTAGAAGCCATTACATCCAAATAAAGTGTATATAATGGTATCATTGGCCCGTAGTTTTACGAAAATGAGCGTAATTTTTCGATTTAGTGATTTAACATCGCTGGATTATTTGCTTTGCGGCCATTTGAAAGACTCTAAACCCAGTCATTCAAATGGTAACAATCCACATGAAACTGACGTTTTGACAGATGAAATTCGGCACTGCATTGACGAGATAAGCGAAGCTTTATTGCAAAATGTTCTTCAAAATTTTGTGAAAGGAGCGAACGTACATGGATTTGCTAGACTTGCTTGCCCGTCACCATTTTCGGTTCTTAATTCCCATATTTCAATTTTACATTGGTATCAATAAAACTGAAGTTGTCGTAAGCTAATTTACTATCTAACTGCAAATTCGTCTACCCTTTACTTCGAAAATGTTGACCAAATCCAAAAAGTACAAAAAAAATTCTTTTAGCAAATCATTAAAGAAAGAAAAAGTAATGGACGGGGTCAACGTTTTCCTTTTATAAATTTTGTATTATCGAAGTTTTTTTCGACTCGAAAATAATTTCGACCGCAACTGCCAGTATTAGCCCCAGTTCATGCTAAATATCACATTTTATTTCATTTTGTATTCATATTGTATCACATTCACTTGTGATAAGACTTTGAAAGTTATCTAAACGTTTAAGTTAAGTGTGAGATAACGTAAAATACCAGACGATTCAAATCGGTCTAGAAATCAATCATTTAAATGAGTTTTTCGTCAGCAACACTTCTATATTTATTATATAAATACATACATAAATTCATACACACATTCATGCACGCTATCACAGCGTACTGTTCAAAAAACACAAACTTTTAACTTGTTTTTAGCGTTGTTGTATGTGTACGTAAATAAAATACCGTACATAACTGATGTTTAACAGTTTGCGTAGTGAACTTTTAGTGGTTGTGTTGTGTTCTTTAAAGGATTTTTAGCGTTTGCGTAGTTTTGATGACATTTTTAGTCATCAAAACTCTTAACGATTAATACACATACAAAAAATGTTCACTTAAGTACGCTAAAAAAAGATCAATACGTTATTTTAGTGTTTGTGTTCATCACCCAAAAATCTTTGTGTACGGTATTTTGCTTGCGTACACATATACAAGCGCAAAAAAAATGTTTGTGCACTTTGTATTTCTCCTCAAAAAAATGTGCTTGTGTACTGATCTCAAAAACCACAGTACAGAACAGTAAGTAAGCGTACTTTAGTGTTTTTTTCGAACATTAGTTGTAATGATTTTAGTCAGACGGGTATTTTGTATAAGAAAATTTGTTCATATTTACCTCGTTTAATAATAATTTGATTTTCAACTCTAATAGATTAAAAAAAATATTTAGAAACAATAACGAACAAGTTGCCTTTGAGTAGAGGATGAAAAAAAATTATTGCACTCGAAGATTAAATCTATAAGTCGCCATTCAATTTTATAACAGCGTGTTTTGATTATTTTTTTCTTTTAATCTTTTTATAAAAATTATCAATATGTGTATGTAATTAGTTATTAAATAATTTATTGTAATAAATTGATAACAGTTTGTTAAATAATATTTTAATTTATTTTTTTTATTTTTTTTAAATTGAATGAAAGGCTTGTGTGCAGTTATAATTAATTAGTATTTGTTCGTTCGTCGGGTGTTTTTTATGGAGGTAAGATATCAAAAATTTTTAAACTAATGGTGTCAGCTGGCAAGTAATATTTTCGTTTCGTTTGGCATTCCAAGGTGAATAAACTAACGCCTGAACTACGCTTCCAAATTGTGCAATTTGGACCCAAAACAAAATTGCCGTTGATCCCGATTTTCATAAGCGAATTTTCTTTAGCGGTAAAAATCTGTCGCATTTGGAGTGATAATAATCCTCAAGTATATTCGGAGACACAGTTATATCCAGAGAAAACTAACTGTTTTACGTGGTTTATGGTCGGGTGGAATCATTAGTCCGTACAACTTTAAAAACGATGCTGGCCAGAACATTACACGCTATAACCGCTATGGACACATGATTAGTGGCTTTTCGTTCATCAATTGAACAACCATGATGTGCAGGAGCTGTGGCACAAATGTTTCACATTTCGAACCCTTTAATTATTCTTCAAAATCACGCGATGTAACGCCACTAAACTATTTTCTGTGGGAATATGTGATGTTGCTACTCTACGCCGATTTATCCGAAACGACTAATCAATTGTAGAACAACATTTGCCGTGTTATTGCCATTATACTGCTCCGAATGTTGGAGAAGTCATCAAAAATTGAACCTCCAGATTAGTCTATATCCATCATGCCCGTGTGGGGTCATATGCCAGAAGACAAATTTAAATTATAATTTCAGAATATTATCTTTCGAATAAAGTACATTTTATATCAATTTAAAAATTTCACTTTTATTTATTCCATTTTAAAGTTTCTCTTTAAAACACACCCCATATTCGTAAGGCAGTACTATTTAATAATTGTCAGATCCCTGACCATAAACCGCACCATACGATTACTTTCTTGGGATGTAATAGTTTTTCGAATACTGTTTATTTTCATAACCGACTAATAATTCAATACTGTAAATTGTAGTTATTTACTCGCACCTAATTTCGTCTTTCAGAGCGTCAGTTGTTTATGGGTTGTTTACGTAAATCCTGTATTTCAAATGGTCCCCGAAGAAACTAATATAGCTTCGTTAAATTACAAGAACAAGGCGGTCAATTAAAGACATCGCCAAATCGAGAAATTACGTGACCGCCGGTGCACAAACGTTTCACGCAAACAATGGTCGGTTGGGTTTTATTCTTGCACGAGTTGAAATTTATAAGCCTGAAAATAAAAATCTTTATGCAAAATGTTGCTCAAAATCCATGTAGTGATGTCCATTTGCTGCGCACGTCGATGATTTGATGATTCAGGCTCATTCTCAATACTCAAACAATACAGCGTGTTATTTTGGCCTATTTTCAGAAAGAGCCTGAATACGGGAAAAAGCTGCTCCAATTTTACGAAGTAATTTAGTGAAATTTTTACTATTTTAATAATAAATTTTCGCAATTAACATTCTTTGCTCAAACGTGTTGAAATTTCCCATCTTTTGACTTGACAAATGTCAAAGAATGACAGTTCCAGTTTCATTCTTAACATTTAATCATTTCACAGACAATTTACTTTGTAACCTCAAATGTACCCACCCATTACAAACTTGAGCAGCCAATACTTATTGTCATCGCTTTAACCAACAATTAAGAAAAGCTTATTAAGTTTCGATTTTAAATGAATAGTGTTTAAGGGGGGTTTCGTAGCACTCACAATTGCACAAAAATTCAGTGTTTGCCAACCGCTTCAAATGCCGAAATAATTAATTTCAAAACAACAAACTCTCAAGTTTTTCTTAATATATTCTATTACGTAAACAAATATGACAAAAATGAAAAGGAAAAGGTAAACACTGCACATGATAATAACATTGACTCGTAAAAGAAATACGATGATCACAGAAGTTGAAATATTGTTTATTTACTATTTAACAAAAAACGGCCTTGACAGATAAATAAATTGTTGTATTAAAAATAAAAGAAAAAACAAATATAATAAATTATATTTAGAAACTAAAAACGATTCGTCAAAGATCATTGAAATTGTTGAAAACGACACTGAGACATCATAAAATAAGCTAAATACAAAACAACATTAAAAGAACAACAATAAGAAACGACAAAAAAATATTTAAATGTAAACAAAGTTTGTGGTTGATTATGTTTCTTTTTGCTTGTTACGTCTTGAGCACGTAATGATTATTTTGTTATTGATTTTCTTTCTTTGTGTTAAATAAGCGAGGTGTGTTTTAAAAGTATAAGAAATATTAAAAAATTTTTTTTTATTATTTTTCTTTGTAAAAAAAAAACAAAATACAGCAACCTATTTATTTGGATCATGTTACGTTGCACTGTGGTTTGAAAACGTTTTCGGTAGCTCGTGAACCACGTAAAATATCCTGATGAAATTTCAGAGAAACCACGCAGAGGTATTTCTGAATAGAGTTACGGCTGATCGACCCCCTAGGATTAAAGAGGGCCAAAATTGGGTATCTCGGGCATTAATTTTTTTTGAAAATGTCATAAAATGCTATGAGTTTTTAAACTTAAGTAGACCTTGAAAATATCGCCAAAAATATGTTTACATGTCTAAGTTACCTCTTTTAGTTTGGGAGAAAATCGGGCTAGACAATTTTTTTTTATTTTGTACTTATTTATGTTCGGATTATACTTCTAAGATATTGGTTATATTCTAGATAAAATTTATAATAAAACAATGATAAGTTTGGTTTTGGTTGGGAAAATATAAAAATTACCATTTTTTTAGGATTTCCCCCAAAAAGATGGTATTGTTTTTGCTTATCCACTTGAAACCTAAAACAACCTATAGCGAATGCGATTAGAAGAAAAAATGCCAGAAAAATAGTAACCTGCTCTATCCATGGGCAATTTGGAAAGAAAATTTATGAATTATATCAAAATTTCTCAGAGTGAAAAAGAACGGATTTTAAAATGGTAAACAGATTATTAAAGCTCCATCTGTTGGCTACTTTTTTCAAAAAGGATATGACAGCCCCGCAGTTAACACAGTTAGGGTGACCAGATTTCTAAAAAAAAAAAATTTTGTGGGACATTTTTTCCCCTTTAAGGATTAATTTTATTCTACCAATTTATTAAAGACTCTTTAATTCAAAGGTAAATGACATAAAAAAAATCCGATGCTTAAAAATATGTTAAAAAGTTGTTCAACTAAAAGTTCTTAACTTTCCGCTGATACCATATACTTGCATCAAGGAGCTCCGCAAACCTCGCCTTCTAATGAAATTTTTCTCTTTTTTATATGTAAAAATGAAAAATGTGTATAAACACGTTTTGTGTCAAACAGAAAAACGGAACATTGCGTGACAAATGTGTTTAGAGTCTATAGTCTAGCCTGTAGTAGTTTAGCCTGTAGTCTAGTCAGTAGTTTAGCTTGTATCTAGCCAGTAGGTTAGCCTATGGTCTAACCTGTAGTTTATTGTGATGTAATTGATTTAGCCAAGTATCTAACATCTAACGTTAGTTGTAATTGTAAATATAATTTTTAAAACAAATATAAATTAACAGTTTGGTAGAGATCCGAAATTTCATGTTGGTAACAAAAATTCTGTTACGGGATATTTAAAATAAGCCGTGTAAACCTACTCTTAAAGGTCAGTAGAATTAAGCCAAGCCTCAAATATAATTCACTCCAGTCCGAAGTTGACCTGCTAGTAACCGCCATTGTCTTATATAAATTTTTTTTCATTTGCTCAAAATATCCCTCAAGGAGCTGGCTTCTCCTAGTACTTTTAATATATTATCCGAATAAATTTCCGTTATTTTATTGAACACATCTCGCATTTAGCAAATTTTAATATTCATGATTTTCGTTCGCACTTAAAATGATTTTGGGACAACAATTTGTAAACAATTAATTGAAATTAAATCTTTTAACGATGCAAATTCCATACCTGTATTTAATTAAACTTAAATTAATTGTTTAAATTTAATTTACATAAACATGTTTGTATATGGTGCTTAAATGGAATTAAGAAGTTAAATTTAATTACTAATAAAAAATTATAGAAATTGCGAAAACCCAATTATAGGAAGCGTGGACAAATATGAGGTTAGGTTAAACAGAAAAAAAAACAATTGTGTATTGGATATCTTTTTATAAAGATATAGAACTTTTAGTTGGCAATACCTAGTTAGGCCGCTAGTTAGGCCGTTTTTTCATTTATCAAGTGACTTATATTTAGTTTGGATTTGGCTTTCTGGCATGAATTGTTTCAAATTGTGCAAATTTTGCCCAAAACTGACTGTTTGGTGGGCTTAATAGGCTCGTGAAATCATTGCTTCGCTTTTCTTTAAAAACTTTGCTGGCCAAAACGTTACAGCTAATGGTGAACGCTATAGAGCCATGACAACTGACTTGTTCGTTCATTAATTAAAATAACCATAAAGTGCAGCAGCTGTAGGTTTAACAATATGGCACAACATATCACACAAGGAAACGTTTGGTAACCGCATAGTTTCACGTTTCGGAATCGTGAATTGGCCTCTCAGGTTTTGCGATTTAACGGCGCTAGACTATTTACTTTACGCTGCTTGGCGAAAAAAATTCCTCTTATTATTGCGGATATACGGCCATATATGTTGGAAAGACATCGTAAATTGGAAATCCACAATAGATTACGTCTAAGGCAATCGTGGTGGTCATATCTGTGACGTGTTTAAATTATAATGTCAAAAGATTATATTAAAATTTTTGTTTCAATTTAAAGGAATTTTTTTTATTTTATACCCCGTTTCAAAGTTGTATACCTCTATATCCTTTAAAATCAATTAAAATTCCTTTTTGTTTAATATTTCTAATAAAATTGTATAAAAAAATAAAAATAATTTCATGGAAATAGATAAAAAAAATTTTTTTTTGTAAGACTAAGTGATAATGCGAATAAAGAATTTTTCAATATTTTAAAACAACAATTAAAATTAATTAAATTAGCCGCTTAGCTGATTTTAATAGAAGCCACAAAATGATTTAAAAAACTAATAGGAACTAAATAATCACAAGTATTGATAGCGATCGGTTTTATAGGGGTTCATTATACTCCAGACATCTATGTGATGTAGGGTACATATACAAAATTCGTCATGACTGAATATAATACTTTTATTTGTTTATTATAAAACGTTTCGTATATCTATTGTTCACGTTTCTCTTTGGGGCTTGGCATTCTTTTTCAGTAATCTTTGTGTCCAGCTGTTTAGAAAATTTGCTATGAATATAAACTATTCATCCATTCTAATATTATAACTAAAAATCTTGTTGCCTCTTTTTTTAAAAAATAATTGAAAAATATGAACGAGCTTTATACCAAAAACAAAAAAAAAAATAAGCAATACATTTAAAAATATTTGTCATGTATAATCGGTGGACTATATAATACAACATCAACTTTATTTTAGTAAAGTTTTAAGTTTTTGATGAATTCTCCTCTACTACTGATGAAATTATTTGATTTTTTATGAACTTTGGATTTTATTTATTTATTTTATATTATTTTTTTTAGCACTGATATTTAAATAGAAATATATTTTTTTAATTCTTGCGTTTCATATACAAATTTTAGTTTATATTTTTTAATTGAATTTCAAATTTTTACTGAATTATTTCTTCAAGTTTTTTTCTAAAATAATTACTTTATATGTTTAAGCAAAAAAATTTAAATTTTAATATAAATTTTCCTTATTTTTAGAACAAAAGTTTAAAATTTCCTTTTTTTGGGGGGTTTTTGTACTTTTTTTGTAAATTTCAAATCAGCAAAGAAACTGCATAAAATAGGAAAATATGGTAGCACTGGTTTCGATTTGTTTTTTTTTTAAGTATTTTTAGCATTTTTTATTGATACAAAATTATTTACTGATTTTCCCAAAATAATAACTTGGCTTCTTACTGATATTTAAAGTTTACAAGAAACTTTTATAAGATATGTAAGATAATTTTCGAAATTTATTTTTTTATGGATATTATCGTTGCATATGATTGATCACTTATTCGTAAACACAACCATTCATACAACTAACATTGTAACCTAAATTTAAATATGTTAAACCGGTTTCACTTAAAGTCTTTATTATTGTTATTGTTGTCGTTTATTTAAATTCACATTTCTATTTTTAAATTAAGAATACTTTGATTATTATTTATAAATATATTTCGTACACAGAAAATGTATTAATGCACAATATTACAAAAAAAAATCTGCAGTAATGATTTAATTGAGAAAACAAATTTCTCTAAATAAATATCTCAACGAGAGAAACTAACAGCATTAATATCAGTAAATCAAGTGAGAATATTTTATCCATATGATGGTTGTGTTTGTGCATGTGTATGTGGCGGTTAAAAAGAAATGAAAGAGTTTGTTTTTGTTTTTTGTAAAATATTTTCCTCCTGTTGGTGTTTATTTTTAACACGTACAAGTATTTGTGTATGTGTTTTTCATGCTTAAGTCCAAAGTCTAATATTAATTAAACTTAAGTTGTAAAAAAGTATTGAGTGTTTTTGCTCACTAAAATGTTTTTTTTAATAATTTTCTCTTTTAAGCAAAATAACTTTTATTTTTTTTTTTGTTTTTTACTATTTAAAATGTAGGCCAAGTAAGGTTTTGAGGAAGGTTATCGCCCTGTGTATTACTCAACTTTGCCAATTTTTCAAAAAATTTTTTCCACTAACCTTTGTTTTAATTAGTGTTTAAATTTTTAAATATTATGTGGAAATATGCATACAATATACACACGTATACATCAAATTATATTATATTTTACGTAATAATTATTTTTTTATTTAATTTCAATAATTCACTCTTTAGACTTTACGAAGAAAGTTTGTTTTTTGTAATAAAAAATGATTCAAAAGTTATTTTGTTACGCTTTTGATTCTTGCTTATTGATGGGCAGTCAACGTCTAACCAAAGATTATAGAATTACAAAGATGTTGCACTGCCATACATTGTTCTGCCACTGCTAAATTATTGATGGGATTTTCTGAAAATCCTCTTGTGTACGACTAATGAGCGAAATTTTATCAACGGAGAGCAAATTATCAAAATATAAATAAACTCTCAGCAAAAGCAATTCATACTTACGAACATTGTTTATGTGTGTGTGGGTATGTGTGTTTACGTTGTCAATATTATGCCCAACAAACAAAAAGGTTTGCTTTCAGATAAGTGCATATGAACTAATTAAAAATAATATTATGTGATCAAGCCTATTTTTAGTTCACTAGCATTAATTTCTTTTCACTTTGTAAACAAGAAAAACAAAACAACTTCTAAACTTAGCCTTAAATTGTAAGCTAAAATTATATACTATAAATACGATTAGTAATTAACTATGAAAATCAACGTTGTTATATTGTGTTTGTTGGGCTCTACAAATTCCAGTGGTATTATTGTATACAAAACTAATTGGATCTTCTGTGTTGCCGTAGCCAAACCATACAGATTTTTTATTGTAAAAATAAAACAGCATCGACTGTCGACGAATTTTGGAAGCCTTATTAACCAATATTTTCATTAAGGCAGTGTTTGCTACATTTGTTAATTTTTGTTCTTTTAGGAATATGACAAATAAGTAAATGGTAAGCCCTTCTTCTGGTTAATTTATGTTTGATTTACCGTTATTTTACTTTAGCACTTGTTATACTGTAGTATCACAGTGTAGGCTTAAAATTTTTATAAAATATTTTAGTGTCAAAGCTATAGTCTTCGGAGGTATTTGAAAAATAAAATATTTAACTATATTCTACAAGTACAAGTTAGGAAGAGTCAGGTAGACTCTTAACTTGCATAGAGTTAACAACGTTCTTATGTATGAGCATGTTTTCTGCATTAATAAATATTCTGTAATGTTCTTCTAATGAATGTAAATTCCCGTAGATCATAAAAATGATAGTAAAATATAGTTGTAAAAAAGATAATTGGAAAGACATTACTCAAAGCATGATATCAGCACAGAAATATGGGAAAAACTATACATTTATTTAGTTTTAAGTATTACCATCTCTAAGGTATAAGGAATGAAAGTATAAATAGAAGTGTAAACACTTTCATTCAGCAGTTCATGGTTCACGGTTTTTAACTTACATAGTTAAAAAAAAAATAAATAAAATAATGAATAGAACAGAAAAAGTTGAGTTAAATAATGCTGTGAAAAATAAAGTTTCCAAAAAAGCAGGCAATAAATGTTCCCTGCCACATTGTAGCAGATCGAAAAGAAAATTTCCTGAAATGAAACTTTTCTGTTTTCCAAACACAAACTCACCATTACTTAAACAATGGCTAAAAAAGTGCAATTTTGAAAAACAGTTTGTGAAAGAAACTACTTCCCTTTTTTATGTGATAGGCACTTTTCGCCTGATTTAATTGGTAAAAGATATTTACATCGAGGAGCCGTGCCAACATTATACTTAATTGATAGTGCTGAGTCAGAAAGTATTGAAGAAGCGAAAAAGATTCGAATCACCGCCACCTTTATGCTCAAACTGCCTTAAAAGTTTAAAAAATGAAAACTTTTATAGAAAGAAATTTTTCGACATGTTTAAAAGACTTAAGAGTAAAACTCAACAAAATCGATGTATGAAGTCGAAAAATGAAAACTTGAAAAAAGATTGAAGGCATTAGAAGCAAAGTTAAAAGTAAAAGCCTCTCTTGAAAGTGAAATTGATAAACTTGGTATCAATCGTAATGAAAAAACATTCTGCAGAATTCTAATGAAGGGAAGCAGGGGAACAAACGCTCGATGGGAGGATTGTGAAAAGAATTTGTTCAAAGCATTTATTATAGATCAACCTCTACGTACTTGTTCTTGCGTAATATTTTGAAATTGAACCTTCCAAGCAGATATTAAGAATTTGCAGCCAGGAAACAATGTTTGCATATATAATGTTCTTAAGAAAACGGTTTTAAAGATGAAACCTCTTGAAAAAGAGTGCATTGTAATATTTGATGAAATATCAATCAGAAGAAATTTAAGTTATAATGATTGTGCGGATATTATAAATGGAGTAGTTGATATAGGATACGAGCGAACAAATGAAATGGGTTCTTAAATTGGTGTTTTCATGATTAGAGGAATTATAGAAAATTGGAAATGTGTGTTAAACTACTTTGTAACTGCTAGTTCCATAAAAGGAGAAATATTGAAAACACTTCTAATATCAAAGTTTTTGAACTAGAGCATGGTAAAGTCACAAAAATGACAAAGTTGACAATACCCCATATAAGTCCATCAAATTTTCAGAAAATGCGCGTGGGGTTGGCTGTTCAAACTTTAAGCCATTCTGTTGCAGCTGCGATTCAAACTCTTAACGAAAATCGCAAATTTACAAGGACTTCATCGGAAATAGCCTCTTCTACTTACGTATTTATAAAAAAACTTGATAGTTATTTTGACTGTTTAAATAGTAAATATTTTAGCGATCGTAATCCTCTAAAGCGTGGTTTAAAGCGTAATAATAATACTTGGAAGGTATTGCAGGATCTAATAATATATATGCAACAAATTGAATATGTCGGCAATAAAATATTTTCCATCCGCGGTCTTATCCAAACCACCAGGGGCATATTATCTTTAAGTGAAGAAATGTTTCAAGAAAGTTCTAATTTATTCACAGTTTTAACTAGCCGGTTTAATCAGGATCCATTAGAAAACGCATTTTCATATGTTCGCGCCAAAGGCGGACACTGTAAGAACCTTTCAGTTCACGAATTTAATATCGCAATGGCAAAGCTGATATCTTAAAAAATAAGCCAGTTTACTTCGTCAAAAAATTGTGAAAACGACGATACCATATTCTTACCGGTGGATTTTCAAAGCTCCGCCGAATGTAGTGAAACTGTATCAGCTGATAATCAATGTCCAGTGATAGATATCGTAGACATATATCTTTATAATGAAGAATATTTTGATGAAAGTGCCGACTGTTTTAACTCTCCGAATGTAGCAATAGAACTTATCAAGCCGATATTTCATTGGATACATAGCGCAACGAATATCATGCAGCAAGTGTAGAATGGATACAGTAAAACCTGCACAAATTCTAACATATCCATCAGAAATGTATATCCACACAAAAAACTATGAAAGTGACTCAGATTTTGGAAGTTTATGTGCACCCGCCAACCAATTTTTCGAAGCTTGTAAGATTTATATAAAAGTTTTTGAAAAGCTTTTTTCTGCCAATAAAGCAATGAAAAATATTAAAAAAGTCATAGTTCAGCAATGCATAGAATGTACTAATAGTACAGTTTATTCCTTTTGGTTTGACGAGAAGAGTACTTGTTACAATCATAGGCTGGAAATTTTAAATTTGCTTGTAATAATATTACTAAGAAAGCATTCTGCCTGGGAAACATACCAGTATAAACCAGCACATATTGAAAAAGTAAAAATTTTAAAACACTAATTCGAATAAAAATTAAAAATCATACAATATATTTACTATGTTTACATATCTTTTATTATACCTCCATCATATTAGATCTTATTCCGAAAGTTGTGTGCGGTTGAATTAACTTTTAAAAATAAGTAAATAACAGCATCATGACTTCGGTGTAAACGTAAATTTTTTCATTCATACAACAATAAAGTAAGTATATTTGCCCTACAATAACGAAAGGAATTATGTTCGTTTTCTATTAATGTTGAACATCCACACAAGCTGTATGCTGTGAACATTAATAAAGTTGCTAGTAAACCTAATTCGTTTTTAATTTAAAAACAGAATTAAAAACAAAAATATACCTAAAACAATACACGCACACCCAAACACAAGTATTCATGGGAAGCATATGTATGCATACATGAATAAACGTGTGTTTCTGTGCATAAGAGAGAGTATTACTTTATACTCTCTTTTCTGTTATTGGTTTTGCTCAATGCAAAGACAGTATTCTCTGTTTACCCTTTACACTTTCCCCCCTCGTCCATTGATGCTTAAAATTTTTGTTTATGTAAAATGTTCGCAGTGCAACATCTTTATAATTCTATAATCTTTGGTCTAACTGATGTGAATTGTCTATGGTGGAGGTATAATTAAGCTCCCCAATGTATGTTTTTCTTGCCTTGAATGTGTGTGCGTGTTTGTTGTACTCATTCATTTGTTATTAGTTGCTGATAGCCAGCCGCATTAGATATTTTTGTATTTGTTTTCTGTTTTTCTTTAAAACAAATTTAGATAAGGAAGTACGTACATATTAACAAACAAAAAATTTTGAGAGAGTTTATATTTAGTGGCTAAATTTTAAGCAGCAGAGCAAAACAATTCGAATACAAAAAAACAACAAGTGATTATTGATCACAGACGTAAATAAAGACAGACCCCTTTAAGAAGGCAAATTCGTTTTGAGTATGCGTATCAGGTATGGCAAATTGGGTACAATTGTAGGTATTTTTATTATTTGTTTTTTTTTTTGTGGTACATTTAGCAAGACTCATGGAGTACGATTTTATGGATGTAAAGGGTTTTTCAACAGAAGTTTGTTTTCTAAAACAAAATTAAACAAAAAATTTTGATAAGGATGATTAAAATTTTTATTGTATGACGAAGAGAAAAGTACGGCAATTATGAAGGAAAAATGATATTTAGGAAATGTTCAGATATCGATTCTTTCATCAAAATTTTTAATCACTTCTTGGCAAAATGGCGGTACTATTTCCTTAATCACATCACGGATTTTAAGTTTTAAGGCTGAAATCGATTCGATTGGCTCCGAATGGGTTCTGTCCCTACCATAGCCCTACAAAAAATAATCCAGTAATATTAAATCACACGATCTGGCTGGCCTACCTAACTATTGATTGTCGGAAATTATCGATCAGAAAATTTGATTTGCAATTAATTGTTCGTTTCATTGGCTATGTGATATGTGGCACGTGAAACCACATGTCAGTGATAACCACGTCGTCAATAATAGGCCAAAATTATGTTGTTCACATCTTGCGATAGCGTGATCCATTGAGCGTTACCACATCTCCAGCCTCGTCTTAAAAAAAAACGGCCCAATCACGCCTCACTCCACATAGCGCACCATACAGTAACAAGATGAGCATGCAAAGACGGCAATTTTGCTTGTTGAGATACCCCGACAAGTAGAAATGGGCTTCGTCTGAAAAAAAAGTTTTTCAGAAAAACCATCCGCTTGTTCCTGAATAAAGTGAGCGAATCTATGGCGATGTGAATGGTCGGTCGGCTTCAATTCCTGCACCAGTTGAACCTTGTAAGGCTTCAAAGTCAAATCATTACGCAAAATTTGCCATGTGATGGTTGTGAATAACTCCAATTGTTGAGAACGTCGAAGAATTGACAAATTTGGAACTGCTATAACACTTTGACTATTTTCAGTTGAACGACAGTTGGTGTTTGCACATTTTATATTGAACTTGTCGACTTGAATTTAACGACCAAAGTTTTAATAGTGGTCTCAGAAGGCCGAAAATATCATCACCATTTTCATAGTGAATTTTAATTATTTTGATGCGAGTTTCAGGCGAAATTAATTCATGGCATCAATTGCCAATGCATCTACTACGTATACATCAAAAAACTTAATGTCAAAACTATCTTGTTGTTGGTTCACCTCTAGCAAGCCGCCAGCATATATTGCAACAAAGCTTCGCTTACTTTGCCAATGTAACTTAATCGCTATCAGGCTATTGTTACTGACAATAGACCAAAACAATACGCTCGTAGTGACCGTAGTTGACGAAAATATAGCCGCTGTACAAAAAAGTCTTGAAAATGAGCCTAGAACATTAACTCGTCGACGTTTACAACAATTGAGCATCACCAGAGGCATTTTGCGCATCATTTTTTTTTTAAAGAGAAGTAGCACTTCAGGCAATAATGTCTATTTAGTCAAGTACCGTGCTACATTCTTTTAGGAAAGGGATAGAGAATAGATGAAACAGGTGGTGAAAGTAGAAGGATAGTCGGAAATTAACTGCCGTATATAAGACAGCACAGCGACCAGTGACTATGCCTTAATCGCTGAGCAGCCCCACCGACATTCAATTTTTATTTTTGTAGTGAAAAAAACCAAGGTCTTCGGTGGGAATCGAACCTACAACCCCCATATTTACAAGCTAGTACACTAACTACTAGCCTACAGGGGCATTAAGAAGCATCTTTCAACAAAATCATCTTTAGTAATGAGGTTGCTCCTTTTCAGTTAGCTTACAAAATATGCAAAGTTTCCTCGAAAAACCATTAAATTACAAAAAAAGTGACCGTATGATGTGGCTTGCGGCCAGGCGGCATCACTGGCCTGTATTTTTTTTTTTCAATTATGAGCTAGAAACTCTGTTACCGTGAATTCTCTGCGCTAACAACTCATGACAACCACAATTTTATGGCTACAATTGGTTAATGTTGACATCAGTGACTGACATTTGGTTGCCGAAAGGTGGCACTACTAGACACATTATCAACTAAGCAATTCAGTTATTTCATGAGAAATTTCGCGGTGGCGTAACTTCTTGATTTGGCAACTTAAACTGGGCGGCTAGTTCTTGTAATTTAATGCCGCTAAATTTTTTTTTTCTCTTTCGGACCATCACTCAGAGGATGACTCCGACACACGCAATGCATTGTGCCAGAACTTACCCCCCGGGGGCACATCTATCGGTCTTTATAGAATACTCGACTATCTAGACCTGTGCAACTGGGGGAAAAAGGGAGCCCAATCCCCTGAAGACAGGCAGGGAGTCAACTGGAAACTCCACTTTATTTCCACGGGGATCAGTGACCCGCAGAGTTCACTATTTGTCTCTTTAGACTTATAATAGTTCTCTGGCTGATCATTGAGGTTGGCCCCTATATGGGAGCATCGTGGTGGTTGTGATTTTGCGGCCCCATAGAGGAAGAATGAAAATTATGGTGGCCAGGATCATTTCACTGATAATGACACGCAAAGTGAATGATCCAGTCCAGTGAGCATGCTTGACATGTGTTCTGGACAGGAGTTAGAAAGTCTCCAACTCTTTAGCAAGGTGTGATGGTTTGCAGACCTGCACTGAAATCATTAAAGTTGCAACTAGGTGGTTCTGTTGCATAGAATTGTGGCTTCGGCTATCTAGGACGCATGTATGACGTTCCAAATTATACAATAGTGGTTTGTCCACCATCTGATTAAGACTACATAGTCAGGCGCGGATGTAAAACAAATCACACTCTGTGCCAGAACTAGGAAATTAGGTTATGGGGAGGAGGAAAGAGGGAGTAGTGTTTGTGGACATTCAATTTGAAGTTTCCTACATTGAAAGTGGCAGAAAAAACTTCTGGCGGGAGTTTATTCCACATGTTATTGCTATTAATGCTTGTAATAGGTGCCAAATTTTAAAGCTTCTTCGTAAATACAAAAGCAAAATTTCTTTTCGTCAAAATATAATCCAATAAAAATTCGTCACCTTTTATTTTACAATCACCTTTTACTTATTTAGCAGTTTTAGAATTAATTAGTTTGTTTTATGCCACACGGGTTTGAACTTTAAAAGTTTAAAAAATCATGGTCTTTTGTTTAATTTAATTAAAATTTTTTAAAATAAAGAATTCGCTTAAGTCCCTGAAATTTACAATTACTTGTTTGTGTAATAAATAAAGTGAGGGGGGAGGGGTCGCTTGTTACTTAAAAATATTAATATTAATACAACAGTTTTATTGGTATTTGTGTCTCAAATAAACTCTTGACTTTAAAATATGTTGATAAAATAAAAGCAAAATAATTCGGAGGGTTGTGACGATTCCAATCACCCTGCATCTATTTGTGAGGCGTGTTTTGAAAATCGTTTTATGTGATTCATCTCAATCGTAAAAATTTTTTTTTTAAAAATATTTTCCCTCCGCTTTAACTTTGAATTATAAGTAATTTCCAAAAAAAACTTCCCTTATCGTGACTGTATTTTTCGCTCGAAATTTTTTAATTTCGCCTTCAATTTGTTTACTCCAATTTTGCTCGGTAACTCCATATATCGTGTAAGTTTTCGAATATTTTTAATAGAATATTAATATCGAGCTTTTCAACAAGAAGTTTGTTTTTCAATTGTGGCAGCACCAACAGCATGATAGTTTTGACATTTAGTTTTTTGGCGTATTCGTAGTAGATGCATTGGGAATTGTTACAATGAATTCAATATCGCACGAAAATCGCATTAAAATAATTTAAATCCACTATGAAAATGGTGGTTCTGCTACATTTCTTGAAATTCGTGATATTTTCGGACAACATAATAGTCCTTCTAAGACCGCTATTAAGAATTTGGTCGTTTTATTTGAGTCGCGTTTTCGACCGGGTCGTTCAACTGAATACATCGCATCGTTAGCCACAGTGTTGAAGCAGACGTTCTCAACATTTGGGATTTTCCAAAATCACCACATGATGAATTTTGCGTAAGTTTCAACCAGTGCAGAATTTGAAACATTCAGGAACAACCGCCGCATTTGGGCTTTTGAAAATCCTGCAGCGATTATTGAAAAGCCTTGTTACTGTATGGAGCGCTATGTGGTCTGGAGGCGTGATTGGGCCGTTTTTTTTCGAAGATGAGGCTAGAAATGCGGTAACGCTCAATGGATCACGCTATCGCAAGATGTGCAATTTTGACCTATTATTGACGACGTGGTTATCACGGTTCCACATGTCAGACAGCCAATGAAACGAACAATTAACTGCAAATCAAATTTTCTGATCGATAATTTCACGACAATTAACAGTTAAGTGGCTAGCCAGATCGTGTGATTCAACATCACTGCATAATTTTTTTTGTGGGGCTATGTTAAGGACAGAGCCCGTTCGGAGCCAATCGAATCGATTTCAGCCTTAAAACTTAAAATCCGTGATGTGATTAACGAAATAGTTGGGCTTCTAAAAATCCTAGAGCGATTATTGAGAAGCCTTTGCAAGTTCAACGTTTTACTGTATGGTGCGCCATGTGGTCTGGAGGCTTGATTGGGCCGTTTTTTTTCGAGGATGAAGCTGGAAATGCAGTAGCGGTCAACGGATCACGCTATCGCGAGATGCTAACAACTCAATTTTGGCCTATTATTGATGACGTGGATATCACTGAGATGTTTATTCAACAGGACGACACGACATGTGTTCTCCGTCTTTACTGGCTGTTTCTTCAGTATGAGAGGCAATTGCTTTCGATGTGCTGACATCATTCTCAGGACGTGTTCTAAATTGTACTGGTGAGTCAGTGTTCGGGTTTAGGTAGTTAATTTACAGACTCACCAGTACAGTTTAGAACACGGCTTGAGAATGATGTCATCAGTTCGAAAGCGGTCGTCGTTTATACCGGACAAACAGCCAGCAAGAGCGAAGAGGAATGACAACAGTATTTTATTTACTGGCGAAACAAATCTAAACGACTTAGTATTTTTTGTTGTTTGTTTTTCGTGATTGAACTATCGATACCTTTTTGTTTTAATCATCACATCATTTGTACATAAATCAGTGTTTCTGGTTTGTTTGGATAAACCTGGCTTTCAAGATATTCCCACAAAAAGAAGTCCGGAGCAGTCAAATCAGGCGACCGTGGAGGCCCATCCACATCATCATTTCTTGAAATAACTTGTTGTGGAAAGAGGTCTCGTAGTAAATCCATTGTAATCTTGGTTGTACGCAATGTGGTACTCGTTTTGTTGATACCACATGTTAATCAAGCCCAAACCATGCAGTTGTGGCGTTAAAAAGTTTTCACTTATATTACGATATCGCTTCCCATTCACAGTTACCGTAACGCCGTTTTCAATGATTCCTCCTGATAAAATTGCACACCAGACTGTCACTTTTAATGGGTGCAAAGGTGACTGTTGAATAAATTGGGGGTTTCCCATTCCCCAGAACCGACTATTCTCTATATTCACATAACCATTTAACTGAAAATATGTCGTCACTCATTTCACGTAAATTTCTCATTATAACAGTAATTGATAATTGAGTTTGATAAAATGTTTTAACGATTAAAACATGTTGGTTTATCGAATATTTTTCTATAATAAATTTGCCACGTGTCTTCTTCACGACTGTCAAATATGAACAGTTAAGACTAATGTTTACCAAAATGGCGGCAAAACAAAGTACGGCGAACATTCTGTATATACGAGCAGTGTATCCTCTGCGGTGACAGACATATGAATGTATATGAACGACGTACAGGAGAAATGCAATAAGCGTATAAAAGGTTTAAGTAGGTGCAAAGTATCGTTTCTTTTGCATTACCTACAAATAAATTTAGGTTCATTGTATACCAACGGGCTGTTAAAGAAAAATGTACATAAAATACTTATTGTAAAATTGTGTTTGCTTTAAATGTTACAAATGGGATTAAGATCCAACATTGAGAGAAATAGCTGTTTACAACACACCCACCATGTTGTCCTCCAACTACAAAAACAATAAAAAATTTGATATCAAAATAAAATTCAGGGTATTCACAGTTTATAAAAAGAGCTTAAAAATTAATAAAAAGTTTGAAGTTATTTGAATTTTGAATTATCTATTTTGAAACAGTAAAATTAATGCAAATAATTTGTTTTTTAATTTATAAAAATTTAATTAAAGTGAACTTTAAATAATTTTCGTTTAATAACTTTAAATTAGGTACAGCAGACAGTTGTGTTTACATAGCCCATTTTCGGTCAATTTGCTGATCACTTTGTTTTATGTGCAAGGAGAAGGAAGAAGAGAATGAGAAGTAGAAAATCAGGATATAAAATAGGAGATAGAAAAGAGACAAGAAAGAAAACGGAGCAAAATGTGGGTGCAATAGATGCAGAGAAGTAAGCTGCCGAATAAGGTCTGCTAGTCAGGGTAAGCAATCAATGAAAGGCCAAAGCTGCTGCGTACTTGTATAGATCGGTGTACCGAAATATAACCGTGTTAAAATATAAAAATGTTAAAAAAAAAATTAACCTGCCCATAAATAAACGAATAATGCAGAAGTTCTTATTTTTTAAGCCACTTTCACGTACAATTCTCAGAATTAAGTTCCAAAATCATGTGTTGTACTGTGTAGCTCAGAAAGTAATTACTGTGTTAACCTGAGATTTCATGATATCCTCGCGTTTATTGAATAAAATTTAATAAAATAAAAAAAATTCAAATTTAATCCGGTAAAAGAAAAGATAATGAAAATATTAATTGATAATTTTTCTTAAATATATTTGTTACAATGCGGCATATTATTTGAATGTGCAGCACACACGGGCTTTTTGCATAACGTGCAGGCTTTTCTGGTTGGCCAACGTTTTAAACATATGTAGCAACTACCTTTTGCATTAATTCTACCAGTGCTGTCACGTTCTACCACGGTTTCTGCTGCAGCACCTCTGATGATTCTCAATAGTTGGCCTCAATAGCATTGCGTATGGAAAATATTTTTCTTTATTTTTCGCTCTGTTTTCTATTGCCGGCTTTGCCAATTTTTCACTGTAGCTGTGCAGGAATATGCTACAGCGTCTTGTGAAAGGTTTTATCTGTGGATTATTTTCAACGTATATAATGTACGTTGGATGGGAAGCAACATCTAGCGTATTATAGAAAAAAGCCAAAGACCATCTATTTGGTCGACGCTTTGTAGAATATTCCGCAAAAAGCTTGTCCACATCATCGACGCCACCTTTATATTTTTTTTAGACTTTCCACTTCGCATCAATAATGCACTGTGGAAAGAAGTATAACTGACTTATATTTTTTTTTTTTGGAATGTGGTTGACTCTCCTTCCCGTCCCTTCGGTATAGCGAAATATGGTGGTACAAAAACTCTTCTTCTATTCTAAGAAGTTTGTCACTAACATTGACAAAGTGCTGTCCAACATTAAACTTTTTGCTAAGTTATAAGTTGCCTAGAAATTGTCACAAATAATATTCCGTCCACTTCCACAAGTCCTTTACTACTCTCGCGCCTGCAGGACCCCGCCAACTCAGCATAAATTTGTACTTTTATTGGATAGGACGAGACATAATCACGTACCCATCATACTGTAATTCCGAACTTGGCGGGTTTTCATGGTAAGTTTTGGGTAAAGCCAATATTACCACCACCACGGAAACGAAGCAATGCAACTACAAAAACAAAGTTACCACAGAAATAAGCTTAGCAACAAAAGTAATTCCATATAAATTTAGGAACATACCCGGGTATGCATATGTTGACGTAATGTATAATTTTTTATCTGTCGACATAAAGGTTAAATGTAACAATGTAATCATGTTGACATGTAAATAATATCACTATAATTTCTTAAATTTATTTTTTGTTATGATAGCTATAAAACAATAAACTGAATTGAACTAAACTTAAGAAAAGAAAATCCGTTGTAATTATTAACAAAAATAATAAATAAAAAAATAAGGTAAATCTTTTAATAATGCACTAAACTGTGACTACCCTAAATATTTTTTATTTATGTATTTTAAAACGTCGAATCTGCTACAGCTTGAAGGGCTATAGTTATGTGTGTGTTTGTGTGTGTGTGTGTATTTTCTTGTACTCAATTAATAGTAAATAAACACGTTCTGTTGTTTTTACATAGCATTCGCTAAACAAACTACATATTTTAAAACACTCAATTAATAAACAGTGTGTTTGTTGCATTCCCAACAAATACAAAGTTCTTAATTACACAATAATATCTTTTTTATTTCTAATTTAATAGCAAGAATTGTTTTTAAAATTATTTTCTAAATTAAATAAAAAAAATTAGCTACAGAGTGTTTTTATAGAGGTATAGAACCATAAGTTGGCAGCACATTTTTTTAACGGATGGCCATTTTGTCAGCTGTCAAGTGATTTTTATTTAGTTTGGTTTGGGATTTCAACACAGTAAGACTGGCGCCTTAAAAACGCTTCCAGACTCTGCAAATTGGACTCAAAATAAGATTGCCGTTGATACCAATTTTCTTAAATAAATTTGGAGTGATGATAATACTCTGGGGTGTGTTGAGATACCGTTACATGCATAAAGACTGACTGTTCGTATATGTTTTATGGGCTGGTGGTTTGTATTTCCTTAAAGACGACACTGATCAAAATGCTACAGTCAATGGCGACCATTATAGTGTCATGAATGTTAATTAACTGAACAAGTCCATATCATACAGCTCGTGCGACAATTAGTTGATTAAAGACATCGTTTGCGGTTATAGTTGCACGTTTCGGACCCTTAAATTGGCCTGCAATATCGTACATTTTAATGCCGCAAGTTTTTTTCTGTGGGGATATGTGACGTCGCTAGTCTAAGCCGATAAGGTCGAAATGAGCACAACATTTCCCGCAATGCTGTCATTATACTGTCACAAATGTTAACAAAATTTATCGAAAGTTGTATGTCGAAATATGGTTACAACTGATTGCTTTAGAAAGTACAAGGCATAAAATATTATAATTCAAAATTAAAAAACAAAAATATTCGAATAAAATATTTACTCGGAAAAAAATTTTATTCGAATAAAATATTTTCATGCCATTATCGTTACTTCTATTCATTATTATGCTAAACGAAATCTATGCAGAAAGAAGAGAAAACTTGCACATCGCTGGCGATGTCTGTCTACTATCTCACAAAGCCAGCGGCATGCAGGCTGGTTGCAATCCCATCATACAAAAATTATAAGTATTCGTAAACAAATGTCTTACAGAGTGTGATTCGTTTTACATCCGCACCTGTCTATGTAGCCTTAATCAGATGGCGGACAAACCACTATTGTATAATTTGGAACGTCATACATGCGTCCTAGATAGCCGAAGGCATAATTCTAAGCAACAGAACCAACTAGTTGCAACTTTAATGATTCCAGGACAGGACTGCAGACCATCACACCTTGCTAAAGAGTTGGAGACTTTCTAACTCCTGTCCAGAACACATGTCAAGCATGCTCACTGGACTGGATCATTCACTTTGCGTGTCATTATCAGTGAAATGATCCTGGCCACCATAATTTTCATAAATCCCTTATGGGGCCGCAAAACCAGAACCACCACGATACTCCCATATAGGGGTCAACCTCAATGATCAGTCAGAGAACTATTAAATGTCTAAAGAGACAAATAATGAACTCTGCGGGTTCACTGATCCCCGTGGAAATAAAGTGGAGCTTCCAGTTGTCTCCCTGTCTGACTTCAGGGGACTGGGCTACCTTTTTCCCCAGTTGCACTGTGTCTAGATAGTGGAATATTCTATAAAGGCCATATTTATATGCCGCTGGGAGGACAAATGTCTTACAATTGTATGCAAAATACTCTGGCCAAGCGGAATATCAAACATTAATCTAAAGCAAGAGAATAAAGTAGAATTAAAAAGAACACACGCTTAGATAATCAACTAACAACATAACTCGAAAGGCTCTCGATTAGAATTTGCAAGAATCAACACGAGCAGCATATCTCAAGAACATCGATCACTGATCGACGCCAGATTCGACAATATAATCTCACATGGGAGGATAGAAAGAGAATTGTGCCAAAAAGAACAAGATGGCGGTGCCGAGAGGGTGCCATATGCTTCCACGAGGGGTAATAGAAAAAATTACAATTTTCCAAGCGTTTTCAATTTTATTGAAATTAAAAAATTTATTACCAAATAAAGTATTCGAAACAATATAAAATTAAAAAAATATTTTACATTTACATTTCCATAAGAAGCCATTGACAAATTATTTGCTTTAATGAATCGGCTTAAATACATATTTATTGTATAAAATGTTATGATCCCTTCGTCAAGGCAATTGCAAATAAATGTATTGATTATTGCAAAATAGAAAATAAATAAATTATACACAAAGAATTCTTATCATTTTGTTACAAATTAATTCACATGCGAGAATTTATAACACACGGCCGTTTTTAATCAATATTAATTTGTTTTTTTTTATTCTAGCACGCCAATCGCTTACACACGAACTGAGTGCTGGCAATTCACTTTGTCAGTTATCGCATTTTTTCAGCTTTTTTTTTCACTGAATTAAATAAAAATAAAAATTACTTAATCTTTGACTCTTGTATTTGCTTATTTTAATTATTGGTCTTCTTGTTTTTTAATTTTTTATTCCGATTGTAGGCCCCCGCTTTACTAAGTTCAAAAAACTAGCGTAACTGATTAATTTCTAACATTTTTGTTTTTGTTAATAATTATTTTATGAATGACGCAAAATTGTTGCGCCAAACACTGATAAGATTATAATGGAAATGTTCATAATTTAATATTTCATAACGCCCTGAAGTGAGGATTGAATTACTTTGCTTTTAAATATCAATTTTTTAAATTTAAAAAGAACACTATTTGATAGAACATTCGTTTAAATTTAGTTAATTTACTTCACAAACATCATTTAAAAGTCTTTCTTTACTCTCGTTTAACTTCTTATATCTACAATATTTATTTGTCATGCAATAATGTAAAAACTCTCATGAGATTTAATTGATTGAAATCCGTAGAATTCGAAATTTTTGTCCACAAAACCCTAATATATAATATGTAAACAAATTTGAGGTTAGAAAGTAATTTGGTTTAAAGCGCACACTTCTTTAGACATCTTTAGTTTGAGTCACACTAACGATAAATAGAATTATAGCAATTAATAATGGACTATGATGTCGGACAAATGTTTACCTCTAGCACTTCGCCAGACGTTCGCTTTATTCACAAAATTTTTAAGCACATTTTGCAACCAAGATGATGCATCTGTTACTATGGGTGATATACATAGGTATTACGGAATCGGACAGCGTCTTGTTCGATGGATAAAACACATTTTTCAAGTTTTTAAAGAAGCTTTCAAGTGCCTCAGTTTTCTAAATCAATTTGAAGATAGCGATCGACAGCATGGTATCTGTAGGGGACGCCCTACCGGTCAAGTGCTGGCGTTCCTGACGGAACTGCAGATGCAACTTCATACATTATTTCAGGAAAAGTCTCCCCCGGGGGCATATTTATCGGTGTTTATAGAATACTTGACTATCTAGACCTGTGCTGCTGGAGATATAAGGGAGCCCAGTCCCTTGAAGACAAGCAGGGAGTCAACTGGAAGCTCCACATTATTTCCACGGGAATCAGTAAGTCCCAGAGTTCTGCTAATTGTCTCTTTAGATTTTTAGCTGTTCTCTGACTGATTATTGAGTTTGGCCCTTCGAGAGTATCGTGATGGTTGTGGTTTTGCGGTCCCAAGCATGAACTGAATAACACCAACGGGTGAATGATCCGGATCCAGTGAGCATGCTAGTCATGTGTTCTGGACCAGGAGTTGGATAGTCTCCAGCTCTTCAGCAAGACGTAGTGGTTTGCAACCCTGCTTTGGTACCGCTGAAATTGCAACTAGGTAGGACCTGTTGCTAGAATTAGTCCTCGGCTTCCTAGGACGTGAATGACGTTACTTTTTATCCCAGTGGTTTGACCACCATCTGTCCTACGGCCAGGTGCAGATGTAAATCTAATCACGAAATTTCGGGAAAAGTAAAGTGATGGCTCTAGATATTTTCAAGGCATTAATTAGACTGTGGCATGACGCACTTTTGTCAAAACTTTTAGCTTTTGGTGTTGTGGTGATAATTTCTCCAGATTCATATCGAGTTTTCTCATGAATCCTACAATACGAGTTATTATAGATGGAATTTTATCAGACTAGTTCAAGATTAGTTCTGGAGTACTGCAAGTTTCCTTTTTTTCTGCTATCCTATTTCTTATATTTCTAATTAACCTTCTCTGTCAAACTTGTCTTTCGCAGATGACAGCACCATTTGTAATTTTTTGTATTCATTCAGCAATAGACCCAACAAGATGGAGGTGGGTTCCAAAAGGCAGAACATGATTAATACGCTCAACTATGATCTCACAGCAATCTTCGAAAGGGGTCGTGTGAATAGAGTCGATTTTAATGCCCGTAAGACACAATGTTGTATGATTGCGCATAGGTCTGCGTTCGGTAATGGTACTGCATCTGTTACTATGGATGACATAAGTATTAAAAAATCGGAAGCTTTTGATGGTCATGGCATGAAAATTCAGTGTGATATTTCAAGTGCCTCAGTTTTCTAAGACCTTGTAAGAGATACTTTTTTTTTTTAAAGAGAAGAAGCGCTTCAGGCAACAATGCCTACTTAGTCAAGTACCGTGCTACATTCTTTAAGAAGGGGATAGAGAATAGATGAAACAGGTGGTGAAATTAGAGGGAAGGATATTCGGAAATTAACTGCCGTATTAGGTACCCCTGTAGGCTAGTAGGTGGTGTCGTAGCTTGTAAATATGGGGGTTGTGGGTTCAATTCCCAACAAAGACCTTGGTTTTTTTTCACTACAAGAAATACTTTACTCCATCCCATCTTCATCTGTCCAAAAATGGAATATAATTCTTATGTATAGGCTGGCGCCCCAAAGTCTATTTTGGATTTGCTCGACCACGTACAGAAGAGGGCTAAGAGGCTCATTGGGAACAGTAGGATATCCAACTCTATTGATTCTCTAGAGCATCGACGTAATCTTGTATGTATTTCACTATTTTATCGTTACTACAATGCTACATGCTCTAATGAAATTAGAGAACTTGTTTCCGTTACTCGAACGTTTTCGAGTTTAACTCGATTTTCATTGAGAGCGCATCTATTTGTGGTTGATTTTGCTATAAATCGCACTACGCATTACAAAGAAAATTTGTTTTTTAGCAAAATAGTCCGCATATGGAATAAACTCCCTCCAGAGGGTTTTCGTGTCAATTTCAATGAAGGAAAATTGAAATTGAATGTCCACAAACACTACTCCCTCTTTCCTTCTCCCCATAGCCTAATTTTCTAGTTCTAACACAATGCTTTACATGTATAGGGGTCCATCCCCTGAGTGCTGGTCCAAGAAAAAAAGATTTGCTTATCTCACCAATGCGGCCCCGAATTTTACTTTTCAAAGCGCCAATTGTTTGTAGGTTATTCATGTAAGCCCGGTCTTAAAAATGACGCCAGAGAAAATAATCCAACATTAGCCAATTACAGCCGCAAATGTTTATTATCACAGTTTATTGGCGCAGAGAATACACGGTGACAGCTTCCTTGATCATTTTTGAAAAACTATGGGGCGTTGATACCGCTTGACTACAAAGCGCATCATACGGTTGGTTTCTAATGATGTAATGTTTTTGCGAGGACTGTTTGTGGATTTTGTGAGTCCCATTAGCGACAATTTTGTTTGTTTACACAACCATCTAATTGAAAATGAACCTCATCACTAAAGATATTTTGGTATTAAGTTGTCTGGATTTGTTATGCCAGTAAATAAAATACTGTTGTCATTTCTTTCCTGCTTGTTCGGTATGAGCGGCGAGTTCTTTCGATATCATGATATCGTTATCAAGTCGCGTTCTACTGGTAAGTCAGTGCTCGGATTTAGGTAGTTCTTTCATTAAGGACGTATCTACTCATGCGGGGCTAATTTTTAATATTTTCGTCTTTTATTATCATCCAGATACGCATTTTCTGTTCGTTTAAATTGTCACTGTTAAAAGTTTTTATTTTTTAGATTTCCATGTTTAATCTTCTTCCTTTTTTGCTAGGATGTAGTAATGTCATACATTCATCTAATTCCCTAGATGTGAGTGTCAAGTTGTAATGCAAAGTTGAAGTCGTTTGTATGAGCGTATGTGTTCTGTTAATATTGTTGTTCGTCCGGTTTGTCCTACATAAATTTTGTTACGTTTATACCTTTTATAAACGTTTTGTTGCGAGTTCTTTATTACAAAATAAATAACACCAGTTTTTAGAGTTTTTAAATTAATAACAATTTTATTTACTTTAACTACAGAACAATTTACTTAAGATGCACGTCTTTTCTTCACGAGATTTAATTTTACACTGACTGATTATCCACTCAGACGATGCCCTTTTATATTTGTCCATTAAAAGTCTAGAAAATTTGGGAATCTTCTACTTCCTTTGTATTACATTTTGTTTTATGTTATTTATTCGATGTATAGGCAGGCGCCTGTATGTCTGTGTGTATTTTTGTTTTTATACTGATAAAGTTTCTTCTTGGAATTTATTTTAGGTTTATTAGAAACCACGCAGTTGGTAAACAGCATACATGTTTGTTGTTGTGTTGCGCGTATAAAATTTCTAAGCATTTAGTAAACAGAAATATGTTTTTGTCTTGCATGCCACGCAGTTAGCAAACAGCATAACAAATAGTTGTTGTTTGCATTTATAACTAGAAATTTTGTTGTTGTGCCATAAGTTTTCTTAGCAAGCCACGCAGTTCGTAAACAACATACCCAGTAGTTTGCTTTATAGCTTAATTATTTTATTTTAAAACTTAAGCAAGACACATCCGTAACAATATGTTTGCAGGTACAAGTAAGTCTGCATACTCTGCTGGTACTAAATTTGTCATGTCCTTATGTCCTGTCTTATGCTTGCTAATGTTGTGAGTAAACCTTTTTTGCGGCTTTTCAGCAAGAAGTTTGTTTTTCAATTGTGGCAACAGCAACAACATTATTGCCGCATTCGTAGCAGATGCATTGCCAAATTTGACTTATTATTTTACATTTTCCCTTTCCTTTATACTTAATGCCACAATATATTGAAATATTTCAAAAACAAAATAAAAGTAGTAACTTTACATGCATACGAACAGTTCAAAGACTTGTTCATGAGATGGAATGCAAAACAATTTAAAATATTATTAAAAAAAAAAAAAAAAAAACACACATTCCTCATTCATCAATTACAACAGAAAAGGTTCAAAGTCCAAAATGATAATAGTAAATAAGACCCAGTTTACATTGTGCAACTTTTGTCGCTGCAACTCGTACTTTATTGTTGTAAATAATGTGTGTAAAGAGAATAGTGGTAGAGTTACTCTCTCCCCCTATTCTCTTTACTCACATTATTTACAACAATAAAGTACGAGTTGCAGCGACAAAAGTTGCACAGTGTAAACTGGGTCTAAGTGAATCTTCGTTTGTGAGATACAGAAATCCCTAAAGAGTTTTAAAATTTTGGGGAGAGAAATCAAAAGTTGAATAGTGTTGGTGAGACAGATTTCAAGTTTATTTATTTTTTGTTCATTTAGTACCAAATATTATCGTACATACACACATCTTATACACGTATGTATACATAAGTAGAAAAAATTTGAAAGAGGTAGGTAAATTTTCTAGCATCTACACGTATCAGAGATGGCAAATTGTACTGTTTTACTGAAATTTTAAAATTAGATACTTGATATTTTAAATTATGTGCTGTTTCTGTATTCAAAGCGATCAGATAAAGGGTTTTTTAACAAGATGTAGGTTTTCTAAAACAAAAAATTTTGTTAAGATGATTAAAATTTTCAAATTGTATGACGAAGAGAAAAGTTCGGCAATTATGAACGACATATGATGTCTGACAAATGTCCACGACCACACTGACAGATGTCGATTCTTTCATCAAAGTTTTTAATCACTTTTTGGCAAAATGGCGGTCCTATTTTGTTAATCACATCATGGATTTTGAGTTTTAAGCCTGACGTATGGGCTCTGTCCTTAACATAGCTCGACAAAAAATAATCCAGTGGTGTTAAATCACACCCTCTGGCCGCTTAACTGCTGATTGTCGTGAAATTATGCGATCGGGAAATTTTGTTTGCAACAAATTGATCGTTTCATTGGCTGTGTAACACATGGCGCCGTCTTGTTGAAACCATATGCCAGTGATGTTCACGTCCTCAATAATAGGCTAAAATTGAATTGTTAGCGTTTCGCAATAGCGTGATTCTTTATCCGTTACCGCATTTCCAACCTCATCTTAGAAAAAAGAAACATAAAGTGATAAGTTAAATATACAATATATATACGAGGAGTTGACAAATTTGGATTTGCTTCAAGACTGTAGCTCACAGCTGCGATTTTTTCAGTTAAACAATCCGGTCCAATACGCGTTGGTATTCGCACATTTTGTATCGCGCCTGTCGACTTAAATTTAACGTCCAAATTCTTAAATGGTTACAGTTTAGAAAACTTGTGTAGAAATAATTGAAAGCCTGAGTACTTTCCAGAATATTTCTCTAAATGAATTATATGCATCCCCCTATTAAATTTAGCTTCCTATAGAAAAATGTTCTAGAAACGATAGTGATTTTATAATATTGATAATTTATTAATCTATTCAGAGATAATCTGAGAAATTCCATTCTTACCCAGCTATCCACATTACCATCTTCTATATGACAGCCTCTTCAAATAGAAAACGCAAATAAAATAAATCGTTTCATTAGCATTTTTACCAGTTTTGTTGTGTTTAACCAGCAAGGATTTAGAGGGAGGCAAAATATGACCCCTAAAATATTAATAGGGCAACCCCATCTAATCTACTCTGTATAACTTTTCTTTCTTTTCGTTTTCTTTGCTTTAATTCTCAAAATCGTAAGCCTACATCTCTTTGCTATTTTCTTCTTTCATTCGCCATAATAAAACAAATAACACAGTGTTACAAAATTGACTGAAATAGAAAAACCTGGGACCGGATATTATTTTTCTTGTAGGGCTTGTCGAGTAAAACAAGATTCCAAAAGTGAAATTTGCCGGACACCTCCAAAATCCGGATTTAAAATTTGTGTTTGCTCAAGTTTGTGTTTCTCAAGTTTTCGTAGATAAATTTATACATTATTCGAAAGATCTCAGCTTCTTCTTTTTAAATGTAGTAAGAAATTGAAAATCGGATCATTATCAACAAAGTTAGAGGCTTATAAATGTGCAAAGGTACAAAAACCGGTTTTTTAACCGTAAATCCCGACTTTGGAGGTGTTCGGCAAATTTCACTATTGGAATCTTGTTTTACTCGACAAGCCCTACAAGAAAAATAATATTCGGTCCCAGGTTTTTTGGACTGTCGCACCGTGTAATTAGTGCCTACTTAACGATAGAGACGACCACGTAGCAGTGCTTATAAGAAAAACATAACGTACTATTGCAGGGTTGTTAGAAATAACATTTTCGCTTTCCAGCTGTCTTCTTTACTCTAGTCTTTAACAAAAGAGAAAACAGAATTAATTAACTATACAACTGCTAATTATTCACCAAAAAGGTAACACAAAGCTTTAATCGACTTAGTTCTTCTAGACTGGCTACAATATTAATAAGTGTTGGCATTATAATAACAGAGACGCTAACAAAGACAATGTAACTATAAAACTTAGTTTCAGGTTGTAAGTTTAAGAAATCATAATTCAAAATCATCGTCAACATAAAGCTTTAAAAATGTTATTTCTACTTTACCAACTAGCCATCCCTGATTGGCATCAAATGCATATAAAAATGTTTTAAAAATAATTATTTTTACTTGTCCTTGAAAGAAGTTCATACACGTACACAATTGTTTTCCAATTGTTTGACTTGCAAGTGTTAAATTTTAAATCGATTTATTTATGAAGGTCACGCTAACTTTATTCCGATAATGCTAACGGTGTTGATATGCATTACATTGGTAGCCATCTTTAATTGTATATTTGGTGGCCACCCATTTTTAGGCAAGGAAGTAAATTGTCTGTCAAATGATTAAATGTGTCAAGAATTGAGTTGTTTTGCTGTGACATCTATTTAGTAAAAAGTTGGGAAATATTAAGCATAAAGTTTTTACGATTCATAAATTTACGGTTTTATAACTTTATAGTTTTGTAAGAGATGACCCTGTAGGCTAGTAGGTAGTGTACTAACTTATTAGTCTGGGGGTTGTAGATTCGATTCCCAACAAAGACCTTGGCTGTTTTTTTTACTACAAAAATAAAAATTGACTGTCGTTTCATTGATAAAGGCATGGTCACTGGTCGCTATGCTGTCTTATGCGACAGTTAATTTCCGTAACTATCCTTCTACTTTCACCACCTATCTCATCTCTTCCTTATCCCTTTCCTAAAGAATGTAGCAAAGTACTTGAATAAATAGACATTGTTGCCTGAAGTGCTTCTTCTCTTTACAAAAAAATCTTAAGAATGGAACGTTACACTCTTCAGCAAAGAATTTTAATTGTGAAAATTTATTCGAGCAGCTTTACATCGTAATCAGTCTCCTTCTGAGACGACTGTCCATAATATAAACGCTAAATTCGAGGTTCAGGATATTTTTGTTAACAGTAGACCAAAACAATATGCTAGTAGTGGCCAAAGTGATACACACTCAGCCACTGTACAGCAAAGTGTTGAGAATGAGCCCGGAACATTAACTCGTCGATGTTTGCAACAATTGGGCATAACTAGAGACACTTTGCGCAACATTTTGTATAAAAATTTTTATCTTCATGCTTATAAAATACAACTCGTTCAAGAACTAAAGCCGACCGACCAACACTTGTGAATTGGCTGTTTGAAAATTTAACGAAAATAGGTTTTTCGACAAACTGAGCAAGGAAACGCCGTCACCGTGAATTGTATGCATTACCAAACCCTGATACCAATTTTTGTGGGTACAATTGGCTAATGTTAGTTTCAGCAAGACGGCGCCACAAACCACACAGCCGCCTAAGCAATACTATTACTGCATAAGACTGACGCGTTCCATTGACGAAAGAAGCAAAGCAAAGCGAACGTGCAAGAGATGGATAATTTCCCGAAAGATCATTTTTATGTAAATAATCCACATACAACTGACGCTCTTAAAGATGAAAATCGGCGGTGCAATAATGATATAAGAGAAGCTTTGTTGCAAAATGTGCTTTAATATTTTGTGCAAAATCCGCTTTAAAATTTTGTGCAAAAAGCGGATGTCTGCTGACGTGGTTGAGGTGGTCATTTGCCCGCAATATATTCCATTATTAATTGTCATATTGTCAATGGGAAACCCTCAAATTATTTGCATCCATTAAAAATGACAATTTCGTACGCAATTTGTTCAGAAGAAATCGTTGGACCTTACTTCTTTGAGAATGAAAACGGCGTAACGGTAACTGTAAATGGGAAGTGATATAGTAATATTATTGGAAAATTTTTAACGCCACAACTAATTTTGGTTACCATGTGGTATCAACAAGGTGGCCCCCCCGGGGCCACATTTATAAGTCTTTATGGATCACACAACCATCTAGGCTTGTGTCTTGCGGGGGTAAAAGGGAGCCCAGTCCTCTAACAGACTAACAGGAACCAACTGGTCAATCTACTATATTTCCATGGGAATCAGTAAAGCCTCAGAGTTCCGTTATTTGTCTTTTTAGGCATTTAGCTATTCTCTCACTGATTATTAAGGTAGACCCTTCGGGAGTATCGTGGTGGTTGTGTTTCGACGTCCTCGTTTGAGTTTGTGGGTCGGATCATTAACAATGAACACAATGAATGCCGCCGTGTTCTTAATTATATTTAGCTTCATGCGTTTTGAACCAGGAGTTGGATAGTCTCCAAATCCTCAGCAAGGAGTGAAGGCTGCGGCCTGTTCCGGGCTTTTGAAGTTGCAACTAGAAGTGACCGTAGGATTCTCGTATACAAAAGGTAATGATCCACGATGTGATATTGGCCCACACGGCTAGATGCAAATCTTATCACACATCAACAAGGTGGTGCCACATCGCAATGTAAGATTACAATGAAATTACAGCTAGATTTCTTTCCACAACAAGTTATTTCAAGAAATGGTGATGTTGATTGGCCTCCACGGTCGCCTGATTTGACTGCTCGGATTTCTTTTTGTAGGGAATCTGATAAGCAAGGTTTACACAAACAAACCGAAAACGCTTGAGCAACTCAAACAAAATATTCGTGATGAAATTATTGAAATACCGCGTGAAATGTGTGAGAATAAAAGGAAAAATGTGCTCAAAAAGAGGCTAACAGAAGCGAATATTTATTTGATATAGTATTCCATATATAATTGAAACATTTATCAATACAAGATTCATTCTCTTTCATTTAATCAAAAATTATAAACAAAGTAGTGTACCCTCCCGGCGGAGAACCTGTATTTTATTGAAACATATTTTTTCTTTACGTGTAATAACGCATGCAAAACATTCCAACATATGGAAACGTGCAAACATGAAATATTTATTATGACATTTCTCAGTGTAACAAAGACAACAAACAACGAAACATTCTATGAAGACGTCGAATAAATGTAATAAAGCTTTTGAAGAAAAAAGCTTTTGCACAATTACGAAATCCAGCATAATAGTTATAAAATAGAGGAATCGAAGTTAAGCCTTAAATTTCACTCCAGAATTTTAGCTTCATATACAAGGAGAGCAGAGTAAGTTGAAATGTTTAACGGCGAATATGGTACTATGAATTTTCCCATACACAATGATAGGAATAATTTAACACCAACCCAATATATGTATATAACTAATAATATCATCTTAATTGTTAATAACAAAAGGTTTCAATTTATCAAAGATAAAAATGAAAACAAGTTTTTTTTTTCTATGGCTAAGAAAAATATCAATGATAGATAACCTTCTTTCGATTAACACAGCTAAAACTTTTATAATTTTTAAATCTTAATCGACCTTAAGCTAATTTCACTATACAAACATGTGCGAGTACACATACACACATGCATGCATTGACAAAAGTCTAGTCGCTTAAACAAGGCGAAATAAAAGTTGTTTGGTTGCTACCATCATCGACTTTGTGCGATGTGAGTGTATTGTTGTCAAGTACCTGCTATCTCATATACGTTTTCTTTGCAGTTTATTTCCTTAGTCTATCTTCTTTTTGTATTTTCTTTTTTGGTTTTATTAAAAGTCCAAAGTCTACTTTGCTTAAAAATGTTTACGTTTTTTTTTCGTATGAAAGTCAAATGAAAGAGAGGGAATGAATTTAAAGTTTAAGATGCTTGAGAGTCAGGGATGGTTATGTCAGTGAAATTTATTAATGTTTTTATTTTGGCACGCAATAAAAAAGTTCAAATTTCATGTTGTACCTAGTCCGTTTTATTTACCAGCTGTTGATTTCTGAAACTTCAAATGACGTCATTTAGTTTAAACACTTCTCATTGTATGAGAAAGACATTTTTGAAATAAAAATTAAAATTAGTTTCTCATATCGTTTATTTTTATCAGTGAAGGCCCAAGATATACTATAAAGCTGAAAGTCCACACCACGCGTTCTACGCGAACACGCTTTGTATGCGTTTGATACTTTTTCGCGTTCTACGCTTTTCAAACTTTAAGTTACATGCAACGCTTTTTATACGCCAAGTTTTTTGTTATGATTAGCTGTGGTGTAAATAATTTTATCTAATAAAAAAAATGTTTGCAAATGAGAACTAAAAGTGAAATTTTTCATGAATTTATTGAATTTGTGCATATGATATTTTGTGTAATAAGGACCTATGGAATACTTCAAGAGAAAAGAAGGCGCTTTTGGTTGCGTCCCTTGTTTTTGGAAAGGGAAGTGAGTGGTTTTTTGCAGCAACGTTTGAAAAATTAAAATAACAGAAATCATACAACGTCAAAAATAGCTGACATTTTTTAATGGCACTTGCGACGCGTAGAGAAGTAGAAAGTAAACCTACTTCATACGTTGTATGCGTCATAAGCATTCTATGCGATGTGCTGTGTAACTTGTTACATACAATTACACTAATTCTACTTTTTTGACAGACGCGTATGAAGCATGTACGCGTAGAACACGTGGTATGGACTTTCAGCTTAAAAGTGAGACATATTTTTCGATAGATCTGTGTGGGTCAATTTGAGGTTAGGAACGAGACTCACGCCAATCAGATAGATAAGTTTCGACCAATTGCATTATTACCTGTTATAGATAAAATTTTCGAAAAAATTATGCATAAACAGTTTTCCTCATATTTGGATCAAAACAATTTATTATACAGATGTCAGTACGGCTTTAAAAAGGGTTGTGGAACTAAAGAGCCTGTGGTGAATGTTGTGAATAATATTTGCCAAGGATTGGATACAGGTTTTAGAGGAGTAGCTGGAATATTTTATGATTTCTCCAAGGCATTCGATCTCGTGGACTTGTGCAGAAATTGCAATTCTATGGTGTGAGCTCAGAAGCAGTATTTTTACTAAAAAGTTATTTAACTGGTCGAAAACAATTTGTTGAAGTGAATAGCTGCAAAAGTCACATTGGATTAGTAGAATATGGGGTTCCTCAAGGAATTATGCTAGGTCCACTTTTATTTAATATTTATATTAACGACATAATGAATCTTGGTTTGTTTGGTAATTTATTTTTGTATGCCGATGACATATGTTTGCTTTACCCATATAAACATGAAATAGCTCTTAAGACAAGTGTGGAACGTGATGCATCATTAATTACAGAGTTCTTGAGGATAAACAAGTTAATTCTAAATGCTGAAAAAACAAAAATACTAAGATTTAAACCTTATTCACCTAATACTAACGAATTTAGCATATATGTGTATATATATATATATATATATATATATATATATAGATGGAAAGGAAGTTTATGAAAGCAATTCAAGGAAATACCTTGGAGTACACATACAGAATAATTTATCATGGGATACTCATATACAACATCTGAAATCCAAAATCAACTCAGTTATTGGATTAATGTATAAATTTAAAAACAAATTTGACACAAAAACAAAACTAATTATTTACCAAGCTTTAATACATAGCCATTTAAATTACTTGCCTATCATCTATGGTTACAAAAAGAGTAATGAGCTTAAAGCACTTCAGAGGGTTCACAATAAAGCTTTGTAAACTGTTTATAATTTGCCATTGGGGTATTCAATAATGAGCTTATATAAAGATATTGCTGTTACCGTACTGCCGGTTCATGGCCTTTATAAAATGCAACTTTTAATACATGTTTTCAAATCGTTACATAACATTGGACACCACACAGTAACATTCTCTAGAAATCAAACTAACATTCAATACAAGAAATAATATGAATCTCAGAGTGGCTGTATGCAGATTAGAAACTACAAAGCAGCGTGTGGAGCACATGGGTAGTTTAGAGTATAACAACCTTCCTCAATATATAAGAACTATCGAAAGAATTTCAGTTTTTAAAAAGAATTTAAAGGAATATTTATTGCAAAATTTAGAAATTCTTTTTTGAAAATTTATACTCATGTAATTATAACAAAATGTTATGTTATTTACATACATTTCTTATTTACTCAAACTTAAATAAAATAAAATTAATTCACTCTTTTTATATATATGTATATTTTATTGCCAACTCGCCTCAATAATGTCATAAGGACGCTGAGGCACAAATTTTTTATAATATTTAATAATTTTGATGAATAAAAAGAGTTTTAAAAAAAAAGGAAATTTCTCATGCAATAACCGCTCACCGGCCGATGAAGCCGCCTGACCACAAACCGCACTTTTTTTTTATCTAAAGATTTTTTATGAGCCTTTTGTGGATTTTGTGGGGCCTAAGACAATTTTGTTTGTTTAAATAACCACCTAAAAATGTTGAAAAATGCGTTGTTTTCGGGCAGTTTTCTAAATAGCAATTTCACAAACGTGTGATGCAAGCAATTGTGAAAATTTACTATCAAAATAATGAAAACTTAACTGTATTACTTCGTAAAATTCGAGCAGCTTTTCCTCGTTATCAGACTCTTTCTGTGACCGCTGAGCATAATTTAATCGGTAAACTCGTGGATCACCGTATTGTTGCTGACAGTAGGACTCAAACAATACGCTTGTGGTGGCCGTAGTGATAAAAAGTTTAGAAAGTGAGCATGAAACAGTAACACATCGACGTTCGCAATAATTGGGCATTACTAGCGGAACTTTGTGCAATATTTTGCACAAAGATTTTCATCTTCACGCTTATAAACTTGAACGGGTGCAAGAATTACCACCGATCAACCATTTTTCGCGTCGAACGTTTGTGATATGACTGTTTGCTAAATTGAACGAACACCGCATATTTTCAATAAAATCAGCAATAAAATGAGCAGGGAAACGACGTCACCGTAAGCTCTCTGCGCTACCAAACCATGATGACCAATTTTTTGCAGCTATAATCTAATGGCTAACAAAAAGTCACTGATGTCAAAATGCAGCCACAAGCCACACAGTTGTTGCATAAGAAATTTTCCGATCGCGTAATTTCTCGATTTGCCGCCATTTGAAAGTTTAAGTGAACAGCTCAGAAAGAACTGACGCATTGAAAAATTTAAAACGGCTTTGCATTGACGACTTAAACAAAGCTTTGTGTCAAAATATATTTTAAAATTTAACATAAAAAAACGGACGCCAGCCGACGTGCTGGAGGTGGACATTTGCCCCACATCATATTGTATTATTTATTCACATATTTTTTACTTTACATTGGTATCAATAAAACTGAAGTTGTCAAAAAAGTGTGTGTTTTAAGCCAATTTACTTCAAAATTTGTCCAGCCTTTAATACTCAAAGATTTTTTGAGAAGAAACTTAACAGAATTTTAAAGGAACATGAATGCTTTTGATAATTACAAAAATAATTAATAAAAAATCCTGATATATTTAACCATTCTGGTCTACCTTTTAATATTAAATATTAAAAATTATTATTTTTTTATTTTATAATTGCCAACTAGCCTCTCTAAGCCTTTATTGGCGCTGAGGCACCAAATTGAATTGTAATATTGATAAGCAGATAATAAAATAATCTACGTTACTCTGTGATAGAGTCCTTTATGAGAATATCATAAAATATTTATTATTCGAAACAAAAAAAAAAAAAAAAAAAAAATATATATATATATATATATATATATATATATATATATATATATATATATATATATATTTGAAATGTATTACTGCGAGGGAAAGCATATCCAGATGGTCACTACTGCTTATATAGCTCATTAGTGGATTTTATCCCAAATTTGGTATAGAAAATTCAAGAGTCTTATGTCATAAGCCAAATGGATTGAATGAGAGTTTTCATTTAAATAACACAGCAAACAGCAAAACTCAAAAACACTTCTATACAAAAACCCAGCGAACATTTCGATAACAAAAACACTTTTTATTTATTTATTAAAGGAATCTAGCATATATTAACCTAAATTAAATTAAAAAATTATTGTAAAAAATAAAATTGTTTAGTTTCTTTAAAAATCTTATTAAATTTAAAACATTTTTATAACTAAAAACCGTAGTAGATGCTGTAAGGTGTGTGTGTGTGCATATTTGCTGCCATTTTGATCTTTGCGATTTCTTTACAATACAGCAGAAAAGGTGGTTCATATTTAAACTTTTAAAATCCCTAGAGATTTACAATGATTTTAAATTTAATATGAACCGTATTTCCATTTTTGTTTTTTTTTTTGAGTAATTTTTTGTTTGTTTTGTTTTTCTTCAATAAAAATAAAAATTGTATGGTACAATTTGCGTACTAAAGTACTATTTGAGAAAATTGTACAATAAAGTAATGTGTGGCCATCACTGTTGTAAGTAAATTTTGGGGGCACGACTAGTTTGATTTACTACAAAATTATAATACACATCTACAGTATCGGGCAAAACTAACACAGAATATTCTGTTTCTAAAGAAAAATTAAAATAAAAAAAAAATAAATAAAATAAAAAATAAATAAATAAAATAAAAAAAAAATTAAAATAAAATTAACAAGAAAGTTTATTTGATGAAAATATATATTTAAAAAGAAAATGTATATAAATACTCCAGAAATGTAGCAACACAACTATAGCACGCAAATTTTCGATGTTGCTTTCTTCGTTAAAAATAAAAAACAACAATTACCGTTTTTTTTTTAATATGTGCGTAAATTTTCCGACGGGGTTTAATTTAATTTAATTTGGGTACGGTTTTCCGTCGACCCTCGCCAAATTTGGTTTGGCTTGCATGTGTTCTGGACCGGGAGTTGAATAGTCTCCAACTCTTCAGCAAGGAGTGAGGGCCTTGGCTTGCTCCGAGCTTTCGGAGTTGCGACTAGGAGTGACTGTTGGATAGAAGGCTTCCTAGGGCGTGGGTGACGTTACACATCATCCACAGTGGTTTGATCCACCGTCTGGACACAACACCGTGATTAATACCCAGTTTTATTGCATTGAACGTCACGGATTCACCATTATGATTTGATTTTTTTGTTTTAACTGCGCTGAATATTTATATTTTGCCATTTTATTAACACGAAATCAAAAATACTTTAAAGCGACTTTGAAAATAAATTTTCTCTGTATACAACTGAAATGATCTTACGAAAAATAACGGTAGACCTTAGACATTATTCCAAGACCCATTCAAAGACGTGCTGTAGAAGGTGGCTTAAAATTTATAAATATGTAAACAAGCCGTCTTCTTCACGTAAAAATAGAATCGCTCGGATTCAATTAAATTCGTTTAAAAATGAACGGTAATTGTTTTTATTTTTTTTTTTTGTTTGTTTTTAAAACGTAAGCAACATTGAAAATTTGTGTACTGTAGTTTTGTCGCTGCATTTTGTGGAGTAATTGCATATAGAATTTTTTTTTTAAATAGAGCTATAAACGAAAATTTTGTTTGTTTTACTTTTGAATGCGTAAGTTCATTAAGAGATAATTGCTTCTTGAATATCAGAAGACCGTGCTTTAGTTTTGTCCGACACTGTATATTTGTATGTACTCGTGTATAACTTTTTCACCTGTGATGAAGGGTATAATAACTATGGCATAAATAAAATAAAAACATATTTTTGATTAAATAAAACTGATGCAGATGTTAAGAATATCACTTTAAAAAAAGATTATGAATATGTGGACTACAATACAAATGTATTTATCCCGTATTTTTTGCTAACAAAAAGTCAGTATTGTAAAATCAGGTATAAAAAGTAACCCTGCATTTTTATATTGTGCCTTAAAAACTGCGAAAACGAAACGAAAAAAGGGGATTAAGAGTGAAATATTTGAAAAAGATTTTTAAATGTTTGAAAAATTACCTGAAAAGAAAATTTTATGTATGCATGCCCCCAAGTGCAAATCAAGAAAATTGAGGAAACCAAAATAAAAACAAGGCAAAAAAAAAAAACAGCAAAAACCAAACAAAATATCACCACTTAGTAAAAAGACATAAAAGCAGAACGTAATAAGCGGAAAAGCTATTAAATATAAAGAAATAAATTTAATTTACTTACCTTTTGGAATTTCTTAAATTAATACCTTAGGAACAACGTTTTTTTGTAACAAATTAATTAGGTTTTGTTTTTACAATTACAAAACCTCTATTATTTTAATTCAGTAGGTTGTTTAAACAACACCAACATAACAGCAGGTTATTACATACACTACACCTGTCACTTTTCTTTATTTTTTTATATGTTTTGTAATCGCTATTATCACTTGATGTGTTAAATCGTTTTTAGTATCAGTCTAATGACAACAACAATGTTTTCACGAGCAAAACTCCGTAAAAAACGAAAACCCAACCGCACACAACAAAAGTAAACAAACGAATGAGCATTGTCAAATTAATAAACATCTGGAAGAGATTTAATACAAAACTTTTTGGCGGGCACATGAGTGTGTGTGTGTCTGTACGTGCATGTGTATAATTCATTTAAAGAGATCTCGTTTCAAAGAGAATGTAATCCCTTTAAATGTTATAAAATATCAGAGATGGTAAATTGAGTTAAAATATGCTGTTATTAAACAACTTCGCAACAGGAAAAAATGTTAAATTGCATATTGAGCAGCTTTTAATGAAAAAGTTGTTTTTAAAAAAATTTAAATGTATGTATGTACATATATCGGGTTTTTCAACAAGAATCAATATCAACAAAATGATAGTTTTGACATTTAATTTTTTGACGTATTCGTAACTAATCATTGACAATTGTAACAATGAATTAAATTTCGCACGAAAATCGCATTAAAGTAATTAAAATCCACTATGAAAATGGTGGTTCTGTTAAAGTTACATTTCGTAAAATTCGTGATATTTTCGGACAACATAATCGTCCTTCTTAGGCCGCTATTAAAAATTTGGTCGTTTAATTTGAGTCGGCAGGCTCGATACAAAATGTGTAAACACCAGGTCGTTCAACTAAAAACATGGCAGCCGTGAGCCACAGTGTTGAAGCAGATCCCAATTAGTAAATTTTTCAACGTTTATTTTTTTTTTAAAGAGAAGTACCGTGCTATATTCTTTAGGAAAGGGACAGAGAAGAGATGAAACAGGCAATAAAAGTAGAAGATTTGTCGGAAATTAACTGCCGTATAAGATAAGCACAGCGACCAGTTACTATGCATTCATCGCTGAGCAGTTACACCGACAGTCAATTTTTATTTTTGTAGTGAAAAAATCCAAGGTCTTCGTTGGGAATCGAACCCACAACCCCTATACTAACAAGCTAGTACACTACCTACTAGCCTACAGGGGCACCTTCTTAACAATTGGGGTTCTCCAAAACCACCACATGGCGAATGCGAAAGGATTTGACTTTAAAGGGCTACAAGGTTCAATTGGTGCAGAAATTGAAGCCGACCGACCATTCACATCGCCGTAGATGCGCTCAATTCATTCAGAAACAGCCGGCTGGTTTTTCTAACAAAATCTTTTTTCCAGACGAAGACCATTTTCACTTGTCAGGGTATGTCAACAAGCAAAAATGCAGCATTTGGGCTTCGGAAAATCTTACAGCGATTATTGAGAAGCCTTTGTATGCTCAACATGTCACTATATGATGCGCTATGTAGTCTGGAGGCGTGATTTGGCCGTGTTTTTTCGAAGATGAGGCTGAAAATATGATGACGGTCAATGAGTCACGTCATCGCTAGATGTTAACAACTCAATTTTGGCCTATTATTGACGACGTCCGTTGTTTGTGAGTTACTCACGTAAACCCAGTCTTGCTAAAAGTCCCAGAGAAAACAATCCAGCGGCGTTAAATCACAAGGACGAGGCGGAAAATTGACGTCACCAAATCAAGAAATTACACGCTAATTTTTTGGGTAGCTGTGTGGCTTGTAGTGCCGTATTAGCCAGTTGCTGCTAAAATTGGTTATCATGGTTTGATAGCGCAGAGAATTCACGGTGACGGCGTTTCATTGCTCATTTTCGTAAAGTACAAGCAGATGATGCCACTTGACTACAAACCGCATCATACTGTTACGAAGCTGATTTCGGTTAATTTTCAAAGAAAATAATTATCAGTAAAATAGTAAACGAAATGACCTATTGTGTGTTTTAAAAACTGCGTAGTTTTCTGTCTTATACAAGACAACAACATACTTAAGAGAAATTAGACGAAATAAGCTAAAAACCATAAAACAAAAACAACTAACACAGAGCAAAAACAAAACACATAGCCAAGCAGACGCCTACCCTGAATGATAATAACAACAGCAGGATAGGACGATGTTGCATGTGCTAGTGATGCCCTAAATTTTTCAAGTTTTTATCAAATAAATGTCAAGAGGATTATAGCTCAATTCTTGGCATTTAATTATTTGACAAACAGTTTACTTCCTAACCTCAAATTTAAAGAAAAACATACGGAATAAATTGAAGCTGAAAGAACTCTTTTATCAGCAACAATAACGTGCGCCTCATATTTAGCGTTTAAATTACGCATAGTGGTGTAAGGAGGAGCGTAATTACGAGAAAAGCTGCTTGAATTTTACAGTGGTGATGCAGTAAAATTTTCACCATTTTGATAGTGGATGTTCACAATTAAAATTCTTTGCTTAAGAGTTTAACGTTCCAGGCTTAAAATATTCCAACTTTTTACTAAATAAGTGTTAAAGGATGACAGCTAAACTCTTAAGATTTAATAATTTAACAGACGAATTTGCCCACAAAATATTTTAAAATCTCCTCTTATTTAGTAAAAGTTAATTTGACGATCTACTAAGTTACTGGAAAATTATCTTATTACCTAAACTAAAAAAGCAATAATATACTTTAGCCAGTAAATTTTAAAATATTATTTTTATATATTTATAAAATATTAAACAAATTGAAAGTGTGAATTAAAAATTATTTTTTATTAAAATTTTATGTTTTCTTTCATTCAAATGCAAACGAATAAAAACTTAAACGTCTATTCAATACATTACTTAGATTACTGTTGCTATATTTACAATTTAGAAGCTTTATTCATTACTAGAAACAGCTTCAACAGGCTCAGCGCTATTAATACTTAAGCTGCTTAGTCCTCTTATGCTGATGTCATATACAACTTCTTCGATCTTTTTAACATCATATTTGAGAGCATCGAAACGTTTTCTCAAGCCATCATTTTTGAGATTTAACAAACGATAGCCAGCATTAAGATCCGCCATAAAGCGAGATATATTTAAAGGTCGTTCATAATCGCCCATTGTAACCGAATTTGTAGCAAAACGTGATAATTCAGAAGCCATTTGAAGTATACCCATGAGATAATCCTCAATATCTAAATGAAAGCCATCAGCATGATTGATTTTTACTGGGAAAATAAAAAAAAATATATTAACAAAATTGAAGTTAAAATAGATCAAACTGATACAAAATTTAAGTACGAATAATTAAAAGGTAAACGAATTGATAATATAAAATAAATATTCAAAGTTAAGTGTTATCCAAATTATTATGACAATATATGTAATATCCTGCATTATTATACAAGTTATGAAGTAGAAATATTTCATAAATAAAATAATCTTGATTATAATAACCTGATGATTTACTAGTTTTAAAAGAAAATAATTGACAGTAAAAGAAAAGAAAACGACCCACTGTCCATTTTACGAGCTGAGTAGGTTTCCAAGAAGGAATTTTTACAGATAAAATGATAAAATTTCAAACATTGAGTTGTCATACATTGACATTTATTTAGTCAAAAGTTGCGCAATTTTAAGCATGGAATGTTACACTCTTGAGCAAAGAATTTTGTGAAAATTTACTATCAAAATGGTGAGCATTTTACTGTAACTTTCGTGAAATTCGAGCAGCTTCTTTAACCCGCGATGCGTCATGTAATCGCTGTAGTTGAGACTCTGGATATCATTACTGAAACTAGACCAAAACTATACACTTGCAGTGACCGTAGTGATGCAAACATAGCCGCTGTTCAAAGCAAAGTGTTGAGAATGAACCTGGAACATCAACTCGTCGACGTTCGCAACAACTGAGCATCACTAGAGGCACTTTGCCCAACATTTTGCATAAAGATCATTCTTATAAAGTGGGCTTACAAAATCTACAAACAGTACTCAAAAATTCATTACATCCAAAGAAAATGATGACATGGCGTGGCTGTGACCGTAAATTCTTTGCGCTTTCAAACCATGATAACCATTGAGAAACTATGCTATTGTGAATGTCGTTTTATTTTGTAATGAATATCACGAATTCTTCTTCATTGTAATCACTCAATCATTATTTTTCTTTTACTTGCTCTGAATACTTATAACGAGCCATTTTGATTATTAAATTTTAAAAAGTTGTACGGTGGCTTTGAATGATCAGAAACTAATACACACGTGCAAATATTCTCCCTACATTTTATTATTTTACAGTTTTTTATTTATAACGGCACTTGTTATAAGTATTTTTTTTTTACAATGATGATCGTTATATAGTAAAACTTCCTTTCAGAGCTGATTTTCCTGATAAACTTTTCTTAGGGTCGTTTAAACGAAATGTAATGTTGCAGTTTATTAGAAGCGAGACTTTCTTTGTTCCAAAAACCTCTAGCAAGGAGGACGTATAAGAGAATATTTACATTTAGGTCATATAGCGCCAGTTGCGGATAACTCATCTGAAATTTTCTGTTGCTACTTATGTTATTCGTTTACAATATTAGATCGCAAAACTACAAAATTGAGAGTAGTGTTTAACACATCTAATAGGACTTCTAGCGGAATGATTCTAAACGATTGTTCCTATGTGGGACCCCACAGACAGATCTGGTTCTTCTTATACTATGTTGGCGACTTTTCAAATTTGTTTTTAAATGCGATAGAGCTCAAATGTATCGGCAGATGGTACTTTATATGAGACTCATGTTCTATTTTGGCGTATTTTGTTTCGAAATTATCCTACGAAGGAAATTCGGGACTATGAATTGCGAACAGCTACCTTTGCGGTCAATAGTGCACCTTAGCTTGCTATTCGCACATTGCTACAATTGTCTGATGTTGAAAACAAGTACCCCTTGACATCGTATATCATTCGAAGGTATATGTACGTTTACGACGTAATGGCCGGTGCTAATAAAGTTGACCACCCATGATTATCTTATAGCAGCTATGTGGACTAGCGGATTGGAACTTTCAAAACTGAAATCGAATGAATGAACATCTTGGCAGAACTTCTTTTGATCATTTAGTTAATTCCAAACTCTTGATGTTTTTTGAGTCTTCAATGGAGTGGTCGTTTTGGGAGTGATATATAAAGAATGAAAACCCAATGTTATTTACTTTAGTTCTGTCGCTTCTATACTTGTTGCCGTAATTTTGTAAACAAAATATTATTATTATTATTTATTAAGTAATAAAAAGTGGGTTTTCTAAATTTTGCTGTGCCATTTGCTAACCTTGAAAAGTCCGCGCTTTAGTTTTGTACAACACTGTATAAACTTGACACTAAGGCCGACGCAAAAGTTTTTTTTTGTGGATTTTTAAAATTTTCTCTATTTTGAAAATATTTTTCCATTATATTTCACCAAGTACACTTTTCTTTCTTAACACTAAATTTTCATGACTCATGACAGATCGATATGCTTTCCGTGGTTAAATTTACGAAATTTAAAAACAACTTACATCCCAACATTTCTGCAACGGTTTCTCTTGTAATAAGAAAGCCGGCTTCTAAATAAACAACCATGGCACCTAAAAATACCAAACGCTGCGTAATAAACGTCCAATGATCTGAATATCTAAAAAAAATTCAATTATTACTTTACCCCCTATAACTTTCTACTTATTTGACTCACCGATAATACTGGCCCACTGGTATAATTTCCGCCAATTTCTTGTAACTTTCAGCGCAGAGGGAGATTTGTTTACGGGCCTCGGCACATGCATAATCAACTTGTAAAATAATAAATTAACTCTATTTTGACTTAATTTTTTTTCAATAAACTTACTTTTATTTAAATCACAATGTATAATTTGCAATTGTATGGTAGCTTCTTTGGCCAACTGCTCAATTTCACGTACGACCACGCGTATTTTCTAAAATTTTGCCAGTTTTTTAATTTGCTTATGTGAATTTATTTAATTACCTCGCGTATTTCTTGCTCATTATCAATATACTTTTGATAGCTTTCAAAAATATTTAAATTAATAAAACTACTCATTTTCTTCAATGTATTGTACCGGTGCTGAGAAATTTGTTTTTTCCCTTAATTGTAGCCGCTTTATGTTCTGTGACCGTTTCTTGGGCAAGTAATTTTTATTACTGTTTGATTTGTTTTCTTTTTTGTTTTCTATGCATCTCAAACTGTAAAAGTCAGGGGTACCGTTATCCAAATTTAATAATATGTGAATTGTTAAACATAACGTAAGGCAACATTAAAGATAATATTGTTTCAATAATTTTTAACAATATATATCACAATTTTGTTAAAATTGTATATACATTAATATGGGAAAAATTTAATTATTTGATATTTTGTAAATTAATAAAACTTCTCATTTTCTTCAATGTATTGTTTTTGTAATTGACTGTTGATCGGTCCTGCAGAATCAAGTTTTGAATTCTAGCTGTTTTTTGAAAACGAAACAAGTTATATTAACAAATACAGACATCACTATTGTAAGTGTCTTCACAAAAAACTGTAGCTTTCAATATATTATAATAGCCGCTACCTTTTTAACAAACTTTTAACATTACATCATTACGTTTTACCTCATTCCGTCATAAAATACCTTGTGCACCCTCTAGACATTTTTTTTCAGTATTTTTTGTGCTTTTCAAACTGTTCAGCAACTGCAGCATTTTTTTCATCTCATTTACCCTACGTTGCCGCTAATTTGAGTACTTTGTAAACTCTGCTAACCAAGTTCTAGTAATGTGAAATAAAAAATTGTCAAAGATGAATCTCCAGTTTCCAAACAAAAAATAGATTATATTTGTGCTTAAGATAAGAACATTGTTAATAAAAACAACTATTAATAGGCATACCATAGGTGTACCATAATATAAACGAAATTAACTCACATCTACATTAAAATTTGTACCGATGGACGAAGATGTTGTTAACAAAAGGGGCCGAGGTCGCGGGCGTGGCACTAGAGCTCGTGGTCGCGGTCGAGGCCGTGGTCGTGGAAGAGGAAAAAAAACGGCTGTAGTTGTATCTAGTGACGAGGAAGTATCGCTAGATCAGTCGTTTGATGGTAGCTCTAATGTGGTAGAATATGGTGATGTTTCAGTTGAAAGTGGAGCAAATATTTCACTAGAAACTGTTGACACTGCCATGATTGAATTAAATAAGGAAGTTGAAGCAGAATCTTCAGTTGGTAAAAGTAATGCAGTTAATACCGAAACCCCAGAAAACATTCATCCCGAACAGTCAGCTCTTAACACCCCACAGACCACAAATATTGTGACCCAAACAAGTAAGTTTTAGATTTAAACTGTCCGTCAGTGATGTTTTAAAAATTTAAATCTTCAGTTGATATGGAAGCTGATATATCGCAGCTAGAAGCGCCCACATTTACTACTATTTGTAGAGGACCACCTGAACCTATGCTTCGTCTCAAATGGAATCATAAGGTCAATTTAATTGGTGAAAAGGTTTTAAATCCTATGATTCATATTTGCGATCAATGTGATAAACCTATTTTACATTATGGTCGAATGATACCTTGCAAACATGTGTTTTGTTTAAAATGTGCTCGAACGGAACCTGTTAAGGTTTGTCCACGTTGTAATGATAAGGTAGTTCGAGTAGAGCAATCAGGTCTTGGTACGGTGTTTATGTGTACGCACAGCGGCAGTAGGTATGGAAATACTGGATGCAGAAGAACTTATCTGTCTCAGAGAGATTTGCAGGCTCACATTAATCATCGCCATGTAACTCAACCACCTATTAATCCCCCTATATCTTCATCAGTAGATGTTAAAACAGATTCTGGCACGCAACGAAAATTGTCTGAATCATCAGTGCCTATACAGGCTCCTTCGACTTTGCTAACCCAACGAGCACCCTTAAGGTCTACTAATAACATAGGCACAATTGCTCCACCTGGTTCTTCAACATTGCAACCGATTTTAACTCATTCCTCTCTAACACAAGCTAATTTGGCACGTATAAATAATGCCAATGCTCAAGATTGTCATCAGGGAAAGGTGGCATTGCACCAATCTCTCAAGAAGACAAGCCTAAACCAGAACCATCACCAGCCATCTGAATCTGTTGCGGATGCTTCTTATTATAGTAGTGTTTTAAATTCGTTTGGCAGTGCTGCAGGAGGTTCATCTTCAGGAAACAATCCTCCTTATGATTCATCGACAGGTACAACTTCAAATCAGACAGGAGTACAAAATTCTTGGCAACAGCAGCAATACTATAGATGAAAAGTATCTTACGAGTCGCTTTTAAAATAATTCATGCTAAAAAATACGATTTCTAGATTGTCTTTTATTATATAATGCTCAGTTTATGCTTAACTCATTAATAATTGCGTTTAATGCAATGCTATTTTGTAAGCAAAATTGCAGTATCAGTAGAATGAGATGTACTTTCAGGTTCGCTACAACCTTTGTCAGATTTCTTTGTATCTTATCCAGAATCGTTATTTATTAAATAACGAGCAATTTAAGTAAACTACAACGAACTTAACTATTACAATGTGTGGTAAATAATAAAGCACTTCTTCTTTAACAAATTGTTTTTTTATATACATATTTTATAATTTTTTAACAAGAATATATTGAGATTTTACTCATCCTGCGCCCTTCAGATTTTATGTTTTTTAATTGTCTTTTATTTGAATTAAAATTTAGTTCGCTTTTTCAGCATTCTTTGTAATGTAGAATACATATGTAAATATTTCATTTAAATAAAGCGACTTTGTAGAGTAATTTTTTAAAATATACTATGAAAAAATTAAAATTTCTCATATCCTACTTCTTCTATATAGTTGTATAAATGCAAAAAATTGCAATTGATAACTAAATACCTTATAGATAGTTAAGAAGAATGCTGATAAAAGTTGTAGAGAAACAGCAAGGTCAATTTCATTCTGATGCCGTTCCCAAGAAATAGAACTTAAAATTTTAATTCTTTTCAAAAGCATATGTCTAAAAAATAAATGTACCAATTAAAACAAATATATGTTATATCTCCTTCACCAGTAAATGAAATAATATTGCTATTTTCTGTCCTAACTGGCTTGTACAAACTACAACGCGGCTTAAGAATGATGCATTCGCATCGAAAGCGCTCGCCTTCGACTACAAACCAGCCAGTTAGGACAGAAAATGGAAATATTAAAACAGATATAATCCCAAATAATTTAATTAATTAACTAATAGCAGACTCATACATGTATGTATGTTTATTCCAGTACTTTTTGAAAAAAATTAATTGGGGCTATTCTGCGTTTCGATTCGAATAGAAATTTTCTCCGTCTAGCAGCTTTGGTATTCTGCGTTACGATTCCGCTCAGTTTCTTTCGATTGTATGTATTCTGCATTGCGATCAGAGCTCCGTTTTTCTCAGTTGCTTTTTTGTTAACGGAGGGGTTTTCTTTATCTGTGTTTTTTAGTTAAAAAGTTTAAAATTGAAAAAATTTTAAGTAGAAAGTGAGATAAAATGTTCAGAAACGATAAAAAACACTTAAAATTATTTTTAATTATTTTATTGAATTAAATAATTTTTTTTTTGTTTTAAATTGTTAATTTTTGTACCCGAATATGATGTGTTTTTTATGTGTTATAGGTCAAAAACAACAACACCGCGCCAGTATGAAAAATTGGCAAATTTAATGGCATCTTAAACAGACATTTCATATGGATAGCACCAGCGATCAAAGGAAGAAGTGGCAGTGTTCTGGGAGGAAGTTGCAGGAGTCCTCAATGCACTAGGCCCTCCAACAAAAAATGCTAAAATTTAATTATGTATACATACAGCTTGTTGTATTAAATTTTACATTTGTTTATGAAAGTGATAACAACTTGCTTATTTTGTTATTTCATTTCCACATTCCACAGTGATGCTATTAATTTTGTAAACATTGTTGTCTTCTTCTTTTTCTTTCGATTCCGTTTTTCTCCAGAATACCAATTTTCGATCGCAATGGAACTGAATGCGGGGACTTAATCGAAACGCAGAATAAGGGTGAATATTTATCCATCCGTCTGTTAAGTTAAAATAAAATTGGAGAATGATATTAAAGTATTACGAATATAAAATCAATTCCAAATATTTTTTAAACAGTCTAATTGCTATGCGCTCCTATACTATATAATTTAACGAGCAAATCTTTACTCTCTGTATTCTGATTAGGCAGCATAAGTTATCTACTATATGCATTGCTTTAACTTCTGCTCCACAACTTTAAAGAATTTTGCATATAATTAGTTCCACGATTTATTTTATCTTTTACTTTTTTTGTTACTTATTTAATTGCAATTAATTTTATTTAATTATGTTTTTATATTTACGTTTACATGTTGTAGTTGCGATAATTGTCCAGTGATGATCTTTTTTTTTATTTATCTATTATTAATTGTCTAAGGAAATTAACATCCTTGCAGACAGTTTAGTTGAAGTACAATATAAAAATTATTTTAAATTAAAACACATACAATAATAAAAAAAAATTTATATAACAAAAAAATTTGTTTATTTAATTTTCAATTAGCATAATTGGCTCGATAGAATTCCACTGCTAAAGGTGTAAAATGTCGTGTAGGGCGTTCTGGTATAATTAAAGTAGTTCTGTTAGTAAGTAAATGAGTAGAAACATCGCCATTAATTACGCCAAAAATGAACGTAATATTAAGTGCTGTTCTGCAACTCTTTAGAGTCTAGGTGAGTAGGCAGGTAAGTCGAATGGGTTAAAGTTTAAGCCACGGAGGCAAAAAAGCAGGAACTGTTTTTGAAAAGATTCGAGAACATCTGAGTATTTTTTTATATATAGGGTCCCAAATCATGGATGGATACTCCAGAATAGGCCTGACAAGGGACATATAAAGGCTTTTGGTAACGTAAGGATCATCAAACTCTTTATCCCAACGTTTCACAAATCCAAGTACACCTCTAGCTTTGTTTGCTGTCAAATTGCAATGTGCAATAAAATTGAGTTTGGAGTCAAGTAGCAATCCAAGATCTAATGTTTTATAATCTATTGATTTAACTTACCATGAAAAGGTTACTGTAGCGAATGGGAATGTATGTATTCTGTTGGTTAATGAAAAAAGGTACAGAAATTTCAATTACTGCCCAAAATTTTTTTGTCTATTCCGCCGTTTAAAGGAAATCTGTTAATTGTACAGAAAGTGTCGGCTGTTGGTTTTACAATTTTTCTTTTTTATGCCAAAAATTTAAAAATAATTGACAAAAATGATAGTGAAGCTGGTGTTGCGAGATGTATTGACAATTTATACCAATTCAAAACATAGAAAAGTGAAGAAGCTATGGTTACTGTTTGCAGCCTTAATCGATGCCAACATTTTCATTATACAATTTTTGGCCACAGAGATATAAATACAGGGAAAGCTATGCATTCTGGTAAGCCTAAGAATGATTTTAAGATTGTTAATTGCAAAAGTCGTGAAATATGTGAAGTTTGTACAAAATGTAAGCTAATTCGAAAACCGTTTCCTAAAAAGTCTGGAACCGAAACTGGAATACAGTCGTTATACTGTGATATATTTACTCAATCGAAAATCTGAGGTTTTTGACAAAATAAAAATATACATTGAAATGGTTAAGAACAAATTTTTAAAGATTTCTAAGAGTATAAAGGCCTAACTACAATATGCATAAGCTGGCTTTAGCTAATGTCAAAAGTTGAAAAGCCTATCAAATGTTTAAGCGAATCATTGAAGACTTTTACGCATAGATAATTATCTATGCTTTTACGTGCCTTTATAGTATTGAATATAGAAATTATTATGCACAGTTGCACATTTGTTTCATTCGTACTTTTGCAACAAAATAATTTGGTTCTAAATAAATAAAATTTATTAGCAAAAAGCCGTTTAATAATCATACTTTTTATACTTAATACTATCGTTATACAAATTTATAATTTTTGTTAATAGTTTTAAGAAAATTACGAAAGAAAAATTACACATATATTGCTGCATGTATTATTTTGGCCAATAGTACTAAAAAAAAGCAACTGTGTGCATCATTGAATTTATAAACAACACAAAATTAAATTTTATTGCAAATTGTGTGTTAAAAAAATGGAAGGCCCTTGTTCCTTTAAATTGCTATAATAAAACACGTCTCTTTTGTTATATAAGCTATTTTTTCTTAATACATTTTCTATTAAATTCTGATAAAATATTTTTTACCTTCCATTGAAATTTGTTTACTAATGTATCTATAACACAATGCAAAATAGCTGTTTCCGTACGGAATATGCGATCAGTTTCGTACTTTGCTTAAGCAAATGACATTTGACGAAAAGTTTTGTTAAGTACATTATAGTTTGCCACTTAAAATTATTAGGTATTTGCACAGTTGCTTAAGTTGCCTTAAGCCAGTATATGCATAATCTAGTTGGGCCTTAAGATCTGGTAATGGGGCTGAGTATAAAACAAAGAAAATGATAGATTTTCTTCAAAACTATGGTATCATGTCTGAGTTTACTGTTTGGGAAAGGAAATACAGATATCTTGTTAAGATTTCTCGTTGCGTTTTTTGTGGAAGTTGGCTAACCTAATAAATATTAAGGTGAAGCCATTATGTATTCCAAACAAAATATTGCAATTCCATTTTGTTTTAAAATTTCTAAGTTCCAATTTACATTGTACGATTTTTGTCGTTGCAATTCTTAGTTTGTTGGTAAATAGAGGGTGTAGAAAGAATGGGGGAAGAGAGGAACTAAAAAAAGTACACATGCGATTGTACCCTTGCAATTCGTTTTGTCCACAATTTGTAATTTTAAATGTGAAGTTTGTGTGTATATGAATATAAAATCGTCAAATGTATACGCGAATGCAACTTTAAAGAAAGAACGACAAAAATTGCAACGACAAAAATCGTACAATGTAAATTGGGACTAAATTATGTAAAAATCGTCCAATCTGACAGCACTGACACTTGTCGTGTATAAACATTTAAACAAAATAGTGCTGCTTCTTCTAGTCACACAACTTCAATTAAAAGAATTTTAACAATACGTAAATCGCTCAATTTAATAACGAAATAAATATATCTCTTAAGCTAACGAATAAAATTCGAATTCAATCATGTCATATGGTGTAAGTTTGCTGAATTAGAAAATTTTGCAATTAAATAGTCAAATTATACTGCAGGAAGTATATCTTGTGTTATTTTCTATTCAATAGGGTGGTTATAACCCCTATGAGCAAGGTGGTTACGGGCAAGGCTATACTGCACCACCCGGTGCATATCCACCACAGAATGCACAAGTTTCTCCTGAAGCCCAACAATGGTTTAATATGGTCGACCAGGATCGTTCTGGTAAAATAAATTCCAGCGAATTGAAGGCAGCTTTAGTTAATGGTCGTGGACAAAATTTTTCCGATACGGCATGCAAATTAATGATCAGTAAGTTTTCATATATGTATGTACGCAATCTGGTATGTGAATACGCATGTTGTTGTTTGTGACGTCGTAAGGTATACTCTGACGTGTAAGAAAGGCAGATAATCATGACTAATGTTCCAATAAACACTTTCATTTACATGTATGTAAAGCAGTTTAAGATATACAGTGGCTCAGTTTAATAATCGGACAACCATGTGTCCTATAGTTCTTTTGTATTAAAACTTATATTTTTACAATTAAATTAAATAATTTATTTATTTATCAATACTTTATAAAATTTAATAATTTAAAAAGACGCCGAGTGACAACACCATTTTCATACAAACACGAACTTAAATTAAGAATAAAAAAATAATTGAATTTTAAACTATTTATAAAACAAATATTGTGAAAGATTTTTTGTGAGATATAAACAATAAGAAAAGTAATCAAAAAAACAAAACTCCAGGTATCTCCAGATAAAATTTTCTGAGTAGAACAGATTAGAATCTATTCAAAAGGCAAGTCAGTTTTCGAATTAGAACATTCTGTGAAGATGTGTTGAACAGAAAGTATTTCGTTGCAAAAATTATACAAAACCGTGTCGCATATGCTGTAGTAATGCTGTATCGTAAATAAAGTTGTCCCTATCCTTAAACGACTGCGCGTGATGCATTCAAGGCGTGTGAGACTTTTTATCCCTTAGATTTTTTTGCCTCTCAAAGTTATTGAAAGAATTGGAGAAGCCACTGGGAAAGCAAATTAATATTTTATATAAATTGATGAGTGCTTTCACATAAACACCAATTTAATGCCAATAACAGGCCAAGGTTATTGAAACCACCATTCTTGCATAATGTTCAGAAACATTGAACATTATTTAAAATATCTTGGCGACCATTGTCACTATAATTTTGTATTTTCAAAAGATCGAAGCTGAGCTTGCAAGTTTTTTTATCCCGTAACGTTCTAAGAACTTTAATTTTTTTGTAACTGTTGTTGTTCTTGACTATCTGCAGCAGTTGCTGTTTTTGAGGTCGCGAGACTAACATCGGATACTATACAACTAAAAAACGAGTACCCTACACAAATTTTTATCATCAAGAATAAATTCGCATGAATTATTTACTTCAACAGCCGCTAAAGCATTGCTGTTTTCAGTAGGACACACGTCAGCAGCGGTTAAACCGTTAATGTTTTCATTAGCAATCAGATTAGCATCCCCAAAAAATTTCTGTGCAAATTCCTTAATTGTGATATAGTTGCCTGATCGGGAAAAGAGATTCCAGCTAAATTCAAAGCATCAATCAGCATTTCTTGATTTGATTGTAAATCCATTTTTTGCACTCCTCACCTGAATTATTAACTCAATGCATGTTTCTGTTTGATAGCTTCATTCAAAACTCCCTACTTTATTATATTTTATGTATTTTACAATTCCTCAAAAATTTTCGATAAACAATTTTAACAAGTAAAAATAGAAACAAGTAATAATAGCAAAAATATAAAAAAAATTGGAAAATTAAAAAATTAAAAATTGCAAATTAAAAACTAAAAGATTTTTAAAAATTAAAACAATTAAGCAGGAGCGGAAAAAGTTACATTCAAATTGTGCATACATTTCGGTAAAGGAGAAAGTTTTAAGATTAAACGTTCAAGTGCAAGTGTTAATAACAGCGCATTATGCGGGAGCATAATGTCGAAGAAAACTAAGCCCAATAACAGTGCATTGAAGGCACGTTCTTCAAATTATTTCTTGCCGCTGCAAACTATTGTTGATGGGGATAATGATGATGATGATGAAATAATAGTTGAGAAAACGAAAAAAGTTGTTGTTCCTCCTATAACAATATTGAAGTGCAAAATTGAGGAAATTCATGAAGATTGCAAAACAAATAAAATAGTGGATTATGCCATTAGGAAAATATCCATAGGCCTAAAACTGTTTTGTAAGGCCAGGGCCGATTTTGAGAAGGTCTGTGATGTACTTTCTAATAACTATGAATATTTTACCTATGCAACAAAAAGTGAAAAACCATATAAAGTGCTTTTGTTTGGTCTAGATAAATTAGATCCTAAGTGTATTACTAAAAAGCTAACCGCCTTAGGGTTGAAATGTCTGGATGTTAAGCTAGTTGTTAAAAAGACCAATAATAATGCTGAGCATGTTATGTACGTTGTATACCTTGAACGCCAATCGATATCTATAAGAGAGCTGAGAAGTAGTTATTCTGTAATAGACTATGTCAAGGTAAGATGGGAGTTTCAACGGCCTAACAGATCCAAAATAACTCAATGCTATAACTGCCAGATGTTTGGCCATGGGTCGAGTAGATGTAAGGTGAGGACATTTTGCGCTAATTGTGCGGGTTCTCATAAGACTGCTGATTGTCGGGAAGCGGTGATAAAATGTGCAAATTGTAATGGGCCTCACAGGTCCACTTCTGATGATTGTCCGAATAGAACTGGCTATTTGCAGTTAAGACAGCGAATGCAACCTGTGCCCCGTGCGTCTGCTCGTAACGGTGCAATTTTTAATTCGGCTGATTATGGCAGAAACTTTCCTAACACGCTAAGGCAAAAAGCACCAAATACTGTTGGCGTCTGGCAAACTAATAACACCAGTAATGTGAGCAGCAACTGCAGCAGTGGTAGTTCTAATTCTTTGTTTACTTTGCAAGAAATTAAGAATTTAACTACGGAACTGATTACTAATCTGCGTAATTGTAAGAGCAGAGCGGACCAGTTCGAGGTAATAACTAACCTCGCTTGTAAATTCCTTTCGTAATGGCTCGCTTAAATATTATTACATGGAATGCTAGAGGCATTCGGAACAAATGTCAGGAATTTTTTCAATTTCTGCTCACTTATAATGTTCACGTTTGTCTGGTGACGGAAACTTGGCTTACATCTAGTTCCTCTATTAGGCACAGCGAATTTTTTGTATATAGAAATGACAGAGAAAACACAAGAGGTGGAGGAGTTGCTGTTGTTGTAAGGAAAAATATTAATCATCAGTTACTTCCCATTATAAGCACTAACGTCATTGAAAATATTGGTATAAAAGTATTTACTAATAATGATAGTGTTTGTATTTATTCATGTTATTTTCCAGGGGGGTTAGCTGGTGTGGATAGTAATAGGAAGTTACTCTTTGGTTTAGACGTACGTAGGTTAACAGACAATAATCATAAGTACATTCTTGGGGGAGATTTCAATAGCAGACATCAGTCTTGGGGTTGCAATAGGGCGAACTGTTGGGGTAATATCCTGTTAGAAAAATTAGATGCTTATGGAATAGATATTGTATATCCAAGCGACCACTCCTATGTGCCAGCTGATCCCAATAGGCAAAGCTCTACCATTGACTTTTTCTTAACGAACACAATTGAGATGTTATCCGCAGCAGTCGTTATTAATGATTTAAGCTCCGACCACTTACCAGTGAGAGTTGTAGTAGCTAGTAATGCCAACATACTTCCCCTATTGAGGTTTGATTTTAATAAGGCAAATTGGAGAACTTTTTCAAGAACTATTAATAGACATTTAATATTGCCGAACGAAAGTGACATTGGTTGTGTGGAACAAATCGACTATATGATTGAAAATTTTAAAAATGTTATAAATCAAAGTATTGATGCTAGTGTGCCAAAAAAGGCGATTTCTTGCAGAAGGAAACCTTTTCCCCTGTATCTGAGAAGATTAATTCAGCAAAGGAACAGAGTGCGACGAAATTGGCAAAGATTTAGAGACCCACAAGATCTGCTCGAAATGAAGTTATTTAATGGAATAATAAGGGAAGAAGTTAACGAGTTAAGAAACAGATCATGGAATTACCTTCTATCTACGTTAGATACATGTTCTCCTCCGTTTTGGAATCTTACAAAAATTTTAAGAAAGAGGTGCCAAAACATACCTACTCTGAAGCAAAATAACATTCGTTACACCACTAATACCGAAAAATGCCAGGTATTAGCTGGTAACTTTGCTGTGAATCATTCTGTATCAGCTAATCTTAGTGACAGTGGTACAGTTTCGTTAGTTAATGATACAATTCGATCGTTCCGTTCGCTAGTTCCAAACTTTTCGCATGATGCTTTCACAAATAGTTCAGATATTTCCTGTATTTTAGGGAAATTAAAACGAAGAAAGTCGCCAGGACTTGATGGTGTTAATAACAGATGTTTGAAAGCCCTTCCTCAGAGGGGAGTCAAGTATTTAACTATTATTATTAACGCATGCTTAAAATTTTGTTATTTTCCAAATAAGTTTAAAGAGTCCAAAGTCATTGCTATTAAAAAGCCTCATAAGCCACCAGATAGTCCTTCTTCATACCGGCCAATAAGTCTTTTGTCTTCCATTAGCAAAATCCTTGAGAAAGTTATTAAAGGGAAATTAATAAATTTTATTGACTCCCACAATATTATTCCTTCCTTTCAGTTTGGGTTTCGTAGTGGACATAGTACAGTGCAAGCTCTTCTAAGAATAAAAAATTTAGTTAAATCTAATTTTAATGATCAGAAATCAACTGGAATGGTACTGCTAGATGTCAAGGCTGCCTTTGATTCAGTGTGGCATGATGGACTTGTTTATAAAATGATTCGACTAAATTTTCCTGTTAATTTGATTAAAATCATTCAAGCTTTTCTTTCTTTTCGTACTTTTAGAGTGCATGTGGGCTCTCATAGTTCTGTAAGTTATAATGTCGCTGCTGGCTGCCCTCAGGGCTCATGTCTTTCGCCGATACTATACAATATATTCACATATGATCTCCCTGAAATGGATTATTGCACGTTATCAGTTTTTGCAGATGATACGGCAGTTCTCTGCTCTGGAGTGCTTGCGGTAGACATTATTAATAACTTGCAAAGAGCGACATCTCAAATTTTAGCATACTTTAATAAATGGAAAATATTGTTAAATGGTGACAAAACGCAGGCAATATTTTTCACTAGGAAAAGGAAACCTTGCTTTGTTCCCCAAACAAGCATTGAATTGAACACTTCTTTGGTTCAATGGGAGAATAAAGTTAAATATTTAGGAGTTATACTTGATTCTAAACTCAAGTTTAAAGATCACATTCCATATGTCAGAAATAAAATAAATTTAATTATTCGTCTATTGTATGCGTTTATGAATAGAAACTCGAGACTAAGCGTCAGAAACAAGTTGATTATACTTAAATCGATTTTTCATGCGGTAATGTTTTACGCATCTCCTGTTTGGGGGAAGTGCGCAAATTGCCACATAGCAAAGCTTCAAGTTGCACAAAATAAATTGTTAAAGATGATTTTCAATCTTCCTTGGCATTTTTCTACTCGCAGGCTTCATGAGATTGCAAATATAGAATTAGTGGAGGCCAAGATAGATGGACTTTCGCGTAGCTTTTATCTCCGTTGTCTAAATTCAGAGTATGAGTATATCAATAGTTTAGCGCTAGTTTAGGTAGTAATTAAGGTAGAGTAAGTTATTTAAGAATTTTCAAATGGGTTTTGTTGACAATTTTTCCTTTTATTTGTAGTTTTATGTGTTGTTGAAATTATATATGTTATATTACAAGTAATGATTAAGTAGGAAAAGACATAGTCTTGAACTCTTTGTATATATGTATGTATATTAGTGATCTAATGAATGTAAATATTATTTGTCAGAAATAAATTAAAATTAAAGTAATAATAGAATCCAACTACAGTTTAATATAACATATCTTCTTAATCCGTAGATATATCTAATGATGTTGTTGTATAAGACTTTTAACTTTCTTTCACTAGTTGAATCACATCCTGCAAAATGTTCACAACCGTAGGTTCATCTAGAAGCAAGATAAGATTTTGCAAGAAGTTGTCTTATATTAAAAGGTGTTGTGACGACCAAAGACACTGCAGCGTTTGGTTTGTTTGTCCAAGTAGGACTGTTATTGATTATTATTTCAAGGCAGTATTTTTAAATAGTAATATTTTCTCCATTTATTATTTTAAACATCAACATCGGTAATATGATTGATTAATAGTTTTCTTACGAAGTATAATACACTCTGACTTAAAGAGATTTGCCATTACCCAGTTATTTTATTCACATCCTTATTTAGTCTGAAATTATTTATAGCAATGGAGATGACTGAATTGCTTAAATACAGCTGCACTTTGTCTGCGTACATATGAATTTTGTAGTGCAAAAGCTGTGTAGGTAAATCATTAGCATAAATATAAAAAAAGGAGTGGTCCAAAGATTGATCCCTAAGGCACTCTTCTAGATAAATGTAACACCGAAGATTAAAGATTGTTTGACAAGACGCCATCAATGTAAATTCTTCATGCTACCAAACTATCATAACCAACTTTTTAGAGCCGCAATTGGCTAATGTTGGTATCAGTGACCTTTGGTTTTACCAAGAAGGCGACACAAGTAACACAGGCAACCAAACAATGTAGTTTTTACATGAGAAATTTCCCAAGCGAGTAATTTCTCCATTTTTTATATTATATATTTCTACTTTACAATGGTTTTAGCCAATTTTCTTCCTAATAACTTCTAATTGATCCACCCTTTATATTGTTTATGTTACTCAACTTTTATTCCAGACCTGTCTTATGGTATAATAAAGCGTGTCCGTATTGAAGGCAAACATTAGTCTTGACAGTTTATATTTGGCAGGCGTAAAGTAGACACGTTACAAATTTGTTATGGAAAAATATTCGATAAATCAACGAATTTTAATCCTTAAAACATTTTATCAAAATCAATCAGCAATTACTGTAACGATGAGAAAGTTACGTAAAATTTTTGGGAGAAACAACGTGCCAACAAAACGCGCTATTTATCGTTTAGTGAATGATTTCGAAGAAAGAGGGTCTGTAGGTGAAAGGCCCAAGTTTGGACCACAACGTACTGCAAGATCGGCTGAAAACACTACTGCTGCTTAAGAAAGTGTTCAAAACAATCCATCAATCTCAATTCGACGTTGTGCTCAGGTCTTCAAAGAACAACTTCGGCCACAATTTTTCACAAGGATTTGTATTTGTTTCCAGATACAATTTAGTTGATACAAGAGCTTCTTCTACAAGATCATTTACGTCGCCGTATATATGCCAATATAATGTTACAGCTCGCCCATGACACCCATGATTTTCATGAAAAAATCATAATGAGTGACGGGCACATTTTCAGTTGAGTGAATATGCGAATAAACAGAATAGTCGGTTCTGGAGAATGGAAAACCCTCAAATTATTTGCATCCATTAAAAGTGACAGTATGGTGTGGAATTTGGTCAGGAGAAATCATTGGACTTTGCTGCTTTGAAAATGAAAACGGCGTAACGGTAACTGTGAATAGAGATGATTGAAAAATTTTTAACCCAACAACTCCATGCTTTGGGCTTGATTGGCATATGGTACCAACAAGATGGTACCACATCGCATACAGTCAGGATTACAATGGAATTACTGCAAAACCTCTTTCCACAACAAGTTATTTCAAGAAATGGTGATATTGATTGGTCTCCATGGACGCCTGATTTGACTACTTCGGACATCTTTTGGGGGGATATCTGAAAAGCAAGGTTTATGCAAATAAACCAGAAACGCTAGAGCAACTCAAACAAAATATTGCTGAAGAAATTAATGAAATACCGTGTGAAAAGTATGAGAATGTAATGAAAAATGTATTCAAAAGGGCACGCATTTGTGAGGACATTTATCTGATATTGTATTCAATACATAATTGCCGACATTAAATAAAGCATTTATCACTATAAAATTCATTCGCTTAAATTTAATCAAAAATTATAAACGCAGTAGTATACTTTCCCGACGGACACCCTGTATAATAATAACATACATTAATATACTATACATTTTCTTTGCAGGCATGTTCGACAATGATGCTAGTGGTACAATTGATATATTTGAATTTGAAAAACTTTTCCAATACATCAATCAGTGGCTACAAGTTTTTAAAACTTATGATCGTGATGGTTCCGGACATATTGATGATACCGAATTAACACAAGGTATAATAATATTCTTATATTTATTGTTTCAAAATCACTAAATTTTTGTTTAATTCTTTTCTCAAATTTTTAGCTCTTACACAAATGGGTTTTCGCTTTTCACCAGAATTTATACAGTTTTTGGTTAAAAAGAACGATCCACAAAATCAAAAAGAAATTTCAGTTGATCAATTTATCGTCTTGTGTGTACAAATTCAACGTTTTACAGAAGCTTTTAGACAACGTGACACTCAACAGAATGGTATCATTACAATTGGTTTTGAAGATTTTCTTACTGTTGCTTTGGGCTGTTCCGTATGAAAGTAGATTTATTTTTAATATCTATATAAAATACTATTTTTGTTTTAAAATGTTAGTTTTTGTTTATAATTTTTAACTAAAGATTGCTATATGAATATGAAAATTGCTTGCTTTAAGCATAAATTGATTGTTGTCATCTATATAAATTTTTATGAAAATCTAGCAATTGACCAATTCCATGGACGATAAATATTTATTAATATATATATTTTACTCATATTTTTACTTCTACACTTCACCGCATTTTTGGAAAATAAACTCTACATTATTTAGTACAAACACTTTAATAAAATGCTTTATTTTAAACAAAATTTTATTTTTAAAACAGTTTAATTTTTAGTCACTTGTGTATGTATGTATGTATATGCCTAGATTGAGGTAAGTTAAAGTACATGACATTAATTATCTTAAACGATTTCAACTATAAAAAAGTTTTCAAGTTTGCTGTTCCTATAGTAAGAAGGGAGCCTAGAAACCACATTGATGATTGCTACTTTAGAAGTATTGATATTGCTGGCCATAATTAAAAAAACAAGAAGGTAATGAGCTACCCTAATCTAATGTCCGCAATCCGACCAGTAGGGCATGATGAAGATTTGCCGGTCCCAGAATCTTTAAAGATTTGAATTATGTTCAACTTGAAACGTTTTCTGGTGTACAGTCAGAGTTAGATGAGAAGGATGATGAAGAGTTCCAGTGTACTTCAGAACGAAAGAGCCTCAACTGTTTAAGCAGATCGAGCTTAATAACTTGGTTAGGGATCTTGGTCTAATGAAAGAAAAAGCAGACTGTTTCTAGACTGCAAGAAAATAACTTGTTGGCAGATGGATGCAGCATATTTGTGTATAGGAAGAGAGAGCGGCAGTTTTCAAAATTTTTTGATCAAGAAGATGATTTAGTGTACTGCTCAAACATTCCAGGTCTGATGGATGAGTTCGGAGTTAAGTACAACAAAGAAGACTGCAGACTATTTATCGATTCATCCAAAACTAGTTTGAAAGCGGTTTTATTACACAATGGTAAGATTTATGCATCTGTACCTATTGGCCATTCCATGTTGGATAAAATTGGCTATTCTGCTTATTGTTGGATGATATGTGGCGATTTAAAAGTGATTTGTATGCCTCTTGGTCAGCAAAGTAGTTTCACAAAATTTCCATGTTTCTTGTGCGAATGGGACAGCAGATCAACATTGGAACAGAAAGAACTGGCCTATAAGGGAGTCTTTAAAACCCGGCAAGAGGAACATTCTCCGCAAAAACCTCGTAGATCCTCGAAACGTTCTCCCACCACCTCTACATATAAAGTTAGGCCTCATGAAGCAGTTTACGAAGGCATTGCCTAAAGATGGACCTTGTTTCAAGTATCTCTGCCAAAAGTTGCCAAACCTTTCAGTAGCTTAACTAAAGGAAGGTGTCCTTGTAGGGCCTGACATTCGAAAAATGGTGTTCGACATTAACTTTGAAAATGCAATTACCAGAAATGCGAAAGAAGCATGGGTATCATTCAAAGAAGTTGTTACAAAATTCTTAGGAAATTCAAAAGACCCAGAATATGTTACAGTTGTAGGATGTTGTAAGAGCCTGATAATTAACTTTTTGTACAGTCATTTTGACTACTTCCCTGAAAATATTGGGAAGCTTTAGTGTGGAGCAGGGTGAACGTTTTCTAATTGTTGGAAAAACGCTTTCAGGGTCGCTGGAACACCAACATGATGGGGCAATACTGTTGGTCACTTCACCGAGAAGCTCAACAAGCAACATATCAAAGAAAAAGCTACACAAGAAGCTTCAAAGAAAAAAGAGAAAGGAATAAGGAATATAAACCAATTCCATCTGACTAATAAAACCCACAAAATAGGACCGCCATTTTGCCAGAAAGTGATCAAAAACTTTGATGAAACAATCGACATTCTGTCAGCGTGGTCGTGGTGGACATTTTCCAGATATCATTTTTCCTTCATAATTTTCGAACTTTTCTCTTCGTCATACAATAAAAATTTGATTCATCTTAATCTGAATTTTTTGTTTTATTTTGTTCTAGAAAATAAACTTCCAGTTCCAGTGAAAGTTGTAGCAATAAAAAGAGAAAATGCAAAGGCTGTAGTGTTTTCCAGGCAGAAATAATGGAGGATCATTACCATTGTGGATAAAATGTAGCATCATCCTCGCCCTAGAAGGCCTTCGGATACGTGACCGGAGTATCACTCCTAGTTGCAACTTCAAACGAGGGCTTCGAAACCACAATCACCACGATACTTCCGAAGGGTCAACCTCAATAATCAGTCAGAGAACAGCCAAAAAGCTGAAAAGACAAATAGCTGAACTCTGGTACTTTACTGATTTGTGTGGAAATAAAGTGTGTTGTCCAGTTGGCTCCTACCAGCCTTGAAGGGACTGGGCTCCTTTTTACCCTCGCAAAACACAAGAGTAGATGGTTGTGTGATCCATAAAGACTGCAGTAACTAGTACGTAGAATTTGACTTGAAATTACTGCATAGTGAATTAAGCAGCAGATGTCATAATGGAAGAAACCTGTGTAGAAAGAAGAGGCATTATTAGTCAACTAGAAGACTTGGAATTCGTGAACCAAGTGTGCCTTCCATCTCACAATGCCAGCGACATGAAAGATTAATATCACCAAACACAGCCCATCATTATAGAGCAACAAATTTTCGACTTCGTAGACAACTTTTTTTTTTTTTAAAGAGAAGATGCACTTCAGGCAACAATGCCTATTTAGTCAAGTACCGTGTCACATTCTTTGGGAAAGGGATAGAGAAGAGTTGAAACAGAAGGTGAAAGTAGAAGGATAATCGGAAATTAACTGCCGTATATAAGACAGCACAGCGACCAGTGACTATGCCTTCATCGCTGAGCAGCCCCACCGACAGTCAATTTTAATTTTTGTAGTGAAAAAAACCAAGGTCTTCGTTGGGAATCGAACCCACAACCCCCATACTGACAAGCTAGTACACTACCTACTAGCCTACAGGGGCACCTACAAGGTAGACAACTTGTGCTATCCAGGAGATATAATAACGGCAGATGGTGTAGCAGAAGCAGACGTGAAACACAGACTCAACATGTGGTGTGTTGTTTAACATACCATAGAATATCTAATAGGGATATCTATTTCTGTATCGACAGAAAGCTACGTCTATCAGACGTATGCCTTTTTAATTTTCTACTCCATCTCTGTGGTTTCTATTGAGAGTCAGTATTCTCAATTGATCTCAATAGCTTGCTAATGGTTATCAAAGAAATAATTCAATAAATAAATGATCTCAATAACTCCTATGTCAATTTTTATTTTTTTAAGTCCTCAAAAGGATGTTATCTTCCTGAGGTTAAAGGAACTATGTCTCAGAATGCCAGCCATCTTTAAATGTGATGGCGGAATATTCGACAGTTACATTAAAAAAGTTGGAGGGGATATGAAACTACTCTTAGCTATTCCATTGCAGATGAACTGGCAAAGAAGGAAGCAATATTTTATGAAGGCACTTTTAATACTTTTCCGAGCATCCCTCTATCTGCTTACGGACAGCATATTCATGCTGCTTTTTATAATCTGAGTCAGGTCAGATGATCCAACGAGTTGGTTTGTTTGGCTGCAAGGACAATCTGGCTCTCATTGAATCGAAAAAAGGCGGTTGCACTGCCGCGGTTTTCCGAGAATGTAATTACGTGACTTGGTAGCTGCAGTAACTAGGCTTTGCCTCTTTGGGATCCATGGGTCTCCCATACATCCCCCCAGGGCACATTTCTAATTCTTTATGGATCACACAACCAACTAGGCTTGTGTCTTGCGGGGGTAAAAGGGAGCCCAGTCCCCTAACAGGGTAGCAGGAGCCAATTGGACAATCCACTATATTTCCACGGGAATCAGTAAAGCCCCAGAGTTCCGCTATTTGTTTTTTTAAGCATTTAGCTGTTCTCTGACTGATTTTTGAGGTAGGCCCTTCGGAAGTATCGTGGTGGCTGTGTGTTTCAAGGCCCTCGTTTGAGATGTGTGAGTCAGATCATTCACAATGAACACAATGAATGGTCCACGTCCAATAAGTATGAATGCCGTCGTGTTCTTAATTATATTAAGCTTCATGCGTTCTGGACCAGGAGTTGAATAGTCTCCAGCTCTTCAGCAAGGTGTAGTGGTTTGTAACCCTGCTTTGCAACCGCTGAAATTGCAACTAGGGATGACCTGTTGCCAAAATTAGTCCTTGGCTTCCTAGGGCGTGAATGACGTTGCTTTTCATTCCCAGTGGTTTGACCACCATCTGATTACGGCTTACGGCCAGGCGCATATGTAAATCTTATCACGTAATGTCTACTACACAATGATTTATGTAGAAGCTATCAGTACGAGAAAGATGAGGAAACGACTAAATACCTCTTTTGCCTGTCCCCTGCACTGGAATACCGGCGACTGAGTCACCTCTCTCAAAGGTATCTTGGGAGCTCGTCTGATGTTTAATCATTAGCAGCAAGGCGCAAATATTTTATTTACAAGAATCTTCTTAACTTACCTTTTCTCTTTAAAAAGTTTGTATTAAAAGTACTATTTCTCCAATAGAATATTTCCTAATTTTATACAGAATTATAAAAACTAAAATATAGACAGTAAATGAAAATAATTGCATATAATTAGGCTGTTAACTTAATACATACAGTATGTCACGAATGACTTTTTACATTAATAAGAAATTAATAAATTTTGTACAAAAGAAGTTATTTTGTTGTCTTTGTAATTAAAGAGCACGGTACGTTAAAAATAGTGAAAGAGAAGCCCTCATCACGTTAAAGAAAAACAAGCACCCCCTAATTACACAACATATTTTAAATGTTTTACTGTAACCTATAATTGAATAATTGGTAAAGTATTGAACGATTATTATGTAATGTAAATAAGCTGATCTAGTTCATACCCAGTGTGGGTAAGTGTTCAAGACATGACAGAAACTCTTTGGTAAAAATAAGAAGAAAACATTCATATAGGTGCCATCAGTCGCCTAGAAAAAACGAACCTGAAACAAAAAGAAAGAACGAGACCTTCGAAGTCTAAACAGTTATTTATGTTCTGGTACCTAAAGAGCTACTAGCACAAAACCTATAGTGCCTTTACCGGTTATTGGGGAGGCTTCTCGAGAAGTAACGTGGTGGCTGTGATTTAAATCCAAATCGCGAGCAGTTTGTTCCTATACCTGTGGGCTGCTGCGTCCTACACAGAATGTGGCCAATGGCATGGTAAGAGTTAAGATTGCTTCGAGCTTTTAAACGAGGAGTGGGGTGATAGCCCTGGTTGCTGTGAATTTGAAGTTGTAGCACCGGGTATCGCTATGCGACTTTGGTAGTCATATTGTATTCACCCGATGTTCAGAGCACAGTGGGCTTGGGCAATTATAGCTGGTACCTACGTAAATCTGAAACACATATGATTCACATCCATCACTACCATTTCTTAAATAACTACATTTATAGTCATCTGCCCCAAATTGCCCATTATCAGTAAAAATATTTTAATAAGCCAGTTTTTCACATCTGTTGGAAACACAGCTAGATTCTCCACATTTTCTACATACCCAATGTAACCTGTAAAAATTTACAATTGCGTTTTCATGGTATGCATTTGTAAGCATTGAACAATACCATTTTTTTCTCGAACTCGAATTCGGTAATTATTTATGCCATTACGGTCAAATCGCTCTGCTCGGCACATCGCCTGCATCAAGTTATTTCACTAATTTAAGAAGAAATACTTTGTTAAGGTTCAATTGATATACCTTTATAAATCACAACAAAAAAAATCTTAGAATAGTGCCACCCCTGTGTTGGCTGCAGTACAGTGGTAACACTGTACCTCACTTCTAGAGTGAAATTAGTAAAGTACATTACATAGGCAATAACACGGCGAATATTATTCACATAGTGGTCAAATTAGTGGCTTCACATATTCCCGCAGAAAATATTCTTAGACGTAGACGACTTAGTGACTTAACGTACGCACACAGAAAATTTCTGGCTGTTTGATATCAGCAATGCGTAGTAAGATTTACGTCTGATGAAATGCAGCGTCATCCTCGCTCTAGAAGGCATTCAGATACGTATATCCTCCGATCACTCCTATTTGCAATTTCAAGAGGCTGGAGCAGGCCCCAGCCACTCTGGACCAAGAGATTATCCAACTTCTGGTATAGAACTCATGAAGCTTAAAAAAAATTTAAGAACACAACTCAAACGAGGGCCTCGAAACCAGATTATTGCCAAATGGGCAACCTCAATAATCAGTCAGAGAACAGCTAAAAGGCTAAAAAGACAAATATCTGAACTCTGGGGGCTTTACTGATTCCCGTGGAAATATATTGAAATTGTTCAGTTATCCTGCTAGCCTTGAGGGGGACTGGGCTCCATTTTATACTCGTTGACACATGTAATGACGGTGAGATTACGTCAAAACATATTAATGTGCCCCCGGGGGGAAGGTGACACTAGCAATATTAAAATTTGGAAACCATTTGACATGTCCCTTTAATTAAAATTGATAGATATCCTTCTTAATGAAGTTTATATAAATATTAGGTGTCTTGACAGTTCATATTTAACAGTCGTGAAGTAGACACGTGGAGGATTTTGTTATGGAAATATACTCGATAAACCAACATGTTAAAACATTTTATCGAATTTTTTGGGAGAAGCAACGTGTCAACAAATCGTTTTATTTATCGTTTTGTGAATGATTTCGCTGATAGAGAGTCTGTGGGTTATAGGCCCAAGCATGGACCACAACGTACTGCAAGATTAGCTGAAAACATTACTGCTGCTTAAGGAAGTGTTCAAAACAATCCATTAGCCTCAATTTGATGCCATGCTCAGGAGCTTGGTCTTCAAAGAAGAGCTTTGGCCACAATTTTGCTTAAGGACTTGCATTCGTTTCCATATAGGATTCAGTTTAGGATCTTTTTCCACAAGATCATTTACGCTGCCATACATATGCCAATAGGATGTTACAGCTCGCCAATGACAAGCCAGATTTTCATGAAAAAATCATAATAAGTGATATGTGAGTAAACGGAATAGTCGGTTCTGGGGAATGGAAAACCCTCAACTTATTCAATAGTCACCTTTGAATCCATTAAAAGTGACAGTACGGTGTGCAATATGGTCAGAAGAAATCATAGGACTTCTTACTTCTTTGAAAATGAAAACGGCGTAACGGTAATTGTGAATAGGCAGCGATATTGTGATATGATAGAAAACTTTTTAACGCCACAACTGCATGCTTTAGGCTTGATTAACATGTGGTATCAGCAAGATGGTGCCACATCGCATACAGTCAGGCTTACAATGGAACTACTGCGAGATCTCTTTCCACAACAAGTTATTTCAAGAAATGGTGATGTTGATTGGCCTCCACGTCGCCTGATTTGACTATTCCGGACTTCTTTTGGGGGGAAAAGCAAGGTTTATAAAAACAAACAAAGTAGAAACGTTGGAGCAACTCCAACAAAATATTCGTGATGAAATTTTGTTTTTTTTTGTTTTTTTTGTTTTTTAAGAGAAGTAGCACTTCAGGCAACAATGCCTATTTAGTCAAGTACCGCGCTACATTCTTTAGAAAAGGGATAGAGAATAGATGAAACAGGTGGTGAAAGTAGAAGGATAGTAGGAAATTAACTGCCGTATATAAGACAGCACAGCGACCAGTGACTATGCCTTCATCGCTGAGCAGCCCCACCGACAGTCAATTTTTATTTTTGTAGTGAAAAAAACCAAGGTCCTCGTTGGAAATCGAACCCACAACCCCCATACTGACAAGCTAGTACACTACCTACTAGCCTACAGGGGCACCTAAATTAATGAAATACCGCGTGAAATGTATGAGAATGTAATGAAAAGGGCTCGCAAGAGGCGGGTATTTATCTGATATTGTATTCCATACATAATTGCCGATATTAAATAAAGCATTTATCAATATAAATCAATACATATGCCAATAGGATGTTACAGCTCGCCAATGACAAGCCAGATTTTCATGAAAAAATTATAATAAGTGATATGTGAATAAACAGAATAGTCGGTTCTGGGGAATGGAAAACCCTCAACTTATTCAATAGTCACCTTTGAATCCATTAAAAGTGACAGTACGGTGTGCAATATGGTCAGAAGAAATCATAGGACTTCTTACTTCTTTGAAAATGAAAACGGCGTAACGGTAATTGTGAATAGGCAGCGATATCTTGATATGATAGAAAACTTTTTAACGCCACAACTGCATGCTTTAGGATTGATTAACATGTGGTATCAACAAGATGGTGCCACATTGCATACAGTCAAGCTTACAATGGAATTACTGCGAGATCTCTTTCCACAACAAGTTATTTCAAGAAATGGTGATGTTGATTGGCCTCCACGTCGCCTGATTTGACTATTCCGGACTTCTTTTGGGGGGAAAAGCAAGGTTTATAAAAACAAACAAACTAGAAACGTTGGAGCAACTCTATTTTATTTAATCAAAAATTATAAACAAAGTAGTTTATCTGCCCGACGGATACACTGTTTAAAGTCATTGTGGACACACTGTATATCAGCATATTTTTAAAAAGAGAGATAAAAGGAAGAATTTTAATATTTTATTTGTTTTTTATTTCAGTGATGTTTTATTTTTTTTTATTTATTTATTTATATATGTTGATGAAATGAAGAAAATTATAAAAATAAATTAAAAATTAATATCCAGTTTGATTATTTATGATTTTATGTTACCACAACTAAATGCTGCTTTTTCTTCTCTTTATTTTGATAAAAAAAATGTTATTAATTTTCTTAAAAAATTATATGACTCATAATTAGCTTAATTCCAATTTAGAGCTTACAGCTAACCTCAAAATTGTATATTATTTTACATTAATTTTTTAATTAAAAAATAATTTTTATATAAGAAAAAAAAATGTAAATAAATTTTAACAAATTTCTTATAAATAGAATTGGTTTTCTTTTAATATTTTTATAACTTTATAAGTTAGTTTTGTTTTCTCTTGCTTTCTTAACCTAATTTAATTTAATAGTTTATTTTAATTTTATTTAATTTCAATTGTTAAACATTGAACGGCGTATGTATGCATTTGAGAATTAAAAGATTTTACTTTTGTGATTCTAGGAATACAATGACAATAATTTATTATTAATAAATTCTCATTAAACATTTTTTTGGTTAATTATTTTATTATTTATTAAATTTTATTTCTTCTTCTTCTTAAACTTTAAGCTAAATTTATTTTTCTTAACAATTATATATGCATGGGTGTGTATGCGTGTATATTTTTGGTTAATATTTAACATTTAAAACTTAAAGGAGTCTATAATTAGATGTGACTTGTAAAATTTTACGATATGACTTAAGACGAAGATTATGTGTTTTTGTTGTTTTTGTAATGTAAAAAATTTTAGACAAATTTTAAAATAACACACTCATCGAATTTGATTCAAACATTTGAGTGTTTGCCAGCGGTCTTGGAGACAGATGTTAGTTAATTTAGTCTTTTGCTAGCGCAAGTTGTGTGATTTTATTTATTTATTTATTTATTTTATTTTTGGACCACAACTGTGCCACCAGGGCCGAGTACTAATTGAAAATTCTACTCAAGAAACGCAAATGTAGATTGCATGAATCCAATGACTCTTCTCACATTTGACACTGGCACTATATCTCGATTTACATAACTTAATAGCGGACAAATGATCATCACCTTAATTACAGAATAAATATAAGCGGTCAGATCTACTTATCTGCTCAGTTATTTAAAATTGCCAAAACAATAGATGAATCACGGCCAACATACTCTTATTCCAAGATCTTTGTTGCTGTCAAGCTGTTTTTTTTTTGGTTTCTCGGACCAGCACTCAGAGGATGATCCCTACACATGTAATGCATTGTGCCAGAACTATGAAATTATGTTATTGAGAGGAGGAAAGAGGGAGTAGTGTTTGTGCACATTCAAATTAAATATTCCTGCATTGAAAGTGAAAGGAAAGACTTCTGAAGGGAGTTTATTCCACATACAGGCTGTTCTGCTTAAAAATGAATTTTTCCCTGTAAGTGAATATAGTGCGATTCACTGGAAAATCAATCACAAATTAATTAATTCTCAATGAAAATCGAATTAAACGCCAAAACGTGCGAATAACTGAAACAAGTTCCCTAATTTCATTAGAGCACTCACCATTGTAGTAACGATAAAACAGTAAAATATAACCCACATTGCGTCGATGCTTTAAAAAATCAATATAGCTGGATAACCCACTGTCCCCAATGAGTCTCTTGGCCCTCTTCTCTACGCAGTTGAGCAACTCTAAAATAAACTTTGGGGCGCCGGCCCATACATGTGAGTTATATTCCATTTTTGGACGAATATAGGTGGTATAAATAGTACAAAGATCGGATGGAGTGAAGTATCTCTTACACCGTTTTAGAAAACTTAGATACTTGAAAGCTTCTCTAGAAACTTGACATCACATTGAATTTTCATCAAGAGCGTCAGATTCCGTAATATCTATATCACCCATAGGGACAGAAGCAGTACCAATTACGAACACAGATCTATGCGTAAGCATGCAACATTCCATCTTGCGGGCTTTAAAATCGTCTCTATTTACACGACCCCATTCCAAGTTTCTCGAGATCGTGACTGAGCGTATCATTCATGTTTCACCTTTTGGAACTCACCTCCAACTTGTTCGGTCAATTGTTAAATAAATACGAATGAAAAATGGTGCTGTCATCTGCGAAAGAGTTTATTAGTTGAAAAGGTCATTTAAAAAAATAAGAAATAGGGTAAGAGAAAGAACGGAGCCTTGCGTTACCCCTGAATCTTGAACTCGTCTGATGAAATCCCATCATATAGTGCGATTCCGGAGATAATTTGATATAAGTCTAGAGAAATTATCATCGACACGAAAAGCAGCAATAGACAGAAGTGCATCAGTCACACTCTATCAAATGCCTTGGAATATCTAGCACCACCCACCACCTTACTCTCTCCGAAATTACGTGATAAGATTTACATCTGCGTCTGGCAGTGAGCCTTAATCAGATGGTGGTCATACCACTGGGAATGAAAAGCAACGTCATTCACGCCCTAGGAAGCCGAAGACTAATTCTAGCAACAGGTCTTTCCTAGTTGCAACTTTGATGATTCCAGAGCGGGACTGCAAACTTGCTGAAGAGTTGGAGAGTATCCAATTCCTGTCCAGAACACATGTCTAGTAGCATGTTCACTGCGTCTAGGAACATTCCACCAGGTGTAGGTGTAAAGGTGAAATGAATCTGGCCCCATTAAAAACTGACCTGTTCTGGGGCCGCGAAACCACAACCACCACGATACCTCCATATAGGGGCCAACCTCAATAATCAGCCAGAGAACAGCTAAATGTCTAAAGAGACAAATAGCGGAACTCTGCGAGCTCACTGATTCCCGTAGAAATAACGTGAAGTTTCCAGTTGTACCCCTGTTGACTTCAGGGGACTAGGCTCCCTTATACCCCCAGTTGCACAGGTCTAGATTGTCGAGCGTTCTATAAAAACCATAAATGTGCCCCCGGGGGGACTCTCTCCGAAATGATGTATGGATTTGCACCATTGTTCAGATAGGAAAACTAGCAAGTCGCCCGTAGAGTGCTCCCTACGGTAACCATACTGTCGCTCGCTAAGTAAGCTGTTGGACTCCAGGTACTTTACAAGATGAAAATTAATCAGACTTTTCATCACTTTGAAAAGTACAGAACAAATTGCAATTGCGCGGTAATTTTCAGGATTGTTAACCTCATCCTTTTTGGGGATCGGCGGAAGGTTGCTAACCTTCCAACACTTTGAAAATTCGCCGACATGATAGATACAATGTGCTGAAAAGGGATGCTAACAAACGCGCTAGCGTTGAAGAGCTTTGTTTTAAGGCCAGTGCTGGAATCCCAGCCGGTCCAGGAGACTTGTTGTTGTTGAGATCTGCTAAAACAATATCTTCAGCATAGTAACGGATGCTCTATCGAGCCCGGGCAGTGGTTGATTGCTTTCCGGCAAATAAGAATTATTTGCAAATACATCAGCCAACCGGGTCGGTGAATATTTGGTCATTCTTTTAAAGAGCCGGAAATAATTGCTCTTTTAACAAATAACCAAAAGCTCTTGCTACCCCTAGGGGCTGCAACTTGAACATTAGCACAAAGGCACTCATCGTTCCGATTTTTCTCATGCCTTGATACATTGGCATATGAAGATCTTGACCTTTTGCGTAGCGAATCAGTATCTGCGTTTAAAAATTTGCCATGTCTATATGGAATACAAACTATCAGGAATCGAATTTAATAAATATTAAAAAAAGTGTTCGTATAAAGTTACCCCCAGGGGGCACATATATATGGTCTTTGGAGATAGCAACACCTTAGACCTGTGCAACTGCGGGAAAAAGGGAGCCCAGTCCCCTGAAGTCAGCAGGGGTACAACTGGAAACTCCACTTTATTTCCACGGGAATTTGTAAGCTCGCAGAGTTCCGTTATTTGTTTCTTTAAACATTTAATTGTGTTCTGACTGATTATTGAGGTTGGCCCCTATATGGGAGTATCGTGGTGGTTGTGGTTTCGCGGCCCCATATCAGTCTATGGTTCTATGGTGGCCGGGTTCATTTTACCTTTAATGACACCTACCTGGTGAAATGTTCCCAGATCCAGTGAGCATGCTAGACATGTGTTCTGGACAGGGGTTGGAAAGTCTCCAACTCTTTAGCAAGGAGTGATGATTTGCAGCCCTGCTCTGGAATTATCGAAGTTGCAACTAGAAAGCTTTGTTGCATAGAATTATAGCTTTGGCTTCCTAGGACGAGCATGACGTTCCAAATTATGCAGTGGTCCACCATCTGATTAAGGTTTCATGGCCAGGCGCGGATGTAAATCAAATCACACAGTTGTTCATACAAAGTTCACATATTTGTAGCGATGTCCGAAATTCATTTACGCAAAATACTTGAATCAATCCAGTGAATTTTTAAAAACTCTGACACAGTCACTGTCACTAGCGATTGGCAGTGAACCGATAAAATTAATCATTTTTTTTTTTGTTATAGCAGATAGATTATAGCTGAGATATTGCTAGCGTATCCGCTTGGCCTTAATCTAATGGTGGTCGTACCACTAGATGAACTCAATGCATCCACCAATGGCCGTAAGGAGTATACACATCTCAGGTAGCAATTTCAGGAGCGGGATGAGCAGGGCCGTGCCCTCACACCTTGCTTGAGGGCCGGAGACTATCTAAAGACCTTATCGCTCCAGCTGTTTCAATGCACCAGCACATCGGATAGGAAAAAGCAGCACCTTCCGGCGATTTTTGAGTTCAAACCACAGCCACAATGTTACTTCCCAAATGACCTCTCTAGTACGGGGCCGTAGCCCTTCGGGTCACTGGTTCCGGTGGTACCAGTTTGGTTACTCACTGGTCGGATCTCGATTGTTCGATATTCTTCCAGTTTCAGACTCCTGCTACCTAGGCTGGGCAATGCCACAGTACATCGGATAGAAAAAAGCCAGACCTAGCTAAACTAGGCTAACAGGAGCCTAAAACTGGGAAAGAATCGGGCACTCGAGGTCCAACCAGTGACTAACCAAACTGGTATCGCCTTTTACCCCCGAAGGGAACTTAATTGACAACTCTAAAGAAAATTAAAGTAAAATAAATCTGAAAATAGTTCCACAAAATGAGTTCTCGAATCGATCGCTTTAAGAGCTGGTATTTGTTTTCTTAATTTTTTCTCTTAAAATATGAATGAAATGCAAGGCTTTGGTTTAATATCCTTTACAATCGTACAATTTTTTTAGTCCTCAATAAATTCTTAAGCAAATGCCTTAAAGTGATGACCAAGAAAAAAAATATGCAATTGAAAATGCAACTCTGAAAACACAGAAATTATTATGAGTTTCAATTTTTATGAGTTTAAAAAATTCGGACAGAAATGTAAAAAAAATCTACAAAACCTAGAGAGAGTCCTCTCTTTTTATTTTATATTTTAAGAGAGCTTATTTTTCAGATTAAAATATTATTGAATCATTTAAGAAAATATAAAAATTCGATTAAATAAAAGACTTATTAATAATGTTTTATAAATTAGTAAAAAAAATTAAATTATTATATAAAAAATGTAAATTCAGTCTCAGTTAAAAAGATCATTTGAAGCTTAACTTTCGTTGAAATTAAAAACCACGAAAAGGATAAAAAACGTAATTTTTATTAAAACGTATAAAAAATTTTAATATTAAAGTAAGTTTTTCAACACTAAAGCAAAGTATACGAGGGTAAGTCAGTAAAGTGACAACACTTATAAAGTAGCAGGTTTCGAGTTTAAAAAATTAAAAGAAAGAGAGAGATGCAAATAATATGCTTTTTGTAAAATAAACAAAAATTTTTTAAATTACAATTCTATCGAAAATTATGCCATCCTTATATTGACGATAATTACGCCATCTTTTTGACGCCCTATTGGTCCAATTTCACTTTAATGATCACAATTTTGATTATGTTTTCATCTTCTCCTTGAAAGTTATAAATATTTAAGTTAGGGCCTTTTGACAAAAGACCAATCCTAAATTACATGTTTGAGTTATTTTTAATTTCGGTAAAAATAGAGTTAAATTCGATAAACTAGGAACCCAAATTATCGAAATCAATAATAAACGCAATCCTGTCATTCATTCATTTAGTAGCTGGTTTAGTGATATTTCGCAATCTAATGAATTTTGATGTTCAAATATAATTCTGTAAAGAGTTTGATTTCGCGTTTAGCCGTCGCAAATGAAACTGCGGTTTTTTCAGCCAAAAATCGAACCCAAAAAAAAATCTTGCGAATTAATAATTGAAATTGAAACTGAAAAATTATTTCGGTTTAAATTTTTAAGTAATTTTCTACCTAGAAAAACATAAGTTACGCTTAAGAACTTAGAAGAGTTTCTCGAGCGAATTTTGTTGGATGCAGTACATTTTTAATTCTCAAACTGTTGGTGGTGAAAATTATAATAAACGCTATAGTTAACGATCTAATGCAAATATTATAAAAGTTGAAGGTGATCTACAATTTCTTCACCAAAAATTTCAATATGCATAAGCACGATATAAAATATTAAATATGGAATGGAGCATCTTATATCCTGCTATAAGTCCTTTACATAATGTTATTCAATACGTCAGTACCTAGTCATGTGACTCTAAGCTGATGGTGGCCTTACTACTGGATAAATATTAGGTGCCCCTGTAGGCTAGTAGGTAGTGTACTAGCTTTTGGATATGGGGGTTGTGGGTTCGATTCCCAACGAGGAAAATAAAAATAAAAATTTGACTGTCGGTGGGGCTGCTCAGAAATGAAGGCATAGTCACTGGTCGCTGTGCTGTCTTATATACGGCAGTTAATTTCCGACTATCCTTCTACTTTCACCACCTGTTTCATCCATCCCTTTCCTAAAGAATGTAGCACGGTATTTGACTAAATAGGCATTGTTGTCTGAAGTGCTACTTCTCTTTAAAAAAGCAAAAAAAAATATTAGGCGTCTATAAACGCCACCAAAGTGCATAACATACCCCAAGGTGGCAATTTCAGAAGCACAGCAAGCACTTATTTTTTGCTTGAAAGCCGAAAACTATCAAAACTTCTGTCGTCCCGCATAAGAAAAGCGATATTATGTTTAAATGCAACAGCAAATCGTATAGGAAAGGCCACACCTAGGCGCGAATTGGGTTTAAATCCCAGCCTCTACGTTACTATTCAAAAGGCCTCACCGATAACCGGTACACGACAGTAGCCCTGTAGGCTACAAGTTCCCTTTTATACCAGTTGGTAAGTCCTTAGTCGGTCTTCTGGGCAACTGGTAGCCTTAGAAGCTACAAACTTTCCCAAGTTGCATAACATACCACAGGTGACGTCTTCGAAACAGCGCAAGCTTCTACTCCTTGCTTGAGAGCCGGAAACTATCTAAACTTCTGTCGTCCCACATAAAAAATGCGAGATTCTGTTTTAATGCAACAGCATATCGTAAAGGAAAAGCCACACCTTCCCGCGGTTTAGGTTTAAACCATAGTCTTCACGTTACTTTGAGTTCAAATAATAGTCTTCACGTTACTCCCCGAAGGCCCTTTGCTCAAACCCATAAACGGCAGTAGCTCTGTGGGCTGCCACTTTCCGTTGGCACCAGTTGGTAAGTCACTGGTCGGACTTTTAGACAACTGGTGACGCCTTTTAGCCCCAGAAACTACGAAAGTTCCCAAGTTGCTAACATACCACTGGTGGAGTTTTAGAAGCACAGCAAGCCCCCACTCTTGCTTGACAGCCGGAAACTATCTAAACTTCTGTCGCCACGCAACAAAAAGCTACATTCTGTTGTAATGCAACAGTGTATCGTAAAGGAAAAGCCACACCTTCATGCGGTGTGGGTTTAAACTATAATTTCCACGCTACTTTGGGTTTAAACCACAGCCACCACGTTACTTCGCGAAGGCCCTTAGCACTAACCGATACACGGCAGTAGCTCTGTGGGCTACCACTTCCCGTTGGCACCAGTTGGTAAGTCACTGGTCGGACTTTTAGACAACTGGTGACGCCTTTTAGCCCCAGAAACTGCGAACGCTCCCAAGTTGCTAACATACCACTGGTGGCGTTTCCGAAGCACAGCAAGCCCCCACTCTTTGCTTGAGAGCCGGAAACGATCTAAACTTCTGTAGCCACATTACATTCTGTTGCAATGCAACAACACATCGGGTAGGAAAAAGCCACACACCTTACCGTTTAGGTTTAAACCACGGCCAGCATGTTATTCACCGAAGGGCCTCACCAAAATCTAAAATAGCTACTAAGCTAATGAACGACGTTGTTTCTTAAAGATTATTCTTAACTAGTGAGCGAATCAAGTGTTGATAAATCAAAATCCGGTCTAATTCCAAGTTTTTTTACGAATTCCCTTAATATTTATGAACAATCACTCCGAATGGCTATAACGAGAGCTACGACATTATTTATTTTTGAGGGCTGTAGAATTTGAAACACTCTTTGAAGGGGGGGTGTCGACGGCTACCGAGAAAACCAGGGTAAAACTCGCCATTCTAGTGAGCATGACTGATTGCTGGGGTGGAAGCAGTTAATGTCATATGGGAAATAATACGGCTTGTTGGTGGGCCCGCATCATAGTTTTCCTTGGATCTACTACTTGTTAACAATACGAAGTAAAATCAGACCCGAACTTGTTAACAATCTTCAGTTTCTTTTGTGTTTTATGAATACCTAAGACTAAATCATAAACAATTTGTGACCTTAGTATTAAAATTCCATTCGTTATTGGTGAAATACAGACTCAAATAATATTTCTTAGTACCAGAGAAGCGGGCGCCATTTAATAAAAATTAAATTTATTAAATTTCTATAAAAAGACCTTTTATTAATTTCTTCTTAATAAAGGGTTTGCGCTTAAATTAGAAAATAAGAAAAATTATGAAAATATATGTTCAGTTTTTCGCTTTGATCTCGATAAATTTTCTCGGTGTAAATGAAACGCCATACGTAAGCGATAAAGGCTAAAAGTACTAAAAAGACTATACAAAAAAGCAGCGAATACAGAAATTATAATAAATTGTTAAAGCATATAGTGGTTTAGTGAATTTTTGTTGCGTGTTTATGGTTTTGTAAAGACTTTCTAAGCTTACCTCGTATTTGCGAAAAGAAAATTCCACTTTCGTATCACAACAATGGCATAAATTGCAAATACAGGAAGGTATACTACTTTATTTTGTCGCCATTTCCGTAAACATTAATTTTGACAGTTAATATTTGGCAGTCGTGAAGTAGACACGCGGCAATTTTTTTCGGAAAAATATTCGATAAACCAACGTGTTTTAATCGTTAAAACATTTTATCAAAATCAATCATCGTTTACTGTAATGATGAGAAAGTTACGTAAAATTTTTGGCAGGAAAAGCGAGACCACAACGTACTGCTGCTCAAGAAAGTGTTCCAAAAAAATTATCAAGCTCAATTCGACACCGTGCTCAGGAGCTTGGATTTGCATTTGTTTCCATATAAAATTCAGTTGACACAAGAGCTTCTTCGAGGCAGCCAGCTATCTGGCATTCTACCTACTCATTTGAGTGTATGAGTAGTTTTAGTAGTGTGAAAATTATGTCTGAGATCGTGTTTACCTGTTCGTCACTGTTAAAAGTTTTTGGTTTTGTTCCATTTCCATGTCATCAAGAGCGCCTAGTCTTCGTCCTTTTTTACTAGGATGTAGTAATGTCATATACTCATCTATTTGATTTGGTGTGTGTCAAGATGTAGTGCAAAGTTGGATTCTTCTCTTTTTCGTTTGTATGAGTGTATATGTTCTGTAAATTTTGCGTTTTAGTGTTCGTCCATGTGCCCTATATAAGTATGTTTGATACCATGCACAGAACAACGGCAATTAAATTTTAGACCCAATTTGGATACAGTGTTCATGCGTCAGTCTTTTCATGTTGAAATGCCAAACCAAACTAAGCATAAATCATTTGAAAGCTGACTAAATGGCTGCCAGTTAAAAAAGTTTTGCCAGTTTACAGTTCTACACCTCTATAAAAAACATCCTTTACAGGTAAACATTGGTCAAGAAAAGGTTGGGGCACATTGGAGGTTAGAAAGTAAAATGTCTGTCAGATAAATTAATGTCAAGTATTGAGCTGTCATCCTTTGGCATTTATTTACTAAAAAGTTGGTCAATCTTAAACTTCGGATGGTACACTCTTGAGCAAAGAATTTTTATTGTGAAATGTAAATCAAAATGGTGAAAATTTCAATGTATCACTTCGCAAAGTTCGAACAACTTTTCCTCATAATCAAACTCTTTCGGAGACCACTGTACGTAAATTAATCGCTAAATTCGAGGCTTACGCTATTGTTGGTGACAATACACTCTTTGTGGCCGTAGTGATACAGCAAAGTGTTAACAATGAGCCTGAAACCTCAACTCGTCGATGTTCACAAAATTGGGCATGACCAGAGGCACTTTGTGCAACATATTGCATAAAGATTTTCATGCTTATAAGGTTCAACTCGATTAAGAATTAAAACCTACTACTGACCATTGTGTTCTTTAAACTCTTGTGAATAGGCTGTTTGAAAAACGGACCGAAAACGGCGCATTTTCCAACAAAATTAGTGATGAGGCTTACTTTGAATTAGGCGGTTATGTAAATCAACAAAATTGTCGATTATGGGACTCTCCAAAATTTACAAACCCTTCTAGAAGAACCTTTACATCTAGAGAATGTGATCGTATGGTGCAGTTTGGGTTCAGGCGGCTTCTTTGGGCCGCATTTGTTCGCAGATGAACGCAGAAACGCCGTCACAATGAATTTTCTGCACTAGCAAGTTAGGATAACCAATTTTAGCCACAACTAGCTAATGTAGACATCAGTGAGGGACCTTCGGTTTCGGCCAGATGTCACCACAATTCAAGTAGCCACCAAAAAAATTCAGATATTGCATAAGAAATTTCCTCCCCCCGGGGGCACATAAATATGGTCTTTATAGAATTCCACTATGTAGAGACAGTGCAACTGGGGAAAAAGGGAGCCCAGTCCCCTGAAGACAGGCAGTGAGTCAACTGGAAACACTAATTTATTTCCACGGGGATCAGTGTGCCCCAGAGTTCATTAATTGTCTCTTTAGACATTTAATAGTTCTCTGGCTGATCATTTAGGTTGGCCCCTATATTTATTACTTATTTACTTAACATTTGTGGGGATCTTCCATACAAATATACCCCCCGCCCCCCCTCGCGGAGGCACATTATATGGTTTTTATAGAACTTCGACTATCTAGACCTGTGCAACTAGGAGTATAAGGGACCCCAGTCCCCTGAAGTCAGCGGGGGTACAGCTGGAAACTCCACGTTATTTCAACGGGAATCAGTGAGCTCGCAGATTTCCGCTATTTGTCTCTTTAGACATTTAGCTGTTTCTCTGACTGATTCTTTAGGTTGGCCCCTATATGGGAGTATCGTGATGGTTGTGGTTTCGCGGTTCCAGAAAAGGTCAGTTTTAATGGTGGCCGGGTTCATTTCACCTTTAATAACACCTACCTGGTGAAATGTTCCCAGATCCAGTGAGCATGCTAGACATGTGTTCTGGACAGGAGTTGAAAAGTCTCCAACTCTTAAGCAAGGAGTGATGATTTGCAGCCCTTCTCTGGAATCATTAAAGTTGCAACTAGAAGGTTTCTGTTGCATAGAATTATAGCTTCGGCTTTCTAGGACGTGTATAACGTTCAAGTACCGTGCTACATTCTTTAGGAAAGGGATATAGAAGAGACAAGTGGTGAAAGTAAGAGGATAGTTGCGTCTGTCATATAAGACAGCACAGCGCTCAGTGACCATGCCTTCATCACTGAGCAGCTCCACCGTGCAGGAAACAGCCAAGGTCTTTGTTGGCAATCGAATCCACAACCCTCATACTGATAAGCTAGTACACTACCTACTAGCCTACAGGAGCTGCCTCCTTCTTGTGATTTAACGCCGTTGGCTTATTTTCTGTGGGGCCATTTATAAAACTAGTTTACGTAAACAAAAAACTGACGCTCTGAAAGTTGAAGTTCGTGAAAAGAGCGGACGTTTGACGACATGCTAGAAGTGGACATTTGTCCGACATCATATTCCATTATTAATTCCCATATTTCTACTTTACAGTGTTTTTATGTAAATTTTTCAAATACAATATAAAAAAGAAAAACTTGCTAGAGGTGTGTTAATCGATTAAAAACTACAAGTTTCTTTTGATATGTTTCGGACGTTGCTGTTAATACTTCTGAAATGTTTAATACAAATTAAAACTTAAATTAAATTACGAACGGCTGTTTGTTCTGTGGAAAATGTAATAACGTAACACATAACGGTGTTGCCCTTTTTAAAATATTTTAAACGCTACAAAATTATTAAATTGATATTAATTAAATAAATTAATAATCATAAATATAAAATTGCACTTTCTTAAAATTATTTAAAATGAATAGTTTTTTGTTTTTTGGTTATTTTTGTTTTGTTGTTTTAATATTTTAAAATTTGGTTGAAAGCACTTTACATAAAGAATTTTTTGTTTTTTTTAACTTAAATAGTAAATGCTTTAAATGATACTTGAATTATTTAAAAAGAAATTAACGTTTGGTGTAAAATATAAGTGTGTGTGTGTGTATATAGAATAATTAATGTAAAAGATTGTTAAAAAAAAATATTTCTTAAAACTAATTTTGATTTTAATGTTGATAGTTTTAGGAGTATTTCCTTTGCGTTATAAAATTAAAAGAAATTGTTTTTAAATAGTAACTTATAATTAAATATAGAAAATATAATAAAATAAAATGTTTTAGTTGTTTAAGCTAAAATAAATCATTTTTGGGTTGACATAAATATATTTAATTTATTTTTTTTTTTATAAAATCTTTAAAACACTTAAAAAAATTTTTTATTTTTGAAAAAAAAAATTGACAAATTAATCTTTTTTTTTTAATTTATAATTTGTTTTTGTTTTAAAAAAAAATCTTTATTTTTTTTTGGAAGTAGACATTTTATTAGGAATTTATTAAGGGTTTTTTGTCGTTGGACTACATTTAAAAAAATTAATACTAGAAAGGGAATAATATAAATATATTTTTTTTTCAAGATTTCTAGGAATTTATGGCAAGGAGTTATTGTTTTTTATTTATTTTTATTTAATTTAAGCTGGCACTTTAATGGAATAATAACTTCAATATTTTGGTAAAGGAAGTTTGAGCAGAAAACCTTGTTGAAAAGTTGCATGTTTAACAATCATTTGAATTTTATACCTTGATTTTACAAGACATTTGTTTAGAATCAATTGGTGTTCTATAATTTTTTTTCCATTTTGTTTTAATTTTAAGAGTTTTTTTGTGTTTATTTTTAAAAATAATTTTTACAATTTAGGATTGATAAAAATTAATTTTAATTTAATGTATTTGGTTCTCGTGCTGCTTGGTTGATTTTGTGCGAAAGAGAGAAAGAGAGAGGAGAGATAGGCGACTATAAAATAACACCTTTTCTTTAATTTATTCGCTTTAAATCCATTACAAGCAGCAAAGAAAATTTTTTTTATAGTAAATTAATATTAAGTATTAAGTTTTTAAAGTGCTATCCAATTAAATTTAAAAAAAATTTTGTATTGTTTAAGAAAGTTAAATGTTAAAGCTTTCTATGACCACCAATCTAACTGTTGTACAAATAAAAGTGACTCCACAAAGTATAAGAACTAACAGCAGATTTTTAGCTGAATATAAATATCTTTTAAAATAAGTTATTAATAATTATTCGGAATCATTTTTAATATAAGCAATTTTATACCGTGCTTGATTCCTTTAAATAAATATTTCATGATATTCTCACAAAATATTTATTACAAAAATTTTTAAAAAAATAAACATCTTATGATATTCTCATAAAACATTTATTCAAATAAAAATAAAAAAAAATGTTTTTTTTTTATTTAATCTAATAAAAATAAAAAAAAAATTTTATTTTTATTTTTATTTGAATAAATGTTTTATGAGAATATCATAAGATGTTTATTTTTTAATAAAAATTTTTGTAGTAAATATTTTGTGAGAATATCATGAAATATTTATGTAAAGGAATCAAGCACGGGATAAAATTGCTTATATCCTTTAAAATTATTGTTATTATTATTGGCCATCTTAGATATTACGGAAACCGACATAAAGATTATTTTGGCGCACTTCTTTTATTTATTCATCTAACACACGAATAATAAACGATTCTACTCGCAGGCCTCTATTTAATTTGAGGTTGTTTTTCTTTTCCATAAAAATAAACAAAGAGAGAGAGAGAGAGAGTAAGTGCGGTTTTACACACATCAACTTTTGTTGTTTCCATTAGAAAGAAAGAGAAGGTTTTATACCCCTTCTCTTTCTTTCTAATGGAAACAACAAAAGTTAAGCAACAAAAGTTGATGTGTGTAGAACCGCACTAGGAGATACACTTTCTTGTAATCAAAATTCGCTTTCAAGCCATTGCAAGCAGCAAGGAAATTTTGTCTACTGTATCTCAACGGTTAAGTATTTAGTCATGTTAAGTGCTATCCAATTATATTCAAATAAATTAACAATTTGGAAATGTTTAAGACAGTTAGTTGTTGTTTTTTATATTTGCCGAAAATTCATAAACCACATTTAAAGATTTGTACGACCATCAACATCCCCATTTTGCAAACAAAAGTGACCCCAATAATTATCACAAACCAAAGGCGATAACAGCTGATTTAAAATCCATTGGAAACAGCAAATTTGATAGCAAAATTAATATAAATTCACACTTAAGGCCGTGTCAGATAAAACTTTTGCTTTGCGTTGCGTCAGAGTTTCGCTTTGACATTTGAGTTAAAATGTACGTAAATGTATGAAAGTTGCCACATAAAGCACTTTTGACGCAGCGCAAAGCGAAAAGTTAACCAACATTCAACTTTTTGCGCGCTTTGACAAACACCTGGCTTTTATTATTTGTGTTTGTGTGTGGGCGTAAACAAAAAATTCATGAGTGTTGTCAAAGTTTATTGTGACATACACCACTTGATTTACGATTTTGCTTTAAAGTTTCAAATGTCACGCAAAGCAACAAAGTTTTATCTGACACGGCCGTTAAGTATTTAATCTTGAAAGTGTGAATGAATGAATAATGAATACGTTGACAAATTTGTCTTGTTTAAGAAATTTTTGACTTGCCGAAAATTCATAAACTGCGTCTTAAGTTTTGTAAGACCATCAATCTAACTGTTGGGCAAACTAAATTGACCCCAATAATCTTCACAAACTATGGGCACTAACAGCAGATGTTATAGCCATTGGAAGCAGCAAATAAAATTCGACTGATATAAACCCAGGCTTAAGTAATTAATCTTGAAAGAGCTATCCAATGAAATTTGTCTTATTTAAGGGATTTGTGATTTGCCAATAATTCATAAACTGCATTCAAAGCTTTGTAGGATCATGTGTTGTGTAAACTAAAGTGACCCCACTTGTCATCACAAAGTGTAGGGACTAACAGCAGATATTAAGCTGAGTATAATTATATTTTTAAATTTTTATTATTTTTTAGTAGTTAATTATAAAGCACTAGGTCAATTTAATAAAAAATTTTTAAAAAATTTTTATTTTTTATTATTTTTGCGATATTTCTCCACACCGTTGGTTGGCATCATCAGGAAAACAAAAATAATGAACAAACAAATTGAAAAAATTTTTTGATTAACAAATTCAAAATAATCAAAAAATTTTTTCAAAAAAACAAAACAAACAAAAACAATTTGTTTGTTCATTATTTTTGTTTTCCTGATGATGCCAACCAACGGTGTGGTGCTTTATAATTAACTACTAAAAAATATTAAATATTATTATTATTATTATTATTATTGGCCACCTTAATTATTAAAGAAACCGATAGAAAGATTATTTTGGCGCACTTCTATTATTTATTCACCTAAAACACGTAAAATAAACGAGTAATATCAAATGCTAATAGATCGCTATTTAATTTTAATTTTGATAATACACAAACAGGGAGAAGGAGAGTTAGGCGAATATAAAAGAAGACACACTTTCTCTTATTCAAAATTCGCATCAAACAGCAAGACAATTTTGACAATTGTAAATTAACGGTTAAGACAAGACTAAATGACGGGCGCTGTCATATTAGGTGCCATTCAATTAAATTTTAACAAATTGACAATTTTAAGGAAATAATTTTCTTCGGATTTGCCGCAAATTCATAAAGCTTTGTACGACCATCAACCTAACTTTGGTGCAAACAAAAGTGACCCCAAAAAACATCACATAGTGACTAATGTAAATCCAGATTTAAGTATTTAATATTAAAAAATGAATAAGTTGGCAACTTTGTACTATTTGTTTAAGGAATTATTGACTTTCTCATTCAACGCTTAATTAAACCATCGACGTAATTGTTTTGGCAACAACAGTGACCCCACTTATCATCACAAAGTCTAGGGATTTTAAGCTGAATATAAATATCTTTTCATGTTATTATTATTGTCACACTTTTTTTTTATTTATTCACATAACACACAAATCTGTAAATAATTCGAATCAACCAACTGCTGTCAGATATGTAGCTATTTAAGGTGTATAGCATGGTGTATAACTTCCTTAAATAGTGTAAATATTATGCTAAGATAATAATAATCTCTATTATCGAATACATTACAATGAACTGAAATTTTATATGGAAAACCGAACTCCAGTGTCAAAAAGTCAAGGTGTTGTTTTTTCTCTTCATAAAAATATAAAAAAAAGAGAGAGAGAGAGAGAGAGAAACAGAGAGGGAATATAAAAATATACACTTTTTATATTCAAAAAATTCGCTTTAAACTCATTGGCAGCAGCAAAGAAAATTAAGTGATACAAATCTAGACTTAAGTATTTAGCCTTGAAAGTGCTATCACGTTAAGTGCTATCCAATTCAATTTAAATAACTCGACTAGTTTGTATTATTGAAGGAAGTTATTTTATTGGATTTTCGCAAACTCATAAAGTATATTCAAAGCTTTGTACCACCTTCAGCCTACATAACTGCCGTGCAAACAAAAGTGACTCCAATAATCATCACAAGGTGTAGGGAATAACAACGGGTTATAAACTGGTTATATCTTTTCAATATCTTTTTAAACGGCCACTGAGGTCTTCAGCAATAAAGAAGTATTATTTTGACTAAAGTATTATTTTGATGCTCTAATTAATTTTGAGCAAGCTTTGTTAAATTATTATTAGAAGCTGTCTTAGGCATTAAAGAAACTGGCATAAATCTTATGCTGGCCTACTTTTATTTACGTATATATTTAATTTTGAGCAAGCTTGGTTAATAGCTTGTTGTCAGAGCGTGTAGCCTTTTAAAATTTTGTAAATTTGTAGTAATAAAATATTTCTGTCTATCATGAAATATACTGCAATGAATTGAAATTTTATATGGAAAAAAAGAGAGAGAGAGAGATAGTTAAGCGAATTTAAAAATTATGCACTTTCTTATGTTTAAAATTCGCTTTAAAGGGCGGCAGCAAAGAAATTTAACTGATGGAAATCAAGACTTAAGTATTTAGCCTTGAAAGCATTATCATGTTAAGTGCTATCCAATTCGATTTAAATAAATGGATTTTCGCAAACTCATAAAGTATATTCAAAGCTTTGTATGACCTTTAACGTGTTGTGCAAACAAAAGTGAGTCTAATAATCATCACAAGGTGTAGGGAATAACAACGGGTTATAAACTGGTTATATCTTTTCAATATCTTTTTAAACGGCCACTAAGGTCTTCAGCAATAAAGAAGTATTATTTTGACTGAAGTATTATTTTGATGCTCTTTTATTTACCTAATTAATTTTGAGCAAGCTTTGTTAATAGCTCGGTGTCAAAGCGTGTAACTTTCTAAAATTGTGTAAATATTTTAGTAATAAAATTCTTGTCTATTATCGAATATACTGCAATTTAGTGAAATTTTAAAGGGAAAACAAAAACACAATTTTAAAATCTGAAAAATTCCGTTTTTCCTTTTTCATAAAAATATACAAAAAGAGAAAGAGAGAGAGAGGGCTAATATAATGCATTGCTGAAATTTACTTTACCAAGATTTACTTCTTAAACTCATATTGCAAATAAGACACGACTAGTTTATGTGGTAAAGAACGATCTTCAATTAATCTATGAAGCATGTTGAATCTGAAAAATTGCCGCTTTATGATCGTTAGCATTATGAATAGCAAATCCATGTTAAGACACCCGAATTCATAAAAAATTCACAATATGGTATTTTGTTATTGATTGCGTCAAATACAATAACAGGTTTTACGTTGTTCACGTATTAAGAGTTACATTTTTAAATAATATCTTAACATTGACGCAGCAATAGTTGAAAGCTTCAAAGTAAAAATTCTTCTATAAGCCCAGCTACTAGCAAAAAAATCGGAAGCTTACTGTGATTAAATATTTCTATTCGTAAAGTCAGTACTGCTGTACTTTCTACAACTTTACAATTTTCCTGCAAGATGCTTTACTTGGAGTATGAAAAAAATGCCCTTACCTACAAATTAAAATAAAAAATTTTGTTTGCTGGGATATGATAATACTGCAGAATAAATTTGAAAATTTTTTATTAAAATATTCATACATTTCAGATGTTGTTTGTAAGCCAAAAATGCGAAATAAATTTGTATATTAGGGGTTTAAAGTTAAGTGTTTGCTGGGATGTCTTGCTAGTAAAATGGCCAAAATCTTTATTCCAAAATTTATACATTAGACAGAGATTTTTTTCTTAAAGCAGGAACTTTTTTTTATAATTTATATTGCAGGCTTAAATGTAAATGTTTGTGGGGATGGGATGTAGTAGAGAGCATAGAATTAATCATACATTTGAGACAGGACTTTTTGGGGTAATTTTTTTCTGAGTAAATTTTTTTTTTTGATAAATTACATGCCGCATGTTCAGTGAAATTTCAGAGCTGGAAATGCGCTTTGTAAATATTAATAAATTATTTTAAGCTTTGAACTTAAATTTAAAAATAAAAATGAATTAAATAAAAACAAAATCTTTGCAGTGATAGGGAATAAAATCGATATTTTAAAAAATTGAAAAATTTATTTTTTCAAAAAATCATAAAATGTTTAAAAGGGATTCAGAAAGAATTTTGTTAGGACAATTAACACAAGTTTAATTTTTAAAATCTTAAAAAAAAACAAAATATCGAATTTTTTAATTTTATAAAAATTAAAAAATTCGATTTTTAGATGTTTATATAAAATTTAAATAAATTTTATTTTTATTTATATTCACAATAAACAGTGATAGGGAATAAAATCAATATTTTAAAAAATTGAAAAATTTATTTTTACAAAAAATCATAAAATGTTTAAAAGGGATTCAGAAAGAATTTTGTTAGGACAATTAACACAAGTTCAGTTTTTAAAATCTTAAAAAAAACAAAATATCGAATTTTTTAATTTTATAAAAATTAAAAAAATTCGATTTTTAGATGTTTATATAAAAATTAAATAAATTTTATTTTTATTTATATTCACAATAAACAGTTTTTTATTTATATATATATATTCTTTGTTATTAGTGTGTTGAAATATTGAAAATGAAAATAAAAATAAAATAAATATCTTTTTTCTTTTTTAAGATCTTTTATATATATATTTTCTTCTCAATATTTCGCTTTCCTTTGGAAAGCTTCTTCAGGAAAAAAGTTTCCAAAGGAAAGCGAAATATTGAGAAAAAAAAAATATATAAAAAAGATCTTAAAAAAGAAAAAAGATATTTATTAAAGATACAAAAGATCGTTTAAAAAACTATAAAAATAAAAATAAAATTTATTTAGTTTTTATGTCAAGACTTTGTGTTTAAAAATTTTTGAAAAAAAATATTAAAAAGTCAATTAACTATAATTATTATTTTTAACTAGTTTTTTTCATTTTTGTTTCTTATCTTGCTTTTTTTAAGATTTAATATATTTATTGCAAAATTCGGCAGAATTTGAATTAAAAAAAATTGTCTTTTTACATTTATTCTGCTGGAACTTTGTTTTATATATTTTTTTTATATTTAAAAAAAATTATTGTTTCATTTATTTAACTACTTTCCAAAAAAAAAAGAGTTAAAAAAATATTATTTGATAAAATACCTGCCCCTTCATTTCTATAAATTACAATTGACCTTTGATTTATATTCAAATGTTAATGATTTTCATTCTCAAATCGTTTTGTATAGTCGTTCTGATTTTCTAGCAACATTTTCAACATTTGTTATCTATCTCTCTCCCAGGATTGAGCTATCAAATAGGCCCACACTCATTTGGAACAATCGATTATTAATTTACTATTCGAATCATCAGAAACATTAGCGCTGCTCGGATTTGATTCAAATTTGATTGAGTATTTTGAACGTCGCTTGCTGGCTAGCTGGGGTAGATTTGAATGATGTTTGCGTACATGAACACCTAAATTACCGCGTTGCTTAGATTTATAGGGACAGTAGGGACATTGATGGGAGGGTTCCTTGCCGCCACATTCAACATTTTCATGACGTCTTAGGGTGGATTTCCAACGATATTTTTTGCCACAATGGCGACATTCATATACAGGCTCACCATCCGGTCCAATGCTGGTGGGGCCCATATTATTACTATCATTTGGACTTGTGCTGCCCAAATCTCCCAATGAAAATTCAAAATTACGCAAAGCTTGAGCCTGAGCTTGAGCTGCCAAATTCATATACTTTTGTGATTCATCGGAATAATAATCACCTGCAGCCGTATTATCATTTGTAGAGCTATGGGCAATAACAGTTTGCAATAGATTAGGAAACTGTGTCTTGGAGCCATCCATCAAGTGGATATCCTCAAAACCGCTATAACGCGAATCATTTTCATCATCACATTCATTATTGTCTGAGTTGGTTTCATTATCACATTCCGAATTTCTTTGCCGTCTTAGAAAGGTTTCCAAAATTTTTGTGGTACTAGAGGAAGAGGAGGAGGTATCTTCGACTTTTAAGCTTTTATTGATTTTGCCCGTATGAAATTTTATTAACTCTTGGGCCCGTATTTGCTGTTGGAAGCTATGATAGCCATCACGTATTAAGGCGGCCGCTATAGCAGCAGCTTGAGGATTTGCTGGCGTTGTATTTGTAATAACAGGCACTGGCTTAATAACACTAGGAGGATTGGCAGCGATAACTAAACCTGTGGTTGGATGTATTAAAGGCTTAATGTCTAAAGCTTCTGCAGTTAAATTTGTAGCGGGCACAACTACCGATGTTGGTATTGCTGTTACTGTTGGCATATTGCACTCTTTGGTGTTGTTAATCGATGGCAGTTTATTATTGTTATCGGCATAATTAATGCATTGATGAAATGATGCCGCCAACTTACTACTCACCATTTCATCACTATCCAAGTTTTTTGAAGCCGTTTCAGAAGCAGCACCATTTGTGGCAATAGCTGCTATGCTGGACGGTTCATTTGTTTCCGCCGAGGTAGGCGATGTTTGGCTAACATATTTTACAGCTGCCGCTGTAGCTCCCGCACCCACTACAACCTGCTGCTGTTGAGGCCCTTGACATTTGGGCGCCTTGGCTGCAGCATTTGCCCTATAAAACTCATACAACATATCGGATACATCCGACATAGACAAACGTTTATTTCTGCCATTCGGAATTGCTGTTGCACTTGTTGCAGTGTCATTACTATTCAAAGAACTTCGGCCAATTGAACGTTTCGGATTGTTGGTATTCAAAATAGAGCGAGTATTCGTTTTTTGTATTTTTTGTACCTGATTTGGTGCGGTGTTCTCTTTGTGTATTTGGGATAATTTGTTGCTCAAATCTGTAAAATACAAAAAATAAAATATTATTGATTTTGCTTGTTCCTGTTTTCGTGTTTGTTTATTTATTAAACATTAAAATTATTGAATGAAAATCATGAAAAAGCAATGAATTGTTAATTTTTATTTTTATATTTCAAATGCAAGCAGTTGCAAATTTTTATTGGCTGATGACCAGTGGTTTTTAATTTGGGATTATTAACAACAAAATCCATTATTAAAGATAAAAGATTTAATTTTATGATCTTTTTTCTTATTATTTATTTAAGTTGATTTATTTATTATTATTTTTTTACTCATTTGAGTTTAACCTATTTCATTTTAAAATCTTAATAAAATGTTTTTAATTAAATATCTATGCTGTTACAGAAAGGACATGCAATAAATACCAATAATAAAAATTTTATATTAATAAATTAGTTTAATATTTATTTATGAAATTTAAAATTTAATATTGAAAAAATTATATTTCTAATTAATACCATAATTAAAAAAAAAATAATTATATAAAAAAATACTTAAAGTAAATAAATAAATATAAGTTGTTATCTGTACAAGGATATTTTTAAAAAAATTTCTATTTTAAAAGCCAATTATTCAAAATTAGGGCCCTTTTTCAAGCAAATGATGCTTTTCGGAAAAAATTCTTATTTTAATACAAAAGACGCTTTATTTAAAATTACTGTAAGACAAATAAATACTATAAATATTTTCAATTTGTATATTTATTATAACAACAATCTATTGTTTAAAAGATAAAAAAAACTGTTATATCTTTTAAAGGGTACAATAGGTACTTTTTTAAAAAATAATTGCCTTAAACAAAAAACTTTAACTACTTTTTAAAAGTTACAATAAATTCTTAAAAGTTCTTAAAAGTCCCGTTTTAAAAATAATTTATTTACAAAAAAACAACATCTAAAAACTAATATACTTGAAAGGTACTATTTGCAAAAAAACTTTTAGTGAGCACTTTCTTAAAAATTATACATTTTGCTCAAAGGATAATTGGAAAAGCATTTTAAATAAATTTTTTTAAAACAGGTTATTTTAAATAAAATTTTATATTTTTAAATAAGGTTTCTGTGATTGAAGGTACTTTCAGGGGCAATTTCTTAAAAAAACACAATTGTAATGTCGTCGTTTAATTTTAAAAAGTAACGTTTGTTAAGCTATTTGCCTAGTAAACTGTTTTATACATATTATTCAAATGGATATACATATGTATAATTGAAATGATCCAACTGAAAAAAGTACATTTTTGTGGGAAATTTTTCGAAGAGATCTCCTTCCTACCTCTAAAAAAAGTTTAATTAAAAACACTTTTGTTGTAAGACATTTTGCTACGTATTTTTTTAACAAAACATTTTGATAAAGTTATGGTTTTATTTATGTTATATTATATTTTTTCTTTAAAGGTACTATTTCATTAAGACCTCTTAAATAGTTTGTTTAAAAATACTTTTGTTAAATGATATTTTTATACGATTCTTTTATTAATTTTTGTATTAGTTATTGTTTTCAAATATTATTTTATACATATTATAATATATATTTTCTTTAAAGGTATTTTTTTGATTAGACGTTTTTTTAAACGTTTTGAAAATCACTTTTCTTGCATAATATATTTTCGTACTTTTTTAACAAAATGCTTGAAAAACTTTTTTTTTCAACAAAGATACTTTTTAAAAAGGTTTTTTGTTACGTTTTATTCAATATTTTTTTATTAGGTTTTATTGTGACAAAGTACTTTTTTGAAAAGTACCTTTTAAAAAGGAATGTTTTGAAAAGCTTTATTAAGGTATTTGAAGATATTTTGATCAAAAAATTTTAATTTTTGCAATATTCAATATTTTCTTTACTTTCTTGAAAAGTACCTTTTAAAAAAGAATGTTTTGAAAAGCTTTATTAAGGTATTTGAAAATATTTTGATCATAAAATTTTTATGTAAGGTGTTTTTTTTGCAATTTGAAATATATTAGTAGATACTATTGTGACAAGGTACTTTCGTGAAAAGTACCTTTTAAAAAGGTACTTTTTGAGCAGCTATGTTTTTAGAAGCACTGTTAATGCATTTAATAAATTACCTTTTTGAAAAACACTATTTAAAAAAAAGTTGTTATTAATTAATGGTTATTTCACTTTAAAAAAAATATTTTCCTTAAAGGAACTCTAACAAAAAAGTACTTAATTAAAGATACTCTTAAGAAACTGTTATATGATATTTTTTTAAACATATTTGAAATATATTTTGAAAATATACTTTTTAAAATGTGCTTTTAGAAAAAAATGTGTTATTGTAAGATACTTTCTCGAAAAGTACTTTCTTAATGATTTTGCTAAGCGTTTTAAAGGGCTTTTTTTAGGTATTTATTGTGATTGTAAGGAAAAATGGTCTATAATTAATAATTCATATAGGCTGATCAAAATTAAATTTTTCTTTAAAAAAAATCAAAGTAATAAACTGGCGGTGTTCCTTATAAAGAGAAAATGTTTTCCCAAGTAGAAGAATATAAAAATAATGTGCCATCCATTTTTTACTATTTTAAATTTAAGTTTTTAGTTGTGGGTACTATTTAATTTCCTGACTGTTTTTTTCTATTTTGTACCATCATATGACTTGTCTGTATTTGTTTAAAACATTAAAGCTTTAATAAGATTCATAGCGTGTCGAGAAACAGAATTAGAAAATTTTGTATTATGGAAATTGTGTTCAATTTGAAGACAATTTTGTACACGAATGATGGATTTAGATTCAAAGTGCAGGCGGGTAAAGTTACAATTTTTATAACTTTTATTTTGTTGTATTGATAATCTATTGTATGGGAGTATGCGCTATGTCATATTGTTATATTTTTTAAAAAAAATTTTTACTAAAAAAGTGTTCTTTCCCTAAAAGTTAATATTTCAAGCTATCGTGGTTGTATTTGATGCAACACAGAGCTGTAAAAGAATCATTTTTTTTTTATTTTAATTCGTGACGAATAAGCTAAATTTTGAATTAGTTCCTTTCACAACAGAAAAGAATTAAATGAAATTTGATTTAATTCAAACGAATTAGGCAGAAAAGGATCGCAATTCATTTTGACTTCAAATGAATTTGTTAAAGAGTTGCAATTCATTTCAAATTCAAATGGTTTTTTTCAAGATTAAGTTCAAATTTTTTTCCACTTCGAATGAATTTGTATATGTGAAATTTAATTCATTTCCAGTTCATTTAAAAGTGAATTAATTTAACATATTTGTACTGAATATTGGAGTGAGAAATTTCTCTCTAGATCTGCTCTTGAATTTGATTTGTTGCAACTCATTTTTGTTTCATTCAATTCAATTGCAATGCATTTTTCTAATTCCTTTGAATTAATCCAAAATCAATTCAATTTAAATGATTTGAAAATGAATTGCTATTCACTTCAACAAATTTATATGAATTGGAAAGGAATTACCAAACAGTCTACAAATTTATTTGAATTGGACGCGCATTGCAATTCATTTTTGTCTAATTCGTTTGGATTGATTTCAATTTAATTCCATTCACTCTTTGGTGTGAAAATATTTAATTCAAAATTTGCTAATTCAATGCATTAGTAATTAATACAAAAGAGATTTTTTTAATTTATTTAAAAATTTTCAAAATCAGTTCAATTCAAATGAATTGGAAATGAATTTCAGCTCACATAAACAATTCATTTGAATTGGAAGCGAATTGCAATTCATTAGACAAATTCATTTGAATTCGAAATAAATTGAAATTTATTTCCAATTTAAAATTCATTCTTTGAAGTGAAAAGAATTAATTCAAAATTTTTCTAAATTAATTCAAATGAATTGGAAATAAATTGCAAATCATTTTAATAATTCATTTGAAGTGAAAATAAATTTCAATTCATTTCTGCTTAATTCGTTTGAATTGATTCCAATTTAATTCAATATATTCTTTGGTGTAAAAATAATTAATTCAAAATATGATAATTCAATGCATTCAAAATTAATATAAAAGAGATTTTTTTAATTTATTTAAAAATTTTCAAAATCAAATCAATTCAAATGAATTGGAAATGAATTGCAGCTCACATAAATAATTCATTTGAATTGGAAGCGAATTTTTTTGAATTAGACAAATTCATTTGAATTCGAAATAAATTGAAATTTATTTCCAATACAAAATTCATTCTTTGAAGTAAAAAGAATTAATTCAAAATTGTTTAATTGAATTAAAATGAATTGGAAATGAATTGCAAATCATTTTAATAATTCATTTGAAGTGAAAATAAATTGCAATTCATTTCTGCTTAATTCGTTTAAATTGATTCCAATTTAATTCAATTCATTCTTTGGTGTGAAAAGAATTAATTCATAATTTGCTAATTCATGAATGATGCGCGAAATAATTCAAAAGTAAATGATTTATTTATAGCTCTAATACTGTAATAATACTTAGCACTAGCTTGTGAATTTGGTAATTGGATTGTTGTATATAAATAACATTCTATAATTAATTTTTTTTTAGGTACAAGGTTTTGTTTTATAAATAATTTTTTGAAGCATAACATGTTTATATAAAAATTAAAAAAAAATTATTTTTTTTTAAATTTCCCCACCCCATTGGATGGCAACTTCAGGAAAAGAATTTTGATTTTTTAATAAAAATTTATATATACATTTTTCTTTTCCTAAAGATACCACCCGAGGGTGTGACGAAATATGAAAATTAAAAAAAAAAATGTTAGTTTTTATATAAAGATGTTGTGCCAAAAAAAAAATTATTTATAAAATATTAAAAAGTTCAATTAACTATAATTATTACAAGACTTAATAAAATAATAAAAATAAAATAAAAATAAAATTTATTAAATTTTTATTTAAAGTCCTTGTGTAAAAAAAAAAATAAACTATAAATTATAATAAATAATATTTTTTTATAATAATATTAATATTAATTTTTAATTTTAATATTTTTATTAAATATGTATTAATCTTTAAAACGGTTCTTTTTAATTAAATTTTAACGATATATTTTTTCAATATTTCGCTTTCCTAATAATAATAATAATTTTTGTTATTAAAAATTAATTTTCCTGAAGAAGCTTTCCACAGGATAAAATAAAAAGGTCGAATAAAAATAATAATCGAATTAATATTTTTATTATTATTAATAATATTTAATATTTTATATTATTATTAATAACAACGATGTTATTAATATTGTTAACATTCCAAACAAATTTCCCATACGCTTTGTTATGGGTAAATTCAGTTTTTGCTTTTTAAAGAGATTAACTGTTAACGAATGGAGTATGAACAGGCCTATTGTTTAAATGTAATTTAAGGATTGTTCATAGCACTAGGGATAGTTTTTTATTATAACAATAATATGGTAACCTTAACATTATTATGATTATCATTATTTTTGTTTGATGCTTTTCAAACAAAAACCAAAAAAAAACCCTATTGTGTTAATTTTGTAGGGATTACTTATAATTATTGTAAAAATGTATGATACTCTCTAATTTATGTAAATATAGAAATGAATTGTAATAAATAAAATTTTTTTAAAAAAGCTTCCTTAACCATGGCAAATGTTCAATTAATTTTAAAATAAATATTGTTGAGCAGGGGTTACAATGATGATGGTTTGATGAGTTGTTAAATCCATTTTGATGTGTTTTTGTTAAGGGAAATTTTATTACCTTCTTACATCAAGCAACTACTTAAATCCACATCCTTGGCACCTATAAAAAAGAGAAATAGATTAGTATAACATAAAAATATAAATAGAAATGCGCTTAAGCTTATGATGGTTTAAACATATTTAAACTAAAATCCTTTAAACTGGAAGCTGAAACGAAAGAAAGAAAAAATTTGAGAATTAGTAAAACAAATTTAAGTTGACATTTGTCAAATGTTGCGAGTGCAGAAGGGAATCCAGAGCAGTTAATCGTCGCGTTTTATATTTCAAAAGTGTTTTTTGTGAAAAATGATTAAAAAGAATTTTAAAACGTTTTCATATTTAAAAAATACAAATTAGCTGGATTAACTTTATAACAGATGCTGAAGCATTAAAAATTTATGAAATTTGCAAGTGTTGCCATATATTAATGCCTTCCTGTATAAGTAACAAAAAGTTCCAAACTGGAATTTATTTCTGTTTATTTTTATTAAATTTTTTTTACGCCTTAAAATTAAGCTTTTAAAAATTGAAACTCATTTTCATTAAAATAATAAAAATAATAAATAATAAAAAAAATGAGGTTAAAATTGTGCAGGACTATAAGATGAAACCCCAGTTAATGCGTAAAAAAATTGTATAATTTATTCCTAAACGAAAAAAATTTATCATTTACATAAATATATTTAGAAAACATATTGAAATGCCGGATAAGAGAAGTAAGCTTCAAAAGTTACTCAGGGATGCGAATAAAGATGAGCCTTAATTTTTTAAAATAATTGTACACAATCTATCATAGTTGAATTTTTTATTATAAACAAAAAATGTGTGAAATAAAGGAATTGTATTAATTATATCTAAAAGCTGTCAAAATATATTTTCAATTGGTTTATCTGTTTATAAAAGCTTTTCAGATAAGAATATTTAAGGGGAAATTATGTATATAGATTTATGGATTTTTCTTCGGATACTGATAGACCTTTGACCTTTAAAAGTATGCAAACATTTGCGCTCAGCAAAATTCCATTAATCCCATATTTTTGCAGAACAATCCAGTGTTGTTCTTTAAGGTGAATTTTAGCTTTTTAACCCACTGTTTGGATACGAGCTAAAGCACTTATAAATAATGAAGCGTTACATGAACGAGATCGTCAGTTGAAGAAAACTCTTTAAAAATCTCCCTTATCGTAAAATAGCATACTCCAAAGTGTTATAACAAAAAGGAAATAGTAAAACATACTGTGCATAAACTCATAGCCGCACGCTATTGCGGTTCAAAAACAAGGCTATATATACAGGGCGGGCAAATTTAAGATTAGAAAGTAAATTATCTGTCCAATGGTTAAATGCCTAGAATTAAGCTTATTATTTGGTAAAAAGTTAAGAAATTTTAAGCATGGAATGTTATACTCTTGAGCATAGATTTTAAATTGTGTAAATTTATTATTAAAATAATAAAAATTTTACTGTATCACTTCGAAAATTCGACCAGCTTTTCGTCGTAATCAGGCTCCTTTTGAGATCGTTGTGGGTAATAAAAACGCTAAATTTAAGGCTCACGGCATAGTTACAAACAATAGAACAAAACAATATGCTCATGGTGGCCGTAGTGAGGCAAAAATATTTGTTGTAGAGCAAAGTGTTGAGAAGGAGCCTGTAATATTAACAATTGGGCATCACTAGAGCCACTTTGCGCAAAATTTTGCATAAAGATTTATATCTTAATTAAAGCCGACCGACCATTGCTTGCGTTCGAAAACTGAACGTAAACAATACATTTTTCAACAAAATCATCTTTAGTGATGAAGCTTATTTTCTAATTTGCGGTTAAGTCAAGAAACAAAGTTTTAGCATATGGGTACTCACAAAACTCACAAACAGTCCTCGAAAAACCATTACGTCAAAAAAAAGTGATCGTATGGTGTGGTTTGCGGTCAGGCCGAATAATCACCCTGTATTGTTTTGAAAATGAAAAAGCAAACGCTGTTTACAGAATAACCAATTTTTTGTGCCTAATGTTGACATCAGCAAGACGGCGCCATAACCTAGGGAAATAATTCTAAAAGATAAGATTCTAAAAGCTAAGACCATATTTGTCAAAATAATGGCATCTATGGAAAAACCCCTTTAGCTTTTGGGTGTTAATGGTCACACTTATTGTTATAGTGGACGTATTTGCAGATTTTTATTGTTTAACACTAAAGCAATTTACGTATAAATCACATCATTAGAGAAACACCTTTTGCAGTTAAGTTTTATTATGAATATTTTGCACTTGTTCTTATTAGCGGATATACAAGTTCAAAATGTCTGCCTACTGCGGTTCAAAACAAATTTATGAACCTCAAAATCAGGTTACTATTGGGAGACCCTTTAATTTATTTAAAATTTGTAAACTTTCTACTTGTTGCTATAGCGCGCACAGTTTTTCCATTCTGTCTATCAAATATAAAATTTAAGTTATTTTCATAAGCCCTATATTACTTTTGGAACACCCTTTAGTTATTGGAATTCTTGTTATATAACAGCTATAGCAGCATATATTCCAGAGATAGGGGGCAGTGATAATACGACAGATGTTGTAACGAAAACAATGGGCTTTAGCCATTACCCTTTGGGTACCGAGCCTGAAAGATCAATTCTTTATTAATATTAAGTAATTTTTGAAATTGCAAGAAATAAGTAACGGTAAATTAACATTAATAACTTAAGTAATACATAGTATTTTATATATATTTTTTTCTTAAAGGACTTGTAAATAACGGAGCTTGTCAGCTGATCTAATAAGTCAGCTGGAGAAAAATAAATTCTTTAAAAGTTCCCCCATGGTAATATAGTGCACTTCAAAGTGTTATAAACAAAAAGAACTTAATCCTTAGTATGCGGATTCGTGTTACTAGTTGTCTTTCATACTTTTTAAGAAACTTTAATGCATAGAGTTTGACGCATATCAATTCCTACTCTCATAAGAACTAAAAAGCACAGAGCATCGTTAAGGACAAAGTGGCTAATTATTAAGGAAACTGCTTTCGAAAAGAGGATGAATAATAACGCAATGAATGTACCATGAAGGTGAGAACACTACAGATTCTCTAAGAGAATTTCAAATAGTATGGGGAAGCTCACAAGTTTTAAATTTTAAAAGTTGGAGGAAAGTTAAAGCGGCATGCGAACTCTAACAACTCTTAATTATTGACGAGCAATCCTTAGGGAACCTCTTGCCCTAAGGCAGAAGTTGCTGTGTAGTCGGAAGGTTACAAAAGCTGATGAGAGATAAAATAGGCAGCTCAAAATGTTAACGAAAGTCCAACTTCTAAATGGGTAATAGTATTATAGGGGGAAAGGGGGCTCAATAAACCTGGTGCCCTAAGGCAGAAAATAGAATAGAGATAAATTCAGGCAGCTCAAAACTTTTATGAAAATCAAACAATTAATTTACACTAGTTTAGGGAAGGCAAGAAACTACACTGTCAATCTAAATGTCAAAAGCATTGCTGCAGTAATAAAAATATTTTACCAATAAAGTGTTAAAGGCAGCGAGAAAGTCGAGCTGTAAACCTCGTCAAAATTAAATCTTAAATCTGTTGAATCTGCTACTATAAGTCGAGTGCCGAAAAACACACTAAAAAATAAAGGGACATTTAAGGAATTGACATTTGCAATAGCGCGAATTTAGTAGTCTCCGAAGCAATTTTAAAACGCAAAAACATTTTTTTTTAAAGAAATTGACATCTAAAAAAGTTTCAGTCACAAAAGTAAATTGAAGAGCAGCAGGTGTAGAAAGTTCTAGAAGCAGCCAGGACAGTTGGTACACGTGTCAAAACAACTTTATGGTCTATGTCAAAAAAAAAAAAATAAAAACTAAATTTCAACAAATGTTCTTCACTTTTATAATTTTTTTTTGTATAGAATTCGAGTGGAGAATATAAAATCAAAGCTTGCCGCAAAGTGAAATCAAAACATAATTTTTCAATTGAAACTATTTTCCCTTGCAATCTGTTCACGGTTAACTGTACAATAATGAAAGGGTGATGCAAACCAAACTTAAAATACATTAATAAAGTGATCTGTACCATGTTTCTGTAATTTAAGTGAGAAATTACTCATCTGAAATAATTGCAGTCGTTTTATTTAATACCAGGTGAGCTAGAGTAATTTTATAAAATATTTATTATTTTATATTATAGCTCACTCTGTGAGAAATTACTCACAGAAACGCAATACTGGCTAATATTATATTTTCAAAGTTAACTACTTTTAAAAACGGCTACGTAAGCGTTCATATTTTTAAACCGATCACAGCATGAGCTCAGAATATTTCTCGGCAATTTCACTATTTACACTCGTAAGCAAAGAATTGAAGTTGAGTTCTTTAGTGATAAAGTTTTTTTTTCAATTTGGCCGTTATGTCAACAAATAAAATTGTCACATATGGGGCTCACAAAATTCACAAAAACTCCTCGAAAAATTGTTAAAAAGTGACCGTATGGTGTGGTTTGTAGACAGGCGGCATAATAGAATCCAATTTGTTTGAAAATGACAAAGGAAACGCCGCATCCGTTAAAATTAATTTTTTGTGACTACAATTGGATAGTGTTGATATAAGCAAGATAGTGTCACAAGACACACAGCCACCTGAACAGCTTAGTTTTGTTGATATTCTCGTTCTTGTGATTTTAAGCCAAGCTTATAATACATTAATAAAGAGAATCTGTACCATGTTTCTGTAACTTCAGTGAGAAATTACTCACCTGAAATAATTGCAGTCATTTTATTTAATACCGGGTGAGCTGCAGTAATTCCTTAAAATATTTATTTTTTTTATATTATAGCTCACACTGCTTAAAATAATGCGAACACAATATTTTCTCATGTGAGAAATTACTCACTGCAGTTACAGAAACGCAATATTAACTAATATTATATTATATTTTCAAAGTTCACTACTTTTAAAAGCGATTATATTTTTTAAGCCGATCACAGCATGACCTCAGAATATTTCTCTGCAATTTCGCAATTTTTTTTAGAATTATTTAAAATTCTTAATTAATTATTTCTTTTAATTGTGTTAATTATAATATATCGAAAATTGGGATGGTACATTTTAACCAGCGTGATTTAAAAACAAATTAATTATAAATTTTTAAAACGATATAAGAAATTAAAAATTTTCCGGTTATTTAATACGTGGCAACGCTTGCAAAACTTTCGATGGTTTTTCGCAAAAAAACTTTAGATGAAACTATTCGAAATTTTTAAATTTTAATGCATTTCTTAAAAAACTTTCAAAATAATCAAATAAATTAAATTTGTTTAAGTTTTCAAAGCTTAATTTTACATTTAATTTCCTTTCACAAAATTTATTTTTCACAATGGCACTTAAAATAAAAGTTTATAAAAATTAATTAAAACGAAAAAAAGCGTCTTAACTGCACTAGAAACGTTTCTGCACTATCTGCAGCCCTGCCTGAAAGCAAATTTAGCTTAAACATGTTCTGAAATTTTAACAAATACAAACTAAAAACTAAAGAATTTTCTAACAAAAACAACAATAAAACATGCCAACAAGCACAATGTAGAGAATGTAATAGAAAAATAAAAGCAAAAAATTTGTCGAATTTTCCACACTCCCTTACACGACACACAAGCACACACACACATACTCACAGTCATACAAAATCCAAAAAAAAAAATAAAATATATAGAAAAAATCTTACTCATCGGTGTACGGGTGAAATAAGACAATCATTTACGCCTGCGCACAGCTGTCATAAAGTATTGAAATAGAAAACTTGTTACCTACTTTCTCTACCGAAGGAACACTAAAGAGCAAAAGAGATGTTAAAAAAGGAGGGATATTGAAAAAAAATTTTAAAGTTTTTCAAATACAACAAATACGTTTATACAAAATCAAAATTTCAAATACAACAACAAACAGTTGAGTAAAAAAAAGCAGTCCACAAATATGTATGCCCAGGATTGCAAGTGTCTTTGGCTTTGTTTAGGTAAAGTCTGGATTAACACAATCAGCAACAACAACAACAAAAAACAAAAACAATATAGTAACCCAAAAACTATATTGTTTAGAAAGCATCCTTTTTTTCATTTTTATATTCATCAGGGATGTTAAATCCCAATTATTACACTTTTTTTGTTTACAAATCACCTGGGTTTTATTTTAAAATTATTTTAATTGAAATTGTAGGGAAGGCCCTGTTACTAAACATTTTCGGGTGGGCAATTTTGAGGTTAGGAAGTAAATTGGCTTAAAACAAACTCACACTCTTTCCTGCCAGCTTCAGTTTTATAGACAACAAAATAAAATAGAAATATGGGAGTTAACAATGGAATATGATGTGGAGTAAATTTCGATTTCTAGTACGTCGGTAGACGCTTGCTCTTTTCACAAAATATTAAAGCATATTTTAAAACAACGCTTCATTTATCTCGTCTATGCAGTGCCGAATTTCATCTTCGAAACATCACTTATTTGTAGGTTGTTTCGGTAAGACGCTGCTACTACACTCTTTGTTTACAAATCACCTGGGTTTTATTTTTATATTATTTTAATTGAAATTGTAGGGAAGGTTCTGTTACTAAACATTTTCGGATGGGCAAATTTGAGGTTAGGAAGTAAATTGGCTTTTTCTTTTTTATAGACATCAGTTTTATAGACACCACTGCAAAAAAGAAATATGAAAATTAATAATGGAATATGATTTTGGGCAAATTTCCACCTTTAGCACATCGGCAGATGATTGCTCTTTTCACAAAATATTAAAACATATTTTGAAACAACGCTTCACTTATCGCGTTCATACAGTGGCGAATGTCATCTTTTAAAGTGTCAGTTATTTATGGGTTCTTTACGTAAAGCTAGCCTTTTAAATGGTCTCAAAAAAATTATCCAGCGTTTTTAATTTACATAAACGTGGTGGCCAATTAACATCGAGGAATTATGGCCACCGTAAAATTTCTCATGCAATAACTTAATTATTTGCAAAGATAGGTGGCTTGTGGCGCCATCTTGCTGAAACCAAACGTCATTGATGTCAACATAAGCCAATTGTGGCTAAAATTGGTTATCATGGCTTGGTAGCACAGATAATTTACGGAGACGCCGTTTTCTCATTGCTCATTTTCGAAAAAAGTACGGGCCACAAGTCGCCCCATACGGTCACTTTCTTTGGATATAATGGTTTCTCGAGGATTGCTTGTGATTTTTTTAAGAGCCTAAATGAAAATGAGACTCATCACTAAAGATAATTTTGTTGAAAAATCCGTTTTGTTTTCATTCAGTTTTTCAAATAGCCAATTTACAAACGTGGAAAGTCACCAATAGTCGGTTGGCTTTGATTCTTGAACGAGTTGAGCTTTATAAGCATAAAGATAGAGATGATAAAGATTGTCCAAATTGCTTCTAAGTGATGCCCAAATTCTTGCAAACGTCGACAAGTTGATGTTTCAAACTCATTCTCAACACTTTGCTATACAGCGACTATTTTTGCATCACTACACCCACTACGAGCATATCTTTTTAATCTCATATCAGTAACAATACCTTGAGTCTCAAATTTAATGATTAAATTACCCACAGCGATTTCAGAGGGAGCGTGGGTACGAGGAACTCTTCTCAAATTTTCCAAAGTGATACAATGAAATTTTCACCATTTTGAAAATAAATTTTCACACTTAAAATTCTTTTGCTCAAGAGTGTAGCGTTCCATGGTTAAAATTTCCCAACTTTTAATTTAAAAAATGTCAAAGGATGACAGCTCAATTTAATTATTAAAAGTCATTTGATAGACAATTGACTTCCTAACTTCAAATTTGCCCATACGTTACAACAATTTTTTCAATGGAATAACATACATATGCATACATGTACATATGTATGTGTAAATATAATTTACATAACAATTATTTTCAATTTCCTTAAAAAATTTAAAATTTTTGTGTCCGTAAAATAAAAAATTCTTAGTCAATCTAAGCAAATCAATCAACGATTTCCATCAACTTTAACACGAAAAGTGCTTGTGGCTGAATAAGTTATTTTTGGGATAATTGAAATCGGATTTCAGATGTTTTTTGAAACCAGAATACCAAAAAAATGGATTCGAAAATTGTATTTAATAGTAAAAGGAAAAAATATCCTTAAGAAGAAAAATAATCAAATACAGTAGAATCTTATAATTTAAGACTGTCCAGAAATTAGAATCGGTCATTTCAATGTATTTGATGCTCTGAAATTAGAATTTATCCTTCTAATTTCGGAAAGTTTTCTGTTCTGTTTTTCGCTACAAATTATTTTTTTCGCTCGCAAAATTAGCAACAAAATGGAGAATTATTCATAATCTTTTGAAAGAAATCCTACCAAACAATTTCATAAATGTAAATGAAATTGAGGAATGGTAGGATGTGTTTACTGACGGCTTTGATACAAAAATAGCGATGAGAAGACTTTAAATGGCAGCGAAGTTTATATTGTCGTCATAGTGCCATTTATGCCTCATTTAAAAGCATCAATAATGTTACAAGTGGTGCAAAACCAGTGATATATTTTCCAGTAAATACATTCTTTTGACACCCAGTTTAAATAAACAAAACGAGAATTACTGATTTTAGATTTAAAAGCAAGTAAATACCTAACAACAGTTCTATGAATTTATTTAATTTAATTAATTAAATGTTAATTAGTTTTATTATAACTTTATCATTTTCTGTGCAAAAAAATGTCCAGAAATTCGAATATTTCAGAAATTTAAATTTTTTGGTGCTCAAAGATTTTTTTTTTGAACTGTAAGTCTCTGTTTCTCATGTGCTCGAGACTCACAATCTAAAACAATAAAGCAATGAAAACAAAACAAAGTCACCCTTGGTTCTTAAAATTCTGTTTGAGCTTTCGTGCTCACAATAATTAATTTCCTTGTTTATTTCTCATTTAGTCAATTAATTTGAAGATACAATAGATAACTTTAGCTCATGTAAAATAGATATAAAGAAAATCTACGGAAGTCGCCTAAAATCCATTACAATAGTTTTATTAAAAAATAACGTTTGCAATTTTAGTAAGTGGGAGGAAAAATGAACAATTATTATTAAAAAAATAATTTTTTAAAATAATTCTCAAGCAGTTTAAATATATAAAATTAGTATTTGAAATTTAATATATCTAAAATGAAGCCTTAAAGCTAAGGTTGTCGGTTAAAAATAATGGTTACGGTTCATATATAAAAAACAAAGCTGAATAAAATATTAATTCCGTCACTGAAAAGTGTGATGTATATGAACAGAACAAATAGAAAGGCTGGCTAACATATTTTCAGCGGTTATAGTAGTGGCGTTGTTGAAGTGCCTTTGTGTGTGTGTTTGTTTTTTTTTTAACAAAAGGGCTTGAGTTTAATTCCCAATAAATAGTTTCTTGAGTTAAAAAAAAAAAAAAAAATTAATTGCTGTAGAATAAGTGCGGCAGGTGAGTAATTTAAAATGCGAATAAATGCAAACCAGCCATTAAATCTCTCGGAATTTCGATAAGCTTAAAGGTGCTGTAGATACAGAGGAAACAAACAGAACAAAACTGAATAAATTGTTACTTCTACCACTAATAAGAAAGGCTGGCGAATACATATTGAGGAGACGTAATGGCGGCATTGTTAAGGAGCCATTGAGTGTGTTTTGAACTTGATTCCCAATCAATAGTGACTTGAGTTAAAAAAAAACTATTTTTGCTGAATGGCTGCGGTATATGAGCAATTTAAAAGGCAAATTAATAAAAACAAGCCGTTAAATCTGTCGGAATTTCCATAAGAAAAAGAAAGTAGTTTTTAAGTAGACGCAGTGGATGAGTTGGTGCAGAGACATGTACATTAGAATTGTAAATGGCTAAGCAAGAAAATTATTGTTTAAAGGCCTTAGAGAAGAAAAAACATCAAGCTGAACAAAGTGTTAATCACACCACTGAAAAGTGTGGTGTATATGAACAGATTTATACATTTTAAACGGACGTAATGGTGACATTGTTGGGATACCTGTGTGTATGTTTTATTTTTTAATTCCCAATCAATAGGGCATGTACCACTACGAAGTGTGGCGTGTATAAATAAACAAAATATTAGGGACGGCTGGTTAACACATTTTGACGAGACTTCAGTCTTGGGAATTACCCAATCAATAGTGGATTGAGTTCAAAGAAAAATAATTGCTGTTAATTTAATTGATTTCCGACTATCCTTCTACTTTCACCACCTGTTTATCTCTTCTCTATACCTTTCCTAAAGAATGTAGCACGGTACTTGACTAAATAGGCATTGTTGCCTGAAGTGCTACTTCTCTTAAAAAAAAAAAAAACAAAAAAACCAGCTGCGAAACCTTTTTGCAATTTTGATAAGAAAACAATTTTTGTGTAAACGCTTTGAATGACTAAGTGAAGAATCCAGTATATTAGAGCAGTTGATGGAATGGATAAAGCCATTGCATATTCAAACAAAGAAATGAATCTACACGGTACTTTACTACAAAAGGCAAGGCCGTTGTGGCTGATTTAATAAAGCAGGAGTTCGCGAATGTCTAACCTATGAAATAAATATAAAGTAAGACATGTTCGAGAACATTCCTCATAGACAACTATAGAAAGAATAACTTTTAAGCACTTCATATTTTAATTTCAAATTTAAAACTTTAAACATTAATTCTTTTTATAAAAATTAAAAATATTTAAATTTATTTTTAATATTACGCCACACCATTGTGTGGCATCTGCAGAAAAAGGAAAATCTATAAGTAATCAAAAATGTTGATAAACATTTTTCATTTATCTTTATGTTGTTAATTTTTTCACTTATTGATTATTTATACAATTTTGTTTTCCTGAAGATGCCACCAAATGATGTGGCGTAATATTAAAAATAAAAGTAATTTCATTTGTAAAACTTTATTTAAATTATTTTATCAAAACATATAAATAATTTGTTATTTTTAAACTGGAAAAAGTTTTACTTTTTATATTTATGAAAAAGTTTGAAAGAAAAAATTCGAGTTTCCATGCCTGTTCAATAGCCAAATATCAACACGTATTAAAATTCTTTTTCAATTTAGACAGACTTCAGATTTAGGTACCTACTCAGTTGGACACTTTTACTTAAGCACACACACACACACATACATATGTATACATTTCAAATTTTCTACAAATCTATGAATAGTGTAATTTGTGTATGCATTTTTATTTAAACATAACCTCAAATTTCTTTGGAAATTTAAACGAAATCGAAAGAAAACTAAAAATTGTAAACAAAATTGTTGGTTGATTTTCTTTTACCCAACCGACAACTGATATCGATTTGAAATTTTATATATTCTTTTGATTTTATTTGGTTATGTATTTCAAGGTTATTTGTTAAGCATGCATGTGTATGTGTGTATGCCTGCATGTATTTGCTTTTACTGATCTTTGACAGGATATGATTTAGTTTTTTGTTTTGTTTTTGGGAAATTTTTGTTTTTGTCTCACATTCGCCATTTTAATACGACGATAAAATATATCGCCTGAGTGCATAAAAACTGCATTAATGAGAATATTTTGTTTTTGGTTTAATGAATTCGTTAATTTGGTTCAACCTGCTTTTGGTTTGGGAATTTCACAAAAACGATTTTGGTTTAAAGTGGTGATTGTGATGGGGGGAGTTGTATTACTAATTAACAAAATAATAAGTTATTTAGAGTAATCGTTTTCACTATGAAACACATATTAATGTCTAGAGGATCTCTCGTTTATAAACTTGGGAGATCTCTTAATGAAACATGCAATTGGATGAGCCGCATGTTATTTTTGTGATGTTTTATTTTTTTTATTGCGTTTCGATCACCATTACTCAGGGGATGACCCCTACACTGCCTGATCTAGGAAATCAGGTTATGGGGAGAACGAAAGCGGGAATATTATTTATCGCTAGTCTACGCCGATAAGTCCGAAATTTGTGATCACTTGGAGGACAATATTATTGCCGACATCGGTTACTAATACTGGAAAAAGTCATCTAGAATTGAATTTAAAGAATAAACTCTACGTGGTTGCCAGCCGTGGGCGTCATATGCCCAAAGTCATTTTTAAATTATTGGGAATAAAATTAATTTCATGACAATTTAAAAAAAAAACATCTTTGGTTTATTTCATTTCAAAATTATATACCTCTATAAAAAACACCAAATAAAATAGTTTTAGCCTGCCTACAACAGCTTTATGTTGTATGTGAGCAGCATGTTACTTCTCTCGCTCTCTCTCTCTCTCGCTCTCTCTTTCTCTCTATCCCTCTCTTTCTCTCACTGCTCCTCTTTCTAACTCTTGTTGGTACCTTAAAAAATTCGATATTAATGTGCGCTAATTTTTACCAGTCCATTGAAATTTTCTTTTAAAAAATTTCTTACACTGACTTTACCAGTTATCGAAAGATATAACTGTAAATTTTTTATTGAAATTCAGCATTTATTTTGTGTTAAAACTTCAATATGTTTAAGAATTTTGAATGTCTTAAATATATAATGTCCTCAATGCATTGTCTAGGATTGTAATATAGGCAGCGTCATTCTTTGTTTCAATGTTGAAAAGGTAACAACAGATCCATTCTATCTTTTAAGCGTGTATTTTTAGAGGTATAGATCTTTTAAATGAAATAAAACAAAGATGACTTTTTTATTAATTGACAGGAAATTTACTTTATTTGAAAGATAATCCGGAAGTTATAAACAAGTTCTATGTAATTCAATTATCCAAAGTCTAACCCAGTTTAATTTTCTACGATCCTGTATGCAGGTGATACACTTCTGAAAGCTACAGATGGAGCAAGATTGTAATTGCACGCTTAGAGCTTGAACAATGGAGCTTGGAATAGTTATCAGAATGATTTCAATTAGAAAACGAATACTTTAGGCCTTTAACTTAAAATTTGCAGGTGATAAAATCCATCTTCACTATAGCAAATACAGGGTGTCCGCCAGATGGTATGCTTTGTTTTGCCGCCATTTTGGTAAACATTGGTCTTGCCAGCTCATATTTGGCAGTCGTGTAGTAGACACGTGGCAAATTGATTATGAAAAAATATTCGATAAACCAACGTGTTTTAATCGTTAAAACATTTTATCAAACTCAATCATCGATTACTGCGGCGATGAGATAGTTACGTGAAATTTTGGGGAGAAACAACGTGCCAACATGTAGGGAATAATTTCGAAGAAAGAGGGCATGTAGGTGATAGGCTTAAACATGGACCACACGTACTGGAAGATCGGCTGAAAACATTGCTGCTGCTCAAGAAAGTGTTCAAAACAATCTATCAACCTCAATTCGACGCCATGCTCAGGAACTTGGTCTTCAAAGAACAACTTTGACCAGAGTTTTGCACAAGGATTTGCATTTGTTTCCATATAAGATTCAGTTGACACAAGAATTTCTTTCGGAAGACCGGGGGTCCCCCTCCGCATCAAATGTTGAAAAACTAGAAAGAAGACAAAGATCTTGAGAATGATTACGTGAGCTCCCTGTATATGCGAAATAATACATCCATAAGGACCTCAATATTCCTACCATCCGAGAAGAGATTTAGAAAGTCATGCACAAACTACGTTGCAAAAATCACCAATCATCCTAATCCGCTTGCGAGGAATTTGTTATTTTTTTAGGGCCACAGGCGTCTAAAAAGGGTCCAAACTCTTATTATGCGTCGAGTACTACAGTGGCAGTACCAACCTAAATCATACATAGATTAAGATTTTAATACATATTGTAAATGTCATACAGACAGACAAACAGATTCAATATTAAAGAACAAAAAAAAAAAAAAAAAAACAAAAAAAAAACAAGACCATTTACGCCGCTGTACATATGCCATGAAAAAATCATAATGACTGAATAAACAGAATAGTCGGGGAATGGGAAACCCTCAAATTATCTCACAGTCACCTTTCAACCATTAAAAGAATGTGGTGTGAATTTGGTTAGGAGAAATCATTGGACTTAACTGCTTTGAAAATAAGAAGGACGGAGCGGTAATTAGGGAGCGATGTCGTGATATGGTTGAAAACTTTATAACGCCACAACTGCACTATTTGGGCTTGATGAACATGTGGTATCAACAAGACGATGACACATCGCATACACTCAGGACTTCAAATTAATTACCGCGAGAACTCTTTCCACAACAAGTTATTAGTGCCCCTGTAGGCTAGTAGGTAGTGTACTAGCTTGTAAATACGGGGGTTGTGGGTTCGATTTCCAACGAAGACCTTGGTTTTTTTCACTACAAAAATAAAAATTGATTGTCGGTGGGGCTGCTCAGCGATGAAGGCATAGTCACTGGTCGCTGTGCTGTCTTATATACGGCAGTTAACTTCCGACTATCCTTCTACTTTACCACCTGTTTCATCTATTCTCTATCCCTTTCCTAAAGAATGTAGCACGGTACTTGACTAAATAGGCATTGTTGTCTGAAGTGCTACTTCTCTTTAAAAAAAAAAAATTTCAAGAAGTGGCGATGTTTGATTGGCCTCCACGGTCGCCTGATTTTGACTGCTCCGCACTTCTTTTTGTGGGGTTAGCTGAAAAAGCAAGGTTTATGTAAACAAATTAGAAACGCTTGAGCAACTTAAACAAAATATTCGTGCTGAAAATAATCTGATATTGTATTCCATACATAATTGCCGACATTAGATTACAACATTTATCAATATAAGATCTTTCATTTAATCAATGTTATAAACAAACAAAGTATTATACCTTCCCGGCGAACAGCTTGTAATTTTAGTCCTAGTAAAGTCTTCCTCTTTTCCAAAAACCAAACTTTAATTCGTTAAGAAATCGAATATAAGTTAATATTTTAAATAAAGATTTAGTTCATTTATTAAGGGTGTTCTGTTAAGAAAAATGCACCTTTTTATGGAAATATTGATTGAAAATATGTATTTGTGTTAAGCTGTGCATGAAATAAGAAGCCCATTACAAAAGGCAAAAGAAACTCAAAATGGCATTAACAACAAAAAACAAAAACACAAACAATAGCAACATGAAATGTTTTTAAATCTCTAAAAAGGAAATCATTAAAATAAAAGGAAGAAGAGAAATGAAACTTATTTTTAGACCATAAAATAAACACTAAGAGAGAAAGAGAAAGAGAGAGAGAGAGAGAGAGCGAGAGAATGAGAAACTAATTTTTGTGTATTATAAAATACCAGGATATAAAAGTACAGTAACACTTTCTCAAGTTTAACAAACAGCCGAAGCCAAGATGCAACATTTTAAATTCTAAAAATTATACTTTACACTTACCCATTGAATACACAGGCAGACAGACACACAGACGTGTCCTTTTTAAATGCTTTTGTTTAGTTGCTTTTCTAAAATACACATGCCATAGTTTGTGAAGTCTGTTTGTTGATTGGGATTAAGATTATAAATGATGAAACCGCAAAGGTTGCATAAAAAGTTTTAGCATTTCCAGGATATTAGTTTTCTGAAACAAAGAATATTTTAGTTTTGCTGTTAATCATGAACATTGAATCAAAGTTATTATTATTACTTACCTTCAAGAGCAGAAAAAGCAGGTGCATAAGTTCAACAGCGAGTACTTTGTTTTGGATTTTCAAAGAGCCTAAATTTGTTCCTTGATTTGGTTGCATATGCTCAATATTTTTTAGGGACTTATTTATAGTCCTTTTAATTTCAAAAATTTTAATTTTCTTTATGAAGGACAATTTTTAAGGATGTTTTTAATAAAAATAGAGAAAATTTATAAAAGAATTTTTTATACTTGCCTCCTTGCTTTTTGAAAAACTTTTGTTTGTTGTAAACTATGTCGTAGATGCTTCTTGCGAAAGGGTTTTATGTTGACACACTTTGTCGATGACACTGGCTGCTAACTGGCTCATGATAAGTGACATATAGTTTTCAAAAGCTGCAATTCTTCTCGTTTATTTTTCAGGTTTCTAAAGAAGCTTTCAAGTGCTTCGGTTTTCCAAAACGATGATACTTCACTCCATCAGATCTCCGTAATATTCATAGCACCTATATCCGTCCAAAGATGGAATACAACTGTCATGTACGAGCCGGCGCCTCAAAGCCTATTTTGGAGTTGCTCGACCGCGTACAGGAGAAGGTCAAGGGACTCATTTGGGACGGTAGGGTATCTAACTCTATTGATTCTCTAGAGAATCGACTCGATAAGGGATGCATTTTACTGTTTTATCGTTACTACAATGGTAAGTTCTCTGACAAAATTAGGGACCTTGTTCCCGTTACTCGCACGTATTTAAGTTTAGCTCGATTTTCATTGAGAGCACTTGCATTTGTGCTTGATGGGCCAGTGAATCGAACTATGCACTACAGGGAAAATTCGTTTTTTAGCAGAACAGTTCACACGTGGATTAAACTCATTCCAGGTGTCTTTCTTGACACTTTTAATGCAGGAAAGTTTAACTTTTATGTTCACAAACACTACTCCCTCTTTCCTTCTCCTTATAACCTGATTTTCTAATTCTAACACCATGCATTGCATGTGCAGGGGTCATCCCCTGAGTGCTGGTCCGAAACAAAAAAAAACCGTCTAGTCGCACATTCAGGAGGGTAAAATTAATGTTCTTTATTCACATGCGGCATATAATCTTCATCTGATTTTGCTACAATTAAATAAGGTCCGCACATGACACCGCATACCAAAGCATTGCAGAATTACTTGACATTTATAGGGTGTTTCAAAAAGTTTGTGACTTTATGAAATTTCGACCTCTTAATTAAGATAGATAATACTGCTTTGTTAACAGGTAACTCTCAGTTGACTCCTGCCTAAATTTAGGTGCCCCTGTAGGCTAGTAGGTAGTGTACTAGCTTGTCAGTATGGGGGTTGTGGGTTCGATTCCCAACGAGGACCTTGGTTTTTTTCACTACAAAAATAAAAATTAGCTGTTGGTGGGGCTGCTCAGCGATGAAGGCATAGTCACTGGTCGCTGTGCTGTCTTATATACGGCAGTTAATTTCCGACAATCCTTCTACTTGCACCACCTGTTTCATCTCTTCTCCTCTCTCGGTACTTGACTAAATAGGCATTGTTGCCTGAAGTGCTACTTCTCTTTAAAAAAAAAAACAAGCTGCTTCACTTAGTTTGTGTTTAGCAGCCATTGATAGCAGACTACTTGGCAAATGGAAAAAAGTGAATTTCGTGGGGTTTGATGTTACCGTTTGGTGTCCTGTGTGTTGTGCTGTATCCACGCTTTAAGAACTCGCTCTTTTTGACAAATTATTGAAGCCCTCTCGCAGAACGAAATATTGTTATTGAAGAAAATCTTTTTCGGATAAAAAAAATATTCTTTCGATTTTTTAAGCTTGAGCCTTAGGCAACAACGACATCATAATATTTCTCTATTATTCCTGATCTCTGAATTTCCTGTTTAGGACATTGACAAATTTGCTTGAACTATTTATTCAGATGCATGATTTTTAATATTAAAATTAAAGAATTTGTAATCCTTTTTTCCTTTTTTAAAGTTTGAACATATGGAACACCTCTGATATTTAATTAAAAAAAAATTAAGCTGCGTTTATTTTTTTTATTTCCTTGTATTTTAAAAAAAGCTAAACGGTGTTGTTAATTGTGAAATTGAGATTATTTCAACTCACATTACTGACGACCCACCCCCAGGGGGCATATTTATCGGTCTTTATAGAATACTTGACTATCTAGACCTGTGCAACTGGGGGAAAAAGGGAGTTCAGTCCCCTGAAGGCAGCAGGGGTCAACTGGGAACTCCACGTTATTTTCACGGGAATCAGTAGCCCGCAGAGTTTCCGCCATTTGTCTCTTTAGGCATTTAGCTGTTTCTCTGACTGATTATTGAAGTTGGCCCTTCGGGAGTATCGTGGTGGTTGTGCTTTCGCGGCCCCATAACAGACAGGTGAGTTTTATATGGTGGCCAGGTTCATTTCACCTTTAATAACACCTACCTGGTGGAATGTTCCTAGATCCAGTGAGCATGCTAGACATGTGTTCTGGACAGGAGTTGGAAAGTTTTCAACTCTTCAGCAAAGGAGTGGTGGTTTGTAGCCCTGCTCTGCAATCACTAAAGTTGCAACTAGAAAAGACTTGTTGCTAGAATTAGTCTTCGGCTTCCTAGAGCGCGAATGACGTTTGTCTTAAAATCATTCAAAGTGGTTTGACCACCATCTGGTTAAGGCTAACTGCCAGGTGCAGATGTAAATCAAATTACGCAATTACTGACGACCCCAAAATGAAACGAACGTGCTGGAAGTGAGAATATTTCCTACAGGTCCCCGCCATAAACAAAAATTATTAATCATCCTTAATATAGAAAACTAAAATGGTGACACTATTTAAATTTAGAATATGCTTCTCTTTAACTAATGTTTATATTCGATTGCAAGCTTGGCTTAATTTGACGAGGGGGTTTGATATTCTGCATACAAAGAAATTAGTAATTACCGTTTATCTAAAGAACTAAAACAGTCAGTCAGATTTTTTAACTCTACGAAGAATTTGAAGTTTCCATTAATGCGGGAAGAGAGGATGGGTCGGGGGTATCCTACACAAAAAGCAGTTATAAATTTGTCTCCATCAATAGCATATTTACATAGAAATGCAAAGGTATGCATGCATTATGTTTTGGCGGTGCGGATTGCGTAGCTGATAGATTCTTATAATGACCGACACATCAAAAATAATTTCAAAATTTTTAAAATCTCATTCCATTCACTTGAACAAAAATCGGATTTAAAATTGTATAAAAAAGTTTTTTATTAAGGCTGGGGCTTCGTATGTGTTCGTTGACAAGATAAACACAGGATAATAATTTTTGACATTTAGGTATATAACAGTTTTGAATTACGTTAATAATTTCAGTTCTATTCTAGTTTTCAAAAAATGCTGAAATCAGAAGCGAAACGATTATTAATTTCTCTCTAAAATTTGGGCAAATTTGAGGTTAGGTAGTGAATTTACTGTCAAATGATTAAATATCAAGATTTCAAGTGTCATTCTTGGAGATTTATTTAGTAAAAAAGTTGGGAAATATTAAACATGGAAGGTTATAGTCTGGAGCAAAGAGTTTTAATTATGAAATGATGAAAAATTTTACTGTATCACTTCGTAAATTTTGAGCAGCTTTTCCTCGTATTTAGGCTCATTCTGAGGCATCTGTGCGTAATTTAATCGCTAAATTCGAGGCTGACGGTATTATTGCTGACAATAGACCTAAACAGCATGCTCGTAGTGGTCGTAGTGATGCAACATAGCCGCTGTACAGTTAAGTGTTGAGAATGAGCTTGAATATCAACTCGTTGATTTTCGCTTCAATTGGACATCACTAGAGGCACTTTGAATAATATTTTTCATAAAGATCTTCATCTTCACACTTATAAAGTTCAATTCAACTATAAAAATACGATAACTGTTTGCGTCGAACTCTTTTTAATTGCCTGTTTGAAACACTGAACGAGAACAAAAATCATCTTTTGTAATAAGGCTCTTTTTTAGCCAGGCAGTTATGTTCTTGTGATTAAAAGCCGCTAAATTATTTTCTCTGAAATAATTTGAAGGACCAGATTTTTAGTAAACAACCTACAACCAAGTAACGCTCTGAAAAATTCGGTGGTGCATTGACGAAATAAGCGTATCTTTGTTGCAAAATGTGCTTTAAAATTTTGTGCAAAGAGTGGACGTCTGCTCAGGTGCTGATTGATTCCCTTATTCTACTTTACAGTGGTATCAAAAAAAACTGAAGCTGTTCAAAAAAGTGTGTGTTTTGAACTAACTTACTTCTTAACCTAAAATTTGGACACCCCATAATACAAATGTCCTGGAAGGATAAAAAAATAATTCCATCTTTCTATATAATTTTGCTGATTTTTAGAGAAATTTTATTCTTAATTTTAAATTTGTTGGTTTTTCTTTTTTAAAAAATTGTAGAAATCTTAACAAAAGAAATTTACGAAAACCCTGGCTTTACGATTATACGATACAAGATACCATTAGGTTGTGAACTGAGTAAATAATTTTAAATTAAAAATAAATTAAATAGAATTTTAAGGCGGAAATCAATTAAGTTGGGTGTAGAGGTCAATGAGATTTTTTTATTAAAAATATTTCAATTTGAAACTTTTTTCGACGTCACTCGAAATTAAGAAATTAAAGAATAAATTACAACTCATGCTGCTATTTCCCAACAATCTTTCAAGACAAATTGACAACTGATAGTTGGGGAAAAAGTTTTCATGAGTATTTCACTCATGAAAGCACATTTTTACCATGAGAAAAAGGAAGTATCTGTGGTTTAGAAAACTTACGAATTTTTGTAAAAATTGAAAATTATCCTCTTAATATTGTAATCTACTGCTTAATATTGTAAAATAATGCAAGAAGCTTTTTTTGCCTAATTAAGATATCATACAATTATAGAACCTATTAAATTACAGAACTAAAGGATGAGTAAATTTGAGGTTAGAAAATAAACTGGCTTAAAATATACACTATTTTTTTGGCAACTTTAGTGTTCTTGATTCTAATGTTTGTCTAATGATGTCGCGAAAATATTTGCCTTTAGCAAGTCGGCAGCACATTTTTCAACAAAGCTTGGCTTATCTCGTGAATGTAGCACCAAATTTCATTTTGTAGAGTGTCAGTTGTTTATGGGTTGTTCACGTAAACCCGGTATTTCAAATGGCCCCCGAGAAAATAAGCCAGCGGTGTTAAATCATAAGAATGATTTGGCCAATTGAAATCGCGAAATTATTCAACGGGGAAAATTCTATTACAATATTGTTGTATTGCTTGGGTGGCTGTGTGATTTGCGGCGTCGTCTTGCAGTAACCAAAGGTTACTTATGTCAACCTGATGTCAATGTACCCACAAAAAAATGGTTATCATGGTTTGATAGCGCAAAGAATTCACGCTGACGGCGTGTCCTTGCTAATTTTCGAAAAAAATTCAGGCCAGTGATGCCGCCTGACCCCAAACCTCACTCACTTTTTTCGGTTGTAATGGTTTTTCGCAAACTGTTTGCGGATTTTTTAAGCCTCATGGGCAGCAAGTTTGTTTGTTTCCAGAACCGCCCAATTGAAAATAAGCCTCCTCATCACTAAAGATGATTGTGTCAAAAAAATGTGTTCTTTTTGTTCAGTTTTTTAAACAATTCACAAACGTTCGACGCAAACAATGGTCGTTTGGTTTTAATTCTTAAACAAGTTCCATTTAATATTAGTGAAGATATAAAAGTTTATGCAAAGGGCCTCTAGTGATGCCCAATTTTTGCGAACGTCGGCGAGTTATGTTTCAGGCTCATTCTCAACACTTTGCTGTACAAGGTTTTCATCCTTACGGCTTCCACGAATGTATTATTGTTCTCTATTGCAACACCACCCCGGGGGCACATTTATCGGTCTTTATAGAATACTTGTCCAGTCCCCCGAAGGCAGCAGGGGTCAACTGGAAACTCCACGTTATTTCCACGGAAATCAGTAGCCTGCATAGTTTCCGCTATTTATCTCTTTAGACATTTAGTTGTTTCTCTGACTGATTATTGAGGTTGGCCCTTTGGGAGTATCGTGGTGGTTGTGGTTTTGCGGCCCTATCATCTCGCCTTTCATAACACCCACTGGTGAATGATCCAGATTCAGTGAGCATGCTGGTCATGTGTTCAGAACAGGAGTTGGATAGTCTCCAGCTCTTCAGCAAGGAGTAGTGGTTTGCAGCCCTGCTCTGGAACCGCTGAAATTGCAACTAGGAAGGACCTGTTGCTAGAATTAGTCTTCGGCCTCCAAGGGCGTGAGTGGCGCTGCTTTTAACTCAAAGTGGTTTGACCACCATCTGATTAAGGCCTACGGCCAGGTGCAGATGTAAATTTTATCACGAAAAATGTCTATTGCAACAATACTGTGTGCTTCGTATTAAGCGATTAAGTTACGAACAGCGGTCTCAGAAGATTGCTGGTCACCAAGAATAGCTGCTCGAATTTAATGGAGTGATATAGTGGAATTTTTACCATTTTTTGAGTAAGTTTTCGCAATTAAAATTCTTTACTCAAGAGTGTAACGTTCCCAACATTCCCAAAAATTTTTTTACTAACTAAATATCAAAGGATGACAGCTTAATTTTTGAGATTTAATTATTTGACAGACATTTTAATCTCTAACCTCAAATTTGCCATCACTATCGCTCTAGGTTGTGTGATTGTGTTCTGTATAATCCAAAGGTTGTTGCCGATAACTGCATTATAATTTATCCTGAAGTGATAAAATTTGTTATATAATAAAGGAAATTTCCAACGACAGGACGCGTAAGTGTTAGCAAAGGAGTGGGTGCCTATAAATCGATATAGTGTGCACTACTCCACTCTGTATTAGATTTTATAAATACAGGGTTTTTCAATAAGAAGTTTGTTTTTCAAATCTGGCAACACCAACAACATGATAGTTTTCACATTTAATTTTTTGACGTATTCGCAGTTGCAAGGACTTCAATTTCGCACGAAAATCGCACTAAAATAATTTAAATCCACTATGAAAATGGTGGTTCTGTTAAAGTTACATTTCGCAAAATTCGTGATATTTTCGGACAACATCATAATCGTCCTTCCGGGACCGCTATTAAGAATTTGGTCGTTAAATTTGAGTCGACAGGCTCGATAGAAAATGTGCGAACACCAACGCATGTTTGACGCATGTTTGAAACTTTGCGGCCATGAGCCACAGTGTTGAAGCACATCCAAATTTGTCAATTCCTCGAAGTTCTCAGCAATTGGGATTATTCGAAACCACTACAAGGTTAAACAAGGTGCAGGAATTGTAACCGAATAACCATTTTTATCGCCGTAGATTCGCTCAATTCATTCAGGAAGAACATTCTGAAAAAATAATTTTTTCAGACGAAGCCCATTTTTATTTTTCAACAAGCAAAGCAAAATTGACGCATATGGGCTTCTGAAACTCCAAGAGTGATTATTAAGAAGCCTTTGCATGCTTAAGGTGTATGGTGCATTATGTGGTCTAGAGGCGTGCATGGGCATTTTTTCGAAAATAAAGCTCTAAATGCGGTAACGGTCAATGGATCAGGCTATCACGAGATGCTAGCAACTCAATTTTGGCCTCTTATTGACGACGTGTATATCACTGAGATGTGTTTTCAACAGGACCGTGCCACATGTCACACAGCCAATGAAACGATCAATTTATTGCAAACGAAATTTACCGATCGCATAATTTCACGACAATCACCAGTTAAGTGGCCAGCCAGATCGTGTGATTTAACACCACTGGATTATTTTTCTGAGGCTATGTTAAGGACAGAGTCTATACGGAGCCAATTGAATTGATTTCAGATTTAAAACTAAAAATCCGTGATGTAATGAACGAAATAGGACAACCATTTTGCCAAAAAGTGATTAAAAATTTTGATGAAAGAATCGACATCTGTCAGCGTGGTCCTGGTGGAAATTTGCTAGACATCATTTGTCATTCATAATTGCCGAATTTTTCTCTTCGTACTTACAATAAAAATTTGAATAATCTTAATCTTAATTTGCTGTTTTATTTTGTTTTAGAAAACAAATTTCTTGTTGAACAACTCTTACTATATAATTCATTTATTCAATCTTTACCGATCAATCCAATTTCAGAACTATATCTCATTTACAAAGTAAAAAATTTTGTTTGTTTTTAAAGCATAATTTTAGTTTATCAAGAATTTTTCATTTATTGATTGATTTGTTAAATTATGTATACACGTTTCTTTTTCCGGTAGGTGCCACCCAATTGTGTGGCGAAATATCGGAAACAAAAATTTACTTAATTTTTATATTTATTATTTTTTAATTAAATTTAAAATTAATTTAAAGCATTTAAAGTATTGAGAATCAACATTTCAGAAATATATAATTGGTTACATACCATTGATACTGCGAATAGTAGTTGTTGGGGTACAGACTTGCTCTAATTATACCGTTATTATAATCTTATTGTTTGTGACGTCATTAGCACTTAAAATATTCCTCAAAATGCACACAGTGATACTTAAAAACAATTTGTACTTTTGCGGCTGTTTAAAACTAAAATAAATTTTTTTTTACTTAAATTAGGAACCGAGAAAATATGCCTGATCGTCAAAGTGAGGTTGAGCGGAATAATGCTGTTGGTGCTGTTGCTGTTGCTGGTGATGTCCAAAGTTAAGGGAATGATTATGAGAATGATTGCTAGATGTTTGCATAACTGGTTCCGTTGAAGAGTTTGAATTGCTTTGATAGTTGTTGGCTGTGGGCATATCAATGAAATTGAAATTATCCTTTGTTTTGCGACTTTTACGCAAGTCTATGTTGTGAACTAATAGGATGTGCTTGTTTAATTCTTCCTTACGTTTATAACGTGATGTACAATAATTACAGCAAAATTTCGGTGGCACACCAATACACTCACAGGTTATATGACGTTTAAGATGAGCTTTGCGCATATAGCTTCTACCGCAAACATCACAAGGATAACGCTGCTGGTGCTGTTGCAACAGGACACCATCTAAATAATAAACTAAAGGAAAAAAATTGGGTTTTTTGTTTTAATTTATAAACTTAATTGTTGCTTAAGCAAAAACAAAGAAGAGAATTATTGAAATAATAACAACAACAAGAACAAAAGTTAAAAAAAATTTATTATTACGAAATATAAATCAAAGAAGAGAAGAAAGAGTAAACAAAACCACAACAATTATAAGAAAAAAAGAGAAGTGCGTATAAATAATGAATAAACATTCTCTCACATTAAAGGCCCAACTATAATATGCTTTTGCAGGCTTAAGCCAACTTAAAAAACTGTGCAAATACCTACTAATCATATGTGGCGAACTATAATGTACTTTACACAACTTTTCGTCAAGTTTCGTCAAATGTCAATTGCTTATGCAAAGTACGAAACTGATCGCACATTCAGTATGGAAACAGCTGATTTTGCAATGTGCATTACTTTATAGATACATTAGTTAACAAATTGCAATGGAGGACGCAGTTGAAAAAATATTTCATTTTAATTTAATAGAAAGATAGAACAAAAAAGTGTTTATATGATAAAAGAGACGCGTTTTATTATGAACGCAATTTAAAAGAACGATCATGGAATGAAGTAGCAGAAGTGGTAATGCGTGATTTGATTTACATCTGCACCGACCGCGAGGTCATAATCAGATGGTGGTCAAACCACTTAGTTGATTGGACACCAACTACGCCCTAGAAGGCCTTCGGATACGTATATCCTCCAGTCACTCCTAGTAGCAATTTAGAAAGTCCGGAGTAGGCCGTGCCCTCACTCCTTGCTGAGGAGTTGGAGACTTTCCAACTCCTGGTCCAGAACGCATGAAGCTCTTATTTCTCAAGAACACGACAGCATTCATACTCACTGAACCTGAACCATTCATTGTGTTAATTTGAATGATCCGACCCACAAACTCTCACGAGGGTCCGAAACCACAACCACCACAATACTCCCATATAGGGTCCAACCTCAATAATCAGTACAGAGTACATCTTTGCCTTAAGAGTACAAAATAGTGCACTCTGCGAGCTTACTGATTCCCGTGGAAATATGTGGATTCTCCAGGTGACTCCTACTAGCCTTTGAGGGGCCTGGGCTCCCTTTTACCCCGCAAGACACCAGTCTAAATGGAATAGTAGGTTCCAAAAAGACTATAATGTGCCCCCGGGGGGAAGCAGAAGTGGTAAGTAATATCTTGAAGAATTTTGCGGTTTTCATTTTCTTATGAATTATATAAAGTCACGGAATGCAAACACAGGTGGAAATTACTTCCCGAACGTTTCTGCAAGGAAATGAAGAGGATGGAAGCTCCTTCAGGCAGTGGAATGGGCTACATTGAGGAATGGGCACTACTGCAACCTTTGATGTTTTTAAAAAAACTCTCTCACGCCCTGCCGCTATAAGCATTTACATTGAATATTTTTTACATTTTTATAATGTCAATCTTTATTTTGTGGTATTCGTGATAACGTTGAAGAAATAGACTCAACCTTCGAGCAAGCTATGTTCAGTGGAAACAGTTTGCACGAATATTCCTTTTTAGCAACTTCAACCCCTCCAAAGAAGTCAAAAATAACGCTCGATAGCCTTTACCAAAAATTTGGTGAGACTATAGAAAGCATTGAGAGGAGCTTGGCATCAACGACCGAAGAAAACTCTACTGATGAGAGCTTCATAAAAACAACCGTTAGCTTGATGAAGAACCTGCCAGTGGCAGTAAAAGACGATTTTCAAGCAAACATGTTACAGAAGCTTTATAAACTACGCAGAAATTATAGACGTGATCATAGTTTGTAGTAGTGATCCTGTTTTGTTTTTAATTTGTTTTTTATTAATTCATATTTTTTACTTATTCAGGCCCTAAATAACATATATATATATATATATATATGTATATATATATATATATATATATATATATATATATATATATATATATATATATATATATATATATATACCGCTCAAAATGGTATATAAACAACAGTCTAGTTGTGCTTACATCTGTTGAGGTGGTAAAGTTGCCATCATATATTTTTTTGTGTATAAACGTCCAAATAAATCGTGTAATTTAATTTAAAACTCAAAAAGTTGTGTGCAATTATTTTGCAGTAAAAAAACCCAATAAACGAAACGTTTATTAAAGTAAGTACAGACATCGATAGCTACCAGTCTGAAATGGAATTCATAAACCACACAAAAGTCAAGTTGTACACACACGTAGTGGCGTTGAAAAATCTCTGTTGTCAACACACTGGATATTGATAACAAAGATAATATATATCTTTTGTTTGGGTACGGTTGATGAGATGTAGGCAAAAAAGACAGAAAGGGACGAACGCAATAACATGAAGGGAGACACGAACTATGTAAACACAACTGACAATAGAACGCAACTAGTACGAAAAGAACACTGAAGATGGCAAACAGCCGAAACCGGTTTGTTCACAAACCAAATTTGACGAGGGTCGACAGAAAACCGTACCCAAACAAAAGAAATTTTTATCCCGTCGGAGAATCCAAGCACATATAATATATATGTTTATATATATGTAAATACCAACTTAATAATAAAAGAAATGAATTTTTGTGAAATTATTTTATTCTTTTCATTTACATTATGAGATTAAAATATAGAAAATATAATAAAAAAAGGGTTTAAACTAAAAGTAATAAAGAAAGTGTGAGCATAGAAATTTAAAAAGATGAAAGAGCAATTATTGAGTACATAGTATTAAGTATACAAAATATGACTATTAAAGGTCTTTTTTGTTAATAAATTTCATTTATTTAGAAAAAAAATATTATTAATTTGCAAAAGTACGAATAAAACATATTAGCAACTCTGCATAATAATTTCTATATTCATATAAGTACAATATAGCCACGTAAAAGTCTTCAATGATTCGCTTTAGCATTTGACAGACTTTTCATTCAATTTTTGACATTAGTTCAAGCCAGCTTATGCATATTATAGTTGGGCCTTAAAGCCTTGAGGTTATAATTGCATTGTTTAAGTAGAAATTTTAATAGATAATCCAGTAAGGTTTTTAAAAGACTGAGTTCAGTTCCCATAAAAATTATTGTAATGCTTTTATAAATACTAGAATATATGTATATACACATCCGTTGATATTGGCGCCTATTTATTATCTACTATTCCCGAAAACACAAGTGAGTATAAGCAAGCAATAAAAAGAAAGTGAGTTAAATGTTAGACCACCTTGAGACTCAAGTAATAAAGCGAATATTGCCCAAATTCTCTTACTTGGGAAACAATCATTACGAACATATCGCGCGTTAAATACAAGAGGTTCACAACTCAAAATTTTCCACAACTGACTTTTTTTCCATAAATTAATTCAGGTACACATCTCTAACTACTGCAAATATTTCTTTCACATCACCATCTTTTTTATCTGGAGAAATACTGTTATAGCTATTTTCGTGCTTCTGCACTATGAACTAAACAGTTTTTTGTCTCTCCTAAAAACAGTTAAGCGACTTAAGTCGCGATAACTTTTAACAAAATTTGTAATTCACTCAAGTTGGGTTTTTCAAACCTTTGCATGTGAATTCGCCGTCTACTTTTGAAACGTAATAACGCTTCAAAAATAAATAATTAAAATTGCAACAAATCCATATTAGTCTCAACAAAACGTTGGCTTTTTTAAAAATTTTTCAATAAAAATTTCGCATAGAAGAATGTTATTCCTGCGGAAAAATTATGACATTTCTGACATCCACTTTTACTGTCGAATTCTTTAACATGTTTTTGATTTAACAATCATATTTTAAAACACGTCCATACTCAAATCCGTTTTACTATATAGAAAAATTTACAATAATTGCTCAACTGGAAACATCGCAGACGCAAGCCGCTGTGTTCAGCAGGTCCAAATTTGTCAATTCGTCGACGTAACAAAATTGGCCATGTAGTGGCGTAAGCATTTGACTTTGAAGCCTTACACATGGTTCAAGTGGTGCAGGAATTAAGGCCATTCACATCGCCGTAGATTAGCATTTGGGCTTCTGAAATTCCTTGAGCGATTATTGAGAAGCCTTTGCATGATCAACGTGTCACTGTATGGTGCGCTACGTGGTCCGGAGGCGTGATTGGGCAGTTTTTTTTCAAGGATGAAATGGTAACTGGAAATGCGGTAACGGTAAAAGGATCACGTTATCGCGAGATGCTATTATTGACGACGTGAATATCACTGGCATGTTGTTTCAACGGGATGGTGCCAACTATCACGCAGACAATGAAACGATCAATTTATTGCAAACTAAACTTTGCGATCGCATAAATTTACGACAATCAGCAAGTAAGTGGCGAGCTACATTGTGTTATCTAGCGCCACTGGATTATTTTTTAGGGGGCCTTGTTAAGAACAGAGTCTATACGGAGACAATCGAATCTATTTCAGCCTTAAAACTAAAAATCCGTGATGTGATTAACGAAATACGACCGCCATTATGCCAAAAAGTGACCAAAAAAAAAGAACCCACTCTTTTTTTTTAAGAGGCAACAATGCCTATTTAGCCAAGTACCGTGCTACATTCTTTAGGAAAGGGATAGAGAAGAGATCAAACAGGTGGTGAAAGTAGGATAGTCGGAAATTAACTGCCATATAAAGATAGCACAGCGACCTACAACCCCCATATTGACAATCTAGTACACTACCTACTAGCCTTATCTTAAGGTAATATTACTAAAAAAAAAAGTAAAGTGAAAGGACCTATTGTGTTTTTTAACAAATCAAGAAGTTTTTAAAAAATCTTATGAACACATGATAATAACATGTTACATTCAAATTCCATGAATTAATATTAACAATCAGAAAAAAACAACACGCAACACAACCTACATTGAATAATGACAACAACGTCAGCTTTAGTAAATGCTATGAATGAGAGTCGTCTAGTAAATTCTAGAACCGCTCAAAATAGTATATAAACAACAGTCTAATTGTGCTTACATCTGCTGAAGTGGTAAAGTTGCCATCATATATTTTTTTGTGTATAAATGCCTAAATAAATCGTGTAATTTAATTTAAAACTCAAAAAGTTGTGTGCAATCATTTTGCAGTAAAAAAACCCAATAAATGAAACCGTTTATTAAAGAAATACCGTAAGACCATATTATCTGCTTGCTAGTGAGTACAGATATCGATAGCTACCAATCCTGAATGGAATTCATAAACCACACAAAGGTCAAGTTGTACACACACGTTAGTGGCGTTGAAAAATCTCTGTTGTCTACACTCTGGATATTGATAACAAAGATAATATTCTTCAGTTTTAATTTCGGTGGGGTCATATTTGAACTAGTCAAGCTTGGTGTACATCGACTAGGGGCTTTTTAAACGTCGTTTAAGTTAAGTAATTGCCATTTCCCCGTGTGGTATGTTTGCTATATAGAATCCTCTAGTTGACGCTAATGAGGTATAACGACATGAAATTGAAAAATAGATAATATAACTGTGCAGAGGAAGAAACACGGTATCTCGCAGGGACCCGTATCTGTTTCTGTTAATGGCGTGACTTTTCAGTAAGTAACATGGTGGCTGTGCGAGCATGAATATTTTGTTTAGAAAGAAGTAAGGATAGGGTCCTGTCAAGCATAATAGTTAAGTCACTATTGGAACGATCCAAGGCCGGTAGAAATCTTACTGATTTCACCCGATGTTTAGAGAACCATACTTATACCGGTCAATTTGTATGGTTTATAAAATCCAGCCAATGTAGCAATTAAGCTTCTTATATTGCTTTGCCTGATAAATGCTTGTGTTCAGGATTTATACACCCCATAAAAGTTTTGCTTTGAGTTTTTTACTGTTTGAATTGGGTCGAAACTTTCGTATCGCTCTATATCACATTTTTTACGATTATAAAATTGAAGTCTCTGCACATGAAATACTTCAAAGAACGCCTGACTTGCCAATGAAAGGTTTTAAAAGCTGTCTTGATTATGCCGTGCAAGTTCATGGTAATGGGTATCTGCATAGATCTGTATTTTATCCCGGGTGATGTCTATTAATATTTTAGAGAACCTGGTATGGAGTAAAAATGCACAAGTTCTTGGGAGTATGCTGTTTCAATTGCAGTGATTCTGGAGTCAAATTATATTTATTTTTTAAAAGGTACGGTTTACGGCCATACAAGTCTTTAGACAGGTTTAAAATTAAAGTGCTGTAAGATCACTTCCGGAGATATGATATAAACAAAAAAGTTTTTTAATCCAAATGTGCTTTAACCTTTAAGGCGTCATAATTTTTATTTATTTGTTGTGGAAAGTCGTAGTCCTTACAATTTTTTATAAAGAACGAAATTGTTATAAATTGGAGGTATAGAGTTTGATTAACTCTTCCAAAAAAGACAATACCGTTAAATATGTGACTAGGAGAGCATAACAATGAGTTTTTAAAGTTAACAGGTGCCCGCTAATTTAAGTATTGATATCTCTAGATTTTACTTTAAAACCAAAATGTGTCTGTTTGAGGTTAGAGTGAAAATTTTCTGAAGTAAAGAAAAAACAGTTAATCGAAGAGTTTCACTCTTTCGACTTAAATACTTGAACGGTTTCCTTCTTTTGAACTAAGATCAAGAAGACGTTATAGAAATTAAATGTTTCTATTAGGCAACTGCTTGTTCTTTTCAAGGTTTCGTTTTAAAATGATTACAGGTTTCCCGCAAACTTAACCTATGGGTTTATGTGTGTTCTAGGAATAATTTCTTTAAGCGAAAATAATTAGAAATAATTCTTTTAGAACTTTATCTAAAAATGAATTAAATTTTATTTTCAATATTTCAGCACACCATTGTGTGGTGGCATCTTTAGTAAAGGAATTTATGAATTTGTTGCACAAAAAGGATTCATTTACTGATAATTAAAAAAAATGTTTATGTAATAGTTTTTCTTTTCCTGAAGATGCCACACATTATTGTGGCGGAATATTGAAAATATAATTTATTTAGTTCATTATAAAGATTTTGTGCTTAAAGAAATTAGTTATATTGAATTTTAAGCTCAATATTTCACCACATTATTGTGTGGCATCTTTAGGAAAATAATTTTTTAATTTGTTTGACAAAAATGTTTTATTTATTGATTATTTAATAGATATTGTTTTTACAAAGCACTTTTCTGTTCCTGAAGATGCCACATATAAGTGTGGCGTAATATTAAAAATAAAATTTATTTAATTTTTTATAAACGCCTTGTGATTAAAGAATTATTTATAAAATATTAAAAAGGTCAATAAACTAAATTTGACAAACTCAAACAATTTCTGCAAGGTGAATTAAGTAACACAATATAGAAATGGTGAATTTGCTCATTTTCGCTATTGTCCAAAATTTCGATTTAAATATAATTATGGTGAAATTATTAACCTGTTGGTGGCGATAAAGAATTCATTTACTTTCAGCATCGCTAAAAACATAAAACTTCGTTTATAAAAAATTTGCATAATTTCGTTTTTATACAGGGTGTCCGCCGATGTGTACTACTTTTTTTTGCCGCCATTTTGGTAAACATTAGTCTCGATAGTTCATATTTGGCAGCCGTGAAGTAGACACATGTCAAATTTATTATGGAAAAATATTCGATAAACCAGCGTGTTTTAATCGTTAAAACATTTTATAAAAATCAGTCATCGATTTCTGTGGCGATTAGAAAGTTACGTGAAATTTTTGGGAGAAACAATGTGCCAACAAAACGCACTATTTATCGTGTAGTGAATGATTTTGAAGAAAGCGAGTCTGTAGGTGATAGGCCCAAGCATGGAGCACAGCGTACTGTAAGATCGGCTGAAAACATTACTGCTGTTCAAGAAAGTGTTCAAAACAATTTATCAACGTCAATTCGACGCCGTGCAAAGAAGCTTGGTCTTCAAAGAACAACTTTGGCCACAATTTTGCACAATGATTTGCATTTGTTTCCATATAAGATTCAGTTGACACAAGTGCTTCTTCCACAAGACCATTTACTCCGCCGTACATAAGGCAATAGGATGTTACAGCCCGCCCATGACAATCCCGATTTTAATGAAAAAATTATAACGAGTGATGAGGCACATTTTCATTTCAATGGATGTGTGAATAAACAGAATAGTCGGTTCTGGGGAATGGTAAACACTCAAATTATTTAATAGTCACCTTTGCATCCATTAAAAGTGACAGCCTGGTATGCAATTTGGTCAGAAGGAATCATTTCGTTGAGAATGAAAACGGCGTAACGGTAACTGTGAATGGGGAGCGATATCGTGATATGATTGAAAATTTTTAACACCACAACTGCAGGCTTGGGGCTTGATTAACATGTGGTATCAACAAGACGGTGCCACATCCCATACAGGCAGGATTACAATATAATTACTGCGGGACCTCTTTCCACAACAAGTCATTTGAAGAAATAGTGATGTTGATTGGCATCCATGTTCTTCTAAGTTGACTGCTCCGGATTTCTTTTTGTGGTTTATGCAAACTAATCAGTGACGCTTGAGAAACTTAAACGAAATATTCGCGATGAAATTAATGAAATTCCGCTGGAAATGTATGAGAATGTTATGAAAAATGTGCTCAAAAGGGCTAGCGTTTGTGAGGATAATAGAGGAGGACATTGTGTTCCATACATATTTGCCGACATTAAATAAAACATTTATCAATATAAGACCCATTCTCTTTCACTTAATCAAAAATTATATACCAGCAAAGTGGTATTCCCGGCGGACACCCTGTATATGGAAATGAAAAATGGCGAAAATGAATGAATTCGCCAAATTATCACTTGGTACCTGTTTTTGCCATTTATTTTATTTAAAAAGAATTTTTTTATATATGAAATTTGGCATCATTACCACCTTCTGGTAATTGTAGCGCTTTAGATTTCCGTTTATAAAAATAGTGATTTCAAATATTTTGAAACAAAAATTTCCTTTTGATTAACTAGAAATTTAGTAAAAATTTAAAAAAAAAAATATTTTTCTTTTACCTAAAATCAAGTCAATTTTTTTATTTTCATGCAATTTTTTATTGATTGATTTAAAATTTATAATTTTATATTTTATACTTAAAAAATATATTTAGTTATTTTTCATATAATAAAATGTATTTCAAGCAATTAGTTAGAGGAGTATAACTAATTTGCTGCCGTGTATTCAAAAAAATTATAATTTTCTTAATTTAAAATTTTTTCATTTAAATTTCTTATAATCAAGCTTAAGTATAATTAATGATTTTATTAAAAAAAAAATTTTTTTTAAGTATAAAAATTTTTTAAAGCTGTTTAATCTAAAATAGACTTAAGATAATTGAAAGTTAAAAAATTAATTGAATTTGAAGTCTTAAAAATATAACTTAAATTTTAAATAGTTATTTTATACTTAAAATAAGTGAGTAAATAGTGAGTGTTAAGAAAATGTGAAATTTATGTTTTTGTTATACTCTTTTTTTTAAAGAGTGGGACTTTTTTAAAAGTTGTTGTTGTGCGGAGTTGTTTGATTTTTTTAAAGAGAGATTTTCGTGTTCAAATACACACAAAAATTGTTGGGATATTTTTTCATAAATTTTCTTTTATCACACCTGAAAGTCCGATAAATGGCGTTATAATTTAATAGATATTTTATTATAACGTGATAACATCTCAACTGTTGTTTGTTAACATAATAAATTGTCGACTGCTACAAAATATATTGTGTGACTGGTTCGTGAGTAATAGGCGGCGGCATTAAAAAGTGAAAGAAGGGATTTTTTAAAATCTCTTTTCAGAAATTTCTTAATGTATTTGGGACCATGGAAATTTTTAAAATAATAATTAAACATTTTTAAAAAAAAAAAAAAAAATTAAAAGTGAATTTTCTTTTCACTTTTTTTATTATGATAGATTTTTTTTTAAATACTTCATTATCAGTCCCACTGTAAAATATTTCATTTTAATTAAGTAAATTATTTAAAGTTAATTAACTTTAATAGCGATTAGAATAACATACAAGTAAACATATACCCAGCTCTGACAAAAATGCGCCCCAACTCGTAAACTTATTTAAGCATTTTTCCAGAGTTGTTCCGCTTTAAGGTTCGATTGCAACAAATTGTTTAAGTTAGTCGCAACATATACTAACGGTTTAAAGCCATCAGCTTCAAGCGATTATAATTTGCAGTGATTTTTTTGATTTTTTCACATTTCAAGTCCCAATCGCCAATTTTATGCGATATGCTTTTTTTAGAATAGGGCGAACGTATATCACCTCCTTTTCAGTTTAGAGTAAAAAATTAAATAAAATTTATTATATTTTCTATTCACTACTTTTTATGGTTAATTAAAAATTAAATAATTTTAGTCGGCTTAAGGAAAGAAAATGGAGCGAAATAAAATTAACTACTGATGAACGATTTAGCTTTAACATCGCTAATTTTCAAAAGAGACAAAAAATTCGGTAACTACAGTATTGTAGCACACTTTAGGCGCAAAGGATTAAATGTATCAAATTTGATGGCAAGACGTCCTGAAATATAATTAATCATTTGCAATAGGTTAGCAAATTTGAGGTTAGGAAGAAAATTGCCTGTCATATAATTAAAAATCAAGAATAGAGTTGGGAAATTCTAATCATGGAACATTACCCTCCTGAGCAATAAATTTTAATTGTAATAATTTCGTGATATGATTTACATCTGCGCCTGGCAGTGAGGCTTAATCAGATGGTGGTCACACCACTGTGAGTGAAAAGCAGCGCCACTCACGCCCTAGGAGGCCGAAGTCTAATTCTAGCAACAGGTCCTTCCTAGTAGCAATTTCAATGATTCCAGAGCAGGACTGTAAACCACCACTCCTTGCTGAAGAGCTGGAGACTATCCAACTCGTGTCCAGAACACATGACTAGCATGCTCACTGGATCTAGGATCATTCCACCAGGTAGGTGTTATTAAAAGTGAAATGATCCTGGCCACCATACATCTTGCAAATTGTTGTTTTGAAAGGAGAAGACGTCTGTTGACGTGGTAGATGTGGACATTTGCTCGACATCATAATTCCACTATTAATTTCCATATTTCTACTTTACATTACTTTTAATAAAACTGAAGTTCCTAAAAAAAAGTGTGTAAGTCATTTTACTTCCTAACCTCAAATTTGCAACAGGTGTAAACACCTTGTTTTTGAGCAGCAGTGTCAGACTTTCAGAGTAGATTAAGTGAACAGTAAGTGACCTTGTGAGTAATGAATTTATCAACATTTAATTCAAAAGAGTTCAGATGCAAGTCTATCAGTTTCAGTATTGGCGTTGGCAACAATGCCGTAAGGAACGCTTAGCCATGCTAGAAAAAATTTTAAACAGAGGGTGGCTTGTGGCGCTATCTTGCTGAATTGTAGCGACAAAGATTTTGTTTTCAAAGGTTTGGTAGCACAGAGAATTTACAGTGACGTTATTTTCTTGTCACTTTCGAAAAAATTTCAAGCCAATGATGCCACCTGATCACAAACCGTACCATACAGTCACTTCCTTTGCATATAACAGTTTTTGAGGACTGTTTACGGCTTTTGTGAGCCTTATATGCAACAATTTTGTATATTAACATAACCGCCCAATTGAAAATGACCCTTTTCATCGCTAAATATGATTTTATCAAAAAATGCGTTGTTTTCGTTCAGTTTTTTAAAGAATTCACAAATGTTCGACGCAAACAATGGTCGTTCCGTTTTAATTCTTATATGAGTTCAATGTAATATGAGTGAAGGTATATGGATGTTTATGCAAACTGTTGCGCAAAAGGCCACTAGTGATGCCCAATTTTTGCGAACGTCGGCGAGTTAAATTTCAGGCTCATACTCAGCACTTTGCTATACAACGACCACGTTGTTGTCTATTGCAACAATACCGTGAGACATGAATTAAGCGATTAAATTACGTACAGCGGTCTCAGAAGATGGCTAATCACCAAGAAGTTCGTATTTAATGAAGTGATACAGTATAATTTTCACCATTTTGAGAGTAAATTTTTATAATTGAAATTCTTTGCTCAAGAGTGTAATGTTCGCAACTTTCCCAACCTTTTACTAACTAAATGTCAAAGGATGACAGCTCAGTTTTTGGCATTTAATTATTTGACAGACAATTTCTTCTCTAACCTCAAATTTGTTATGTCTATATCTCTAGAGATCCTCCTAATCACTAAATATAATTGTGTTGAAAAATAACTTGTTTTCACTTTTTCGAACAGCCAATACATAAATGTTGGAATGAAAACAGTGGTCAGTAGTTGAATTTTATAAGCATGACAATGAGGATCTTTAGGAAAAATATTTCGCAAAGAGCCTTTAGAAAGATCCAGTTGTTGTGAACGTCGACAACTTTATATTTCCGGTTCATTCTCAATACTTTGCTGTTCAGCGGCTATGTTTGCATCACTATGGCCGCAACGAGTGTACCGTCAGCACCCCCCCAGGAGCATATAAATATGGTCTTTATGGAATATTCCACTATCTAGACTCAGTGCAACTGGGGGGAAAAGGAAGCCCAGTCCCCTGAAGTCAGACAGGGAGACAACTGGAAGCTCCACTTTATTTCCACGGGGATCAGTGAACCCGCAGAGTTCATTATTTGTCTCCTTAGACTTATAATAGTTCTCTGACTGATCATTGAGGATGGCCCCTATATGGGAGTATCGTGGTGGTTGTGGTTTTGCGGCCCCATAAGGGGTTTATGAAAATTATGGTGGCCAGGATCATTGCACTGATAATGACACGCAAAGTGAATGATCCAGTCCAGTGAGCATGCTTGACATTTGTTCTAAACAGGAGTTAGAAAGTCTCCAAATCTTTAGCAAGGTGTGATGGTTTGCAGACCTGTCCTGGAATCATTATAGTTGCAACTAGGTGGTTCTGTTGCTTAGAATTATGCCTTCGGCTATCTAGGACGCATGTATGACGTTCCAAATTATACTATAGTGGTTTGTCCACCATCTGATTAGGGCCACATAGCCAGGTGCGGATGTAAAACAAATCACACTCTGTACCGTCAGCACACCGTGATCCTCGAATTTAGTAATTAAAGTACGCACAGCGGCTTTAGATGGAGCCTGATTATGTGTAAACTCTGCTTGAATTTTACGAAGTCATACAGAAAAATTTTAACCAATTTGATTCGGTTTACACAATTAAAATACCCCCCGGGGGCACATATATATGGTCTTTGGAGATAGCAACAACTTAGACCTGTGCAACTGGGGGAAAAAGGGAGCCCAGTCCCCTGAAGTCGGCAGGGGTACAACTGGAAACTCCACTTTATTTCCACGGGAATCAGTGAGCCGCAGAGTTCCGTTATTTGTCTCTTTAGACACTTAACTGTTCTCTGGCTGGATATTGAGGTTGGCCCTTTATGGGAGTTTAGTGGTGGTTGTGGTTTCGCGGCCCCATATCAGTCTATGGTTCTATGGTGGCCGGGTTCATTTCACCTTTAATAACACCGACCTGGTGAAATGTTTCCAGATCCAGTGAGCATGCTAGACTTGTGTTCTGGACAGAAGTTGGAAAGTCTCCAACTCTTAAGCAAGGAGTGATGATTTGCAGCCCTGCTCTGGAATCATCGAAGTTGCAACTAGAAAGTTCTGTTGCATAGAATTATAGCTTCGGCTTCCTAGGACGAGCATGACATTCCAAATTATGCAGTGGTTTGATCCACCATCTGATTAAGGCTTCATGGCCAGGCACGGATGTAAATCTAATCACACGTTACACAATTAAAACTCTATGCTCCAGAGTGTAACGTTCCATGCTTAAACTGTCCCAACTTTTTACTACATAAATGTTAAACGATGTCTGCTCAACATTCGAAATTTAGACGTTTGATAGACAATTTATTAGCTAACCTCAAATTAGCGAACTCGTAGATTTTAAACTATTTCCAGACAATTGCAGGAAAAAACTTTAGAGTGATTTTTTCTGCTCGCTCATTTATAAAATCGGTTTGAAACATTATCGTCCTTAGATGTGTTAACTGATTAAAATGTGTTAATCTTTTTATGAAAGCAAGTGAAAAATTCATCACTAATTTTTTATTGTTATTTAAAGTACTCCATTAATTTGTTTAGAACAGGGGGCCAAAATCGCCGCATTCGATATCGAGAACACGTTTGTGCAAACAAAATGTTTGATGGCTGAAATTTGTTGGCTCATGGTATTCAATTGTAATTTATATTTGCTACTATTATTTTTTACATCGCTGTAAAAATAATGTGAATACGAAAATCAAAATAAAAGGGGAAAAGGGGAAAAAGAAATAAACAAATCGGTGAAAAATAATAAAGTTTAGATAAAAATTGAGTTATCTTTAAATTAATTGTTTGTATTCCTCATCTTCGAAATCGGAGGATGGGCCAAATATTGCTTTGATAAGAAAAACTATTCGTGACCAAAGCAATTCTCTTTCATTGCCTGCTGTTGAGTAAGTTGCGCCAATTGAAGTCGATGAATTATGTAAACTGATCATTGCAATCTCTATAGATTTAAAAGACGTTTTGGCCTGCCTAAGGAATCCTTTCAATATGTTCTTTCTGAAATAAAGGCTTCTGGTCATATGTTGCAACTTTCCGTATCAAGTGATACAGAAAACAAATTGTATTCCAAAATGATTAAATTTTTGTCAAAACAATTTGAGGATTGCATGCAATATTTCATGGACAAGTTCAAAAACCCTGGAGGCATTTTAACGGAAATATGTTGAAAATATTTAATTTTAATCTTGTGGTTTATCTGCAGTCCAACAGCTTACTTAGCGACCGACTGTAAGGTTCCGCTCCATAGGCAACTTGCTGGCTTTCCTACCGGAACAATGGTGCAACTACATACATCACTTCGGGGAAAGTAAGATGGTGACTCTAAATATTTTCAAGGCGTTTGATAGAGTGTGGTATGATGTACTTCTGTCAAAACTTGTTGCTTTTGGTGTGGGTGAAAATTTCTCCAGATTTATATCGAGTTTTCTCAGGAATCGCACTATACGAGTTGTTATAGATGAAATTTCATCAGACGAGTTCAAGATTAGTTCAGGAATATCGCAAATATCCGTTCTTTCTCCTATCCAATTTATTATTTTTTCTAAATGATTTTGTCTTTCGCAGATGACAGCACCAATTGTCATTTGTATTCATTCATCAATAGACCCAACCAGTTGGAGGTGAGTTACAAAAAGCAGAACATGAGTAATACGCTTAACTATGATCTCATAACAATCTCCGAATGTGGTCGTATTAACAGAGTCCAGTTTAATGCCCTTTAGACTCAATGTTGTATGCTTGCGCATAGGTCTGTCTTCGGAAATGGTACTGCATCTGTTACTATGGATGTCATAAGTATTAAGGAATCGGTAGATGTTGAAGTTCTTGGCATGAAAATTCAGTGTGATATTCGATGGACTAAACACATTTCTCGGGTTTCTAAAGACGCTTTCAAGTGCTTCGATTTTCTAAAAGGATGTAAAAGATACTTCATTCCATCCGATCTTCGTACTATTTATATCACCTATATCCGTCTAAAAATGGAATAAAGCTCTCATGTATGGGTCGGTGCCCCCAATGACTATTTTGGAGTTACTTGTCTGCATACAAGAGAGGACCCTATTGATTCTCTAGAGCATCGACGCAATGTGCGTTGTATTGCACTGTTCCCCACCCGGGGGTACATTATAAGTCTTTATGGATCACACAACCATCTAGACTTGTGTCTTGCGGGGGTAAAAGGGAGCCCAGTCCCCTTAGGCTAGTAGGAGCCAACTGGAAAATCCACTATATTTCCACGGGAATCAGTAAAGCCCCAGAGTTTCGCTATTTGTCTCTTTAGGCATTTAGCTGTTCGCTGACTGATTATTGAGGTAGGGCCTTCGGGAGAATCGTGGTGGCTGTGTATTTCGAGGCCCTTGTTTGAGTTTTTGGGTCGGATGATTTACAATGAACACAATGAATGGTCCAGGTCCAGTGAGTATGAATGCCGTCCTATTCTTAATTAAATTAAGCTTCATGCGTACTAGACCAGGATCTGGATAGTCTCCAACTCTTCAGCAAGGAGTGAAGGCTGCGACATACTCCGGGCTTTTGAAGTTGCAACTAGGAGTGACCGGAGGATATACGTATCCGAAGGCCTTCTAGGGCGATGGATGACGCTGGATTTCATCCACAGTGGTAATGATCCACCATCTGATTAGTGCCCACTGCCAGGTGCAGATGTAAATCTTATCACGTCATGTATTTCACTGTTTTATTGTTACTAGATTGATAAGTGCTTTAGAGAATTTAGGGATCTTGTTCCTGTTATTCGCACGTTTTTGATTTTAACTCGATTTTCGTTGAGAGCGCATCAATTTGTGGTTGATTGGCCAGTGATTAGGCATTACGAGGAAAAGTTGTTGTTTAACGGTTCGTATGTGGAATAACCTCCTTTCAGAAGTCTTTCCTGTCATTTTCAATGTAGGTAAATTTAAATCGAATGTCCACAGACACTACTCCCTCTTTTCTCCTCCCCATAACGTTATTTTCTAGTTCTGGTACAGTGCATTGCATAAGTAGGGGTCATGCCCTGAGTGCTGGTCTGAGAAAAAATAAATATTTGATATATAAAAGTCACTTTTAGTGGTCGGATGTGTTGATTATATAAATTTCGATAACGATAGCCGTGATTCTCATTAACAATAAAGCTGTTTTTTTATGTCAAGCGCCTAAGCTAAAATTTGCTTCAACCTTTGACCATTTAAAAAGTATATTTAAGAAGACCCCTATGATATTCAATCTCCTTAACCCAAAGGGTTTTCGGTAAGGCTCTTTCATAATGTATAAATTAATAAAAATTTTATTTAATTTTTAAGTTTTTTGAAATTATAAGTTAAACTATTTGATATTCTGGTTTTCTTTGAAATTAATTAGCAAAATAAAATAAATACGAACTTAGGCCGAACTAATTAGTTAATTTTTTTTAATGCGAAAATGGGATTTTATAAAAAATATTTAAAAAAATCGATATGTTTAGCTTAATACCGTATTAATTAAAGCCTGATAACATTTCGACGACAACGTACTCGATATTGAATGCGATAATTTACCCCAGCTTTGAAAAACATGCGTGTGTGTGTGTGTGTGTAAATAAGGCTTTAACTATTGATGGTTAGTTAGTTCATTTTCGAAAATTTATTATGGAAATTTTGAGAAACAAATTAAAATTTTTTTTTTAAATTTCCTAACTTTATTTAATGAGGAAATAATTATTAAAAAAAAAACTTTTTTTTTTAAAATATTAATTTGTTAGTTTGTATTCATTTGGTTTGTATTTATATTTAATTAAAGTAAAATTATTTTTTCAAAATCTATAAAAATTTCATTGAAATATTTCATTTCGTTTCAGAATTTATATACATAAAGTTTAAGTTAAATTTAATAAAAAAATTAAAAAAAAATTTTTTTTTCTCAAGCATAAGGTCTTTCTATAAAAATTAAATAAATTTTTTTTTTATTTTTAATATTTCGTCACACTTTTTTCTTCAGAAAACGAAAAATCTACAAACAATTTGAAAATAAAAAGTCAATTAATAAATTTAAAATTGTTGACAAACAAATTCAAAAGATTAAAAAAAAAAATAAAGAAAAAAGAAAGCAGACCAAAAAAACACCACCCAAAGGTGTGGTAAAATTTTTCAAAATAAAACTAAAATTTATTTAATTTTTATTTAAAGACCTTAAGCAGGAGAAAATATTATTTATAAAAATTTTTTTGTATTTTTTATATTTTTTTTTTTATTTTTTAATTATTATGAATTTGTTTGCCAACAATTTTAAATTTATTAGATTTTTTTTTAAGTCTTTAAACACCTTTCCTTTCCTGAAGCTGCCATCCAATTCTGTGGCGAAATAACGAAAATAAAAATAAAATTTCTTGAATTTTTATATAAACCCCTTGTGCTTGGGAAAAATTTATTTATAGAATATTAAAAAGGTTATTTAACTATAATTATTATTTTTAATAAAAAAAAATTTTTAAAAATTTCAAAAGAATTGTATACGTATTTTGCAAGTCTTAATCTAATCTTGCCTGTTTCTCTTTCTGTCGTTTTGGTTTAACTTTATATCAATATTGAATGTTCCTTGCGCATGTGCTCATTTAAAAATGCTTGTGAACGATAGACACGCGAACAGAGTGGACAACGATTTGTTTCATATTGTGACAAACGTTTTGTACTTTGACGTGGTATTTTTCTGCCAATACGTCCACCATATAAAAGCGATTCATTTTGGGCCAATAAATCTTTGGGCAAACTAGGCACTAAACGTTCCATACACTGAGCCGATGATATAGAGGCCAGCTGTTGTAAGGCAATTAAGGCTGTAGGATTTGATGTTATTAAGCTGCTGCTTGATGAAGTTGTGGGTTCTTGTGCCTCAACACTTGTATTAGCTGGTTCACTTTGTAATGAGGTATCCGATGAGCATGAACCAAACATTTCCAAATCTATAGATGATTTATCCGTTTCTAATTTAATTTGCATTTCCACTGGCACATCAGATTGTTGTTGATGGCTGCTTAAGGATGGTGTACTTTTTGCGTGGTTTGAAGGTTGTCTTCTGAAGGTTGTCTTATATTTAATAGCAACTGTAAAGAAAAGAAAAATTCAAACGAATTAGTATCAACATTTTTAAAAATTATTTTTTTTAAACAAAATGAAATTTTTAGCCTTTCAGTTTTAACAAAAAATAATAACAATAATAACTTGGTTATTTAAATATTTTATTTGAAAATAATTGCGAAGATTTTATTAATATTTTATATATAATTTTTATAAAATTAATAGAATAGATACTTTGGCAATACAAAAATTAATAATTCAATAATAATTGGTGTTTAAAAAATTTTAATTAAAATTAGAAAAAATATATATAACTTCAGTTGAAAAAAAATAAAAATGCTTAAATTCATAAACTATTTTTTAAACGAGTATTAACTAAAAACATTTCTTTTTTATTTTTAAATTTACTTCTTATTTTTTTATTCATTGCAATCCATTGAAATACATCGGCTTCTTTTTAAATTTATTCAAATGTTTGTTTATTCGGTTTATAACAAAATAATAAAAATGTTTCAGCAACATGTGGCTGACATAAAGTTAGCTTCTGTTTGTTTTTAATAAATTTAACAGAAAATTATTTTAATATTATTTTTTTATACTTCTTTGTTAGGAGAGAAATCGGATAGTCACTAACATAAAGCGAATTAAATGCTAATTATTCCCTGCCGAAAAACCGGCCATACAATTGCGTGGCAAAAAAATGTATGTATAACCATTTTTTTAAATAATCAACAAATTAAAAATTTATGAAAAATTGATTATTTAAAAAAAAAACTCTTATACAGCTTTTTCTTTTGCTGAAGAGGCCACCCAAAGGTGTGGCGAAATATTAAAAATAAAATCTAATATTTTACAAATTTTCAGTTATGCATAAAGATTTTTCAAAACCTGAAACGGCAGAGCCCCAAAAAAAATCAATTTTAAAACTTTAATATCCGTTCTATTCTTATAAAATATAATTTTACTTATTTCATCGCACTTAATATTTATTAGGCCTTAATGTTTAAAAAAATTTATGAAATAGTGCTTGCAACATGTTGCATAATATCAATAATTTTGCATCTAATAGCAAAATTAAAACACACATCCTAATTAAATATTTTACAAAACTTTAGCAAAAATAATTTTCAAAACCTGAAAAAACAGAGCCCATTGGTATAGAAAAGTGAGAAAGATTTTCAAAAAACATTTTTAAAATTATAATATCCGTCCTATTCTTATAAAATATAACTTTACTTATTTCATCGTAATTAACATTTTTTAGGTCTTAAAATTTAGAAATATTATTAAAAAGTGCTTGCAACATGTTGCATAATATGAATATTTTTGTATCTAAAAACTTATTATAATTCAGTGAAATTGAAAGGTTTAAAAAAATAAACTTGCTGAAAATCTTTCTAATAATATTGTAATGTTGCTAGCAACATGTTGTTAGCAGCATCTTGCAGAAATATATTTAGTTTTTTTTTTTAAATTTAATAGAAAATTGTTTTAATATTTGGTTTTAATCCATCATTATTCGGCAACAAATCAAAAACTCACTAACAGTATGACAAATTTAACCCAAACAGCCTATTTTTTAATTTACGTTTTAAATGCTAATTATACTTCGCCGGTTTAAATATTTTATAAAAAATTTCAGTTATGCTATAAATTCTAGACTTGCATTTAGAAAATTAATATATTGAGAAACCGAAACAGCAATGTGCCCTGCTGTATACAAAAGTGAGGCAGAAGAAACGGCAGCGTCTATTGGTACACAAGAGCAGAGAAGATATTCAAAACAAAACAATTTTAAAAATTTAGTATTATAAAACATATTTTTACAGTTTAAATATTATTTAATAGTGCTTGCAACATGTTGCCTAACATGAATATTTTTATATCTAAAAAATTATTTTTATTCAGACGAATAATTAAAAGCTAAATTTTACGTGAAGAAGTCTTAATAATGTTGCTAGCAAGCATGTTGCTGAATTTCAAATAAAACTGAAAAAGTTTCATATTTACTTTTAACACTGAGTTCGGTGGTACGGCTACATTTGTTTCTATACACTCTGAAATGTAGCCGAACCCAGAAAATATTTTTTGATGGGCAAACAAAAGGCAAATTGTTGCTTTGTTAATATTTTGCTTTAATTAATTAATCTTTGTTCATAATATTTCTATCAACAATGTTGCTTATAGAATCTTAAATAGAAAATATAAAAAATTTTATTTTATTATAAGGAAAAAAAGATATTTATTAAAGATAAATAAAAAAAGATCGTTTAAAAAAACTATAATTATTATAAGAATAAAATGTGTAAAGCCATTATTATTAACATTTTATTAAATTAAATTATTCAAATTTAAAATGTGAGTTTAAAAAAAATGCCGAAGTTTGATAAAAAAAAACTTCTCAAATAGCAGCCATTTTATAAAACATTTATAGCCTTTTTATAATTCCTGCTTTCAAGAGCAACATTGTTATAATTTAGAGAAATCTTTTTGGGTTAAATTTGAAATTGCCATGTTGCCAGCAACATCTTCTTAACCAATAAATAAGGCATTGCTTTTAACACTGGGTTTTGCTTGGATATCTTATAATTTTTTAACTTGGATTAGAAAGCCAATACACAAGGTCACATACGTTTCTGTATGTTTCAAAACGTAACGCAACTAAAAAAATATTATTTGATGTGTTGTTGACTTATTGACTTGTTAATATTTTGTTTAATATGTTTATAGTGTTCCTGCCAACATGTTGCTAATAGAATTTTATGAATAATAATAATTAATTTATATTTAGAAAAGTGTAAACACAAAATTGTCACCATTTCATTAAATAAAATAATTCAAACTTAAACTAATTCAATTTTAAATATATAATTATTAAAAAATATTAAATTATGATAAAAAAAATTTTTAAATTATAACATTATTTAATAAAATATTTTACTGAAATTATTTAAAAAAAATTAAGGTGAATTTAATACTCTCGCGACCATCTATGCTCAAAAGCAACATGTTGATAAACTTACGTGTTGTTAAACATTTAAGTATAAACACGTTTTTAAATTCTTATAAAATACAAATTTTATGTGAATAATAGTTATAGATGTTTTTAATATTTTATAAATAATTAAGCACAACGTTTATATATTAAATTTTATTTTTATATGTAATATTATGCCACACTATTGGGTGGCATCTTCAGCAAGAGAAAAAAAAAATTTATAAAAAATTTTATAAATAATCAAACAATTAAAAATGTATGCAATATTGATTTTTGAAAATAAAATTTTTATAAATTTTTTTTGCCACACAATTAGGTGGTATCTATAGCAAAAGAAAAAAAATTATAAAAAAATTGATAAGTAATCAAACAAATAAAAATGTATGAAATATTGATTTTTGAAAATAAAATTTTTATAAATTTTTTTTGCCACACAATTAGGTGGTATCTATAGCAAAAAAAAAAATTATAAATAATTTTTTAAATAATCAAAAAATGAAAGGTTTATTAAAAATTGATTATTGAAAAATTTGTTTATATTTTGTTTTGCCACACAATTGGGTGATGCCACCAAAAGTAAAAAATGTATAAACATTTTTTTAACTAATTAATAAATGAAAAATTGATTATTTATACAGTTGTTTCTTTTGCTGAAAATGCCACTTAACGGTGTGGCGAAACATTAAAAATTAAAACAAAATTTAATATAGACTTTATGTTTAATAAATTATTTAAAAAGTTTTTTACAAATTAGAATTACATTTAAATTAATAAGAAGGGGATTATATAAACCATTTACAATTAAAATTGTAAATAATTGTAATGTTGAATATTAAATGTATATTCAACATTTTGTTTATAAACATAATTGAATTAAAAATTAAAAGCATGAAAATAGAGTTAAGGTGCCTTATGGGAATATTTATAAGCGGTATTTGAGTTGAATTAAAACTTTTACATTTTATATAAACCTAAATGTTTATAAACATTTGGCCATTAAAACCATATTTAATTTAAGCTTAAAAAGAAGATGTTTTATATGTTAAAAAAAAGTATGGAGTAAATAAGGCTTAAGAATACAATTATAAGATTATAAAGTTATCAGTTAAATTAAATCTAAATCAGTTATGTCTCTAATTTCAGCATTTTCATCTAAAAATTCATCTATAACAAAAACATCTTGTTGCTGATTAATGACATTGTTTGCAACATTTAAAGACAAATTTTGATCATTTTCAACATCAATAACATTCACAACAGATTCACTTAAATTCGTTAACAAAGGTTTTTCAGTAACAACTGGTGTTAAAGAATTATTGGCAGCTTTACCAACTCCTTTACGTATGAAACTTATTTCCTGATCTGGTTGATCATTATGTAATTTAATTATATTTGAAGCATTAAGGCCATGTACTTGTTTATAATGACGGGTTAGACTACTCTTCCTCTGAAGATATCTACAACAAATTTTACACTGATGAAGGGAATTTTTTGAATTTGTTTTTATGTTTGTGGTTGCAGTTTGAAAGACTGTTGAATTTAATGTTGTTGTTAAGGATTGTTGTGCTACAGGTTGTATAGACAGACATGATGGTAATGTGCAGGGATTTTGCAGTGAGTTATCTAGTAAGAAATAAATAAAATACAAAGAAAAAAATAATAATAATTTTAATCGATTTATATTATATTCGAGAACATTGAAAACCCAAGTTTAAAACTAAAGTTCAAGCATTTAGTATTAGTTACAATATTTATTTATAGTGATAGAAACCCAGAAATAATAATTAAAGTTAAGTTAAATAAAATATAGAGATTTTCATAAATAAATACCAAAAAAATATATTTTTAAATATTTTTTAGTAATTAATTTTAAGCACTAGGGTCTTATTTAATAAAAAATTTTTTAAAAAACTTTATTTTTTATTATATTTTCGATATTTCGCCACACCGTTGGTTGGCATCATCAGGAAAAATAACCAACGGTGTGGCGAAATATCGATAATATAATAAAAAAAAAAGTTTTTTAAAAAATTTTTTATTAAATAAGACCTAGTGCTTAAAATTAATTACTAAAAAATATTAAAAAAGTTAAAAAAATTATAACTATTATATATTTTTAAATATTTTAAGAAACTTAATATTTGTTTGACAAACTAATAAATTATCATCGAAAAGTTTAATTATTCAGTCAGGTTTAAGTTCATATCTAAATTTAGTAATTTTATTTAAAAGAGATCAGAAACAGAATGCTATATATTATTAGTGTTAATTCTAAATGTCAAATTGTAAGGAAAACACATGAGTCCTGTTCTCAGGTGTGCTGCAATTCATTGGGCCTGTTTTATTCCTTTCAAACGCAATTATTTTTACCACACAATTGTTAAAAAAAAAATATTTTTTAGTTTTATATTTAACAATAAAATCAAATTGAAGGCATCAATAAAATTTATGAAAAGAAAAATCAAAGACCTCTTTCATTTTTGTATTTAATGAAAATTAACACCAACTATTTTATTATAATACAACCTTTACAACAATATGCGTGGCTCATCTATTAAGTTGTGAAAATTATTAGAATTTAAAAAAAATTCGAAAATAGCTGATGATATCAATACTGAGATTAAGAAAAAAAATCGCGAAATATTCATAACCGTTTAATATTTAAAATTGTTTGCTGTCGCTAAAAACCTCTCAGGTATAAAAAAAAATGTTGCCAGCAACATTTTAAAATTGATACAATATGTTGTCAGATACGTAATTCAGCAACATTCAATAAAATCAGCAAAGCAAAAGATATTTTATAAAATTACAATAGGTTTTCCAAAGTTTTAAAGAAACACAGAATATACTGCCTGTTAGCCTTGAAAATGCGAGCCCTTTTAGGCCCATTTTTCCTTACACTCTCACACATTTCACCCGGTATTTCACTAATTTCATCACGGATATTTTGTTTGAGTTGCTCAAGCGTTTCAGGTTTAATTACATAAACCTTGCTTGTCCGCAGCAGTCAAATTAGACGACCGTGGAGGCCAATCAATATCACCATTTCTTGAAACAACTTGCTGTGGAAAGAAATCTCGCTGTAATTCCATTGTAATCCTACCTGTATGTCACCGTCTGGTTGAGACTACATGTTAATTAAGTCCAAGGCATGCAGTTGTGGCATTAAAAAGTTTTCTATCATATCACGATATCGCTCCCCATTTACAGTTACCGATACGCCATTTTCATTTTCAAGGAAGTAATATCTAACGATTCCTTTTAATGGCTGCATAGGTGACTGTTGAATAATTTAAGGCTTTCCCATTCCCCAAAACCCACTATTCTGTTTATTCACATATCCATTGAAATGAAAATGTGCCTCGTCACTTAATATTATGATTTTTTCAAGGATAGTCGGAAATTAACTGCCATATAAAAGACAGCACAGCGACCAGTGACTATGCCTTCATCGCTGAGCAGCCCCACCGACAGTCAATTTTTATTTTTGTAGTGAAAAGAAACCAAGGTCTTCGTTGGGAATCGAATCCACAACCCCTAGACTGAAAAGCTAGTACACTACCTACTAGCCTACAGGGGCACCTAATAACGTCTTAAGTTCGGAAAACATGCATGTACAAACTTAATTGACCACGCCCATTTTTACGCCCACTTTTTCGACATACATATTCATATTTTATGTTGTTTGTTGGTCATGAAGAAATGAAATTGCTAACGCATTGATGACGGAAAAATGAGTTTTTGAACTAGCTGGAATTACCGGGAATGCCAGAAATTAAAAGTCGAAACATTAATGATAATGCTAAGAAATATCAACCAAAGACTTTTTTGCAATGGCGCCCGGACGAACATGAACAACGTGATCGAAGCAACAATTCTTAAGGAAAACTAAAGGGAAGTAAAGGTTTTGATACAACGCATTTCAATGACTCCACCGACTGATGTGTTGTTTTAATCTAGACGCATATAGATTCCAGCGACGCTTTAATTCGCAAGGACAATAAAGAAATTACAAGGACAGTCATTAAGTAATGGTGTCATGAAGCTAGAAAAACCATGCTTTCCGCATTGTCGATTGTGTGTCGTCTGTTCCCGTGTTAGAAAACCATCAGATTGCTTAACCGCCAGACAACTAAACAAAAAGTGTTGTGTGTCATAAAGATTGCAATGAAATAATCAAAATAATACATTTTGTTTTTGTTGTGTTACTCGAATGTCGTTTTTACAGTCGAAGTGTAAAAAAAACACCAATCGAATCTCTGTGATATCAATTCAATCCTTAAAATAAATAAAAGACAAATGTATTTGAATTTAGAAAGAACCATGTCTGTTGGGTCAACTAGTTTTTAATAGTTTCCCCAGTTTAGGTTGGTTGCACTCGAAATTGAAAGAAACAAGTAATTATAATTATAAATTAAATTTTCATTATATTTAAAAAAAAAAGATTCAAGTATAATTATAATAAGTCGGCAAAAGACTAAAGAAAGTGATTACTAGGCCCCAAAATAAACGCTTATAAAAAATTTCTAGCATCAGATAATTTTTTGTTTGTTTAGCAACATGTTGTTCTATAAGTTTGTGAGAAACATTTACATTTTTTGGCAACATAACATTTTCAAAAACTACCGAAACATGAAAAATTGAAAAATTTTTAGCGTCAACAAAATTTTTGTTTGTTTAGCAACATATTGTAACACAATAAGTTATGAGAAACATTAAAAACTAGAAAACATTTAAAAACTAGAGAAACATTTCAAACTTCCACATTAAATAATGGACTATAAAAAATTCTTTGCATCATGCAAAAATTTAAAATTTAAACTTTAGCATTAAATAAGCGCGTAAGAAAAATTCTTTACATCAAACAATCTTTTGTTTGTTTACCAACATGTTTTAAAATAACAACTTATGAGAAACATTTAAATTTATTGGAAACATTTTCTACAATTAGAAAAATATTTCAAACTTTAGCATTAAATAATAGACTATGGAAAATTCTTTTTTTTGTTTTTGCTACATTTTCAAAAACTACAGAAACATTTTAAGCTTTAGCAATTAAATCATCGCCTATGAAAAATTTTTTACGTCAACCAAAATTTTTGTTTATTTAGCAACATGTTGTTATAAAAATTTATGAAAAATTATTGAATTTCTTGGAAACATTTTCAACAACTACATAAACCTCTCAAACTTAAGCATTAAATAATCGCTTATAAAAAATTTTTGGCAACAACCAAATTTTGATTTGTTTACCAACATGTTGTTTTATAAACCTCTGAAAAACATTTTTGAAAACTACAGCAACATTTTAAACTTTTAAATTAAGAACATAATAGACTTAAATACTTTAATATTTACTTAATTCTGTTAATAACATTGTTATATTCAGTATTTAATATTCTTAAATATTTATTTGTTTGAAGAAAATCTTTAAAAATTAAAAAAAAAAATTTTTTTTATATAAATTTGTTTTTTTAAAAATTTATGTATATTTACATTTAAATTATATTCAATTTTCAGTTTCATTTCAATATCCGGAAGCTTTGCATATGATGGGCGGGGTGGGTGCGTAAAAAATACATTTTATGAATGTAGCACACGTCTCTTGCATCTCAAATGCATTTGAACATTTTGCATTAAAATAAAATAAATCATGACCAAACACTTTTACGTGGAACATTTGCGAACCTAGAAAGAAACCAATATTAGTAACAGATTCCAATTATGCTTTAAAGTCAAAGATTTTATTTTTTATATAACATAAAGAAGACAGCACAAATTAAGGAATTATTTTGTGTTGTTTTTTCCTTTCGAAAACAGCAAGACGAAATGCTCTGTTGGTTTAAGCCAAAATTTAGAAAATCAAATTTTAATTTAAGCAGAGTATTAAATCTTTAATTTTTAAATTTGAAAAAAATATATAATTCTAGTTAATTGGCCTTTTATATATTTTATAAATATTTTTTTAAGCGCGAGGAATTTTTATAAAAATTAAATAAATATTATTGTTGTTTTCAATATTTCGCCACACCATTAAGTGATATCCTTAGGAAAAGTAAAATGTATAAAATTTTCTAAAAAAATATCTTATATAAACTTTTTTTTAATAAAAAATATAATTTTTCAATTAAAAAAAATATTTTTTTAACAAAAAAATTTCATTTTTTTATTTTAAAAAAATTTACATAACATATTTTTTTATTTACAAAATTTTATATATTTAGTGACATTTTTTAAATAATAAAACATGTTATATAAATCGTGTAAGATAAAAAAAAAACAAAAAAAAAATTATTTTTTAATAAAAAAAATATTTTTTTAACAAAAAAATTTTTTAAAGCAAATTCTTTAAACAAAACAAAAATCGTTTATAATTTTTTTTCCTAAAGATACATACCACTCAATAATTTTGATTTTGTCACCATTGAAAAGGATATTTCTTAATATTAATAATATTAATTATTTTATTTTAATAATATTTTAATAATATTTCAAATTCGCCTATTTTTCATTTTTATTATTTGGTGAGAAATTTCGTCTGCAACTGTTTTAGAAAAAAGATTTGGCTAAAATATTGAAAAAAAAAATTAAAATTTATTTAATTTTTATATAACGACCTTGTGCTTAAAAAATTACTTATAAAAGAAATCTTTAATTTTTCAATTATAAATAAAACACAACAATTTTTATAGTTTTCTTAGTTTTTCTTTTCAAATCTTTTTAATAATTAATTATTTTATTATAATTATTTTATATATAATTATATATATTTGTTTGTTTGCTTTTTTTCCAAATTTATTTATATTTATTAATTGTAAATATTACATAAGTTGACTTGACAGAATATATATTTTTAATACACTAATTTTATATACATTTATTTAAAATATATTAAAAGTTTTTTTAAAAAATAAAAAACAAAAATTGTAATTCCTTTTTTTACGGCGTTTTTTAATTGTTTAAGAAAAGTTGAAATTTGACTAATAAATTTAAATCAATTACAAAAAGAAAATAAAAAAAATCAAATTGAAAAAAAAAACTGGCCTTGATATATTGGAAAAATATTAGAGCACCATCTGTTGGGAATTTGAAGCTAAAAATGTTACAATCAATTATTTATTACTTGTTTACTCAGTTTGTTGAAAAATATATATTTCTAATAAAATATCATAATTCAAATCGAGGTCGCTTCCACCAATTCGCCAAATGTGATAATGAACAAACAAAATGTGTAACTTAAAAACAAGGATTTTATTTTATTTCTCATAAAAAGCACTTTTATATTTTAAACGAAATTTCGATTTTATTTTTTTGGAGCAATTTATTATAAAAGAACATAAAATATTAAAAAAAATTTTTAAGAAAAAAAAACCGCAATTGCTATTTTTGACCAAAAGGAGAAGAACGTATTCTATTTTTCCTAAAAATCATAAAGCTCGAATGTCTTGGAATTTTGTGCTCAATAAAGTTTAAAAAAAATTTTAATTCTGTAAAGTGAGAGAAAAAAAATTGTGATTTAAAAACAAAAATGATCGGAGGTAACGGTAACTATATAACTATAACATTAAAAAATAAATTTTTGCAAGTACTTTCTGTTTAATATTTTTAAAATAATAAATATAAAATTTATGTAAAACAAAACACAAAATGTTTAATAAAACAAAAAAAAAAAACAACTTTTGTATAAAAAAGTACTTATATAGTATATAAATAGTACTTTTTTAATTATAAAAAAATATGAAAAAACATTTTTTTTTCATATACACTTTATTATAATTTTTTGCTTAATAGAAAGTCCTTTTTTTATTAAAAGTACTTTATAGAAGGTACTTGTACTTTTTAATAAAAAAATAATTAACAAAAATTATTTACTATTTCTTTTTTTTTAAATAGCAATTTTAATAGCGAAGAATTCAAAAATTTCCCCAGAAAAGAAAACCCACTTATCTTCCATGCCACGAAATAAATGAAAAATTTATTCCGTTCAAAATTTTGTTTGCGACTTAGCTAGACGGATTCCACTATAGTCGTTGTTATCTTCTATATAAATATTTGCCATAACATATTTATTTTATTTAATAATTTGTATTTTTTAATATTTTTCAATTTTGAATATTTTAGTAGCTTAATAATAGAAACTACAACAATGTGTTCATAACGCTTCCAGTTGTGTTTGATATAGCACAGTGGGTGGGCAAATTTGAGGTTAGCAAATAAATTAGCTTAAAACACACATTTTTTGATAAATTCAGTTTTATAACACAATAACTAAGTTGTTTGGGTGGTTGTGTAGCTTGTGGCGCCGTGTGGTTTGGTAAACGCCGATGGCTTTTCCTTGTTTATTTTCGACGAAAACACGGGCCGATGATGCCGCCTGATCGAAAACCGCATCATATCGTCACTGTTTTTTATTTAATGGATATTTCATGGACTATTTGCGGATTTTTTAAGCCCCCCGTATACAACAATTATATTTGTTTCTATAACCTCCTAATTGGAAGTGAATCTCATCACTAAAAATGATTTGCAAACGTTCGACGCAAACATTAATTGCTTGACTTTATTTGCTAAGCGTGAGTTAAACTTTATAAGCGTTAATATGAAGATCTTTTTTAAACAAAATGTTGAGCAAAGCGCCTCTAGTGATATAAAATGATTGCAAATGTTCCAGGCTCATTCTCAATACTTTTCTGTGCAGTGACTACGTTTGCATCTCTACGTCCACTACGAGCATATGGTTTTGATCTATTGTCAGCAGCAATACCATAAGCCTTGAATTTTGCGATTAAATTACGCACAGCGGTCTTAGAACGACCCCGATTACGAAAAAAGGTACAGTGTAATTTTATCCACTTCGTTAGTAAATTTTCGCAATTAAAATTATTTTGGTCAGGAGTGTAACGTTCCATGTTTAAAATTTGCCAACGTTTTATAAAAAAAAATGTCAAAGGATGACAGCCGAATTTTTGACATTTATATATTTGACAGAAAATTTACTTCCTACAACAAAAAACAATAATTTGAAATACGGTACAAATAAACAGGCACTTTTTGGAAAAAAAAACTTTTTGAACAAATTAACTTTTAAAAAAAGCAAATATTATGAAAAAGGCCGTTTGTAAAGAAGACTGTACAACAAATTTTTACAAAAGAAACAAATTTTTTGCTTTGTTTAAAAAAAGTACCTTTCAACAGGTACTTTTTGGAAAAAGTGCCTTTTAAAAGAAATAACTTTTATCAAAAGCAAATCTTTTAAAAAAGTCATTTTGTTTAAAAAAAAATTTGTACAAAAAGAAATTTTATGCCTTCTTTTAAAAAAAGTACATTTTAGCAGGCACTTTCCTGAAACAGTGACGACGAAAATTCATTTTATAAAAAAAAATTGTACTAGAAAGATTTTTAATAAGGAAACAAATTTTATGCTTTGTTTAAAAGAAAGTACTTTTTAGCGGGTAATTTTTGAAAAAAAGTGGCTTTTAACAGAGATAACTTTTATAAAAAGCAAATCTTTTGAAAAAGTAATTTTGTGAAAAAATTGTACAAAAAGGATTTTCAATAAATAAAAAATTTTAGGTTTTGTTTTAAAAAAGTGCCTTTTAGCAGGCACTTTTCGAAAAAGTGACTTTTAATAGAGATAACTTTTATAAAAAGCAAATCTTATGAAATAGTCTCTATATAAAAAAAAATTGTACAAAAAGAATTTTTAATTAAAAAAATTTTTAATATAGAAACAAATTTTATGTTTTTTTTAAAGTACCTTTTAGCAGACACTTTTTGGAAAAATTAACTTTTAAAAAAATTAACTTTTATAAAAAGTTAATCTTATGAAAAACCCATTTTGGAAAAAAACTGTAAGGAAAAAATTTTTGTTTTTTTTTAAGAACATTTTAGAAATAGTACTTTTTCTAAAAAGTACTTTTTTTAAACAAAAAAATTAATAGGTGCAAAAAGTGGTTTTATTAAGTGTAAAAAAGAAAGAAAAGAAAGAAAAGAACCTGTTATTAAAAGAATCTTGTACGAGAGTTTCCTTTATAGAAAGCATATCTTATAAAAAAAATTTTATAAAAAAGAATCCGTAATAAAAATAAGATAATAAAAGGTACAAATTGTAAGCCCTTTTATTTTCTTATTTAATTTTATGTATTTATATATATATATATAAAAAATCAATAATTTAGAACACAGTATAAATAAGCAGGCGGATACGACAGGGAACAACAACAAAATGTTACTTAAGTTTTAACTTAACACAAAGTTTGACAAAAAATACATACAAAAGTTTTAGTAATTTTTTTTATAAGCAAGTACATTTAAAAAAATTTATGAATTTAAAAAAAAAATTTTAAAAAGCTCAAATAAGTGGACACAGTAAATCTTATTTTTAAGTAAAAAATTAATATTTAAAGTTAAGACTAAAATTTTATGCAGACCATACATTTTTTAAAATTGCTATTTTCAGTTCTTGTTAACATTATTTTTTAACTTATGTTTTTAATATTCATATTTATAATTTTAAAAATCAATATGGCTTTGGGTAAATAGCATTTTCAACTTTTACTTAAACAATTAAAATTAGAGATCAGTGACTATAGACGTCTTAAGTGTCTATACTTTTATTTATAATATAAGTTATTTAATATTTGAATAATTATTTTAAAATAATTTTAAAATATTATTTTAATTCATGTTAAATTAGGTTTAAACAATTTAAATTATTTTCATAAATTAAACATTTATATTTAATACTTGACAAATACATTTTTTTGCATTAATTATTTACAAACACTTTTATACTTTGAAAACAAAAACGTAGCTCTTCAATAGCGCAGCTTATAAGCAACGAGTTTGCACAACAGGCAGTGATAAGTATTTTACATTAATTGTTATAATTGTTTTATTAGCAATTTTTTTCATTATTTCTTATAAAAAATTTTTTATTCGAAAAAATTCTTCTTTTTCATTGCAATTTAATTGATTTAATCGAACAAAATGCCGATAAAATTTTTAAAATTTAAAATTCGAACTTAAATTTTGTGCTTTAAAGCAGAAACTTAAAATAGTTTTCAAAATTCACTACGAATCAATAGAATTTGTATTTTTAAGGTTTTTGTAAACATTTTTTAGTTACAAAACAATTTTAAATACGAGTACACAGATTATAGAGGTGGAAACAGAACAACATGCAATATTTAAATAAAACTTAACACATAAAAAGCTTCTATATTATTATTTTGTTTTTACCAAAAATTTTCCATAAAATAAATCATAAAGAATGACAAAAAGTTCAAATATCTTATCAACTTTAAGCTTAAGTTTAAAAATAAATTATATTCTGTAAAGTGACAGAAAAACGAAACCAAACGAAATTTAGAATAGACCAATAACTCACTTGCTTTACAAAAATAACAAGTCCTCTATAAAGGGAATAAATATAAAATATATTTAAGACAGAACACACAATGTGCAAATAAAAAAAAAAACTTTTATATAAAAAAGTATCTGTGGAAAATAGTACTTTTTTTGCTCACATACACTTTATTAAAAGGTTGTTTTTAATGAAAAGCACCTTGTTGATCAAAAATATAATACTTTACAGAAGTCTTTTGCAGAAATGCTATATTACCTAAAGTACCTTTGCTTATTATTATTGAATTGCTTATAGACACAAATATTATCGAAAGTAGACAGTTTCTTTTCTAGTGAAAAAAAGTAAAATAAGAAAATTAAAAGAAAAAGTACTTTCAAACCTAATAAGTAGTAACTCAAATCCTATAAAAGATTTATTTTTTCTAAAAGTTACTGTTCAATAATTCTGCAGTAATAAATATCAAATGTATTTAAGACAAAATATAAAATGTGCAATTAAAAAAAAAACAACTTTTATATAAAAAAGTGCCTATGAAAAATAGTACTTTTTTTTAATAATAAATAACTATAAATATTTTTTACCTACACTTTATTATAAGGTTGTTTTTAATGGAAAGTCCTTTTTTTTAAAAAAGAGCTTTTCCATAAAGTACTTTGTATTAAAAGTATGTTCAGCAAAAAGTATTTGGAAAAATCTTGCAATGTATCTAAAATCTTGTGTAAAGTATCTTGGAAAAAAGTAGCTTTACAGAAAAGTTATTTTAGCTGAAGCAGGTACTTGCAAGAAGAATCTTTTAGAAATTTTTTTTTACTAAAAAATTTCTATTTACAAACATTTTATTTTCCAAAAAACAAATTATTTAAACAAGTATTTTTTAATGTATAAATTAAAAATTTTAAAGTTCTACAAATAGTACTTTTAATTAAAGAAACCTGTTTTTGGTAAAAAAAACTGCTGAAATAATTAACTTTTTAAAAAGCAAAATAAAAAATTTTACAAAAAGTACTTTTGCCAAAGCAAACATTTTATTGAATTAAAAAATGTGCTTTTCAGCAAAAGTACTTTTTAAATATTTAAAGAAATATTTTTTAAATGTATAGAAAACAATTACTTCAAAAACTACTTATACTAAATATATATATATATATTTTTTTTGTTAAAAAGGGACTTTTCACATAATTAACTTTTATAAAAAGCAAAACTTATGAAAAAATTCTTTTTGCAATTAACAAAAAAAAGTACTTATAATTTTTGATAACAAATTTTATGCTTAAAAAAAGTTCTTTATATAAAAAGTACTTTCAGTAAACAACCATTTACTTTTGTGCAAAAATTAAGTTTTGAAAGAATAAACTTTTATAAAACCCATATTTTATGAAAAAATTTTTGTTGTAAATAAAATTTTACAAAAAGCAATTCGGATAGAAAACTAACTTAATGTTTTTTCAAAGTACTTTTTGTAAAAAGTACCTAGCTGCAAAAGTACTTTTTCTGAAACGAACTTTTTAAATCAAGACATTTAGGACAAATTAATAGGTTTAAAAGGCGGCTTGTATTGCATATGAAAAAAATAAAAGTAACTATTTTTTTAGAAACGTGCTTAAGGTAAAAAAGCCCCTTTTCATTTAAAGAAAGCAAATTTTATAAAACAGAATTTTGTATAAAAGAATCTTTAATAAATATAAAAATCAAGATCATTTTAGTTTTATAAAAGGGGTCTTTTATAAAAAATACAATTTGTTAAGTACTTTTTGTAAAGTATTTAAATTCGTATTTAAAAATAAGTAGCAGTAAGTATTTAAGGTTAAATATTAAAATTAAGAGGCAGGAATATAAAGAAGTTTCTTATTAAAATTTTTAGAGGTTAAACTTTTAATAGCAATAGTTGTTGTTAGTAGACATTTTATTTTAATTTTAGGGCAGGCTTGATTATAATTAAAGTAAAATAGTTAAAATAGTTTGAATTACTGAGAAGAATGACTAACTTTGAAAAAGTACTTTGCTAAAAGAGAAAACGCCACTATTAATTAATTTAAAAGAATTTCAAATTTTAAATAAATCGAATGAAAAATTTAAAATGGCCACCTGTTTACTTATGTAAAGTCTACTAAATTAAATCAAACAATCGAAGACATTTTTGTTAAATCAGTGTTTGTAAAAAAATACTAAAATACGCTACGTTAGTGTTCGTTACTGTAGTTTTTGAGATCAGTACCCAAACACATTTCTTCTAAAGAAATACATACAAAGTGCACAAAAAATATTTTTAGCGTTTGTGTTTGTGTACACAAGCAAAATATAGAGTGTATAACGATTCTTGGCAGATGAACACAAACGCTAAAATAACGTTGTCATTGCTTTCGCTTTATCTGAAATGCGGCTTGATAATGAGGTCATCACCGATCGTACAAAATAAACAGACAGTAACGACTGTTTTCATCGAAAGAAATGACAACATTTACTGGCGCAACAAATCCAAACAAGTTAATACTAAAATAACGTACTGATATTTTTTTGTTAGCGTACTTTAGTGAACTTTTAGTGGTTGCGTTTTTTGAAGTTTTTCTAGTGTGTGCCAAGTTTCTTTTAGCGTACGTTTTTAGTGTTTTGCGTTGTTTTTTTTACCATCTTTTGTTAAAGATATTTAGCGTACATTTTTATTGAACTTTTGTATATTTTTAAAAGATCAGTACATATACACATACAAAATTTACTAAAGTACGCTATAAAAAGATCAAAACGTTATTTTAATATTTATCTTCATGAGCCAAAAATCGTACGTACGCTAAATTTTGTTTGCGTACATGACGCTAAGAACAATTTAAACATTTGTGTTCACTTTGATAGCGTACTATTTTTTTTTTTTGAACAATGTCTTGAATTGTGTTGTCACATTTACTTCTATGGATTTATGCTAATGTGAAGGTAACTGCACATAAGGCTGCACCTATGCAACTGATGCAAACATCGTTATTTTAAAAATAAAATAGTTTTTATTTAAATTTCTAATTTCTTAATAATTTCTAAAGTTCTCTTATAGAATAATATTAATAAAAATATTTAGGAATGTTTTTGGGATAAAAGCAAAATTCTAAACACTAGGGGAAGGTGTTATGAAGTCTTTTTTTTTCTTTTTAAGAGAAAAACCTTTAAATAAAAACAGTTCTTTTGCTTAAAAACACTAAACAAAACAAAAATATATTTAAATCCGAAAAAAAATAATAATTCCCATTTAATAATTATTTACATTATATAATCATAACCCCCCCCCCCCCCCCCTCGGAACACTATCAATGAATTAATTCATATTTGTAGCGGCCTGTGCTTTATCTCTTTTGTTTTTTGGTTTTGGTTGTGGTTTTTGTTTTTGTTTAAACAACTCTACAATTGGGGGGAAATTTAAATTTATAAACTTAAATTATGACTGGCTGTTGTTATATTAAGGGCATGCTTTTGTGATATATGCTTACGCAAATCTGATTTATATTTACATTTATGCGGACAATAGGGACAAGAGAGACCCGGTGCTACACCACATTCATAACTTTTGTGTCGCTTAAGAGAACCTTTAATTTTATACGATTTGCCGCAGACATTGCAAACGTATTGAAGACCGGCTGCTGCCATATCTGAGGGTTTAAGTTTACCTGCCTTAATACGTTTAGTTGTGGGTGTTAGGAATTTTTCATTATCACTTTCGGAATTATCATGATGAGAGTGGGTGGCTGTTGATGGTAGAAGATTTGCAGTGGTATTGGAGGCTAAAGGTTTTAATTCGCTCAAATCGTCTAGATCATCAGCTTCTGATGCCGAAGTTGTTACAGATTCTGCTAATAATTGTTCATGCTGCTGATGCTGCTGCTGCTGCACATGATGTTCTTGTTGTGTATGATGATGTTGTTGTTGCTGCTGCTGCTGGTGATGATGATGTTGAAGACTTTTGTTAGCCGTTAAATGTGTTGCGGTAGCCTCATTTACTATTATCGTGGCCTGACTAGCGGCACTAGTTGTTGTATTAGGCGTTGTACTTATAGCTATTGTTTGATGTTGCTGATGTTGTTGCTGTTGTTGTTCATACTGCACAACATTGCGCAGCAAAACTTTATCCTCAAATCTTGATGTATCAATTTTGATAAATTCCTGTTGCATTTGTGCAACAGAATGCTGTTGATTATTGTTTACAACTGTTGCTGCTGCTGTTGCTGTTGTTTGCTGTGCATGTTGTGTTGCTGCATGATGATGTTGCTGTTGCAAAACATTTGTGGTCGTTGCATCTAAACATTCTTGTAAAGTTATATGTTGAACCTGCTGATGTTGTGTCTGTGTTGCATGTTGCACATCCGACAAATTTGTTTCAGCTGCAGTTGTTATACGTGCTGTTGTTTGATGTTGAGCATTATTTGTGGTTTGTTTTACAATCTGTATTGTGGCTGGGGTATTGGCGGCAAGTTTTGAATAGGCTGCCGTTAAGGCCGATGAAGTTTGAACGTTTCTTAGAATTTGTTGATGATCTGTTGTTGTTGTACCCTTCGGCAGGGTATAGTGTATAGTACTACCTGGCATGCCCACAGTATCTGAAGGTATTTCCACTACAACTGTAGCCGAAGCTATAAGGCTTGAGGGATCCGTTGCCGATGTCACATGTTGTTGTTGATGTTGTTGCTGTTGTTGAGCTGTTTGCTGTTGTTGTTGCTGCTGGTGATGATGTTGATGTATCGTAGTGTGAGAATCTTGTTGTTGTGGATGGTGACTATGTGCACTGATAACATTAGTAACCGCTGCAGCGCCGCCACCATTTGTTTGACTGCTTGCTAACGTGTACGGCACAGTTTCTACAATTGTCCAGTAACTTTCAGTGGAAGAAGATCCTGTAAAGATTTAAAAAAAAATTTTATATTTTAAACATTTTTGTCACCACATTTTTTTTTATACAGTTTTGTTTTACACTTTTTATTTAATTGTTTTTCCGCTTCCTTTTTTGTGTTGTGTGATTTAATGAGATGCTGTTTCATTCAATTTGACTCCTTAGTGCACTCCAATTGAAAAAGTTTGTTTTTTAAAGAAACAGTAACTCATAACCCACAACTCAGAAATACTTTACTACATAAATATAACAATTTTTATATAAACAGAGAGAAGAGAGAGTGAGAGAGAGAGATCCCATCATATTTAATTTTTATTGTTTCTTGTGAAAATCTATTATTTGTTTTTAAATCTTTATTCAAAATATTTCAAATTTACATACATTTTACATATAAAATTTATTTATTAAAAACTAATTTTATATTTATTATTCATATAGATAAAAGAAAACACAAAAGCAATAGTAAATAAAATTAAAGATTTTGAAATATTTTTGAAGAAATAAAAATTTGAATTATATATATGTAAACGTTTTTTTTTATTTTAAAAACAAAAAATATTTTATGGAAAATTCGATTCAAGTTATAAAAAACTTTTAACAATTAATTTTTTTATATTCAAAAGCCATGACTATAAATATTATTATAAAACTTTTATAATATTAAAAAAATAATTTTTTTTATATCCTTGCTGCAAATTTTTTTGATAATACATAATGATAGTAAATAATGATAAGATTAAAAAGGTGCCCTTAAAGGGCGTGTTCTTTATAAATATGTTATAAAATTTTTTTAAAAAAGATAAAACCCTGACCTTATTATTTTTTTTAATTTTAAACAATTTTTTTATACCTTAATAAATATATTTTTCATCAAAACTTCAATTCAAAAAAAGGTATAGATTAACAAAAAAATATTATAAAGAAAAAAGTACTTTTTTTATGAGAATGCCGTTTTGTACCAAAGTACTTTTTGTACGTAAATAAATATATTTTTCATCAAAACCGCAATTAAAAGTAAACATAGATTTACAAAAAAATATTATAAAGATAAAAGTATTTTTTGATGAGAATGCCTATTTGTACCAAAGTCCTTTTTGTACATAAATAAATATATTTTTCATCAAAAAAAAATTAATGATTTAAAAAATATTGTAAAAAAGTACTTTATTCATGAAGTTGACTATTTGCTTAAAAGTACTTTTTGTATCTAAATAAATATATTTTTAATCAACACCCTAATTCAAAAAAAGTGTAGATTTAAAAAATACTATAAAGAAAAAAGTACTTTTTTATAAAAGTACTTTTTGTATGAAAATATAAATTATTTTCTTAAAAAGAACAAGAGAAATGTGTTATTAAATATTAAAATAAAGTACTTAAAGATTTGGTCCAGAGAAATTTATTTTTAAAATCTTTTTAAGGAAAATCATATTTTTGAAAAATGCTTTTGTGAAAAAATAAAACTACATTATTGAATAAATATAAAGTACTTTATGAATGTAAGTGTGAAAGCACTTTATAAATATTAGTACTTTTATTGGAAAAGTACTTTCTTGAAGAAAAATGCCTTTTTGTATTCAAGTACCTTTTCAAAAAATACATTATTGAATAAATGTAAAGAACTTTATGAATATAAGAAAAAAGTACTTAATGAATATTAGTACGTTTTATGTAAAAATAATTGCTTGATGAGAAATATCTTTTTGAATAATAGTACTATTTAAAAAAAAATAAATAAAGCATTTTGAATAAATGTAAATTACTTAAGTATATAAATACAAGTATGAAAGTACTTTATGAATATTAGTACTTTTTGTGTAGAAGCACTTTCTTGAAGAAAAATGCCTTTATGAGAAAACAAAAATATATTGTTGAATAAATGCAAAGTACTTCGTGAATATAAGTGAGAGAGTACTTTATGAATAGTAGCACTTTTTATGTTAAAGTACTTGCTTAAAAAAATATATATAAATTTTTATGTAAAAGTATTTGCTTGCATATTTTTGAGTAAAACAGCTTTTTTGAGTTAAAGCAGTTTTCTACGTGTTTTATGGAAACCACATTTTTGAGCTAAAATGCTATTTTAAAAATTTACATAAAAGTACCTTTTTGATCAATTTTTTTTTTAATTCAAAAAATTTTTTTAATTAAATATTTTTTTCTATTAATTTTATTTTTTAATTCAATTATTGGTGAACATTTCTGATGTTTTGGGTTAAATATGACTTCTGTTAAGAACATTTCATTAATGGCCCCTTTTTGTTTTAATAGATACATTTTTGAATTGAATACCATTCTTATAAAACTGTTTTTTTAATATCGTTAAATCGTTTCAATAAAATTCCTTTTTTGAAGAAAACTAAATTGAAAAAAAACCAGCCAAAATTTGGAATTGGTGTTAAAAATTTCAAATTATAATTACAAGCGAGTATTTTGTTGTTGTTGTTGTCGGTATTTACACAATAAAAATTGGGCTTTAAAGCTAAAAACTTTTAAACATGATAGAATTTGTCTTAAGTATTTGTAAATAATTTATAAACAGTTGCAATATTTAAAAATTTGTTTTTAATTAAAAAAAAAACATTTACATAAAATTCTGGCAATAAACATAAAAATATTATTAAAATAACAAATTATAGTAAAAAAAGAATACTTTTAAAAAATAAAGGGAAAGAAATGGCAAATTTAATAATTGCAACTAAATAAATTAAATATATATATATATATATATATATATATATATATATATATATATATATATATATATATATATATATATTATTTTTTTTTTAATAAAATAAAAATATTATATATTAAAAAATTTTTATGAATTTTTTTTCCAATAAAATATATTTTTTTAAATAAAATAAAAATGTATTATATTTTTTTAACAATAAAATATATATTTTTTTAAATAAAAATATTATATATTTTTATTTAAATAAAAGTATTATATATTTTTTTAAATAAAATAAAAATGTTATACATTTTTATTTAAATGAATGGTATATTTAAAAAAATATATATATTTTTTTTTCAAATAAAAAAAATATATATTTTTATTTAATTTAAAATATTTTATATTTTTTTTCTTTGAAATAAAAATAATATATATTTTTTTAAGAAAAATATATATTAAAAAAAAAATTTATATATATATTTTTTTTTAGTAAGTTATAAAATTTTAAAAATTTTATGACTGTTTAACATAAAATTGAGCTAAAATAATTTTTCATAATTAAATAAATTTAACAAAAATTATGTGTGATTGTTTAAGCTGAGGTATTTATTTAAAATAGTTTTGAATAGTTGTTGCAACAGTTAACTCTCGGTCTGTGTAACCAGTCAATTTTCCGATTATTAAAATTATTTAAATGAATTTTAAAAGTTAAAATTACATATATTTAATATTTTTTATTGTTTATAAAACCTATTTTATTTAAAAATCAAATGAAATATTTTTTATTTTTTATAAAAATACATAAACCGAGAGCATATTGTAAAATAGATTTTTTTTATTTTTAATTTCAATTTACATTAATATTTTATAATAATTAGCCATATATTATATTATTAATTTTTTTTTTAGTTTTTTATATTTTATATAAATTTTATAATTGAAAATGGCAAGATTTTTTTATTAATTTCTTTATTTATAATTTTTATAGTCTATAAATTAAAAAAAAAATATTTTATTAGTAGGAATGTTGTGTTTAAACGCATATAAATATATTTCAAAATTATTGTCTTATTTTTAATATTTTTTTTTTAACTTTTGCCAATATATTTTTTAAACAATTTCTAATTTATTAAATCAATTCCAATATACAAAAATTTTTAGGTGATAGATTTTTAAATCTCTTCTATTTTCTTTGTAAAATAAGGGAGCAAGAAAATTATGATTTGAGTTTGTGTGTGTGTGTGTGCGTTTTTATCTCTAATTTATGTTAATAGTGTTTTAATTGGACATTTTTTTTAAATTTAATATTTTTGTTAAACAAACCCCTCATGAATGTGATAAGTTTTACAATTTAAAGAAGTTCTACGTTACGTTATTAAGTTGCGTGATGTGGGTTGTTACTTCTTTAATGATTCAATTTTCATGTTTATTAAGTCTTTTAGTAAGCAAAACGATTTGTAAAATTTTCGCTATAATATGCAAAACTGGATAAAAGCGAAAAAATAAATCCACTACCAATTATTACAGAAAAAAAAAACGTGAAACCTTTAAAACTAATAGAGAAGAGATGCGTTCTACGTAATCGGGTAATTTTACTTCTCAATCACGTAAGCGTAGCTGAACGTAGATATAAAAGGTAATATAAATATGTTTCTAATACATTGCCTCCTTGCTGAATTACTATGCATACCATTTCTAAGCACGAATGAAATTATTTAATTTAGTAGCGGACACAGTCCAACACATTAATAAACAGCCTTGTAAATTAAAAATTAATTTTCAGTAAAATAAGTAAAAGTAATTAAAAGAAGAGAAATAAATCCAAAAAAGCGATTACTACAGAGAAAAAACAAAAAGCAGAGCGAAACTATTAAAAATAAAAGAGAAGAGATACGTAGTACGCAATTGGATAATTTTACTTTTCAATCACGTAAGCAAGTGCTGAAAGTAAGTAGAAAAGTGAACATGAATGTTATGAAAGCGGTTATCTGGTTCAATTACTAGGCATGCAGGACACCACCAAAGACATTAATAAAAATCCTTTCAAACTTATTAAAAAAAACTGTTTTCCCCCAGCCATAATTCAAAAAAATATTATAATTTGTTTACGAACTTTTTTATTTTTAGATCGCTTAACTTATTCAATTGAGCAATTGTTCTTTAGCTTCATTTCGTGAACACTTTTAGGTAAACTTTCACGAGTAAATTTAAAATTTCTATTAAATCGATTTGATTAACTTTCTGCTCTAAGAAAACGACTTGATTAAAATTTAATAATTAATAAGAGTGAAATTTAAGAGGAAAAATAACACTGAAGATGGCACAAAGCCGAAACCGATTTGTTTACAAACCAAATTTGTCGCGGGATGACGTAAAATCATATCCAATTAAGTGGAATTTAAATTGTAATTTTCTTCAGAGTAAAACGTCATTGCTGGCTATTTGGTCAATGTGTTCGGCGATCGCCGGACAAGACGTGTTTCGAACTTGAAAATTATGTCATCACATCGAAAGCGCTTACCGGTCACATCGAACAAACAGCCAGCAATGACGTTTTACACTGAAGAAAATGAAAACAGTATTTCATTTACGGGCGGAACAAGTTTAAACAACTTAATACCAGAATTTAAATTCTACAAATATGGAAGAGCTTTACAATAAACAAAACAATTTTGAATTTAAATAAAAAATATTTAAAAAAAAAATGTGAAGTATAACCTATCGGACGCGAAAGTGATTTTTTATTTGTGTTGATTTCGCACGTTTACTGTCAAGCCATCATTTTTCAGTTCAAATGTTTTTTCCTTTCACATTTTGCCGCAATTTTAAAGTTTGCTGGAAAAAATTTATTTCAATATTTTTGTTGTTTGAGGAAGAACAAAATTTGTTTAAAAGGATCTTTTAATAAAGAAATGTATAATAATTTAAAAGAAAATATTTCACTGTCGAGAATTGGCTTATTGCAAATTCTTTAACAGGCGTTTACGGGAAAAAATATCAATCCCGTTTTATATGAGTGTCCAAAGTACAATTCTTCCAGACAATATATATATATATATTCCAATCAAATCAGCCTTCTGATTTACTAAAAGATATTTGTGATAAAAATATAAAACTCATTTAGGGGAATTTATATCACAAAATAATTTACAGAAAACACCTAATTTAGCTTTTGCGTAATTTCGAAGTTAAAAATCACAGCAACTAGTACTCCTGTCTATTTTATGTATGTTACAATTAATATATTTTGTAAGTAGTAATAATAATAATAATAAGTAACATAAATAATTTTATCAATAATTATTTCAAGTGGAAGGCTGCTATATAAAAATTAAATAAATTTTATTTTCAATATTTCGCCACACGATTCGGTGGTATCTGCGGGAAAAAATGTATAAACAATTTTTGTAAGTATTCGCCACATCTTCAGACAAAGAAAATTATATAAACAAATTTTCTTTTTAATATATCGCCACACCATTGGGGTGGTATCTGCGGGAAAAATATGTATAAACAATATTTTTCAAATATTTCGAATGAATAGTTTTTTTTATTTATTTATTTAAAAATTAAATAAATTTTATTTTTAATATTTCGCCACACCAATGGGTGGCATCTTTAGGAAAAGAAAACTGAATAAATTATTTTCTTTATATAAAAATTAAATACATTTTAATTTTATTTTCAATATTTCGCCTCATAACTAGGTGGCATCTTCAGGAAAAGATCATTGGATAAACAATTTTTTTTTATGTATCGCCTCACATTATTGGATGACATCTTCAGAAAAGAACAACTGAATAAACCTTTTTTTTAAAATTAAATAAATATTATTTTTATTTTTAATATTTCGCCACACCAATGGATGGCAGCTTCAAGAAAAGAAGAGTGAATAATTTTTTTTTATATAAAAATTAAATAAAAAAGAAATGTGAATAATTTTTTTATATAAATTTTTATAATAATTTAATTTATTTAATTTTTATTTTCAGTATTTCGCCACACCAATGGGTGGCATCTTCAGACAAAGAAAATTATAAAAACAAATTTTCTTTTTAATATATCCCGGGAAAATATGTATAAACAATATTTTTAAAATATTTCGAATGAAGAGTTTTTTTATTTATATAAGAATTAAATAAATTTTATTTTGAATATTTCGCCACACCAATGGATGGCAGCTTCAGGAAAAGAAGAGTGATATTTTTTTTGTATGAAAATTAAATAAAAAAGAAAAGTGAATAGTTTTTTTAATATAAAAATTAAATAAATTTCGCCACACCAATGGGTGGCTGGCATCTTTAGAAGAAGAACATTGGAAAAGAAAACTGAATAAAAATTGTTCTTTATATAAAAATTAAATAAATTTTAATTTTATTTTCAATATTTTGCCACATAATTGGGTGGCATCTTCAGAAAAAGAACATTGTATAAACAATTTTATTTAATGTTCCGCCACACATTATTGGATGACATCTTCAGAAAAGGAAAACTGAATAAACCTTTTTTTTAAATTAAATAAATATTATTTTTTTTTTAATATTTCGCCACACAAATGGATGGCAGCTTCAGGAAAAGAAGAGTGAATAATTTTTTTTATATAAAAATTAAATAAAAAAGAAAAGTGAATGATTTTTTTAATATAAAATTTAAATAAATTTCGCCACACCAATGGGTGGCTGGCATCTTCAGAAGAAGAACATTGTATAAACAAATTTTTTTTTAATATTTCGCCACACCAATGGATGGCAGCTTCAGGAAAACAAGAGTGAATAATTTTTTTATATAAACATTAAATAAAAAAGAAAAGTGAACAATTTTTTTTGTTTTATTTTCAGTATTTCGCCACACCAATGGGTGGCGAAAGAAGAAGAACATTGTATAAACAATTTTTTTTTTAATATTTCGCCACACCATTGGTTGGCATCTTCAAGAAAAGAAAAATGTATAAACAATTTATTATAATTGTTTATAAAGTTTTCTGCTTTTCTTTTAATTGTTTATAAGTTTTTCTTTTTTTGAAGATGCCACCCAATGGTGTGGCGAAATATTACTTAATTTTTATTAAAAAAATTTTTTTTAGTAAGTTTTTTTCCCCTGAAAATGACACCCAATTATTTGGCGAAATTTGAAAATAAAAATTAAATTTAGTTAGTTTTTGCATAAAAAATTAGTTATAAAATATTAAAAAGGGAATTGTAAATAATTTGTTGTTATTGTCGAAAAAAAATCGATTTAATATTTAACATTTTTTAATGTTTTAAATACACAACAAAATTTGAGAATTAAAAAAGAGAGAAAAACTAAGAAAATTAAATTGGCAATTTTCAGCCATTTTCAGAATTGAAATTCGTAACCGTAACACTGTATCCTATACAAGTCTAGACTTTGCCATTGGTTTGAATTACACTATATTTTTTTTTTTTTTTTGCTTACAACTCAACAAAAAAAAGTTATGACAAATATTTTGTTATTTCGCCTTCTCGGGAGTCTGCAATTAAGGTTATAATGTGTTGGCACATTGTGCCCTTACAAAGGTTAACATGTGTTAAAGAAAAAAAAAGTAAAAATTTAATTATTGGCACAGCAACACTAAAATGTCATGTAAATTCTTTTGTTTTAATTGTTTCGAAAAATAATAAAATTGATGAAAAAAATAAGTTGTTTAAATGCTTTAAATATGAAAATAAACTAAACCCGTTTTAAAAACAAAAACCTTTCTTACGTGCTATCCAAATATTTGGTTAAAATATTTTCTTCATTTAAAATTAAATTGTTATTTTCTCATGTGCTTGTTTAAGATTTTTCTTTTGGTTTTACTCTCTTACTCGCCATCCTCGTCATAGTCATCATCATCTTCTTCACTTTCTTGCAGAACAGGAACTGCGGTTATGATTAAATCACGACTACCAAATTTAAATTCCATTGGTTGCATAGAAGATGCAGCAGACGAGGATACACTAACACCTTCACCTGCTCCTAGTCCTCTTCTAACTGCTATGCCACCACTTATATTGACAGCATCTACACCACTACCACTGCCTACAGCATCACCAACACCCATAGAAACGGTTGGTATTAAAAAGTCTTCATTTGGCCCATCATTGTCCACATCGGCCTCATAACTACCCTCCTCTTCGGCACGTATAACAAATAGATTTTCTTCATCATCCCGATATTGTTCATACAATTCACAATGCTTTCGTTTAGCATGCCTCAAGACATGATCTTTGCGCCGTGAACGATATTCGCATAAAACACATTTGTATTTCTTTTCTTTGAGACAATATTTTCGAACATGTTCCTCGAGCTTTTGCACCGACTTGTAAAAACGTTTACAATGTTTGCACTGCATAAATTCTTCAGGTTCCAACATTGTGCCACCGCCAGCTAAGGCGTTAATAAGTAGAGATTGTGTGGGATTACTTGGACCACTACCACTACCACCACCATTACCGCCAGTGCCACCAATATTTGGATTATTGGTGGCAGCAGACAACATTGTGGCATGATTATAGTTGATATTGTTTTTGTTATTATTAGAATTTTTGGCAGTGGTTAATATAGTAGTGTTGTTATTGTTTAAATAACCATACGAGTGTATGAGATCATTATTGGAATTATTTGGTGTTGGTTCACTACTGTAATTTGTGTCGACGCCCAGGAGGCTACCCAATATGGGATATATATCTGCCAATGTGTTTTTGTTGTTTTTTTTTTTTTTTGTTTTTGGGATCAATTTTGATGTTTGGCGGGCATTTGATTTTGTTAGCAATTTAAGCGATTTTGTAGTCAATATTGTTTTGTTGGTGAAAGGAGAAAAAAATGAAAAATAAAAAACTAAATTAAATAAAAATTAACATAAGAAAAAAAGAAATAAAAATTTCTACATCTAAAAAACAAAATAAAGTTTGTTATACGAAACTAAATAAAAATCGCCAAATATTCAGATTGTTTCATATATATTTGAAATAAATGCTGATATGTGAAAATCGCTTTGAAATAAAATAAGAAATTTAAAAGTCTACAGCCCAAACAATATACTGTCGAATGTAAAAGTCATAAATATAAAATATACACTGTCATTCATATGAATAAGGCAATCAATTAAAAAAAAAATAATTTAGATCTTATGAAAATCAAATTATACACAAAAAAAGGAAAATATTAGTTTTTAATATAGAGACAGACGGAATAAAAGTAAATCGTCTTAGATGGAATTAAAATAAACAAGTTTCCATTGTTATTTTAAACGTCTAGGAATCCGATATATATAACAAATCGTATATGTTTTCCAAAAAGTAGTTTGTTTCTCAATTATGGCTACACCAACATGATAGATTTGACATTTAGTTTTTTGACGAAGGAATACGAAAAATCCCATAGAAACTGTTGTGTATGAAAACTTTATGAAGAACATGGCATAATGGATGCGCAAATTTGAGGTTAGAAAGTAATTTGGCTTGAAACACACACTGTTTATGTTCAGTTTAATTGATATCAATGTAAAGTTGAAATATGATAGAATATGTCGGGCAAATGTTCACCTTTAGCACGTGGACAGACGTCCGCTCTTTTTACAAAACTTTGAAGCATATTTTGCTACAAAGCTTCTCTTCTTTCTACAATGCATTGAATTTTATTTTTCCAAAGGTTAGAAGTTTTTTTTTAATTGTAGGAACAGCAACAGCAGGATGGTTTTGACATTAAAATTTTTGACGTATTCGTAGTTGCAATGATTTAAATTTCGCACAAAAATCGCATTAAAATAATTATACTCCACTATGAAAATGGTGGTCTATTAAAGTTACATTTTGTAAAATTTCGTAACATTTTCGGACAACAATCGTCCTTCTGAGACCGCTGCTATTAAGAATTTGGTCTTTAAATTTGAGTCAATAGGTTCGATACAAAACGTGCGAACATCAATGAGTGTACGATCGGATCGTTCAACCGAAAATTTGCAGTTGTGAGCCACAGTGTTGCAGCAGATCCAAATTTGTCAATTTCCCGACGTTCTCAGCAATTGGGGTTATTCAAAACCCCCACATGGCGAATTTTGCACAAGGATTTAAGTTTGAAGCCTTACAAGGTTCAACTGGTGCAGGATGTGAAGCCGACCGACCCATTTAGAGCGCCATAGATTCGCCCAATTCATTTAGGAACAGCCGGCTGGTTTTTCTGAAAAAATCATTTTTTACACGAAGCCCATTATCACTTGTCATCAAGCAAAATTGCCGCTTTTAGACTTCTGAAAATGTTGGAGCGATTATTGAGATACCTTTGTATGCTCAACATATTACTGTATAGTGCACATAGCGCACTGGAGTAGTGACTGGGCTGTTTTTTTTTCGAAAATGAGGTAACGGTCAATGAATCACGCTATAGCAAGATGCTAACAACTCAATTTTGGTCTATTATTGACGAAGTGGAAATCAGTCAAAGTGTCACTGTATGGAGCGCCATGTGATCTGGAGGCGAGATTTTGCTGTGTTTTTTCAAAGATTAGCTTGGAAATGCGATATCGGTCAATGAATCACGCTATAGCAAGATGCTAACAACTCAATTTTGTTCTATTAATGACAACGTGGTTTTAACAGGACAGTGCCACATATCACACAGCCAATGAAACGTTTAATTTACTGCAAACCAAATTTCCTGATCGCATAACTTCACGATAATCAGAAGTTAAATGGCAAACCAAATCGTAAGATTTAATAACACTGGATTATTTTTTGTGGGGCTATGTTAAGAACAGAGTCTATACGGAGCTAATAGAATCGATTTCCTAAAACTAAAAATCTGTGATGTAATTAACGAAATACGACCGGCATATTTTGCCAAAAAGTGATTAAAAACTTTAATGAAAGAATCGACATCTGTCAGCGTGGTCGTAGTGGACATTTGCCAGACATCATTTGTCATTCATAATTGCCGAACTTTTCTCTTCGTATTTACAATAAAAATTTGAATCATCTGTAATTAAATTTTTTGTTTTATTTGGTTTTAGAAAACAACTTCTTGTTGAAAAGCCCTTTAGAATGTTCACGGTACAAAACAGACAAAAAAACTGATTGGTCTGTAAAAATCCGAAATCAATAGAGAAAAGAAAATTTATTAATTCCAATTGCATATGTTTTTAAAAAGGAATGAGAAAAGGCTAACGACTCTTAATGAAAAGTTAAACTATATGCTGTTTAGGTGCTTAATTTAATATCGCAAACAATCGTACTATTCTGTCAAATATTCAAAACAAATCTTAAGCAAAGTATGTGTTTAAGTACCACTGAGTGAAGACGAAAAAAGAACAAATCTGATCTTGCAGAAATGATTAAATTTTTTAAATGTTTTACAAGCTAAACAAATCGGATAGACCTTGCACCCATAAGTACTTTTCATTCAAAACATAGTACTTTTAAACACCTACACGCAATATTTGTTAAGTTACAGATTAAATCTGTTGTTAAATTACGGCCTTTGGTAACAAGTTCAGCATTATCACCTACCAAAATTTGTGGGGGAATAAACCAAACACTACTGGTCCGTTTTTCTCAATGACTTCTGGTAGGCTTTTGTTAATTTAGGAATATTTAATTCAAGATGTCAAAAACCTTACCTCTCGACAGAAATGGTTTTAGACTATCGCCTCCTAGCGATAGAGCGAGTAGACGTACCGATCTTTCATGTTAAACTTCTTAAGTTAATCAAGTAAAATACTAACGGAACTGATTAATATGCCTGAGAAGTTACGAAAATGCAATTTTTATTGTTAACTCAGCATTCAGCAGATCAAAAATATGGGATATGCTACCCTGTCGGGAAAAATAAACCTCTTTAGCAAAGCCAAGTAATTCAAAGAGGAAAGTCGTCATATAAGGAGAAGCCTGAAAATTGATAGGGGTAGACCAAACTTAAAATGTGATCAAAAAAATTTTAGTGGCAGAGGGACTTTGCTAATGAAAAGGTCTTGTATTTTAAGCATCATTAAGCGGTATGAAATCCATGACGATTTTCAGACAATGATGACGATATTTATTTTAAAAATAGAAACTAAATTTAGACACTTTTGTCATTATTTAAAATTTGTTTGTGATCCTGTCAGCTAAGGGTGGAAACGGTCTCAGCTGCTTTCATCCACCGACTGTGAGTTTTTCGAATTTAACCTTTTTAGTTTCCATGACCTGGCTCGAACACATTTAGAAATGATAACTACCCACACAAAGTTCAACTGCTCCGATAAGGCTCTATTTAAAATTGGGGGTTAAGAGATAACCAAAGTTTAAACGATTTAATTTCGTCAGTTTCCTAGCAGAGACAAAAGGAAATTAACAACGTACTGTCGGCCACTTTTACGAGGTATTAGTTAAGGTGAGCTTACAGTTAAGGTGAGCTAGTTTCTTGCAACTAGATTTCTACATTTGTAGCCACATGAATTGGCTGCCGTTAATATTGAAGGAACGATACTTCAACATCATTTAATTCAGCATTTTTTTTACTGGCAGCAGTATAAAGAAGTCACAACTCTAAGGATGTGTGCATTCAATTGAACAATCTTGGAGGCCAAGATCACGGGTACCAAACGTGAAACTATGGGATTGCCAAACCTTTTTCTTGAATAAATCAATTGTGGCACGTGCTGTGTAACTAACATAGGAGTCGTAACTTAACTTCTGGTTAAATTAATGATGTTTTTACCACAAAATTCTTGCGCATATGGGAAATAATATATCACCGACATTTTTATTTTTTTCTAACTGATATACTTAGTGTGAAGCGCTTTCTATACACTACACGTTAAATGGTAATGCTAGGAAACACAAACATCCTCCAACAGAATCAATGTAACATAATTGCGACATTTACCATTATACAGGGTGGCCCAAAATAAACGATTCTGTTAGAAGATTGAATAAGTTTTATAAATGGCGTCGCACATCAAATTTAATTCTTGGGTGCCCCTGTAGGCTAGTAGGTAGTGTACTAGCTTGTCAGTATGGGGGTTGTGAGTTCGATTTCCAACGAAGAGCTTGGTTTTTTTTTCACTACAAAAATAAAAATTGACTGTCGGTGGAACTGCTCAGCGATGAAGGCAGAGTCACTGGTCGCTGTGCTGTCTTATTATACGGCAGTTAATTTCCGACTATCCTTCTACTTTCACCACCTGTTTCATCTCTTCTCTATCCCTTTCCTAAAGAATGTAGCACGGTACTTGACTAAATAGGCATTGTTGCCTGAAGTGATACTTCTCTTTAAAAAAAAATTCTAAAGAAAGAAATATTAAATATTTGTGTAAAGAAACCAAGCATTCTTCTTCTCTACTAGAACCCGAAATGATTTTTTTTGTGAAAAATAAATTTTCTGTGATATTGTGATGCCAACTACACAAGCATTCCTTCATGGAGTCATTCCATGTGAAAAAAATCGCTCAATAAGAAATTTTTTGTAATCATTGTACAAAATACTTCTGTGGCTACAGGTGTTGCGGAAGACCAAAGATGGTTACTCGATAGTGTACAGCTTGTTGCTTTAGCGTTCGCTTCTGCAGGGCATTTTTAATAAAGATTTAAAGGTGTAACATGAAACACTAGCCTTACTGATAACATCTGAAGAATTGCTTATTTTTTTTTATTAAAATTTATCAGGAGTTATGAGGCTCATTACCATTTTTGTATTGTAGAAATAAGACTCCAACTTTGAAAGTCCTTAAGAACAGAAGAAATTTAAAAAAAAGATTGAAACACAAATGGCAAATGATAATACAGAAGGTTACCTTTGTTCTTTCTTTCCGAACAGCACTCAGGAGATGACTCCTGGACATGCAAAGCATTGTGCTAGAACAAGGAAATTAGGTTATGGAGAGGAGGAAAGAGGAAATAGTGTTTGCGGACATTTAATTTGAATTTTCCTACATTGAAAGTAACAGGAAAAATCTCTGGAGGGAGTTTATACCACAAACGGGCTGTTCTGTTCCCTGTAATACGTAGGGCGACTCATTAAGCAATCAACCACAAATAGATGCGCTCTCAACGAATATCGCATTAAACCTCAAAGTGTGTGGGTAACGGGAGCAAGGTTCCTTATTTCAGTAGAGCATCGCATCGATGCTCTAGAGAATCAGTAGAGTTAGATACCCTTCTATCCCCAATGGCCTTCTTTTGTTCGCGGTCGAGTACCTTCAAAATAGTCTTTGGGGCGGCGGCCCATACATGCAAGTATTATTCCATTTTTGGACGGATATAGAACGAAGATCGGATGAAGCGAAATACCTCTTACACCGTTTTAGAGAATCGAGTTACTTGAAAGCTTTTGCAGAAACCTTAAAAATGTGTTGAGTCCATCGAACCATCACACTTAATTTTTATACCAACAACATCAAGAGCTTTCGATTCCTTAATACCTATATCATCCATAGTAATAGATGTAGCGCCATTTCCTAAAACAGATCAATGCGTAAGCATGCTACATTGAGTCTTGCGGGCATTAAAATCGATTTACACGATATTCACATGACCTTTGGAACTCACCTGAAAGTGGTTCGTTCGGTCTATTACTAAATGAATACAAAAGACAAATGGTGCTGTCATCTGCGAAAGAGTAAATAGAGTTTAAAGTTTGACAAAGTACGTCATTTAGCACATAATAAGAAACAGGGTAGGAGAAAGAACGGAGACTTGCTTTAATCTATAACAACGATTCCTGGAAAAACTCAATATAAATCTGGAGAAATCATCAACAACACCAAAAGCAACAAGTTTTGATATCATAACATAAAGTTATTAAATTCGAAAGCTTTAAGAAACTGCTCTAACTTATTTCCTTTCGTTCTAAACGTCAAGCCAAAAAGCAGGAGCTTATTGTTTAAGAACCGACTAGTACAATACGGATAATTATGAAACAGTTAAGCGATTTAAATCGCGATAACTTATAGCAAAATTTATAATTCACTCAAGGTGGGTTTTTCAAACCTTTGCCGTCTACTTTTGAAACATAATAACGCTTCAAAAATAAATAATTAAAATTGCAACAAATCGATTTTAGTCTCAACAAAACGTTGGCTTTTTTAAAACTTTTTGAATAATAATTTCGCATAGAAGAAAGTTATTCTTGCGGAAAAATTATAACATCTCTAACATCTACTTTTACTGTCGAATTCTTTAACATGTTTTTGATTTAACAATCATAATTTAAAACACGTCCGTTTTACTATTTTGAAAAATTTCCAATAATTTTTAAAGATTTCGGCTGATAGTTGTTTGTTGATATTTTTGTAAAAGTCTTTGTTGCATTTTGCTTTTAACGAACTCTCAATTAGTTAATAAAACTTTCACATACATTTTCATATTTTAGTTTTTCTTTGAAAGCTGTTATTGCGATTCGCTATTAAGAATTGCCATGGTAATTAGAGCAAGAACCTTTAAGAAAGCTTCGAAAATAACCTTTAACAATATAAGAGAATGCATTCGCACAAAACGATTAATTGGCAAGAGATGTGCATTTGTGACATCACTTATATTATATATGCAGAAAAATCTTAGTCATATTTGGATATTTGGGTTGTTCAACTGAAAACATCGCAGACGCAAGCCGCTGTGTTTAGCAGGTCCAAATTTGTCAATTCTTCGACGTAACAAAATTGCCCATGTAGTGGCGTAAGCATTTGACTTTGAAGCCTTACACATGGTTCAACTGGTGCAGGAATTAAAGCCATTCACATCGCCGTAGATTCGCACTTGGGCTTCTAAAATTCCTTGAGCGATTATTGAGAAGCCTTTGCATGATCAACGTGCCACTGTATGGTGCGCTACGTGGTCCGGAGGCGTGATTGGGCAGTTTTTTTTTCGAGGATGAAATGGTAACTGGAAATGCGGTAACGGTAATAGGATCACGTTATCGCGAGATGCTATTATTGATGACGTGAATATCACTGGCATGTTGTTTCGACGGGATGGTGTCAACTGTCACACAGACAATGAAACGATCAATTTATTGCAAACCAAACTTTGCGATCGCATTTATTTACGACAATCAGCAATTAAGTGGCGAGCTACATTGTGTGATCTAGCGCCACTGGATTATTTTTTGGGGGGCTATGTTAAGAACAGAGTCTATACGGAGACAATCGAATCTATTTCAGCCTTAAAACTAAAAATCCGTGATGTGATTAACGAAATAGGACCGCCATTTTGCCAAAAAGTGACCAAAAAGAAAAGAACCCACTTTTTTTTTTTTTTGAAAGAGGCAACAATGCCTATTTAGTCATGTACCGTGCTACATTCTTTAGGAAAGGGATGGAGAAGAGATGAAACAGGTGGTGAAAGTAGAAGGATAGTCGGAAATTAACTGCCATATAAAGATAGCACAGCGACCAGTGACTATGCCTTCATCGCTGAGCAGCCCCACCGACAGTCAATTTTTATTTTTGTAGTGAAAAAAAACCAAAGTCTTCGTTGGAAATCAAACCCATAACTCCATACTGACAAGCTATTACACTACCTACTAGCCTACAGGGGCACATATCTGTCCAGAACATCTGTCATCTGTAGGTCATGGTGGATGGACGTTGCGTTTCTCTTCGTTATACAATAAAAATTTGAATCATCTTCAACTAAATTTTTTGTTTAAGAAAACAAACTTCTTATTCAAAAACCCAATAACTAAATGGTTTAGGTGGCTATGAAATTTTTTGTTCTATCTGGGCCAGTTGTAGTACGAAAAAAAAATTGGCTTTCATGATTTGCTAGCACAGAGAATTCACGGTGATGCCGTTACCTTGCTAATTTTCGGAAAAATAGGGGAAAATTATGATGGCTGGCTACACATAACGCACCATACGACCATTTTTTGTTTGCTTTGGATGATTTTTTGAGGAATGATTTTTTGAGGAATGTTTCTAGATTTTGTTAGGTTCTGTATGCGAAACGCAAACGCGTAACTGAAAATTACTCTCATCACTAAAGATGATTTTTTTGAAAAATGCATTGTCAATTCACGTACTTTCGAGGCAAACAACAGTCGCAATACTTTAATTCTTGAACAAGTTAAAATTTATTAAGGGGGAATATGAAGATCTGAATGCAATGTGTTTTTCAAAATACCTCAAGTTATGTTAAATTGTTGCAAACGTCAACAAGTTTATTGTCAGCAACAATACTGTGAGTCTCAAATTTTGCAAAGTGTTTTCAGCGAAATTTTCACCATTTTGATAGCAAAATTTTCACAACTAAAATTCGTTGCTCAAGCTTAAAATGTCTTAACTTTTTGTTTTTAAAATAAGAATAACCGTTTAAAAAGCATTTCTCAAGATGTGAAAAATAATGTGACGCAGTCTAGCCGTTAATGGCAAACAAATTATCGTGGATATCGATTCGAGTAAAAAATTCGTTTTAAAACAATATGACAAAATAATAATTAAATTAAAAATTAACTTTCACATATTCAGCATTTGTTCATTCTTAATATAAAATTTAAAAAACAAAAACAAAAAAAAACCTATAAAACGTAAGTAAAAAGTAATAAAAATAGAAAATTAATTAATAGTTAATAAAAATAAATATATTTTAACAAAATACATAATAAAATAATACCCACATTTAATTAAATTATTAATTGATGAATTGGATTTTGGTGATAAATTTACAAATGTGTGTTTTTTTTATTTTTTTTTTAGTTTATTATGATGCAACAAAGTCCCATGAGTGGTGCAGTGATCATGTTTTGGTTGATGAATGTTGTGAGAATTAATTTAATATCGATAAAGAAATATTTGTTGCTTTTGTTTTATGTTTAAATTCTATTAAATAAAATAACCAACATGTGTGTTATGTTTACAAAGTGACTGTAAAAGTTTGTTAAACAAAAAAAACATTAATTCGATTAAATTATTTTAAAATTGTATAATAGTTATTTGTTTTCATAATAACCATATTCTTTTTTTTTTTTAGTTTAACTAACTAAAAATATATATTTCTAAAGAATATTTTCATAATAAAAATATTTTAAAATTAATTTTTAATCTTTTATTCTATTTTATAGAATAACATTCATTTTTGCTTTGCTATAATAAAAATGATTTCTTTTTCTTCCACTTGTATTTTCTTATTCATGGTAAATTTTTGAATGGTCACTGGTCCTTTTCACACATTTGTTCATTGGGGCTTACCTAGAAGAAAAGAAACCCATATTAGAAAAGAATTTTAATTTAACTTCATTATTTAATTTAATATTTTTTTTAATGTAAATTGATTTTTTTGTAAAATGAATGTTAAAATTAGCAAATCGAATTTGCAGTAAAGTCATAATTTACACCATGACTTTTACATGATTTTTATTATTTTATTTTGCATGATTTAATTTCACTCTTATTAGACTTTTTACAATTTATACTTGAAAGGGGAAAAGGTTACTCTATAGTTATCGCTACAATGACTGGCCTCCATCTCTTGAACAGGCCTACATCTCAGGAATTGGGTGTGGTTAAAAATTTAAGGATGCCTTCATTGAGATTTTATTGTCACATCATACGCCTTAAATTTCAACACCACACTTGAATTTAAATGAAAAGGGATTCACATTGAAGACCTGATTTTGACATCTCATATTAAAAACCGCAATATAAATAAATACCTTAAGTTAAAAGGTGGCCCTTGAAAGTACGGAACCTAGCGGACTAGATTGATTTATTGAAACTTCACTTTGTTGTCAGACATTATTTTAAAATAACGAAAGGTCGCAGATTCATAACTTATCAATAAAAAATTAATAACATTTAAAATTGACTTGGAGAACTTATTTAACTTAAACTAGTTAAATCAACTTCACAAGTTGTGAAACAAGAAGTGATACTACAATGAAACAAAGTAGTCATGTAAGTGCACGTAAAATTTGTGAAGCAACTTTAAAGAGCAAACAAAAATCTAGGGAAGCAAAATTTAAACAAAAATCTTTTCATGCAAAATAGGCCGGTTTATAAGTTGTGATCCACTATTAAAATTGTGATTTTCAAAAGGTTGCCATGGTAATTAAAGCAATAACTTTAAGAAAGCCCTGAAAACTGGTGAAGGCATTCGAAAAAAAACTATTAAGTGATTTGCTTTAGTGACATAAAAATTTTTGTCATATTTAGCAAGTTCTCGAAGCAAATATGGCACCAAAAACTTGGCGAAATTGCTGAATATTTGCGATTTCTTAAAACGCAAATTCATAACAGCACAAAAATATTATTAAAAATGTCCCTAGAACTGGATGAGAATTATATGGCGTAAATATGATTGTGATTTAATTTAAAGCATTTTAAGGAAAATTTATTATGGAAAAATTAATTATTAATTAATTATATTTTTATATAATTTATAGATTTGTATAAAGAAAAATTATTTTAAAATTAAATTATAAAATTATTATAAAACAAAAAAAAAAACGCAGGAAAAAATTAAAATTGTTATAGAGAACTCATTGAACATGAATAGTTAGAACAGTTAAGTTATATTAAGGAATACTAAGCTTAGACCTGACTGAACCTTAAAAAAGCAATCGGATATTTTTAAGTCCGATTCAGGACCTAATAAAGGTTAATTTTTCCAACAAAAACTAAATTCAGAAGTTGAGCAATAAGTATTTAATTTGACCATCAACTGTAACAAATTGTCCTTGCAACAGTTAGGTATATTTCAGGCAGCAATGTTGCATACTTAAAGGAAATAAAAACGTCAACATTAGACAAAATCGTAGTATTGCACCAGTAGCAATGTGGCTGTCAAATTTTGCAGTTCTAATATTTACCCTGACCCAAATAAATGACTCTTTTGGTAGATGAAATAACTTTTACAAATGGCGTCGAAAATCAAGGGATTGAAGAACGGGAAATGACTGTAGCAATTTGTTTGAATTTGGTTGACATTTTCTGGTCATCTCATGCTTCTTGTACAAATGCGTTTTCGTGATGTCATTCGATATTGAAAAACTCGATTAATTAGAAATTCATTTCACAAAGAAAACACAATGATAGTTGGAGACCCAAGAGTGATTGGATGTTTAACGGTCACATCTGCAGTACATTTTTTAAAAGGATTTGTTAGTATTGCCGAACACTTCATCAACATTTACTAGATAAATAAATTACCGTGAAACAGTGCTGAAATACCTAGCTTGTGGTGATGACATTTGAAGTATTTAGAATGAAGTGTTTATTTTTGTTTTGACAAAATTCGTTGCTAGTTACCAGACTCAATTTCGAAATGTTGAAACGTTCCTTCATGGTGTCACTCTATGTATCAAAACTTGATCAATATGTAGAATGAAAACACATCGAGCTAATCATCGGCCAAAAACACTTCTGTAACTACGGTTTTGGTGGAGGACCAAAGTTAACTCGATAATAAGCACCTTGATACTTTAACGATTGCATTTACATTTTTAATAAAAATTTAATGGTGTATCCGATTAGTTCATCAACATTGGGTAGATAACTAGATTACCGTAAAATAGTGTTAAAATATTCAGTCTTTGCGGCGACATTTAAGTATAAAGAAAGAATTGCTTATTTCATTTTAAAAATCATCATGAGTTAAGAGACTCATTTTCATTTTCGGAATGCGTTTTTTTAAAGTTAAATTAGTTTGCAGCAACAATGTTATATAATTAAAGGAAACTAAAATGTCAAAATTCAAATTTAAATCGTAATATTGACAACACTGCCTACGTAGCTGTTAAATTATTCCTGCGAAATAAATAATTTTGCTTAGCAGCAGATGCCAACCAACGGTGTGGCGAAATATCGAAAATATAATAAAAAATATAGTTTTTTATAATTATAAAATTTATTTAAAAAAAATTTTTAAATAAATTAAATATTTTATAAATAATTTTTTTTATACAAGAATTAAATAATTTTTTTTTAATCTTTTCAATATTACGCCACAGCATTTGGTGGCATCTTCAGGCTTATTGATTACTTAAAATGTATACAATACTTTTTTTTAGCCGAAAATTCAAAATAAAATTAAAATTTACCCGAAGATACCACCCAATGGTGGTGTAACGAGATGTTCAAAATAAAATTAAAATTTATTTAATTTTTATATTAGAAAAAAAATTTTTTAAATATTAAAAATGTTAATAACTATAATTAATATTTAAAATAAATTAAGAGAAATAAATAAAAAAAGTACTCGTAGTTAGAAATATAAATATAGATTTGGTGAATATCAGCCCCTGTAATTTCTTTAAGAATTTTAAGAATTATTAAAATTTCTAATTTATTTTTTCTCACTTACGGTTTTACTCACAGATTTGCTAGAAGAAGTTGCGAAAAGAAAGAAAGGAACAAAAAAAAAACGGGAAAATAATTTTGTAGCTCATTTTATATTAGATGTAAAAAAGGTATGTTAATGTATAATTTAAAACTGTTTTATCTTCAAAAATAAAAAAGTATTATTTTGGGGTACTAAAAAAGTGTCATTAAAAACTTCAATTTTATATACCTGTCAATTGGATTTACAATAATAGTTGTATTTTGGGGAATATTAAGACATAATGTGGGATTAAAAAATTTAAAAAAATTCTACACAAAATCTACTGCTTGATCGTGACTCTGCGGTTAAAAGGGGTAGAAATAATTAAAAGGTTTTTAGGTCTTTTCTGTGTGCAATTTTGCTGTTCCAAAAATTATTATATTCGGACTACAATTAAACTTAGAATCGATGATGGCTTTAAAAAAGATATACTCAAAATTTTATGAAAAAAAAAGTAAGAGGGTAAGAAAGAGAGAGTAAAAAGAATGTCACGGGCGGCGAAAACAAAAATCTTACGAAATCTAAGTGAAATAAATATTTCTGCAACAAACTGACTTAATATTTAGCCAAGTTTCATTTTCAAATTTTAACATCAAGAAGATCCTAGCTAATCTTCGTACATTTACATGCAGAAGAAATACTTTTATCCATCACTCGTAATATTAAACCTGAAGTTAGCTGCTTAACTACAAAATACAACTTCTTGCAATAAAAACTTTTCTATGAGAACGCAAAAGCAACTTTAAAGTATACAAAAAATTGTATAATGTAAGCGAGTCTAATTCACGTACTAAATGTCTAGTAACGAAACCAACTAAAATATGGTCCTAGAAGTAAAATTTTGAAAGGCGCAAAAAATGCCAAAAATAAAGGTGGCATGTGGCATATTCTTTTTTTTTAATTTCTAAGGAGAATGCGTTCGGTATCAAACTCAAATCCAATTTATTAGTTTTAGGCTAATGTCAAGTTGCCTAAAAACACTGTTTACTCCTGTCCACATTATAAAGTAAAGTCCTTTACACTCTTCCCTAATATTCAGATTAGCACAGAATTGGAAAAGGACACTTAAGTTTGTTTTAGTAAAGAGCGCTCAACTGATAATAAATTTTTTGTACATCAAAGCTGATGTAAATTTTCGTTGCCATATTTTTATTTTTGATGATGTTATCCTCCAATTGAAATACAAACCTGCAAAGGAAAAAAAAGAAAGGAGTTAATAAATTTATTTATTATAAATATTAAAATTAATTGAACAATTTACCTTTTTCCCTGAAATAAAGGGCCGAAAAAAGAACAATCCGTAAATACTTTTCCAACCTGTGAATATTTTTTTTTGGAAAAATGGCGAAGAAAAAACATTTTCATAATATAAAAAATTCTTTTAAAAAGTTTTCAATGATGTGTAATTTTCTGTTAAACAAAATAAATATTTCAATATTGTCTTGCGAAAATTTTTATACAAAAGAATGAGAATCTGCCTTGTTTTTGTAATTTAAAATATTTTTAATATTTCAGTTGGTTTTCCTAATTAGTATTTCTTGGCACGTAATGCTGATTTTAAAAGAATTTCCCAGTTTGGGTATATATAATGTTGACCATAATTTTCAGGCAGCTGATTTATTTTTTAAATTTCTTTAGACTAAATGAGAGTTTTATGAATTTTAATACTAAAGTTTAAGTTTTAATATTAAAGTTTGAAGAAACTTGTTTTAAGTTTTATCTACTTTCCTTGTGATAGTATTGTCGGCTATTAAAGTTAAGTTTAGCTATCGATTAACATTATTAATGTTTAAATTCAGATGACATTTAATCTAATTGCTGCTTCGATCTAGCTTTCATCAAATATAACACTTTTAGATTTTTTTTAAGCTTTCCAGAAAAGCAACGAACACTTGAAACTTATATGTGAAATCTACAGTGATATAGGGTGACGAGCTAGCTATTATAGTTAATTGTTATTGTTTTATTAGCTGTCAGAAGTTATCAATAGCGATTTGCCGGTTCACGTTCATGAAATATATTGAATTTTTGAGTTGAACTTACGCCAAACGATGGTTTCAGTGCTCCCTCTTGAACTTTAAGTCACCAACTATACTGAAGTTCATAGCTGCTGCAGCGATTCGAAATATTGATTTGGGACAGATCGGTTGATATCATGCGATATTTATTAATGATCTGAGCATATGAATTTTCGATGTATTCGAGCCGCGGCTAAAACAAGACAGACATGTCACTTAAGCGTTGCCTAGCCTGAAGACTTTATAAATTGTTTGTTGAGACTAATTTACATAATTTGATTATTTCCTTTGAGGTTAGGTTTATTTAATCTTTAGTTATCTCTAGCAAGCCAGCCATTTAGGGCTAACTCTAGATCAACATTAGAAACGCTGTTAAAGGAATATTGCCAGACAGAATGGATTAAAGGCAAGCATTTGCATGAATTAATTACGTCACCAATCCAATTCATATCTCCTACTGTTATTTTATTTAAATTTCTCATACGGTCAATCACATAAACATAGGAGTTTTTGATGCCGTAGTTAAAGAGATTTTTTTTTTAAATTCTGCGTGTTTTTATTTAACAAGTTTGTTTTTTTTTAATAATTCTTAATTTATTTATTTCTGTGCTTTTGAGCTTTCGTAGGCTTTGACAAGAAAATCGAATTGTAAATAGAACGCAATTCGCCTACAAGAAGGTTTTGCTTCCTTTTCAAAAAGTGTCTTAACGCATACTAAGAGTTAAACATTTATTTTGTTTTAAAAAAATATAATTTTGTTTTTTAAATTTTTATAATTTAATAATTATGTTTTTGGCTTTTAGGCAAAAATTTAATTTTAATTTTTTATACAATGAAAATGTTTTTTTTTGTTAATATTTTTTTTTAATAATTTTTTTTAAATAAAAACAATTCTTTGGTTTTAGTTTTTTTTTTAAGTATATATTTTTTTTGCTTTAGTTTTTCTTATAACAATTAAATAAGAGTTTTTTTTTATTTTTTAGTTTCGTAGTTTTCTTTCATTATTTGTTGTTTTCTTCCACAAATTTCTCTTGCTAAATAAATTTAAATCGTTACGTTACATTACATTACATTAAAATATTTTTATATATATATATAATTAAATTTTTATACAATTCATTTGTTTCATTATTAATATTATTTAGGTTTTGTTGTTTTTGTTTTTTGTTTTTTTTTTTTTTTAATATAAAATATCGTTTTAAATAATTTTTTTTTATATTTTTCATTTTGTGTTTTAATTTTCTTTTTAAGGCGTTCACTTGTTTTTTTTTTGGTTTTAGAATATAAAACAACAAATCGTGAAGATAAGAAATTTATTAAAAAAAAGTTTTTTTTTTTTAATTTATGAAGAAAAAAAATGTTTAAATTTCTGAAGAAAAAAAGTTTTTTTTTTAATTTTCAAACAAAAAATAAAAGAAATAATAATAATTACAATTACAACAATTAAAATATTTTGCGCTTGTTAAACAGATTTTTATAAATATATTTTAATTCATTTACTAGTTTTATTTTAACTGTTTTTGTTTGTTTTTTTTTTTTTTTTGTTTAATTTATAACAATTTTTGTGTTGTTTTTTGTTTAGAATTTTTATTTATTTTAGAATTTACAAAAAACTTAACATTATAAATATATATATTTTATATTTAATTTATTAATTTATTTATTTTTATAAATTTAACAATGCAAGCAGATTTTAGTGTGATTTGTTTTTAATATTGTGTTTTAGTTTTTAAAGACCAACAGGTTTGTTTTTATTTTTTTTTTTGTTTTTAACAATTTAAGGAAACAAAAAAAATATTTTTATTTCAGCTTTAAGGTTAGGGGGTTACTTCCCGTCTAATAGCATAAAAATACGTTTATTTTTAAATGAAAAAGGGCGTGACATCTAATTTCTATCAATCTATGTTCATTATTTATGATTTATTTAGTAAATTATTGCCAGTAAAATAAATTTCAATATTAAAAGTACACGTGACCCAAGTGGAGGGAGGACGTGCCGGATCTTATAAAAATATTTATTTGCTGTTAATTTAATTTTTATATTTTTTTTTACTTTTTTTAAAATTATGTTTTCCCCAAAAGAATTCAAATGCGAATTAAAATTTTCCTTAAATTGTTATTCAATATTTTAAACAAAATTATTTTTATTTATTTTTTTAACTAGTTTTTGCTTTAAAAAAAATAAACATTATTTGCTGTTTAACCTTGTTGTTGTCTTTGTTATTGTTGTTTTTTTTTCTTTTATATAAATTATTATAAATTTAAATTTTTATGTATATTTAAAAATGACTAAAACTTAAAAAATATGTTTTTTTATATTCATTTTATAAAATATTTTGCTTATTTTTCGTTTGCTTGTTTTATTTTTAAATTTAAGTGTTTTACAAAAATATATTAATTTTTCTTCTGTTCACAATAAAATTTAAATAGTTTTATTTTTTTTTAAATTTATTTTAATTTAATTTAAATGTGCTGTTTAAAAGGCATTTTTGTTTTGCTTCTTTAAATATGAATTATTGTTGTTGTTTTTTTATTTGTGTTAAAAAAATATTATTATTGTGCTTAAATGAAAGGTGTGTTACTTTTTGTTTAATTTTTTTTTATAGTTAATTAAATTAATTATTATTTTTTTTTGTATGTGTGTGTTTATTTTAACCCAAAAAATATATTTAATAATTATTTGTGTTTCCTTCTAAAACTGTTTTGGATAATTTTGTTTCTCTAACAATCACAAAAAATAATCACATCAATATATTTTGTTTTTTTTTATATTTTTATTTATTAATTTTTTTTTTGTTTGTTTTATTATTTGTTAATGTGTATTTTTATTTCACAGCTCTTTTGTTTAAAACAAAATTATTATATTTAAATTATTTTAATATTATAATTTTTTTATTTTGTGTATGTGTGTGTGTATGTGTAATTTAAAGTGGGGTTAGTTTTAAAAGTTGAATATTTATTTTTAGTTTAATAATTTTTTTTTTTAATGTTTAACTTAAAAATTCAAAAGCCAAAAAAAGTTAATATATTTAATAAAAAGTGTTAATAATAGAAAAATAATCCCTGCTAAAATTCTAATGAAGATAAACCAAAATAAAGAAATTTCCAAAAATTATAATAATTTTCTTTTAATTTTTAAAAAGAAATTCAACAGTTTTTCGTAAAAACTAAAATTATAAATTTTTGAAAGTACTTTGTCTTTTGCATAGTAATTAACTGATAAGCGAAAAATGGCAAAAACTTCCTTGTGAATTTTGTATAAAGTTTTTTAATTTTTTTTTTATTTAATTTTTTAAATTTTCTATAACACAACATAAATAAAATTTTAAAAACTAACCCTCGAAAAATTTCGAAATTAGCCAGACATTGATCAGATTAGTGCTTAGTGCCAAGGCAGAAGCTTAAGGCATGGTATAAAATCTCACGTTTAAGCTTTTTCCTTATCCCGTTTCAAGTACTTTTATAAAATGCATACAAAATTGTATCTTATTTAAAATAGGACCTATTTGATGAGGCAACTAAATTTTGTATATTGTAAAAGAGCGTCATAAAAAGTTACTTTATACATATACAAATGATCTTTTAATTAAATCACCAAATTTGTTAACTTGTAAAATAGTACCTTAAAAAAGTACTTTTATATATACATCTTTTGCATTGTGTTTTTTTTTTCAAGAAATTAAAAAAAAGGTGTTTAAGTACGCACAACTTTTCGAAGGAAAAAAAATAAGATTAACTAACCACTGATCAGTTAAGTGCCTAGGCAGAGGCTGAAGGTATCGCCATAACAGAAAAAAATGGTTTTAGCAATCGACTCGTTTACACTTTTACTTTACACTGCGTTAAGAATTTCGTTCAAGTACTTTTGCAAGTCTTAAAAGGAAATAAAAAAATTTAACTTATTTGAAAAGGAGCTTTTAACTAAGGAACGAAATTTTGTATGAGTACCTTAAAAATATACTTTATATATACAAAAAGGCCTTTTAATTAAGGTACCAAATTTTAAAACTTGCAGGAATAGCTTAACAAGTACCTTTCCATATATGCAACGCATGAGCAAAGAATTTTTGCAAGTATATAAAAAAAGTTTTTAAAGTACCTTTTATAAAAGTACCAACGACAAAAAGTACCATTTACAAAAGTACTTTTCTTTAAAAAAAATATCTCTTTAACATGAAATTGCTAAAAAAAGTTCTAAACGCATTATTTCCAAATTTAAGAATATTATTTTAAAACAACTTTCACATCTAAAGCTGTCTTTCATAAACTACAAATTTTCATTGGAATTTTGTAACTTGCAGAATACCTTAAAAAAGTTGTTTTTTATATACACAACGTTTGAACAGTGACTTTTTGCAAGTAAATAAAAAAAGTTTTTTAAGTACCTTTTACATAAAGTACCAATGACAAAGGTACCACTTCCAAAAGTACTTTTCTTTAAAAAAATATATCGCTTTTAACATGAAATTGCTAAAAAAAAGTCCTGAACGCATTATTTCCAAATTTAAGAATATTATTTTCAAACAACTTTCACATCTTTAAGGTGTCTTTCATTAACTAAAAATTTTCATTGGAATTTTGTAACGTGTAGAAAACCTTAAAAAAGTTGTTTTCTATATACACAACGTTTGAACAGTGACTTTTTGCAAGTAAATAAAAAAAGTTGTTGAAGTACCTTTTACAAAAAGTGTCAATGACAAAAAGTACCATTTCCAAAAGTACTTTTCTTTAAAAAAATATATCTTTTTTAATATGAAATTGCCAAAAAAAAGTTCTAAACGCATTATTTGGAAATTTGAATAAATAAAAAGATAAAACAACTTTCACATCTAAAGCTGTCTTTCATAAACCAACAATTTTCATTGGAATGCAAAATTTAGGCTTTTAATTAGAAAATTAAAAAAAAAAACTGTTAAATTTCTTTTAACAAATCAAAAGCTGTAAAAATATAATATTAGAATAAAAGTAGGATAAAGAAATAATAGAATTAAAAATGTTAATTAAATATAAACCACAACCTTAAAGTGAAAAGTAATATAAAATAATAAAATTAATAAGAAATATTAATATTTGTTTTTTTTATAAAAAGAAAATTTTATATTTAAAAATAAAACTTAAACTCTTTTTTGTTTAAATTATTTACAACAAAAAAAAATTAAATACAAAATTAAACAATATGCAATTTTTTATGTATGACTAGCGAAGAAATTGCATAGAAAACATTTATTAAAATAAATTTTTATTATTTATAAATTATGTTTTATGTTATTTATCAAATTAATTCATTTATTTTTTATATATACATATATATTTATATATATAAATAACTAAGCAAATAGAAAAATTAAACGTCTTACCAATTCGAAAAATTTTCAAAACAATAAAACAATTTCGAAAATTTAAATTTAAGAAAAATATTAAAATTGTATATCAACAAGATGTACTAAATAAAATAACTAAAAAAATGTAAATGTTATTAGTAAAAATTAAATTTATAATATATTAATATATATATATATATATTTTTTGTTGTTGTTGTTACTAAAATAAATTTTATATCTTTTTTTGCGAATACTGACCGAAATTTAATTTAAATTTAAAAAAAAATAAATTTTGTCTATTTACCTAAAGAGAAAAAAATGCCAATTAAATATAAATATTTTTATTAAAAATAATTAATTTTTTTTAAGATTAAATCACAACAAAGCCGTTCTTTAGAAAGTGTCAAGGGAAGGAAGGAAATATATGAAGCAAACAAATACTCCTCAAAATGGCAGTTTTTTGAAAAGTACTCTTCAGAAATGTTATAAATGACAGGTAGTTTTAGAAACGTACCTTTAATAGCTTTAAGATATGGTAAATGGCCTCCTTATATTTAAAATCAAAAGTACCTTTTTAAAAAAAATATATTATCGAAGCAAAAAAGAACACATTAAGAAATTAAAAGCGCTTTAAAATGTTTGGTCCAAAAAACTTTAAAATATTTTGAAATTAAAAAGAAAAGTACTTTATAAAGTACAAACTACTTACACAAATTTTTTTAGCGACTTCGAAAAGTCTCTATAGAAAGAATAACGTCTAACAATTGAAGCTTAAAATTATTTTAAAGAATAGTTGAACAACAAACTATTTTGAACAAAATGTACTTCGCAAGAGTACTTTTCAAAAAGTTACCATAAAAATAATTAAAAAAATGTAGCTTTAAATTATTTTAAATTTAAAAAAGTAATTTTTAACAAACTATTTTGAAAAATAAAAAAAAAATAATGGCAAAAAAACATTTGCAAAAATTTTCTATAGAAATATTAACGTTTAAAAATTGCAGCTTTAGATTTGAATTTAAATTATTTTTATTTGGGTACGGTTTTACGTCGACCCTCGTCAAATTTGGTTTGTGAACACTGAAGACACTGAAAACCACTAAAGATGGCAAATAGCCGAAACCGGTTTGCTCACAAACCAAATTTAACGAGGGTCGACGTAAAACCGTACCCAAAGAAAAATAAATTAAACCTCGTTGGAAAATATACGCACATATCTGAGTTTAAATTACTTATTTCACAAAAGTTCTTTTTCAAAAAATCCCTAAAGAAATATTTACGTTTAAAAACTATAACTTTAAAATATTTTGAAAAGTACTTTTTACGTTTAAATTACGTTTAAAAATTACAACTTTAAAATATTTGTAAATTAAACAAAAAAAAAATATTATAAAAAAAGTACCTTTTAATAAAAAACTATTTTGAAAAAAAAATTCGCAAAAGTAGTTTTTCATACGGAACCTATAGAAATAATGACGTTTTAAATTTGTAGCTTAGAAAGTACTTTTTGACAAAACAAAAATAAAAATTATTTCGCAAACGTACTTTTAAAAAAGTCCCAGTAGAAATAATTATGCTTAAAATTTATAACTTTGAAATGTTTTGAAATTAAAGAAGAAACAAATTTGGAAAGTACTTTTTGACAACAAACTATTTTGAAAGGAGCCAAAGTTTTTTTTTTCAAAAGTCTCTAGGGAAATAGTAAGGTTTAAAAATTGTAACTTTAAAATACTTTTTAACAACTATATTCAAGAAAATCTGTTTTTTTTCGCAAAATTACTTTTTCCCTATAAAAAATAATTACGTTTAAAAACTGTAAGTTTAAAATATTTTGAAATTTCAAAAAAAAAACAAAAACTAATTTAAAAAAGTACTTTTTAACAACAAACTATATTGAAAGAAAAATTTTTCGTAAAAGTACTTTTTTATAAATTACAAACTATAGAAATAATTACGTTTATGAAGAATCTTTAAAATTAACTTATTAAGAAAGGAACTTTGTAAACGAAACTTTTAATGTACTCTTTTTAGAAAAGTATTTGGTAAAATAAAATGCTTCCTCAAAATGCGCGCTTTAGTAAAGAACACTTTAAAATAAAATGTTTTTAAGAAAAAACCTGGGATTAAATTATTAAATTGCTAAAGAAAATTTTAGAAAAAAGTAAAGTACTTCCCAGAAAAGTACTTTTAAATTTTAAAACACAATTTTTCAACTAAATCTTTCTAACAAGCTTTTCCTTAGTCCTTTTAGGCGATTTGCATATAAAACTGCCAGATGCCAGTAGATCATAATTTTAAACCGCAACTTTTCAAAAAGGTACTTTTTTACAAATTTAAGCTATTTTGTGTGCCTTTTCAAAACTAAAGCTTTCTAAAATGCTTTTCTTTAGTCTTTTTAGACAATTTTCAAATACTGCCAGATGCCGCCAGTACTTTTAAATTTTAAAACAGAACTTTTCAAAAAGGTATTTTATGTAAATTGAAGCTGTTTGTGTGGTTTCTCATCTCAAAATTAAATTTTTCTAAAAACTTTTCCTTAGTCCTTTTAGGTAATTTTTAAATAAAACTGCCACAACTTTTCAAAAAGGTACTTTTTTACAAATTTAAGCTATTTTGTGTGCCTTTTCAAAACTAAATCTTTCTAAAAAGCTTTTCTTTAGTATTTTTAGACAATTTTTAAATACTGCCAGGTGCCGCCAGTACTTTTAAATTTTAAAACAGAACTTTTCAAAAAGGTACTTTATGTAAATTGAAGCTGTTTTGTGTGCCTTAAAACTGCCAGATGCCAGATTATTAAATATTTCCCTCTCTACATTTAGGTACAAGTTTTTCGTTTTGTCAATCGAATAAAAAATAAAAATAGTTTATACAAAAAATATGTTGGAAAAAAATTACTTAATTCATTTTTGATTATTATTAATTTTAATGTTTTTTTTTTTTAATTTGTTTTGTTTTGTTAGTTTTTTTTTTTGTTATCAATTTTGCGCCATTTGTTTTTTCTTTGTTTAAAACAAAATATTTTTTAGTTATTTGTTTGTTGGTTGGTTTGTTGGTTTCTAACACATTTTGTTAAACAAAATGTTTAAGAGAATAGTTTTTTATCACAATTATTTTTCACAGCACAAAATTGTCGGATTCTTTTTTTTTTTGTTTTTTTTTTTGTTGTTTTAATTAATATGTTATGTTTTATATTTATGTAGAGTTGTTATGTGTATAATAAATTGTAATGATAAATTAGTAATTTTGTTTTTCGTTTAGAAATGTATAGATTTTAAAAGTAACTTTAAGTTAAATAATAATAATTAATTAATTAAAGAAAAGCAAAAAAAAATTAACAGAAACAAAAACAAAATAAACAATAAATAAATTTAAAATTTTAATAATTAAATTATTTTCAGTAAAACGTTAATTTTTTGTTTAGAGAAGAGGGCTTTTTCTTAACATGAAATTTTCTGTTAAAAATATAATTTTTTTTAAATATAATTTTCTATTCAATATTTTTACATATTTACTTAATATATTTTTTGTATATTATTTTATTCTATATTATGCGCTTATATACATTTATATGCATATAAGTTAATTTATATACAAATACGCAGGATTTTTGTTAGTGTTGTTTTTATTTTTAATTATCACATTCCAAGAAAAAAAAAGTTTTAAAAAAATTTTAAAGCATTCAAAATTAAATTGCTAAAAAAGTTTTAATGTTGCAGAATGTTTAAGAAAAGTATACCATACATTCCCAAGATCGACTTTTTAATACTAAGTATCCAAATCCATAATAGGAAGTGAACTTAAGGCTGGCTGCCTGATTACCCAGATCGAAGTTTAATGAAGACTAAAACTGATATTTTGTTTTTATAAATAACCCCCAAGAGAAAAAGCGATGAAGGGATGTTATATTTTCAGCACCACAAGGTGAACCAAAAGTAATCAATTTATTTTTTGGAAATCCCGGATTGAGGACTTGTATTACGTAAGGCTTCCTGCTTAGCCAGATCGCAGAGAAAGAGGTGAGCATTTTTTTGTAAATAAAAATCAAGAGAATAAGGGATGTAATACTTTAAAGAGCACGAGGTGACCAAAAAGTAATCAATTTATTTTTTAGAAATGACGGATTGAGAACTCGTTTTACTTAAGGCTGCCTGCTTATTCAGGTCGGCGAGAAAAAACACGCGACTTTAATGAAGAAATATATCTAAAACTGCAATTTTGTTTTTGTAAATAAAGACCAAGAGCAGAAGGGATGTTACATTTTCAAAAGCACAAGGTGGACCAAGAGTAATCAATTTATTTTTTAGAAATTACAGACTAAGGACTCGTTTGACTTAAGGCTGTGACATCGCAGTGAAAGAGCTAAGCATGTTTTTGTAAATATATAAAAAGCAAGAGAATAAGGGATGTAATACTTTGAAGAGCACGAGGTGACCCAAAAGTAATCAATTTATTTTTTAGAAATGACGGATTGAGAACTCGTTTTACTTAAGGCTGACTGCTTATTCAGGTCGGCGAGAAAAAACACGCGACTTTATTGAAGTAATATTTCTAAAACTGGAATTTTGTTTTTGTGAATAAAGACCAAGAGAATAAGGGACGCAATACGTTGAAGAGCATGAGGTGAACCAAAAGTAACAAATTGTTGTTTTTGAAAATAACGGTTTGAGGACTCGTTTTAACAAAATACTCTTCATAAGCATAAATAAAATGGTGTCCATTGTTAAGGGAATAACTAGATAGCGGCTTGACAGATTTCACTAACTTTTTTTTTTAAATGTGTGAAAAACATTTTTATAGAAAGAAAAATTTGAAAATTGCTAGGAAATTTTACATTTTCGAAAAGAAACCAAATTGTTGTTCTATAGAATTTTACACTTTATTTATATATTTCACTCAAACTTAGAACGACTAACGTCTTACCGTTCAGAAAATATGCATATCTTCGGAATTGACCACGCCCACCTTTTCGGCATACGTAATATACGAGTTTTTTGTTTGTTTGTTTGTTGTAGAGAAGTGAAACTGGTAGCTTATTGATGATGTAAAAAGCGGTGAACTTCATTAGTAATCAAAATAATATCACCAACTGTTTAATCAAGTTTTTGGAATTACCCGGATTTCCAGCACACATTCGCCAACTGAAAGGCAGATCAGTAATCAAAATGTTGAGATATAGCAACAAGCCAAGTTTTCTGCAATGGTACCCGGTTGGCAGTGAAAAAAACCCATGATTAAAGAGTCATCTAAGCAACAATTCTAAAGGGAAGCACGGAGGAGAAAATGTTTTGATATGACGCATTTCAATGATTGCCGTTGGAATTAAACGCAAGTAGCTTCCGGTGAAGCTTGCATTAAGTGAAAATAAACAAATCATTGAGTGTTTGGCACGCTAACCTGAAAAATCTATACTCTTCGCATAGTCACCTGTATATCTATCACCTGTTCTCATCAGTTTTGTTTGTTAACGCACTAAAAATTCTTAAAACAATCACAAACAAATTTATTTAAATTTGGGCAGCACAACGGCGGGTTGGGTCAGTGTTTACGGCGGCTCTTAGAAAACATCAGGAGTTAATTAATATATGATGCGCTATTTACCTTAAAGCTTATGCTTATCACCAATCGCAACTGGTACATGATTTCGACGTCTCTAGGTTAAAAACAACGGTTGCTGAGCTTTAAAAGAACTATTTAGAGAAGTTAAAATTTATTTCAATGATTTATTTCATTCACAGTTTCACGTTAAAAAGTTACAGATTCTGAAAGCTTTTCGTAAAGAATATTTTATATCACTGCAGGATGGTTTTATTAACATTAAATCAATATTTTAATGACAACAGTTACTGGGCGAGAACTTGGTCCCCAGATTTTGAAATCTCTTAATGAAGATTATCTGACATAATTGCGATAGCTTATTATCTGAACGTTTGTTCGGGACTATTGAAGAACCAAAAGTAAAAATTTTACAAAAATTTTGGGTGAGTAAAATTCTTATTTAAATGTTGGCAAGAAATTTAAAAAAAAAAGAGAGAGAACAGTTTCGCGTTTATAAACGGATCTTTCATAGATTCAAACAAAAAAATGTAGCCGCCAAAAAGTACTTTTCAGAATTTTTAACACAGATTATGGAGCAACAAAAACTGAAGTGAAAAAAGAGCGTCATGTTTTGAATATTTAGAGGAAACGGTTAAAGGCCGCCTAATGGAAACACGATATCGAAAGACGAAAATAAATTCCAATTTCCAAAATATCCAATCCATAATGGGAGTTGAACTTAAGGTTGCCTGCTCAAAAACGCGACTTTATACGTAGAAATATTTCTAAAACTAAACATTTTGCTTGCAAATAAAGTGAATAAGGGATTTAATACTTTGGCGAGCACGAGATGAACCAAAAGTTATAATTTTTTCTTTTTGGATATAACGAATTGAGGACTGCTTTTAATAAAATAATCTTAATAAAAAAAATTAAATGGTGCCTGCTGTTAAGCGTATAACTTAAGAACAGTCTGATCGATTTCGTTAATTTTTTTTATTTATTAAATTTAAAAAACATTTTTTAATGTTTGTTTGGTGTCGCTTTATGGAAACAGGATATTGAAAGGTTCAAATGAATTCTCAATTATGCGAGGGTAATTTAAGATTTAAATAGTTCACTTTCGAAGATATAGCAAACAATTAAAATTTAGTACAATATTTCAAAGATAAAATTGAAACGGTGACAGGATTGCTAAGGAAAAAGAGTGAAATATTGTTTTATGGAGCAGTCTTCTAGCACAAGGTTAAATTGTGGTACTTCCCTATACTATAGAATTATAAAGTTAACTAAAAGGTGAAAAACTAAAATGCCATATTTCATATATTTGCAGGCAACGGTTTGATGTCGCTTTATGGAAACACGATATAGAAAGGTGAGCATAAATACTAATGAAAGCGAATTAAGGTGAAGAGCAATTGATGAACTAAATGGTTGATTTACAAATAATTTAATTTTATACAATATTCAAATAATAAAAATAAATGTTTTTTTAAAAATATTTATTTGGCGTCGCTTTGTGGAAACAGGATATTGGAAGGTGTAAAAGAATTCCCAAGCAGGCGAATTATTCTGGAGGGTAATTTAAGAGTTTAATAGTTCATTTTCGAAGATACAGCAAGCAATTAAAAAATTTAGTACAATATTTTAGTGAGAAAATTAACACGGTTGCAGCCTTTCGGAGGGAAAAAGAATGATAGTCAAAGTTTGAAAGTACCCTATACTATACACTAAGTTAGTCATCTCAAATAACTATTTACTTTTTTTAAACTAAAAAAACAATATTTTGGCGGAAAAAAAAATATTTAACAGAGATTTACGTTTCTTATTATTAAGCGATAAGGACACTGCAGAGATTGGCAAGAAAAACAAAATGGCTTGTAGATATTCAATTCAAATATAAATTAATGGAGTTTTTAACATTCTGCAACAAAAATAAATTAGGAATTTGAATTTTTTTTAAATCAATTATTTAAACTTTTACATTCGCAAAAAAAAATCCTTTGAGCTTTTAAAGCAGTTTCTTATTTTTAACAAAAATCCTTTAAAAAAATATTTGTTTTTTTTGTGTGTGGAATGAAGTAAATTGAAATTTTTAACTTTGAAAGCAAGAATTAATAGAAATTAAAAAAGTAAATTATTTAAACACATACAAACAATAAAAGCTATATATAAAAAAAAAGAAATAGATACAAGAATTATTAATTGTTAAATATTATTATTATTATTACAAATCTAAATTTAAAAGAGATCGCACGCAAGTGTAAAAACAAACAATAATTAAAACAAGAATTACTAACTGCAAGAATTAATTAAATATTCTGATTTCTAAATTTCGATTATCTACAATAAACTAGCGCTTTGCAAAGATGCGAAATATATTTTGTTTTATTAATTTTTTTTTTTCGTTTTGTTTTATCGATTTTTATTATAAAAAGCAAATTAAATATTTTTTTCGTTTATTAAGAGGACGGCTTTTTTCTGTTTAAGAAAATCTTTTATTTTAAAAAGAGTTTTCGTGCTAAAAGAGATTTTCTTGCTTTTTTGTTTTGTTTTGGCAAAAATTATTTTTGTGATTTGGAAAATTTCTCAAAAACATTTCCTTCTACAAAAGACACAATTTTAGGACACTTGTTTTTTTGTTTTTGTTTGTTAACAAGGTATTATTTTTAAAAGTACTTTTTCTATGAAAATTTTTCAAGAGTTAGCGTTCAAAAAAAAATTAAAATTCGGTTGGAAAACTAATTTAGTTTTTAAGAGTTAGCAATTAAAAAAAAAATCGGTTAAAAAGTAATTTACGAAGTACTTTTTTTTTTGTGAAATATGTACTATTTTTAAAAGTATTTTTTGAAATTTTTTGTTAAGAGTTAGCAGTTTAAAACAAATAAAATTCAGCTGGATTCTAGTTGAGGAGGTACTTTTTTTTGAAAATGGTACTATTGGTACCATTTTAAGTATTTAAAAGTATTTTTTATATGAAATTTTTTGTTAATTGTTAGCAGTTTAAAACAAATAATATTCAGCTGGTTTCTACTTTGCGAGTTACTTTTATTTGAAAATGGTACTAAATATGTAAAAAAATTTTTTCTATGAAAATCCTTTTGAAAGACAAAAAAAACTCATTTTTAAACTGTAAACTGCTTTAATAGGTACTTTTTTGTTATGTACTTTTTTTGATAAACATATCATGAAAAGTACTTTTTTTAAAAAAGGACCTTAAAAATTTTTTTTTAATCTAGCTTTTTTAAAGAAAAAAAAATTTGTGATTTTTTAAACCCAAAATTCTAATCATTATTTTAAAATAGACTTTTATTAAAAGAATTTTTCAGAAAGTACTTTTTAATAATTGATTTATTTTCGAAAAGGACGTTTTTTTACTTTATATTTCATCGATTTTACAAAATGCATGCTTTCTCAAACGCATGACTACATTGAGACAGAAAGTTAATTTAATAAAAGTTTAATTCGCAAATAACGGCGCTTATGAGTGAGTGAGTGAATTTCAAGGTTTAAGCAGGCACATAATTATCAGGTACCTTAACAGGCTTGTATTAAAACACATAAAAAAACTTAAAAATTTATTTGCTTATTTAGCTGCAAAAGCAGTTTTATCAAACAGTGGGACACTAAAAAGGCAATTTGCAAGATGCGAGAAACGTGCAAAGTATCATTTTGCCTCAAGAAGACAAAATTCCTTTTTAAAGAATTTTATAAAAAGTAAATGCGTACTTAATGTGTGGTAATATGAAAATGGTATCACATCCTTAGGTAGAATCGTGTTAGTACAAGTTTTGTTTATTTAAACTAAAAGCAAATAAAAATTGTCTGAAAAGTATCAAAATTCCCTTTTTTAGAGGTACTTTTATTACAGAATTGTTTTGCCCTTTCAAAAGTACTTTTTGGCAAAAAAGGAAATCTTTCATTTACATTTCTAAAATAAATAAACTTTATTTTATTTACAATTTTTTCAAAAGTACTTTTTTGCTTGGCTTCTTTCTTTTATATTTAATTGTTGGATTTAAAAAGTTTTTTAATATTGAAACAAAGTAACGATTTGGTACCTTTCTTTTAAAATTGCATTACGCTTTTTAATATCTTATGGTTGAAAATCGCTTTTAACAAAAAGGTACTTTTCCAAACAAGCAGTGTCTCCAAGCGACTATTTGTAAAACAGGAATTCAAAAATTTTTTTTAAAAATTACTTTTGTTTAATACCCGTTTAAACAAAAAAAAAGTGTCCCTTATATTTTGTATTACAAAGAAAGTGACTTTTTTTTTCGATTTAAAAATTTTGTTGTTTTTGTTGTTGTTTTGTTTTTAATCTGCAAAGCTAAATGCAAGTTAAGAGGTGTAAATATAATATTCTTTACTTTTTCACTTAACAAATTTTGGTCTGTGTGTGTGTAAAATTGTTTAGTTTTAAATCTGTCAACAATTTATATTTTTCTAATTTTTTTTTGTTTTAATTTTTTAAATTAGTTTTTTTTATTTAATTTTTGCTATTTACAAGTGCTTTAAATATATCATCACTTCTTTGCTTAAACTTTTGCTTTAGTTTATAGTTATTTTTCTCTTTTCCTTTTCCTCTCTCTCTCTCTCGCTCTCTCTTTTAAACGTTTTTTCTTGATATAATTATTTAAATTTTCTTTCTCTTTGTCATATTCTTTGACTAGTTATACTAAAGTTATTTATTATTTAGTTAGTGTTATACACAAAAATCACAAAAAAAATTAAAAACAAAGCTTGAATCCTTAACCATTTTTGTTTAATTTGTTTGCTACTCTCTACTCCTATTAACGTGTCCTTAAACATTCTCACATAACTATCACATTGTGTTTCTCAAAAAAAAAAAAAAAAAAAAAAAATTAAAAAGAAAGGTTTTGAAAGAGAGAATCTATTTTATCACTTGCCCTTTATCGACTGTTAACGAAATGTTGCAAAATTTATTCAGTTTGGTTGCGTTTTCATTTTACTTTTATTTTGTTCAGTGTAGTAAAATTATGAGATCCTTTTCTAAATGCTCTTTTTTGTATAAAATTTTACAACGATTTGGTAAGACCTCTTTTTTGTCAATTATAAGTAAGCAAAATTTGGCAAATTTTTAGAAAGACATTTTGTAATTTTAGGACTATTTTTTAGGACTTTTTTATGGTACTATTTTCAAAAGTACTTTTTCTATGAAAATTTTATAAAGTCTAGAATTTAATTTAAAAAAAAAATTTTTTTGCAAATTATCTTACGTGGTTCATTTTGATAGGTACTTTTTTTTAAGATATATCATAAAAAGTACTTTTTTATTAAGCACATTTAAAAGAAAGTTTATTTTTTTAATCTATATTTTTTCAACGAAAAAATAAATGTGGGTTACAAACCCAATGAATTATTTTAAAATGTACCTTTTTTAAAGGAATTTTTCAAAAGGTCCTTTTTATGCCAATAGTTAATTTATTTTAAAACAAACTGCTATTTTAAAAATGTTATCGGCTATTTTATAGAATTTTACTCCCTTCAGAAACTTTTATAAAATTTATTCTTATTATTTTTAGCTTTTATCACTTGAGTTAAGGAATGTAGCGTTTCCCGAACTATACGCCTTTACATGTGGAAAGGAGCCCTGTAAAATATCTTGAATAATCACGCTTAATCATTAACAACCTTTAATAGTAAAAAAGAAAAATACAACAACAAATATCTTTTGTGAGAAGCAGCAGCATGAGCGCATACTTATTATTTATGATTCAATTGAAGCATGGCGACAACACTATTTATCTGGCGATAGCAATAACACCATTTATCATTCAAACTTTACATAAAAAAATTTTGGCATGCGATGGCGATAATAAATATATTCGCCTCTGATATCACCATGAATACGTCATGATTTACAGTATGAAGCTTGTCAAAAAAAGTCCCTTTTTAATATCATTTTTTGGCCTGTTTAGAAGTTGTTGTTGTATTGGTATCATGTCACTGTTGCCATTATAAATTGAATTCGCCTTTTTCATAAAAGATAATCATCGTTAAAGAAGCGAAGTTACATGGTTTTAATTAATGGTAGAAATTGGCTATACAAGTACTAGGTCTTTAAGGTAGACGAGGCTAACGAATAGGATAAAGGTACACAGAAAGAAAAAATTTCATTTTAAATTTAAGAAAATTTTTTCTCACTTTTCTTACGGGAATTGTACTTAAAAAAGTAAGTTCATTAAAAAAAACGCTCTAAAGCTTTTAAGGCAATAAGGCCTTAATAGAATTCGCATAAAATAAATTGTGCTCTCAGCTGGTCCAGGAATGCGCCAACCAACGGTGTGGCGAAATATCGAAAATATAATAAAAAATAAAGTTTTTTAAAAATTTTTTATTAAATAAGACCTTGTGCTTAAAATTAATTACTAAAAAATATTGAAAAAAGGTCAAAAAATTATAACTATTATGTTAAATTTTAATATCATTTTTCTGCGTGTTTAGAAGTTGTTGTTGTTGGGCTGCCAATATAAATTAAATTCGCCTTTTTTAAGGAATATTTTTCGTTGAAGAAAAGAAGGATTTCATTTCTTTCGAAATGAAAGTAATTTTTTTTTGTTTTTTTACGGAAATTGTACATAAAAATATAGGTTCGATAAAAAAAGCAATAAGACCTGCTATTGTCTCTAAAATTAAATTCATGCGGCTATAGAAATTGCAAACTTCATAAAAATAAAATTTTTTTGCTATTGCCCGGTATATGAATTTGCCATAATTTAAAGTTTGATTTGCGTAAAAAAAAATTTTTTTCTAATATGTTTTTGTTGTTGTTGTATTGATGTTATGGCGCTGCCGCCATTTTAAATTGAATTCTTCTTTTTTGTAGAAAAAATTTTCGTTGAAAAAGCAAAGCTTGAGGGCTTTGCTAAGATATTTGCTGAAGAATTTTATGGAGCCTAAATTACACAAAATTGACGAATTAAATGACGAAAAAAAATTTTCATCGCATATTCATTTAAACTTCACATAAAAACGATATTTGGCGAAAATAAATGAATTCGCCATAAATGTGAAATATAAATTCTTTTGAATAGAATTTTTTGTGTGTACAAAATTTTTTGTTATTGTATTAATGTCATGGCGCCTTCCTCCATTATAAATTGAATTCGCCTTTTTTTTTGTAGGAATAATTTTCCTTGAAAAAGCAAAGCTTGAGGGCTTTGTTTAGATGTTGGGCATTGAAGCTTTTAAAATTTTCTGAATAATTTTAAAATAAAGAAAGATTATTATTATCGCAAATTCATTCAAACTTAACATAAAAAAGAAAATTTGGCGAAGTAATAAATGAAGTCGCCACTGTTGTTGTCTTGTATATGAATTCGTCAAAATTTGAAGATTGTTTTGTGTCAGAAAACAAAATTCTTTTTTGCGTGAAGTTATTGTTGTTGTATTGATGTCATGGCGCAGATACCATTACAAATTAAATTCTACTTTTTTTTGTAGGAATAATTATTAAGTAAAAGGTTTAGCTTGAGCGCTTTGCTGAGAAGGTAGGGCTTTGAAGTTTTGTTTTGGGTAAAAAAAAAAAAATATTTTTTAAATAAATTTTTTTTGTGTGTACACAAGTAGCTTTGGGCTTTGAATTGATGTCAATGCGCTGCCGGAGCATTATGAATTGAATTCGCTTAGCTTGAGCGCTTTGCTTAGAAGGTTGGGCTTTGAAGTTTTGTTTTGTGTAAAAAAAAATAATAATTTTTCAAATAAATTTTTTTGTGTGTACACAAGTTGTTGTTGTTGCATTGATGTCAATTCGCTGCCAAAGCATTATGAATTGAATTCGCCACTTTTTTTTTATAGGAATGATTTTCATTGAAGAAGCGAAGCTTGTAGGCTTTGCTTAGAAGGTTAGGCACTGTTTTTTTTTTAATATTCTGAATAATTTTAGGTAGCACTTAAATTAGCCGAGATTGACGATTAAAATGGAGGACGATTAATTTTAAAGAAACTAAAATTAAATTTTTCTTTCAGGGTTGATCTAGAAATTTTAGTTAAATATGTAAGAAAGAGTTGGTTATTTAAAAGTAAAAGTAGATTAAATATTTTTTTAAAAGAAATATTTATTGCAAGTTTTTAACTAAATTCAAAATTCAGGTAGTCGCCAAAAATTTACGACTTTTTTTACTAAATTTATAAAGACGTGACTCCACTGCAGAATGTAAGTGCAGACAGATGGCTACTTTTTTTAAATATTTTCATAACTGATTATTAATTTGTTCCTTGTAAAACCATGTAGCTTTAGAAACGCCCCATTTCTGTAACACAAAGCCAAAAACAAACTTTTTTTATAAATAATTTCTTAGGGAATTACATAGTAAGTTTTCTCAAGCTGATAACCAATGAAATTTAAGCTCACTTTCTGGTTTTAAAAAATGATTTTTCTAATTAAATTTGCCTTGATTGTGATTGTTCATTAGATGTGTCAAGTTTTTCTTACTTTCTCTCTTTCTCCTTTCCACTTTTTCTTTGCATTCCTATGATCTTCTCTAGTAACTATAATATATTTTTTTGTTTGTTATTAAATTAAGAATAATTTTTGATATTTTTGGACTAGTTTTATTAGATTTATTTTGAGATAAAATTCCCTTTAGTATGCCTTTGAACCATTTCTTAGCTTGCTGATTTTGAAATTAGCTCTTTCTTTCTCATATTAACTATCTCTCAGTAACTTTCTCTCTTATTCCAATTTATGAATTTGATAATTTTTTTTGCTTTGTTTTAAATGTGTATAAAAGCAGGTTTTTCTTTTGTTTAAAAATATTTTAAGTTTCGTTTAGATTTAGATTTTGTGTGTTGCTAAAATTATTTCTTTTGTTAATTTTTGTTATTATTATTATTATTATTATTTAATTAATTGTTTTATTTTTATAAATATTTATAGTTTTAGTTTTAGGTAGAGTAGCAGTATATAAAATTGGTGCTAATTATAATTATTGATTTATTGCACATTTAGCTCACAATTAGTTTCATATTTAGTTTGCCTATTTTTGTGTTACTTCTTCTCTTTCTAGATTTTTCTTATTTTTATTTTTAATATAAATTTTTAATTACTAATTATTAAACGTTTTACTTTCTTTTGTTTCTTTAACTAATGCTGGCATGTTCTGTTTTGTTTTTTCCTATTTTTTTTATGGAAAAAGAACTAAAAAGAATAATTAAATGAATGCGTGTTCAACCCAAGTTTTTTTTTCTCATGTGGGAAATAATTTTTTTTTTAAAGAAAAGCTTTTTTCTAAAAATTATTTTTATTATGTGATATTTTAAGAATGTTGCGTTTTATTATATTAAGTGTTTTTTTTAATAATTTATTCTTTTAATGTTTTGAAAAAATGCATAGTTTTATTATGGTTGAGATCATTCAGTTTTTTTTTTGTTTTTTGTTTTTTCAATTTTACAAAAATATAACATTAAAATTAAGAATTATAATTATTTAAAAATTTGCATTTTTACATGTTTTATAGGTTTCCATTAGAAAAAAAAAGCTTTTCTTTTCCTTTCCCAGTTTAACATTTAATTTTTTCTCTTATATTAACTATTTTATGTCACAAGAAAATCTTTGCAAATGGTTTTCGGTTTTCTTTAACATTTTAATAATAAATTTAAATTTGACTTTCTTATTAACAAAAACAAAAAATGACTAAGAAAATTAAAAATCATTTGGATAAGAAAAATTTAATCACATTCGTGCTGTTGGGTTTTTTTTTTGTTGTTTAAACATTAAAAACAAAATTAATTAATTATTTTTTGTTTGTTTTGTTTTAGAAATTTAAAGCTGTTTAACTATTTTCATAAATTTTTTCTATTTAAAAAGGTACTTTAAAGACAAGTTCTTAGGCCTTCAGGGTAACTCTTTTGCAAGAGTTTAAAATTTCTCTTGTTGTTGTTGTTGTTTTTAATGTTTGCCGTCATCGATTATATCATCGATGTTGATGGGTGCGCATGTGCAGCACGAGATTATGTTTATGCTTTGATTTCTTGTGACAAATGGGACACTCAAACTTAGGTTCAACGCCGCACTCAAAACGTACATGTCTATTAAGACTATGTGGACGTGCATAAGAATTACCACAGCGATCACAGGTGTAAGCGCCACCCCAAGAGGTGGAACTACCACCTGAGCCACCCGAACCGCTAGCACCAGTAGCGCCTGCACTACCAGGACCAGCTACACCGTGACCACCACCCATCATGCCACCAGAACTGCCACCAGTACTTGAGGGTGTATGGGGAGCTACTATAGTAGAGGTAGAGCCACCACCAACAATAGCCGAACTGCTTGATAATGTTAAAACACCCGACCCCGTAGAACCACTAACAGTCGTGTGTCCAGCCAAATGGCCACTTGCAGCAGAGCTACCCGGTCCAGTGGTGGCCCCAGTACCACCACTACTTGTGCTGTAACGACGTGTGGGTGATGCAGTTCCGGTTGGAAAATTCATGAGAGCATGATGGGCTGCTGCCGCCGCATGTTGTTGGGCTTGATGGTGTAGAGCATGATGGGGCGTCTGGTGTGACGTTGCTACTGCTGCTATGGTCTGTAAGGCGGCTTGTTGTAATTGTGTGGCAGGAGGCATACCTGATGATCCTCCGGCAACTGCGGCTGCTGCTGCTGCACCACCACCGCTCATCATGGCAGCTGCCATAGCTGCGGCAGTTTTTTGATCACCTGTGGCTGCTACAACAGCGGCCTGCTGCAGCGCCATCGAAACGAGATTTAATTTAAAATGGCTACTTAAGCGCAAATCACATGGCTGTTCACTTTCCTCATCGTCATCATCTTCCTCATCCAGTGTTCTAGCAACACCGACAGCACCACTGCCACTAACGCCACCAGCTGCTGGCGCATTATGTTCCATACCAGTTACCACCAGTTTATGTTCATCATCATCATCACCCTCATCATCATCGTTCTCATCTAAAGCTAAGCTGGGCTCATACTTAATTACTCCTGAGCCTGTAGCCAAAGGGCTGTTTTGTGGACTCTTTTTAAAGCTTATACTATGAGGACCTTGATATACCAAACTAATACAACGTGCCGCCGTAGAATCATCTATAGTTAAAAGAGAATTTGTCAACCATAAAAAGAAGAGACAAAAGAAAAAAAAAAGAGGAAAAAGTAAAAAATTTATAATCATTAGCGTTTTATTAACATTTAAATTCATAATTGTACACAAAAACAGGGATTTACACACACAAAAGGAATTTATAAAAATATGTTTTTTTTTTAAATTAAATTTATATAAATAAAAGTTATTTGGAAAGAAAAAAAAATAATAAATAAATTGAATAGAAAATAAAATTATAAATCAAATTATTATTATTTTTTTTTTGTGATGAATGTTCATGAAAGCCACGCCCATTTTTGTAAAACCAACGAAAATTTACTACTTTCAAGCTCAACTTTTTTTAGTCGTTAATTAAACAAAAACAGGCAGATGGAAATTTTTTTGTTAATTTTGTACCTTTTGTTTATAAAAATTGTTTTCTCAAATGAAATGTACTAAAAAGTACCTTTTTTAAGACCTCATTTCTTAAAATAGTTAAATGAATATTATTCAAGTACATTTATTTTTAAAACTTATTTCAATGAAGTCATCTTTTTTAAAAAGTACCTTTTTAAGTAGTGTTTTTCCAAAAAAAAATGCTTATAAGTACAATTTTGTTAAGTGATTTCCTTAACAATTTATTTTTTAAACACTATTCTTTTAAATAGTGTTATTAAAAAAAAGTATTTTAAAAAGCAATATTTTGAAAGAAAAAAAGTACTTTTTATAAACATTCTTATATATTAATATATAAGTTTTCATAAAATACTAATTTTAGAAATAAGAAAATAATAATTTTTCTTTCAAGTACAATTTTGTTGAAAAAAAGTACTAAAGCACTAAAAAGACCTTTTTTAAAAAGTTTTTTTTTTCTTAAAAAATCTACTTAATAGCAACTATTTTAAAAATTATTTTTTTAAATAACCTTTCCAAGTACATTTGTAGAAAAAAGAGTTAGTTTTACTTAAAAGTACTTTTTGCAGAAAAACTTATTATTCATTTGTTGCACAAATACTGGCACATAAAAAAATACTAGCAATTTTTTAAAAATTATTTTGTACAATTTTTTAACTGGTTTTCATTTAAAAGGAGTGTTAAAGTACTTTTTACAACACAAAACTGTTCTTCATTTAAAAAGGTATTTCTCTACATACTTTTTTTAAATGATTTTTTCAACAAATGTAAATGAATGATTTTTTCGAAGTATATTTATTAAAAAAATATTTTATTATATAATTTTGTCTTAAAAAAGTACTAAAATAAAAGTTTTCTTTCGAGAACTCCTTTTTGCAAAATAATTATTCACAGAGATTTTTGTATTATAACTGTTTTTTTTTATTTTAAGAAGTGCCTAATTGCAGCAGGCTTTCATTTTATTACAAAAGTGTTATCTAAAAAATTATGAAAAGTACTTTTTATGAATAAAAAAAGTATCTCGTATAGCTTTATGTTTAAAATAAAACTGTTATCCTAATTGCTGTGCGGGAAGTTATTTTTTTATTTAAAGGATTTTTTAATTAGAACTTGGTTAAAAGTTCTTTCAAGCTACTTTAAAAAAAAGTACTATTACGTGAAAAGGGATGTCTATCCTTTTTATAAAATTTTTTATCATCATTTTTTAAAGTAAAATTTTTTAAAATCATTTGCTTTAAACAAATTATTTTTGAAAAAATTTTTAAATTCAAAATTATGTTATTAGTTTTTTTTAACAATGTTTTGGAAAAGTACTTTTAAAAATGTATTCCGTTTATAGTTTTTTTTAGAATATTTTTAACAATAATAACTGCTTTTATTATTTTTACATAAATAATGAATTTTTTTTTAAAATTTACAAAGAGTACTAATATACATTTTCCTGTACCAAAAGTACTATTTCCAAATACGTATGTTTTAATGCTTTTTAAATGAAAAAATAGTTTTCCCTTGTGAAATGAAAAATAGTTTTTTACTTAAATTGTACTTAATATTTGACTATGAGTTCTTTCAAGCTGGTTTTAACAAAAAGTACTTTTACGGCATCCTTTTGCAAATAACTTTCTGCTTAAAAAAAACGGTTTTCTTCAAATAATAAGTTTTAAAATCATCTGCTTTAAAAAAATTAATATTTCATAAGGCTTTGAAGTACTTTAAGCAAAAACTTATTACATAAAGTACTTTTTATAAAAGTACTTTTAATTAATTTTTTTTCTTTTGCAAATGTTTTTAATTAAAATAATAATAATTTTTAAAAATTTAAAAAGAGTACTAACATAAATTTTGCTGGTACTTATAGATTAAACTAAAAAGTAATTTTAAATGATTAACTCTTAATGATTTAAAATGTGTTTCGATGTTTTGCCTTAAAATAAATTTTATGATTTTGTGGTGTAAATGATTGAAGAAGTGGTTTTGTTTTATGTGCTCGCTGGGCTTGTGTGATGCAAAATTTGAAAACGTTTTATGTCCCTGCGAAGGAGTTTTGGGAAAATAATTTTTTTTTTTCTTGGTATATACCCAGTTTGACTTGTTAATGATGGTAAATTAAATTAATTATAGAGTATACGAGTGTAAGCAAATTTTTATATTGAAACATAAAAGTGGTGACAAAAATTAAAATTGAATGTTAGTGACAAAATTAATATTAATTAAATAATTAATTGAACACACGAATGATAATAAAAATAAAATGATATTTTTAACTAAAACGCTTTGATATTTTAAATGAGAAAATATTTTATTTTGATGTAATTATTTTTAAGGATAAAACTTTCTTAAGTAGTTAAAATAAAATAAATAAATAAATATTTTCATTTAAAGACGGTTGTCAAGCTGTCGTATACAGCCATTTACTGACCGCCACCTGAAATTTTACATCACAGTTCGTTTCGAAATATATGAATTTTAAATGTTGAAAATTTTTGTTTTGTCTTTGTATTTTCAAATATTAAAAAAAAATTAATGGTACTTTTACAAATTATTTTAACTTGCGCACTTAGCGGGTTATACAGAACAAAATTCGAAAAATTCCCTAAAATCAACAATTCATTAAATGTTTATCCAAAAAATAAAAAAATTTTACTCAACTCAGAATTTGTAATCGAAATTTGGCGAGAAAATGCAACTTTATCAACAAAATTTTATTTTGTTAAAAATAAATTGCTAAAAAAAATAAATAAAATTTTTAATAAAAAAATAAATAATTATAAAAATGTTTTTTATTTATTTTTTTTAATAAAAAAAACAAATAAAAATATGCTTTTTTATTTATTTTTTTAAAATAAAAACAATAAACAAATAAAAAAAAGGTATTTTTTATTTTTTTTAAATAAAAAAATATACAAATAAATATATAAGTTGTTTTTTTATTTATTTTTTAATAGTAATAAATATCTTTTTGTCTTTTTAACGAATTTTTTTATATATTTTTTTCTTTTCGATATTTCGCTTTCCTTTGGAACGCTTCTTCAGGACAAAATTTTTATTTTTGAAAACAAAAAATTATTAACATATTGAAAAAATTTTTCAAAACATTTCAATATGTTAATAATTTTTTGTTTTCAAAAATAAAAATTTTTTCCTGAAGAAGCGTTCCAAAGGAAAGCGAAATATCGAAAAGAAAGATATATATAAAAAAGATCGTTAAAAAGAAAAAAAGATATATATTAATAATAAAATAAAAAAAGATCATTTAAAAAAAAAACTATAAAATATATTTTTTAATAGTTTTTTTTAATAAAAAAGGCTTTTTTTATTTTATTTTTAAACAAATTAAATTCTGAAAAAAAAAGAAACCTGAGAAATCGTCAAAAATATAAAAATTTATCAAAAAATAAATTTTAAATAAAATTAAAAAAATATTTTAAGCCGACAAAAAAACCGTTATTTGCCAATAAAGCACATCCATCACAACCATTGCAAATTTAAAATCTTACTAAAAATCGAAAATATGGGAAAGATTAAAAATATTGAGAAACTAAACTAAAAAATAAAACTTTCAACAGTCCAAATGTCCCTAAAGAAATCGCCAAAATTTCACTGAAATTCAAAAGTTTCACAAAAATATTTCGAAAACAAATTTGCCATCACCAAAATTAGAAATTAAAAAAATTTACAAACTCCTTTAAAAGAAAAAAGGCTTCAACGCCTTTTTTTTTTAAAATAAAAACCAAAAATGACAAAAGTACCGCAAAGATAGGATAATTCGCTTTATAACAGTTGAGTGTCAAAAATGAATTTAATTCTATTTAAAACAGAATTATGTTTACACAATGCATTATGAAGCAATCGCCCAAAAAATAAAAACAGTTGAGTTAAAAATTGTTAAATCTTATGTTATTAACTCTTTTATAGAAATGTGATAACTGATTCAATATCCTTTTCGCTTTTCCTTGAAAGAGACTCAAGCAATAAGTATACAAAAAAAAAACAACAATTCTTAGGAGTTCATGAAAAGAGAGTTATTCTTATTTAGGCTTGAGTTCATATTCTGTATTCCTATGGGTAAAGAGCGAAATATGGAAAACTTTACCCTATCTAACCTTCTTACTATTAACACTTCCTTTATCAGACTAAGAATAAAATAGAACTCTAATGTATAACATCAGTGCTACAAAATTATTTTATACTCATCCACAAATTATTCTTACCAAGAAATTATAAAAAAAAATATTTTATAGTGTATACTTATTTCCATTTGAAAATAAGGTGAATAAAGCTGTAACATATAACTTCAAGTTATATTATAATTTATATTCTAATTTGATGTACTCTATATAAACATAATTTAGAATAAAACATTATTTAAATTTATGTGGGAAAACAATATTAACTTGAAATTTACTTAAATATAAATTTACGTTTTATATTCGACTTGACATAGAATGCCAATTGCTATAACATTAATTGCAAGCAATTGTATTGGTTATATCAAAGTCGGTTTTATGTTGTAAATCAAATTTAAAATTAATTAAATTTAAGGCGACTTCATGTGGCATGATTTTATAAGCCACGTGAACATGTTTTTCTTTAGTTGTTTTACTAAAAATCCTGCCACATTAAAAAAAAGAAAACTATTAAATTTTAAAAATTATGAATTCTCCTTTCCTGCCACCCTGCACCCTTTCACTTGTTTTTATATAATTATTTGGTGTTTTTTTTTAAATAACGAAGACTCTTAAAGACAAAATAGCCACTAAAGTATAATAAAATTTATTCAGGTAAAAAATTATGAATTCGTCTTTTCTGTTACTCTGTACAATTATACTTGTTTTTATACAATAATTTGTGTTTTATAAAAAAAACTCAAATAAGGAGTTTTTAATATAAAATCCCGCCAAAACTGTAATAAAATTCGTTCAGGTGAAAAATTAGGAATTCGCTTTTTCTGCCATCCTGTACATTTTTAACAATTTATTCTATAATTTAATATTTATTAAAGAAAATAATTCAACAATGAGTTTAGAGAAAAAATCGCCGCCAATACTACAATAAAATTCGTTCAGGTTAAAAATTATGAATTCGCCTTTTTCGCCACCCTGCATAATGTAAGATATTTTTATATAATAATTTGGTGTTTATAAAAAAATTAGCTAGAAGTCTTTAAGAAAAACTCAAAAGTATAATCAAATTTGTTCAGGTGAAAAATTATGAATTCGCCTTTTCTATTACCCTTTAAAATTTTAATTGTTTTTATACAATAATTTGGGTTTTATAAAAAAAACCTCAAATAAGGAGTTTTAAATATAAATCCCGCAAAAATTTTAATAAAATTCGTTCAGGTGAACAATTATAAATTCGCCTTTTCTGTCAGCCTGTACAATTTGAAAGACTTATTGTATAATTTGATATTTATTAAAAAAAGTAATTATAATGAGTTTAAAGAAAATATCGTCTTGAAAAGTACAATATAATTCGTTCAAGTAAAAAATTATTAATTCGCCTTTTTTGCCACCCTATATAATTTTTTGCTACCCTGTACATGTTTCACATGTTTTAATGAAATAATTTGGTGTTTATAGAAGAAAAACTCAAATGTATAATCAAATTTGTTCAGGTGAAAAATTATGAATTCGCCTTTTCTATTACCCTGTAAAATTTTACAGGTTTTTATATAATAATTTGGTAGTTATTAAAAAAATTAAACAAAAAATCTCCGCCTAAAGTAAAAAAAATTCGTTCAGGTAAAGAATTATGAATTCGCCTTTACCTCTACTCTATATAATTCTAATTGTTTTTATACAAAGCTTAAACAAACAGTCTTTAAGAAAAATTCGCCGCCAAAAGTAAATTAAAATTCATTCGGGTGAAAAATAAGGAATACGGCTTTTCCGTAAAATTTCACGTGTTGCTTTATAATTTGGTAAAGACGAAATCGCCGCTAAAAGTAGATTTAAGCAATGCAAATAGTTGCATGCAATTTTGCTTTGCTGGCAAGACTGCAGAGAGCAAAGTAAGTATGAATCTCTCAATTTCTTTTTGAAAATTTTCCAGCCAGAGCTGTGTCTTGCATTAAAAATTCCAAAGCGAAAAAGTGTAATAATTTTTAAAATAAAACTGCAGAAAACAAGGAACGACAAAATTGAATAGTGTAAGTTTGGCCTTTAACAGTCCTTTTATTTAAGTTTTTATGTGGAAAATTTATTTTGTTCCGGGAGTGCCTTAGACCCCAATCAAATCTCAGATCGTAGTTAACAAAAGTCAAGGAAATATTAGATTTTAATTACATGGCGAAATTTATTATTTTTTTTTTTTAAGAGAAGTAGCACTTTAAGCAACAATGCCTATTTAATCAAGTACCGTGCTACATCCTTTAGGAAAAGGATAGAGAAAAGATGAGACAGGTGGTAAAAGTTGAAGGATAGTTACGGAAATTAACAGTCGTATAAGACAGCATAGTGACCAGTGACCATGCCTTCATCACTGAGCAGCCCCACCGACAGTCAATTTTAATTTTTGTAGTGAAAATTTAATTATTTCTATTCGGCAACTGTGAAGCAAGTGAATAGAAAAATAGAAGAAAAATGCTCAAAAAAATCGGAAATTGTAGCATTTGGTACGATTTATGTATATTCCGAAATTAGGTCAGATATACAAATTTGGCCTTGACTAAATAAGGATTAATAATTAATTAGACAAACGTTTTTAAATTAAAGGAAAACCCCTAAAAGCTTTCGTAAAAAGAAAGGTTAGATCCCTTCTCTCTGCTTTGTGTTAAGGGTTATCTACAATTAACAATTAAAAGAATGACTTTTCATGACATTGAAGCGTAGAGGACTTGCAGTTTTCTCTCTCGGTCCATCACTAAATTTTAACATCTTTATTACGCATCCCTGCTTTTACTATTTTTCTAATTTCCCTTTAATATCCTGTGTTAATCCTTAAAATTTCTTACTATTTTGTTTCAACTTTTTGTAATAGATAGCCACTTTAATCTAACCTCAAATAAATGATCCTTTAAAAATTGCAAGATTTTTGAATTTAAAAAAAAATTACAACCCCAATTATTTGCCGAACCACTGCATAGATTTCGAATTTATTGCATTTATTTGTCTAACATTCTTCTTCCAGGATATGTAATTATTGTTAATACAGAATGCCAGATTAAGAGTGTAAATAACAAAAAAGGAATTTTTGCCCCCATTCGTGCTTAGTTCTTAAAGAAAAAATGCAAATAATTTTTGGTACTCCAATCAAAAAAAGAAATTATATTTAATCGTGAAATAATTTATTCAAAAATAATTTTAAGGTTGGTCTTTTAAGGCCCTATTGGTTTATGTTGAAACAAAGGTAATACAATTTACAAAAAAAAGCACTTGCAGTGCAAAAGGGTACTTTTTACCACAATATATTTCTATTCAGTAAATTGTTCTTCCTTGTTGCTGTATTTGCACAGAAGATTAAAAATATAAAAAAGATTAAAATTTAAATTTTTAATTAGAATTATTCAGTATAACACGAAAAAGTTATTATTTATGCAAAAATGCTAAATGTGTTTTATTGCACTTTGCATTTTTGCAAGCACTTGCAATGCAGCGTTGGGGTTTTCAAAAAGGAGCTCATGTGCCAACACTTTTTCTTAAGTTTTAAAATAAAACTAAGAAACCGGTAACAAGTAAATTTAAAATTAAGTGACTTTAAAATACAGCTAAATATTTCTTGGGGAATTTATTCTTAAATATAAGGGAAGCATTCAAAGTGCTATAAGCTCTTTGTAGACTTTGTATCTATTGCGAAATTGTTATCACCATTCCGATTTAATTTGTAAAAAACACTATTTAGTTACGTATATATGTTATCACTCTTTTTATAAATTTTGCCATTAATAGTGATACAAAATAATTGATTGACATTTTCAAGCATTATTCTTGAGAAACAACAAAAAAATATTCGAATATAAACTAAATACGCATGCACTTAAAATTTACATAAAAAAAAGTTTTTATTTTAAATATTAACTATTTGTATTTGTAAAATATTTAAAATAATTGAAAAAATTTAAAAAAAAAAAAATTAACTCAAACAATTTAAATAAAATAAATAAATTTGTAAATAAATTTGAATTTACCTGTTAAATAAAATAATATAGAAAATAATAGCAGTAATAATTATTTTTGGGGCTTGTTGGATTTAATTGAAAAAAGAACCGGAAACAGCATTAAATTTTATAAGAAATTTTGTTATTTTGTTTTGTTTTCTTTTTTTTTATATTATTTTCAGCCAATTTCAGTGGGTATACAGGAGGTGTTAGAGCGAGCAAGTTTTTGACACGTTCACCACTCTGTTTACACATTTGATTTGATTTACAGCTTCCGTTTCTTTTGCATTTGAGAGAAGGGGGAAAAAAATAAACAAAAAGCTGGAATATATAAAATAAAAATTATATTATTAAAATAATTTAAACTACTGGAGCTTTTTCTAATGGCATCTCTACACATGTAGGTGCTGCATCTGGCAACACTGTCTGGAAAACATTAAATCCCTTATTAACTATTCTTTATAATCGTTTATTTGCTTGAAATTTGTTTTATCAAATCAAGACTCTAAAAAACGAAGTGTAGCGCTGCAATTTGATTTGAAGAAATTCAATAACAAAAACAACTGTCAATATTGTTTATTATATACTTTAATGCTTTATAGCGTAGCTAATATATTTGTGATTATTATCACTAATAATGTAGAGGGAAAAATCGAAATAGATCGTTTCTTGAAAGGGCTTCTTTTCGACGCCCTTCCGTCTATAATGATTACAGGCAAACCGATTTTGGCACTTTTGTGATGCTTTCTAAGTCACCCATTTGAACTTTAAAACTTTAGTAGAAATTAAAATAAGGCGGACTAAATAAATACTTAAAGACATAAAAAAATTTAAAGTTCAATAAGCTCCACACAAAGAGAAATAAAAGTTATCGCTCCCACAAGCAATTGGGCTTAATCCCTAGAAATGGAAAGATATTAAATTTTGGATGGGCAAATTTGAGATTAGAAAGTAAATTATCTGTCAAATGATTACAATGTCAAGATTTGAGCTGTCATCCTTTGACATTTATTAAGTAAAAAGATGGGAAATTTTAATTATGGAACGTAATTTTCCATAATTTTAATTATGGAATTTTCCATAACAAAATGATGAAAATTTCACTGTACGCACATATCATAAAATACGAGCACAGTTTTTCCTCGTATTCAGTCTTTCTCGGAAACGGTTGGGCATAATTATTAATTACGAAACTAATAGTATTGTTGCTGACAATATTACCTAAAGCAATATGCTAGTAGTGGCCATGGTAATGCAAACATAAACGCTGTACAGTAAAGTACAAGATCAACTCGTCGACGTTCGCAACAATCGGGCATCACTAGAGGCGCTTTGCTTAACATTTTGCATAAAAATCTTTATCTTTACAATTATAAAGTAACACTCGTTTAAGAGTTAAGGCCGCTAGACCAGTCTTTGCGTTAAACAGCTGTTTAGAAAACTGCACGAGAAAAAACGCGTTTTTCAACAAAAATTCAGTTTCAGTGATGAGCCTCATTTTCAAGACAGCTATGTAAGTAAAACAAAATTTTCGCATATGGAGCTCACAAAACTTACAAACAATTCTTGAAAAATTATTATATCTAAAGAAAGTGACGGTGTGGTGCAGTTTACGGTCAGAAGACATCTGCGACTCGTATTGTTTTTCGAAAATGAACGAGGCAAAATGCCGTCACGGTGAATTCTCTGCTTTACCAAACCAATTTTTTGTTGCCACAATTGGCTAATGTTGATTTCAGTAATGTATGCTTTAAGCAAGATGGCGCCACAAGCTACACAAAATCTAAGCAATTCAATTATTGCAAGAGATATTTCCCGTTTGCGTAATTTCTAGATTTGGGAATAGCAATTGTTCGCCTCGTTCTTATGATTTAACGGAGTTGAATTGTTTTTCTTGGGGTCATTTAAAAGACCGGTTTTACGTAAACAACCCGCCAAACAAATGACGTTCTAAACAAATGAAATGTGGCACTGTATTAACGAGATAAGCAAAGCTTTGTTGTAAAATAAGTTTTAAAATTTTGTAAAATCAGCACACGTCTACCGACATGCTAGACGTGGACATTTGCCCGATATCATATTTCATTATTAATTTCCATATTTCTAATTTACTTTGGCATCAATAAAACTGAAGTTGCTTAAGAATAGTGTGTGCCTTAAGCCAATTTATTTTCTAACCCAGCTGTAGATAGAAATATAAAGTGGGGAATATCAGTGTGTTGTGATCACAATACATATTCTACAGATGCAGATTGACCTTAGCCGAAAGTCTGTAGAAGATGTTGCATGCAGCTGACGTAAAATGTATACGATGCAGATTTTGTAATGTACCACGGAGATTTCGAAGACATAGAAGGTGAATCACCAAATCTTGGCAGAATCACCAAATCTCCAGTAACGAATAACTGGTGACGCAATATCTTAATAGATTTTTATTTTGGCACTAATCTAAGCTGGAGGCCTAGAGCTTTGCACGTTAACCCATTTAGCCATTTAAGCTAAACCAGATGGATGCCCATAAGAGCAGCAGCATTTAGTGTAGAGATGCGATTCCGAAAAGTTCACATATTAAATAGCTTTGTCTACAAAGAAATTTTTAATACTTTAAGAAACAAAGATAACACAATATTACAGGCTAAATAAAGTTAAGAAATATTTTATAACAAAAAAAAAAATAAATAGGAAAACTATTTTCTAGCTGGTTTTTTTTTGTTCTTTTTGTTTTTTTTTTGTTTACTAAAGAAATCCATTACAAAAGTTTACAAATTTTTTCTACATAAAATTATTTTCAAATGTTTGTTTTTGTTTGTTTGATTGTTTTGTTCAGAGGCTGGTAGAGGAGAAGGCATGCATTTTAGCTCTTTAAAAGAAACAAAAAGAAAAGAAATTCATAAAAATTATAATTGTCCAATTAAATACAACTTAACGATTTCATTGGCCAGCCCCACTGTATGCTATGTAAATCAAATTAAAATTGATGTGTTAGTTAGTCCCAGGCTTATTCAGGCTACACAGACAGTTCAATCTATATATTACACACACTCAACGACATATTCAACTCATTATATATAATTTATTTTGTTTTTGTAATATTAAAGGTGCTTGAAACAAAACCACGTCCTCTTGCACAGGCTTATGGAACAGGGGTTCAATTTAAGACACCTAAAAGAAAAAATTGGTTAGTAAAAATTGTTCTAAAAAATGTTTTATAATAAAAAAAAAAATAAATCGAAATAAAACAAGGAGATTACAGACGAATAGGAGAGAGGGATATTTGGGGTTTTTTTGGGAGGAATTTTTATTTTTTAATGTTTATGGAAAATGAGTTTTGAAAAAGTTGCACAATGTTTGATGTGTGAATGAGAGTGACTATGTGTGTTTCTCTTTTTTTTCCAAAATGTGAAGAAATAAAAAGTCTTTTTTGGTTTTTTTTATAATTATTTAATATATTTTACATATTAATTAATATTTATTTATTAAATTTATTAATAATTCAAAAATTGTTTATTTTATTTTCAATTTTGCTGTTGCTGTTTTGTTGTTGTAATTTTGTGTTTAGGTGTAAAGTAAATTTAAATTTTATTAAGTGTTAAGTGTTTTTATGTGGTGTAAGATTTTTTGTTTAGACTAGAATACACATGTAATATTTATAATATTAATTTAGTGTGTAAATATTTTTTTTATATATAAATTTTTTTTTAATTTTTTAAAATAATTTTTATATATTTAGAAATTAATTTTGTGTTTTGGTTTCTTGTTTATTAAAATAAAAATAAATATTTTACATTATATTGCCAATATTTTTGTTATAAATTTGTATTATTTTTTTGTTATATAATTTTATTTTTAATTATTTTATACTAAACGCAAGAAGAATGATTTTTTTAATAATAATAATTTTTAAAAAATATCATAAATTATTAAGGTAATAATTATACAAAACTTTTGACTAGATTGTTGTTTAATACCTCTATGCATAATAAACAGTTATGAAAAGTTTCAAAATTAATAAGAAAATTTATTTTCGAATTTAATCGATAATTAATTTAAAGAAATTAAATTTTTATATTTTTAAAAAATAAAATTTTGCAATTCGTTCTAATATAAAAAATTAAAATTTTATATTTTTAAAAATGCTTAAATGGAGATTTAACTTTTATATTTTTTTAAATGCTTAAATCGAAAAGTCGAAGCCTTGTTCCAACTGTAAGAAATTAGATTTTTATATTTTTCAAAATGCTTAAAAAGAAATTTCGAATTCGTACCGATTTAAAGAAAATTAAATGTTATACTTTTCAAAATGCTTAAATCGAAATTTCGAAATTCGTATCAAACTTTTATATTTTTAAAAATGCTTAAATCGAAATTTGGAAATTCGTGAAAAAATAGAAGTTTTTTTGTTATTTTTAAAAATTCGAACATAACTTTAAATGCATATTTAACAGTATAAAGTCACTACAACTAACTTTTCGTTATGCATAAAAGTATTTTTTTTTTTTTGGTATTAAAACTAAAAATAAAATTAAAACTATGATTAACAAAAGTTAAATAAATAATATTTAATTATCTATAAAAGTAAGTTTTTGGTTTTCTTTTCGAAACATTGACTAGCATTTGTTTTCTTTAAGTACTTTCATTTTTTAAATATTTTTTTGTATTAATTTTATTTATTAAAAAATATTGGCTTTTGTTTATAAAACCTGACAATATTTGCAATTATTTTTATATTTTACGAAAACTTTAATTTCCTAACATAAAAAAGGGTTTGAGGTTATGAAACTATATAAAGAATATTTATTGTTTTTATACAATGGGATCTTTAATTCAATATTTTATTAGAATATCGCTCGAACTGTTTCAAATATATTGAGTTAGTTAAAATTGTTATATTAATGCGAATTGAAAACTTTCATATTATGAAAAAAGTAAACAGGAATGTAATTAAGTTTTTTGCTTGCTTTTTAAATTTCCCTTTTAAATCGGAATATAACACTTTATACGAATTGTGTGATACTCTTCAAATTAAATTTTAATGAATATAATCTTCGCTAGATGTTACAAGCTAGAAAAAGTAGATTAATGAAACTAATTACAGGCGTTAAGCTAAGACAGTGTAATAGCATTAAAGATTTCTCATGATTTGTATGCGAATGCCTTAACTATGTTAAGCTGGTTAGAATACCTGTTTTTTTTACAATAAGTATAAAACTATTATTGAATTGAAATTTAAAGAATAGCTTTAACATTTAATTTGTCATAATGTATAATAAGTAATGAAGAAAATTGCAATACAGTTAAAAAAAATCATTATAAATTTTTAACAAATTTCAAACTATTAAAAACTTATTGCAAACACATGCAAAAGCCAAAAAAAATGGCTTAAAATAAATTTCTAATAAAATTATAAAACTAAATGTTAAAATTTCTTTGTATAACAGTTTGAGAAAACTGTTATACGTAGCAAAAACAATTTCCATTAACTGTTATACAAATGTTTTACAATTATTTGCAAAATGGTTTTAAATTAAAAGCATTTAACACTTTTGTTTAACTAAGAGCAGCTATACAAACTGTTATACATTATGTTAGCATTTAAAAATTTTTCTCCAAAAGGGCATATAATTTTTCAACCAGTAGTCAAATACTTAATTTATTTTATTTTTGTGTTTTTTTAAGTTTTTATGTTTTTTTTAAATTTTTTTGTTTGTTCCAAGCTTAAATTGTTTACAGCGCTTTCAACATATTAATTTTACATTAAATATTTAAGATAGTAAATTTAAAAAAAAAATCCATTTTATAGTTGACTAGTTTTAAGATTTATTTTCAGTTTATGCTAATTAATGTTTTTTTTCTGTTTGACTATAAAAAAATAACTTAAATGTTAATACAAATATTTTGCAATTTTTAATATCTTTTGTCTTTACTAATGCTACAGAGAAAATAATAAATAATTTGTATTTAATTGTAAATAATAAAATATGGCTTTTGTTTTAATTAATGAGATCATTATTAAATAAATGTTAAACATTTTTTTTTACCTGAAAATGCATGAAAGTCACAACAAATACAAAAATTAAACATGACAAAATAAAATACTAACTCCCAGAGTATAACAGTATCTCTGCTTAGAAAAAAAACAAGTTTTAAATTAAAATATTTAACTTATGTGTGGTTAGTTGAAGTTATATTTTTAAAAAGTTATTGATTCATGAGTGTAACACAACAGTTTTGAAAGTGTCGTTTCAAGAAAAGACTAGAACGTTATACGTATGATAAACTCTGGATTCTATTTTGTATTAAAAAGGTGTGCTAAAGCTGTAAAAATGCTTTAATCTAAAGTTCAAATTATAACACTTTTAATTTACAGCAATTTAACTTTGAGAAAATTTACTTATTTATTTTAAATTAAAATACTGAAACATTTGATATTTGAAATCTTCAAAATATTTAAGAAAAATTGCAACGCTATTATAACAGTTTAAAAACTGTTCGAAAAAAAAAAACTTAAAAAAAATCTTTTCAAAAACAGTAAAACTAAAAAACTCGTATTAAAACTAACAAACAAAAAAATTAAATTAAATTTTAATATCCATCACAATTTTATATAACAAAAATAAAAAATAACTCGGACTGGTTTCACACATTTTCTTTAAACTTTTTTCTTGAATTGGTAATTAATTTCCAAATAAAATTAAATAAAAAATTGCACTGATAAACTTTTTATAAATATTGAGGGAGAAAATCAGTTTCGTTATTTTTTTAAATCTATTTGATATAACAGTTTACTCTGTTTGTTTAAATATTCCTGCAATGCCATTGCTTTCATTATTATAAAGTTCAACGTGAGCTAAACTGTCTCGGCTGCTTTCTAAACTTTTCTCATATAAAACTTGTATGACTTTCTCCCTCAAATTTTCCAACTTCTATTCGCTCTTCTGAAATACCAGCGTATAAGTGGATGTAGTGCTGGTAGAGTTGCTATTGCTATTATTATTATTATTATTATTACTATTATTGTTGTTGTTCGACGTTACAGCATTGACAGTATTATTGTTGCTGTTGTTGTTGTTGTTGGTTGTTGTAACAACTGTACCGGCTGATGCAACTGTGCTGACAGCACTACAACCCGATGTTGTAATTGTAGCATTTGTAGTTGTTGCTATAGTTTGAATTTTGGTTTGTTGAACAAGTTGAGGCTGTTGAACTTGTACCTGTGTCAGCAACGTTTGATTTTCCTCCTCAGTACGTTCACGACATTTTGTATTCATATGACGTTTAAGATTGCTGTGGACATTGGTGGCATAGCCGCAAAGTTTACTGCAGAAATAGCGTGGCGGTTGACCACATTCATTTTTCAAATGACACTTGAGACTATTCTTCCATTTATAATTGCGATTGCAGTTGCGACACACCCAGGGCTTTTCGATGTCTGCATTGTATATCATATCTTCGGAATGTTCAAGCGATTCTTTACGGGTACGTTGATTTTGTGTAATCATGCGATAACGTCTGTCCTCTGAGATAGTGGACTTAAACTCAGTGTTGGAATTCGAAGATGCTGGCTTAACCTCAGCCGTGCTACATTTCAATGATGACAGGGGGGCAAGAGGTGGAGCTGATAGGCCCGTTAGTTTCGGTTGTATACTTGTTATGGTCGCTGGTATAGAACGCAATTTTATTTGTACCGGCTGATTGGGCTGAAGACTTAATTTTTGAAAATGTTGATGTTTCTCCAACAACTCTTGCGGATCTTGCAATTCAATTTGTGTTACGTATGGCTGATTTTTACCCGGTTGTTTGTTAAGAGATTTTAGAGTTTCCAGGGATACACGTTTTTTAGCCACCAAAATACGATTTTTTTGCAAATCCATATCGCCGCCGGCTATATTTCCCACATCTCCCGCAGCTACAGATTGTATAAACTCGTCATCATTGTCCAACGAAGTGGTGTTATTATCAAAGCCCGCTGTTAAAATATCTTCGAATTCCTCTTCCTGTTCGATTTTAACACTATCAATTGCCCACATCATGGGACTAGAGAGCTTAATATCATCATAGTTTATACCATCGTTATCGTCATCTTCCTCGTTCGTTTCCGTTGTGGGAGCATCATCACCTTCGTCCGGCATTTCCTCATCTTCATCTTGTGAAGATGTTGCAGAATTTTCAATTTTCACCACAACCTCTGTTATACTATTGTTATCTTCGACAGCATCCAATTCTACACCAGCAGCAGCCAGGGCTGCCTGAGGATGTGCCACTGCAGCAACCGCATCACCACCAGCAGGAGTAATGCAAGTGATGGTGGTGCGTCCAATACTGCCAATACGTTGTACTGTGGGTGTATTTTGTGATGTTAAATTAAGATTGGTATTAGTAATAGTACCGGCATTAGTGGTAGGAGTAACAACTACTGCAGTCGTGTTATTAGTAGAACCCGCATTGGACGTGCTCAAAATATTATTATTATTTTTGGTTAATTGTTGTTCAACTAATTAATTTTCATAATTTTGTATTAATTGGTTAGTTAAGATTTGTTTTTTTATTTTTGTTGGAGAGGGGGGATTTCAATTAGCAAATTTCAATTGTAGCGTGAAAAGAGAAATTATTAAAGATGGTAAATCAGTGTTAAAGTTTTATAAAGAGAACGTTTCAAATTTAATTTAAAATTTTAAAAATGTCGTTATTAAAAAATAAAACCAAAAGCATCAGAAGTTAGAAAAGAAAAAACAAGAATGTGGCTTTTTTATGCGTTTTCTTGTAAAGAAAAAACTGTAATAAAAAGAAATCATTATAAAAAAATTAAAATGTTAAAAAAACTGAAAGAGAAAAAATAAATTAAGTGATCATAAATAATAAATAGAGAATAAATAAAAAAGATAATAATCTGTAACTATTAATAACATGATTTTTTTTTTACTTAAGAAAAGTACTTTTTAACAAAGTACTTTCTGAAAAAGTACTTTCCAAAAAAAGTACTTACGAAAAATTCTTTTTAAAAAGTGTACTATTTAAAAGTGATTTATAAAAAAGTCGTTTTTTTAACGAAACTTTGTAAAAAAGTACCATCTTGTTAAAGTTTTTCTTAAAAAATACATTTTAGAAAACATCTGTTAAAAGGAGTCTATAAAAATACTAATTAAGAAATGTAAATTAGAAATATATATTATTTAATATATATAAATATAAAACAAGAACTTTGAAAAGCACTATTTAAAAAGTACTTTTAATAAAGTCCTTTTAAAGTAGTGTTTTTTAAAACTGTCTCTTTAAAACAAGTCTTTTCAAACAAGTACATTTTATAATATTATCCCTTAAAAAACAAATGTTGAAAAAGTTTCTTTTTTTACAAAAAGTTTTTTCAGAAACTTTTTTCGAATAAAAAACAAGGTTTTATAAAAAGTAAAAAAAGGTACTTTTCCGCAACTTTAAAAAAAGCGCTACTAACAGCAAGTATCCTTGACACAAATTATATTTTTTTAATTATCAGATTATTAATTTTGCTACATTTACTTTATAAATTAATGGTACTTTTCCTTTTTCTACCTGAATAGATTTTTCTAAATCAAAATTATTGAAAAATTTTTAGACACACTTTTTTATAGCTTTTAAGAAAAAATATTCTTTAAAAGATATTTTTCGCAAAAATAAGAGTAAAACCTACTTTTCCAAAAAGTACCTTTTCAAAAAGTACCTCTCCAAAAAGTACACTTTAACACTACTTAAAATGAATTACTGTTTATAAAAATATTTAAATTAATTATTTTGCTACAGTTACTTTTTAAATTAATGGAACTTTTTCTTTTTTTAACCTGCAAAATTAATTCAGAATGTCTTCGACTGGAAAACAACTTATTTATGAAAAGCTTTAAAAAAATATTCTTTTAACAAACGATACTTTTAAAAGGACTCTCTTTAAAACTTTTAAACTAAATTATTTGTGTATTTTTCAAAAAGTCCTTTTTGACAGACGATACTTTTAAAAGAGCCCTCTTTAAAACCTTTAAAATAAATTATTTTTATATTTGGAAAAATAAGAGTAAAAGGTACTTTTTCAAAAGTCGCCTCTTTTAAAACTCATTTCTGACAAACGACACTTTTAAAAAAGCACAACTTTGAACATTTAAACATTTTTGAAAGTAAAAATAAAAGGTACTTTTTCAAAAAGTACCTCTCCAAAAAGTACCTTTTGACAAACGTTACTTTTAAAAAAGCACTAATTAAAAACTTCGAAATAAATAATTTTTATATTTGGAAAATTAAGAGTACAAGGTACTTTTCCAAAAAGTACCTCTCCAAAAAGTACTTTTTAACAAACGATACTTTTCAAAAACACTATTTAAATTGAATTGGTTTTTCATAATTAAAAAACATTTATTTGATATATCAATTAATATATTTAATTATAAAATTAATAAAAATTTTCTAAACTGTTTTTAAGTTTTTTGAATCAAAATTAATTAAAAATAAATAAATAAATTTCTTTTTTAAATACAAACTTAAAATTTAATAAATAAATAAAGCTTTTTCTCTAACAATAATAATTTATTTATTCAATTAATAAAATTGTATTTTGCTTAACTCACCAGAACCCTCGCTCAAATTCTTTTCCAAAATCGATTGATCGGCCAACATTAACCAATTTCGTACCCTAATGCGTGACTCATTGGCGTTTGTAGTGCAAGGCTGATTAGCGGTTTCTGTTGGAGTGGAATCTAAAAAAGCAGAAAGAAAAAAGAATATTAGTGAAAGAATTATTTATTTTGTTTAATTTATTATGTTGTTAATTAATTTTTAATTTATATTTATTGTTTAGATTATTAGTTAAAATTATATGAAAAATTTCAAATTACTTTACTATTTAAAAACTATATTTTCTTTTGTTTTTCTTTTTTTTGGTAAGAGAATTAACAGTTTGAAGGTGCTGGTATAACCAGCTAGTAGGGGACAGGTTTAAAAACAAGAAAAAATAAAAACAAAAAAGCAAGTTGAAATTTAACAAAAAAATTAAAGAAAATAATAAAAAATAATTAAATAATAAAAAAATTGGTGTTTTACTTACTTTAAATCAAAATAAAAGTATATAATTATTTGAGTGTAGGGTTGTTGTTGTTGTTGGTTTGTGTAAGTTCGAAACAAAAAATCTAAAATCTACGAAAAAAAACCTGGCATTTTTTCACGTGGTTTGCAAATTATATAAAAAAAAATAAAAATTGTAAATATTTTAAAGGCACTTGATTTATAAAATTTAAAAATTAATACAGCTTTTTAAAGTTTATTTTTTTTATAACTTTATTATACAATAATAAACTTTTTTTTTGGGGATGTTTTTTTTTACATTTTTACATATAAAAATTAATAATAATAAGTATAATAATATAAAAAATATGTAGGTATATTTATAAGTATATAAGGAGAGAGAAAAAATTATAACTTAAAATTAAAATTGTTTTTATGAGTATTTTCAAATATTTTCATTGTTTTTTATTTTTTTTATTTTTTATTTATAACAAAAAGTAAGACATTTCCCAAAAAAAAAAATTAGAAATTGAGCACAATTTATGTAATTAAATTAATTAAAAAAAGTAATAAATATTCCCAGCATAAAGTTTTTAAGTGCTGCCACATGGAAATAAAGTCGTTCGCTTTTAGAATATTTAAGTTGAAAATTTTTATCTTCGAAAAGAGCAATAAACATGTGATTTGTGAGTTTTCATTTCAATATAATTTTTTTTTTGTAAACTAAAAGAAAACAAAAGGCTTTAGATATTTTTATTAATTAATTTCTTTAAAATTATATTTAAAGAAAAAGGCCTTAAGATTTCAAGAAAAAATTATTCTTCAAACTTCAAATCGAAATAAAATTAAAAAAAAGACAATTTGAAGTTCCAAAACCAGTAAATTGTTTTTTTTTTCTTTTTAAAAGATTAAAAGCAAACGTGGCAGCACTCTTTATATAAAAGCAACTGCATTTAAAATCATAAAATAAAGAAAAACTACTCTTTTAATTCTCTCAAGGAAAAAGAATTTTATATTCCAAAAACTTAAAAAAAATGATTTTTGCAGACGCTTTAAGCAAACGTGGCAGCACTATTTTTATGAAAGCAACTGCATTAAATATCAATATAATTACTCTTCCAATTCTCTATAAATTTCTCCACAATGGAGAATTTGAATTCCAAAAACGTTAAATTTATTTTTTGAGAGGCTTAAAGAAGAGGCAGCACTCCTTTTAAGAAAGCAACTAATTGAAATATCAAAAAAAAAACGCTTTAAATTCTCTTAAAATTTCTCTCAAAAGACAATTTTACATTCCCAAACCATTAAATTAATTTTTTGAGAGGCTTAAAGCAAATGTGGCAGCACTCTCTTTTATAAAAGCAGCTGCATTTAATATCAATAAAAAATTACTCTTTAAATTCCTTTTAAATTTCTTCTAAAAAAAAAATTTTGAATTTCAAAACCTTAAAATTGCTTTTTTGAGACGCTTACAGCTAACGTGGCAGCACTGTTTTTATAAAAGCAACTGCTTTTTAAATATCAATAAAAATTTCTCTCTAAATTCTTTCAAAATTTCTCTTTAAAAAATAATTTTACATTCCCAAGCCGTTAAGCTGCTATTTGGAAAGATACAAAACACACGTGGCAGCACTGTTTTTATTAAACTGCAACGGCATTAAAATATCAATAAAATTTACTCTTTTAATTCTCTTTATATTTCTTTCAAATTTGAATGCAGTAAAATTTTCGCTGATGTAATTCTGGGATTGCACTACTTTTAAAAATATATATATTTTTTTTTAAATAATTTTGCTGGCTTTTTTTTTCTTTAATTTAATATTTCGCGTTTAACAGTTATAAATTATAATTATTTTATTATCAAATATTTAAATATCGCTATTTATATTTATTAAAAAAAAAATTTTTTTAAGCCCAACACCAATTAGAACCAATTACAATTCTATAAAAAAAAACTGTAACAATTAAAAATATTACATTATAATTGAAAAAAAAAATATGTTAAAAATATAAAATATAATTTAAATATTTTAAACATTATTTGAACTATTGTATTGTTATTTTCCTTTCATTTTGTTTTTTTTCTTTTTCTTTTCTTGTTGTGTGGAATGTTTAAGAAACAAAAATTTAATAAATTATGGGGGGAGGGGGGAGAGGCTATTTTAATAAATAAATATGTAAAAAAAAAATAAATTATTTTAAATACATACAAATATATTTTTATAAAAATAAAATACATTAAAATTATTTGAAACTATTTGTGACGTATTGTTTAATCAAAATTTTAAGTGGAGTGCAGTTAATGGCATTCAATACGACTTGCCAGATTTGAAGGTTTTTAGGTTAAAATTCTCAAATGTTTAATGAGCGAAAATTCATTTAAAATTGTAAAAAAAAATGTTTAAAAAAATTTCTAAAAAAAACAAAGTCTTACTGAACACGTCCTCATCTGTCAAATATTTATTTTTCTTTATTTATTGCCCTCATTTCTTTTGACTTCGATTTTTAATACAAAAAGTTATCGCGTCTTTTTTTTCCATAATATACAAAATGTTCGAAAAAGTTATTATTTCTTAACATGTAAACTTTAAGGAAGAAGCCACATAATGTAATGCAATTTTTAGCCTAACCCAACTGCATAGAGATACAACAGATAAAAATTACTTTAAATAAATTTGAGGTTAGAAAATAAATAAGCTTAAAATACACACAATAATAGCACTTCCGCGAACGTCCGCTCCTTTCACAAAATTCAACTTCAGCAAATTTTGCAACAAAGCTCTTGTCAATGCAGCGCCGAATTTTATCTTTCACAGCGTCGTCTTTTAAGTTGCTACAGAGGAAAAAATCCAGCTGCTTTAAATTGCAAGAACGGGGGCAGCCAATTGGCATAGCTAAATCGAGAAATTATTTAAATGGGAAATTTCTGATACAATAACTGAATTGTTTGAGTAGCTGTATGTCTTACAGCGCCATCTGGCCGAAACCAAAGATCACTACTGTTACCATTACCCAACTGAGACCACAACAAATTGATTATCATGGTTTGATACAGCAAAGAATTCACGTATACGAAGTTTTCTTGCTCATTTTCGAAATAAAATATGGGCCTATAAGGCCGCCTGATTCCAAAACGCAGCATATGGCCACTGTATGTAATGGTTTTTCAAGAACTGTTTGAAAATTTTATGAGCCCCATATGCGACAAAATTTTGTTGAGATAATTTTAATTGAGTCACATCACCAAAGATGCGTTTAACACAAATAATAGTCGGGTCGATCGGCCTTAATTTTTTAACAAGTTGACCTTCACAAGCGTGAAAATAAAAAGATCTTAATGCAAAATATTGCCCGAAAGGTCTCTAGTGATGCCACAACAATTGTTAAAAACGGTGACGAGTTAATATGTTCGAGGCTCATGCTCAACACTTTGCTGTACAGCGACTATATTTGCATCGCTAGACGACCGCTACGAGTTCTATTATGAGCAGCAGTACCGTGAGCCTTGAATTTAGCAATAAAATTTTACAGAGTCTTTCAAGAGGATTTTGATTACTAGGAAAAGCTGCTCGAATTTTACGAAGTAATAATATAGGGAAATTTTCACCATTTTGATAATAAATTTCCATAATTAAAATTCTTTGCTCAAGAGTGCAATGCGTTTCACATCTGAAATTTCCTAACTCTTTACTAAGTAAATATCAAAAGAATGATAGCTTAATTCTTGATATTTAATTGACAGACAATTTACTTCCTAACCTTAAATTTGTCCAGTCGATATTAAGAATAATTTACGTTATTGGTTTTTTTTTTAGTACAAAAAGTACTTTAAGGGGCTTTAAATGGTTTTTTAATAAATGAACTGTTAGCTTTTGTGAGACGTGGACATGACATTTATGGGAAGTGAACATGGAATGCTTTAAAAATTGAGTATAAAAAGTACAATCTTTTGATAAATCGTTTGGCGCAATTTAAACGTTATACAATCAGATAAAAATATACTTTTCGTTTGCTTGACAAATATTAATATTTAAAAAAGAGTTATACACAATTTAAGAATAGGGTACGTGCAGTTCCACAGGTGATAAGTATCAGAGCACATACAAGAAAAGATGTGTTTAAAATGTCAAAAACAGTTGTTACTTTTACTCAATTAATTGCTGTGTCATGTTTAGGGCCTTCAAATCTGAAAAGTTGTCATTATATTGCCTTTTATACTTTGCACAAAATGGATATTTTTTTTAATATAACAAATTTTGTTTGTTTTGTTTTTTTTTTAAATACAGAATTTTTTTTGTTTTCGTTATTTTGCGAAATTTGTAATTAAAAATAAAAATATAAAAAATAATAATTTTAAATTGAATTATTTGTTTAAGGGATTGTTTTTGCGATTAAATATAAATATGTATGTATATAATATTAATATTTTGTATATGTTTTTTATATATAAAAAAAATTTTTAACACAAACTAAGTACCTGAGGATTTTGTTTTTCGTATTTTTTTTGTTTGTTTTGTTTTTGTTGTTTTTTATTTTGTTTATTTTATTTATAAATATTAACTTTAAACTTAACTAAAATCATTGTCTTAAAAATATATAAAAAAATGTATATTTATGGCTTGTTTGAAATAAATTTTTATATTAAAAAAGTATAGAAATTTAAAATAAAATATTTTTATAAAATAAAATCTGACAATTATTTTTAAAACAAATTTATAATTTGTTAATAGTTTTCGCCAAGTCGTAATATAAATTTTTAAAACCAAAAAACAAAAAAAAAACTCTCCAACTTTGCATAGAGACACCGGCTATAAATTATTGCATTTTTATAATAAAATTTTTCTATTGGAGAGTATTATATTCAGCCGAGCTAAGTAAGTATTCGATTTCGACTTGGTTAAAATATATAAAACAAATAAATGAAATAAGCTTTTTTTTCAAATTTAAATTAAAACTATTAACCAGTTAAGTGTTAAAAAATAAGAAAACAAAAAAATATTTAGAATTTTGGAATTTAATTAACATGGAATTTGTGTTTTTGTTTTGAAAACTTTTAAAGTGTTTTTGAAACTTTCGAAGTTAATATTGTAATTTATTATTAATTTATTTTTTGAAATTTTGTATTAAATTTCTATTTAATAGACACACATAGAATTTTGTAAAACTTTTCAAGTTTTATAGATTTTTGTAAAATTTTGTAAACTAAATTTCTATTTCTAGACTTTTTTAAAGTGACATGTTTTTTTGTTTATTTATTTTAAAATTATAATAATTTTTTCTCTTAAACCTATTTTTGTTTTTGTATTATAAATATATATATTTATATATAAAGGCACTTTAAAGAAATTTTGAGTTTTTTTCTTATTAATAAAATTCTTTATTATTTGGAATGCTTTTTAACTTAATTTTTATTTTTAGAAATTTTAATTTATTTTTTTTTAAATAAACATTTTAATTGAGCATAATATTTCTTATTCACCTGAGGTATTTTATGTTGACTGTTTGTTTTGTTTTGTTATATAACAAGTAAACAGGGAAAGTAATTAAGAAAAAAGCTTCAAGAAAGTTTGGAAAAGTATTTGAAGAGTTATTCTGAAAAACTTTTAACATTTGCGTTAAAAAAAATAAATTAAGCTGTTTTCAAAAGCTTAATTCAATTATTTAGGAAATCAATTATTTAGTCTTTAGTCTTTAACCTACAACTTCCCTTGGTTTAGTTTGTAAACCTTTTGATTTTATTTAAATGCTTGAAGAAATTGAAAGATTTTTGGGATTTAAAAAATTAAACATATTTAAATAAATACGATAAGTCTTTTTTCTACTGGTTATGCTCAAGGACTTAAAGCTTTTTCAAAAGATTCTTAGCAATCAAAAAAATCAAAGGTGCTTAAAAATTTAAAAGGCTTAATTAAAAGCTTTAAGGCTTATAAAACTGTGAAACTAAAACTGCAAGTTGTTTTTTTTTTTCGAAGAAATCTTTCACAAAAACGAATACCGCAGAAGAATTTTAAATGGGTTTATAAAGCTTTTGGTATCATACAAATTTTTGCATTTATTCTTTACGTTTGTTATTTAAACTGCAAAAACTAAAAACTTAAAAAGTTTGAAAAAGTTGATTTAAAAAATTGAACTTTTTTTTATTAATTCTTTATTTACTGTTTCTTCTGAAAGATTTAAAGCATTTTCAAATGTTTCTTAGCTTTCAAAAAAAATTAAAGCTTTTTCGAATGCTTAACTAAAGGTCCAAGAAATGCGACAAGTTTAGTTTTTTACTAATAAATAATTCAAAACAATAAACCAGTTCTTTTTTAAAAGAAATTGAAATGGGTTTGTAAAACTTTTGGCATTATGTAAATGTATGTATTCTTTCTTTACAAGTTATTGTTGAAAATTGTAGTGCAAAACAGAGCTTTGATTAAAAGAAATCATGAACATTTTATGTTGTTAAAGCTTTAAGCTATCTGTTAAGCTGACAAAAGAAAATAGTTTTCTCCTTGAAAGAAAATACTTTTATTTAGAAACTAATTTTATTCTATAAATAAAATAATTTTCTTCTTTAAAAGAAATAAATTATCTAGTTTAAAGAATATAATGTTCTCTTAAAAAAATCTCTCTTTTTAAAACTTAAGCATAAAGCTTTCTAAAGCGTTTTTAGAGCTTTTGTAGTTCCATTATACTGTCATAAATTTTGATTTTTTGAGAATTTTAGATGTTTTGTTTTGTTCTTCTTTTAAACTACCAAGTTCTACGCTTGCACTTTACAGTGGGAGCAAAAGCTTAATTTCTGTTTCTTCTTTTTATATTTTTTATGTTGTTTAATGCTAAGATTTTATGCTTAAAGCTTTTTTTTAAACTAACAAAACATAATATTGCTTGCCATGTATTAATTAGCATAAAGCTTTTTAGAACTTGCATTATATTGGCTGAAATTTAACCTTTTGGAGAGTTTAAGATGTGTTAAGCTTTCACAAAGCAATTATTTTTAAGTATTTAAATAATATTATTATACTGGATTAAATTTGATTTTTAAGGCTTTTAAAAATTTTATATATTTGACAAAAAGTGATTGAGAGTTTGAATAAGGTTCTCTTATTGAATTTAATATATTTGCAAAAAAAAGAGAGTGTTTAAGAGTTTAATTAATGTTCTCTTGTTTTAGGAAAAACAGTAGCAGCTTAAAGCTTTGGGAAATGATTACACATAACTTTTTTTAGAGATTTAAAAACTTGTTTTTATTCTTTCAGAAAAGCTTATTTTTAAAGCTTTTTTATAATTATTTCCCTGTTTAGCGTTATATTTTTTTTAAATGTTAAAATATTTGTTTTTCTATTTAAAATAACTTCAATTAATGACTCGATTGGTTATCAATTATATTTGAATTCGTTGCAATAATGAGGAAATGAATTAATTAATTTGAAGTTTATTTAATTAATTTTTTAAATTATTTAAGCCATATTTTTTTTAAGCTGTTACTTAAAATTAAATCTATAATATTGCCTTTATACTATAAAAAAATAATAATTTAATAATAAAAAAAACTATTTATAACTATTTAATGCTTGTAAAACTTCATAAAAGCTTTTTACGTTTTTTTTCAAAATATCCTCTGAGAATTATGTTTCATTAAAGAAATTAAAAAACAAAAATATTTGTAAAAAATAAAACTTGTGGGGGAATTTGGTTATAACTATGGAATTATATGAAGTGTTGCTTACAAAGTATAAAAATCTGTATAATAAATATATCACTGTCTATGGTTTAATTTAAATATTTTTTGTTTATATTTATTTTATAAGAAATTCGAAATTGTATAATTTTGGAAGTTTAATCGAAAAACCGGCTTTCGAGTAGTTAAATGAAATGAGGGGGAGGAAAAATATTGTTTGCTACTTAAATAACTAACATGGAATATCATTTTAAAAAGAATTGTCTTTTTTTTCATTACTCTTCTAAAAATTATGTCTTTTTTTTTATTGGATAAATTAAGGAATGCCAAAAATATCATAATATTACAAAAAAAAAAAAAACAAAAATATCAATCAGTTGTTAATTGTTAAATTATTACTTATAATTGTTATAATTAAAAAAAAAAGTGTAAAGTTTTAACAAATTGCTGAAAATAATGGCATTTACGGGTGTTTCTTTTTATATTTAAAAAGTGTTTTGTGTCCTTTTTTTAAGGTTTTACTTTTTTATCTTAAAGTAAAACCCACAAGAAAAAAAAACATAAATTAAAATAAATTATGTATGGTTAACAATTATTTTATAAAAAATAAATAAAATTTGGCACACTTGTTTCCATTTTTCACACTTTTTTCCCTTTTCTTTTAATAAACGCTAATTATAATGTGATTAAAAATTTTCTGTTAAATAAATATTTTTTTGTTGTTGTTGTTTCTTTTAATAATATTAAGAATAATTTCCCCTGATTTTGTTAAATAATGGTATTATTGTATTTACAACAACAAAAAATATTAAGAGTAGAATATAATCTCAATTCAAAGTATAAAATTTGAATGTACAACTTTGCTCTCACTAGTTTCTCATAGATGGCTTTAGTGCAGCTTAATTGCTTCTAACAGTGTTTTCCCTAAAGGCGAAAATTTGAGGTTAGGAGGTAGATTGGCTAAAGAGCATTAATTTTTTTTTTGGATAATTTCAGTTTTATTGATACGAATGTAAAGTAGAGATATGAGAATTAACAATCGAATATAATGTCGGACAAATGTCCACCTCTAACACGTCGTTAGACGTTCAATCTTTTCACAAAATGTTCACGTAAAGCCGATCTTTCAAATGGACCCAGAGAAAATTATTTATCGATATTAAATCATAAGAAGAGGCGTGCTATTGACATTGCCAAATCGAGAAATTATACAGTCGGGAAATTTCTCATGCAAAAACTGAACTGTTTGGGGTAACTATGTGACTTGTGAAGCCATCTTGCTAAAACCAAAGGTTATTAAGTTCAACATTAGCCAATTGTGGCCATACAAATCTGGTTTAATAGCGAATAAAATTCACATTGGCGGCTTTTTTCTTATTTTCGAAAAAAAAAAACATGAATCGCTGTTGCCAGCTGACCACAAACCGCACCATACGGCCACTTTCTTTGCATGTGTGTATGGCGCCCCATATGCGACAATTCTGTTTGTTTTTATAAACGCCTGCCTAATTTAAAATGAGCCTCATCATTAAAGATTATTTTGTTGAAAAATACGTTGCTTTCATTCACTTTTATAAACAGCCCATCCACAAACGATCGAGGCAAACAATAGTCCGGCGGCTTACATTCTTAAATGACTTGAACTTCATTAGTGTGAACATGAAACATTTTTATGCAAAATGTTGCGGCAAGTGTCTCCAGTGATACCTTGCCAACGTGGAAGAATTCTTTGCTTTACAGCGGCTATAATTGCAGCACTACGGCCACTAAGAGCTTATTGTTTTGATCTATTGTCGGCAACAATACCGTGAGCCTGAAATTAAGCGATCAAATTAAACACAGAGATCTCAGAGGGTGGCTAATTGCGAGAAAGTTCTGGTTGACTTTTAAAAAGTGATAATGTGAAATTTTTCACCATTTTGATAGGAAATTTTTACAATTAAAATTCTTTGCTCTCGAGTGTAAGGTGCCATATTTACAATTTCCCAACTTTTTACTAAATAAATATCAAAGAATGACAGACTCAATTTTTGGCATTTAAACATTTGACAGACAATTTACTTCTTAACCACAAATTTGCCCGATATATGAAAAAAAGGTGTTGTTGAAGATGCGGGACAACAAGAAATTTGAAATGGAAAAGAATATATTATTTACAGTTTTTTGTTTATATTTTCTTAATATTTACATTGACATAGATATAAGAGGCGCAATGGATCAAAGTAGATTAAAAGGCCTCACTGCCATAAGAAATATTAAAAGAAAAAATTGAAACATTCGATCGCCTTTAAGCAGGTCAAATTATTGGTCTCCGCATTACTGCTACTTGGCAAAAAAATAAACTTTAAAAGTTGACCTGAAACCTTACTATACAATCGTCAAAAATTCCTCAATACATTCACCATAAATTTTATGGAAAGCACCATATTGTAAGTCAAACAGTGGAACAATGAGATTAAAATTTTAGTGTAAATTTTTCCAGCAACTTTACCCACATTTCTTGAATCGAAAAGAATAACTTTTAACCTTAATTTAGTGGTTAAAAATAAGAAACTAAAAACAAATTTTGAAAATAAAATTTTGTTAAATTATATAACACAAATAAAAGTAACTAAATGAAAACGTGATGTTTGTCACAAAAAATTATTATTATTTTTGTTAGCAAAATTTAATTTTAGGGTTTTCCCACCCTTTGGCTAAAAAGAAATCAGTGCAGCTTAAGTTGCACATCCATAAAAATCAATTGTTTAACTTTAAATGGAAAAAATAATTCCGCTTTTAATCCTCTTTTATTTTTAGTGTTTAAATAATTAAGAAGTTTTCCTGTCAGCTGGCATCATTTGGTGAGCCCACGTTTTTTTTTTGTTTTTAATTCTAAATACGTTTTTAAATAAATTATTTTTTATATATTTTCCCTGATATCAAAAAATCTCTATCTTCCTAATCTAAATTTATAAATAAACATTAAATTAATAATAAAATATGTTTAATAATAAAAAAATAAAAATATTTTAATGTAAATATTTTTTACCTCTTCTCGTGTAAAGGAAGAAAAGAAAAATTAAAAAATAATTTAATTTAATTCTTACGAAAAGTGTTGACGCAATTCAGCAACTGCAGTCGATGATGAATCATCACCACCGGCACCACTTACACTAGAACCAGCTAATTGAGCACCCACAGTGGCAGTAGTAAAACTTTTTAAATCCTCTACTTTAAAGAATTTCTCCTTGTGCATACGTTCCATATGACGGCCGATGTGCATTTTTTGTTTGGCCCTATAAACGCAGAAGGGACATTGGAATTGTGGCTCCTTGCCACACTCCCATTTTTGATGATTGCGCAATGAAGATTTTAATTTATAGACACGACCACATTCTGGACAAGGATGACCAGCACCATTGCCAGAGCCACCCACACCCAAGGCAGCAGCTCCAGCTAAACTAAGGCCACCATTACCGCCAGCACCGCCACTTATTAAATTACTCATGGCATTGATACTATTCAAGATATTAAGACTTATACCGGAGGCACTGCTAACATCAGCAAAGGCGCTATGATAATCGGTAGCACTGCTACCACCAGTACCACCAGCAGTGGAACTGTTGCCACCATTACCGCTTAAATTGCCGGTGGTATTATCATCGGTGTAGCTATTATCACTGAGATTGCCACTATTATTTGCAGCCTGAGCATTTTTCTCAGCTGCCGCTTTCAACATTAATACCGTAGCCTCTTCTTCAGTAAAGTGTTTTATTTTGATTCCACCACTACTACCTCCGCCGCCGCCACTACTACCACCACCTCCACCACCACCACCACCACCAGCACTGCTGCTGGTCTGTAATTTATCCTTGTCGCTGGCCCCAGAACAATTTAAGGGTGTACTGGTAGCAGCTTGTTCGCTTAAATCATTGTTAGAGGGTGTGGGTGAGGCCATAAGAGGGGTACGTTTCAACGGTGACTTACGTTCAATTTTACAAATGTCTTTAGAGCCCACACCGTTGCCGCTTATAGCCTTTTCCATGCTCAGATCTGTGGGAAAGACAAGAGGATGAACACCTTCACGTAGTTGTGTTACTAAAGGCATAGCCAAACGGGCATTCCATTCATTCCATGTTAGACCCGCTATACGTGTTATACTTAAATCTGTTGTGCGTGGGAGGGCGTGTATGTGTTGTGTTAATTGCAATTGATGTTTTATTTTTTTTTTTTTTTGTTCATTTATGTTTTGTTTTCAATTAAAAATTCATTTTAGAAAATAAGTTGCAAGAAAAAAAAGATTTATTATGTTGTTGTTGTTGTTATTATTATTTTAATAAAAACAGGACATTTCAATCAAATTGTTTGTATATTTTTTTTTTATTCCAACGTTGACGATGTTTATTTAGCCGTACAATTTGTTAAAGTATTTTTTATACAAAAAATTGTAACAAATTATAAAAAAAAGAGAAGAAAAGAAAGAAAAAAAAAACAATAAATAAAAATAAAATTATGGGAAAAAATATAAAGGACAATAACTTAAATAAAAAAAAAACTTTTAATTATATCGAAAACAAATTAAACAAAAGTTATAAAATATTTGAAAGGAGTTTAATTCTAAGAAATTTGAAATTGTTAAAAAATAAATAAAATTTAGGAAAAATTAAAAAATTAAAATAAATATTTTTTTAATTACAAAAATCCTTGAAGTATTAATATTTTATAAATTAATTATTTTTAAAGAAATCTAGCACAGTGAAGTAGATTAACTTAAAAATTATTCCAAAGTATAACATTTTTTATCTTAATTGAAAAAATCAGAAATATAAAATTTGTTAAAAGGACACCTAAGAGGCCAGAGGATCGCTTGTAAGGTTTTTAAAGAACTCATTTAATGCTAAGAATTATTAAAAAAATAAATAAACAAAAGTTAAGCAAAATTAAAAGTTAAAAAAAAAATCCTTTAAGGATAAAAATTCTAGTAAGTAATGAAATTTGTTATTTTATTTGAAAAAATCGGAAGTATTAAATTTGTTAAAAGGATGTGCTTAAGAGACCAGGGGATTCCTTGGAACGTTTTTAAACGAGGGCTTATATGTTTTCCTCGAGATACAAATTAAGGTATAAAAAAGTCAATTTCCTTGTGGACATTTAATTTAATCTTGACTAAAATTGATTTTTAAAATCACATCACAAATGTTAAAATTCATCAGGTCCATTGTCGTCACATGATGTTGTATGATGTTTCTAAGAATTAAAAAGTTTTAATGTTTTTTATTTCTTCTTTCTTTCCAAACGAAAAAATAACTGTCGGAGATGATTTTGTGGCTCAAATACTTGGCATTATTTTTTGGTAGGCGTTTCCGTATCATTTCTATGACTGGAGTTTTTCAAAATAAAAATCACTGTCACTGTAAAAGTTAAGCTTAGGACCTATCACACGGTAGGCAGACAGAGTTATAATACAAGAGTGTGGTTTACAACCCTGACGGCCAAATCAAACTATACGTTAATAAAAAAAAATAATAAAAATAAATGAATAAAATAATAAATAATTATTATAATATTTATTATTTTAAAGTGTTCTTCCTTTCAAATATTTTATATTTTTGTTTAAGTAAAAACAAAAAAATACATTAAAAAACAAATAAATTTAAGCAACATTTTTTCTCTAATTTTTGGGAAAAAAGAAAATTGATTATTTATAATATTTAAATGCCAAAGCCAATTAAACATATAAAATAAAATACAAAAAAAAAACAATTTATTCTAATAATGAACGTAAATGATGACTGGAATGAATATACACATTAGCGAAAGCATGAAGCATGAGCAAAGCGATAGAAAGAAATAAAAACTCAAGCAAAAGACAAAAATAAGAAATTTATAAGGAGTTTAAGTTTAAAAATAGAAATGCCTTAAAATAAATCAAACTAAATGATATAAGTTTTCAAATTAATTGGCAAATTTTCGCAAATTACTATTAGAAATTTAACTGAAATTAATTTAAACATTTTAAGCCTAAAACGAATTTATTAATTTTCGTCTAGAAATTGAGAATTAAAAAAAAAAAGAAACTTCAATCAAATTATTTATAAAAGCTTTCTTAGCTAAAATCGCACATATTTCTTAAATTTTCTTAATTATAAAACGCGTATATTTAATAAAGATTTCTAAAAAAAATGTGAAACTTTTTGAAAACTTTAATTTTGAAAAAAAAGACCGGATAACTTGATGAGAAAAAATGTATTTTCAAACAGCAAATTTTAAATATTATAAAAGCGACTGTCAAAATTGCTCACATTCGACATGAGTCATTAAAAATATTACAATAATTTCTTGACTTTAACAATATCCCGATTCATGAATTAAAATATTATTTGAACAAATTTTGAAACTTAAACAAAAGTCCTCTCAAAATCGAATTAAATAAAACGCATCTAACTAAAATCGAGCGGGTCTGTTAGACAAATTAGGGGATTGTAATAAATCAGGCTAGTGCTAGTTGGACTTATATAAAAAAGGGTGCTGCAGCATGTATAGAAACCCCCTTATTTGAAAAAAAATGAAATTCAAGCTGCGCTTCTTAGAACCTCACCAAAAATCCTCTAAAGGATCGAACGATTGGAAAAACATCTAACAACAATCGAGCGGGTCTGTTAGACACATTAGGGGATTCTAATAAATCAGTCTAGTGCTAGTTGGACTTATATAAGAAGCGTGCTGTAGCATGTATAGAAACTCTCTTATTTGAAAGAATTTTAAATTCAAGCCGCGCTCCCTAAAACCTCAACATAAATCCTTTCAAAATTGAATTAAAGAAAACACATCTGACTAAAATCGAGCGGGTCTGTTAAGATACATTAGGAATTGTAATAAATCAGTCTAGTGTTAGTTGGACTTATATAAGAAGCGTGCTGTAGCATGTATAGAAACTCTCTTATTTGAAAGAATTTTAAATTCAAGACGCGCTCCCTAAAACCTCAACAAAAATCCTTTCAAAATTGAATTAAAGAAAACGCATCTAACTAAAATCGAGCGGGTCTGTTAGACACATTAGGGGATTGTAATAAATCAGGCTAGTGCGAGTTGGACTTTTATAAGAAGGGTATTGTATCATGTATAGAAACCTCCTTATTTGAAAAAAATTTTAAATCCAGGCCGCGCTCTTTAAAACCTCAACAAAAATCCTCTCAAGGATCGAATGATTGAAAAAACATCTGACTAAAACAGAACGAGCCTGCTATACACATTAGCGATGGTAATTACTCAGGCTACTATGAGTTGCTCTCGTAAAGGAACCTTCTTTTAATTTTAAGTTTTGGGAACCCCTTTTTAATTATAAGTTTAATATTTTTGTTTTTTTGTAGTTGAAAATTGAAAATGTCAAAACAGCACTTCTATGGAATTGCTCTCACATAAGAAAGGTTGTGTAACCCTTTTAATTTCAAATTTAATATTTTTGTTTTTTGTTGTTGAAAATGAAAAATGTTATTTAAAACAACTTTAAATTAAAGCCGCGCGCTCCTTAAAACCTCAACTAAATTCCTCTCAAAATTGAATTAAAGAAAAAATATCTAACCAAAACGGAGCCTGCTATACATACTGATGATGATAATTAATTAGATTACTACCGAGTTGCTCTCACATAAGAAGGATTAGCAGCCAGACATAGAAACCCTCTTTTAAATATAATATTTTCGTTTTTTGTAGTTGAAAATTAAAATTGTCAAAAGAGTTCTTCTATGGAATTGGTCTCACATAGGAAAGGTTGTGTAACATATATAGGAACCCCTTTTAATTTAAAATTTTCGTTGTTTTGTAGTTGAAAATTAAAAATGTCAAGTGTTATTTGAAACAACTTTAAATCAAAGCCACGCGCTCCTTAAAACCTTAACAAAATTCCTCTCAAAATCGATTTAAAGCAAAAATTACCAAAACACTAGCAATTATAATTAATAAACCTACTACGAGTTGCTATCACATAAGAAGGATGGTGTAGCAGTTATAGAAATGCCTTTGTATTTATAAATTTATTATTTTTGTTTTTGTAGTTAAAAATCAAAAATGTCAAAACAGCACTTCTATGGAGTTGGTGGCACATAAGAAGTTTCTTGCAGCAGGTATAGGAATTCCCTTTTAAAATATGTATTTTTTGTGGTTGAAAATGAAAACAGCTCTTCTATAAAATTGGATTCCTTTTAGTTTTAAATTTAATATTCATGTTTTTTTATAGTTGAAAATTAAAAATTGTCAAAACAGCTGTTCTATGGAAACATCCCTTCATTTTAAATTGAATTTTTTAAATTTAGTTTCATAAAGGGTTCTCCTCAATCTGTAAAATTTCGAGTGTTTGTCTATAATGACTTTAAAACTAACACCTATTACATGGCAATCACTTTACAATGGTATCACCCTTGTATTTTATTAATAGTTGTTCTTATAACAGATGTATGAATGTATTAGTGTGGATGAAAATTTAAAAAACGATTTACAATTTCAAAATTTATTTATAAGTGGATAAAATGGCTATATGGGGACACCCTATAATTTAAAAATGTATTTGATTGCTTTTTCGTTTTAATAGTAGGCGTTCTAGAATACTTCTGTGGTACTATCTAGTGTGTAACTATTATGATCTTAGAAATTCTCTATTTCTGTGACGGACTACGGGACTTACATTGTAGCAATAACAACAAACAAGGTTTAGATATGGAAATCAAAAAAAGTGGTTTTATTTTTAAATTTTATTTGACTTAAAGTAAATAAAATTTCCGTGGGAGTTTCTAGTATTCAGCTATTACGGTCTTGTGACAGACGGTTATACATTTTAGCTATTAGAACATGCAAGTTAACGATTTGTCTCTTTGATTACGAAACTCCAAATAAAGAGCTGCTTATCACATCAGAACTTTTAATTATGGGATAAAGAGGCAAGGTACAAGCTGATTTTGGATAACCAAAACAGTGAAAAGCGCTCACAATATTCACAAGAAATATGTTCAATCAACCTACTAACAGTTGTGCCTGCAGACAAAATCAAGACGTCGTCACTGACAATTTCTGCTCTTGGAAATTAATATTTTCTTTTCGCAAAAATTAAATGAAAATTAATCATTTCTGTGGAAACTTATAAAATGTTTCCCTTTTTTGCCCTCGTAAAATATATAAAAAATCAAATTTATTTCAAATTCGTCTTATGGACTCGAATTAAAGACTCCTATTTAGTATACTACGGTTTCATCACTTTTTTTTGTTTGAGTTTTTTTTATCTTTCTTTGCGATTAATGATTAAATATAAGTTTTTGTTTTAATTTAAAAAATGGATGATTTAAAATATTTTTTTTTAAATTAAAAGCATTAATTTTGTTAAACTAAATTTTAAAACAATAATCAAGCAAATATTTACAATAATTGGAAATAAGACAAATTATATTCAAATAAAAAGAAAAACAACAAAGAAAAACACGTTTTAATTGTTTAAAACAAAAGTTGGTGTATTTGGCAAAAAAAAAGAAAAAGAGAAAATTTAAAGGACGGATAAAATTTATAATTGACGTGTATTTTTTGTTCAAGGGACGAGAGGGGCTGTGGAAACAAAAGGAAACAAAAAGGAAGATTTCAGCGCACAATTAAAAAAAAACAAACAATAGCAATTGTTACACAAATTAACAATTTTCCGTAAGAAAAAAAAACGTTTTAATAAACAATTTGTTTTTGTTTAAAAAAAAACAGTTTTTCTCTTCCATATTGTGGTGTATTAACACCTTGATGTCTGCTTAACAACTGAACTTTATTTCTAAAAATTATGAGCATGCACAGTCATGCACAAGTAAAGAGCAAGTACATAACATGCCTCCACTTAAATTAAGTTGTACATTAAGTAAAATTAATTCAATTAAGCTAATTACATTAAGTTATATTTTACATTTAAATTATATATATATTTTTTTTATTTAGTAGTAATATTTATATTTATATTATATATATAATAAGTATTTATTCAAGTATAAATTCATTTATTAGTTATTTAATTACTTTACAAGTATATTTTTGCTTAATACAATTCGTTTGCAAATACATATACGATTGATAAAGTGATTTAATTTCAAATAAAATACTTTAATGATTACAAATTAACAAAAAAAAAATTTAAATTATTTAAATATATTAATATTTATATTTTTTTAATTGTTCTTGGTCTTAATATTCTAGTAAAAATATTTTCATTTTCTTGAGTTGTATTTGTATTTTCAATAATATTAGAATTTACATTATCTTTTTCAATTTCAGTTTCAGAATTCAATTCATTTACATTTTCTGCATTATTATTATTATTTTGTGACTGTTCAACTGCTATACAAGTTGCAATTTCATGTGAACCCACTTGCAACTCTGGTGATGTAGAACCATTTTTGGTATTATAATTATTCACTACTCCCGCTCTAATTTGATCTGTATGTCTCTTTATAGTTCTGCCATTCGAAAGAATACACTGATATGAACGTTCTCCTATTTTATTCTTAATAACGGCTGGGGCCCATGACTTTTTATTCTCATTTGTATAGTCTCTTATGAACACATTTTGGCCATTTTCAAACATGACTGATCTCCTACCCTTATAATTTGCGATATCCTTATTTTGGTGTTTTTGAATAAATTCATTAACTAGAGGAGGTTTTATTAGATCTAATCGTGTTCTAATAGACCTACCAATAAAAAGTTTAGCTGGACTTTCAGTAGTTGAACAATGTTTTGTATTACGATAATCCATTAAAAATCTATTTAGGATTATATCAATGCTTTCATTTTTTTCCGAACTTATATTTGCATATATAGACTTTTTTAAAGTTTTTACAAAGTTTTCAGCTTGACCATTGGTAGCTGGATGCCCAGGAGCTGTTAAAATATGTTGGATTCTGTTTCTTGAAATGAAATTTTTAAATTCCTCAGAAACAAATTGCCTTCCATTATCACTAACTATTGTGTTAGGAATACCAAAACGACAGAAAATTTCTCTTAACTTCGTAATTACAAAATTAGAAGTAATTTCTTTTGTTTTGAAAACTTCGACCCATTTGGAATATGAGTCTATGACTACAAAAAAATAAAAATTTTTGATTGGACCCGCAAAGTCTATATGGATTCTTTGCCACACAGAACTTGTTGGACTCCATGGAATGAGTACACTTTTCTCTGGACTAGCTATGAGTTTTTGACATGCAATACATGATTTAATTAAATTTTCGATTTCACTATCAAGCTTAGGCCACCAAACAAAAGACCTAGCAAGTGATTTAGTTTTAGCTATGCCCAAATGTGACTCATGCATCAATTGAAGTACTGAATTTCTCAATTTTTCAGGTACTATAACTCTATAACCCCACAACAAGCAGTCATGATCCACAGTCAACTCAAGATCTTTGTTGGTATAAGTTTTAAATTCTTCACCTTTTAATTCTTTGATTTTACCCAAACGAACATATTCACAAACTTTGGAAAGAATGCGATCACGTCTAGTTTCCCGAGCTATATCTCTAAAATCAAGGTTTAAAACATTTTCTTTTTGTATGTAGTTAACAAAGCTACTATCAATTATATCATCAACATTGTTTGTTTTTGTTTGAGGTATACGTGACAAATTGTCAGCTTCATTTGACTCACCTTTGACAAATTCCATTTTATAATTAAATCCCGAAAGAATAAATGCCCATCTTTGAATTCTTGCTGCAGCCATTACTGGCAAACCCTTATTTTCACCAAATATGGATAGCAATGGTTTATGGTCGGTTTTTATAGTAAAAGCATTTCCAATTAGATATTGTTTTAATTTTGTAACACAAAAAATAATAGCTAAGGCTTCTTTCTCATGAGTACTATATTTTTGTTCGGCTTTAGATAAAGCACGTGATATAAAAGCAACTGGTTTTAATTCATTATTAGAAATCTTATGCGACAGTACACCAGCTATGGCATAATCTGAAGCATCAGTTGTCAAAAATATTGGTAACTTTGGATTAAAATGAACCAGAACTTTATCTGAAGCGATTTCCTTCTTTATTGCATCATACGCAACTTGACAATTTTTAGACCAAATAAATTTAACATTTTTTTGTAATAACTGATACAAAGGAATCATAAGTTTCGAAAAGTTTGAAACAAACTTGGCATAATAATTTACCATGCCTAAAAAGGCACGTAACTCCGAAACATTGTTAGGAACTGGAGCATTTAAAACAGAACTAGTTCTTTCTTTATTTTTGCTGAGGCCAACACTGTCTATAGTAAAACCTAAGTACGATATTTCATTTTTGAAAAATTCACATTTCAATGAGTTAAGCTTAAGACCGGCTTGCGATAATTTACATAGTACCGACTTTAAATTTCGAATATGATCCAACATATTTTCTCCCGATACTGTAATATCGTCCTGATACACTACGACAAACGGTATACCCTGCAATAAATTTTCCATTGTTTTTTGAAATATTGCAGCAGCAGGTTTAATACCAAAAGGCAATCTTTTCATTTTTAAAGTGCCAATATGGGTTGACCAAGTACACAAAAGTTGTGACTTGTCATCCAGAATGAGTTGATTATACGCACTGGACAAATCTAATTTAGAAAATAATTGGCCTCCCTGAAGCGAAGCAAAAATTTCATTTATTAATGGTAGTGGATATTTAAAATCCGATAAATATTTGTTAATGGTAACTTTGTAGTCACCGCAAATTCGTATGTCACCATTTGGTTTCAGAATTGGAACTAAAGGTGTACCCCAATCTGAATGGTCTACAGGTTCCAACACATCATTTGCAATAAGTTCCCTTAAATTTTGTTCAATTTTATTTTTCCAAGCTAATGGCACTGGGCGAGGTTTACAAAAAATTGGTTTTGAGTCCTGGTCTATAACAAGAGAAATTTTCCCATATTTATAACTCCCTAGGCCACTGCTGAAAACTTCGTGAAATTCACTCTTTAATTGCTCAGTCATAATAGCGTACTGATCTGAACTGACTGAATTTACTTGCACAAGTTCAAAATTAAAACTTCGTAAAAAATTTCTACCAAACAACGGACTATTCTCATTATCAGTTACAACTAGCTTAACCTTTTTCTTTATACCATTAATTTCAATGATCTCATAATATTCACCTAGCAACTTGATTTTATTCCCATTATAATCTACAAATGGATCTTTACAAAAATTTAGACTTACATTTTTGTTTAAATTTTCAACAAATGATTTTGACACTAAACTGCATGGCGCACCAGAGTCACAAGTAACATCCATTGAAATTCCATTAATTTTTATTTTCACCTTGTAGAGCTTAGTTGAATTGTCACCTTTGTTACAATTGTTTATACTGTAAATAGAAAAATTATTAATATCAAATTTATTACAATCTTCATTATCTACTTCAGATCCTGATACATGGTTTATAGATTTTTCTTTTAATTTACATACTGACGCCAAGTGCCCAATTTTGTTGCAGAAATGACATTTGCTATTCTTGAATCGGCATTCGCTTGATTTGTGGTTTCGCCAGCCACAGTGAAAACATCCTTTATCTGATGATTGTAGTTTTTTTTTATGACCAGCCTCATAACTATTTTGCCTTGAATTCGTATGGCTACTAGTATTATAGTTGCTGTAGTTGTTATGTTTAGATTTGTTTTTGTAGTTATTGTATTTGCCACTTTTCACAATTCCCACTTGCATAATGTTTTCTTTTGTTGAAATTTTCATTTCCATTATGAGTGCTTTACGAAGTGCATCTTCCATCGTCATCTTTTCATCCTCTTCACATAATCGCTCAAAAATTTTACCATTAATGCCCATAACAAAACGATCCAACACAAAGGCATTTAAGTTGTCGCCAAATTTACAGGCAAGAGCTAATTTCTTAACCCTAGCATGCCAATCAGAAACTGTTTCATTTTCACTTTGTTCGGCTGTGTGAAAATGTTTACGCTCCCGAAACACAATTGTGGGGGGAGTATATTGAATCTTAAGTATATTGCATAGTTCTTTATATGTCTTTGATGCTGGAGTTGCTGGACTACATAAATTATGTAGTGTTTCATAAGCTGTTGCTCCAATAGATTTTAAGAGAGTTGTCTTTTTCGCATTTTCATCAGTGCAATTCACCTCAGAGAAATGAATATCGAGTTTCTCTTTCCACAAAAGCCATGACTCATTGCGAGGGGTAAATTGTGGAACACTATATGGATGGTAAATTGTAACTGTACCATTTTTTGTAGTTTCTGGCATGATGAATATATATATTTATATATGTATTTATAAAATTTTTTTTTTTTATATATATATAAAGAATGTTTTTGTATGATATAAGTACACTAAATATTAAATAAAATTATTTTCAGTAGAATATGATAGTTCTGCACTTCATTTAAGTGTTTACTTAATTTATGTTCATATGTACAATTGTCTTTTTTTTTTTTATCACAAACCAAATGCAAAACAATTTAATTTTTAATTTATTTTAAATTATGAATTTGCTAATTTTCAATTGTTCACTATTTTGACTTTCGAACTGTTATTAACACGCGTTTTTATTGAATTTTGTGTGTATGTACACCCATTTTTTTTATTGTATTTACAAAAAAAAGAAAAACTGTTTTTAAATCTCGTCGCCAATGTGGTGTATTAACACCTTGATGTCTGCTTAACAACTGAACTTTATTTCTAAAAATTATGAGCATGCACAGTCATGCACAAGTAAAGAGCAAGTACATAACACATATTAAAATCTCTATAGAAAATTTTTAGCGTTAAATGTGTTTGAAAAAAAAAACATAAATAAAAAAAGGTTTAAAAAAAAGAATATATAAAAAATAAATAAAATTCAAAAATTACAATGCCTCTGTCACATACAACATTTTTATAAACAGCCAGCAGAGCAGAGCGTTAAAAGAAAACATTGTCCAATTGTGGCTCAAGGTTGTTGCAAGCTTGCTTCCAGGCAACCTAGAAAAAAGAGAAATATGTTAGTAAAAGTTAAATGAGATATAAATATCAATTCAAAATGATTAAGACATTATCAAACAAACATTTCAGATTTGAAATTCTTTGTTTGTTTTGTTGTAAATTTAAAGTCGAAATTTTAAGTTGCACAATTCCAAAGCTTTCTATCGATCTATTAAGTATTAGCTGTTAACTTTTAAAAGTGTTTTTTTCTTGTGGCTGAAAAGGCCTTTAGGAAAAAGTACCTTTAAAAAAGTACTTTATAAAAAGTACTTTTCCAAAACACGATGTTTAAAAAACGTTTTTGATATTTCCAAAAAAAAAAATTACCAAAACATTTTTATGAATCAAAAGTACTTTTTTTTAAATTGCAACTTTTTAAAAAAGTACTTTTTCAACGAAATAACATATAATTTTAAATGAAAACCAAGTTAAAAGAAATACATTAAAAAAAATACAAATTAGAAAAACCTACTATGTTTGCGTGGAAAACAATTGAAAATTTACCAAAAAAGTACCTTTGCAATAGTTTTTTTAGTTTTAATAAATTTTTAATTAAACTTTTTAACTCGAACTCTAAAAAAAAGAGAGCGCTTTGGAAAAAAAACTTTTTTCAATGAATTTTAAAATGCGTACTTTAAGTAGAGAGCTTCCAAGAAAGGAAATATTAAAAAAAAATTTATAAAAGTACTTTAAGTAAAATTTCTTCTAAAAGTACCTTATTCAAATTAAGTATTTTAAAAAATTTTCATTTAGCCTTAAAAACATTATTTTTTAAGTTATAAAAAAAAATATTTTTAAAAAATGAGTTATTTAAAAAAAAATAGGACTTTAAAAAAGTACCTACAAAAACAAGGTTTTAAAAACAAGTCCCTTTTTAAAATAGCTTTAGAAAAGCAAACCACTTTTAATACAAAAAAAAAAAGAAAAAAATTCCTGTATAAAATATGCCTTTAGAAAGATGTACAAAAGTCGTTATTCAAAAAAGTACCTTTTCTAAACACAAAAAAAGGAAGAAAAAAAAAAGATTTCTAAAAAACCATACATTTTTCCAAAAAATGCATTTTCTAAAGGTTTACGCAAATTAAATTAAAAAAAAAAACTTATGTATTGGTCCACTCGCATCCGCCATTATGGTTTACTTGGTCCTTGTAAACCTAAAAAATAAAAGAGAAATATATTAGTAAAAGTTAAAAAAAATATTAAAATTTAGTATTTGAAAAAAAATTAAATAAATAAAATTTATTTAATAAAACTCACTGACATTTTGTGTAATTATTATATTTTATTATTATTTATTATTTATTTTTTATTACACATTTATAAAGTTAATTCTAATAAAAATTTTATATAATTCTTAAAGTTATATTGTAATGTTTTGGGGGGAAAATGTTTTTTACAGTGTAGTTTTGTTGATGATTTTTTTTTTATATATTTTCTATATTTATTTTTATTTTTTAGTTTTAATATTTTTTTTCTTTTCTAAAACATTTACAAGTTATTTATGCTAACATTAAAAAAATTATATTTGTTATTATTTTTTATATATTTTAAATGAAACTTGTGCTCTTTCGTATTGATGTTCTTAAAAATTTTTTTTTTTTATTTTATAACTTTTAGTGAAAATATTTATAAACTAAAAACAGCTTATATTTAACAAAAAAAAATATTTTATATTTAATACTAAAATAAAAACCTTATAACAAAAATGTTTGAACATTGGTTATTGTGGACTGAAATAAGGTTTGTTGAAATAAGACTTTTTCTTTGTAAATTTTTATGATAAAAATTAAAATTTTTGTTTTTTAATACAAATCTAATTTTAGAAGTAATAATTATTTTGTATCAAAAATCGTGTTATAAAGGATTTTTAAAGGTACTTTTTATTAAAAGTACCTTTCAAAAGTACCTTTCTAATTTGGAAAATTTTGTTATTTTGTTTTAAAATACAAATCAAATTTTAAAAGTTATATAAATTTGTAGCAAGTAATTATGTTGTATCAAATATCTTATTAAAAGGGATTTTTTAAAAGTACTTTTTTTAAAAAGCCTGTTTGGAAAGTGCTTTTTAATAAGGTATCTAAAAAAATTTATGGAATTTTTATTATAAATAAATACAACGTTAAAAAAACTTTTCAAAAGTCAAAAGTCGTGGTTTTTTTTATTAATAAATACCACATTAAAAAACATGTGACAAAAAGTACTTTAGAAAAGTCTTTCTGAAAAGTTCCTTTTAAAACACAAAATTTATGAAATTTTTTTTATTTATAAATACAACATTAAAAAATCTTTTCAAAAATCTCCTTTAAAAAATCCTGTTTTGAAAAAGGAAATTTTTAAAAAAGATTTTAAAAAATTACTAATTTAAGGAAGCCATTTAAAAAATTATTCTTAAAATGTGCCTTATAAACAACTTCTTTTTAGAGGAGTATTTTAACAAAAATACCTTCTTTACCAAGAATCGTTATGAAAAAAAACTTTTTTTAATTACTTTTCTAACTAAAATATACTTGTAAAAAAGTACCAAAAGCAAAAAATATCTTTTGGTTTAAAGAATAAACCTTTTTATAATAATAAAATTTTTTTTGGTGTTAAAAAGAGCCTTTTAAAAAAGTACAATACTTTTTCTGAAATAATTAGGTACATTCAATTTAAGTCAGAATATTTTGTAAAATGTGCCCCACAAAAAAAACTTTTTTTTTGGAGGAACCTTTCAACAGTAATACTTTCTTTACCAAGAATCGTAATATTAAAAAGCCTCTTTTCAATTAATCTTTTAGCAAAAATATATGTAAAAAAGTACCAAAAAATATACCCTGTAGTTTAAAGAAAGAATCTTTTTAAATGAACAAGATTTTTTGTTTGTTAAAAAAAAACTTTTTAAAAAGTACTTTCTCTAAAATAATTGGGTAGATTCAATTTAAGTTTAAATATTTTGTAAAGTGTGTGTCATAAAGAACTTTTTTAAAAGATGCTTTTAAGATTGGTTATATTAAGAATGGTTATATTAAATGGTTATATTAAAAATATTTTTTAATTACTTTTTTTAACAAAAATAAATTTGCAAAAAAGTACCAAAAAAAAATGCACATATAGTTTATATAGATTTTATAAGAAAAAAATTTTTTTTTTGTTTTAAAAAGAGCCTTTTTAAAAAGTACTTTTCCTGAAATAATTGGTTAGTTGCAATTTAAGCTTGAATATTTTGTAAAATTTGCTCGTAGAAAACTTTTTTAAGAGGCTTTTAACAAAAATACGTACTTTACCAACAATCTTTGTATTAAAAATCCCTTTTTTAATTACTTTTTGTTTTATCAAAACAACTTTTGCAAAAAAGTACCAAAAAAAAAACACATATGTATACCTTATGGTATAAAGAAAAAAATTTTTTTTTGTTTAATGAACAGAATTTTTTTAAGAGCCTTTTAAAAAAGTACTTTCTGTGAAATAATTGAGTACATTGAATTTAAGTCTGCAAAAAAATAATAATAAATTTAACTTATGGTTATATATAGAGAAAACAATGATTTTTTTTTAATTTCTAAAAGAAAAAATATTTATAAAAAAAAAATTAGTTCATTTTTCAAAAATTGTGGAAAAATTTTTATAAATAAAAGAAATGTAGATATTGTTTTTGTAAACAAATATTTAAAAGCCTCGTTCTTTTTATCCAAATTTTATCAAAATTATTTATTTTGATTTAGCTATAAAACTGATTTTATTTTTTTATATTTTTGGATATAAATTTATTTTTACTTATGAAATTAATTTTTATACATTTTTTACTTTTTCTACACTTTAGAAATTAGCTTAACTTTTTTAAAAATAAGAGTGAATTTATTTACAAAATTAATTTTTAAGAAAAAACTTACCAAACGAAATTTGTTTTAGTTTTAGCGAATTCTTTAAAAGCTAAAGAAAATCAAGAAAACAAATATAACAATTTGCCGAAAAGTACTTTTAAGTTTAAGAAATCTGTGCCAGACAAAGCCAACTTTTTTAAATATGGCATTAGACGAACGAACAAAGCAACTTCATATGATGGGAGCAAATTTAGTAACAATATTTTGAAAGTCCCAGAGATGAGTGTGCAGACAAATACTTCTGCTTTACATAGCATATAAGCAGGAGAAGTAACAAAAGCTGCTATTAGCTAAAGAATTTGAGAACATCTTTATTTTGAATTCACTTTTCACATTTAAGGTTTTCGTCTCTTTTGTATTTAACGAATAGTCGAACAATGTTGGAATAGTTAATTAACTTTTTGTAATTTAATCAGAATTTTAATTCACAAAAACATGTAAATCGAATAAACACGTTGATCTACTTATAAGTGAGTTATTTCGGAAAAAAATTTTTTTTTAATTCAAAAAAGTAAAAGTATTTTTTTTCACCAAAAAGTACCAAAAGTACTTTTCCAATAAACGAATATTTTTATAACTTATTAAAAAAGTACTTTCTTTTCTAAAAGAAGTAGCTAAGAAAAAATTGTATTTAAATAAAAGTACTTTTTGCAAAAGGCTCTTTTCAGCCAACGTTCATTTTTAATAAAAAGTACTTTTTCAGCAAAACAAAAAAATTAAAAGAGAAAAAAGAATTAAGCTTTCTTATAGGTTATTTGCATTTAGTTCACCGATTTAGAATGAGGGCTAAGGCTATTAAAGTGTAATATTTAAAAGCGGGCTTTTTCACTAGCCATTTGCGCCAAAAAGAGCACGACAACAATAGTTTGTTTAAAATATTTTTTAGTTAAATAATTTTAATGAAATAAAACTCAAAACTGCTTTACGTACGTTAATTCTAAAATAAATGCAAAATTAAGTATTAAATAATCGGAGAATGTCGACAGCACAAGCCGTTACCACATTTGATTATAAAATGACAAACAACTTATTCATTAATGCGATGTCAATTATGCAACTTTGCACAATTAAATTGCAAATTAAATAATTCTCGTACACTAATTTCTACTTTTGTTTAATGCTGTAGCCAACGGTGCCACACATTTCAGTTTCCTTGCATATAATGAGTAAAAGGTAATAAAAACTAAAAGAGTTTTTAATTTGAACTTAATGAGAATTTTTCACTTTTAAACCAGTTCGACATATAAACTTTTTCGAAATATTCCTTTCGTTAAAAATTCAAAATTTACTTAAATTCTGAGAACATCTTTTATTTAAAAATACAAGTATGGCATTGTGACTGTTCTATGAAACTTTCACCTTTTTTTTCTATTTATTAAATTGTAAAATTTAAGAAAATAGAAATAAGATTAAGGATAAAAAATTTATAAACTAATTCTCATTTAGTTTGCTTAAACTTCTCTTCGTGACCTTTAATAAAAAAGTTCAGTTGGCAGCGCAGATGAACCACAAAACCTGCATAGAACATTGACAGAAACAGAAAGTCAAGATGTATTTCTATTTTTAAGAGTGAAAAGGCTATTTTGAAAAAGTTGGGTTATGTCAAACTATATGCATATATTTTTAACGTTAACAGGAGTGAGTATGGCGATCAGCAGACTTTTACATTAATGCTGGACGCCACACATTATAGTTTCTTTGCGTATAACCAAATGAAAGGTAATGAAAAACTAAAACAGTTTTTATTTTGAACTTGATGAGAATTTTTCACTTAGAAATCTCAGTGCGATATATAAACTTGTTACTATATTAATATTTTAAAATCTACGAAAACCCATCTTTTGGAAAAAAATGTCTGGGAGTGTGACTCTATGAAATTTCGATCTCTTTTGCTTAAAGAATTTTTGAGTTTTAAAAAAATAAAAATGAATTTATATATAAAAAAATTTTTAACATAATTCTCATTTAGTTTGCTAAAACTTCTTTTCGTCATCTTTAATTAAAAAGTTCAGTTGGTAATGCATATGATCGTTCACACAAAATGAAGATGAATTTCCATTTATAAAAGTAAACATGTTGTTTTGAAAATTTAGGTTATGTCAAACTATATACAGGTTTTTTTAACGTTAACAAGGATGATTATGGCTACCAGTAGGCAATTAATTTATGTCGAACACTACACATTTCAATTTCCTTGCAAGTGAAGAAAAGAAAGATTATGAAAAACTAAAGCAGGTTTTATTTTAGACTTAATGAGAATTCTTCGCTAACAAATCAGTTCAATAAATAAACTTGTAAAGATATTCCTTCTGGAATATTTTAAAATTTATTAAAATCCTGTGAACATTTCTAAAAATGTCAATCCCTTTTTCTTCCAAATATTTTTGAGTTTCAAAAAGAAAAAAAAAAATTAAAGGTTAAAAATTTATAAACTTAATTCTCCTTTAGTTTGCCAGAACTTTTTTTCATCACATATTAAACAGTTTAGTTCATAACGCACATAAATCATTCTAATGGCGTTGCTTGCTTTAAAAAAAGAAAATATTTTTATTGTATTTTATTTGTCACGTATTTAAAGAAGGCGAAGCTTTGCCAGAAATTAAAATCTTTATAATTTTTCAAGCATTTTTTTTAATTTTGTGAATTTTTGGCAAGGCCAGAAAAGCCTCAAAATCACTTTGGATAAAAAAAATAATTTGAAATTGCACAGTAATAAAATTGACATGTTATTTTCAAAAAGTTAGGTTTTTCGTTATTTTTGTTAATTGATTCTGACCTGTTATAAATTATTAACATTAACATTGTGCAGCTTTCAGAACAAAAACACAATGGAGTTTTAAACATTTCATTATTTAACTTTTAAAGAAATGAAAATTTTTTTTAAATTTTACAATAATTATTTAAAATGTTTTATAGAACTTAAAGCTGTTAAACTATAGCGCAAGAAAAAAATTTTAAAATTAAAATAAGAATATTAAGAGAAAATTGTGTTGCCTAATTTTCTGTTAAATATTAATTTAATTTCTATTTCTAAATATATTTTGAATGTTTGCACTTAAAATGTTAAATGTTTTGAAAATTTTTTTTATAAAATAAAAAATTTTTAATTAAAAAATTATTTGCACGTTTTGTTTTTTTATTTATTATTATTTTTATAATTTTTTTTTTTTGTTTTTTGCAAAACATAAGGAGTGGAACAAAATATTTTAAGGTGATTTTTAAAATTACTTTTTGTTTTTTGTTTGTTTTATTATTTTTCATTTACGCTTAAAAATTTAATTAATTACATTAATAATAAAAAAAAATATATGTATTATTTATTTAAAAAAAAATAAAAAACATATTTGTGATTTTTTTCTCATATAAAATAATTTCTTTTTAAACAAACAACAAAAACAATAGTTCAATAAAAAAAAAATAACCTCTATTTAATATTATTTAAAAATAATTCATAAAATTTAAATAAAAATTAATTACTAGTATAAAAAAAAAAAAAAATTCTTAAAAAATTTTAAAGAAATTGCTTAAGGAAATAAGTTTCCAAGTTGGAAGATGGTATGTTTTTTATTTTGGTGAAAAAGACAAATAAACATCTAAGAGAAAAAAACGAGAGAGTAAGTTATGGAAAGTTATGAATTTAAAAAAAATTTAAAATTAAATTTAAAATTTTTTAAATTTAAAAACTTTAAAAATTTGTATTTTAAATGGCAGATCTAAAGTAAAAGTATACACCATCTATAATATTTATGTAATTGGGAGTAATAATTCTCAACTAGTTTGAGAAATTCTTAACTGGTTTAAGTTTAATTTAAATCAAACTAGTTGAGAATTTTTCATATTTATTTTATTATAAAAATTTTCAGTTTATTCTAATTATTTTGCAAAGGTTTTCATTTCTTTCTTTTTTTAAGTCTTTTTTGTGTAAAACTTCAAGTTTAGATTCCTGGACATTATATATTTTTCTATTTCAGGTAAAATAAGGTCGTGTATAAGATCTTTGTTTGGTGTTTTGTATGGCTTTAACCTCCTTCTACATATTTTTATTTTAGGCCAGGGCCAAAAAATTTTGTAAATAATTTAAATCCTCTTTAAGGAAAAATAAAAAATAAGAGCAACCAAATACGTGAATAACGTTGGCGGGCAACAAATTAATATTTCCATTTGATGGAAGTTTACTTCAATTCAATTAATTTTCTAAACAAATATTTTTGAATAGCGCACATCCACAGTAACAATATAAAAACAACACTTCAACCCTGCAGGTAATCTGGCCTTTGATTTCGGTCAAGGCAATTGCCTTGCTATTTTGAAGACCTGGTAAACAATTTTCAGTAAACATGCAATCATTCAGGAAAATGGTGCGCGAGCATTACCGATATTTTAAAAGCATTTTGAATAAATAAAAAACAGTTTGAAATTACTAAAGTGATAAAATTGCCAGGTTATTTTGTAAAAGTTAGGTTATTTCGAATATTTTGTTCTAACGCTAACAAGGAAGGCTCGGACTGGAGTGACCCTTTAAGTATATTTGTCAACTAAAATGGAAATAAAATATTAATTTATAATTTTTATGGAGATTTCAAAAACTAGAGAAAACCTATTTTTTATCTCTTTCCCTCTCTTTCTCTCTCTCTCTTTCTTTCTGTCTTTATTTCTCTTTATATTTCATCATATATTAAAAATTATCGCAAGTATTTAAAGAACATTTTCATTTATGTAAGGCTGTTAAATATTTCAGCTATCGCTTTACTTTCGATAAATAATAACTTTTCCATTAGGGAAAGAAATGTTTTCGTATTAAAATAAAGAAATAAAATTCCTACTCACGTGAAATTCAAATCAATTAATCATTATTCACTCACTCTCTGTCTCTTTCTCTCTCTATCTATTTGTCTTTGTTTTTTTTTCTATTTTTCCCTCGCTGCTTAAACCTTACGTCCTCGTTTACTCTCTAGCTGTGGCTTATCGGGATGATGTTTACGTACATGTACACCCAAATTACCGCGCTGTTTGGCCTTGTACGAACAGTATGGACATGGATGACATGGTTCCTTGCCACCACATTCCACATTTTCATGACGTCTTAAAGTGGATTTCCAACGATATTTTTTGCCACAATGACGACACACATATTTCGATTCTTCGCCCATTTCATCATTGCCACCCAAAGACGAATCACTTAATGACAATTCATAAGTGGTCGCTGAAGGCTGTGTCAGTTCGCTAAGGTCATGGGATGATTCGGTTTTAAGTGGTCGTGCCGTTAAAATGGTATAACTTTTGGTAATCGTTGCCGGTTGTTCGTGCACAGTTAAGCCATCGGGCAAAATGGCCTCGACACTGGTGGTATTGTCATCTTGCTCCTGTAAATGCAATTGCTGATGATGTACTACGTGCGTTGTGGTGGCTTGTTGTTGTTGTTGCTGCTGCTGTTGTTGCTGATGCTGTTGTACTATATGATGCTGCTGCTGTTGTTGTTGTTGTTGCGGTGACGTTTGTATATGATGAACTTGTGCTTGTAGTTGATGATGATGCTGTTGTGTGGTATGTTGTAACTGATGATGCTGCTGTTGATTGTTCGGATCTTGTTCGATGGTTGTTATTTGTGCCGTCGTACCAGTCGACTGCATATGTTCGGTGATTTCAGTGGGTGCAAACCCAATGCCGATTTTTGTACCATCCGGCAATTCAATGTCATCAATTTCAGCATATTTCACCAAATCACTTATAATGGCCGCTGAAGTTTGTGGATTGTTCAAATCGATTTCACTGATTTCGTATTTGGTGCCATCGGTTATTTCATGGGTTTGAGGATCATGTGTCTGTACGATCTGGACACTGCCGGTAGCGGGTGTTATTATCTTACCTCGTGAATATTTAATACGTGATACAACAGGTTTTTGTTCAGTGATTTGTACGTTTCGTAGACCCATTAAATTGATGGTTTGTGAATGGGTACCAGAAGCTGTGGGTGTGGTGGTAACAATACTTTGTACTTGGGGGTGATGTTCTAATTGATGATGATGTTGTTGCTGCTGATGATGTTGTTGCTGCTGCTGATGATGGTGTTGCTGCTGCTGCTGATGATGTATTATTTCATGTAACTGTTGAGTTTGCTGATGCTGCTGCTGCTGTTGCAATTGAACTGGTTGTATTTGTTGAGTCTGTATAATTGTGGCATGTGGATGATGAGTGGAAATTGTTGTTGATGCTGGTATGATTTTCTTTAAGTTGATTAATTCTAGTTGATAATAAAATAGAAAAAATTGTTAACAAAGAACAAAAAAGAGCAGACGAATAAATACACGACTTAATAAAATAAATCTGTGATTTAAACTCTACCGAAAAACGACTTTTAGTTTCTTTTAAGAATTCTGCTGAAATTTGAAAAAGTATGTGGACAAAACTTTATAAGGATCTGTCAAATTCATACTCTGTTGTCATAATAAAAATGAATTATCATGATAAAGGTCCCCCATTCACTGAAAATGAAATAAATATTTGCTATTTTTGGATGAAAATATATTTTTATGTTCGCACTGGATTTGTAGGATCCGAACCTCGTTGTTCTAAGAGTGAAACATTCTTGGAGTAGAATGTTTCACCACTAATAATTATAGTTAATTGTCCTTTTTAATATTTCATAAAAAATTTTTTTTTAATTTTTCTCTTTCTAAAGTTGCTACACAATGGTGTGTCGAAATATTGAAAATAAAAATAATATTTATATAATTTTTATATAAAGATATTGTGCTTAAAGAAATTATTTATAAAATGTTTTTTAACAATAATTTTATTATTTGGAGAGTACCCGTCCTCCTCCTCCTAATCCCTCCAGTATTTATTAGAACATCATGTAAGTACTACAAGCAAATTGTATTAAATGAAGGGAGTGTCATGATTATAAATCTGTAGTAATATAAGATGACACTACTGTAAAGGCTGTTTTAATACAGCTATAGAACTTTAAGTTGGCAACAATTTTAATTTTGTCAGCTGTCAAGTGATTTTTGTTTAGTTTGACAGTTCAACAAAAATAGACTAACGCCTAAAACAACACTTCAAAATTGTACAAACTTATTTTGAAAATAAGAGTTCTGTTTGAAATACATATCGCGCACTGCGTCCATTTTACGGTCAACATAATCATCCATCAGATTAATTAATTTTATTTACTATGGAACGTTATCGCACCACGTTTACTCGAAATGATATAAAGCGTCCACAGAGACATCATACCGTGAGTACAGAAGAAGTGATTGCTGCTGTGGTGCGTAGCCTAGATTAAGACGCGAATAAGTCTGTCCGCCACCTAGGTAATGAAAGATCTTACGGAAAGATTTTGATTTGTGTGCTCCTAAAATCCAACTCGTGCAGGATTTTAAGTCACACGTTTAATAAACCAGGTGTAGGTTGGGTGAATGGGCCTAAAAATGGGCCCCTGACGCCGATTTTCATAAGCGAAATTCGTTTAGCATTAAAGTTAACTTTTGTTTGAATGGCTGCGTCTATAAACCCAACTGCCGTTTTGGTGCGATAATACTCCTCAAGTGTATGTTGAGACATCGTTATATTCAGAAAAACTGTCTGTTTAATGGGTTCCCCCCAGGGGCATATAAATATGGTTTTTATAGAATTCCACTATCTAGACACCGTGAAACTGGGGAAAAAGGGAGCCCAGTCTCCTGAAGACAGGCAGGGAGTCAACTGGAAGCTCCACTTTATTTCCACGAAGATCAGTGAACCCACAGAGTTTATTATTTGTCTCTTTAGACATTTAATAGTTCTCTGACTGATCATTGAGGTTGGCCCCTATGTGGGAGTATTGTGGTGGTTGTGGTTTTGCGGCCCCATAAGGGAATTATAAAAATTATGGTGGCCAGGATCATCTCGCTGTTAATAACACCCTAAGTGAATGATCCAGTCCAGTGAGCATGCTAGACATGTGATCTGGACAGGAGTAGAAAAGTCTCCAACTCTTTAGCAATGTGTGATGGTTTGCAGCCCTGCCCTGGAATCATTAAAGTTGCAACTAGGTGGTTCTGTTGCTTAGAATTATGTCTTCGGCTTCCTAGGACGCCCCTATGACGTTCCAAATTATACAATAGTGGTTTGTCCACCATCTGATTAAAGCTACATGGCCAGGTGCGGATGTAAAGCAAATCACACTCTGTTTGGTGGGTTCCCCCCGGGGGCACAGTATAAGTCTTTATGATTCACACAACCATCTAGACTTGTGTCATGCGGGGGTAAAAGGGAGCCGAGCGCCCTTCAAGGCTAGCAGGAGCCAACTAGACAATCCACTATATTTCCACGGGAATCAGTAAAGCCCCAGAGTACCGTTATTTGTCTCTTTAGGCATTTAGCTGTTTTCTGACTGATTATTGAGGTAGGCCCTTCGGGATTATCGTGGTGGCTGTGTGTTTCGAGGCCCTCGTTTGAGTTTGTGGGTCGGATTATTCACAATGAATACAATGAATGGTCCAGGTTCAGTGAGTATGAATGCCGTCCTATTCTTAATTATATTAAACTTCATGCGTTCTGGACCAGGAGTTGGATAGTCTCTAGCTCTTCAGCGAGGAGTGCAGGCTGCAGCCTGCTCCTGGCTTTTGAAGTTGCAACTAGGAGTGACCGGAGGATATACGTATCCGAAGTCCTTCTAGGGCAGGATAACGCTACATTTCATCCACCATCTGATATTGGCCCACACCGTTTGGTGCAGATGTAAATCTAATCACACAGTTGTTTGAAGGGTTGCTGGAATCATTGGCCCGTACCTTAAAAATGATTCTGGTCAGAAAATTACAGTCAAAGATGACCGCTATAGGACATTCATCAGTTGAACAACCACAAGGTACTTGAGCTGTGCTTTAAACAAGACACCTTAAAATGTCACACAGCTCGTGCCACAACTGATTTGTTGAAGAAAACGTTTAGTTTCGGACTCGTTAAATGACTTCCAAGATCATACGATTTAATGCCGCTAGACTATTTTGTGTGGGGATTTTGGAAGTCGCCAATCTACGCCCAGAGGCCCGAAACGAAAACATTTTTTTTGTTTAAAGAGAAGTAGCACTTCAGACAACAATGCCTATTTAGTAAAGTACCGTGCTACCTTCTTTAGGAAAGGGATAGAGAAGAGATGAAACAGGTGGTGAAAGCAGAAGGATAGTCGGAAAGTAACTGCCGTATAAAGACAGCAACAACGACCAGTGACTATGGCCTCATCGCTGAGCAGCCCCACCGACAGTCAATTTTTATTTTTGTAGTGAAAAAAAACCAAGGTCTTCGTTGGGAATCGAACCCACAACCCCCATACTGACAAGTTAGTACAGGGGCACCTGTAGGCTAATAGGTAGAAAACATTCACCGCGTTATTGCCGATAAAAGAAAAATGACAGCAAAACAAGTTTGGACAGGACAAAGTGATCGGTCAATAGCCTAATATTGATCAGAAAAAAATATTTAGATTAAGAAAATTATGATTTTAAATGAACGAAAAGATGATCAAGTCAATAAACAACTTTTTCGAAATAAGAATTTACTGGATGTCATATTTCACTACCCCAATACATAGACGACAAACATAACCAAGAATATTCATTACACTTCTTTTCACTAAAGGGTTTTTCAACAAGAAGTTTGTCTTCGAAAATTAATTAAAACAAAAAATTTAAGATGATTCAAAATTTTATGGTATTACGAAGTGAAATTATTTCGGCAATTATGAATGAGAAAAACTGATAGTTGACAAATGTCAGTTGTCGATTCTTTTATCAATGTTTTTAATTACTTTTTGGAAATGGTGGTATTTTTTTGAATCACACCAGGGATTTTGAATTTAAAGACTGAAATCGATTCAGTATAGACTTTGCCCTTAACATAGTCCCACACAAAGTATTCCAATGGTGTGAAATCACACAATCTGGCTGGCCACTTAACTGCTGATGGTCGTCACATTATGCGATCGGGAAATTTTGTTTCATTAAATTAATCGTTTCATTGGCTGTGTGACATGTGGCGCCGTGCTGTTGAAACCACATGTCAGTGATATCAACGTTGTCAATAATTGAGTTGTTAGCATCTCGCGCTAGCGTGATCCATTGATTGTTACTGCATTAACAGCCTTATCTTCGGAAAAAATATGACCCAATCACACCTCCAGACGACATAGGTCGGTATACAGTGACGCGTTGAGCATGGAAAGGCTTCTCAATAATCATTCTAGGATTTTCAGAAGTCCAAATGCGGCAATTTTGCTTGTTGGTATGCCCTAACAAGTGAAAATGGGCTGTGTCTGAAAAATTTATATTTTCAGAAAAACCAGCCGGTTGTTCCTGAATAAATTGAGCGAATCTATGACGATGTGAGTGGTCGGTCGGCTTCAAATTCTGCATCAGTTGAATCTTGTAAGACTTCAAAATCAAATCCTTATGCAAAATTCGCCATATGGTGGTTTTGGATAACCCCAATTGTTAAGAACGTCAAGGAATTGACAAATTTGGATCCGATTCAACACTGTGACTCACGGCTGCGATGTTTTCAGTTTAACGACCCAGTCGGAAATGCGTTGGTTTTCGCACCAACGAACCTGTCGACTCAAATTTAACAACCAAATTTTTAATAGCGATTTCAGAAGGACAATTATGTTGTTCGAAAATATCACAAATTTTACGAAATGTCACTTTAGCAGAACCACCATTTTCATAGTGAATTTGAATTATTTTAATGCGATGTTTTCAGTTGAATGAATGACCCAGTCGAAAATGCGGTGGTTTTCGCACCAACGAGCCTGTCGACTCAAATTTAACGAATAAATTTTTTATAGCGATTTCAGAAGGACGATTATGTTTGTTCGAAAATATCACAAGTTTTACGAAATGTAACTTTAGCAGAACCACCATTTTCATAGTGAATTTGAATTATTTTAATGCGATGTTTTCAGTTGAATGACCCAGTCGAAAATGCGGTGGTTTTCGCACCAACGAGCCCGTCGACTCAAATTTAACGACTAAATTTTTTATAGCGATTTCAGAAGGGCGATTATGTTGTTCGAAAATATCACAAATTTTACGAAATGTCACTTTAGCAGAACCACCATTTTCATAGTGAATTTGAATTATTTAATTGCGATGTTTTCAGTTGAATGAATGACCCAGTCGAAAATGCGGTGGTTTTCGCACCAACGAGCCTGTCGACTCAAATTTAACGAATAAATTTTTTATAGCGATTTCAGAAGGACGATTATGTTTGTTCGAAAATATCACAAGTTTTACGAAATGTAACTTTAGCAGAACCACCATTTTCATAGTGAATTTGAATTATTTTAATGCGATGTTTTCAGTTGAATGACCCAGTGGAAAATGCGTTCGTTTTCGCACCAACGAGCCTGTCGACTCAAATTTAACGACTAAACTTTTTATAGCGATTTCAGAAGGGCGATTGTGTTGTTCGAAAATATCACAAATTTTACGAAATGTCACTTTAGCAGAACCAACATTTTCATAGTGAATTTGAATTATTTTAATGCGATTTTCGTGCGAAATTAAATTTATTGTAACAATTGCGAATGCATCTGCTACGAATACGTCAAAAACTAAATGTCAAAAAAATCATGTTGTTGATGTTGTCACAATTAAAAAACAAAATTCTTGGTGAAAAAATCCGATATTTTCTTTAACAGGGTTTCAATTACGCAAAAAAAAAAGACAGCAAGGCTACAGCAAATTTAAAGGACTCACAAAACTTAAAGGAATATTGAAAAATTTTTGTAAATTAATTTTAATAATTTATATTTGAAACTTACCACATTCCGAGGAGGGCAATTTTATCGTTGGACTTGTTGTTAATGTTGTAAATGTGGGCTTGACATCCTGTACTTCTTGAATATCGGTAATTTGTGTTGATGTTTGTTGTATTTGTCCCCCAGTGGCAGCAGCTACAGCAGCTGCGGCCACTTGATCTTCATCTTGAGAGGAAAGCTTGGCCGTCGTTATATTTCCCAACTTTTTAACATGCAATATAAAACCATCTTTATTTTGTGTGATAACAATGTCATTGCTCTCCAACAAACAATCGTCCAATTCAAAATCATCAGGATTAATATCGGTCTGTTCGGACTTATCATGTTTCACTAAATTTGTGATTGTGGTTTAAAAATTTAAAAAAAAATTATATTTTATTATTTTATTTATTTAAAATGTTAATTAATTTTTTTTTAAGTTAAAAGGATATTTTCCGTTTTTTTTTTTTAAGATAATAAAGAAGAGAGATTTTATTTTTATTTTTTGGTTTTGCAAGCCAAATTTACAATTATGAATAATTAATAGAAAAATAAAAATGATAATAAAAATATTTTTAATGGGCCCCCTTAAACCTTTAAGTGTTAAAATTGGGAAAAAAAATGTTAAGAAAAATATTTTGATTTATAAAAAAAAAATATTAATTAATTAATTAATACTCATTTTTATTTATTAAAATAATTACACATTTTTGATGCAAAATTTGTTTTTCATAAGTTTTCGTATTTAAGCTTTATTTAACTATTATTATTATTAATTTTTAAAATTATTTTAGTTTTACAATGAATATTACAATTATCTTACCTGTGGTAGATTCTTTAATGGTGGAGAAAGGGACGTTAACTTATTTATTTTAAGTGTTATTAATTAGTTTCTAAATAAAATAATTTTTTTTAACCTGAGATCAAAACTTTAAAAAGATAGTTTTTATATTTTTCTATTTAAAACTAGAAGCAATTCTATTATTTAATATTATCTTAAATTATAATTTGTTTTCTTTACGAAAGGCATTATTAAGTTTAATATATTTTTGAAAAAAAAGGTAAATAAAATAAAAGGATTCATTCATGAAAAGATTTACAAAATGTTAAAAATCTTAGGAACACAAAAATTTCAAGCGATTTTGAAGAGAAAAATAACACAATATTTATATACGCTTCTTCACATACATTAGTGATATATTTTTAAACAACAACGTATAACACATTCTTTGAAATTAATAAAAAATTTTTTGACGCTTTAAAAACGCAAATTCCATATTAGCATCACTAGTGCCTGGTAAGTGTTTTATTAACTAAAAAAAAAACTCTTGTATTTGTGTTAAGAGAAAATCATTACAATAACATTTCATAATATTTCATAGCATTTTACACAGCCATTTTGTATTATTCCAACAACACAATAACTAAGTTTTAGCCAACATCTTCCATTTAAACAAATTTTTTACTGGCCAAATTCGCTCCAATATATTTTAATTTTAAAAAGTAAACTTAAAAATAAATATTTTAAAACTACAAACAAACATGTTTTCAAAAAAAAAAATCATAATTTTAGAGTTATGACGATGTGCCAACAAATAAGTGAAAAAGAAAATACATTTTGAAGGAGATTTTACACTTAAAATCCTGCAAAAGAAATGACATCGTATATAATTTGGGTTTTTCTTAAAAAAAAATATGAGTCAAAGAGTGTTTCGCGGAAAAAGTTAATTTTAAATACTTTCTAAACAGGGTATCAGTAATTATTAGTGGCACTTTTCACTCTGACAAACAATTTTAATGACTTTTCGCGTCCAATCATGCACAATAATGCGAAAAGAAATTTTTCTTAAACAACCTTATTTTTTGACTTATGTGTAAATTAATCGATAATCGTTTAACAAATTTCAGAGCACATACAGATTTTCTTAATCGGCAATCGGATTACAAATTAAAGAAAAATTGCGAAAATGAATAATTTGCTGTGAATATCTGAATTTTTTGCTTAAGAGGTATTAAATAAAAATCTGTGAGGCAGGAATATATTTTTAAAACAGCATTCATTTTTTAAAACGAACTATATTGGATTTTAATAAAAAAAACCGGTTTTAAGAACCGGGTTTTAATCGGTTTAAAATACAAACTCTTATAAGACCCGCTGTTACTAACATTTCTTTCTTTAGTAATTAATTTAAAGCACTAGGTCAATTTTAATAAAAAATGTTAAAAAACTTTTATTTTTTATTAATTTTTCGATATTTCGCCACACCGTTGGTTGGCATCATCAGGAAAAACAAAAATAATAATAAACAAACAAATTGAAAAAAATTTTTTGATTAACAAAGCCAAAATAATAAAAAAAAAAAAAAAAAAATTTTTGATTATTTTGGATTTGTTAATCAAAAAATTTTTTTCAATTTGTTTATTATTATTTTTGTTTTTCCTGATGATACCAACCAACGGTGTGGCGAAATATCGAAAAATTAATAAAAAATAAAAGTTTTTTAACATTTTTTATTAAAATTGACCTAGTGCTTTAAATTAATTACTAAAAAATATTAAAAAAGGTCAAAAAAAAAAAAAATTATAACTAACATTTCTTTCTATTAATTAATCTTCTAAACATGGAACCAAAATTATGAGTGACTTTTCACTCCCAATTATGCACAATAACGTGAAAAATGATTTCTCCCGCATGCTCATGCATGCCTTAAAACCTATCTTGTTTTTGTGGCTCATATTTAATTAAGTTCATTTGTAATATATTCTGATATTTTGAAGCATAACCATGTTTTCTTAATCGGCAACATCACAAGGTGAAAAAAAATCGTCAAATTTTATGGGAAAACGTAATATTGTCATTAGAGGAACTTAAAAATCTATCAGGCAGAAATATGTTTTCAAAGCAGCATTTAGTTTTTAAAACCATATATGTTAAAATTTAAAATAAAAGCAATTCGTATTTTAATCGGTTTTAAGAACCGGGTTTTAATCGGTTTTAAAAACCAAGTTTTATTCGGTTTTAAAAACCAAGTTTTAATCGGTTTTAAAAACAGAGTTTTAATCGGTTTTAAAAACCGAGTTTTAAGCGGTTTTGAGAACTAGGTTTTAATCGGTTTGAAGAACCGGATTTTATTCAATTTTAAGAACAAAAGTTTAGTAGGCTTTAAGAGACGGAATTCAATCGGTTTTAAGAACAGACTTATAAGCGGCTTTAAGAATCAGGGTTTAATCGGTTGCAAGAACCTGATCTTAATCATTTCAAGAAGCGAATTTGGATTTTAATCGGTTTTAAGAATCGTGTTTCAATAGGTTTTAAATACATACTCCTATGAAACCGGGTATTCCTAAAATGTTTTCCCTTAATCAACCCAATTCTCTGAAACTCAACTTAGGAACAGAAGAATCAACAGTTTCTGCAAATAACGAACTTCGTAACTTATCACCAATTTTTTTTTTAATTTTTTACTTAAACAGGAAGTTTTTGAAGGAAGTTTTAAAGGGCACTTACATTAAAAATAAAACCTTCCTTTTTGTAATAACCTTACTTTTTCAAAAAAAAAAAAAATTTGGAAACATTTTTTTAACGCAGGTAGTCACGAATATTCGTGTCTATCATGAATAATGAGCTTTAAGGAATATTTTGAAAACAAAAATGCGCTTTAAGGAATATTTTAAAAAACAAAAACCAATTTTAAAAATATCGAAAAAAAAATTTTCTTGTTTCTAATGCAAATTTACAGTTTGTAAAAGATTACATTGATTGTTTTTTAACCGCACTTTTTTAATTTAATTTTGTTTTCATTTTGTCGATACGTGAAACGGCGTAGACATTATTGTGTTAATCTGTTTTTAATAAAAAGCAGCTGTAACATTTTGATTTGTTTTTGAGACAGAATTACAAATTTTTTAAAAAAAATTTTAAGAAAATTTCAAGATTTTGTTTGAATCAGAGCGAATTACGGTAGCCATGTGAAAGCTTCAAAACAATAATTATACAAACACATTAATATAATAAGGAAATTAAGAAACTTTTAAGATATTTGGCTAAAAATGCAACAGAGCAAAAACTATCAGCTGTGAAATAATTCTCATCCGGTAAAGCTAATTCGCCTTAGTAAAACCTTTAATTTTTAATTGCAGCATATAAATTATTAAAAAGCCTAAGGAATTATATATGCTTAATACTAGAGTTTTTTTAAATAAGTTTAGTCTATATAAATTTCCTAAAATTAATAAAAAAAAAATATTTTTTTTTAATTTTTAGTTTTAAAAAAAAATAAATATTTAGTGTAAAAAAAAAATTTTTTTTTGCTTAAGTTTTACTTTTAAAATCTCTAATTCTATGCGTTTTCCTTACTCCTCCCTTTTAAAATACCTACTGTTTTAATAAAAATATTTTAGTGTTACAAACAACTATTAATTATACTATATTAAATTGAAATGCAACTCTGCTGAAATGCAGTAATAAAAAAAAAACCATTAATTAATTAAAAAAAACCGAAAAGCCGGAATGTTTTAGGTCTTAACATGTATTTGATAGTAGTCTGGATGCTGAGTTCTAACATGAACATTAAGACTATGTTTATAACGCGTCACATAATCACAATAAGGACATTGTTCTTGTGGTAAAATGCCACATTCAAAACGCAAATGACGCGATAAATTCTTTTTATATGTATAAACTTTATCACAACGTGGACAAACGTGTGGCAAATTAGCAGCATGTGCACTATTATATGGTGAAATGCTAAATGTTACATTGGAATCGTTGTTATTATTAAGTGCAATATTTCCACTATAACGCCTTTGTTTTGAGTGTGGTGATTCCTTACTAGATGATGATGATGATGTTGCATTGTTTCTTTTGTTTTTCTTCTGTTTGATTTCCTCCAAAGCGATGTTGTTTAATGAGGTAACCGATTTAACCGATATTGTCCAATAATTCTCTAAACAGCATCCATGCCAATGATGAGAGAGATGAGAGAGGAAGAGAGAAAGAAAAAAGAAAAAAGTTTTAAAATATGTTAATTATTAGTTATAACTATGCGAAATACAAATTGAAATTAAAAAAAAATAATTTATTTAACAAAAAATAAAAACTTTAATATAAAATATATTTTAAAAATTATTTAAATTCAAAGTTACTTTATTAATAAAAGAAATACTTTCAAAAACAAAATTATTTAAAGGTAAAAATCTGAGAAGTTGAAAAAAACAAAAAAATAGCTAAAATTATAAAAAAACATTTTAATCTGTTATAGAAGCAATAAAAATCCAGTCCAGGATTTAGTTTACAGCTTTAAGCTATAAATTAACTGAAAGCTTTAGATTCAATTGCTTTTTGTTTATAAATTTAAATGATATTCATTGAAATAATGTTTAAAAATAAAGTGAAAGCTTTTGTTTTATAAATAAAAATAATTAAAAAAAAATAAAAAATAATTTAATTAATTTTTATGATCTAAGAAATTAGGGAGCATGAAGTATTTTTGCCTAGAGTCAAAGATTTTTTTTGTGCTTATAGTTTTAGCGAAAATAAATTTCTCTCTACGTAAAATTTTGAAAATTGAAAATTTAATTTGTTTTTTAATGAAATTTTATTTAAAAATAAATTTAAGAACTAAAACTATTTGATGCAGAATAAGCTTTTAAAAAATAAATTCAACTTAACTAAATAACCTAAAAAATGAGGCAAAACGAACGATTTTCCAGCTAGAGGCGAAAGTCAAGTTGAGGCAACGTGTTTGAAAGAAAACATATGGCGAAAAATTTTTTGTTTGCTTTAAATTGAAAGAAAAGACGGGTAAATAAATAACTTAAAGTAAAAGTGCTACATGTTAAGGAGTTAAATTTTCTTTTTTAAATATTCTTAAAAACAAAACGTCAAAAAGTAATTGATTTCATTAAAAAGGAAACTAAAAAAATTATACTTTCGTCCTTAGTCGAAAATTCTTTAAAAAACATTGTTATAGAAAAAAAGCCTTAAGTGTTAATCTTCTGAGATAAAATATATTGAACGACAATATTATGCTGCTTAAAACTGTACACGCTCGCCTTCGACTACAACCCACCAGTTAGGAGAGAAAATAGCAATATTACTGTAAACAAACTTTCGCCTCTAGATAAAAATGTTTTACGATAATTGAACTACTTGAAAAGTTTATCACAAATCACTCTAATAAAGTTTAATTTTGTTGGTGCCTTTACATTTTTGTGATGTTTTAAAAATTTTTTACAAAAAGTAAAGAAGAACCGGTTTTTAATCGGTTTTTAATTGGTTTTAAGGACCATATTTTAATCAGTTTTAAATTCAAACTCCTATAAAGCCCAGCGTTATTAAAATGTTGTCCCTTAATCAACTTATTTCTTTAAAAGAATTAGCTTTAGAAACAGTTTCTGCAAATAACGATTTTCGTAAATTATCACCGTTTTTTTTTTTTTTTTGGCAAAAACTAAATTTTTTAATTGAACAGATGTCCGTAGTTTTTAAGGGCATTCTAAAGGGCATTCACATTTAAAAGCCAGCCCGTCGTTTACTTTAAAAAAAAAGTTGGAACATTTTTGAAACTTAAATAGTCACGAATATTCGTATCTACTCTGGAGAAGTATCTTATGTACGAAAACAAAAAATTTTAAAAAAAATTAAAAATTTTTTTTTGATTTCTGATGCAAATTTATAGTTTGTAAAAGGTTATGCAGGAATTTTAAAAAACCGGTTTTTAAAACCGGGTTTCAATCGGTTTATGAAACCCGGTGTTACTCAATTTTTTCTATTAATCAATTAGGCTTTCGAATGAGAGCAACATTTTTTTCTCATCAAAACTTAAGTTTTAGAAGAAAAGAAGGTTTAAAAAAAAGAGTTTCTGCATACAACGAATTACGTAATTTATCACCGATTTATTTCGCAAAAACTAAAGTTTTTAAATTAACCCTATATATCCTTATTTTTTTAAAGGAAAGGGCACTCTAAGAAAGAAAAAGAGATAAAGAAAACTGTTTATGATAACCTCACTTCTTCTAACAAAAACAGATTATTTTTAAAACTTAAATAGTCACGAATATTCGTATCTATTCTGGAGAAGTATCTTATGTATGAAAACAACAAATTTTAAAAAATATTATATAATTTTTTGGTTTTCTGATGCAAATTCATAGTTTGTAAAAGATTATGCAGGAATTTAAGAAAACCGATTTTAATAAACCGGTTTCTAAAACCGGGTTTCATAAGCAATTAGACTTTCAATTGAAAGCAACTTTTTTTTCTCATCAAAACTTAAGTTTTAGAAGAAAAAAAGGTTTTAAAAAAGAGTTTCTGCATACAACGAATTACGTAACTTATCACCGATTTCATTTGCAAAAACTAAAGTTTTTTAATTAATCCTGGATATCTTTATTTTTTTAAAGGAAAGGGCACTCTAAGAAAGAAGAAGAGGGCACTTAAAGAAAACCTTACTGTTTATGATAACCTCTTTGAGGCAGTGAAATGATTTGTGTGGTACAACAAAAAAAAATTTTAAAAATTCTCAATTTTATCAGAAGCAAATTTACAGTTTGTAAAAGATTACGTTGATTAAATTTTGTTTTTATTCCATCGGCAGGTATTAAGAGATTTTACTCAGGATTTTAAACGTGTTCTGTTTTGAATTAATTAAGGCATTAACTGTTTAAAGGCTTGAAAATGGCAGGCAAACTTTTGCTTTGCTCGAAAAGAATTCTATTATTTTTTTTCTGATTACATATGGATGCTTTTAGAATACACCACATGTGGCTAAGACTTAAGTTTAGACACTATTTTGATAATTTATTAAAATAAAAAGGATTTTCAAAATTTTATTGTTCTTTTTCAGAAAAAAATTTTCAGATTTCAGTTCAAAAACACCAAAACTTACAAAAAAAAAATTTTTTTTTTTCAGAAAAAAATTTTCAGATTTCAGTTCAAAAACACCAAAACTTAAAAAAAAAAAATTTTTTTTCTCAAAAAAAATTTAGAAATAAAATTTTAGGTGAACTTAAGCCGGATTAACTATCATTTATTTGGTTAGAAATCTAAGCGACTTTGCCTAATTTATTAATTTCAAAATTAAAATAATTAAAACAGAAAAAATTGATAAATGTTATAAACATTTTAACGAAAACCAGTTCTAAATTAAATTGATGATTTAAATAATGAATTATGATCAAAAGCATATACTTTATGATGAGAGATTTCAAAATTATAGAAATTATAGAAATTAAGTGAAATTCAAATTAAATTTCTTTAGATTAAAAAGCAGCAACGAGCAATATGTAGCAGAAAATTTTAAATTAATTTAAAAAATAATAAAGTTTAAGAGTTATTAATCTATATTAAGTTTTGCTTTAAATCGATATAATCAAAAAATAAAAAAGATATTTTAATTTCTACTATATTAAATTCAAAATCAAATATTTAAATTAAAATAAGTTTACACAAATTTATATTCAGGCTTTACTGCAAGAGTGTCATAAATCAAAATTAAAAAAAAATCAAATGCAAAAATATTCTTTCACATTATAGCTGAAGTCTTCAACCACATCAGATTGTTTCTGTGTTTCCCTAGGTGCTGGAAAGTTATTCAAAAATAATTTAAAATTAATTTTACTCATTTTAAGTTTATAAATATGACACTTTTACAGCAAACGCTGATTACAACAAAACTCGAGAATACAATTTCTACCTACAACTAAAAGGTGTTTTTTTAAGCTAGATAGAACTTTAAATTGTAAGAAGTAACACAAAAAATGAAATTTTGATGAAACATTTTTTTTCATTTGTTTCAGTATACTCTGACAAATCATCATGAATAGACTTTTGCTTGAACAACGCTACGAAATTATCCAAATTTACTTTTAAAATCAGTCGTCGATTCGCGCAACTTATAGACGACTTCGTCATTTTTATGGCGTACATAATCGTGCATCTGAACAAGCCATTCGTCGAACTGTCGATAGATTTCGTACCACATACTCTCTAGAGGATGCAATAACACCAACACGTCGAAGGAATGTGCGTACTGAAGAGAATATCGCCGCTGTAAACGAAAGTGTGGAAGAAGATCCAAATTTATCAATTCGTCGTCGGTCGCAGGAATTGGGGCTCTGTTCGTCCACTACGTGGAAAATTTTGCGCAAAGATCTCGGTCTACACCCGTATAAGATCCAGCTGGTGCAGGAATTGAAGCCACGAGACCATTATATGCGTCGTTCTTTCGCCGATTGGGCTCTAGAGCAGTTGGCAACTGACCCGTTGTTTTATCGCAAAATTGTGTTCAGCGATGAGGCGCATTTTTGGCTTAACGGGTGTGTTAATAAGCAAAATTGCCGCATATGGAGTGAGACCAATCCACAACAGACCCTACAGACTCCATTACATCCAGAAAAATGCACCGTTTAATGCGGTTTTCACGCTAGTGGCATCATCGGACCTTATTTCTTCAAAAATGAGGCCGGAGCTCGCGTTACGGCCAATGGAGATCGTTACCGCACCATGATCAATGATTTTTTGTTTGAAAATATGGATGACATTGATCCGGACGAGATTTGGTTTCAACAGGATGGCGCTACGTGCCATACAGCGAACGCAACCATCGACTTATTGAAATCAAAATTTGGCGATAAGTTGATTTCGAGAAATGGACCTGTCAATTGGCCTCCAAGGTCGTGCGATTTGACACCACTCGACTATTTCCTGTGGGGCTACGTGAAGTCACTAGTTTATGCTGATAAACCAGCAACAATTGACGCCTTGGAGGTCAGCATTGTTCGTGTTATTCGTGACATACGCCCAAGAGTGCTCGAAAAAGTGGCCCAAAATTGGACGTTCAGAATGCGCTTCGTCAAGAACAGCCGCGGTGCCCATATGCCCGAAATCATTTTCAAATGTTAATGTCACGTATTGATCCTTCGAATAAAAAAGAAATTTTGATTACAATTTAATTTTTTGTGTTATTTTTTACAATTTCAAGTTCTATCGGGCTTAAAAAAACACCCTTTACAACAATGACTTAAAACATTTTTTTTAGGTTTCGCTTAGAATCAGTTAATAATTATAATCAAAATTTTTTTTCGCTTTTAAAAAAATATTTACGAATGTTTTATCACAAAAGCGACTGACTAGGCAGCAGCAAAAGTTTATTAAAAATTCATTTGTCTTATAAATTTCTCAAATATTGGTGGGCGGTTTAATTGTTTATTTTTAACAATTTAAAATGTTTTTCTATTTGATTAATTTACCCTAAAGTGTCTTCGCCAGACACGTATTATTGTACATCTGTAACCCCCATCCTCTAGGAAACAATTCTAAATTTCTGTCACTAAAAATGCTGTAAGAAATAATTCCCCTTTAAATCATTATTTGAAAAACATAACCTCAAAATTTATTTTAAAAAAATGTTATTCGACTATTTCACTTGGCTTGACCGCTTTACGATTTAAAAGAAAAATTATACTAAAAAAAAGTTAATAAACTTTTTTAAATGTAGTTGGCATAGTCAAGAATAGTCAACTGTATTCAAACTTTAAACACAAAAAATTAAGGTGTTATCCTCAGTTATATAATTATTTTCCTTATGGAAATATTTAAATAATGTGAAGTATGAAAATTTGTTAGGCTTGACTTCACAACAATCTTCAAAGGCTTAAGACACACTTTTCACAAAATTATATTAGTTTTATGGCAAATTAAGAAATATTTTAAATATTTGCCGAAAAAATTGTCAAACTGAGCTTCTAGATTTATTAACTGGCCTAGAAGCTCAGTTAATATTGGTCTGAAGGACCATTTTTTTTGTTTTCTTGTTTTTCGAGCAAACAACATTCCCAACACTGAACAAATTTGACGCGGGTTGACGTAAAATCATATCCAAATAAAATTTCTTAAACTCTTTAAATGTACTAGTTCGTTCCTCAATAATTTCTTTGGTGTAGTGCGACTAATCAGCTAAAGTAGCCATCACTAAAGTAGTGCACAAACAGTCTTACTCGCCGACACTTTTGGGCACATTATGGGGATATTAAAGGTCCCTACTACTTATGTGATGAATACTTTATCTTATTGTCACACTACCACTGGTATCTAAATGATAATTCACGACTAACTTTTTATCATCGTTTGCAGCGCCTTTAGCAGCCTTTGTCATTAGCATTAATGATTTCAGATTTTTTCAACTGATAACTTGTAAGAGTCTATTGTAGTTGGAAACATTTATCTGAGTTTAAGTTTCTGTTTGACATTCAAATTTTATATTGTCTGCTCGTGATCCTGCAGTAAATCCTAACATACGCTGCTGGGCAGTACAGCCTCTTCCAGGCATAATCTACGAAAAGATTTTTACACCTAGACAGATGTATTTTAACTCAGTAATGCAGTTATCCACCTGTTCTCTTGTTTTTTTTTTTTGTTCCTTTCTTGCCGGTTCCACCCTTGCAGTATAACAAGCTGAAATTCTTTTGCCCGTCTGTTGCCTTAAAATGCTTAATTGTCCATCCCTGTTGGTTACTATTTAAAATATTCAATTTATTACAATGTCCATTATTGGATGTGAGTGCTTAGGAATATAGATGATATTTTATAATTGGCGATGGAACGGTATCCGCAACTTGCAGGGCAGAAATAAGCCAGTATTCTAGCATCGACAAGGTCTTATTACACAACTGTTTTAGAAGCCCACTGCAAAGAGGTTTAAGTGGACAGTAAACCAGTTATCACAAGCATACCTCCCCCCGCCAGGGGGCACATGGTAATCCTTATGGATCCTACTCTTGCGGGGTAAAAGAGAGCCCAGGCCCCTTCAAGGCTAGTAGGAGTCACCTGGACAACCCACTATATTTCCACGGGAATCAGTGGCCCGCCGAGTTCCGCTATTTGTCTCTTTAGGTATTTAGCTGTTCTCTGGCTAATTATTGAGGTAGGCCCTTTTCGGAGTATCGTGGTGGCTGTGTGTTTCGAGGCCCTCGTGACATTTTGTGGGTCGGATCATTCACAATGTATGGTTCAGGTCCAGGGAGTATGAATGTTGTCGTGTTCTTAATTATATTAAGCTTCATGCGTTCTGTACCGGAGTTGGATAGTCTCCAACTCTTTAGCAAGGAGTGAAAGCTGCGGCCTACTTCGGGCTTTCGAAATTGCAACTGCGAGTGACCGCAGGATACACGTATTCGAAGGCCTTCTAGAGCGAGGATGGCGCTACATACCATCCACAGTGGTAATGGCCACCATCTGATTAAGGCTCACGGCCAGGTACAGATGTAAACCTTATCGCGTCATAACAAGCATACTACCCTTTTGCCTCCCAACGGCTAATAATTATTTCTTCTAATTAATTGTTTTATAACTTCAATGGCAAAGGGTAGAGCAAATAGTGATAAATAGAAAGCTTAACTTTCACAAATCAGCAATTTGTAGGTTATGTTTGAATGAGAACTGCTTCTTAAAGCTCCGGCATTTTTTTTTCTGGAAAATTTCATTATTCTTGAAATTTTGAAAAACATAGAAAACAAAACCGAAAATAAACTTTAAAAACATTTTAAAGGTGAAAAATCCTGTGATACTTTAAGGCATTTTTTTTTCAACAAAAACAAAAAATATATAGGATCTAAAAACAGGGTAGTTTTCCAGGCATACTTAAAGTTTTAAGAAATAGCAATGAAGTTAAGAAAAAAAAAACGAAATTAAACGTAATCTTTAATTGATTTAATTAATTAATTTAGTCACCCCTACTCTGAAAATAAATAAGAAAATGTTTTTTTTTTCTCTTTCATAATTAAATTTAAAATTTAATCAATTATTTATTTAATTAGAAATTTTTAATTAAATATATAATTGAATTAATTAAAAAGTTTATTAAAGTTTTGTTTTAAACTTTTATCAGCAAAAACAAGTTTTTTTTTTGTATTACTGAAATTGTCAATTTTATGGTTTTGTTTTGCAAATGTTATTGTTAATGTGGTACAACGTTCACACTACACTAATACTAAAACGTAACAACTAGTTTTAAAAAATTATTAAAATTTTTGTTAACTAAAAATAAACTTTCAAAAAAAAGAATAGAAAAAAAATAATCAAGTGTTAAATTAAACAAATAAATTTTAATTGTTTATTAAACCAAAATATATATTTAAAAAAAAATTGCTTACCATTGAAGGAAAATATTTAAATTTAAATATTTTTTAGGTAGAAATTTTTCTTGAAGGATACAAAAGTGGAAGATTTTATATATATTTTTTTTGTGTTAATAAAAAGAGAACAAAAACAAACAGTCGCAGGTAGTACCGTCTACTGTTTAAAAAAAATCTGATTACGGTAGCAATTGTTGTGTTTTTAAGCAACAACAGCAACAACTGACCTGACTTTGTAGTGACGAATTATGGAACCTGATGACTTCTGTTTTTTTAAAGAGAAATAAAAAGTAGGTTTTTTTGTAGTTTGTGAAATTTTAAAATTAATAAGTTTTTTATTTCAATTCATTTTGTTTTTTTTACTATTTTTATAAAATTTTCGTTTATATTTAACATTTTTTTTTAATATTATTTAATTTATTTTTTTTTTATATATATATTTTTTAAATTTAATTCTTTTAAAATTTTTATTTAATTTTTTTGTTTTATTTTTACATTTGGGTGTTTTTGTTATTTTATTTATTTTTGTTAAATTTTTAAAATTAAATTTGGCTTTGCCGTTTTCTTTAATATTCTTAAGTAAATTGTTTTTAAATTAATTTTCGTTTATTTTTATTTTTTTTTGGAATTGAATTAAAATTTTTCAAAATTGTTTCAGCTGCTTAACTGTTTCGAACACATTTAAATAAAGAATCCAATGTTCTAGAAATTACTGTTGCAAAAGGTTTTTTTATTAAAAATTATTATTAATTATTTTGTTATTAAAAATAATGTACTAATAAATTTTAGCTAAAAAAAAATTATGGCCGTTTAGAGGCCAGAGGGAGTATTAAAAGGAAAAAACACATGGCTTATTATTGGACACTAGACACCAAAGTAAATTTAAAAAACTGTTAAATTATTCCAACATAACAATGCTCCTTTAACCTTAAAGTCATTTAAATATGTCTAAGATCTAAAAAGAATAATTTAAAAATCTAATTTTGTTTTAAGAACATTTTGGCAAAATTGTTTTATATCTTGTTATTTAAAAAAATTTTTTTAAATTTTAGAAATGTTACAATGTTTAAATAAAATTTTTGTAATTATTTATTAATTTTATTAATAATTAATTATTTAAATTAAATAGAATTCAATTTAAAAAAAAAACGAGAAATAATAAGAAGTAATTATTAAGAAATTTATCCGAAACCTTTGCTTCATTCCACCATTAATTTAAAGCAAAATTATTTATTGGATAATTTTAAGCTCACATAGTTATTTCTTAAGGGGAGGCATGAAAAATATTTTTAATTTTCAAATTCTTTCTTTCAAAAAAAATTAAAAAAAAAACTAAATACAAATTTAAATATTTCTTTGTATAAAATTTATAAAAAAAAGTAATATCCTTAAAATTATTTTAGAGAATTTCAAGAAATATATTTAAACTTGATGAGAATTATAAATTATATATTTTAGCAATAAAAAAACTAACGATAAATCTTGTTTAAAAAGGATTTAAACATTAATAGACATGTATAAATTCATTCTTTACTTGTAAATGGTGAAAGAAAATTAAAAAAAAAATTAAATCTCATTTGGCTTTAATTGCCACTTCGACTAACTCCATGAAAAATTAGTTGAAAAACATAACACTTCAAGAATTCTTTATAAATATTTAATCCAAATGAATGAAATGGCTTTTTCGAAATCATAAAATTTTTTTTGGAATATTGTTACACTTACAAATAAAAAAAAATATGGAGTTAAGCAGTTTTAAAATTGCAACATTTTTTGTATTATTGAAATGGTGATAATTTTATTTTTTAAAAATAAAAAATAATATGACAATTTTTTTTCTATTAATATGAGAAAAATACATTGAGAGAGAGAGAGAGTGTGTTTGAGAATTGAGAGAGAGAGAGAGAGAGAGAGAGAGAGAATGAGAGTTTTAAATTTGTGAATATAAATACAACTTAAATTTTCATTTTGCTTAGAAAGTGGAAGTTCAAAACTTCCAGCATTATCTCACATACATAATCTACATTTTCCTTGACATTTAGAAACATGACAGAAGCACTCAGAGAAAATTTACTCCTATATAAACTTACTCATATACAAGTGAGCCCAGTGAATTGTATGATACATACTCCTTGCCTATCGCCGTTTAAAAATCATTTTCTTTTATGTTAAAACTTTAAAATTTTTAAAGATATTTTTGTTAATTTTTTTTATTTTTATAATCGACCTTTTTATATCTTAAATAAATATCTGTTATTTTTTTAACGGTGTTTTTAAATTAATTCAACAATATATAATTTTTCTCAATATTTCACTTTCCTATGGAAAGCTTCTTCTGGAAAAATTAATTTTAATAACAACAATTATTAACAAAAAAAAATTAATTAATTAATTTTTCCTGAAGAAGCTTTCCATAGGAAAGCGAAATGTTGAGAAAAATTATATATTTATAAATTAATTTAAAAACACCGTTAAAAAGAATAATAGATATTTATTTTTGTTAATAAAATCATTTTTTACAAGAGCCCATTCTAGCGATAGAACAGATAGGAACAACTATTCGTATTTAGATATGTGACTTGATGGAATTGCGCGCAATTTGCTAAAGCATGCATTGGAATTGCCAGTCGGGAATTGAATTGAAATATTCATTTTAGATAAAGAGATTTTGTTTAATTTCAGTTACAACAATTATCAATTTTTTTATAATTCTTTAAATATCGCTGCTGCTATAGCCTTGAATATAACTATATAAACTATCAAATTGAACTATCACCAAAATAACTCAAAAACTTGTTTGTCTGAACGGCGAGAGCTTTCGATGTGAAGACATCATTTTCAAACCGCACTGGCGTGTCAGTTTAGATAGATATGTTGTTAAGGTCGTAAGCGCTCGTCGTTCATGCCGGCGAAAAAAAACAGCCAGAAAGCGCAGTAAATAATGACAACAGTATTTCATTTACTGGCGGAAAAAATTTAAACAACTTATTATCTCAAGTTTATTTTTACTTGCTCTCTTTCACAAGCAAAAGTTAAGCAGGCGCTCTTAAGGAATAAATAGTATAAGAATTATAATAATTATAAGAATAATAGTATAAGAATTAATCTTTAGATCTTTCAGGACTGGAGTATTAAAAAAAACACATTAGTGTGGATTATCATAAAAATATACGTGAAAGATATGCTATAAAAATCCCTTAAAAAAATATGATAAAATATTATTTTCAGTGCAATCAGAGTTGTATTTTAAATTGAAGCAGTTTTTGTGTAACATTGTGACATTCAAAATATAAATTTTCTTTAGATTTATTTTTTTTTGCAGTACAAGAGTATTCCAAAATCACAGTAGTGTGAATTATATGTATGTGTATGTGAAAGATCTTCACAGAACTATACAATTCCTGTATCCTTTCAAAAAAATATGAAAAAATACTATTTTCAGTGCAATCAGAGTTGTATTTTAAATTGAATTAGTTTTTGTGTAACATTGTGACATTCAAAATATAAATTTCCTTTAGATTGTAGATCACAGTAGTATGAATTATATATATGTATTTGTGAATGATCTTTACAGTGCTATGCAATTCGTTTAAATGTCATAAAAATATGATAAAACAATATTTTCGGTGCCCTCAGAGTTGCATTTTAAATTAAATTAGTTTTTGTGTAACATTGTGACATTCAAAATAGAAATTTTCTTTAGATTTTTTTTATTCTATTCGAATAAAGTATACGATTATGTGTAAAAATAAATAAAAAATTTTGAAATTTTTCAAAAATTCAATTTCCTCTTTATATCGAATTTTATTCGACTTTCTTGTGAATACGTCATACGATTATAAAGAAAAATAAATCAGGGTTTTAATTCAAATTTTAAATTATTTAAAAATAATTTTGAAAAATTTCAAAAAACTCAATTCCTTCCAAAAAAAGAAATCTCCTATTTTTATGTTGGATGGATGTTTGCCTTGGAAATGTTGTAATAAAATTTCTTTCCATGCACATGAAAGCCCACATAAATAGCATTTGAAATTATGTAACTCATGTGCTAAATAATATCTTTAGATCTGTCAAAAATGGCAGGAGTATTCAAAAAAACACAGTAGTGTGAATTATATATTTAAAAAGGTATGTGAAAGAGCTTGATAGAACGGTGCAATTTTGTTATCTTTAAACCAAAAAATATTATAAAATAACATTTTCAGCACAATTGGAATTATATAATGAGTTAAAACAGATTTTATGTATCATTCATTAAATATAAATTTTCTTTTGATTTTTTTGCAGTACAAGAGAATACTGTTCGAAAAAATGAATTACGACTTTTGTTAAAATTTTAAATAATTTATAAACAATTTTGAAAAATTTTCTTTTAAATTCAATTCCTTTTTTTATGTTGGATGTTTGTCTTGGAAATGTTGTAATAAAATCTCTTTCCAGGCACATGAAAATGCACATAAATGACACTTAAAATTATGTACCTCAGCTGATAGATTAGTATTGAAACGTCCAAATCTTTGATAGGATATCTCCTTTACATTTGTGGGTAAGGTGTCGGTTAAATTGCTTAACAGCAAAGGATTAACACTTCTAGTATCATCAGTTAGCTCATTGATACGAAATGTAGATGTGGAAGGTGCTGGTGATATTGATGGCGGTGATGATGGTAATAGTGTTGGTGATGTTATTGCCTTTGCTAACGTAACTGTCGATCTGGCTGATGATAATGATGATGATGATGATGAAGTCGAGGAGTTAAAAGCTGATGTTAATTTGCTTGCTTTATTATTTAAATCATGAAAATTTAATAAACTTTCTACAGTCGTATCGGTTGGTTGTTCCATATATTCTATATTCAAGGATGGAGGAGTTTTTGTAACCTCTTCTGGTTGAGTCGTTGTATCATCATTTAGAAATTCATTAACCATATTAATGAAAAATTGATCGGGTGATTGACATGAATCCAAACGCGTACAACGTTCATTTTCCACACTTAAGTGTGAGGTAACAGTTAAGGCGCTATTGATTTCATTAAGGCCATCCATTATAATGAAATCAGTTTCATGATCTTCTTTATGATCATCATCATCATCGGCTAGTATTAGAAATTTCAATTGATCTGTAAAGAGAATAAAAAGCAAAAGTGTAAGTGATAGGAAATTGTTTATAAAAATTAAAAAAAAAATAGTTTTTTTTATTTACTTTTTTTTATTAATTTTTTTTTATTTATTTATTTTTTTATTTATTTTTTTTCTTTTTTATTTTTTATACCTACTTGCTTTGTTTATTTTTTTCTTATTTTTTTTTTGTTTGTGTAACTAACGATTGTTTGAAATAAAACTCTTTTTCTTGTTTGTTGTTTTTTTTTTAGTTTTTATTTTAAATTTCTGTTGTCGTTTGTTATTTGTCCTCAAAATTAAATACGTTTAATTTTCATTTTTTTAATTATAATCTTTTTTATACTAAATATATAATATAATATTGTATATAAACGTTACCTATTACGTTTTTTATTTCTTTCTTTCTTTCTTTTTTTGTTTTCTTTTTTGTATATTAAGAATATGTGTTTTTTGTTTATTGAATTTTTATTTTTGTTTATTAAATTCTATATTCTTTTTATAACTAAGAAATTTTTAATTATAAATTTAAACTTAAAAATTATTAAAATAAAATCTCATTGTTGAAAAACTTACAGGTATTTTGAACAGTGTATTTTGTTAATCATCACCTGGTTTGAGTAAGGATAAAGGATGTTTGTTAAGGGAAAAAAGGTGGGTGGATGGGTGTTTTGGAATTTCTAGTGGTTAGAGAAGATTTAAAAGAAATTATAAGTGATGTATTTTTGTACAAATAAAGTTAATGGTTTAACAAAAAAGAAAATTTATTGAAGAAATTAATTTTCGTTAACAAATAAATTTTAAGTTAAAAAAAAAAATTTTCACACAGAATTTTTGTACTTTATTAAGAGTATTTTATAATTTGGTACTAAATAACTTAACCTCACGGTGTAGTTTAAAACACTTAATTGAAGAATGTCTTCTTTATTTATTTTTATTCTTTTTAATTTTTAAATCCTTTTAACTTTGGAAGAAAGTCTTTTACATAAATTTTGATTTAGTTTTTTAATTTTTTATAAATAATTAAAAATTGAATTACATAAATTTTATTTTTATTTTCGTTAGTTCGCCACACTATTTGGTGGCATCTTTAGGAAAAGAAAAATGTATAAGCAAATTAATATATCTATCAATCAACAATTTTTTATTTATAGTTTGATTTATTAATTTTTTTATACATTTTTCTTTTCTGGAAGATGCCACCAAATAGTGTGGCAAAATTACGAAATTAACAAATAAAATTTATTTAATGTTTAAATAAAAAACTAATAATTTCATTAAGATTTTTTATTTTTAGCTTTAATTTTTTTTTTACTGTTCATTTCCATACGCTGTCTTTATTTCTTAACTGAACTGGGCTGTCTGTTAAAAGCATCCTAAATCACAAACAATATATTAGTTTTGTTCAGTGTAAAATTAATAAATGACAACACAAAACTGAAGAAAAGTTGCCAAATTTCAGCTTACATGCAGCTTTCTTTTGATACGAAAAAAAGAGTGAAATAAAATGTTTCGAATTCACTACAAAAAGCTCGAAACATAAATCGTCAATGGAAAATAAAATGAACTAAAGCTGAATGATCTTTTTTCGCCATCTGCTCTTGACAATTAGTTATAAAAAAGACGGTATAACCTTGCATGCCCAGCATTAAACTTTTAACAAGGCCCATTAAAAATACCAGCCAAGACTTGTCATTTCGCATCATAAATATTTCTAATAATCATGTGTATCCTAATAAGCCAAAAACGATTAAGCAAAAGATAAGTATAAGAATAATGGGATTATAGTCCTGTCACTCCCAATATTTTGTATAATAAGAAAATTTTCTTTCTAAAGGCTTTTTGGGGTTACGTACCGAAAACGTAAAAACTCAACACAATTGCCTCCGTCTGTAGCAGGCTGCTAAGAAGATAAGTAATCAAATTAAATTCAAAGCTAAAGGCTATCCTCATGGAGAGATTATTTTCAAATATATGGTCATCAGTATAACAAATAAAATTAAAAACGCCACGATATCTCCTTAGAATACGCTATATAAAAATAGTGTCTTTTCTTATAATTTTGAAGCGTAAATTTTGAGCAACAAAAAGCATACAAATACGAAGAAGATAAAATTAAAGGGTGGGCCATTCATAATCTGAAATTTTCCAACTTCTACTTGACGGCCCTTATATTATCTGAAACTCAAATGTCTATTTCCGAAAACATTTAATAACCTAAACGACTCCTCCCCCCCGGGGTTACATTTATCGGTCTTTATGGATTACTTGACCATCTAGACCTGTGCTGCTGGCGGTATAAAGAACACAGTCCCAGTAAGCCCCAGTGTTCCGCTAATTGTCTCTTAAGACTTTTAGCTGTTTCACTGACTGTTTATTGAGGTTGGCCCTTTGAAAGTATCGGGGTGGTTGTGGTTTTGCGGCCCTCGCATGAATTTGGGGCCCAGGATCATCTTGCCTTTAATAACTCCAACGGGTGAATGATCCGGATCCAGTGAGCATGCTAGTCATGTGTTCTGGGAGTAGTGGTTTGAAACCCTGCTTTGGAACCGCTGAAATTGCAACTAGGATAAACCTTTTGCTAAAATTAGTCCTCAGATTCCTAGGGCGTGAATTACGTTGCTTTTCATTCCCAGTGGTTCAACCACCATCTGATTAAGGCTTACGGCCAGGTGCCGATGTAAATCTTATCACGAAATAACCAAAGAGATGATGATGCCATCTTTCAATGTTTAAATTTTCTCTGATTTATTTTTTTATTCTTTTACACTGCTGGTCTTCAATTAAATTTAAATTGCGGTTTTAATTTGATGTATTTGACATATTTTTAGACCATCGGACAAGCGCACATTATTCGGAAGCTGTAACAACAATTGATTGAAAAAAGAAATACTTTGTCTCTTTAGAAAAAATCAGAAGGAAGATCAGTAGATGCTATTCAACCTACTCCGGTGTGGCACAGATATTATAGTGTCGTCATGCCTGATGCGAGACTGGCGGTATAAAGAATTTAACGATTAGACTCGATTTCCTAATGATTCCTTACTGACGAAAGTTAGATATACAATGCCGAAATTTTAGCAAGACCGTTGCCGTGGGACAATACGCAACAATCTTTAAGGCGGAAAACCTTATTTGTACTGGGAAGAAAACGGATAAGGGGGCCTTGGTACATATGTGATAAGATCAGGGCTTCTTATAGACTTTGTGACATCGATTAATGAGTTTAAAAAGCTTGTCATTTGGGAAATGATAAATTAGAAAACTAACAGCCTGAAACCCCAGAGAGGGCAAAGCGGTTTTTGCGGCGTATATTACCATTTTAAAAGTTAGCTATACAATGCCGTAATGTTAACAAGGGCATTTCCATTGGAAAATACGCAACAATCTTTAAGACGGAGAACCATATTTGTAATGGGAAGAAAGAAAAAATGGGGCCTTGGCCACATATGAGAAAAGATCAGAACTTCTCAAGGACTGTGTAGCATTGAAGGATGAGTTTAAAACCTTGTCATTTGGGAAATAACAAATGAGAGAACTAACAGCCTGAAAGCGAGATAGGATAAACGCGGTACTCGGGTCATCTGTAAACAATTTAAAAAGACAAATTTTGTGTTTCTTTTTAAAGCATTTTACTGTCTTGGCAATGAGAAATTTTTTTAAAGCTTTTATAAGAATTTTTGTTGTCATTCTATTGAAAAAATAAATAAAATAAAAAATTTTAGTTAATTTCTGAAAAGAAAATTTTAAGTTCAAAATTATTTTTTTTTTAATTTACATAAAATTTTCTTAACTGTGGTTAAAATCATATTTTTTAAATTGTTAAAAAAAAATTAGAAAGAAAGTTAAAAGTATTTTCTTTTTTTTTTTTGATTTTTTCCCAAAAATTATTTTTTGAGGTTAAGTTGCATTTCAAAACAAAAGTTCTGCATCACTTTCGCCAACATTTTCGAGTCAAGAGGTTTTCTTCATAGACATTGTTTTTTTCTTTTCTTTTGTATATTGAAATTGTTTTAACGCTTTTGAAGCTTAAAATCTTTTCAAGCTTAAAAGCTTTTGTAGCTTAAAAGCTCTTCTAGCTTAAAAGCTTTGAATAACTATTTTTTCTCCAATAAATATTTAAATGTTAAACCATTTTCTTTTTTGTAATTTAAATTTAATTTATAAAATTTATATAAATATGTATATATAAACATGTATATAATTTTTTGCATTTTTTTTGCAATTTCATTTAAAACACTACTTTTTTATTTTATTTCCGTTTGTTATTGTAATAGGTACTAAGAATATAATTGTTTTTATGTGTATAATATATTTCAAGTTTCTTCTATTTATGTTTTTATTTTATTTTTTTTTATTTTTTTCTTTTTGTTTGTTTATTTTCTCAAAATGTATATAAATTTGTTAACAATTATTTAATTTGTTTTTAATTTCTTATATAACATTAAATCTCTGTTAAATTAAAAATTAACAATTAAAAATAAATAAAAACTTAAATTTTCTTTTTGTTATATTTTTAATTTTTTTTTACTAAATCAATATGGCATCTGTCAAATAAAATTTTTGTTTTTTGTAGTTTAATTAACTTTTGACTAAAGTGAGCGTTGAAATGTTTAAGGTTTCTTTACTTTTTGTGTTGTGTATGCTTGGAAAAAAAAATCAATAAATATATTTTGTCAATTTTTTTAACAAAAAATATAAAAAAAAATTAAAAAAAAAATATTTAAAATTTTAATTGCAATAAATCAGCGATTGAGTTTGTTCTCTAGGTAAAATTTTATTAGTGAAGTAAACAATTTGAGTCAAAATTAAACTAGAAGTATATTTTTAATTGGAGTATTTTTCTTTAGCCTTTGAGAACCAAAATTCAGTCCTTTTTAATCATAAAAACCCTAAAGCCTGGCGATAATGCTACAATTATCTATCTGGCAGATTTTGAAAGTTATCGACTTAAAACTTTAATGCAGTCGAACTTAACTACGGTGTTATATCGCAATAAATTAAAAATATTGAAATTTACATCGCTCCAGATTAACGTGTGCTACTGCATTGATAGAGAAATCCAAAATTAATACCCTCTATTGTGAATATCAACGCCGATGCTAAGTCGTGACAGTGGCACAATAATGACATTGTGCTAGTCAATATTGACAACAATCCATTACTATTGTGTAACATTTGGTACTTTTAAAGACGATTTATAGATGACATCGACTTGATCTGACTCTGTTTTCTCAACACATTTTTTTTTGATAACGACTTGAACAATTGCCGTTAGCTATTAATAAAAATTATAGTTAATTGACCTTTTTAATAGTTTATAAATAATTTTTCAAATGGAAGAAGGCCTTTGTATAAAAATTAAATAAATTTTATTTTTATTATTTAATGATTCGCCACACCATTGGATGGCAGCTTCAGGAAAATAAAAGAGTGTATAAATAATTTAATAAATCAATTACTAAGTGAAAATTTGTTTTCATTTCCTGAAGATGCCACCAAATGAATGTGTGGCAAAATATTAAAAATAAAAATAAAATTTATTTAATTTTTATATTGTGCTTGAAAAATTATTAATAAAAATTAAAATAAAATATTAATAATGTCCCAGAGGGCTGGGGTAACATAATGTTGAAATTGAATTCCATTGAACCACTAATAAGATAGGTTTTACAAAAGTGTTCAAATCTGGCCACCTGTTTTGAAATGAACGCAAACAATTATTTTGAGGTGTAGAAAAGAAATTAAAAAAAAACGCAGAGCAATTACTACTGTAGCTGCTAAAATATGCTGCTGTTAATATAATAAATTCACCTGTTATCACAAATCAGCCTCTTTACAATGATTGAATAGTTAAAATTAATAACCTTGAACTTTTAGTTCATTAAAAATGCCGTTCGTAAATTACCGCAAAGCAATCACTTGTGATCTCTATAGATCAGAAAAATTGTTTATTTCAAATTTATATTTTTTTATTTGCCGTTGCAAAAACATAATATTTAAGGAAGGTAATTTCCACATCTTCCAATAACACCAGAAAATCATGTCCTCTCAAAGAATTTCAACTATGAGTCACTCTTTTCTTCAACCGTCATTTAAAATTCGATGAAGAGTGGATAGGTTAATTATATTATTAGTAAAACTTTGAGGCTCTTTTCTAAAATAACACATACCATGTGAGCGTGTGCTGTGTCCATGAAAAGTTACAATCATTTTCTTGTGCTAAGAATTTAAATATTGTTGCTGGCAACAATACATTTTTCATTGAACGTTCTATTTTTTTTCAGAATGAATTTAAATGCCACTATTGTTTCGATGAGTCTGTGATATAAAATGCTTTAAAGCTTAAGTTTTTTGGAATACTCACAAACGATTTTATTCACTTGATTGCTATGCAGCAAATTAAAAATGACTGACGTTTGCCTTGCAGCTTAATTCTTTGCATTTTGTCTTCAGCGCTAGAACTTTCGCTGGCATCTGACTTAACAAGCAGTTTTATGCAAAATTTTTTATCTTCTATGTTAATATTTAATTATTTTACCATCACAAAAATGATAAGTGTCACCAAAACATTGTTTTTAAATAATCGATATTTATATTCGAGGCGATGTATATGTTGGCTTAAAGCGATATTGGCAACGAATTGATGAGACTGCCGACGTCGACATTCCGAATAGTGGTGATTGGTTAATTATTTCTTACAATAAAAAAAATATTTTCTTTTTCAGTCAAGTAAAAAATATATTTTTTTTCTTGCAATTAAGAAAATAAAAATAATTCTTTTCTTGCAATTTAGGGAAAAAAATTTTTTTCTGGCAATTAAAACAAAAAAAATAATTCTTTTCTTAAAATTAAAGAAAAATATTTTTTTTTCTTACAATTAAGAAAAAAAATAATTCTTTTCTTAATATTAAAGAAAAATATTTTTTTTTCTTACAATTAAGAAAAAAAAATTATTCTTTCCTTAAAATTAAAGAAAAATATTTATTTTTCTTACAATTAAGAAAAAAAATTATTCTTTTCTTAAAATTAAAGAAAACTATTTTTTTTTTCTGGCAATTAAAAAGTAATAATTCTTTTCTTGCAATTAAAGAAAAAATTTTTTTTTTCTGGCAAATAAGAGAAAGAAATAATTCTTTTCTTGCAATTAAAGAAAAATATTGTTTTTTGTCTTACAATTAAGAAAAACTCATAATTCTTTTCGTGCAATTAAGGAAAAATATTTTTTTTCTTCCAATTACGAAAAAATATTTTCTTTTTAAATTAAAAAAAAAAATATTTTTGTTTCTTTTATTTAAGAAATAATATTTTTTTCTTGCAATTTAAGATAAATATTTTTTTTCTGGCAATTGAGAGAAAACAAAATTCTTTTCTACTGCAACACAAAAAGTTCAAAAAGTGACGATAACAGTGAGTGGAAGACGAATCTGAATATTGATCTTATAGAATTAAATATTCGTTTTTTTATATTTTTAAAATTTTTAAAAATGGTAAAAAAATATTTAAGAATTCCTGTTATCAAAAAGCAGCAAAAATAAAATAATGGTTTAGATCTCAAGATATGAAGAACATTATTTTAAAGGCATAAAAATTTTTGTGTAAACAAAAATTTCAAAATTGTTTACTTGGTACATTTTTCCAACAAGTAAGTTATTGATATGTAATAAATGAAATCAGACATATATACAATGTACTAACTTTAGATAAGGATAATGTTATCCTTTGTATAAAATGCACAACACTAAAAGTAATGGAGTAAGTGACCTTATCATTTTGACGCTCAAGTTACTAAATATTTTTTGTTCGTTTGTTTTTTGTAAATTATGTTTATTTATATATATATATATATATATATATATATATATATAATTTTGTTTTGTAATAAATGTATATGTAAATGTTTTATTATTTTTTTTGTTGTTGTTATACTATTTCATCATCCATTATTGTATATAATATATTTTTTTTTTGTTTTTAGTTGTTGTATTTCTTTCATTTTGGTTATATAAATGTATATAATTTTTGGTTGTTTCTTTGGAGTATATTGTTCGTCATTTATTTATTTTATTATAATTTTTTTTTTTTTTTTTTTTTTAATTTATTTGTTAAACTATTTTTATTACTTTCTTTTAATTTAATTTCTTTCTGTTTAAAAACAATTTTTTTATAACTTTTATTTTACATATTCTCTTTACTTTATAAATATTTAAATTTGTGTTTGATAAATATTTAAATAACAATAACAACAATTCTTACAGAATTACAGAAAAAAATAATTATATTAAAATTTATTAATTCAACATTAACTAAAGTTAAACAAAAACAAAAAAACAAAAATAATATATAAAAATTGTAAAATATGTAATTAAATAACAAGTATTAATTTTAATAAAAAAAATATTTATAAATTTTTTGTAGTTATCGATTTTAAAATATATGTTTAAAATTAAATGTTTTTAACATATAACAATAAAAAAAAAAGAAAAACAACTTTTTTCCATTTTTGCTCAAAGAATTATTCTTATTTTTCGTTAATAAAGAAAATTTACTTCGAAAATTATTTTCGTGTGTTTTATATTTTTTTTTTTTAATTTTTAAAATTTCTTAATTTAAAATAATTTCATTTTGAAATTTAATGGCAGCTGGAGAAACATTTCGAAATTAAAAAACACTTCAAAACTAAAATTATATTTTATATTTAAAACTTTGTGTTTAACTGCACCCACCTTTCATGTAATCACAAATTAACTAAATTGGATTCGTATTTAATGAATTAAATTATTAATTTCAAATAAATCAAAATGGCGCTTACGATTGGAAGCAGCAGAAACTGAAACGAGGATATAAGGAATTAAATTTGTTAACAGCTGCAGTGCTGTTACTTTTAGCGTTTTTAAACGCGATACACATTAAATGTCGTAATCTGCTTTATAGCACCTACTCAGTTTTCTATTATATAAAGGCTTCGTTCAAGCGATATAATAAAACTTTAACAGTTTAGTATTAAATTTTTGAAAATATCACTAAGCTCGTAATTCTGCAACTACTCCATACCGAAAATATTATCACCTGAACAACCGCCTTCCGGAATATATTTATGGCAATTAATACAAATCAAAATTGGTGTAAATATATGAGTTGCTAAACTGACAGGGTGGAGTCCACACTGGGATATATAAAAGTAGACATAATTACAACATAAAACAAGGCAGTGGATGAGCCCTCAAAACTAGAACTACCTTATAACCTCTTGTGGTCCTTAAGATTAGATATTCACTCCAGAAAAAAATATATGATGGAAGTAAAGGAGGTCTCTCAATGTTTGGATTTTATAAAACCGGCACTTGCTTGCACTCAATATCAATATAATATTCCTAGAGTTCATCAATGCACCCCAAACTAGATAACAGTATTGGGGATCAGGGACAATAACTCAAAAATATCTAAAATAAAAAACCAAAAAAAAAAAAAAATAATGATTTCATGCGGTTTCCGAAAGTAGCTAAGATAGGAGCGTTTCTTGTTTCTCAGTGGCTGTTGCTTTTGTCAAAACGGGGTACCTCACACTAAGTCTGAGATACTATCGACTATGCGGTATTTAGTGAGTAGAAAAAAAATCCGAAATTCCAAAGGCTGCAGCTATGAAATATTAGATAATTGGTTTTCATATAGCAGCGTGTTAATAACAATTGAAAAATAAACGGTGGGTTCAAAAAATGTCTAGAAATAACATAATTAAATATCATCCTGCCTCTCTCTCCCTTTTTCCAAGCCGACACTAAAATTATGGAAACAAAAAATTTCCGTTAAGACTTTTTTTCGGTTTTACTATGCTAAATACGTAAAATACTAAGGACTTGAAAATTAATTGTTTTTGTTTTTTAATAAATTTTAAAAAAACCTGGGGCTCCTGGGGTTTAATTCTACCATTCGTTTACGAGTGAATCCTTTTCGAATTGTGAGTTCTTCTGCTTTTGGGACTCTCTAATTCTTTAACGGGGAACCGGTAACGAGATTTTTGAAGATGACATTCGATAGCATGCCAGCGTTCGAATGTGAGACTATGTGAGTTTTTACTCACACGCCAATAATCATTCGAAATATCATTTTTCCCAAAAAATAAGGTCATCAAAAGGAATAAAACGGATTAATAAAAATAATTTTAGTATTTCAAAACAAAAATGAGCAAAATAAATTTCACTCAAAAGGAGAGCTTTCTAGCCACCCATACAGATTTCGTAAACAGTGCATACTGCACAAACTCTATTGTGCAAGAAGAAGCAAAGGCTATCCAAACAACTTTGAGACCACCTAATGGCTAAACTGAACAAAACAACATAAAACGGAATCTTAATTTACTTTTACTAAGTTTTAGTTTTCACTTTCTTGATTTTTCCTCGATTTTGTTTACTTTTTTACAGTGTTGTATAGTGCTTTTGTTTATAATTTTAAAATGACTACAAAAGCATTAATTCGATTCGTGTCGTACCGAGTAACAGAAATTAAAAATTTTTTTATTAACGAAAACGATTTTCGATTCGTAGGCAATTAGTCTCTTCCCCCCTGGTTTGTCAAATTGTCTGTAAATGAAAATAAAATTCAAAGTAATTTTTCTTTTTTGCTTTCGATTTAACTAAATAAACAAAATCTTAAAATAATTAAATCTCTTATAAATAATAAATTAATAATTTCTTATTTAGTTACAATTTTAATAAATATATTTTTAAATGACTAAGAAAAAAAGAACAATAAACCTAAAATTAATTCGAGTGTTAAAAGTATAAGTTAAAAAAGAAAAAAACAAAAAAAGCAACAAAACTTATTACAACAATAATAATATAAATAACAAAAAAAAATGTCTTAAAAATTTGCATAAACTAATTTAACTATTAATTTTGTTCTATTTTGTTTTAAGAAGAATTATGAACATTTTGTTTTAATAATCTTTAAAAAATTTTTAATAATTTGTTCATTTAAATTTTTAAAACTTAACAACAAGTAACAAATTATTATATGTAAAATGTTTATATTTTTGTTTTTGTTCTAAATATTTTTTTAAGGTATAAAGTTTTTCATTTATTTATCTTTTTTTAATTTATTTCGATTTTTTTTCTTTTTAATAACATTAAATGTTGCAGCACATTGTGTTTAATTATTTTTAAACAAAAAACCAGCAAAATTAATAAAATTATAAAAAATCAATTAACTAAAATCAAATATATATTTAAATTATTTTCAAAACTTAATATTTATTTTTTAATTTTTTTTTAATTTAATTTTTTTAATGGCACTCATTTTCTATGTGTTTTATTTATTTAAATATATTGTTTATTTTTTTTTTGTTTGACTAAAAGTTTATATATTACTTAATATATAATTTTTTTAAATATATATCTTTTTTTTAAATATATATTTTTTTGAAATATATATTTTTTTAAAACATACATTTTTTAAAATATATATTTTCTAAATACATATTTCTTAAAATATAATTTACTATTTTTTTTAGTAATAATCAACAAATATATTTAATTATTAAGTGTTTGAATTTGTTTTGTTTTACATGTGTGTTTTTGTTTTTAAATTTTATTTTAAAATTAATTAATAATTATATTGAGTATAAATTTGACTAAATTATAAAACAAAACAATTAATAAAAAAATATTTACTTCAATTTCTCTTTTTATTGAGATTTTTATTTATTACGATCACACACACACACATATATATATATAAAGTTATTGCTCTAGAGAGTAAAAATGGAGAGAGAATGCTTGGCAAAGAGTTGTTACCATTTTTAAACATTTTTTAAATTTTATTAATTAAAATAAAAAAAAATATATATTTTTTTGTCTCTCCCTAATGGCTTTATGATTCTGTGATCTGTGTGCCCTGTATTTGTTCCTTTGAATTGTTTTAAATGTCAATTGTTTGTAAATCAATTGTTTATGAGTTTAAAAAAAACAACTTAGAATTTGTACTAAAAATTTTGTTACAAAAAAAAAATTAAAATTAAAAATGGTACTAAAAGCCATAGCTGCCAGCAGTTAAAAGGTAACTAACAAGAAAACAAAAATTTCTACGGCGAATTCATACACCAAGGCATCTTCTTCTTTTATATTTCGGTGTTATCCTAACTGTCAACTTCACAAACTGCACAGTTAGAAATATTTAATATATACAAAAAAAAAAACAAATAATCAAATAAATTATTAGTTTAGCTTATATAAGCAGCGAATTGATTTTCCATATGAATTCGCCTTAATGATGCAATAACATTTTGCAAGAGGATAATTCCTCCTTAAAAAAAATTCATTGCTCAATCATTAAAACTTCATTAAAATTTCGGTATCTAAATCATAGATTTGCACACATGTATGGTCCTTGCTTGACCCTTGGCTTTTTAAAATAAATAAATTTTATTATTATTAGGTTAGATAACGGAACTTTTTCGCTTCGTTCGACTTCTTAAGAACATATTTTTGATGCTTTATTATAGATTTTACAGTGTTACGAATTATTGCTTTATAGTGCTGAAATCTAAATTTTCGATAAATATGACAGTGTTGCCTTTTCTGAATTTTATTTTATTAAACAGGGTGAAGGGTACTATAATGTTTTAGCACAAAAACTTTAGATTCTATATTTTCACGTTGTTACTTTATTTTACTTTAAATAATTTAAAAAAGTACCCTATAAAAAGTTACTTTAGCAACAATTTTTTTAATTGTGCTTTCAGAACGAATTGTATCGTTTAGAAATTGCTTTTTAAAAAAATATATTGAATTTAGTATGCTTTCTCATCCTTTAGAATCATTTTAAAAATATTTATTAAAAATTAATAAGCCATCAATAACTTTGCAAAATTTAAAAAAATATATTTAGAAAAGTACCTTTAAGGAAATTTCCCTTATTTAAAAAAAGGGAAAAAAACTTAAAAAACTTTTATATAAAAAGGTCCCTTTTCTAAATAGAAAATTCTTGCAAAAGGTGTGTATCCTGTTTTCCTTTTCCAAACATTTTTTTCAAGCCATCAACTAAGCGTGTGAAGAAAGTGTAAAAACGTACCTAACAAATATGACCTCATATTGTAAACCGTTAGGGCCTTAAACATATTTGGAACCGTCATAGGTTGAGACGTATTAATCTACGTAAAGCATGTTTAATGTGTTAAAAGTTTAAATTACGATTAAGGGGTGTCCCAACTATGTTCACGAAACATTATTATAAATTAACCCAAAAAAATATAATACTTTGTCCGCTGTGGCAGAAAACTGGAGTTAGTCACTTTGTGCTGTAAAGGCTTGACTGGAGAAATAAAGTACATAATTCAAAATCACATTGACTTTTACACTTAATTTTTACGTTTTCTTTTTTCAAAAACTGGTATTAGTCAGCTTTTGCTGCAAACGGCTTAATTGAGGGAATTAAGGGTATTCAAATTTATATTTTAGACTATTACTAAAATATAAATGAAACTGACAAAATCAAACTTAAAACTGATTTAAGCTTAAATGTAACACCTTCTTTTAATGATTTTTTCAATAATTGGAGTTAGTTACTTTTTGCTGCAGACGGCTTAATTGGAAGAAACGCAGTGTTTTAAAATAAAACACTGACATTTACGCCTAATTTAATATTTTTTATTTTCAAAAACTGGAGTTAGCTGCTTTTTTGCAAAAATAAAGTGATTTAAAATCATACACTGACTTTCAACTAGCTTTTTTTTGCAAATGGCTTAATAGGAGAAATAAATTGATTCACAATCATATATTGACTTTTAACACCCACTTTTAATGATTTTTTGCAAAAATTGGAGTTAGTTACTTTTTGCTGCAGATGGCTTAATTGGAAAAAATAAAGTGTTGCAAAGTAAAGCATTAACTTTTACAGCTAATTTCAATATTATCTTTTTTGATCTCAAAAAACTGGAGTAAGTCGCTTTTTGCTGTGAACGGCTTAATTGGAAAAATAAAGTGTTTCAAAATCATACACTGACTTTTCAACTCAAATATAAATTTAACTGACAAAATTAAATTTAAAACTGAATTTTAGCTATAAGCTTCTATTGACATTTTTGTTTTTTTTTTTTAATATCTTATAAGAGTTGATGTTTTTTTAGTAACTAATTTTTGTTGTAATGAACAGGGATAGTGTGTTTTTCGTTTTTTGTTTTTGGTTTTTTGTTTTTGGTTTTTTTTTTCTTCTAAATATTCTTTTAAAAATATTTCTTTCGTTTTCAACCACAAACAGTTTCATTTTATTTTCTCATATATTTTTAACCATTTAACAAACACATGTATAACAAACATTCGGCTGACATTTAAAACACTTGTACAATTAAACTATTTTATTTTAATTTATATAAATATTTTTCTTTTTTAAGTTTTTAAACTTTCAACAGTTTCTGTAATTCTTTGTATTAAATATTTCACTAGCGCAACATCATCTCCTTATTTATGATCATGATCATCTAAAATTTATGTTTATTGTATGTGTTTAGGTGTAGGCTTTTTGCTTTATAATGTTGCCTATTTTAGGGGATGGTGGGTGGTGGGATAATAAAATCTTTAATTATAGTTTCTTTGTTTTTATTTAGGTTTAAGTTGACTTAAAATTGACTATTCGTTTCATTTAAAGAAAATATATTTAAAGATTTATTTCTTTTTTATTATTTTTAAAACTATGTATGTATATGAAAAAGTGAGTATATAACGTTTCTTTATTTTTATTATTTTTTTTTTTGTTGTAATATTCAAGATATACTTTCATTTTCAAGCTATAAATAATTTGTTGTATTTCTACTTTGTTGTTTTATTTTGTTTTTAGTAGAATTTTGTATCTTGTATATATTTTGGCAACAAATAAAACACAGTACGTTTTTTTTTAATGTTTTAATTAAATAATTTTTTAATTTACATGCATATGCATGTTTCATTTAAATGAAACAGCTACACATACGTAAATCTGTATGTACATTTTTGATTTTTTCTTTTGTTTCTATTGAAAATTTTTTTTGAATTTTTTTAAAACCAAAAACAAACATTTTTTTTTGTTAAGTTTGACTTTTTTTTTCTTTTTTGCTTTACACCTTTTTGTTATTTAACTTATTTTAAAATTTAAATTGACAAGGCTATTGTAATAAAATTATAGATTATCTAGGCTCTTCAAAGCTAAAAGTCAAATTGTCTTAAATTTGTTAAAATGAATTTTAATTCTCTCTTAAAAATAAAAAAAAATATATTAATGGCACTGTTTTCTATGCAACGAAAATCCATTAAAGTTTGTTGGTATGGCAACTTTGGAGTAAATAAATAATTATTAAGGATATCATTCACAGGATATTTATATTTTTAGCTTAATATTGTTACTACACTGTGCGTTTGATTTTAAAATTCCCTCAATTTTAATTAAACCAAACCAATTTATTAATTAAATCCATTAAAATATTAATTGATAAGCGAATAATTTAAAAGAGTTTTTTAACTAATTTCTTTTTTAAAAGCCCTAAGTGCCAAACACTTTAAGCTTAACAAAGAACAACTTGTAAAGAAGTTATTAAAAATCGCTTTTTACGTTATTTTGTTATTAAGAGTTTCCAAATGTTATTTAAGAAAAAGTATTGAAGGCGAGGTCGTCTTAAAATATGTTTCAGTTTCAAAATCTTAAATGTTTTATAAGTTTAATTTATAAGCAATTACAACGAATAGGCGCCGCGCAAAAGAATCGAATATATAAAAATCGTTATAGATAATTTAAAACAGATGCACTTTGTTTTCATTTTAAATCACAATAATTTTATCTTTAAAAAAGTTAAAATTTTGGACCCAAAACCATTCTGAATTTACATTATCCCTGATTTATAAGTTATTAGCTCTTGGATTTAAAATAAGCAACACTTTTTAGATAAATTTGCTTAACACAGCATATTGACATAAGCTACAGCTTAGTTGGCTCATCAACAAACCCGCGCCTAAGTAAAATTAATCGGGCATGTTCTCATAAACGCAAAACGCATAAAATTGGCGTTTTCGTTTTGGTGTTCTGAAAAACGGAAATAATATCTAGCGTTTTGAAGACACAAAATGAGTGTTCTGACAAACGCTAAACGCTTAATATTTGCGATTTCAACTCGCAAGCATTTACTGAAGTGAACCGATTGAGTTTGCTTATACAAAACATTCAGGACAAAATAAAATGGTTCACAATTAAATTTTAATATGTTTTCTTTTTATTTCAACAAAAATTTAAAACAATTTTACACTATTTAAATTAAAAATACCAATTTTAAAATTGCTCTTTTTTTCGTTAAGTTCCTTTGTCAATTGTTTACTTTAAAATGGCGATTTGAACAAACAGCTGATCAAAAGTTCAAAAATAAAGAGAAAAACAAATCGCCAGCAAAACGTACGATTTACAGAACGTCTAAAATTGAAATTGGCGTTTTTAAGTCGCCTGGCGATTTGAAAAACTTGCGATTGTGAGAACATGCCCGAATATGTTTTTGATCATATTCTTTAGTCTGTAGAATATGTCGGATGTTATTGTTGTGCTGAGAATATTTTCCTTCCTGTTTTTTACTCATAATTCCGGCAGAACTGGAGCAAAGTATTTGTTTGATTAAATAAAACTATCAAGCACAAACAAAAACAAATTGATGGCCGCCATTATTGTCCAAAAAAAAATGTCTAAGAAAGCTGTAAACACATGATCGCCGTATCGTTTATTCGACGAACAAATGTTTAAACAAAATATTCTTTTACCACTAAACAAATCCTTGCCTCGCCAGGACAGCATGTTAGTTAGCCTAATACTGACATTTTGTTTAACGAATAGCTAAGGCAAAATTAAACACTTTTTCTTGACACTTTAATTTAATTATTGGGCCCAAAAAGTTTCCTTGCAAAGGATATAATGAAATGAATTGTTTACAAATTATTAAGGGATTTATTTTAGCTGCAGGAAACTCTTCTTGGTTCAGCTTTTAGTATTTGCGAAACTTTGAAAATTTGTCTCAATTTCGAAATCTTGGTTGTTGTTATTTTTTAAATCTATCTACAGCGCAGAAGAAAGTTTTCAAATTATTTATAATTTACTAGCTAACCCGACACACGCTATCCTGAGTTTTATACATTTCAAAATTTTATTTTCAAGAAAAAAAATTTTTTTTATTATTTTTGTTGTCAACCATTTGAGAGTTAAAGCAAGAAGTGTTTTAACATTAACAAAAAGAAAGTTATAGTTAATCTTTTTAACAACTATAGAAAAAATATGTTCGAAACTCTTTTTTAAAAGCAAAACAACTCTTTAATATACTTGGAATTGCATTTATTAAACAAAACACTGGGTAGGGGGGTGAGAGGCTGCACAATTTTTTCGAAAATAAAGTTGATCAAATTTGATATAAAAGCTGTCGGATATATAAGAGGTCTTATATGAAACAACTTTGAATAACAAACATTTAGCCGTCAAAAGAATTTTTAGATGTCTGCTATACAATAGTTATCCTGTTAAGGTTTTTGTCTTATATTTTAACGATTTAACTGAAACCGAATTGAGTTTTGAATTTCTGTTATTTCTAGTATTTAGAACTCGACGGAAAACCGTAACCAAATAAAAGTATTTAGAACTCATATTTGCATATGCCGCATTGCTTTATCAGCTTTTTGCCTAGTTTTCTTCGCTTTGGATATAGCGAGCCACAATTAGTGGATATCCCTCTCTTAACTGGAGAGGATAATATTTTGTAATCATACTTCTTATTATTTAAATTTATCCCTGATGCAGGACTTTGCTGTCAGAAAAACTAAATAAATCGTCACACCCGTTAGTTGAAGCTGCTATTTGAACATCTAGCTAGCAACACTTTTATACAGCAAATAATCGCTATAATTTATTTTAACTCTCTCGATAAACCATTGTCACAGTATGTGATAATTCTTTCTTGTTTTATCAGCCAAATATTAAGTAGGTTTCTTTGGATTAGTTATAAAGAGCCACAAATATGATCTGCCCCTCCCTTAAGTAAGGAGGATGATATTTCGCAATTGCATTTCTTAGGTTGTGTTATTATCGAGACAAGTCTTAAATCAAATAAATTCCAAAAAATGTAAAAAAAAACTAAATAAATTGTCGAACCCATTGTTTGAAGCTGCTATTTGAACATCTAGCAGCACTTTTATACAGCAAATAATTGATATAATTAATTTTAGCTCTATAGGACAAGACATTATTACAGTAAGTGGCGATTTTTTGTTGCTTTATCAGCTCCTTGTCAAATGCTTAGTAATTTTCTTCTGCGAGCCATATTCAGTGTCTCTCCCTCCCTTGGCTGAAGGGGATAATATTTCGTAAGTCTATCTCTTATTACGTTTTATTAATATAAATAAACATGTTTTAAATCAAATTCCAAAAAATTTATGCTTGATGCATGACTTTGTTGTAAAAAAAAACTAAATAAATTGTCAAACCCATTGTTTGAAGCTGCTATTTGAACATCTAGCAGCACTTTTATACAGCAAATAATTGTTAAAATTAATTTTAACTCTTTGGGACAAGGCATTATTACAGTAAGTGGTGATTTTTTTGTTGCTTTATCAGCTTCTTGTCAAATGCTAAGTAATTTTCTTCGACAATGTACATTTAGTGTCTGCCCTTACCTTGACTGAAGAGGATAATCTTTTGTGATTCTCTTCTTATTACGTTCTGTTATTATTGGGGGCAGGCGTTAAATTACATTCCGAAATGAGCATGACTTTATTGTAAAAAAAATAAATAAATTGTCAAACCCATTGTTTGAAGCTGGTGTTTGAACATCTAGCAGCACTTTTATGCAGCAAATATTTGTTATAATTAATTTTAACTCTTTAAGATAAAACATTGTTTTAGTTATGTATTGATTGTTTGCTTGAAAATAAAAATTTCCTTTAATGGTGGGAAAGAACAAAAAAAAAAAACATGGCACGATATAGACAATTCTAGACTTGTGACACTTTGGACGCTTAAAACAAATGACTAATAAATTACTTGATTTGATATTATAAATCTGCTATAAATCTATTAATATTGTTTTAGATTTTATAAGCCTCTCGATCACTCTCTCTCTCTCTCTCTCTCTCTCTCTTTTACTCTCACTCACTCTTTCTCTGTTTTTTTACTTTTTCTGTTTGTCAATTTAAGTTTAAAAATTGAGTTAAAACAAAAATAGAAACAAAAATATATAAAATATAATTAAATTGCATTTTGTTGTTGTTGTTTTTAATTAATTAAATTAATTATTTTGGTTTGTTTTTAATTGAATTCATATATAATTTGTTTAAGGTTAATTTATAATTAACTACTATTTGACTATTTAAAATTAACAATATATTATTTTTAATTATAATTATTTTAATTATAATTTTTTTTTTTTAATAATTTGTTTAACGTTTTTTTTTTTGTTTGTAATTTTTTGTATCAATAAAAAATATGATGATGTGGCATCCAATAAATTCGTTTTGTTATCCATTTTTTTTTTTTTGTTTTGTTTTAATTTGTTCTTATACAATTGGGAGGAGAGTTGTTTGTTTTGTTTTCGGGGTATTTGTTTCTTTAGATAATTATTTTGTTTAAATTAATTAACATTTGTATGTTATGCATGTTTGTTTGCTTGTTTGTTTGGTTTATTTGACTTAGATATTTTTAAGGTAAATATATGCATGTATGTATTGTATGTATGTTTGGTATGTAAATTTATTTTTCAAATACATTTTTTAACAGCTCATTTTCTTTACTTCGACTTTTATATTTTACATTCCTTATTTTTCCTTTTTTTTCAATTTTGTTTAATTGTAAATTATAAATTTATTATTATTTTCTTCTATATGTATTTTTGTTTATATTTGGTACTTGATTTTGCTTTTGTTTTTTTTTTTTTTTTTAATATTATAATTATAATAATTATTTTTATTATAAATTATTTTATTATATTGTTTAAAGTTTTGTATTTTTGGTGTTAATTTCTTTGACAGTTTTCTATTATAATTTTTATAATAATTAATATGATTATGAAATTTTTGCTAATTCTATGTTATTTTAAAGAAAACATTATCTCATAAGTAATATTTAACACAGACACCAGATTCCAGGTGTCGTTTTAGGTGGGAGCTTTGTGAAAATGCTTTACCGCACATAAGGCAGCGAAATTTTTTCTGGCCACCACATTCGTATCTAGAAAGGAGGGGCGGGCGGCATTAGCACGCATTCAGATTTTTATTATTATTATTATTATTATTATTATAATATTTTTTTTTTATTTTTTATTAACAATTTTTAAAATAGAAAAGAAATGGAAAAAAGGATTACAACAAAATGTTAAGAATTTATGCATAAATGTTCAAGGACAATGATTTAAATGCAAAAACGAAAGAGCGAAAATTTGTTTGCGAAAATGATTTTATCTGAGAGCATGCATTAAGTTAACTTTAGCAAAAATCTTCTTAGAAAAGCCTTAAGTTATTTTTAGGGCTTTAATTCAAATAACTTTGCGAACGTAGAAAAAGATATCCAAGGAATAATATTATATCTAAGCTGAAATAAATCTCTCTATTTATTCCTTTTTGTCTCCTATACCCCTACAAAAAAAAAGGTCATTATTATCTTTCGCTCAAAAAAATAAAAATAAGTCTATTCAAAATTAAAAAAAAAACTGATTTTATTTCCAATTTGATTTTAATAAAAATTTAAAGAATGCATCTATTATAACCTACACTAGGTAGTAGCCTATAAATACTACTATAGGGTTTTACGACAAAAAGTTTGTTTTTCAACAGCAACATTCCATTTCATACGAAAATCGCATTAAAATAATTAAAATCCACTATGAAAATGGTGGCTCTGTTAAAATTACATTTCGCTAAATTCGAGATATTTTCGAACAACATAATCGTCCTTCTAAAACCTCTATTAAGAAATTGCTCGTTAAATTTGAGTCGACAGGTTCGATAAAAAATGTACGAACACCATCGTGTGTTCGACCAGATCGTTGAACTGATAACATCGCAGCCCTGACCCACAGTGTAGAAGCAGATCCAAATTTGTCAATTCTTCGAGGTTTTCAACAATTGGGGTTATCCAAAACCACCACATTTTTTTCCCCTGCGGATCAGCACTCAAGGGATGACCCCTTCTCCCCTTCTAGTATAATGCATTCTACCAGAACTAGGACATTCACTTTGAACTTTCTACGTTGAAAGTGATAGGAAAGACCTCCGGAAGTAGTTAATGCCACATACGAATTGTTCTGCCAACAAAACGATTTTTCCCTGTAATGTGTAGTGCCATTCACTGGCCAATTGATCGCAAATGGAAGCGTTCTCAAAACAAATTGAGTCAAACTCAAAAACTTACGAATTTCGCGAACAAGTTCCCTAGTGAAATACAGTGAAATACAACCTACTTTGCGCCGATGCTCTAGAAAATCTATAGAGTTGGATATCCTATCGTCTTCAATGAGCCTCTTGGCCCTCTCCTCTACGTGGTTGAGCAACTTCAAAATACACTTTGGGGCGCCGGCCCATACATGAAAGTTGTATTCCATCTTTGGATGGATATAGGTGGTATAAATAGTGCGAAGATCGGTTGGTGTGAAATATCTCTTATACCGTTTTAGAAAACCGAGGCACGTGAAAGCTTCGTTAGAAACCTGTAAAATGTGCTTAGTCTATTGAACATCACACTGGATTTTCATGCAAAGAACATCAAGAGCTGCCGATTCCATAATATCCATTACACCCATAAGAATAGATGCAGTACCATTTCCGAACACAGATCGATGCGTAAGCATGCAACATTGCGTCTTACGGACATTAAAATCGAATCTGTTCGCACGACCGCATTTGGAGATTGTTGCGAGATCGTGTTTGAGCGTATCATTCATATTCACATGACGACTTTTGGTGAAGAATTTAACTTTGAAGCCTTACAAGGTTCAACTAGTGCCGGAATTGAAGCTGATCGACCATTCACATCGCCGTAGATTCGCTCAATTCATTCAGAAACAACCGGCTGGGTTTTTTGAAAAAATCATTTTTTTAGACGATGGCCATTTTAACTTGTCAGGATATGACAACAAGCCAAATTGCCGTATTTGGCCTACTGAAAATCCTAGAGCGATTATTGAGAAGCCTTTGCATGCTTAACATGTCGTTTTATGATGCACTATATGGTGTAGAGACGTGATTGAGACGTTTTTTTTTTCGAAAATGAAGCTGGAAATGCGGTAACCGCCAATGGATCACGCTTTCGCTAGATGCTTGCAACTTAAGTGTGGGCTATTATTAACGACGTGGATAACACTGGCAAGTGGTTGCAACAGAACGCTGCCACATGTCACACAGCCAATGAAACGATTAATTTATTGCAAACCAAATTTCCCAATCGCATAATTTCATGACAATCAGCAGCTAAATTGCCAGCCAGATATTGTCTGCTAACACCACTGGATTATTTTATGTGGGGCTATGTTAAGGAGGGAATATATACGGGGCCAGTCGAATTGATTTCAGGCTTAAAGCTCAAAATTCGTGATGTTATTAATGAAATAGAATGAAAGAATCGACATCTATCGGCGTGGTCATGGTGGACATTTATCAGATATAATCTGTCATTCCTAATTGCCAAACTTTTCTCTTCGTAATACAATAAAATTGGGAATCATCCCTAATCTAAATTGTTTGTTTTATTTTGCTTTAGAAAACAAACATCTTGCTGAGAAACCCTCGAATTTTTAATTAAAATCCGGTCTGCATTTCAATCTATTCAAAACTTGATTAACACCTTAATTTGCCCTTATTTCGGGGTATTGAAAATGTTGTTTTAAGCCTATTTATGTTTTAATTCCTTTAAAAGCTTAAAAGCATAAAACTTAGTAGTAAGCTTTTCAAAAGCTCATACATATTTTTTTAACTATAAATATTATTGACAAAGCTTTTGGTAAATTATTAAAATGGCTTCTTTTTTAGTGAAATCCTTTAAGCATAAATTTAAACTTTTTTGTAAAGCTTAAAAAATGTTAACTATTCATTCTTGAAAGCTTTTTACACTCTCTTTAATTTTTATAAAGCTAAAACAGGAATCTGAAAGCAGTTCTTGTCTATTTATATTTTTTTATTAAACGATTTTTAAGCTTCAGAAAAAGAATAAAAAATTAGCTTTTTTGTTACAAGTTCAATTATTTAATTTTAAGCTTTACAGAGAAGAATATGTATTTAAAGTTAAAATATTTACTAAAAGTTAACAAACATTTAATCACTTTAAAGAATGAAGAAAGTATTTCATTCAAAAAGCTTTTGTCGCTTAATTAAACAATCGCAATTTATAAAATTCATTAGGCATTTTTACGCTCTAAACTAAATGCAACACAAAAGCTTTTACCTAGAATTTTTGGTATAGAAAAGTTGTTCCAAAGAAACAAAGAACTTCATCTTATATAAAAAAGCTTATATTAAGAAAGCTTATTCCTTTTGTAGGAAAGAAAATTTAAGGATAGAATTTTAAATGAATTAAGTTTCCGCACAAAAATTGTTCAATTTTGTAGCAAAAGGCTACAAGAAGAAAGGAAGAGAGGTATGTTTTTAAACTATATTTTCAGGGTGCCAAAGTATGATAATCTCATGAAGCTTTTCATCATTTTTTTGTAAGATGCACGACAACTTTGCTTCTGCTTTTTCCTTTTAAGCGAAAATAGGTTACGAAATAAATTCTGTTGTCAATTGTGCTGGGGAGCGCTTTCGATGTGAGCACATCAATATCAAGCCACGTTCTATATATCTCGTGCGGGATATTTCATTCACTTGAGCAACAAACCCAATCAATTTAGTACAAAATAAATTGATCATATAAAATTCTTATTGGAGGAGAATTTAAAATATGGAAAAATCTAAAGCCCAGTCAAAGCTTTAAAGTTCATAGTCGACCGTTTTTGAAAATAAACGCAACTTGCTTCGAAGCTTTCACAAAATTGTCAAATATTGGGTAGAAGGTGTATGAAGATTAGACTTAAAATATCATCATGACTCCTCTACTAAAGCGGAAAGTTAAATATTTCAACAAGTTAAATTAAAATAGGTGGTATCACTTTGGTGGAAACCTCTTTTTTTGGCTTAAAAGATTTAAACTTCAGGAAAGCTGAGTTCATAAAACAGTTTCAGCCCATGGAATTATTGCAAACAAGCTTTCACATTAACAGTTAATGTTATCTACGTTTACAAACTAATTATCTGTAATTAAGGACACAGAAAAATTATTAAACATTCAGAAACGTTTGTTTTCAAAGCTTTTGAAGCTTTAAAATGGTTTGAGAAGCAATTAAGTTGGAAATACGGCCAATTTACCAAACGACGTTAAAAGAAAAAGTTAGCAGAAAAATCACTTTTTTTATAAAAAAAAAGCTTTAAGCTCACATAACTAATAAGAAAAATGAGAAAGTTTGTATATTAAGCGAAGGGGTGTGTTATGATTTTTTTATATGATTCTATTATGACTTCACAAAATTTGAATTATGATCTTAAGCCTGAGAATGAATTTGCTGCAGTTTATTTTATAATTTAGTTAAGTATATAAAAAAAAAATGGAAGTATTTGGACTTACCTGATATGTCGCTGTAGAGAGCTAGCATCTTTATAACTTTTTAAACAATTATAACGTGGACATTGATAGCGACCATCGGCATTGATAAATTTAAATAAATCCGAAAATTTCAATTCATACCAATAGTCACGTATTAGTGACTGAGGGGGTGGTGGAGGCGGTGATGTTTGACAATTTGAATTGCCAGGATTTGATAAAGATGATGATGAACAGCTGCTGGCGCCACAAGCTAAAAATATATATTTATTTATTTTTTTTTTTTTGGATTTTTTTGTGGAGAGAGAAAAAAAAGAAGAAGAAAAAAAGATTTAGATTATTTTTTGGCAAAAATTCTTTAAATAAAATAAAAAATAAATAAATATTAAGTAATAAATTTTAATATATATAAAGAAATAATTTGTTTTTTTTTCTTGTAAATTTTTATTGTGTTAATTTTTTAATTGGAGTTATAAAGCTCAGGAGCTTTATTATACACGCCTAAAAAAGAAAATTTTAAATATAACGAAAAATATTTTTTTTAATTAATTAATGCATTCTAGTAAGCTCCTGGGCACTACAACTCTTTTTAAAATAGCAGGGAAAAAATTATTATTTTATTTTTTAGTAAAAAAAAAGTGGCAAAAATATTTTTTAATAAAAAAAAAATATTAAATGCGTTTAAAAAACGTTGCTTTGTTTAAAAAATTAATTAATAAAAAAATTTATAAATATATAAAATAAAAAAAAAAACATAATTAAAAAAATAAATTATTAAAAATGTATGAAAATTTAAAAAAATGATATTTACAGTTATTGGTTTGGTTTGAGTTTTTATTTTCTTTTTTGATAAGAGTTTTGTTTTAGTGGTGTCGGTGAAAATTTTCTTATGGTGTGGCTGATTGATATTCATTTGTTGCAAGGAGATTTTGGCGCAAAATGAGCTGTCTATTCTATTTAACGAGCAAGCGGGCATTGGCCTTTGAATATTTACAAAACAAAGCTGGGATTTTATTTTTTGTATTTAAATAAAGGCGTTAACGAGCTAAAGCTAAATGAAACGCTATTTAATGATTATTGCAGTGATGGTGAACGTGATTATAATTATGATGATGATGATAATGATGTTGTTGATGAAGATAATGGTAGACGATGGTTATGGATTTTGAGTTGTTATAATGTTGATGAACACAATATCAGGATGTTTTAAGTCAAGTTTTTGGCAATGCTTTTCTAAATCGACCTGCAAATAAAATCTCTTTTAAGAGTAGAGAGAGAGAGAGAGAAAGAGAAAATAAAAGACAAATCCTACTTAAAACTAGTGCAGCTTGTTTCGTTTGATAGTTAAAAGAAGAGTTGTATAAGAAAAATCGTTTTATTCTCAAAATAGATTTATTCAAAAGTATAAAAATATATATATATATATAGTAGATAGATAATGTATGTATGTATATAAGTATAAAAATATCTTAATTATAAAGTCATAATTATAAGGAATTATTTTGTTTTATTTGCATCATTTTTAATAAATATGATGTCTAGAGAAATATTTTTTATAAAGAAAAGTTAAATATTAAGGAATGATTTGTTTGTTTGTTTTGTAAATATAAAATATATAAAATAATTTAAATTAGGTAACATTATTTTTGGTCCATTAGGAAATATTTAAAAAAATAACACCTCGAACAGAGTCAAAAATCATAGTATAAGCAAATTTAAAAAAAAAAAATTATTTTTATAAAAAAAATGTTATAAAATTGTAAGGGAACTTTTACACAAAATTTGTTTGTTAAAAATAAAAAACCCATAAATTTTAAAGTTCGAAAAATGTTTGTAATTTTTCGAACATAAAATTTTACTTCAAAACTTTAATTATTTATAAAATAAACTGAAATTATTATTTTTATAAAAAAAAAAATTTGTAGTTTTTTAATCGACCTTTTTTATCTTTAATAAATATCTCTTATTCTTTTTTACGGTCTTTTTAAATTAAATTAACAATATATATATATATTTTTTTTCTTTTCGATATTTCGCTTTCCATAGGAAATAACATCTCGAACATAGCCGCTTTCCATAGGAAAGCGAAACATCGAAAAGAAAAAAAAAGACCGTAAAAAAGAACAAGAGATATTTATTAAAAAAAAAATAAAAATTCTGTTTCTGCACACTTTGAAAGGTAAATAATTTTTTTCGAACATAATAACATAAACAAAATATCAGCAGTTTTTAATAAATATTAACTTTTCAAGTTAAATATATAAAAAATTTAGTTTTTTAATTATTAAAAAAATTAAAGGATTTCGAACATAAAAATTCTAATTAAATCACTTGATATGAAACAAAAAAATTAAAAATTAAATATTTAAATATAACTTTATTAAGAATTATATATAACATATTATTGCGCTGTTTAATATTTTATAAATAATTTTTATTTTCAGTTTTATTCGACCTTTTTTATTTTTATTAAATATGTATTAATCTTTTAAATGGTCTCTTTTAAAATTAAATTTTAACGATTTATTTTTTCGATATTTCGCTTCTTTAGGAAATTATTTTTTATTTTTTTATTTTATAAAAAATAATCAGGAAATTATTTTTTATTATTTTTATTTTATAAAAAATAATTTCCTGATGAAGCTTTCCACAGGAAAGCGAAATATAAAAAAATAAATCGTTAAAATTTAATTTTTAAAAGAGATCATTTAAAAGATTAATACATATTAAATATAAATAAATTTTTGAAGCACAAGGTCTTTCTTTATATAAAAAATTAAATATATTTTATTTTCAATATTTCGCCACACCATCTGTGTGGCATCTTTAGCAAAGCAATTTATTGATTATTAAAAAAAAAATTGTTTATACAATAATTTTATTTGTTTTCTTCAAGAAGCCACACATTAGTGTGGCGGAATACTGAAAACAAAAATAGAAGAACTTATACTTAAAGAAATTATTTATAAAATATTTATAAAAAATTAATAAATATTTTTTTTAAGTAATCAATAAAAAAAAATAAAAATACATGAAAAAAATTAGAAAAATAATTATCTCATTCTAAGATGAAATAGAATTTGTATAAAAATATTGTTTGGGAAAAAAATTTTAAAATGCATTTTAAAACTTCGACTATTCGAATAGCTATCGAAATAAAATTATGAAACATATGTGTTTTAGTTATACAAATAAAACATAATTTTTAAATAAATTTAAAGAAACAATAAAATAAAACTCTGTACAAGACAAATATTTTATAATTAAATTCTAATAACTAAAAATTTTTAAACAAAGTAAAATAATACTTAAATTAATAATTAAATAAAAAACAATAAAATAAACTCTTTACAAACAAGATTTTGTTATACTAAAATTTTAAAACGTTTTAAACAAAAAAAAATAATTATTTTAGTAAAGATAAAATATAATGATTTTCAAATAATTAAATATACAATCACAATATTCCATACTTTTATAGAAGTTTTGAAAAATTTCGAACATCTACGAAACATTTGGGAACAGTTTCAAAATTACACAGAATTGAGAATTTTTATTAAATATTTATTTCAATACAACAAAATTTCTTAAATATTTTTAAATTTACTACTGGATTTAATAAATGTTACCCGCCATAAAATTATTTTATTATTTCAATTAAAAATACCTATAAACTAAAGCATAATTATAAATATCATTATCATTTAAGCACATAATTTAGTTTGTTTTTAACAACTAATTCTATATTTTATATATATTTTTTGTAAGAAATTTTGTTCGTTTTGTTTATTTGTTTTGTTTAAATGGTTAAATAAAATATTTCTTTGTGTAATAATTTCTACTGGGTTTACAAAAATATATTTCACTTATTTACTTGAGTTGAGAAAATAATTCTCTTTTTTTTGAATTGTTGTTGTACAGTTTCCACAGGTTAATTGTTTATTTTATTTTTTATTTTATTTCTTGCTTTATTTTGTTTTAATACTATTTGTTTAATTTTATCACTTAATTTGTATTGTGGTACTTATGTAATTGTTTATTTTTTTAATTATTTTTATTTAATTATAAAAAATTTATAGTTAAAATTCAAATTATTTTAACACATTTTTATTTTGTTACAGAAATTAAAAAGGAACTTAAAATACATTTTAGTTCTGTTAATAAAAGCTAAAAAATTTAAGTTTCTTTTTCTTAATAAATAATTAGAATAATATTTGGCAAAACTATAATAGTTATTTTGTTTACTTCTTTAGCAAACACTCAGTAGTTAAGTTAAAGTTTCTTTCTTAAAGATTAATTCAATTTAAAAATAAATAGTTGATCTTTTATGTCGTTTTTAACAACCCGATAGCTTAAACATTTTATGGTTTAAGCTATTTTATGTAGCAACTAAAAAGTCTTCATACGGCCAACTTCTAATTATACTGGTTAAATTTTATGTTTCGAAAAAATTTTTACTATTCAACAAATTTCATGTTTAAAATATTATTTAAATACAGTCTTCTTTAGCAACTAAAAAAACTATAACTGAATGCTTAAAACCACTTTACTACATTAATTTTTTTGCAAATGTATTTAAATTTTCGACTATATTTGAATTTGTGAACTTCGAAAAAAAGTCGAATTTTTCGAACATGCCTATTTACGCCAAAAAATTGAAAATTATGTAAATTAATGTATATAAACTATTCAACAAATTTTAAATTAATGTATATAAACCATTTCAAATATTATTTAATAATATTGTTCTTTTGCAAGAAAGAAAACCATAGCTGCATACTTAAAAATACTTTTCTAAGCCTAATCTCTTTGCACATGTGTTTAAATTTTCGAAAATATTTGAATTTGCGAACTTCGAAAAATATTTACGCCAAAAATTGAAAATTGTGTAAATTAATGTATATAAACCACACAACAAATTTCAAATTAATGTATATAAACCATTTCAAATATTATTTAATAATATTTGTTCTTTTGCAAGAAAGAAAACCATAGCTGCATACTTAAAAATACTTTTCTACGTCTAATCTCTTTGCACATGTATTTAAATTTTCGAAAATATTTGAATTTGCAAACTTCGAAAAAAAGTTCGAATTTTTCGAACATGCCTATTTACGCCAAAAATTGAAAATTGTGTAAATTAATGTATATAAACCACACAACAAATTTCAAATTAATGTATATAAACCATTTCAAATATTATTTAATAATATTTGTTCTTTTGCAAGAAAGAAAACCATAGCTGCATACTTAAAAATACTTTTCTACGTCTAATCTCTTTGCACATGTATTTAAATTTTCGAAAATATTTGAATTTGCAAACTTCGAAAAAAGTTCGAAATTTTCGAACATGCCTAACTTACGCCAAAAAATTGAGAATTATGTAAATTAATGTATATAAACCATACAACAAATTTCAAATTAATGTATATGAACAATTTAAATTATTATTTAAAACCATCCTTCTTTTGCAAAGAAAGAAAATCATGACTGAATATTCATAACACCTATTTCTACATATAACCTCTTTGCACATGTATTTAAATTTTCGAAAATATTTGAATTTGTGAACTTCGAAAAGAGTTAGAATTTTTCGAACATGAAAAAAATTGTTTTATGTAAACAATTATGGAAATTTATGTATATAAAACAATTTTGAAACAAGCAAACTTTTACAAAAATTTTCTGAAATAAATTTTTAAGAAATATACGAAAAAAAAATTTTACAAAATATAAGATTAATTAAAATTTCGAAATAAATTAGAGTTATTCGAAATCAAAAAACAAAAGAAAAATGCTCAAGGTGCTTACTTCTAAGTAAAATACAAAATCTTAGAAAACTTGTATTTTATGATTATAAATTAAAATTTCGAAATATAATCGAAGGTTTTGAACAAGTAGAAAGAGGTTCAAAAACATTTTAAATCTTTTAAAAAAGGTTACAATGAAAGAACAACATATAAGATTGATGGAGATTTCCAAAAATATTCAAATTATTAGAAATTGGAGGAAAACATAGTGGAATGCATAAAAGCGAATTTGTTTTTTAATTTTCGGAAAAATTTTCGAACATATAAAATATTTACAAAATTCTTAGTTTTCATTGCGAAGGAAAATGTATTAAATCATTTTAAAAAATAAATTAATTTTAACCAGTAAATTTCGAAGATGGCCATATAAAATCTATATGACTTAATAACAATAATAATTTAAGTGGAGAGTTACAAATAATTCTTAAAACTAGTACGATATATTTTTTAAATAATTATTTAAAACTAATATAATTTAAAGAAGAAAAGTAAAGAGAAAGAAAAACTTTTCTTGAGTATAAATATTTGAACCTGAGACGACTAGACTTTGTTTTTTTTTTGTTTCATTTTTGGTATCAATATTTTTAGGAATGTTTAATTCTTTGTTTTTAGTTAATGCTTCTTAAATAAAAGTATTATTAATAAAATATCAATAGTATGCAAAAATAAATTAATTAGTGATTTTTTTTTTAATATTAAAACTTATCATAAAATTAACGAAGGCAGTCTTATAATTATTATAATCATTTTGCAAATAAATACGATATTAATAATATAGGAAAAAGATAGGGTGCGTTATGGCAAATTATATTACATTAACGAAGCAAAATATTTCTTCATGTCAAGGAGAAGAGTTTTAATCAATTGGTGGCATTAAGAAAGATTTTTTTTTTGGAAATTTAGTCTAACTGTTTGCACTTCAGCATACATTTTATATTTAGACACAGAGTTTAGATAACAGAGTTACCATTTTAACACTCTAAGTTTCATTTCTTTGAAAATTTAGGAGCCAAGAACGAACCCTTAATTAGTTAACCACTCAAAGTGGTGGTAGTTTGTTTATAAATTGCAGGTTTAAGTCAAAGATAAGTTCTTAATCCGTACAGCCTAAGGTTATATAGTTAGAGTTAGCTTAAGGATAGGCGAAGAAATTGGCAATGCAATCGCAAATTTTCTCATCGGATAACACGGTATGAAGAGATACTAAATTAAAAGTTGTGATCCAAAATAAAGGTAACGTGAAGGTTACGTTGACCATCAACTAGGGTATGCTAGAAATTCAGTTACCCACCCGTCTAAAGCTTGCACTTGTTTCTATAAAAACCTGTGAAGATTTTCGATTAATACCCAGAGAAAGAATTGAAACTATAAAGCCCCGCCTATTAGCTTCCTACAAAATCCTAAATTTGTATTTTCACTTTCTTTAGAAAATTTTATTGTAACATTTAGAGGTCGTGGGTCCAGAGTTAAAAATTAAAGATGTTTAGATTTTAAATTTTAGAAAAAGCTAAAATCTTTATCGGGAAAGCCTTAGGATAGAGAAAGAGAGAGCTGCCTTAAGGATAGGCGGAAAATTGATATGCAATCATAGATTTTCCTATTAAGTAACACGGTATGAACAGATGCTAAATTGAAAGTTCTGGCCCAAAAAAAATTATTATGAAGATTACCTTTGCCATCAACTAGGGCAAGCTTGGGATCCTACTTTTAGCCAAAATTCAAAATCCCAAACTTTTGCAGATAAAAATCTTGTTTATATAAAAACCTGCAAAGATCTTAGTCGAATCCCAGTTTTTATTAAAATAAAAAAATTCAAATAAAAAATTTATCAATTAATAGCCAGAGAAAGGATTCGAAATACCAAGCCCCTCCTACTGGCTTCCTATAAAACTCTTTGGAAAATAAAATTGCACTTTGACTTTCGAAATAAAATTTTATTATAATTTGTAGAGGAACGAACAATATTTATTTATATAATACCTAAAGACAGGATTCGAACTTTAATAAAGCCACGCCTACTAAGCATCCTACAAAATCCTTTAGAAAGTAAATTTGTATTTTCAGTTTCTAAAGAAAATTTTTTAATAGTTTTTAAAGGATCCACGCAACAGAGTTAGAAATTAAAAATTTAAAAGAGTTAGCTGACCTCCAAACATCAGCTTCTTTTAAGACTGCCCTCGTTTAATAAATGTATATGTATATATTTTTATAACTTAAGTGCTACCAATTTTAGGAAGAAAAAAAATTATTATAATTAAGTTTGAGTGTTAAAAGTTTGTATAAAATTCAAAAAATAATGCAAATTTTATTTCAAAACGCTCGGCATTTTATGTTAAAAAAAAAAAAAAACAAAAACTACATAAATTTGAATTTTAAAATAGCGAACTGATGATAAGAGTGTATATGTATGTTTAAGTGTGTATTTGTGTGTCAAGTATGTGTCATGAATATGAATTTCAAATAAAAACAAAATTATATATTTATTGTTTTTGTGTTGCTTTTGATTTTTGCTTCTTTTGCGCAATTGTATTTAATTTGCATAAAATTTTATATTTTAAAGAAAGCAAATTTATAGAAAAAATGTAAATTTTATGCAAACTAATGTTGAATTAGAATAAAAATAAAATATGTAAAGAATACAAAATGATATCAGAGAGCACTGAAGCAACGAAGAGCGAGCTGGAGCGGCGGCTTAAGTACAAAAAAACAAAATTTTTATATTTTATGCAAATTTCAATACTCTTCTCACGCAAGCAGGCATGACTGTAATACTTAATAAAGGAAAAAAAATATACTTTTATTATTTTCGAACACAACTGAACCGAAAAATCGAAAATATAAAAAAAACAAGGAAAGAAATGATCTTTCAAGTCAGTTGTTAACAAATATTTTGAGAAATAGCACACGTCAGCCAGGCTTAAGAGAAAGCAATCAAAAACAAAAGGCAACTAACTAACTTCTTTGTTTAAAAAACAAAATAAATTTGAAATTTTTTTTTTTTTTTGCAATTTTATACAAAAAATTGTTAACAAACAATTATTCACATTTAAAATCAATTCACCATAAAATCTCAAAAGTATAATTTAAAACTCTTAAATTTAAATTTTACAATTAATAAATAAACTGTGTATTACAAGTAATAGGTAGTAACTGTTAGTTATTAAAAAAAAATAAATTAATTTCTTTTAAATTTAATTTATCGTTCTTTTAAAATTGTTTCGAAATTTAAATAAAAATTAAAGTGTTTGCAAAAATGAATTAACTGGTTGGTTTTGTGTTTAAATGTTTTAATGAAAAATGAAAGATGTTAGGCAGTGAATGATACATAATAAAAAACAAGTGAAAACTAATTTTGTACTCAGTAATTTAAAAAAAAAAGTTATTTTAGTGAGTTTTTGAACATTTAAATTTGGTCATAAAACCATGTACAGAACAATTTAAAATACCTTTTAATAAAAATCCCAAAACTAAATAATTAAAAATCGAAAATTATTTTTTCGAAGATAAGTTCGAATTTTCGAAAATTCGAATTGTTTTGAAATTTCTACTTCTTTTACGTTTTCTTGCAATCTTTTCCTTACATACTTGAAAAAAAAATAATTTTGTTAAACAAAATCTGGTCAAAATGTTTTAGGCTGTAGTCCTAAAAACACTAAAATTCCTCTAACTTCTTTATAAAAATCAGCTTAGGGTCTCTTTAATTAAAAAACTAAAGAAAACAAGTGAAATTAATATTGTACTCAGTACTTGAAAAAAAACTTTTTTTTCAAGTTTTCGAACATGAAAATTTGATCATAAAACCATGTAAAGAACAATTTAAAGTACCTTTTAATAAAAATCCCACAACTAAATAACTAAAATTCGAAAAATATTTTTTCGAAGATAAGTTCGAACTTTCGAAAATTCGAATTTTTAGAATTTATACTTCTTTTACGTTTTCTTGCAATCTTTTCCTTACATAACTGAAATTAAATTATTTTTTTTAATTAAAATCTGGTCAAAATCTACTAGGCCTTTTTTCTCTAAAATCTAAAGCTTTTTTTAAATTTTCGAACATGAAAATTTGATCATAAAAACATTTACGGGACAATATAAATAACCTTTTATTTAAAATTCCAAAACTAAGTTATTAAAAATCGAAAAATATCTATTCGAACATAAGTTCGAATTTAAAAATTTTAATTTGTTTACGGTTTTTGTAATTTTCCCTTACTTAAACGTAATTAAATAATTATTTTTAACCAAAATCCCCTTTATAAGCCCTTAATATCAGCTGATAGCATTATAGAAAAAAATATTTTATTCCACTAGGCTGTATAGTCCTAAAAAACTGAAATTTCTCTAACGTCTCTACAAAAGTTATCTTGAAGTCTATTTAATTAAAAAACTAAATTATAACAATAATAATAATAATAAAAGAAGTGATAACTTATTTAAGTGAATTTTCGAACATATAAATTTGATCATAAAAACATTTACAGGACAATTTAAAGTACCTTTTAATAAAAATTCCAAAACTTAATAATTAAAAATCGAAAAATATTTATTCGAACATAAGTTCGAATTTTCAAATTTTCTAATTCTTTTAAATTTTTTGTGTAATTTTTACATATGTATGTTTTTCCTTAATATCGATCGAGACAAATATTTAGACAAATATTTTTTACTCCACTTGCTTGTAGTCCAAAAAAAAGCCTTTTTTTCTAACTTCTTGATAAAAATCTACATGGAGTCTTAGTAATTAAAGAACTTAATTAAATAATTTATAATCATGCCGAATATATATTCGAAGTTAATAAATTATGTTCGAATTATGATATACTAACTATTATTTTTTTTAAATTTACAAAATATCAAGTACTCAACAGTATGTCTGAAGAAGTCCGCTAATTGACTCCGATAATCCAAAATCGTTTTTCTTCTACTTTGCAAAGTTTTTGTTTTCAATTAAAATGGAATCGGTTTACGAAGACGTCAAACTAAATCCTGCAAGTTACAACTGACTTAAGGAGCAATTTAAAAATGACTGCAAGACATTAGTATCATTATAGCAAATAGCAAATTTTCGAGACACGGGATATATGGGAGCAGCAAGGTTCTTGACCTAATTAGTATAGATTTTCGAAATTAAATTTAAAAGCAAGCGATCTGTGTGACATGACACAAGCAAAGTTGAGATATTTAAAAGTAAATTCTCTAGTCATGGCGAAGCAATGTTATGATGCTCTTAAGAAGCAGAAATGAAGTGCTTGCTTGTTTCTGTAAATATGAGAGTTTCGCTCGATTTTACAGAAACAAGTATTAAACACTAAACAAATATGTACATGGGAGAGTGTTTCGATTATACGTTCGAAATTCTCTTATTCGAAACATTCTAAAATTATTTCTATAATTTTGTGCTGCAGTTTTTCTTTTTCCGTTATTTAAACCAAATTACCAAAACCAATTGATTCATTTTAGCCACAATTTAATAATTTCTTTTTGTTTTTTTAGTTTCTAATAAATTTTCGTTTCCTGGCCAGTTTCCAAATGAGATTTCAAAGTATTTTGGAATTTAACAGCCAACGGCAAAAATTCACGTTGCATTTTAGCAAAATGGGTTTTAATGTGTTTTGTTAAATTGTCACTGCGTTTGGCAGCATAATTACACGACGGACATTGAAAGACCGGACGTTCGGTAGTAAAACGACACTCGAAACGACGATGACGTGATAATGATTTGCGTGTTTTATAGGATTTACCACACTGTTCGCATGAATGTTGATACCAGGTTAAGACAAAACCTAAAATGAGAATTTCGAAAAATGAAGAGAGAAAAAATAGGAAAGGAGAAAAGCGTATGGGATATTGTCAAGGCATAAATAAGACAGGAAAATAGGGAAGTGAGTAAAATAATAATAATAATAACAACGAGATAAAACAAAAAGAGAATGAAGAAAGACAAAAAAAGTTTTTGATGAATATTTAATGTAAAGATGAATGTATATTTGTTGTTGTTGTTATTAAAGTTATGTAATAAAAATTTTGAAGAGTTATAAAATGAATGGCAATAACAAATTTACAGCAATAAAAGGCAGAAAGAAAGAAAGAATGAGAGAGAGAGAGGGGGAGACTAAGCCTAATATATGTGTGAGTTTTAAAAATGTTTATAGTTTATTTTAATATTAATTTGAAATAAAATGGAAAATGGAGATGTAACTATTTTTTCAACTACAACTACAACAAATAAAAGAAAAATAACACAGAAACTAATTATTTTTTTTTATATAAAAACAAATTTTTAAATATTTCTTATTTAAAAAAAAAACATAAAAAATTCTACAACGTGCATTTAAAAGAATATTTTAAATCATAATCCAAAGTGTTTTTAAATTAAGTTGACGAGTTTTTTTTTTAATTATAAATTAAAATGAAAAAAAAACTATTAAATTAAATTAAAAAAAAAAATATCAGATTATAAAAAAAAAATTAAATATATTCCAATTCGCTGTATAAATCTGAAAATTTTGAAAAAATTTTTATTTTACTTTATGTCTTTTAGTTTTTCTTTTTTGTTGGGGTTTTTTTTTGAGAATTTGGTTATTTTTTATAATTAGTTTTCATTATATTTTTATTATAAAAAAATATTTTTATATTTTATAACAATTTTTATTTTTTGTGAAATTTTATAAAAATTATTATTTTTTGTGAGGTTTTTATTTTTTATTTAGTTTTAAAAAAATTAAAAAAAAAAATTTTTTTACTTTAAAAAAATCTTTTTTTAAAGAAATATTAATTAAATTGAAAAAAATTAATTTTGGTTTTTTCATAATGGCAGTACAAAATTTCGTGATAGTTTTTAAATTATTTTTAGCCTAAGCAGCGTAAGATAAAATATTTTACTTGGATTTGAAGGACCAAAAAAAAACCTCTTTAATATTTTTAAAAAATCTTTTCACTTTACAAATAAGCTGCCAAGGTTAAATCTATAGCCTTTAAAATCTCTCTTACTATAGAAGATATATTAGGTTACTGCAAGCCCTAACCATCGAAACCAAACGACAACAACAATCTACAGCCAGCCAGAGTTGCTGTTTCGATTATTTGTCAATACGCAATACGGTTATTTTACACCTAAAATTTTGTATTTGCTATGAAAAGCCAACTGTCGTTGCTTAACCTCAAATTTAACATGCGAGACTAAGAATGTTGTCATTCTTTTCCGTCTTAACTGACTGTTTGTGCAGTATGAATGGCAAGCGCTTTCGATGTTATAATATCATCATTCTCACGCCGTATTCGAAACTGCACTCTAATAACTCTCTGTCATTGCAAAATAAACTACAATTTCGAACCCTGCTTTACCCAATTAGAAAATCCTTTGAAAATAAAGGGGTCTAAATTCTTTTTAAATTTTATTTTGCTGGGTTAAAACAGCTGCTTAAAGTGGGGCGTTGCTTTACCTCATACCTTACATGGAGACTAATAACTTTCTCAGTGATTTCTTTTATTTCTTTAAAAAAGTAGAACAAGAATAATACGCTCAACCATGATCTCGCAACAATCTACGAATGGGGTTGTGTGAATAGAGTCGATTTTAATGCGCGTAAGACTCAATGTTGTATGCTTGCGCATAGGTCTGTATTCGAAAATGGTACTGCATCTGTTACTATAGATGACATAATCGAAAGCTGTTGATGTTCTTGGCATGAAAATTCAGTATAATTATCGATGGACAAAACACATTTTTCAGAGATATTTCACTCCATCCAATCGATCTTAATATTATTTATACCACCCATATCTGTTCAAAAATTTAATACAACTCTCATGTATGGGCCGGCGCCCCAAAGTCTATTTTGGAGTTGCTCGACGACGTACACGAGAGGACCAAGGTGTCCCTGTAGACTAGTAGGTAGTGTGCTAGTCTACATGACTGGGGTTGTAGGTTCGATTCCCAACGAAGACCTTGGTTTTTTTCACTACAAATAAAAATTGACTGTCAGTGAGGCTGCTCAGTGATGAAGGCATAGTCACTGAGCTGTCTTATACGACAGTTAATTTCCGTAACTATCCTTCTACTTTCACCACCTGTCGCATATCTTCTCTATCCCTTTCCTAAAGAATGAAGAAAACGGTAATTGACTAAATATTGTTGCCTGAAATGCTACTTCTCTATAAAAAAAAAAAGTAAGGCATCCAACTCTATTGATTCTCTAAAGCATCGACGCAATGTGGTATGTATTTCACTGTTTTATCGTTACTACAATGGCAAGGGCTGTAATGAAATTAGGAAACTTGTTTCCGTTACTTGATCGTTTTTGCATTTAACTCGATTCTCGTTGAGAGCGCATTCATTTGTTTGATTATCTAGTGATAGAAAATTCGATTTTTAGCAGAACAGTTCGTATGTGAAATAAACTCCCTCCATAAGTCTTTCCTATCACTTTCAATATATGAAAGTTCAAACTGAATATCCATTAACACTACTCCTCCCACTTGCCTCCTCCCTGTGACCTATTTTCCTAGTTCTGGCTCAATACATTGCAGGTGTAGAGGTCATCCCCTAGGTGCTGGTTCGAGAGAAAAAAAGTATTTCATTTGCCTAATACAGCTGCTTATAGAGTCCCGTTCCTTACTTAACCTCAAACTAAAAATGAAGATTAATATGTTTTACAGTAATTTCTTTTATGTTTTTAAAAAGGTACTAAAGTTTCCAAGTCTGCTTTACTTGATGAGTAAATTTAAATGAAAATCCCTTGAAAATTAAAGTATTTTTTGTTAAAATTTACGAAAAAAAAATTAGATCTTTTTTAAATATGGCAAGGAGACATTTTAAAAATTTTATAAAAGTCTTGACAAAAGCCTGGAAAATAATATCAAATATATTTTTTTTTTCTTAAAATATTTAAAAAAAATTCTTGTAAACCACCAAATTCCGTATTCCATAACAGTTTAAAAAAACAATTAAAAATTGTTTCCATTTTCTTAAATTAAATTTTTTTGTTTTAAAATTAATGAATTCTTAAAAATGCACTTTAATGAATTTTTTTTTAATTTCGACTTAAAATGTAAAATGTTTAAATTTATAAAATTTAAATAAAACTTAATTTAATAAAAACAAACCACCTTAAAATTTTAAATGCTTTTTTAATTATTAAATAATTATAAAAATAGCAAAAGAGTAACAGTCACAAAGAAAGAAGTGAGAGAGTGAGAGCGAGAGTGTGTTTGTGTTAAGGTTTGTTTTCCCTTTTTTTTTTTAATGTAAAAAGTGTTTTTTTATATAGAATATAATATAATTAAATATATGAATAAGGTTAATAACATTTGTTTAAAGTAAAGAAATAATATATTTAAAGCTAAATAAACATTTTTATATTTTTTTTAAAAAGATTTTTGTTTTTTGCATAAATTTGTAATTTTTTATAAAACACCAATTTAAGAATAAAATAAATATCGTATAATTTTGATAAATATTTTAATTTATGCTCACTTTGTTGACAACATTGTTTTTTTTTTGTGACAGTGATGTGATGATGTGATTTTTTCTCAACATCCCAAAATGTTTAGGAAGGCAGTAGTTTGTTTAATTTGTAGGTTATGTGAACTCCACACTAACAACAACACAACATTCAAGACTTAAGTTTATAAAATAAGACTTAATTAAATTTAGTTTGTCAGTTCTATGGTAGTTAACTGTAACTGTAGACTGACTATATTTCGACAGTTGATACAATACATGTAAGAGGTTGTAGTAGTGGTAGTAGTATTGGTAGATGTATTAAGTCAAAATCTAAAAGAAATTTAGTTATAAAAATAGGTTAGTGAATATTCTTTTTAAAAATTAAATCATACAAAATTTTGCTTTTCGAAATTATGAAAAAGAAAATTAAAAATAGAAAATCAAACAAAAAAAGAACCAAAAAATAAAAAGAAAAATATTTTAACTATAAGAAAACAAAAAAAATAAGAGAATAAAAGAGAATAAAGAAGATGGCAAAATAATAAATAAAAAAAAAAAAAGAAATTAAGACAGCTGAAGTGAGCTGAATGTCAGCAAAGCAGAAGTTAAAAATTCTTCAAAATCCGAAATTTTGGAATAAATTTGAGTTACAAAAAAAAATACTATTGACTGCCAGCCATGACAGCGCTGCTTAACTTAAGCAAACTGTTCAATTAAATTGGCAGTTGTTCTATTATTAAATACGAGGGCGTTTCTAGAAGTGCCCAAGCAAATAAAAACACGGCTGGGCTGACACAAAAATATTTTTTAATTGTCTTTTGATTGATCTCAGTTGTATTAAACACATGAAATAGAGAACTATGAGAGCATAGCTGACGACTGCTATCGCTTTCGATGGCGTTGCATTAAACAAACAGAAAACGCCAATGTTTTCAGAAGCAACATCCCCATCAACTGCAAATACTGCAAACACAATTCAAAATAATCCACTTCGACTTGCAGTATGTGGGAATAGTTAAGAACGCGCAACTGTGGTTACTTTAAAAAAAATCGTGCTAAAAAGTTTTTGAAGCCCATGCGTGATCATATTTTTCAAAACATTCTTAAACATCTGAAGATGAAAAATATTGGCCCACAGTTCGTGAGTTGAAGTACCCTGCCCTCTCTTAATATTTCCTTTTAGGCAGGATTTTTGCAACTTTCTCAGTGACATTTGTGACAAATTTTCAACTTATGACAACCAAATATTTTTAAGCGCAACCAGCGAGCTTTGGTGAAGTTGACTTTAGCTTTTTATCGAGGCAAACTGCTTCAGGCATCAGAAATTCTTTTTGAACAATTCTTAATTATATTTCTTCTGGCGGGTCCCCCCGGAGGCACCACATGATAGTCTTTATGGATCCTACAACTGCCATCTAGACTGGTGTCTTGCGGGGTAAAAGGGAGCCCAGACCCCTTCAAGGCTAGTAGGAGTCATCTAGACAATCCACTATATTTCCACGGGAATCAATGGCCCGCAGAATTCCGCTATTTGTCTCTCTGTTTATTTAGCTGTTCTCTGGCTGATTATTGAGGTAGGCCCTTCGGGAGTATCGTGGTGGCTGTGTGTTTCGAGGCCCTAGTTTGATTTTGTGGGTCGGATCATTCACAATGAACACAATGAATGGTACAGGTCCAGTGAGTATGAATGTCGTCGTGTTCTTAATTATATTAAGCTTCATACGTTCTGCATCAGGAGTTGGATAGTCTCCAACTCTTCAGCAAGGAGTGAAGGCTGCGGCCTACTTCGGGCTTTCGAAATTGCTATTAGGAATGACCGGAGGATATACGTATTCGAAGGGCTTCTAGGGCGTGAATGGCGTTGATTTCATTCACAGTGGTAATGGCCACCATTTGATTAGAGCCCACGGCCAGGTGCAGATGAAGAACTTATAACGTCATTTCTTCTGGCGGTCTCCCCTGGGGGGATTACTTAAACATCTAGACATGTGCTGTTCGGGGGTATAAGGGAGCTCAGTCCGTCCCCTGAAGGCAGCAGGGGTCAACTGGAAACTTCACGTTATATCCACGGGAATGAGTAAGGCCCATAGTTCCGCTAATTGTCTCTTTAGCCTTTTAGCTGTTTCTCTCACTGCTTATTGAGGTTGGTCCTTCGGGAGTATCGTGGTGGCTGTGTGTTTCGAGGCACTCGTTTCGGTTTGTGGGTCGGATCATTCATAATGAACACAATGAATGGTCCAAGTCCAGTGAGTATGAATGCCGTCGTATTCTTAATTATATTAAGCTTCATGCGTTCTGGACCAACTCTTCAGCAAGGAGTAGAGGTTTGCAACCCTGCTTTGAAACCGCTGAAATTACAACTAGGAAAGACCTGTTGCTAGAATTAGTCCTCGGCTTGCTAGGGCGTGAATGACGTTGCTTTTCATTCCACATTGGTGGTCAACATCAGATTAAGGCCTACGGCCAAGTGCAACTGTAAATCTTATCACGAAATTACTTCTGGCGGTGTCTTAGACCTCCCTTAACATGCGTGACTGCTTCTCTTCACCTGTATTGGTATGTAAATAGAGTGCCCAAATATTATTGCATACAAATTCAGGCGCTTACTGTAGCAAAGAATGATAGCAGATGCAATAAAGTCATCAGCAAACATCTGCCTATAGTTTGGGTTCACAAGAGGCTGCCAAGGCAGAAAACTAGTTCATTTTCAAAAAAACTTTTTGCGGCCGGATGACACAGCTTTCTAAGTTGCTGCCTGGTAGACATGCAAATCATTTCCCGCCTCATTAATGGAATGGAACAATGGCAAAAAAACAGGTGCTCTACAGAAGTGGTAAATATGTTTTGCGAAATATGTGTCTTTTTCTTTATCCAACGCCAGAAAATCCATCAGTTCACCCCTTTTCCCCCAAGCCATCGCATTTTTTAGAACAAATAGCAGCTTAAAGCATTACAAACGACGCTGCGCAAATAATATTATCAAAACTTGCTTTGCTATTGGTTTGCACTCGCTTTTCTTTTCGCTCATCGGCATTATTTGAGGATTCATAAAAAAAGACCATTCAATTCGATATTTGTTCTTGTAGCTTTACCAGCCTGAACCCCCCGGCGGCACGGAATCTTGGTGATCGCCATCACACCTTCTAGAGGTAAATGGCAGCATCAGTGGTCTAGGCTAGCAGGAGCTTGAAACTAGAAGAAACGGCCCTTCGAAATTCGACCAGTAACTTACCAAGTGGTACCACGAAAACCACTAGTCCACAGGCCTACGGCTCTACTCTATTCTAGTGAGACCCTTCGGGGAGCAAAGTGGTGACTGTGGCTTAGAGTCAAATCGCAAAGTGTAGCTTTTTCCCATCCGATGTGCTGTAGCATGCTTAACAGAATTTTGTTGTTGCAGAGCCTCAAGAGTTTAGATAGTCTATCAAGTGGGAATGCAGCCCTGCTTGCTGTGCTTCTAAAATTGCCACTTGGGATATTTTATGCCCCTCAGGGGCTTCGTTACACTCATTGCATTCGCCTATTGCCAACACCTCCAGCAGATTGGTACCACATGGCCAAGTACTAACGTTAATCTGTATCACAATCTTTACCCGTTTGAAGTATAATTGTGGTTTTGCTTGGTGCTTGGGGAATGGCTTATAACTTGTAACGGATTGCAACGCTATATTATTGCAAATTTTGTGAAGCTTGCACTTGGCGGACAGATTTTTCTAAGACATCTCCATTAAACGATTTTCCAATCAAAAAGGTAAGGTAAGTAAGTGATCTGGATCTTGACAGCAAAAAAAGGATATCCAGAGTGTAAAATCACTAAGTTTAAGACGTCAAAAATATATTAAACAAATAGAAAGAAAAAATATAATTCATTCCAAATGGTTTTCTTTCCCATTTAAGGTACTTCTGGAGGCGCCCTCGTACATTAAAAAAATAAAGGTCACTGCAGCTATGGCATTCTTTTAAAACTGTTCTTTCATTACTTCGGCCTCCTTAAGATCTTCTTAAAGGTGTGGCACCGCCTGCCCTAGAGGATGATGACCAACAAACAGCTGCAGAAGAGCAATTCCTGAAAATAGAAAAATCTGAAAATTTTTAATTATTTTTTATAAAAATTTTTGTGCTTTTTTTTCTTAATATTTTTTTTTTTTTGTTTTTTAAATAAATACACAGTTTTGTTTTTGGTTTTGTTTGTTGTATTAGTTATTATTTTTAATATAAAATTATTTTAGATTCTTTTTTATTATTTCAAATAGAATAATAAATACAGGGTGGTTTTTGTTTTATTAAAAAAATTTATATAAAAATAAGTGGTTTTGACAAAAAGAAAATTTTTATAATTGTGTAATTTAATTAATTACAATTTTTAAAGAAATAAAAAAAGAAATTGATTGTGAGATTTATATTTTTTGCAAACAGGAATTAAGATCAAATAGTTTAAAGTGGGAACACATAACTGCATGGAATTGCAGCAGCAGATGGTAGCTGTTGACATTAAATCCCTTGTAGTAAAGGGTTAAGAGAGAGTATAAGCATTCTTAACCAAAGAGATGGAGGACTCTTGAGAAGATTAGCTACCGGTTATTAATTAACTGCATAGTTTTCAGTTACACAAAAGAATTTAAGATGAGAACAGAGTTGGTTCCGAGAATGGGTTTAAAATTGCTTACACAAATTTTGCATATTTCAGTGATATTTAAGGGATTTTATGCAACAAAGAGAGGTTAAGAGAGGTCAAGATCATAAATGAATTAAATTATTTTTGACTCTTTATTACATTTAGATTTTAGTTATTTTGTAAAACTGCCTTTTTTAAACTTAAAGGAATTGATCTGATAAACTAAAATGTAGCGATTAATAGATGAATTATGGCTATGAAAGGAGTTCATGGAGTTTATCACATAGCCTGGCCTCAATTCTGGAATTTGTTTGTGTTTTTTGAGCAGCACTTTTGTCTGACTTCCGCAGGGATAAAACAAAAAACCCTTAAAATTTTAAAAACCCTAAATTTTAAATTTCAAACTCAATGAGAATTATAAAATTAACTTTTAATTTTGAAACAGTTAATGAATTTCGAAAATTCTTTAACTATTTTTTTTTTTCTAATAATTTCACAAAAACTTTGTTTGCTGAATTATACTGTATTTTAAATAATAAAGAAACGCTATTGGAAACGACTTTTTGATTTTAAAATTACGAAGAAAAAAAAATAAGAATTGTTTTAAAATTTTGTTAGCAATTCGAAAATAGTTTGCTTTCGTCTTTAAAATTGATCTCAGTATTTTCAAATTCTCTTTTTAAATTTTACATAATTTAATTGCTTAATATTTACTTTTATTTAAAACTAAAAATACATGGCAAGTCTGTCTTTATTAAAAAAACAAATAAAAATATTTTTAAATAAATAATTTAAAATAATTAAAAAAAATATATTTTAATGTTATTTTTTTACGGTAAGTAGAATAAAAACTTGTGGTTCGATATGCAATTAAAATGTATTTAATAGATACAGGAAATTTAATTTTTTTAATGTTTTTAACTTAATAATTTAAGAAATTTTTTAATTAAATTAATTTAACTTAAACAGTTTCAAGACAAATTCGTTGTTATAAAATTTAAAATTTTTCTTGTTAGTTTTAATTAACCTAAACAAAATTATTAGGTATTGAAATTTTTCAATTAATTTTTATTATAAAAAAAGAGAGTATACTTTAGGTTTGTTTTAAAGTTTATTGTAAAAAAAAGAGTATTTTAGGTTTTTTTTGTTGTTAAAAACAAATGATGCTAATTCATCTATTTGGTTGTTGACTTTTTGGTTAAAAACTTTTATTAATTTTAATAAAATTAACAAAAAAAAATATAAAACAAGAGGTTGAGTTTCATTGAAATGTTCCTAAAAATGAAAGTTTTTATAATTAAACAAGTGGTTTCGAACTCAAGTTTATATTATTAGCGAGTTGATAGTTGCTACAAAAAACCATTACACAGCCTTTTTGTCGCTTTATGATGCGTTATAAAGTTTTGTAGTGCATAAAGAAATAAATAAATTACAAACTGTGGATTTTTTTTTCAGTGCATTGCCCTACACTACTAGTTATTTTGCTTTAAAAAGTATTATTTCTTACTGAAATGGCACAAAGCATTTTTAAAATCAAAAATTTATTTATAATTCTCACTGATTTATAATTCTTATTTTTGAATTTTGTATATTTTAAGAATTCTCAATTGGTTTATAAATCTAATTTTGAAAATTTTTTTATTTGAATAAATTTCGCATTTTGAAATTTTATATATTTTAATAATTCTCTACTGGTTTATAATTCTTATTTTTGAAATTTGTATATTTTAAGAATTCTCAATTGTTTTTTAAATCTAATTTTGAAAATTTTTTATTTGAATAACTTTCGCATTTTGAAATTAATTTTGTTTTATTAACCTTTGTGTGTTTTACTTTGTGAAAATTTGTATACTTTCGTTTGTTTCGCATTTTGAACATTTATATATTTAAATAATTCTCACTTGATTTATTGGTATTTTCAAATTTTGTATACTTTGGTAATTCTCAACTGGTTAGAAATCGTATTTTAAAAAACTTTTTTGAATAGAAAATATTTAATACGAATTTTAATTATTTGTTACTTTTTTATATTTTGTTATGATTCTAATCATAATTTTTTTTTTGACTTAAACTCAACCTCGAGTGCATTTTTTTGGTAAATTTTTTTAAATTTAATTTGTTTAAAAAAAACGTGAATATAAAAACTAAAACTTAAAAATTAAAATATTTTTTGGTTAAAAATGTCTGTTTTTGTTTTTTTTTGTTGTTGTTGTTGTACATTTGGAATTAAAAATGGAATGTTTGATTTACTTTAATTAAAAAATAAAAGAGATCTTGAATTAAGTGTTCAACAATTTCGTTTTTTTTTTTTTGTTTTGTTTGCTTAACTTTAAAAATATATATTTGGTTTAATAATCTCAAAAAGTTAAAAAAATTAAGTGCTAAAAAAATTGAATATAAAATTAAAAAATAAATCGTATAGAGTCAAAATTTGTGTAAAATTATTATTTGTTTATAAAATGAATTAAATAACTTAAAAACAAAGACAAAAAAATTTGTTATAATTAAAAGTAAAAAAAAAATTGAAAATAATAAAATAAATTTTTGGTTTAAGAGCATTCATTTCAGTTGTTTTTGTAGGCAAATGGCATGGTGTTCATTAAGCGTTCTTTAAGCAACGAATTGGATATGAGTTGTAAGCTTAGCTTCATTTTCCACTCATCGTCTAACATATTAATGGAGGCCGAGGCTGCAGCCGCTGTCTTGCTGGGCGTTAAAGGTTCAGCCTTAATAAATGTTTCGCCCACATTGTTTGCATTAGTTATGTTTCCCGTATTTATTGATGTTAGATTTTCGGCTACATTTTCACTGTTGTCTTCATTTAACGATGATGATGTTATAATATTATTATTGGCGGCGCCATTAGTGTTGGCTGTTTGTTGTAAATTATTATTAGCTGCAGCTTGGGCAGCTGCTGCCGCTGCGGCTTCTAAAAGAATTTTAGCATCTTTTTCCTCTACATGGGCGGCAGCAGCCGATATGGCTGTTATCGCTCCCGTCAAGCCATAAGTCGGTATGGGTATTAAGTGTGTGGGTGGTATCGGAGAGGTACCTGCTGTACCACCACCATTACAATCACTGCCACTATCACCACTGTTTATATGCAAAGGACTGGCCGAGCCCACATTAAGATGATGGTGCTGGTGCTGATGCTGATGGTGATGGTGTAATTGTGGCGGTTCGTTTTCATAGTTCTCCTTACGTATGGTTAGATTCTCGGGTAAACCATTATTATCACAGTTACCTTCTAAATTCATCGGATTCATTGCTAAATTCTCAGCACTTTCCTGTTCGTCCTTAATGAAAGTTGTATTTTGTCGATTAGAACTGCCTGTTGTTTGTTGGGCTATGTTTGGTGGTATGCCATGTTTGGAGGTTAAATGACGCACCATATGATATTTGCGGCGAAAACGGGAAGGACACAAATCACAGCTAAATCGTGGCGGTATGCCAATACATTCATCTCTCATGTGTCTTTGCAAGTGACGTTTTCGCAAATAAGATTTGCCACAAACGGAACAAGGAAACCTTTCAGTAGCTGGATTTAAAGCACTACCTCTACTTGCAACAGCATTTAAACTGCCACCGCCGCCACCACCACCAGCACTGGCCCCGGCACCGACACCCCCACCATCCATCATTGTATTATTAAATTTGTATTGTTCATTCAATTTCAAATAAGTTCTTTCTTCTATCATCGATTGAGAAAATTTATACGAAATATCTTTTGATGCAAATAAAATTAGTATTTTGTTTTTTTATTTTTGTTTTAGCAAAAAGATGGAAATGAAAATTAATTTGTTATTTTTATGAATTGTGATCAACGATGGAATTAATTGATTTTTCCAAAATAAAGTTTTTTTTTTGTTTTGTTAATGTTAATGATTTTGGCCACACGTACACATCATGAATTTGTTAAATGGAGAAAATGTTGATGGGGATTAGGTGTGTTTTTGTTTTTGTTTATGGATATTTTGAAGGTTTGTTTGTGTTAAATGAAAAGAAACAAAAAGAAAAAAACGAAAAGAGAAATAAATCATAAGACATAAAATTTTTGGAAAAAAATCTTTAAGGATATTTTCGCTTGGGCGAATTAAACACAAAACTTAAATGGTTTTTGTTATTTTTTTTAAATATTTAAAATTGAAATTTAAATAGAACTTATTTGCTACAGAAAGTGAGTAAATTTACTACATGTTTATACTCTCTATTGTTTGGTTGGCGTTTAATAACTAAATTAATTAATTAATTAATTATTTAAAAAATAAGAAACTAAGACTACAGTTTACATTTAAAGGCAACGATTTACAAAAAGATTTGCAACTAAATTTTACAAAAATAATGACAATATTTAGCACTAATAAAAAATTTTTACTTTGCTGAAAACTATAGTCGGCAACATGTTGCATAGCTTCAAATAAAATTTAGTTCCTTATAACTTTTAAATTAAATTTGTTAAAAAAAAGAGTTTAAAAATTGAAGTGTGACTAAAAGCTTAACGCTTTTAATCATTTCAATTACAATAAAGCTATACGTGTTGCTGAAGAATAAATAAATAAATATTATTGACAAATGTTCTTTTAAAATCTATTTTTTGCTGCAGATATATTTTAGCAACATGTTGTTGAGGACAAAAAGTATATGATAAAACTAAGGAAAGTGATAATGAAGTTAAAATTTTATAATTGATTAGAATTACATTCGACTATTTGAAAGAAAAATTAAATTAGCAACATGTTGCTTTATACAAATTACAGTTTAAACTAAAATGGCGAAATGTTGACATTAAAAAAAAAAACACATGATTTTAAGTAAAAAGCGGTAGACTTAAAAAATATTGTAAATAGTTATTGAGAATTTTATTTTAAATATTTCGCCACACTATTGAGTGGCATTAACAGGAACAGCAAATGAAAATGTTTAGTCTTTTAATAACAAATAAAAAATTAAATATAGAAAAGTATAATTTTTTTTATTTGTTATTTATATACATTTTCCATTCCTCTTCGTGAATATAACAGCTAAAAACGTGGTGAAATATTAAATATAAAAAAAAAAACAAATAATTAATTTTTTATAAAAACCTATAATGCTTAAAAATTAATTATAAAATACTAAAAGATGTCAACAGAACTGTAATGGTAAAAAAATATTTTAATTACATGTTGCGAAACAAATTTAATATACCAACAACATGTTGCAGCAACATATTCAAAGAATTTCTTTTTTTTTTTCATAAAACAATACCACATTTTAAAAAGAGCAAACAACATGTTTTATGTTAAAAAAAAAACTTGTCATTATTTTTAAAATTTTTAAAATTTACTTCACAATTGTAATTTAAGAAAATACACAACTCAAACGAATACGAATTTTACTAATAACAAAATAAATAAAATTCTATACAATAATTTACTCAAGTTAACAACTAATTTAACTAACAAAACTACAATAATATATATATTAATATTTTTTTAATTTTCTAAAATTTTATATTACATTTTTCAAAATTTCTTTAAAAAAATTATAATAAAACAAATAATTTATTTAAATAATTTTTTTTTTAATATTAAAAATATATATGATTTTTTATTTTATTATTATTTAATCATAATCAATATTATGCATACGTTTGGCATGTTTACGTAACGTAGTTAAATAATAAAAACGTATCGAACACATGGAACATACATGTTGCGGATCTTTATGACATTCGACACGTTGATGACGTAAGAGACTATTATAGGTTTGATATGATTTATGTGGACATTTATCACAAACAAATTTTGAATTCTTTTTAGTATCACGCACAGTCAGCAGCGGTATTGTGGTATAATCGATTTTTATAGATTTCTTAATATGACGTCTATATTTTCGACTATTACTACCACTACTGCTACTACTGGGATGATGTACAGACGACGATGACGTTGTCAATGATAATAATGATGATGCTAACGTTGAGGATGGGAGCATTATTGGCGGGGCTGTTGCTGTTACTGCCATTGTTGGTGACAGACTGGTGGTAAATGGTGTTGTTATTAATAATGATGTTGGCGATAATGTGGAATGTGCTGTCAAATTGGAGGGCATTACAAGATGTGGTTGATCTTTGATATAAACAACAGCTCCTGTTTAGTTATATTAAATTATCACATATTTACGCATGTAAATTTGCATATAAATTAGTAAAGAAAAAAAAAGGGGGAGAAAGAGCGAAAAATTTGTAGTCAAGATAATACTGAAATATGGAAAAACAAAAAGCACTTCATGGCTAAAATTCTAGTGGAAATTTATAAAATAAAAACAAAATAAAATTTTAAAAGCATTTTTTTTAACAATAACAAAAAATTAAAATAATAAAATATTTAATTTCTAGTAAATAACAACATATTTGAAGATTTTGTTTTTGTAATTATTTAACTTTGAGAAATTTATTTTGTTGTTTTACAATATTTTTTAAGATTTCTTATTTTTTTTTTCTTCTCTTTTCTTTTAACATTAAATATTTAGAATATTTATTAATAATTTTTACAATTCTTGTTTTACTAAGATGTGTTATAGTAACTACTACTTGGTTTTAAAAACACATATAATTTACAGATTAAAGAATAATGGCCATATTCTTAAAAACAAAATCGATTTATAAAACAAACTTTTAAGTTAAAATTTTAAAAAATTTTCAAATATTCCTTTAAATTATAAATCATTTGCTTTAAGAATACGTTCATCAATTTATACATTTAAATAAAAGCAATTTACAATTTGTATTCAAAGTTTTTATAAAAGTTATTCAACCTAAATTAAAATATCAACAAAAATGTTTTTAACATTTACAAAATAAAATAAAAAAAAATAAAAAACGAAAAAATAACGCTCCAAAATCCATAAGAGAAAATTTGGCACTCATTTGAGAATGGTGATAATAATAAATTTAAAGCTCCCATATGTTATCAGATATAAAATCATTGTCCATTAAGCCAGTTCAACTTTTCACAAAAAAACTATAATTTTAAGCTTTAGAAACATAATTACTTAGGCAACATGTTGCTTTGTATATACATAAATATTTAAGCAGCAACATATTTGTATGTTTGTCTTAAAACATTGTTAAGACATTTAGAAGTTTTACGGGGCACAAGGCAAGATGTGTATATTTGTCATATTTACATATTTCTAAAATTGTTACAGCAACATGTTTGCATGTTGACAAGCGATAAACATTTAGGCAGCAGCATTTTTACAATACATTTCATATTTAATTATATATTTTATACTTTATTCTTGTAAACAAGTTTAAAAAATTGCCTAAAGTATAACAAAATTTAAATATACTTCAGATTCCAAAATTGTTACAGCAACATGTTTGCATGTTGACAAGCGATAAACATTTAGGCAGCAGCATTTTTACAATACATTTCATATTTAATTATATATTTTATACTTTCTTCTTGTAAACAAGTTTAAAAAATTGCCTAAAGTACAACAAAATTTAAATAACTTGTTTTCGAGAGTTTTAAAACGATTTTGTGTTCCTATACATTGCTAATGCAACATTGAATATACACTACTATAGAAACATGTTTCAGCTTTTGCATCACCAAGCTTTTTCGGAAAATATCCGATTGCCGGCCACCTTGTAAAATTTATATATTCGAAAGTGAGAATCACAGCGTTGTAAAATTTTGTCAGTCAGAATCTTTTTACTACGAACATTACTTATTAATTTAATTTAATTAACATAATTAATATTTGAAAAAGTTGTATTAAAATAATAAAAACTGAAGTGAAAATACTTGCAAGTACTGAGTGTGGAAATTTGAGGTTAGGAAGGAAATTGACTTAAAACATACATTTTTTCTTAGCAATTTCATTGTCTGGGAAATACTAATGGTATATGATACTGAAAAAATTGCCTAACCTTAGCACGACCACCGACGTCCGCTATTTTCACAAAATATTGAAGCACATTTCGTCAAAAAAAAGTTTCGCTTCTATCTCAAATTCCATTTTTGAGGACGTCAGTTGTTTGTGGGTTGTTCACGCTAACCCGCTCTGTCAATTGGCCCCAGAGACAACCACAGGAACGAGGCAGCCAATCGTCATTGCTAAATCGCAAAATTACGTAGCCGGAGAATTTCTCATGCAATAACTGAATTGGTTGGGTGACTGTGTGGTTTGTGGACTGTGTATCTCGCTGAAAATAGTGACATTAACCAATTGCGGTTACAAAATTAATCGATTATAATTGTCTGCTAGCGCAGATAATTCACGGCGACAGCCTTGCCTTGGTCATTTTCGAATAAATACGGGCCGCCGATGTAGGCGACTGACCACCAACTGCACCATACGATCACGATTTCCTTGGATTTAATGGTTTCTCAAGGATTGTTGGTTGCTATTGTAAGCCTCACATTTCTAACACTTTGCTGTGCAGCGGCGGCTATGTTTGTATCACTATGGCCACAACAAACATATTATATTGATTAACTGTCAGCATGAGCCGATTTAAATACGCACGCACAGTGATGTCAGAAGGAGGGAAAATCTATACGATTTTTACGAAGTATAATGAAAACTCCTTGCTCGATAGTGTAACGTTCGATGCTTAAAATTTCCCAAATTTTTATTAAATAAATGTCAAAGAATGATAAGTTCAATTATTGACATTTAATCATTTGACAATTTACTGCCTAACCTCAAATTTGCCCACTATTATTGCAAAAGTAAAACCATTGAAATGTTGCAGCCTGTTTATCAATACGCCAATGTTGCTAAACCTAAGATTCAATATTCTGTTTTACGATAATGTTTTAGGTTTTTTTTTAAGTAAAGAAAATGTTGCAATGCGATGTTTTTAATGTTACTTTGATATGTTTAACATGTCACAAAGGTTTTAAAAATAAAATACTTTACACCAATGTTAAAATTTAAATGCAATTTTATTATAAATACAGACTCGGGTTAATTTAATAATCTATTGCCGAAAACCGATTAAAACATTTCTATGCCTGTTTTCCACTAAAAGGCCTATTTTAAGTCACATAAAATGAGAGATTCATTAAAGAAACAAAGGTTAACTTATTATTTAATTAATTACTTAAATAAAATAATTGAAAAAAAATAAAATAACTTTTCAGTTTCTTCAGAATTTTTTACAATTTTTGGCACTACAGGGATTTCTTTATCTTTCTAGAACAATCATGGTTGCGTTAATCTATTCTCAAATGTATAATAAATTTTACAGTGCAAGTTCGGTATTCGCGAGGACCCGATTATCGCGACGGCTTAATCTTTAAAATTACTGGTTCTATAAACGCGATAGTTCAAGTTTTATTTTTCCGACATTTTTCTGTTGTTTTTTTTTTTTTAAATTTGAATACAATTTCTATAGTTTATTCGTGGCATTTAATGAGAACGAGGAGGAAACAAATTTGGGAACAAAGCTTTACTCTCAAAAGTATACTTCAAATTCCAGCTACGTTCTGTGTTAATAAAATGTTATGGTCCAATCCGAAAATTCTGGAACGCCTTGTACGAATTCGGTAGTGAATAGAAAGAACAAATTTGGCAGTTCAGAAGTTTAGTTTTTTAGTTGCAGCGCCTTAAGACAAAATTTTTGTTCGAAACTTCGTGAATACATTTTTTCTTATTATTTCACAAGTTCTCTGCACGATAAATATCGGAATTTTGTGCACATTACTTCACATTAAGATTAAACTTTTGTAGAATGAAATTATTATTATTATTATTTATTAGTCCTTCATTTTAAAGTAAAGGACCTTTTCTGCACAATGCAAATAGTTGCATGGAAATCTTTTTCGTCGACAGATGTTAAAGTGAAATAAGAGCGATAAGAAAAATTTTACGCCACAAGCTTTCAAAGGATTTTTTCTCACATTTGCCTTGCTTTTATTACGTTTAAAAAAATGGCGAGCTAGCCGAATGCCTTAAAAACTTCAGAGTAAAATGAAGCGTTATATAAAAAACGGTAACATCCTTACAAAGAGACTGAAGAAATTTGCACGAGAAATTGAGTCCCCTGGAATCGGAGTTATTATAATTATGTTTATCAGTTCCTCATGATCGCAAAATTACCTGCAATCACCTGGCATGCGCTTCATTATTTTACGAGTACTCTTGGGATTTGGGTCTACAGTTTGGTTACTCCTTAGCAAAACTCGTTTTATGTTTTAGTCTTTTGCTTTGCAGTTACGGGCGGGCCGCTTTTCATGCTTCAATTTATTCATTTCGAAAATAAATACTTTCTTGGTGGGTCATCTGGCGTTGTATTCGGCCTGGAAAAACGCCTTAAAGTACAGCTTCTACTCTGCTATATGTTATTTTATTTTATTTTTTTTATTGATATGGGTGCTGTATTATACTTTTTTTAACATGTTTTATCTGTTTTTAGAGATGTATAATTTTTTGAATCGTGGACTTGCTTTACAATAATAAAGTCTAATCAGAAAGATCTGTTGGTACACTTGTAGCTGCAATTGGTAGGGAAAATCATTTCACAATTGCATTCAGGATGAATTTCATGTGTGAAGTAATGAAGAGCAAATGAAATTATTGGATATGGAATCGGAGGATTGGTCCGTTAGTGGTTTTCAATAAAACAAAATTCAAGTGGACTTTGAAACCAACTTTTATTTAAAAAAATTAATTGCCAAAAAAGCAACTCTGAATCGCCATTTCCTTTAAAAATGTTTAAAATGAAAATATTTGTATTAACAATAATTTTAGTTTAAAAAACATTTCATTAAGTTTTTCAATAAAACTTTGGGTCCCTGCTATCGGGATAATTCAGTTTTAATTAGTTGCGAAGGTCGAGCTTGCACTGTGTTACGTTTCGATTATTATTTAATAATATTTTATTAAAAACAAAATGTTGTTAAATTTAAGTGAATATAGAATAGAAGAAATGTTTCAAATATTTGAAATGTTGCTGAAATATGAGTATACATGTTTACATAAAAAAAAATTAGGCAACATGTATATAAGAATACTTGTAAAAATAATTGCATTATCTGTCCCACTCTCCCACTTTAGAACAAAAAAAAAATAAAAATTATAAAACAAAATTTCTTTAAGACTTTTTTAAACTTTAAAAATTAATACGAATATTATGTAACATTATCTAAATTTTGTTTATGGGACATTTTTACATGATGGGCCAAAGAGCAACGATAATAATAGCTGGCACTGCATATGGGGCACATAAATTTTGGCTCTTTTTGACATTCAACACGCAAATGGCGTGAAAGATTACAGCGCATTGTGTAGGCTTTCGGACAGTTGGGACAGCTGAAGACGGCAGCCTTTTGATAACGTGTTGAACGAGGATGACGTCGAGATGTTTCAGAGCCATAATATTTAGCTTTTGATCGTTTTGCGGCAATCTTTTTTAAGGGCTTTAAAAGAAAGTTGTCAGCGTCTTCGTTTGATTCTGTAAAATTTATAATTAAGATGTCTATTGCAAGTTAAAAGACAAACAAAACAAAACAAACAAACAAACAAAAAATATGAAGACAATCAAGAACACCACAAAACATCTACTAAAATAAACAGATAAAACAAAAAAAACTAAAAAGAGTACAATCATCATGTGTATTTTCAATATTTAAAATACAGAAAATAAGTGAACACTTGATTTACATTTAGAAGGAATTTTTAACACAAGCGAGCGTAGGAAGATGGAGCGTTATTTTTCACTCTTTTTTCAGAATTCATATTTCTTTTTAATGATTTTTTTAGTTTTAGCACCTGTTTTTAGTCTTGATTTTCATTAAGGAAAGTATATTATAAAACAAAAAACAAACAAACTTAACTGCGTGTTCCTATTCTGTAAACCCAGTGCAATCACGTAACTTTTCGTAACGCCTGAGAATTAATTAAATTTTAATTTTAAAGAGAGTATATTATAATTTAAAAATAAATAAATAAATAATAATGAAAAAAAAACAAACGATTTACAGAATAGAACAGATTAGTTAATGTCACTTTACTTCAGCAATAAAATCTAATGATATCAAGTCCAAACATTTGAGCAAATTTGAGGTTAGGAAGTAAAGTGTCTGCCAAATGTTTTAATGTCAAGGAATTGGGCCTGCCATCCTTTAACATTCATTTAAAGTTGGGAAATTCTAAGCATGGAACGGCAAAAAAGTGACTTTATATAATTCGAGCAGCTTTTCCTAGTATAATCAGGCTCCTTCAGAGACCGCTGTACGTAATTAATCGCGCGGTATTTTTGTTGGCAATAAAACAAAACTATACGCGGGTAGTAGTCGTTGTGATGCAAACATAAGACAGTCGCTGTACGGCAAATTGTTGAGAATGACTCTGAATTATTAACTTTTACGCGTTCGCAACAAATGGTCATTACTAGAGGCACTTTGCACAAAGATTTTCACTGTCACGCTTATAATAAAGTTTAACTTGTTCAAGGATTAAAACGTAGCGACCATTGTTTGCTTTGAAAAATGAATAATGATGCGTTTTTCAACAAAATCATCTCTAGTGACAAGGCTCTACCCTCAATAAGTTGATTGTTTTAGTGATTTAACGCCGCGTGATCATTTTCTCTGAACCAATCGAAAGACCGTCTTTACGTAAACAACGGAAGCTCTAAAAGATGAAATTCGCTGCATTGACGAAATAAGGAAAGCTTGATTGTGTCAACGTGCCCAATTATCACGCCCCATTATTAATTCCCATTGTTAGCACTAAAACTGCAGTTGTAAAAAAAAAAAAAATTATGTGCCTGAAGCCAGTTTACTTCCTAACCTCAAATTTTCCCACCTCACATTAGTTTTTGACTCAAAACAAAAAAAAATTCAATTCAGAAATTAACAAAAAAAAAAAAATTAATAAACATTGAAATGTTGCAGCAACATTTACATTTTCTTGTTGTGAATGCCATGTTTTTGACGCATGTGCAATTTTAAATCATATTTCCAAGAACATGAAAAGGAACAAAAATCACATTGAAATATGGTGGCATTTAGTTTCTTTGGCATTGCTATCAGTGATAACGAAGTCGATGAAGATGATGACAACGTTGACGATGTTGATGTTACCAGAGAGGCAACGCCACCAGTAGCAACATTGTTGTTAAGATTTTTAACATTTGTTGCTATAGAGGGATTAATGGCAGAAGCAGAACTTGGAACTTGAACTTTATTGGAGTTTAATTTAGCATTTTGACTGTTGGTTAAAGATGAGGAACAACTACTGCCACTACTACTACTGGCAACTTTTGTATTTTGATTTGCATTTGAGGCCACATGTGGCAGCAGCATGCTGCTACCCAAAAGATTGGCCAATTGAAATGAAGCAGCAGCAGCTGCTGCTGCTGCCGCTGCAGCCGACATTTGGCAATCATTACAATTATCACTGGTACAGCAAGCAGACGTTGATGTGTTACCTGTCATACACTTTGTATGATGGGCAGTTGTTTTGCCCGAAATAGTGTTGGCAACAACACCTAAGGCTTTGTTGTTAATAGTTGTTGTGCTACCACAACTATTTGTACACTTGTTGCTAACATTCATATTCTGTTGACTTTGTGCGCTGTTGCTTGCCGTTAATGGTGACAATTGAGATTGTTGATTTAATTTCGTGCAACATTTATAGATTTTGTGAATGGTCAATTCAGTGTCATACAAATCAGTGGCCGTTGTAGGCAATAGGTTTGATGATGATGACGATATATTTGTGCAATCTATACTGTTGCGACTAGTAGAGCGAGGCGTTTGGGAGGCGGAAGATGTTGCTGCAACATTTAATGTTGCTGTTGCTAAAGTTGTTAAGGTTGCTTTTGAATTGTTATTATGGCTGCTAACACTGACACCATTATTACTAATTGTTGTACAGTTATGGCTTAAATTATTAATAATATTATTATTATTATTGTTGTTGTTTTTGTTGTTACTGCTATTGGAAGTGCTTAAAAGGTGATTGGGAGTACAATTGCCGGCTAAGTTGCTACTGCCACTGCTACTGATGATATTGGCTGTGGTGCTGTTTGTTAGTTGCTTTTGCTGCTGCTGATGTTGCTGTTGCTGCTGTTGGGAAGTGGCTGCAGCTATAACAGCGGCTGCTGCTGAAGCTATATTATATAGGGTCCGCAAATCTGCAAAAATAAGCCATGATGGATGGGTGTGCTATTTTTTTTGAGTACTCTTTTTCATTTGTAAGATCTTTGTTAAAAACAAAAAGGACACACACACACAAATATATTTATATATAAAAGAAACTATATAAAAGAATTCAAAAGTTTGCACTCAAAATGGTAAGAAAAAAAATTTGAATTAAATTGAAATAAATTTAAAAAGGAGAATGTTGTATTCTTTTTTTATTTTGTGTACAAGAAATATGTAAAACAAAGCTGTTGGATCAAACGAATTTCGAGTTAAAAAAATAATTTATAATTTTTAAATATCCTTCAATTTCAAAGCTTTTAGTTTAAAGATGTAGATGTAGCCTTTTTACTTTATATTAAAATAGAATTGTAAAAGGGGGGGAGGAGGTGTGAAAATAAATCCGATTTTAAAGCCGCCATAACCCTACACTCGCCAACTTTTTAAAAATATAGAAAATAAAGACCCACTTAAATAAAATTAAATTTACCAAGAAAAATAATTATGATTTTAAAAAGAGTTAATAATGTTTTACAGAAATAAATTAAATTATAATTTATTAACCACAATTTTATTTATAAAAAACATATTAATTTAAAAAAAAAAAATTTATAATAAAAAAAATAAATATTTATTTTCATTAAACAAAATCCTGCAAAGTAAAACACAGACATGCAATTAGAGAAGAATAAAAGATCAATCCCTGTAAACACCTAAAAACAAATCCTGTCATTAAAACAAACACTTGTTTAAAGTTTTAATTTTATTATTTAAATATTTGTTATTGTTTCTTAACAAAATTAAATTTAATAAAAAATAAAACTTTTAACACAAAACATCTATACAAAATTGTTAGGTTATGTTTCGTAAATACAAAGAAAAAACAAGAGAAATATTTTTTTTCCTTAAGTTTCGTTTAAAAACTAAATGCACTTTATGTTAAAATAAGGCTTAAATACACTTTTAGCGAAAAAAAATGAGTTTTTTGTCGTTCCAAAAATAATAATAAAAGTATAAAAAGAATTATATAAAAATATTGAAATATATTAAAAATATAAAAATATTTGTATATAAAATAAATCTTTGGTTAATTTGATTAGTTTTTTGTTATATAATTATTTGTTTTTTTTATATATTTATTTCTTTCCTTTTTTGTTTTTGTTTTTGAAGTGTTAATTTCTTGGTTAGCACCTTGTTCAAAATTTCATGTATTTTTGTTGAATAATTAATTATTAAAAAAATAAATTGCACTTTTTCTTAATGAATTTAATAAAAATAAATTTCAAATAAATTTTTAATTTGGGAGTATTTAAGCAAAATTTGTAAAAAATAATGGCAAGTTGTTGTTACGAGTATGTTTTCCTCATAATTTTTTGGCACTTTTTGGAGAATTTTAAATTTACTTTGGGAATTGACAAATAAAAAAAAAATTAATTTTTATTTCCAATAATTACACAAAAAAGGATAAAAACAAAAATGCTTGCAGCGTTATTTTTTTTAAATCATTTTTTTTAATAACAATTAGCTTGTTACAACACACAACAAGATTGAGGACTAAAATCGAATATTTAACAAATTTATCGCTTTATAAATGAAAAGCCGTATTGTATATTGCGCCGAAATATTTCATGAACTTTGTTTGATATGCCTCCTTTAGTCTACAACTTCGAATTTAATGCTTAAAGAAAGCATTACTCTATAAATAGTTTAGAATTGACTGAAAAAGTTTGTTAATGACCAGCAGATGGCACTACTGAAAAACAAATGGTAGAGGCACCATCTAACTAGGCATGTATCCAAAATAGCTGAGATACGTTGTCGATTCAGGTTTGGCTAGCAAAACCGTTAATACCAGCCATTGTAACCGATAGTTGGGCAATACCCCTCCTGGGAAAAATACAAATCTCCCAACGACCAAACGTCTTCCTATTTTTATCTAACTCTAGCGGATCTTTACATTAATTTATTCCGAAGGCAGTCGCCACATGCAGGTGCCCGTCCAGGTACTAGGAAACATTAATTTAATAACTCAACTAAATGACGTTATAGGGTTATTCTTCCTCTCGGGGGAACGCAGTCTCTTAGGCTACCAGGAGCCTTCAAAGTTCGACCGGTAACTAACCAACTGATACCGCGCCTGTTACCTTTTTTGGTGAGGCCCTTCGGGTATTAAGGTTTTACTTGGGATTTAAACCCACACTGCTGGAACGTATGACATTTTCCCAACCGATGTGCTGTTGTGTTCTCAACAGAATGTTAAGAATGGTGCAGCGATAGTCTCTGTTTCTCAAGCAAGGCCATGCTTGGTTTGGTTCTTAAATTACAACTCGTTGTGTCACTATGCGTCTCGAAGGCGTTGGTAGACATAGTGCTAAGACCCCTTTCACAACTAAGTACTGACGTTAACCTGTATCACACATTCTTCCTGCAATGACCCTATGAGTACTGAAGAGTGCACGGTTCCAACAAAAATACCCGAGAGTATCTGTAACATGTCTAAAGTCAAGAACTCTGTTACGCTTCCCTGATAGCTACACTTAGGAGCTTGAACAACGAATTGTCTCTCATCAGAAAGACAACATTAGAAATGTAGAGAGGTTTTCTCTAAAAAATTCCCCCCCAATCTTTTAATACGTGAACGTATGGTTCCGTATCGTCAAATGATAATTATTCCATTCCATATTGATCGAAATTTTTTTATATATAAATTTTATTTAAAATTCGATTCTAATATCCTGAATTTAATAATGTTGAATAATAAAACAAACTAATATTAAATCGTAGTACCTGTTAAAAGTTTCGAAATAGAACAAATTTAGGTGATTAAAAACCAAAAGGATAATGTGAAGCAAAAACTCATTTAGAAAAACAATAATTTGGAGTTTATTTTCAAAGCATTTATTAACGAAAAACCTGAAGACAGTGTTGTATTGAAGAACTTAAAACCTGATCGACCATTTTGGAAATAAACATACTTTAGGAAATGCTTCGTAAAATACTTCTTAGGAAGCAATCCTTTCGTCACATTTTCCTTAACAACATGCACAACCCCAATATACTTTGCGATCAAGAAATTACATTAATAATTCACTCCAGTTCTTTAAAGCATCCGAGGATTTCGTAGGGACAATCATTAACTTTGAGACTTGTTTGGAAAACTTTTGCTGCAAACTTTAGGATTACACATCATATAGTAAATGATGTTACAATTAAGACCAGAATTCTGCGGGCTGATTATGATTACTTTGGGAATTTAGACTAACCAAGCCTTCTTTAAAACAGATATATTAAAATTCTAAATAATAAACGTAGGACTAGTTTCCTTAGAGGAACAGTGATATATTTACAAAAGAAAATCTCTTTTCGAATTAGATTTCCATTCCAAAAAATGAGAGCAGGGAAAAAACATGGATTTCTCTATATATAATTATTAAAATTAAATTTGTTTATTTTTAAATAAAATACTGTAGTAAAATTAATTTGCAACCCTTTTCGGTTTACGACAACACATTCGAAAAATTAACGCTGTGAAATTTTCGTTCTTCTCTCGCCGTAATTTCGGCTGTGATTTAAGTTTGATTTCAAGGCAAAATTTTTGAAACATCTATTCTGTACAATGAACTAGCCATCGTCTTCTTGACCCACCTTAATTTGCTTTAAGTTAAGCTAAGGTTTAGAAAAAAAAACTTTAGCAGAAATGGCTGCAAGATGACATATTTGAAAGATATACTGGAAGCTGTGTCGAATGAATCCCATAAATGCAAGTGTGCTGGCTTCAATTAAATTTGTAAGTGTCTTAAATCATATCTTCTCAAGCACTTAGAAAGGAAAAGTTCACAAGCTTAAACAAAGGAAAGCATCGAATATCGAATAAGCTAAAAAGCTAGGAAAATGATGAACTGACTTCAGAAAAAGTCACACCAAATTCAAACATTATAAAGTGTTAAACTTGGAAAAGGGAAAAATTTACAAGCGTATTTAAATGTGTTTGCAAAAGTGTAAAGTAAAGCGACTAATGTAGTAAAAAAAATTAGTTCTTAAAATTTACTATGATATTCTCTAAGACTTGTTAGAAAACGGCATGAATAAGTGCTTCCTGCCAATACAAATCGTTAGCAAAGGGTTTTGTTTATCTTAAAATTGCATCCTTTAATAGTTGTAAGAATTTTTAGGCTTGTAGAGCAAAAAGAGATATTTCTTGGGCTACTTAAAGGCTCTTGAAAAACGTAACTCCTTTAGATATTAAATTGATCTATTTTTCATAGTTCAATGTCAGTACCAAGGGAGGCTCACAATTAGAAAATGAAAAACGATACAAATTTTCACAAAATATTACGACCAGAAGAAATAACGCAATAGCAGAATGCAGATTTAAATAAATAAAAATATTCCTGCTCTAAATATTACTGACCTCTCCGTTTACTCGCTTTAAAAATAAATGGTTGCCTACTTTTAGGCCTATGAAAAAAGAAATTAAAACAAATTGCCATTACTTTAAATAAAAAATGTTATAAATCCTTATAAACAAAAAAAAAAGAACTACTGCTACTTCTTCCTTTCTCTTCTTTAACTCTACGCTTCTTCATCCGCTTCTTTGTGACTGGTTATGGCATTTTGTAATGCTAGGAAAATGTCAGCAATTTATGGAAAACAAACAGCTTAATAAAACAATACTTAACCACTGTGAAATACTATAAACTTTAAATATAATAAATCTACAATACTCTCATTGATTTATATACACACACTCGTGTGTGTTTATATACTCCGTTAAAGGAAAAGGAATTTCAATTGACAGCATAGCGTTAGAATGCCAGCAAAAAAAAAACAAAACCATTAACCAGATATTGAAGAATGGGATGGATGATTAAGAATATAAAACAAAAACTTTTAAACCAACTCATTTGACAGCTTGTGTCCAAATATCCAACTACTTTACACAAAAAACAAAAAAAAACTCTGGGAGAAGAGAGGCACTCACAACCGTAAAACGGCAAAAAAAATTAATCTTTAAATATGTTTGTTGTTTTTTTTGTTTTTTTTTTTTAACAATGAAATGATACTTTCTCATCCAGCAGCATAACATCCGCTGAAGTATTAGAACTGCTGCTATTTACCACACCCAATTGTTGCTGAAAATGTTGCAGTGCCTGCTGGTGCTGATAGACAAATGTTGATGTTGATGGCGCTGTGGTTGTTGAGGCTGTAATAGCGGTAGTTGGTGTGTTTGTTGTCGACACTGTTAAATCTTCTCTACTGTCCTCCTCATTAAAATTTTTCATGTCCACCATCATGTGATCAATGGGATTATCTGCCGCCATTGCTATATTATTTTCATTATTTGCACCAACCTCATCCTCATCATAATCTTCGTCATCGTCATCATCATCGTCATCTAATTCAACAATTTCATGATTTTCATAGTTATTTGATTTTAAGGGTGTTGAGGTGGCTGTGGGTACTTTTATTACTGATTTCAAATTTAATGCCGCCAATGTGGCAGCAGCTATACAGGCTGCTGTTGAACTAACACTATCACGCTGTTGTTGTTGTTGCAGCTGCAGCTGTTGTTGCAAAATACTGCCTCCTGCTGTATTGCTGCTAGTGGGTGGTTGTTGTTGATTATCATTATTGCTATTATTGTGACTATTTAAATTTTGCATGGAACTATTACGACGTCTAAACAAAGAACGTAATGCAATTTCAGGATGCTTTTTGCGTACATGTTGACGTAAATGATCAGCTCTTTTGGTGCGATGACCACACACAGAACACACCATTGATTTGCCTTTACCACATTCCTGACGCAAGTGACGTCTCAAAGTACCATGTCGGCGATAAGTGCGAAAGCATTGAGGACATGTAAAACTCTCTTCATTGCCCAAAAAGCTGTCATAGTTACCTGTCATGTGAGGTGGTGGAGGTGGCAAAGCTGGCAAATTTTGCTGCTGCAGTTGTTGTGTCATGTAATTTTGTGTTTTTGTAGGCAATGATGAGCTTGTACCGGGCGAGGTAATAGAAGACGAAGAAGATGAAGATGTGTTCTTTAAATGTTGTTGTTGTTGATGCTGATGTTGCTGTTGTTGTTGTTGTTGATGATGATGGTGGTGATGGTGTATTTGCTGTTGTTGTTGGAGGTGCAGATGATAATGTTGTTGTTGTTGTTGCTGATGATGTTGGGTGATGGTGGCTGAGGAGGAGGAGGAGTTGGTAGTGGTGGTATTGGTGATGTTGTTGTTGTTATTGGTAGAATACACAAAGCCTGAAATTTGGTTTTTAGGGTTTTGTAAAGTCGTTTTCTTTCTGTTTTTTTTACATTACATTAATTAGAAGTCAAATTAATTGATTTTTAATTTTTGGAACATTTATTTAACGGGGTTAAAAGAAAAATCGCTTCATTTTAAAGAAAACTAAATTGTTTTAAAAATTGTTAAGAAAAAATATTATTGAATAAAAAAATAATAAAAACAAAAAACAAAATATGAATTAATTTGATTTTTATAAACAATTATTGTAAATAAAACTTATTTAGTGTTGTTCTTGTTGTTGTTGGTTTTCGTAACCTGTTTGTTTAGGAATGCATGCCAATTAAATATAATTGTTGTTGGTAAGTGTTAGACAAACAAAAGGAAATTATTTAAATATTATTGTAAAATCGAAAGAACACAAGCATTTCTTTCGAAGTTGGTTTTCTGGTTGGGGTAGTGATGATGAGTAGTAAAGAGCAGTTTTAATTTAAAATATTTTATTTAAATAGTTATATTATAAATAAGTAGTGGTGAGTTTGGTTAAAAGTTTATTTTGTTTTTTATTTTCTTTTTTTGTATTTTTATAGAAGAGAAATATCAGTATCCAGCAGTTAGAACGCAAATATTTTTTGTTGTAATTCTTTTAATAAAACTAAAATTGGGTTTTTGTGTTAATTTGTTTGAATTGTTTGACAGCATTAAAAATATAAATTCAAGCCATTAATTAAAATCTGTATCAAAAATGCACATAATTGTAGAATTTTTTTTGTTTTGATAAAATTTTATATAAAATTAAATAAAATATATAAAATAAATTTGGTTGTTGGGACAAGTGTGAAAGAGAAAAAGCGAAATGTTATGTTGTTGTTGTTTTTTTTTTTTTTTTTTTTTTTTTTTAATTTTAAAGGAAGTTTTTTAATGAAGAAATCATTTTTAAAAAAAAAAATATTTTATTAAAACATGTTGCATAAAAATTTGTTTATTTATTTATATCAAATTAATCACAAAACAATTGCAATTAAAATTTTAAGTACAGTGCAGATTTTTAATATAATTTTTGTTTTGATAAAAATTCGTTACAAAAACTTTTGAAATACTAAAATTATTTTACAAAATCGTCAGAATTAAAACTTTCTTAAAAACCAGCTAAGCTTTTCTAAAGTAAATTTAATAAGGGAACTTTTTAATTTAGCTTCGCTCGCTTTTCTTTCTTAAAATGAAACAGAACTTTTTTTGAATAAAAAAAAAATGATATTACAAATAATAAAGTACCACGTAAAATTCTTTTTTTTTTTTTTAAATAAGCATTTTTAATTTTCGAAAACCTCCAACAGAAGCATTGTTTCTAAAAAGGAAGCCTAAATAAAATTTTGCAGAAACTACTGCTTTAGAGAGCCAAACAACTTAAAACAATATTACTTGCGATAGAAAAAAATATGTACTACTTTAAGCGAAAGTACCAAATACCGTATTCTGTTCAAGTTATTTTCTAAACAAAAAAAAATGTTTTTTAAGGGTTCTTTTCTCACAACTTTATAATGCTTTATAATTTTGATACAACGCTTTCCAAAATCTGCTATTATTTAAATGAACCAACCGACCTCGTCTCTTCTCTGGAAATTTTTATTTACACAAATTTGAATTAACGTTTCAATTAAAAGTTTGTGAAAAAAGAGATATATAAATATATGAAAAGGTACTTTCAAAAAAGTACTTTTTTTTATTAACCCCTAAATGGAAATGACGAGTATCGCCCTCAAACATTTTCTGTGCCAAATTCGACATTGACGGGCTATGGGCCCGTGCCCGCCGCATATTTAAATGTTTCAAAAGCAGTAGTAGTAAATTTAATAAACTTAAAAACACCGTTATGATATTTATGCATTATCTTGGCTTCGTTGTTCTCTCATTGTAGATAACGGTACTGGGCGTTTTGTAAAAGAAAACAATTGTAATTTTTCCTTATTCAGTTTCCATATTTTTTATAAATATACTCATTAAAGTTAAAATATTTTAGTTTTATTTTCTGATAACAACCGCACAGAGTTGCATTAAAATTAAATAGTCTGAGCACGCATGTTTTTTCGAAATTAAATCGTAAGGCAAGAGGTTAAGTACATTTCAACAACTTCACTTTTCAATTAAGTACCTTTGCAAAAAGTATTTTTATACATTAAATACATTTTTCAATCAAGCACTTTTTTATGCTGATGATTTTGAATTAAGTATTTTTTTTAATCCTTTTTTGTTTAATCAAAGGTTTTTTTGAATGAAGTTCCGCTTTTTTTTAATTAAATACTTTTTTCGATGAAGATCTTTGACTGAACTAAAAAAAAATGAAGCCAATATAAAACCTTTTGTGTAGAAAATCATTTTTTTCAAATAGAAATTTTAATTCTTAGCCTGTAAAGGACGTTAATTTTTAAAAAAAGAACCTCTAGGGATTCGACACTGATAGACTATCAACGTAGTGTAATCAAAGTGAAACATGTATTAAGGTTAAAAAATAGTCTTCCCACAAGCACTTTGAACAATACGGCAAAAAGCCATAAAACAAAAGTTTGACGTACCTTTTGCAAATCCGAACCTCAATTTCTTTAAATAGAATTTCGGTTTTTTTACTATCTTTTAAAGCAAAAAGTACTTTTAAAGAAATATATTTTAAAACGTTACTTAAAATCATCATTTATAAAATCATTATTATAAAGGCAATTTTCAAGCTTTTTTCTTTATCACCATAACAACATTTTTATATTATACTGTTAACACAGTGCCTTCTAAAATCTGCTATTGTTTAAATGAACCAACCCCCACTCATCGTCTTTTGCAGATTTATTTGAAAAAAATTTGATTAGAAAAACTTACTTTTCAAATGAAAGAGATATATGAAAAATGTACTTTTTTACAAAAAGTACTTTTTTCAATGACGTACTTTTTTGAAATTATTTTTTTCAAATAACTACTTTCTGAAAAACTTTTTTCATATTGTAAATTATGTATTTTTTTTTAGCCAATCACTTTTTTGAATTAGGTACTTTTAAAAATTAAGTACTTGCTTTTTTTGGATGAAGATTTTTGGCGGCACTAAAAAAACCTTTAAAAAACCTTTTTTTTTTTTTAAGAAATTTTAATTCAAACAATCGGTTGGTCTAAAAAAAAAAGTATGTTATTTTGAAAAAAAGGAGCCTCTAGAAAGATTTCCACACAAATACTTTCAATGCGACAAAGAAAAAATAAAAGTTTTAAGGTACCTTTTGCAAATCCGTACCTTAAATTATCTTTTTTAAAGAATTTCTGTTTTGTATTACCTAAAGCAAAAAGTACTTTTGAAAAAATATATTTTTAAACGTAAGTTAAAAGGCAATTTTGGTGATATAATTTTTATATAAATTTTCTTAAAAAAAGGTTTCCTGAAAAGAATCTGGATTCATTAAAAGAATCTGAAATTATTCATAAACTAAATAACTAAACTGGACTGGTTTGCCTTGCCGCTCGTTTTTTAATTAGCACAAGGACATTTTTATATTACAGCAGCACTATAATCTGCTATTACTTAACGCTACAAAGATTAATTTGACAGAATTTTGATTAGAAAAACTAAGTTTTCAATTGATAACAAAGAGATATATAAAAAAGGTACTTTTAAAAATTTAAGTACTTTTTAAAAATGGCTTTTCAATTAAAAAGTGTTTTTGAAAAAAAATACTTTTATGAATTATGTATTGTTTTTAATCAGTCACTTTCTTGAATTAAGTGATTTTTTTGAATTAAGTACTTTTTTTGCATTAAGTACTTTTATAATATAAGCACTTGAAGATCTTTGAGTGCACTAAAAAAACAGAAACCTTTTTTGTGGAAAATAATTTTTCGAAATAGAAATTTTAATTCAAGCAATCTGTTAGTCTAAAAAAAAAGTACGCAAATTTTAAATAAAAGAACCTCTAAAAATTGACAGACTATTAATATTAAAATCGTCTTCCCACAAATACTTTAAAATCAAGCAATGCAACAAAGCTAAAAGTTTTTTAAAGTGCCTTTCGCAAAGCCGTATCTCAATTTTTGTTTTTTAAAGAATTTCGATTAGTTTTAATTACCTAAAACAAAAAGTACTTTTAAAGAAATATATTTTTAAATGTTACTTAAAATCATCATTTATAAACATTATTTAATTTTTCTTAAAAAACTATTTGCTGAAAAGATGTGAATGCCACATAAGCTAAATAACTAAGCAAGACCTGGTGCCGTTCCTAAACTTTTTTGTTTAAATAAAAAAAATCCAATCTTTATTTATTTCATTTTTCCAAAAAAAAATGTCCAACTCAAACACGACTTTATTTCCAAATTCGTAATTAAAAATTAAAAAAAAAAAACAAAAGAAAGAAAGAGCAAAAATAAATTGCGTGTCCCCAGAATTAGAGGAAGTAGGAAAACACAGAAAACATTTCATTTATTTAATATTATGCAGACGACGCAAATGATCGGAGAGTTTAAAATTATGATGAAAACCACGATTGCAAAGACGGCAAACAAACTTTTTCGGCTGATTGCATTCACTGCGCATATGACGTTTTAATGTCGACACCGTTTGATATTTACGGCCACAATTCACACAATTATAGGGATAATTAACGACCATTCTATCTACATTAACAAGAGCATTCGAGATGTCGTATGTAGGATTGTTTGTAGTGTCCGTTATATCAATTTGCTCCTGTTTCACTGACAATTTGGCGGGCGGTCTAGGTCCAGAAAAACAAAAAAAAAAACAAATGTTAAACAGGAAATTAAAAAAAAAAAGAAAACGAATATTACTGACATTGATTTTTTCAATGTGTAAAAGTACTACTAAGGAGTTTATTACCTGCGTTTTCTAACACTACGAGTGACCTGGGAAACTACAGATGTACGCGGGGCATTATGATTGCGATATGAGCGACGTTTGGGTATTATTAAACGTTTATTAGGATTTATTTGCAGGGCATCAGTGGCCGCTAGCGTTATCGTCGCATTTAATGTGTTCGACGATAAGGAACTTGTGGTGGCAATTAGGGCAGTAGTGGTGGTGGTGTCTATGGCAATGGCTGAAGAAGTACAAGTGCTAGGAGCTGTTATTAGTAATTCATGATGAGCATGTTGATGATGAAGATGATGATGTTGATGATGATAATCATTTGTGCTTGTTTCGATTCTTTCTGCAGAGTAGACAGAAAATATAGAAATAATAACAACATCATCAAAATATCATTCAATTTTGTTTTGAAATTTTAATTAATCATTAATTTTGTTAAAGAATAAAGAATTTATTCAGTTTTAAATATTTTTTCAAAAGCCAGAGAGAGAAAAGCACTTTTTTGTAAAGGAAAATAAAACCAATTTTTAATTAATTATTGAATTTTTTTTCCTTATTTTTTTTTTGTTAAATTTAACATTCAAGCAACAAAATCCTTTTTTTTTGTATTATTTATTATTTTAAATATTTTGTGTTTAAAAAAAAATTATCTTAACGAAAATACTAAAACGAAAATAAACAGTAACACCACATATATCACCACCACACACTTTTTGATTATTGATTGCATTTTGTAGTTTTAATTAAATAAGAAAAAATAATATTAAAAAAAAAAATATACATATTTAAAAAATATTATTGAAACATTCCAAAAACAAAAAAAAAACAAAATCGCTCGCTACTTTTAATTATCATAAACTTGTAGATTATCAAGCAAAATATCGATTTCAAAATATATTTTAAATAAAAAATATTAAGACATTTTAAATTTAAAAACCTGAATTTGTTTTGTATGTATAAAAGAACAAATTTTTTTGCACAGTTTGTATGTGCGCCTCAATCCTTGCCAAAGGATGATTTATATCCAACAACAACAAAAAAAATACATAAAACAAGTAAAAACTAGGTCAAGGTCACTAAAATTTTCATTACACACCCGTTTCACTTCCATGTGTACATTCGTTCGTTCACAGCTTATTTTGTGCAGTGTGTATTACTTTCCACTTTAAAGCTCCGTAACAACAAAGTCAACAGTAATTTAAGAAAAAAAAAACACTTGGCATAATTTAAAAGAGTGTATTCTACATTAACAATAATTCAAAAAAAAAAAAACAAATCGTTAATTTTATTTCCAAAAAAATACTGCCAAAATCATTTCGCATCTGATTTTCTCAAACGACATTTCCAGTTTCAAATTCGAATCTAAAGAAGACGACTCAGTAAAAAGGTAGGAGAGAACTGTCTGCTTTTAAATTTTAGGTTACACTATGAGAATTATTCTGCAGTCCCATTTTCAGCGTTCCTGTTAAAAAAATATTTAGTTTTCTTATATAGTCTTCGCAAAACGCTAAGACCTATGATAGCGCGGCATATTTAAGAATTGGTATAGCCAGCTCTATGTAGTCATGTTCTTCTCTTTTTAAACGTAGAACCCCTACGAACTTCCCTTTGCTTTAACTCTTTCAGGTTTGGTGGTTAGTTATCTAACCACTTATTGTTGCTTGTTTAAAACATGCTATCCCGGTACCTATTGCCAAATTATTAAATAATTACATCTTTAAAGACATCGCTGATTATTTGTTGCGAGATTTTGTCACTAGGGTCACTAGGGTTCACTGGTTGTATTTTTTTATCTTTATTTCAATTCGGTAGATCCTCTTGCATTTTTAACAGGTCGGTTAATTATTCAACGAAATCATTGGAAATTTGTTATTTATTACTTCTTTTTTGTGTTGTGATAACATATATTTGTCATAAGAGCATAATAAACAAAAGCAGACGTAAGTAATATGGTGGTTAGATTACTAACCACTGTGACTATAGTAACATTCCAAATAATTTGTATTCCCACATAATTTTGTGTTATGTATATATGTAGAATGATGACGAAAGTACGTGTAGTTTCGCATCAGTCGAAGAAACCGATCTAATGGTGCTCGGTGATATATCTGTAGGACTGCAGCCAGAACTTGACGATTATTTTGAGTCAGATGATGACATACCTTTATCAAATGTCTGTACTACTTCTAGTCAGTTACCCACTACAAGCTCCGCAGTTAGGCAGCCAAAGTGAAAAAAAAAATTTCGAAATGAACGAGCCATATGAATATACAGGAGGCGGAGGTGTTGCAGAGGATATAGTTGAGATGGAGAATATAACACCAACAAAATTATTGCGCTTTTTTTGCACACCAAACTTAGTTGAAACAATCTGCTTTAAAAAAAAATCTATATGCCACGCATAAAGGAGCACATTTTACACCCACTACAACTGCTTTGAAGAAGTGTTTACCACGAGATCTTAGCACCAGTTCAGGCGAAAAATACAAATCAGGCATTAAGTGCTCAATTTCGGAACCCTCTTCTCCACTTCCGGTACAAATAAAGAAACACAAACCATCAGTACCAAGAGAATTGCGTCTAGAAAGTAGTTTTCATCAGCCAGAGCGATGTACATCACGAAGATGTGCAAAATGGAGCACTTGCCAGTGCGTACTATATGGCAATGCAAAGCCTGCAAAGTTTCTCTTTGCATACGCACAAATAAGACATGTTTCTTCGATTTCCATCCGAATTAAGTTTTTATTATAAAATGTGGCTGCGGATACTACACTTTACTTGAATTTTTTTTTTTTTGCGAACCGTCACAGTGGTTACTTAACTAACCACCCTATTTCACAAAAGCCTAAAGGGCAAATTAATTTTTTTCTTTTTTTTTTTTTGTTGGTAATACATAAACCCTAATCAAACCAAAAATGCAGTAGTTTTGTTATTAAAATAATATATGTAAGACTGTGGCTGAAAGAGTTAACATGAACTTTTTTTTACACAACAAACTAAAAAGTGTCCTGTTATCCTGGCAAGACTACAACTTAGCCGATGAACGAGCGCAGCAATTGACACTACAAAATGCTATGGCTCACGTCGTCATTAATCAACTACTAAAAGTTTCATCGTGGTTGAGTTGAAAATTTCCTGTTCTACTCATCAGCTGTTTTTATACGGGTATTTATAGGATCAGCTTCACCAGCTCACCTATGGCGGCTACATACAAATTATAAAATTTTTCATTTTTGTTTTTTTATCGGTACTTCGGAATGTTCGAGCTACTGTTTTATTTTTTTTTTTTTCGTTTAATTTTATCTATTGCGGCTACTCAAACAAAAATTATTTCTGGGATCTGAACTCATGCTTTAAAAATATAGACTGTCTCAGATAACTTACAGTTTATTTCATTTGACTACATTTATAAGTGGTGAAAGTAATAAACTACCTGGGTTTAACATCGGTACACGACGCACACGCACTCTCTCAGGCAAATAGACACACACACGCTCAATTCTTTTTTTTTAACGGACAGCAAATCAATATTAGTATCGCAACCTTGCTAAATGAACGCCCTGGGGCTCTGTTGTAATTGATAAAATCAAAAATTTGTTTTCAACCCCTGATCTGGCAGGACCTGAAAATATCTTAAATTATAATGCCCAGTACCAACCAACAGCCGACATACTCTAACTACGGCCAAATTTCAAACCTCTTTTTTCCGTTCTAGTTTTTCGAGCTAACAAAACGCTCGCGTATCTCGGACTATGAACAATTTCGTCAAGTTTATTTGCACAAGTTGAACTGAATTTAAGCTCATTTTAAAGCCGAGCCACAGGCCAAAAAGCAACAATTTGACTTCTTAGACTTTGACTTCGTATGTCATACAATACCACTCCACTCCTCCATTTTTAATACCCACTAGATTTGCTGGTGCAGGCTTTAAGGGAAAGTATTAATTAGCACTGCAAACTAAAGCTGTGATTAACGTATCTTTAAATTTTTTAATCTTTTTAAAAATAAATCTCTTTAAAAATTTCACTTTTTCCTAAAAGGGGTTTTTAAAATTATTTTTTTTCAATAGTCCTTTTTTAATTTACCTTAATAAAAAAAGTACCCCATCCAAGAGTGTATTTTTCAATAATTTATTTTGGCTAGTAATATAATAAATTACGATTATAAATATAAGACAATAGCATTCGTCAAAATTAAGTCTTCTAGGGAGTGTCATAAAATTTTAACTTTCGCTTTTTTATTACTTGTAATTTTTGCGAGCTGTCTGCTCGTGACAACCTTAAATGAAAATACCACTTTATATACCCGGTATAAATTTCAAGTGTTCTCTTATGATGATTACAAAAATCATATTCTCGTTTCTGTAAGTTATGTGAAATATTTCTCACATAAAAATACGAAAGTTATTAAACGTAGGGTGAGTAGGGCTATATTAATGATGAACTTTTTTTTATTGCTTTATGGGAAATTTTCTCAATATCTCAAAGTCAGTAAATAAAAAAAAAACAGGATGACTATAATATTTTCACGTGAAATATTTTTCACAAAGTTACAGAAACGAGCAACAAGTTTTACAAGTGAAAAACATATTTCAATAAGAACATCTAATTTTTTTTTCTTGCTTGATTTATACCAAGTGCCTGGCGCTTGTAACGTTTTAAAGAATAAAGCCAAATTCGTAAATATCACTCCTCTATGGACACAGCTCTTTTAATTGTCCTTTCCGCTCTTTTAATTGTCAGTACTGTCACAGTCACAGTACTGTATCCTGTGTATAAAGTTCAATTGTCTTTAGAACGGTTTACTTTTTAACTTAATTGTTTTGCTTGTTGTCTGGTGGCAGAGTCAAGTTTCAAACGGTTCCATATATACAGGCCCATAACTGGCGGGTAAACATTGTAGTTTGTTTTTACTCATTGAGTACTAAAGGTCCAACTATAATATGCATGACATAGCTTAAGCCAACTTAAACAACTGAGCAAGCAAATAGCTAACAATCATATGTGGCAAACTATAATGTACTTAAGAAAACTTTTCGTCAAGTTTCGTCAAATGTCAATTGCTTAAGCAAAGTATGAAACTAATCGCACATTCCGTACGTAAACAGCTGATTTCGCATTGTGCATTGTGTTACAGAGTAAACAAATTGCAATAAAGGACCAAAGCGAACAAATATTTTACCTCAATGTAATAGAAAACGTACAAAGAAAAAATTGCTTATATAACACAAGAGAGGCGTTTTATTATAACGGCAATTGAAAGGAACGAGCATGAAAATAAGTAGCAGAAAAATGCAGAACATGTGGTAAGTAATAACTTGAAGAATTTTGTTTGCGTGTTTCATTTTCATACTGGTATGAATTATATAAAGTCGCGGAGCGCAAACACAGATGAACGTTACTACGGGAACAATTCTGCAAGGAAATGAAGCGGATGGAAGCTCCATTAGGCAGTGAACAAAATATGATTATTAAACACCTTTTTGTTTAATAAACTTCATTTATTCAGAAGGATATTATTTTTTGCAAACGCGCGAATAAAACAAATGTGCAACGGTACATAAAAATTTTTATATTCATGTAAGTATGTTATAGCCACCTAAAAGTTTGATTTGCTTAAACATTTGACAGACTTCTCGTTCAATTTTTGACATTAGCTTAAGCCAGCTTATGCATATTATAGTTGGGCCTTAACCTTTGATTAAAGTTTGATTGTTTTAAATTGAATAAGAATGACTGACTATCTTCGTGTTATTAATTTTTTCACCTTTTTTCCAAACATTTCCTAAATTGATTTTCTGTAGCGCATTCAAATCGCTGGAAGTATTATAAAATTACGAACAAATGCAATACTTTAATATACTTGTTTTTTATTATCCTTTCAATCCAATTAGCTTCACTGTATTCCTTGTTCGCTTAGATGGCAATAAAGCAGGTACGAGTGCTATTGTAGGCGTTTTTTTGCAAGGATCAGACTTGTTTTTGCGGAAAGAATCAGATTTGTTTTTTGATTAATTTTAAAATGTCAGAGCCGACTATTACAAATTCGATCACTAACTTTATAACCTTTTCGCTGATGTTTTCTTGATGATTCACTTTTTACACCAGCTTATTTTATATAACTTTTTTAGAAATACTTTTTCGGAAATCTTTTTTAACGTATTAAAAATATTAAAAAAAACTATTTAAACTATTTTGTGGCGTTGTCCACAAAAAGGTACTTTTGGGAAAAAAATAACATTTTTGCAAAGACAAATATGCCGTCTTCAATTGATAATTTTTTATAATTACTTTTTATAAAGCTAACAATTTCTGCGAACTATTTTCAATAGAAACTATTTTATGAGCACGTAGTTTTCCTTAGAGAACTCAATATTTTAATATATTTTATAATAGTTTCATATCAAATTTTTTTATTCCAAAAAAAATTATCTTGCTAAAAGTACAATTTCTTAAAATTAAGAGTATTTTTTTCAGATAGTACCAATTTTTTAGACCAATAAGTCTTAAATTTACATTCTTTAAATAATTCTAAATTAAAAGAGTTATGCAAACGTCTTATCTAAATTATAAGTTTTCTAAAATTTAACTTACTTGAATTAAAAGTGTTCTAAGTAAAAAAGATTGATTTTAGATTATTTTTACTTTAAAAAAAAAAACGGTTTCTTAAGGTTCACACAAGCGTATTCATTTCCTTATCAGTACTTCGCTACCTGCCAAACAAATTAGTACGAGTGTTTTATCAGTGAAAATATATAAATTGACAACCGTGGGTACTTTTTTCATAAAGTACCTTTTATTTAAGTAAATTTTTAAGAATTCCAACACTTTCTGTAAATTAAAATATATTATCTTCGTTAATACCTCCTCAATTTTAGTTTTATTTTTAAGCTCGACTTACAGGGGTCATAACCTGTATAAATTTCGAAAGTCGGCTTAAAAGACAAGTCCACATGGAAAGATCGGGGATACTACTACTATTATTTCAGCGGCAATAATAGTTTAACTTTTGTGCAAAGTTTAAGCTTCTCGCTATTACGCTACCTTAAACAAACGGTCATTGCAGCAATAACGATAGGGTTACGTTGTTACTCTTTTTAAACAGAATCGGTTTTTTTACAATATTTCTTTTTAACCTTTCCATCCAGTCAAAGAAGAGCTTTACAATTACATTTCAAAAGCTTTTGAAATGTCCCTCCGAGAATGTAAAAACGTCAATCATTCTACGTAGTTTCCACAACTAAATGTGTACGACATTTATGTTTGCTGTTTATAGAACTTTTTCTACAAAAACCAATTAACTGACCCACGTATGCGGGGTACTTTACAATAATTATAATATAATTACTATGCAAATCTTCAGTTTTCGAAATACTAAAAATTTCTGAGCCATAGTGTGTTTAAATTAAATTGGTAACCTTCTTTTGAACGGCGCAGTGAAGACGAAGAGAAAATGGTGGTGAAGAAGCAATAGTAAGCAGAAATGATAAACACCTCGGAAATGCACGTTAATGTGGAGTACCCCGCGCCTCCAAATACGGGATACGGTTGCGATACGAACCAAAGGCCACCAAAGCAGACACATGTTAATTGTCAAAATGCAAATTATCTAATTCACAGTAATTCCTCCTCCACCAGATAATGGAAATCAGTAAGCTCGCAGAGTTCATTATTTGTCTCTTTAGACATTCAATAGTTCTCTGGCTGATTATTGAGGTTGGCCCCTATATAGGAGTATCGTGGTGGCTGTGGTTTCGCGGCCCCATATCAGGTCTTTTGTTTAATATGGTGGCCAGGATCATTTCGCCGTTAATGACACGCTAGGTGAATAATCCAGTCCGGTGAGCATGCTACACATGTGTTCTGGACAGGGGTTGAAAAGTCTCCAACTCTTAAGCAAGGAGTGATGATTTGCAGCCCTGCTCTGGAATCATCGAAGTTGTAACTAGAAAGTTCTGTTGCATAGAATTATGGCTTCGGCTTCCTAGGACGAGCATGACGTTCCAAATTATGCATAGCGGCTTGACCACCATCTGATCAAGGCTTCATGGCCAGGTGCAGATGTAAATCAAAACACGTCTCCACCAGGTAATCGTTTAGAAGGTGCTTTATAAACATTTCCCAGTGTCTTGTTACCAAGCAGAAGGGAACAAAGATTTTTGTATTTCGCCTAATCTTGGCAACGCGAATATAATCAGTATTAAGAGGAAGAGTATAAAACAGAATTGGATATTCAGTTCCAAAAAGAAAAGCGTTATCTTTATTTAAATAGATAACATAGATCAGCTATGGGTAAATTTTGGTTTCTTAAAAATAAAAGGTAAGGAGTCTCTTATAAAAATGATTTACTTAACATTTGTGGGGATCTTCCATACAAATATAAACCCTCCCCCCCTCCCGAGGGCACATTATATGGTCTTTATAAAACTTCGACTATCTGGACCTGTGCAACTGGGGGTACAAGGGAACCCAGTCCACTGAAGTCAGCGGGGGTACAACTGGAAACTCCACGTTATTTCCACGGAAATCAGTGAGCTCGCAGATTTCCGCTATTTGTCTCTTTAGACATTTAGCTGTTTCTCTGACTGATTATTGAGGTTGGCCCCTATATAGGAGTATCGTGGTGGTTGTGGTTTCGCGGCCCCAGAACAGGTCAGTTTTTAATGGCGCCAGGTTCATTTCACCTTTAATAACACCTACCTGGTGGAATGTTCCTAGATCCAGTGAGCATGCTAAACATGTGTTCTGGACAGGAGTTGGTTAGTCTCCAACTCTTCAGCAAAGAGTGGTGATTTGCAGCTCTGCTCTGGAATCATCAAAGTTGCAATTAGGAAAGGCCTGTTGCTAGAATTAGTCTTCGGCTTCTTAGGGCGCGTTTGACGTTTGTTTTAAAATCATTCAAAGTGGTTTGACCACCATCTGGTTAAGGCTAACTGCCAGGTACAGATGTAATTCAAATTACGCAATACAATTATAACGGTTTAAAGGACGTAGCACTTGAAAGCTCTCAGTTTGATTTTTGTACTTTCTTCGTATTTAACTCGAAATAAAATCTGTTGCAATAAGCTATCAGTTGGTAGACTATTGTTAAATTAAAGGAATCTCGGCGGCATGTTGTACATTTCAATTTTAGGAAGGAGATTTAAATACCACATGGTGAGACCTTGGCCAATTCAATTTCAAAGTCAAGAATAATTTACTGAATTATGCTGTAGTCGTGGGAGCCAAGTCTGTTACGTTGTGGACATAATTTTAGGAAGGAAATTTAAATACCAAATGGAGACTGGTCAATTTAATTTCAAAGTTTAAGATAATTACTTAATTTTGCTGCAGTCGTCCCAGCCAGGTCGACTGTGCAATGATATTTATATTCTAAGATCTCCGCCATTGCGATTTATTTGGATCGCACGAACTATCCATCCCTATAAAAACTTGTTGTTTTTTCAACGTGTTGAACAAAAAGTCGTTGTCCAGTTGATAAATTTGGAATTTTTTGAAGTTGTTGGGATACGAACCCCATAAAGTAATGTTCTCCAGTCCTAAGGATTTTATAAACCGAAATGTTTGCGCAGCTGCAACAACAAAGTGAATTTTTTATTTCTGTGATAAAAAATATTATCATGTTTCTAGCGTTTAATCATAATGTGTGACTATGTAGTCAGCCTGGTCGTCAGCTGAAGCTGATTTATAGTATCACAAGTCCTAGTCACACTTTTTATGCTCTATAAAAAATCAATAATAGGGAATTTTAAAAAATTAACACGGAAAAGGTTAAAAAAAATGAAAAAATTATCTACATTAGTTGTGCTAGATTCCTTTAACATATTTTATATTCTCATAAAATGTTTACAATTTAGAAAATGTAAATTTATTACTGCGTTGATTTTGTACTGAGAACTCAGGAGTCTTATCTCTCAAATCAAATTGATTAAGTAAGAATTATTATATTAAACCAACACAGCAAAAAGACAACAAAGGTCAAAAAAATTGTACACAAAACACAGTCACCATTAAGAAACTCTATTTTCTATACAGAAGGGCTTCCATTGGAAGCCATTCGTATGTAATTTGATAAAGACATTCCAAAATTATGCTTAAAAAATTTTGTACAAAAACGCACCGTGTTCAGATAATGAAAATGTGCAATCAGCACATTATTAAACAAATATTAATTTTTTTAACGCAAGTAACGACTATAACCACACTGAAATTCCAATCTTCTTCCATTCGGTACACAGAAGAATTGGCTAACTTTTCCTATATTTAACAGACGTAGGTTACAACACTAAACTGAAATTTCTCTCTGGTGTGAACACATCATTGAAAAAGGCAATGCTGTTTCTAAAAAGTTTACCTGCACATTTGAAAAAACAAAATAAATGTGAAAAATTTATAAGAGTTTTAATAACAAATTGAAGCGATAAAAGAAATGGGCGGAGACGAAAAAATTTTCCAATTTATATATAAATAACCGTTAGTTATAACGTGCGCAAAAAGTACTTAAGACGCAACAGAAACATCCTGTAAAAAACGCCAAAATTTAAATTGCGTATAATGCTCGCTTGGTTGATTGAAGCTGCCTTGAGAAAGGAGCTTGACACCCTGAATGTATGTCACGTGCTCGAAATTTGAGGACATGTGTTGTGGAATCTGCGGAACAAATACTTTATTAATCTAGAGCCCCATAAGCAGCGTTGGCAACTTAGCTCATTTCACGCCAGATTAAGCGTTTTTAAGGTTTTTTTTTTGCGCTCAATAAACAATTCTCAATTGTTCAATGATTTCATATCAGTAAATAAGAAATAGAAAATTTATTTTAACAACATTAAGTTTTATAAAACTAAATCACTTGAAGTCTACAGTTTTAAAAATTCCCTTGTTCATAACATTTTATTAAACTGCCTGTCTCCACGTGTTATAAACTTAAGTTTTTTTATTTTAAGATAATACACAAATAATGAACACGGCTTCGAAGTATTTCTGATCAAAAGGCAACTAAGACCGACCAGATCAATCTTAAATTATTTTTATGACTTAATAAACAAAAAAATAAACAAAAAAAATCGAAGCCATATGGTTGTCGAAGTCGTGGCGCTTACTTACCCATCTAGACTTGTGTTGTTCGGGGGTATAAGGGAGCCCAGTTCCCTGAAGGTAGCAGGGATAAACTGGAAGCTCCACGTTATTTCCACGGGAATCAGTAAGCCCAAGAGTTCCGCCAATTGTCTCTTTAGCCTCTTAGCTGTTTCTCTGACTGATTATTGAGGTTGGCCCTTCGGGCGTATAATGGTGATTGTGGTTTTGCGGCCCCCCATGAATTTGATTTAGGGGGCCAGGATCATCTCAACGGGTGAATGATCCGGATCCAGAAATATGCTAGTCATGTGTTCTGGACCAGGATTTCGATAGTCCCCAACTCTTCAGCAAGGAGTAGTGGTTTGCGAACCCGCTTTGAAACCTTTGAAATTGCAACTAGGAATGACCTGTTGCTAGAATTAGTTCTCGACTTCCTAGAGCGAGAATGACGTTGCTTTTCATTTGCCAATGGTTTGACCACCATCTGATTAAGGCTTACAGCCAGGCGTAGATGAAAATCTTATCATGCTCTGTACGCATGAGCGATATCAATATAAAAAATAGCCAGTTATTTAGTAATCTTATTTGATAAAAGATATTAAACTTCAGATATAAAAAATTAAAAAAGATTATCCACCAAATTGTAAGTAGGAGGAACATAGTTGTACCGAAATCTTACAAAAATAATAAATTTTCGATTTAGGCAGGTGGTTAATATTATCAGATAGAGCTGAAACTTTGCCAAACTCATTTTCTAGACAACTACCACATTTTAGGGGGATGATGAGCCGGTGGAAAATCCACCCTAGCGCATCATTTACTGGGTAAATTTACCAGCCATACAAACGAAAACAGAAAATTACCTTTAAGTAGTGTCTGTTCTCGTGTTTCTGTAACTTAAGTGAAGAAATTTTACCAAATCATCATGCTTTACTAAGGGTGAGAGTTAAAGCTATTAAAAAAAATTGCATATAAGCAAAACATTAAGGGCAGCAACAGTGTCACGTTTCTGTTACTTATGTGAAAAATTTTTCACATGAAAATGTTATAGTCATTCTATTTTACATAGGGTGTGTTAAAGCTTCAAGAATAAAATTGAATATATAGTAGAAAAAACTCGTGATTTAATCCTAGCTCACCCTGTGTAAAATGACAAAAATTTTCATGTGAAAAATTGTTCACATAAGTTACGGAAAAATAAGGTACAGGGATCAGACCATACTTCTACTATAATCTAGATAGCCATATCAAGAAGAAGGGATAGTCGATAACCCATCACAATGGATTTCAGATTTACTATTAACTCAAAAACATAAGGTAATGCTAGTAAATAGTTTCCTTTTAGCTTCCGCTAACTTGAAACCGCAACCACTAACTGCAGTAAAACTTTTCTTAAGTCTTTCAATCAACTATTTTACTTAAAGAGTGAAAGAAAGAAAATAATTCTTTCTAAAAATGTTGATGCACAGCATAGGAGATGTACAATAGATAAATCTTGGATTAGGTAATAACGTTATATCGGTAATTTGCACCAGTTATACACCATGTCAAGTTATTCAACTTAGTAGCGTAAAAAACGTTTAACCAGCAATGAGAGCAGAAATGATTTGTAAGCGTCTGGACTAAAAGCCTAAAAAACATTTGTAGGCAGCATTTTTAGTTTCAAAAAATAAACAATTTTCTTGTAACAATCTGATTTTCTAGTCAATTGGCACATTTAGGGGGTTGGGAAGCCGGTGGAAAATCCAAAATTTATTTTTTGTAACTGACGCATGGGTGGATCGATATTCATTTACAAGATACATAAAATAAAAAAACGGGGATCCTATTTTTCGGCTCACTTCCCTAAAATGTGTCAATTGACTAGAAAATGATATTGGCAAAGTTTCAGTTCAATCTGATAATATTGTTACGAATGTGTCTTGCTTAAGTTTTAAAATAAAATAATTAAGCAATAAAGCAAACTGCTGGTTACAAACTGCATAGAAGTTTATACACACACAACTACAATTGGATATGCTGTTTACTAACTGCCTGGCATGCAAGAAACAAACAAAATACATGTATGCTGTTTACCATCTAAACGCGCAAGACAAACAGAACTAATTTTACAACAACAAACATACATGTTGTTTACCATCTGCGTAGTTTTCTAAGAACCCCTTTTCTATAAATAACAACAACAAATGTATTGAAATAAATCCCAAGCAGAAACCTTATCAGCATAAAAACAAAAACAACTATACACACAGATATACAGGCGCCTATACATCGAAAAAACAACATACAACAACAAAATGCGATACAAAGGGAGTAGAAGATTCTTAAATCTTCTAGACTTTAAATTGACAAGTATAAATAGGGTAAGCGTCTGAGTGGCTAATCAATCAGTGTAAAATTAAACCTCATCGAGTAAGGATGTGCATTTGAAGTAAATTGTTCTGTGTCAACTTTGTGTAGTTAAAATTAATAAAATTGCTATTAACTCTAAAAACTGGTGTTATTTATTTTGCGATAAAGAACTTACAACAAAACGTTTATAATAGTTATAAACGTAACAATATTAACATGTGCCGCATTAATATTAACTTTACGAATCTCATTTTCCATTCAATTGGCCATTTTAGGTGCCCCTGTAGGCTAGTAGGTAGGGTATTGTACTAGCTTGTGAGTATGGTGGTTGTGGGTTCGATTCCCAACGAAGACCTTGGTTTTTTTTCACTACAAAAATAAAAATTGACTGTCGGTGGGGCTGCTCAGCGATGAAGGCATAGTCACTGGTCGCTGTCCTGTCTTATTATACGGCAGTTAATTTCCGACTATCCTTCTACTTTCACCACCCGTTTCATCTCTTCTCTATCCTTTTCCTAAAGAATGTAGCACGGTACTTGACTAAAGAGTAACAACCCTAATGCGTTAATATGTTATGTGTTAATATTATCAGATCGAGCTGAATTTTTGCCAATTCATTTTCTAGGCAATTGGCCCGTTTTAGGGCGATGAGTCGGTGGAAAATGCAAAATTTATTTTCTGTATCGATTACGCTAAAGCGAAGCAGCTCTTTAAGCTCATGAAAAAAAGCACGAGAGTACCTCCATACATTGTCTGCTAAGCCGAATAATACTCATTTAAAAGACCAATTGAATTACGAATAAAATTGTTTTGCGGCGACGTATAAAAGGCCAAAGTTAAAATGGTGTTCTCACTCTCGTTATTTTAAAGTGTAAACCATTTGATCGGAAAAAATTAGTTGGCGAATAAATAAAATTTGCATTCAAAAGAGCCTGAATGTAGCACATTGTCTGAAAAATCGTCGTGTAAACCCCTCTGCTTCAGTCATAAATTATTAAGCTCACATCGATATGCAAGAGTGTCAAAATATTCAACTTAATAACGTAAAAAAATGCTTCAATTTGAAGTACTAATCTGAGCAGACTAAGAGTGTAACTAAGAGCCTAAAACACATTTGTAGGCAGCATTTTTCGCTTGTATCTAACAAATTGGCTTCAAAGCGAAAAAAGAAATACTTCTCTTGTAACATATTGTTGTATCGATTACGACAAAGCAAAGCTCTTTAAACCCATGAAAGAAAGCATGAAAGTACCTTCATGCATTGTTTGCTAAGTCAAATGTTCATTTAAAAGACGATCTGAAGAATAATGAATAAAATTAATGCTTTGAAGCGAAGTAGGAAAGGCCAAAGTTGTTCACTCTCTTTTATTTTAAAGTGTACACCGGTTGATCGGAAAAAATTGGTTTCAAGAGCATCGTGTAAATGCACACGTTTTTAAAATATCCTTCAAAAAAAGGAATTTCAATCGCCTGAAATTTCATCGTGCAAGTGACACCTAAAATTTCCTTCAAAAAGAGGAACTTAAAAATGCACTTTGTCTGAATTTTCATCGTGTAAATGCACACGTTTTTAAAATTCCCTTCAAAAAGAGGGACTTTAAAAAGTACATTGCCTTAAAAAGTCGCCCTCTACTTCAGGCATAAAATAACTTTATCTTTTCCAAAATGATTGATAATGACGAATAACACAATTATTAACAAATATTTTTTTGTTTAAACAATTCCCCCAAAACATTTTTCGACAAAAATTGCATCATTTATTATATTTTTTTTTTTGCTGTTACTTCATCACATGTTATGACAACACAGAAATAATTTTGAATAATTTGTTTCTAAAAAAACCAACTCGTTTTTTTTTATTCATTTCTAAAAATAAAATGAAATTTTATTTGAAAACATTTTTTTCAGGGGCATTTTAATTCAATGTTAATAATGTTGCACAAATAATTGTAAAACAACAACAACAGGAAAAAAATCAAATTATAAATAATTTCTTAAAATATGATGCGACAGACAAGCAAGACCAGCCAGCCAACCAGCTAAATGGCTTTTAAGAATTCTAATCTAAATCATAAAAAAATGACTTTCCAAATTTAAATTATGATTTCGTTGTATTGTGGCTTGTGAGGAATTATTCAGCACCGAGCGGAGGAAAACTGATGGAGGTGGAGTCGCTAGAGGTAGACAAAAAAGACTAGTTGCTTTAAGTGTTTGCATTTAAAAAAAAATAATATTTTGTTTATGCAGTAAAACATGTTTAGACAACAAAGACAAGCACTATACTAACAACAACAACAGCCACATTATTTGTCTCCTGCTATTTGCTTTTATTTGTATTATTCGTTTTTCAAAACGTCAATGGATTGTCTCTAATTGTGACCTTGAACTTGACTATTTAACTTCAAGCAAATATGAATTTGAAAATTTTTTTAATAAAAATATTAAAAAAAACATATTAAACAAACAATTCCCATTGAAAGCTTTTGCTATGAAATCTATTTAACGAGTAAATAAACAATGTATGAAGATAATTAGCCGTTTAGTCAGGTACCGCACATGTTTTAACACCAAATTGTCTGTACAGCTGTAATTATGTTGATGCAAATTTATAACGTTAAGAGACATCAATAATATTGAAGTTCAACTTTAGGAGGGAAGTGAAAAAGGCCCCCAAGTCCTAAACTAATGACTAGGAACTGAGAGATTGGAATCGAGGTTATTGAATATTTTCTGGGACAGTCGTTAAGAATAACGTCAATAAGCTTTTAAGCAACGGGTTTCTACAATACTAATCATTGTAATGGATCCATGTAAATTAAAACAGATCACAGTTCGATTCTTAAACTGTCTGAGTAGTAAAAATTATTCTAAATAAAACATAAAACAGACTAGATTATGCTATAGATTGTACTATAGATTAGACTATAGATTGCACTATTATATTATAGACTACACTGTAGATTAGCGTATAGATTGCACTATATAAGATTTCTTTTGACCTAAAAGCGGCAAAAAATACGTTTCATTTTCAATCGAAAAAAAAAAATTAGCAGGCTCGTATAATGGTCAAGAAGCATATAACTGTGACTAACCTGAGACTGTATCGACCATGCATAGTAGCATTTTTAATGTGCTTGCAATTAGGCACTGACTCTACACTGACTCTACATGAGCCAGAAATCCCTAGTCAGGAGTAAGAACTCGATTGATGGCACCGGAGTAATTGATGAAGTATTAAATTTTTGTCAAAGCTAATTATGCACGGGAGAAAATTGAAATCCAAAAATGTAGCGCTTATAACTCTTATCAATCGCCTTATAGTTCTATTCTATTGGACGATAAAATGAAAACACACATTTTTTTCAATCGCTATAATAATTCCGAATAATGTTCTGCTGGGAAGTCTGCTAACCTTTCTTGATTTGAAGAGCACGACTGTCCAGATTTACTGACTGTAAACGATGGTTTGCGCGATTCACAAGTTGTGATTTCGACACTGAAAACAATGGAAGTTCTAGTGAGTCGAAAAATTTTGAATATAACGAATTGTTTCAATAATGAATTATAACCAGTAACGGACGAAGATGGTTGCAAAACGCAAGAACTTGCATTATAATTGGGAGTCCTACAACAAGCCGTTTCCTTACATTAAAAAGCATTAGGTGGAATTCATTAAAATGCAAATAAATCAGCTTCCACATAAATTAAAGCCGAGAGATGTTGAAAGACAATTTTGCGTGCCAGAAATGACAGTCGAACGCTATAAAAAGGAGTCAATATTGCAACGTATTATCACTAGGTGATGAAAAATGGACACAAAGTGCTTAAAGTCATATGTAAAGTTCTGTCAACCAGCCAAATCAATGTCGAAGCCAAACACCATAATGCAGTTGCAGTTCCAACACATTTCGTAAATATTAAAAGTGAACTTAGCTCTAGCTGTAATTATAAATTGTATTTAAATTCTGTGTTGCTACCAAAAATACCGCCCCGCTTTCGTTCAATGAAATCATTGTTGTTTAGCAACATGTTGAAAAATATCTGGCAACATGTGCCTTTAAAACTCTTAATTTTTAATTATAAATAAACTGAGGTTATACACTTAAACCCCGTTTAATGCTAGTTTAGTATGTGCGAATTAAAATTTATGGGGTTTTTTAAAATTAAAAAGAAAATATTGAAATATTCCCGTTATGTGAAATTTTAGAAATTGGTCGCAGAGTTGGTGGCTAAAAATTTGAGTCTCTAAACTCTCTGTTTTATTAACTGCTGCAGGTAATGGCGAGAAAAATCATTGTGGAAGTGAGTGTGAGGAAAATATTGAAGCCCTTACAACAAATAAAAATGTTGCTGAGATCCTTAAGACTGTAAATGATTCACACAATGAAATTCTATATATGGATCCAGAAATATAAAAAGCACTAAAGCTTCAATGTGAACTAAACGACATTTTTCAGGATATCAGGATATGTACAAGCAGCAACAACAACAACAACAGATTCGCACCACAAATTCTGATAACAAAATACTTCGCTTGAAAGTGTAATTAAATGACGGTAAGAGCTTTAATTATGAAGGTACTTAAATACTTTAGCGAGGCTGTTCTGAAAATATTTACACCTTTACTGTTTTTGTTCATTTGGTTCGACTTTTCATAGGTACATTCAAATTTATGCGTTATAAGACTTTATGCGATTTGGAACGAATCAATCGCGAGCTTTGGTTGTATATGCTTTTTTAAAAATGTTTATAAACATACGGCGTATTTATAACGTTGCTTTATTGAAAAAAATACCAACAGCATTATTGAATGAAATATGATACATTTGTTCAAATATTTCTTCATGTGTATTACAGAATAATGTGTAAAATATTTATTTAACCTACTCATGTATATTTATCGAGCTTATTTATGTAGTTTTAAAACAACTTCTTTAGTAACATGTTGCTGCAACAAAATGTATAAAAAAAAATACTGCAACATGTTTATATTGGGTCCTAGAGTACACGAATTTATGAAAATTTTTGAATAACATTTATTATTACGCTCGAAAAATTTGAAAATTTTGCTAGTGGTGACAATACACGGACATTTTTCTACCGTTTTTATGTTGCCTTCAAGTAGGCAACATTGCTTCAATGATGTAAGTATTAGGCGCAACTTGTACATTTACAGAAAGTGTACATTTTTACGTACTCCAAAAACAGAACTAAAACATTTTATTGGCATGAGCATAAGGTCATAGCGGACAGACATTTATAAAATACAATGGAAACGAACGAATTGCCCTCTGGATAAAAGCATTAAAGCATAAAAATATATTGAAAACTTTACTCCATCTGTCAACTTTCGACTTTTTTTAAAGTGGTATGTTCCAGTTATATATGGAGAAAGCTCAACACTGCATATACCGAATAATAGAATATAATGTCGAGAAAATGTTCAACTCTATTCTGAGACAGATTTTGCAACAAAGTTGCTCTTATCTTGTCAATCAAGTCTCAAACTTCATGTTTCAGAACGTTAGTTTTTTGTGGGCTGTTCACACAAACGCGGTCTTTTAAAGTGCTGTGAGAAAACAATCTAGCGGACTTAAATCGTAAGAACGAGACGGCCAATTTAAATCGCCAAATCGAAAAATTATATGACCGGGAAATAGTCTTATGCAATAACTGAATTAATTGGGAGGCAACAGGGCGCCATTTAGAACCGAAGTTTACTGGTGGTTAACATTAGCCAATTGCGACCACAAAAAATGTTTGGTAGTGCACAGAATTCATGGCGACGTCGTTTTTTTACTTATTTTCAAAGAAAATACAGGTTGCTAATGCCGCTAAACCACAAACTGCACGATACCGTCACTTTCTTTTGATATAAAGGTTTCTTTGAGGACTGCTTGTGAACTTCGTAAGCCCTATATGCGACAATGTTGTTTGTTTACATATCGCCTAATTTCGCATCAGCTTATCACAAATGATTACTCTCTGCTTTGATTTTAATGCCGCCGAGTTCAACTTTACAAGCGTGAAAATGCAAAATGTTACACAAAGTAGTGATGCCACAGTTGTTGCGAACGTCGGCCAGTTGGTGTACAAGGCTTATTCTCATCACTTTGCTGTAGTGGCCACTACAAAGGTATTGTTTGGATCTAGTGACAATAACAAATGCCATGAGCCTCGAATTTAGTGATTAAATAACGTAAAGCAGTCTCAAAAAGAGCCTGATTGAGCCAGGAAAGGCTAAAGTAAAATTTTCAGCATTTTGATTATAAATTTCCATAATTAAAATTCTTTACTCTAGTGTGTAACGTTTCGTGATTAAAATTTCTAAACTTTTTAATAAATAATAATCTCAAATTTGCCCATCCGATATATAATAAAAATGTGTTGCAGAGAATTCGGGACAACAAAAAATATGAAATGAAAAAGAACATATTATTTAGGAGTTTTTTTGATTTTTCTTAAAAATTTTGTACTGACCACCTGAAGGTTAAGATTCCGTACGAAAGAAATTGCCACTCGTCGTATTGTTTCGCAGTTGAAAAAATAATGTTGCCAGAAACATTTTTCAGTTGAAAAACAAATGTTGCCCGCAATTTTTAAGAAAATGAACAGAGTTCCACTACAGCAACATTATTTATTTATTTCGTACTAAAATTTTTTAAATGGACTTTTTTTCATGAAGTCATAACTAGACTACTATTTGTTAAGGAATTCAGAAAGAGAGATTTCTCAGTTTGTCATTGTACCTACTGATTAATGCGACATGCAGTCTTGATGATGCCTTCGGGTGTAAAAGGCGGCACCAGTAGCCTGGGCTAGCGGGCTAGCAGCCCGATACTGGAAGACATGTAGGACTCACGAAGCCTGACCAGTGCCTTACTATACACACACTGGTACCACGGGAAGCAGTTGCTCGCAGGGCAACGTGTTGGCGTTTAATCGGGTTTTGAAGAAGCTTCCGAAAAGGTGTAAACAAAAGGATAAGGTTAACATCCAAATAAATGTCCTAGTTGCGCTTGTAACAGAACTAGGAGTTGGATAGTTTTCAACTATTTAGCAAGGAGTAGGGGGGCAGCCCTGCTACCATGCACTCGAATATTGCAACCGAGACGTACATGTACCTAGTGTGTATGCGTCTTAGGACGTGGGTGATCGCTTTACTACATCCAGTGGTAAGACCACTATCAGATTATGGCCCCTTGACTTGGTGCTGATGTAAATCCTATCACACCTGTACCTTCTGATTCCTGGTTGTATGTGGCCAGCTACTATTTGGCAGTAAGGTAGGATATTAAAATGATTCTCAATCTTTAGAATATAAATTTTATAAAAAATAATACTTGATTTATTTTGAAAGCATTAAATAAAATTTTAATTAACTTTTCTTTAAAAGAAAACTGTTATAACAAGCAGTCCGTCCTAAAGTTACATTTCTATTTCAATACAAAACAAACTTGAATGAATTTCATAATTTCTCAGTAAATATTTTTATGCAATTTTTGGTCACTTCTTAATGTTTTTTTTTAATTTTCAATTATTTTTATAATTTGAATTTTTTTTTTTTCTTTTTTTATATTTTTTATTAAAAATGATTTTTTCATTTTCCTTTTTTTTGTGTACTTCCAAATATGAGAATAAAATAATATTCGACCCTAAACAAAACCTAACAAAATTTATGTCGTATCTTTTCTTTCTTTTTGTTAGATTCTTAAAGTTTGGTTTCTTCTTATCTAACGTTAACTTAATTTAAATTAAATTTATTTACTTACATTTCGTTGAAAAGAAATGAAAAATTCTCTTTAATTTGATTTTAAAACAAATTTATAAGAGAATTTCAATCATTGTCTTCTTAGAGGATGTGTAGAAAGGAGGTTGGCTGTTAAAGGTAGTTCCAGTAGTGTTCGAAGTAGTTATTTAAAGTTGCGCACGCTTTTAAACGTTGTTATTTTATGAATGAAAAATTTGGGGTCGGGGTTGTATTGGTCAAAAGAAAAAGAGGGAGGTTGGTTTCCGTTTGTGTATCTACTAGTGGTTTCAGAATATTTATCATTTTGCTTTTTAATTTAATTTCAATTAAACTTTGTTGTTAATCTATATTTTAAGCAAAAGCGATAGTATATTTTTAATTATAAGTTTGGTTTGGGGTTCCCATGATTGCATATTTTTTTTTTTTTTATACACATTTTTAAAAATCTGATAATATAAAATAATGAAGTTATAACCCTTTTTCAGAATATATTTTTGCTTTACGAGTTTGGACTATAACAAAATATAATATAAAAAATTTAAATTTTTAAACATATTAGACGTTTTCGTAAAGTGATTTTCGAACTTGTTTAAAAAAAAATAAGGTTTATAAAGCAAAATCGTGTCTGAACAGGATATTTCTAAAAGGTCATAAATAAATACGATACCCAACGAATAACTGAACTCCAAATATCATGGATTAAATTAAGTTTAAAGTTAAGTAATCATCAATCAATCAACTGGGTAAAAAGTTTTTTAAAATAGACAGGCACGACCTCTTAGAAAACTTTAAGTATTTTGTTGAAATTAACATTTTTATATAGAAATAAGAGATCTTTTCAAGCAGATGAGACAAAATTTTATTAGCCAGCTTTAATGAAGCAGCAAAGCAAACAGGATTCTTATATGCATTCAGCAGAGTAATATTATCCACGATATTCATCTTAGTACCATTAGTACGTCCTATATTTCTGTATGCCCAAATCTTTTAATATGGACATTATAACAACCTTGAGGATTTTTTCTAGTTTTTTTTTTTTTTTATTTTTTATTGACATGTTTGCATTAAACTTAATTAAAACAAACTTAAAGTCGTTAAATAAAAATTTAAACAAATGAAACCCATTAAGAGCCGGATGCATACAAATTGAATAGCATGCTGTCTTGTAACAACAAAGGAATTAACTACGACAATGCCATTTGGTAATTCTTTTTTTACCCATGACAATTGTAATTGATCAAATTTTCTTATTCATCTTATTCTTATCTTATTTTCGTTGTAGTACTATGGAGGAGTTGTGCAACCTATAAATCGAAATAGTTTGCTCTCAGTGCACTTTTTAAGTAATTTTGTTTTATTCAATTTGTTGGTATAATAAAAATTTGCAAGTGCAAATCTTAAGCCTGCTTAAAGGCAAAGAGAGAGAGAGAGGACTTAATGCTGAACCTTCCTTAACCGTAAGTATGCTATAATACGCAGCTAGCTGCGGAGAAAATATTAATGGTTTATCGAGCTTGTTGCTTCCCTTAAACCAAAATTTGAGTTATCCGTGCTTAAATTAACCTGCAAATATCACAAATTGAAATCTATTAATCAAATAGGAACCTCTTAATTCAAGCATTTAGCAAGGATTTTTCTGGATCTTAAGATTTTTGACTGTGAACTTAATGAATTAATTTATCACACTAAAAATCATTATAATTTTTAAAATTTTATTACGAAAGAAGACACATTCTTTACAAAAATTTATTTCCAAAGAAAAAAGAAAGAAGGAAAAATCGGACACCGGCAAATGGTAATGCAGAATATGCTGGATCGCTTCAGTCCAATATGAAAATTTAAATTAAGTTTCATTGCTTAATTTAAAAACTTAATTTTACTTAAAACAAAAGTTTCTTCTTCTTTTTAAATATGAATCGCCCTTTTGTTTTAAAAATACGATTTCGAAAATAGCAAGAACACAATTAAATTTAGAATGAGATTTTTTTTTTAAATTAATTCTCGAAAACCTTTTGAGAAGGTTTCTAGCCCTTAAAAACTGAAAGTTGAAACGCTCAAAACAAGCTCAAGCCTCGTCTCGAACTTTCGAATATGTTTTATGCAACGGTACGGCGATGAGTTAATCTTTACGGTTTTAGAAAGTGGATTTATATAAAATAAGAAACTAAATAAATTTTGTAATTAGTGAAATGGCGGTTGCTTTACAGTTTCTGCGCCTACGGAAGTGTAATTACTCCGTTTTTTTCAATGGGTATATTACAGCGCTTCTGTCCTTTACCCAGTTTTTAATAATGTTGTTTATATTTTCTACCACTGTCGTTGCTTCGATAGAAGCAATTGCAAATATATTGTTCTCATAGAATCCTACGTGATCCACACATAAAACATGGTTTTAATTTTCACCAGAAATCTTTTCTGGAATAAACATAAAATTTAAATAATCTTTAAGTGGCCGGTAGGAGTTATGAACTCTAGTTATTCTGTGCAGTTTGTTTTCTTATATTTTTGCTTTTAATCTTTTTTTTGTTTAGCTTCGCTCTCGCTTTTAAGCTACCTGCCTTACTTTCAATTATTTTTAGCTTTTCAAAATCTAACCAAACATTTTACAACAAAAAATAAATGGACCCCAAAAAAATTAACTATCGCAATTGCTTTCGAAGAAAAACCACCTGAAGCTGCTTAATAATATTCGAATATAAACCGAAATTGAAATTTAAAAAAAATATATATAATAATTATTAAAATAATAAAAACTTTAAATGGCAACTTGACTTAATAAACTAAGGAAATTGTATATAGTAAGAAGAAGAAGAAGAGCTTACCCGTTTTATTATGTTAACAGTTTAAAGCGTGCGTTTGTTTTGTTTTTAAGCTGAAAAAGTTTTTTTTTTTGCTCTATGGTATAAAATCGATGAACAAAATGGAATGATGAAGAGATTTATGTCAGGAAATATTAAAAATTTTTAAGAATCTTAATAAGGAAGTTGGAAAGAAGAGGCAAAGGAAAGAAAGTAGAGTAACAAAAAAAATATTTGTTTTGATTTTTATTAATTTTTTTAGAAAACTAAAAAAAAAGAAAAACAAATATTTCAATGTTTTAGAAAGAAAGTAAACTAAAGACAGGTTAAAAAACAAAAATCAATTAATAATTCACAAAAAAAAACGAAAAGAAAAATTAAATTTAAATAATAAATTTTTTTTTTTTAATTTTCAAGCCTCTTTACCCAACCGATACCATCGGGTAAAGTATACTTACCTTGTGTGTGTGTGTATTAAATTGAAGTTAAAATTTTCCTGAAGACCGGCTGAAGACTGCTGAAGATGTAAGGCAAATTTGATTCGACAGATGATTCAGGATGATGATATTTGATGTTGTTGTTTGTTGTTGTTGTTTTAAAGACAAAGCTCAAAGTACCTCACTGTCTTTTTTTATATGATTTTTATACTTTACCCTTATTTCCTTGCAAAAAAAAAGACAGCTACATGCTTTTCTTTAAAAAACTGCTTCATTGATGAGAAATCAGCCTTAGCAACAGCATTAAAACACAGCCATTTTGTAGGACACGCTCTTCTAAACACCTTTTTTTATCATTTTTTTATTTTTTTATTATTTTTTTATCTTATTTTCTTATCACTTTTTTTTCTTTTTCTTTAACTTTTTCACTAAAATCTTAACAAAAGACTACTAACTGCCTTGAAAGAAAAAGAAATAGTTTAGCAAAAAAAACTATTTCATTTTCAATTTTTTTTATAAAGCAGATTCTTTTTTTATATTCGAAAAGCCCGTTCGTTTAACGTTTTCATTACCGATTTTATAAATTTTGTGTGCCATTTAAAACTAATAAAAAAAATATTTTTTTAACAAACAAAAAAATTTTTAAACATAAAATTAATAAAAAAAAAAAATATTTAAATAAATATTGTCCCGTCAACCAAAAAAAAAAAATAATAAAGCAAATTGATTTTTTTTTTCTACAAAAAATCTGTATATACATAAAAATTACATAAAATTTTAACTAAAAAAAAATCTATAATTATGCATGCGTATTTTTAATTTATAAAAACAATACTTCTTCAATAGAATACTTAAAAATAAACACATTTCCTTAAAAAAATAAAACTCCTAGACGGCTGGCATTAACTAAAACAAAAGTTCGAAGAGAGGAGGGACCAGTAATAATACAGTTAAATAGAAAAAAAAATGTTATTCAGGCCTAAACTTAACTAAAATATGAAAGAGATGTTAGTTTAGTCAAAAGGAGAAATATTAAAAATTTGAAAGATCAAGAAGCATCTAGAAAGGTATAGAAGAATATAGTTATTCAGGCCTAAACTTAACTAAAATATGAAAGAGATGTTAGTTTAGTCAAAAGGAGAAATATTAAAAATTTGAAAGATCAAGAAGCATCTAGAAAGGTATTGAAGATTATTTAAATTAAAAATATTTTAAAACTGAGTTTCAGTTAAACTGGTCGGTCTCAAACCACTGGAATGTAATTTAAAGTAAAGTAATAAGAAGAAGAGAAAAAAAGACTTTTATGTGTGGAAGCGAATTTAAACATTTAAAAAGGGGATTTTTAAAGCTTTGTTTTCACCTTTATTCCAGGTGTTTAAAGTTATATCGCCGCAACTGGTCGATCACATTGTAAATTTAATTCATCTAAAGAAGCGATTTGAAACAATTCGCAGTAAATGATTTCACCTTTATTCCAGGTGTTTCAAATTAAAGCACCGAAATTTGAGAATTTTAATTCTGTTAGAAAATTACCAAAACGTCAAACTTTAACTTTTTTAAATTTTTTTCAGTCGTTTGATTTAAAAAAGTTATAAATTTAAATTTCTTAAAAAATACATTTTTATTGAAAAAAGAATAAATTGGAAAAATTCTTTAAAAACTATTTCTATTAGTTTTTAGTTTTAATATACGACAACTTCCCAAATTTTCGAAATTGTGGAATGAAATTTCGTTTCTTAAAAAATTCTTTTCTTTGGAAAACTGAATAAATTGGAGAAAAATTCTTTAAAAATTTTTTCTTATTTCGAATAATTTTCGAAATTGTGAATTTTTAAGTTTGAAATTCTAAAATTTTGATTTTCAAAATTCGGCGAAATTAAGCTTGGGCAGAGAGAGAGAGAGTCAGAGAGAGAGAGAGAGTGAGAGAGAGAGAGAGTAATGATCTCCATTTCTTTGTTTGTTTTTTTTTTATTTAAAACTTTTTGGAATTTTTTTAACCTTTCGAATGGATGCCCCTAAAAATCTCATTCTTGATTTAACTTTTTCTACCTTTTATTTAAACTCTAAGAGACATTTTACACAAAAAAAATCTTTTATCATCTATTTCTATCAATAATTTTATACTTCAATATATTTTTGAAAGTTTATTTTTTTTCAAACCAAAAAGAATTGAAATATAAAACAAATTCTTTTTTGTAAAAACTTGATCATTTTTCTTAAGGATTTTGTATGAAGATGGAAAGTAATAAATGTATTTAATATAAACATTATATAAAATGTAAGTGTATGTGTAGTAGTAGTATGTGTTTGAAATTAACTTTAAATTAAAACTAAATAACGAGTTAAAAAGTTTAGCACGAAAAAAAAACAATAAAGGAAAAACTAATTTAATAATGCGAGCGGCGCTGGGCATGAATAATGCATTAAGGAAGCTAAAACCTTTGGAGTTTTTTTTTTGTTTTGTTTTTGTTTGAAACAAAAATCCTAGCCATGAATTAAAATGATTATTTAAAAAAAATTGTATATAAATTAAAAATAAATGACAGAAGTAAAAAAAAGCTATCAAACACCAAACAAAAATAATATGAAATGAAATGAGTTGATATTGAAATAAATACAAAACTAAAATTAGTAAAACAAATACATACACATTAATACAAAAACAAAGTTATGTATGGCATTTAATAAATAAAAAAAAATAAGTATTTAATATGAAAATAAAATTATTAAAAAAAATTAAAATAAAAATTATTAAGAAAAAAAAAAGAGTTAATCATTCTCTAATCAACAACTTGCACAAAAATATTAAATTATTTTATAATAGTTAATAGGAAAGTATAATTAGATTATACAACAAGAAAATAGTATTTCAAATAATAAAATATAAAAACTTAATTTTATAAAAATTATCAGAATACAAGAACAAAAAGAGTATTTAAAAATTATGAAAGGATGCATATTTTTAAATACTTTTTTCCTTCTAATGCGTTTTTTTTTCTTTTCATACAATAAAATAAAAATTAGAAAAATTATAGAAAGGACAGTAAGAAAGAGAGAGGGGTGTTAAAAAAAAAGTTTTTTGTTGCTTGTTTTTGTTAAATTCTCTTCTTTAATATCTCTAAAATTGTTTTAGTTTTCTTAATTTGTTTTAAAAAACAAATCCGGTTTAAAATGAGCACGACCATTGATGAAATTATTTAACAGCTTCGTTTTTTCTAAGGGAATTTTGTTGTTGTTATTGAAAATAATCTCAAGCAGTTCTTCTTTTGTTGAAAACAAAAATGAAAAAAAAAAAATAGTACAGAACAGTAACAGAACAAGTAAATAAATAAAGATCAACAAACTACTTTCAATTTCTTGAAAAAAAGCCATTATAATAATTATTTTTTTAATATTTAAATACAAGCTCTAAAATAACAAATTAATTAACTTAAATTAAATTAGCTAAGAGATAGAAAACAACAAAGTTAAATAATAAAATGCTGTTTAACTAGTTTTCAAACAATAAAAAAGAGAAGACGCTCGTTTGTGTTTATTTTTCTAGTTTTTTTTTGGAGTTTAGAGAATGAAGAATTAAAAATAAATTTTGCTGTTTATTATTCTTTTTTTAATTAATTTAGAAATAGTCAGTCGTGCTCTTTTTAGCTTTCTTTTGCTTTTTCATTTGTTTTCTTAAGACTCTTTTTAGTTTTTAACTTTAAATTTTGCACTTTTGTTTGATTGTTTATTTTGACTCACCTTGGGGATCCCTTTGCTGTGCTTCTTGTGTTGCCAATAATAATTCGTCCTGAGATCTATCATGTTGCCAGGGTGCATATCCTAAAAAAAGAAGAAAAACAAAAAGAAATATTTAATAAAGAAAAAAAACACAACAATAAAAAAATTTTTAAAAACCTATTTTCTCCAGTAATTCTATTTCTATAATCAAAAATTCCCCTCCTGCTTCTTTTTATGTTTTCGTTTATAAGACCGACCGATTACCCTTAAATTTGATTAATATATTTAACGGGCATATTTGTTGCTTGGTCACGTCTTAATGCCCAAATCGATTTCAGCGATAACAGATTAATTATAGATACAACTTTATTATATAGATTGACAAATCGCTTCTCTTATATTATTTATACTGGCTGATATGACAGACGTTGTCCTGTCAAAATTTGATTAAATTGTTTTAAGAATTTTTATTTTTATAAGAGTTTAAAAATGTTTTATTTTGAATTGAGTCACAGATTCGAAAGGTGTTTTCTTCACTTTTCGACTGTAAGAACAACGTTCGAGTTTCGTCATTTCGTTCATTCGAATGCTTTATGAGGTACAACATATTTTGCTTTGTTGTCTGGCGCGTAAACAAACAAAGCTGATGGTTTTCCAATAGGGGAACAGGCGGCATATAATTGACCATGCGAAAAGCATTTTTCCATGTTAGTTTCGCAAACACTGAATGATCGGTTATGTGTTTCGTTTATTGCCATTGCGACTGCAAGCCTCGGGGGAAACTTGCAAGTGTTTATATTTAAACAACACGTTGATAGAAATCATTGGAATACATACATTAAATTTGCTGCTTCGACAACATTATTCGTGAAATGAAAAACAAATGACTTATTTTCATACGATAACAATGAGACTCGATTAGTGCAGTAAATAATTGCAAATTGCCACTCCACAAACATGCATGAAATACATACAAAAAATACCTAAAAGGGGCGTTCGAAATGGGTGTGGTCGATTAGACTTGTACATGCATATTTTCCGAACGTTAATACATTATTCCTATTAGTTTGAGCAAAATCTAAGAAAAGAAAGTAAAATCCCGTAAAAAAAAAACACAATTTTAGTTTTTTTTCCCGAATTTTCAAATTTTCCAAATTTTCTTTCAGACTATTACTATGACATTTCCAAAAATTAGCGAAATCGGTGAAGCCGTTTACAAGTTATACGCTTAGCAATGGACACCATTTAATTTTTATCCATTTGAGTGCAAGAGAATTAAAATGGTTTAAAAACTGAATCGTAGCATACTTTTAGGCGTTAGAAATATATGTATAAACAAATCTTTCACGTGCGCATTGTTATTACACAGTGGTCTAAAGCTAAGATAGACTTTCGTTTTTTATTATTTTAAAATGAACAACGGCGACAAAGTCTTGTATAGAGAAGCACATAACTTAATAAATCATAAGAAGGTAAGCTATGATGCTCTCTGATGGTTTCTTTTTTACAATTTACATTAATTTTGCTATCAACTGCTGAAATTTAAAATTTATAAAGTGTTCTCTTTATGTTGGAAAGTACACTTTTTTTGTTTAGTTTGAAGACTTCGGATCTTTTTGAAACGTGAGGAAGCTCAAAACATTAACGATATAAAATTCGATCGTCCAAAAATATCTAAAATAATTCAAGTGATTTTTGATTGTATGACCTCTCATTCATGACCTCGCCAACCAAGTTGTGAAGGTTTAAGAGAAAGAAGCTGATTAAGAAAGCATCAAACAAAGGGCACGATTTAAATTGAAATTTCAGCGTGAAAAGGTCATCAAGAAAAAACTGAAAGTGCATTCCCTAAACACTACACTACACATCCGAAATAATACGGCCCCCCCCCAGAATATCAAAGATATAAAATTAGCTTATGCAAGCGTACTAGACACGCGGTTGGCATCTTAAAAAAAAAGGAAGACCAACAATTAAAAATGTTGTTAAGCCCGTTTAATGAAAAACACAAGAAGAAAAAATAAAACAAACAAAACACACACACGCAATTGTAAACTAACATTGCAAAAAATATACAATTAGTTATCTAAATTTACGCTTTATTTAACGTACTTCACTTTAATTGGCTACACAGTTTTTTTTTCGAAAAACACGAAATGGCTACACAGCAGAAGATTCGAGTCAAAACCGTTAACCTTAGCAACGAACAAAGCCTATTTTAAGAGCCTTTAGAAATTTTACTTTAATCGGGGGTTCGCAAAACAACGATTCTAAGGGAGTTTTATTTTACATTATAAACTTATTTTCGTATAAGAAGCTTTAATTTTTGTAGCGCTATTTGACTTTTATCCGAGGATTATAAACTTTCTCTTAATTATTATGGAGACACAAGACCGATAGTGAAAGAAATTCTGACTTGAAAATTTTTTTTAAAGTAAAAGACATTGATTCTCGTTTTGTAAACTGGAAAACGGAAAAGCAAAATATTTAATGGAATAATCAAAGGTTTAGTTTAAAAGCACTAGTAGCAAAATCAATCAGAATTGTCATCGATAAAGTTCTATACATCCGTGTGATCACTATAGATGAAGAAAGAAGACTAGAGGGTCATCAATTAATAGACATCGGTGAAAATGTAGAAGAGCACAATAATGTGATTTTTATGTAAAGCGTCATAGTTCACTCTGTATAAATTATTTATTTAAATGACTCATAACCTTACTGACCACTTGGGTCTAATGAAGAAACGTCAAAAAAAAACTGCCTCCTTTTTAAACTTAGTTTTTAACTTTTTTATGAAGCTTTCCTCTCTAAGACTGTTTTAACTGTTTTATTGGAAATTCTGCAAAAGGAAAATGTAAAAAAGTAAAAAGGTACTACTAACCTTGACTTGATCCTTCGCCACCTTGACTTGTTCCAGCATTTTGATCTAAATCATCCATACCCATATCCTCTTCATCTAATGTCAAATCTTCAACAGGTTCATCATTGGCTTCGTCATCATATTCAGCTTTCGGTTCAATCACAAGATCAGACGATGCAGCACCTGACACACCAGCATTAATTGAATCTTTAGATTGTTTGTGTTGTTGCAATTGTTTATGATTCGATTTATCAGTTGTTGTTGTGGCGACGGCATCAGTTGTTTCCGTACCAAGTGAACCAGTAACTGTTGTAGCTGAGGCAGGACCTTGTGCATTTTCGGTATTCATGGCATCATGTTGTTGTTGTATTTGTTGGTGTTGCTGAGTGGTTCCTTTAACAATGTCAGTCTTTTTGGAGGAGCTTAAGGTCGTGCCGGTTGCTGTAACAGCTGTTGAGGATGATGTTGAAGCGGATAAAGGTAGATTTGACGCTAACGATTGGGTATTGGGAGCAGCAGCAGCGGCAGCAGCTAAAGCTGAGGCTGCAGCTGTAATGGCTCCTAAGCCAGAAGCATTTGATTGTGTTTGTTGTAGTTGTTGTGATGAATTGGAATTATCATGAACATCTTTAATTTGAAGAAGAAAAAAAGAAATTAATTAATATTTTATATCTTTTAAACGAAAATAAGGAAATCAATAAACTTACCAGTCATGGCATTTTCGATGCTCCTGCGTCTTACTTTTCGGCGTCTTCTTGAAGGACTAGATGAACCCTCTCGTGAGCCAATTTCAGGCTCAGCTGGACCAGCTATACGGGCTCTTTTGGTTTGTTCCAAGGTATAGCCTGCAGATAATTTACTTGTTGGCATTGTGGCTCTATGATGTTCCGGCTTTGGAGCCGTTGTACCACCGCCGCCACCAGAGCGATTATCTGACAAACCCTTAATTTGAAGAGATTCTGCCGCCTTGAGTAAAGCGGCCAATTGATCTTGGGAAATATTGACTTCGCCACGATACATATAATCCATCATAGCTCTTAACTCTTGATATTTAACATCTTTCAATATAAATATCGGATGTTTATCGTATTGCTCTTGTAAAAGGGTCTATTAGAGGCGATATAGAAAATATTTTTTTTTATTATAAAATAATTTAAAGCATGAAATGTTTGTGTTTTTTACAACTTACCGCAAAATAAGGACTACACGCTGATAGGACAACTTTGTGTGCTTTCAAAAATTTACCCTCAGCCGCCAATGTACAATCGACAAGTGTTTCATTCTCCAAGAGAGTATCGAATACACTAATCAGTGTACTCTGATGGTTATTCCATCGCAAGCAGAATTGTTGATCGTCATCCATGTTGACGATCTCAGTTTGAAGCTGTCGTTATCCCGTTAAAAATTATTTAAAATTTGTAGCCGGTATGGCGACGACAACCACAACAACAATGTGTCGTTGTTGTTGATAAAAAACACTTTCGTTGCTTAAACGCCTCTGGTTTCTGCCTGCCGCCTGCCTGCCTCCTTTTAAAATGATGTTTTCTTTTTGTTGTTTTTGTGTGTTGCTGTTATTACGTAGTTTGTATTTCTTTTATTTTATACAATTAAAAAGAATTTTGTTTAAATAATTTTATGCTTTTTTATTAATAATTTTTTGTTATTTAGTTATTGGTCACTACTTTTTAGTCCTGAGTGTATTACGTCAATTAACAAGAAAATAAAACAAAATTATTATAATTTCTTCTTTTGTTGTTCTTAAACAAAGAGAGAAAGTCAGAAAGAGAGAGAGAAATTGTGTAGATGTGTTCCCTTTTTATATTTTCTTTTCTATTTGCAATTTATGTTTTCTTTGAGTTTTTTTCTTGTTTTTTAAGTTTTCTATTTTTTTTCTTTGCTTTTTTTTAATATAGAAGAGGAGGGTTAAGGTGGTTGTTTTATTTAATTTTTACTTTTATTTATATTTTTTTTCCTTTTTTTTTCTCTATTTTGGTATGTTGTGTTAGTTTTGTTTTTGTTTTTCAATATGCTTTTTTACACTTTTATGGTTTCATTTAGGAATAATTTGTTTGGTATTTGTTGTTGCTTGCTTGCTTTAGCTATAGTTGTCTTCAAATTAAAGCTGTAATGAGAAGAAAAGAAATAGAGAGAGATTTGAATAAAAATACATAAATTAATGTAAATTAAAAACACATGGCCCAGCCAGAGAAAAACTTTTGTTACAAACTAATTTTAAATAAAGTTGAAAAATAGACTGAATTGTATTTAATAAAATACGAGTTCTGAATTTTAAACCTCTCAAATTCGCCGCAGATAATTTGTATGCGTTTTGTCATCATTATTTCCAGTTTATTTGTGTGTGTATTAAACTGCTGTTGCTTTGCCAGCCATTATTAGCAGGCATATATTTATTACATTGTTTTCTATATGGGTGAGTTAATAAATGTGGCAACACTGTAGATATATAACGGTTTAACTCCCAAATTAGTATATTATAAGATTAGCTCTTTCAATTACACAGAAATCCCTCCCATAAATTTTATATTATTAAATATTCTTAATTATATTTACTAAATATGTCAACTTTCGAATTTTAATTTGTTATTAACAAAAATTGCAAAAGAAATATTAAATTCATAATATTAAAAAAATATATGCAGAACTACTAATGCTTGAACCGCACCACCTGAGCGTCAATCAATTAATTATAGGTATACAGCAAGACAGTTGTCATATCTAAAAAACAAACCCAAAAATTTTAAAACTTAAACTGAAAAAATTCTACTAAAAATATGTTTAGAGTTCAAGACACATCGTTTATTTGCAACATTTACAAGGTTGAAAATAAAATCTCGTTTTTTATATGGCAAAAACAATTTAACATTTCCGTATTTTATGACACTTTTGTTGCAAAGGTTCGGTATGTACCATAAGCGCTCATAGTTGCCAGATAAGTTATTTTACCAAGTACAACGCAATTGTTTTTTCAGTAAAATTATGTTAAGACAATTATTGTCTAAAAATTAAATATGCCAACATTTTATGTAATCTTTTTTCAGCGTGTCATAAGTAGATAAGATGAAATTTAAATTGCTTTGATTTGTTCCGCCAGTAAAATGAATGCTGTTGTCATTCCTTTCTGTAAAAACCGTTGTTTTTAGCTGCTTATACCCAATAAACAGCCAGTAACGGCAGTGTTCACCGTCGTTTGCTATGAATAGACATATATATCTTAACATAAGTAATGAAATTAAAACTGATTAAAAGCAAACTAAGACGCTTAAAAACACTTCAGTTACAAAGCTTTCAAATTACATTTGTAGAGTAAAAAGGATAGTAACACCTGGTTTTCTTATAATGATTATAAAGCTGATCGTTATCTTTTACTTTTGTAATATCCAATCTGTTTTTCTGTATAACTAATAAAATGTTTTACTTTTTTGGGAACAGAGCAGATTTTGTTGCTCAATAAAAAAAGTTAAAAGGGAGAAGAAAGGTCTCATTGTTCTATAAAAAATTGTAAAGAAAGAAATATTATTTTAATAGTCCAAAGAAATAGTTATTTAAAACTTTAACTTTTTTAACTTTTTAATTATTAATTTATTGTGTATTAATTATTAAGCTTTACTTTTTGTGAAATAATTCGAAAATTAATTTGAATTGCATAAAATCCGATTTATATTACATTTTTTGATAATCCTGCTCTAGTTATTTTAATTTAAAAACTCGTTCACAGATTTGATTAACGCGCTAAAAGCTCCTTCCCGTAATCCAAAAATATTAAGCATTTTTATTTTCGAAAAATATTTCAATTTTATTATAGCCCCGAAATTCTGCAAGTCACAAAGGCTTTGCAAATAGGAGTGATCACAATATAAATTAATAAAAATAAATCAAGAAATACCTAAATACTAATTCTAAAACAAGGACTTTTATAGTTTTAAACTGCATTGTAGTAGAATAAAAAGCAATCACGATGAGAACGTTAATAGCATTCGATGTTATCACATTCTTTTTCAAATCTAATCCCATTATTAAAAATTTTTATCCCCAAAAATTGCCAGAAACTAGTTTATTTTATGCCCAAAAAAACTCTCTAAAAATTACAGTATTTTAATTTAAAACCATTTAATCATTAGCACATGTACACATATGCTAAAAATTTCATTTGTGAAATTATAATATATTTAAAAATCAAAGATTTAATTTATAAAGTGTAAACATTTCTGTATGTGAATCATTCGCTTTGCAACAAATAGAATTATTTTAGAAATGTGTAATAATTCTCATTTTGTTGTTTATTTGCATTTGGGCATTTGACAAAAGGAAAAACCTAAAAAAAATTAATATACTCTTAAAAAGTCTAAGAATCTTGTCTCCTTTACTTTTAATTTTTGTTTTTTCTCTTAATGTTATTATTAGTATTAAAAATACTCTTTCAAACCTATATATAGATATGTATATATCACAATAAGTTATATTTAACAAAATTTACAAATATGAGAAATTTCTTGCCCATAATAATATTTCAAAACAATTGACTTAAAAAAAGCAAGTAACCCACAACTGAAACTTTATTACTTCAATTAAATTTGCAAAATTTACATTTTTATATAAAAAGCATTGTTTCTTTAAAATAATTTAACAATTTAAACATTGAAATTACAAAAACAAGCAACAATGTAAAAATATAAAACACAAAATTCCCAAATTCATTTAAAGCTTTCCCAGTAAAATCCTCAATTCCTAACGAGAAATTTGTATCAGCTCTTGGTAAAAAAATATATCCCGTTATTGGTGCTAAATCACATATAAATTCAATCAGCTGATGCTTTCTTCTAAAACGAATTCGCCTTGATTGAAAGCAACTTACTTTAAAACTAATTGAAAATTTTATTTGTTTTGGTAGACATTTCTTTAAGAAAATATTAATTTTCTAAGTTATAATTATAACTTCAAAAGTACAAAATTTGTTATAAAACTTTTTTTTTTATTTTGCATATTTTTAAACTTTATTATTACCTAGAATAAATTTTATTTTATTATATTTTTAACATAAAAAGTATTTAAGCTGTTTTAATACATATGTAGGTATCACACATATTTTATTTTTTAGGAAGGAATAAGACAGACAATTTTTTGAAAACAAAATATTCAAATGCTACCACAGTAAATCAGCTAAATTTGTAATTCATATTTATTTTTAATAAGAAAAGTAGCAAAGCTCATTTTAAAGACAAATATGTTTGTTTTAAAAGTACATCGGTATTCTAATCGTTGACATCACTGTCATTGACTATAGAAAATTAAAACGGCGTTGCATAAAATATTACGGCAAAGTAATTACTAATTTAGGCATTTATTTATGTAGGTGCGTTATTATCGACATTTTGCCAAAGGGTGTTTGTTTTTAACTTTTTTGGCTTAATAAAGTGCAGAGGCTTTAAACTTATTGAACTTACAAATTGTATAGTTTAGTTTATTTCTAAATGGATTAATAACGTCCCATCCATTACAACTGCTTTCAGGCAAAAAATACTTGCATGCCATCTGACAAAATTTCAATAAGAACGAGTTCTAATTTGGACTGAAATCACTTATTTTTAACATAAAACATGTTTTATTAGGTTTAATTATACGATGCAGGTTTGTCGCTGTAAATTACCACTACCGCCTGAAAGCAGCTGTTCCTATCTATGGATGTTACAGCATAAACTAATTATTTAAATTGTTTTTAAGAACCTATATAGCACCTTAGAAACAGCCGATGAATATCTTGTGTAATTTCTAATTATTCAAAAGTCGATTGAGAAGCATTGTTGTGTAATTCCACAATCAAATACAAATTAGCTTTTGTGCTGGCTTTTACATTTGCATTTTTTCGCAAAAGAATTAAACTCTGGACACGAAACACAGAAAATATAGGTTGTGAAAATCGTCCACTTTCGAGTATTTTATTCAGGAATTTAAACAAATTTTTCTTTGGTTTTCCTCCATTTCTCTTAGTTATTATTAGGTAGGTATTTTTGCTTCTTCTTTCTTAACTGCCCTTTCAAAGTAATTTTCAGCTTCTGATACGGCGGTATTCACTTAAATGACGGCGGCATATTGTAATATTACAACATTTTTTTATAACCATACTTATTTGTGCACGATGTGCAGGAGATTTTTGTAAATTATTTTGATTTTACATCCGCGTTAAGTTTAAATGGTTTACAAACATTTACCAATTTCAAACTTCCAACTGTGTTGTGATTAAACACTAAACTTTTTTAGAATTATAATGTTGTGTATTGTAAACGACCAATTTGCTGTAATAAATAGGACGCAATTCACTACATTTTACAATCATAATTACGTTTGATGTCAATTTTTGCCATCGCAAAATTAGCATACATTGTGCAAGCGGGTGTAGTGAAATATTGTCTCAAGGTCATATGACCAATTTTCCATTAGAGCACACACAATCTATTTTAATGTGGTCAAGCATGGCAGCACATGTTTCAAATTGTTAAAACATTGCACTCAAAACTTAATATTAACACCAAAGAGTTAAAAGATATTTAATAAAAGTAAGCACATAATTACATATAAGCGACCCATACTGTTTTGGAGTTAAAAAGAAAAAAAGTTTTATTTAATTTTCAAGCAAGAAACCTCGTTTTTTGGTTGGATTCTAATGCAGTAAAAATATAAAACAAAACTACATTAAACTGAAAACTGTAATTGAAATAAATAGCTTTAAACACTTGAAGTGCTACATAATTCTAATTGATGAAATAAGTAAAAATAAATTAATTTACAAGCAGAGTTTGCGATTTTCTTTTACATTATTGGGCATCACGGGAATGCTGTTTTTAAATGGCTGTCATTTTTTCACCATTTTTCTTGAACATAAATAAATGACTAAAGGCCGTGTCAGATAAAACTTTGTTGCTTTGCGTGACATTTGAAACTTTAAGGCAAAAGCGTAAATCAAGTGGTGTATGTCACAATAAACTTTGACAACCCTCATGAATTTTTTGTTTACGCCCACACACAAATACACAAACACAAATAATAAAAGCCAGGTGTTTGTCAAAGCTCGCAAAAAGTTGAATGTTGGTTAACTTTTTGCTTTGCTTTGCGTCAGAAGTGCTTTATGTGGCAACTTTCATACATTTACGTACATTTTAACTCAAATGTCAAAGCGAAACTCTGACGCAACGCAAAGCAAAAGTTTTATCTGACACGGCCTTAATGTATATTTAAAACAACAACAACAACAACAAAAAATACAGTTAAACAAAGGGAAATTTAAAGCTTAAAAAAATGTTTCTCTTAAATAAAAAGAAAACAAAAAACGAATAAAAATTAAGAGCAGAAACAAAGAAACTATACAAGTCCTTGTAAGAGGGTAATTAAATTTGAAAATAATTTCATGAAATTATTACAGCCCCACACCACCACAGCAGACTCTTTGCAAATAAAACCAAAAATTAAATAAGTGGCACAAAAAAGTACAAAAATTAAAATGAAACTGAAGAGAGAGTTATGAAACTAATTAGAAAAGAAATCAATAAATTGGATCTTGGAATTACTAAAATATTTGTTGTTTTTAGTGATATAAAAAAACAACAGCAAAAATATTTCAGACACTTTAATGATAAAAAAAACAAATAAATAGTTTGTATTTATTTTTACTACCAATTGATACGTTATTAGAATATAATTAAAAAAATTGAAATATTTAATTTTAAACACCAAAAATTGAGTGATAACAAATGAAAATAAGAAAATTAAAAAATATGAATTTTGATTTTCTTTAGTAGCATGTTAAATGTTTTAGTTTCAAGTTGGCGTTGTCTGCCTCTTTAATGTTTATAATATAGCATTTTTATAAACAAGTTAATTCAAGGTCAAGTTCAAGTCCCAATACAAACAACAAAAAAGCTCAAATAACTGAAAAAAAATCTATATTGCTAAAGCAAACAAAAACAAACACAAATACAATACAATGAAAAAATAAATTTATGGATTTCTTAAAATAAAACATGAAATAAACACACAAATAAAAATAAATAACATTTATAAAACCTGAATTCTTTAATCAAAAAAGATAAGTGTTAGAAAAAAAAATAACATTAAATTAAAACAAACAAAATCTAATCACTCTTTATATAAAAATACCATAAACAATTGCACTAAATGCAAAGAGAACAAGCATCAAGTACTTTTGTTTTAAAAATATATGAAATAAATTTAAAAATAAGTGTACCCTTGCAGAAAACATAGCAATAGATGGGACGTTTGTGTTTTCAGAGAAATATTTTAAATCAAGAGATATTTTTGTGTATTTGGAAATAAGAGTACATAAGCACTCAAAAGGAGATTATGTTAAGAGCACATTATGAAAATTTTATTTAAGAGAGAATGAATTTTCTAAATCATTGGTGTTCAATGATATTTCTGTAGTGAAAAACAAAATTGTATTATCTGGTTATGATATTGTTGTGCTTGCTCGCTAAACTACACAACTACATTTTCCCATTTTATCTATCTCTCTCTCTTTAGCTTTTAAAATGAATCTCTCTGTCACTCCTTCTTACATTTGACTGACTCTACTAGCAGAGCAGCAACGAACGACGCCATTTATAATAAAATAAAGCCAACACTCCACTAATATTACAAGGCAAGAAAAATTTTAAATATGAAAAATTTCTGAAACTGAAAAACTTCACGAAATGATAAGTTGGTGTAGTTGTTGATGTTAGTTTGCCACATTTATTAAGTTAAAAACGTATAAAAAAACTCACTCTTCTTGTTTTTGCTTATCATTGAAAATTTATATGTTATCCATTACAGGCTGTAGGGCAGAGGCCAGTTGTTAAAAATTTCATATAAATTCTTAATAAAAATTAATATTGTTGTTGGTTTAATTTTTTTTTTTTGATTTTAGGCTTTATTATGCTAGTTAAAAATAGCACTTTATTAAACGAGCATACATAAAATAGAAAACGAAGAAGCCAAAAACGTAGCAGCAGCAGCAGAGTAATACACACTGATAAACTTACACATATACACAAACTCATAGAAAATTTATAGAAAAAAATATTTTTTGGCTTGAAAATTTTTCAAGTCATACAAATTTCCTGTTAATGCTTCATCATTTCAATCAAATACCAAAAATTTAAATTTTTACATTGAACAACAACAAAAAAACGTGATAAATTGCACTTTTTCGGTATTTTTATTTAAAATTGATATTCTTTGTGACTGTAAATTTTTAAAGTTAAAATTATATTTTTAATTGTGCTTAACATTTTTATTTAACTTTCGTTTATTAATAATAAAATCTATTTAAATATCTTTGCAAAACCAACTTTTCTTCGTAATGAGCTCACTTTTTATTTTTCCTTATAATTTTCTTTCCTTAGATAGATATGTATACATATATTATTAATGCGCACACACACAAACTCACATTTAACTTTTCTATATGTGAAGAAATATTTTGTTGTTGTTTTATAATAAAAAAGTGAAATTTCTTTTTTGAGAAAAAAGAACCGCAAACACACCAAAAAGCTCCAAGAGCTCAAACGCAACTAAAGCGACAAAACAATGATTTTCCTTATGTTCCTCATGAAAGCGACATAAATACACTCAATATTAACTCCACTTATAAACACTCTCTCACTGATATTTGCTAAAGGCACCACTAAAATGCTCTTTAACTAGGAAAGGAAACAAGAAAGTTAAAAAAACAAACAGTTTTTTTCTTTTTACACAAACACACACTCGCTCTCACTCTCTCTGTTTCTATATGATAATGAAAGCAAAAATACAAACTAAAAATTTACCGTTTCCACTGAACGAACTCCCTCACTTAAAAATGTTACGAACAACAAAAAGAACGAATGTATGAAGAAGAAAAGGCTCCAATGTTGTTGTTTTTGCTTTTATATATTGTAAATTGTGAAATTTACCGAAAATGTACCGTTCACTAGCAAGCCTTATGAAAAACTAAGCAAACGGAGCCAACAACATTAAAAACGACTCACTCGCGCTCATATTATTATCATCATTATCATCATCATCATGAAGAACACATATACAATCTTGTACAAACAATTAATGCTTCAATTTACTTATGCACCAACACAACAGCTAACACAGTACACCACATTAACTTACACACCACCACCACTACTACTTTTTTTCTTTTTTTGTTTCTTGTTAGTCGTTAAACAACAAAGCACACGTCTATTAAAATCAAGAGAGTAAAAACAAAACAAGAAAAAGCAAAGGGAATGGGCGCCAAAAATCAAAAATATATTCGATAAAGAAAAAAAAGTCATAAAAACCACTAAAAGAGAGTAAGTACTTATATACTTTTTGGCTTTTTGTAAAAACAAAAAGTTTATGAAAATATAGTAATTTATACCTAAATATTGTTTATATGTATATGAATGTATGTATGAATGTATTTAAATAATATAAAACAAAAACTTTCAAAAAATAATGTCAGAAATATTAAGAAAAACCCAATTTGAAAACAAACATAAATTATGGGTACCTAGCTGCCCATATGCATATGTACTTATACATATATATATGCTTATGTATAAACATGTACATATGTATATATATTTATATGTACCCACTACATACACTACATTATGAATATATTTAAGAAATGCCAACAGCAAAAATAAATCTCTTTTTTTTCTTACAATTTCCAGACAATATCAACTGTTAATTCACAGCGAAAAACAAGTACACATATGTAGGTATATACAAAGGTTCAAAATATATACATATGTACATACGTACATACATAAATATTTTTAATTTATTATAGCAAATGGCATTTGTTTGGTTTTTGTTTTGAGCTTTAATACCTATAATTTATTAGTTAATTTTTAGTTAAGAGAAAAACTTTTCCTAAAGCATGTAATTACATACATTTGTACTTATGTATACATACTTACATACATATGAATATCAGGAAGAAATTCTACAGATAAGTGTGTTCTTAAAAAAAATAAAATTAGTTTAAGCACTTTTCTTTAATAAATTTGTATTATAGGAATTTCAACAAGAATTGTGCTTGAAAAGTGCAACGATGGCTGGGATGGAAAATTGAGTACTTTTCTACGTTTTTGAAACACGTAACATTGCAGCGGTGCAGTATTAAAGCAACATACATACATACACACACACATTATTTTAAATGGAAAGTTTGTTCAAACTATGTATAAAACAAGATTGATAATTAAGTGTTAAATTAATAGTTTCTGTTTACTATGATTAAAGGGAATTCGCTGGCTTTTTGTTGGCAATAATAAGTTATGTGCAAAGTGGCCAGACTTAAAAAAATAATAAAGTAATTATTTAAAATTTTGCATTTTAAATCATTAAAAAAATGCAGCTAAAAATACATAATAGATTACAAATCGCGGTGTCCGCCGGTAGAGTATATGCTACTTCGTTTATAATTTTTGATTAAATGAAAGAAAATGGATCCTTATATTGATAAATGTTTTATTTAATGTTGGCAATTATGTATGGAATACAATATCAGATAAATGTCCTCGTTTATTAGCCTTGAGCACATTTCATTACATTCTCGCACATTTCGTGCGCGGTATTTCATTAATTTCATCACGAATATTTTGTTTCGAGTTACTCAAGCGTTTCTGGTTTGTATGCATAAACCTATCCGATATTCCCACAAATAGAAGTGCGGAGCAGTCAAATCAGGCAGCCGTGGAGGCCAATCAAACATTACCATTTCTTTAAATAACTTGTTGTGAAAAGAGGTCTCGCAGTAATTCCATTGTAATCCTGACTGTGTACGATGTGGCACCGTCTTGTTGATACCACATGTTTATCAAGCCTCAAGTTTTCAATCATATTATAATATCGCTCCTCATTCACAGTTACCGTTACGGCCTTTTCATTTTCAAAGAAGTAAGGTCCAATAAATTCCGCCTGACCAAATTGCATACCACGACTGGCACTTTTAATGGATGTTAAAGATCAATCGTGAATAATTTGAGGGCTTTCCATTCCCCTACTATTCTGTTTATTCACATTTCCATTCAAATGATAATATGCCCTGTCATTCTTTATGATTTTTTCCTGTCATGGGCGAGCTGTAACATCCTATTGGCATATGTACGGCGGCGTAAATGGTTTTGTGGAACAAACTCTTGTGTCAAGTGAATCTTATATGGAAACAAAATCAAATCCTTGTGCAAAATTGTTTTTTTTTAAACCAAGCTCCTGAACACGACATCCAATTGAGATTGATGCAGGGTTTTGAACATTTTCTTGAGCTGTTGTGGTCCATCCTATCACCTACAGACCCTCTTTCTTCGAAATCATTCACTACACAATAAATAGTGCGTTTTGTTGGCACGTTGTTTCTTCCAAACTTTCACTTAACTTTCTCATCGTCACCGTAATCGATGATTGATTTTGAAAAAAATTTTTAACGATTAAAACATAATGGTTTCTGAAATATTTTTCCATAATAAATTTGTCACGTGTCTTCTTCACCACTGCGAAATACGAACTGTCGACACAAATGTTTACCAAAATGGCGGCAAAACAAATTAGTTCCCGGCGGACACCCTGCATATACTTATTGTCACGGATGCGTCTTGCCTTAGTTTTAAAAGAAAATAATTAAGTCATAAAGTAAACTACTGGGTGTGCTGCTTACTAACCGCATGTCTTGCTAAGAAAACTAATGCATCCAAGACAACAACCAAATTTCTGTTTACTAACTACGTAGAAATTTTATACACACAAGACAACAACAATTTGGCATGCTGTTTACTAACTGCGTAGTTTTCTAAGGAACGTTATGTACACAAGACAACAACAACTATGTTAAAATAAATTCCAGGAAGAAACTTTATCAGCATAAAAACAAAAAAAGCACACAGCCATACAGGCGCCTATTTATTGAATAGACAACATGCAACAACAAAATGTGATACAGAGGGAGTAGAAGTTTTTTATTTTTTTTAGACCTTTAGTGGATAAATATAAAAGGCAGCGTCTGAGTGGAGAGTGAGTTAGTTGCAAAATAAACCTCGTGAAGTAAAAATGTGCATCTTCAGTAAATTGTGCTGCAGTCAACTTTGTGTGTAGTTAAAGTAAATAAACTTGTAATTAACTAAAAAACTATAAAATCTGGTGTTATTTACTTTGCAATAAAGAGCTCACAACAAAACGTTGATAAAAGTTATAAACGCAACAATATTTATTTTTGCTGTATGTGTGTTTGTCACTGAGCTACTCCTAAGCGACTTGAATGAATTTTTTTTTTTGCATGGGTTTCAATTCACAAATCAGCCCGGCAGACTTGAATGAATTTTTGCGTATACGTTTATTCATTGGTCTTAATTTCCACAATATTGAAAATATAGAAAAGAGGTTGAATCAAGAATAGAATAGAATCAAGTGATAAGCCCTGTAACTGCGCCGAGTACTGCTGCTTTTAACGAAAGCCGGTAAATTTTTAAATACTGTTTTGCAAAATGTTAACAAAAAGGATTCGTCAGGCAGTTTCGTCTTGGTGAAGGTAATTATTGCTGAGGCTGTTTAACAACTCACCTGAATGAAAGATTTCCGGGTGATAAAATATTGGAATATTATTAAAATTTGTTAAAATAGTATTACAAGCCTTCATCATCAAAATTGTTTATACAGATTAACGTCAACACCTAGTCTTACCACTAGATGAAAAATAACGCATCTATAAACGCCCCAAGAAGCATAACACACCCCAGAAGGCAATTTCAGAAGCAAAGCAGGCAGGACTGTGCCCACACTCTTTACTTGAGAGCCGGGGATCATCTAAAACTCCGGTCGCCCCAGCATACAAACATTCTGTTGCTACGCAGTAACACATCGGATTAGCCAGACGTTCTTGCGATATTTGGTTTTCAACCATAGCCACCACATTACTCCCGAAGGGCCTTATTAATAATGAACCTCGTGTGTCCAATTCCTCCAGTCTCAGACTTCTGCTAATCTAGTCGACTGGTGCTGCCTTTTACTCCCAGAATCACATGTTGCAATGGGGAAGGTTCCACCAAGATGGCGTGGCCCCGTGAAAGGCGATATGCAGATACAAATGTCATGGTTTCTTATGTAATCATTTTGAATTAGTTTCAATTATATATCCGTCCAAGGATGGAATACAACTCTCACATATGGGCCGGCGCCCCAAAGTCTATTTTGGAGTTGTTCGACCGCGTACAGGAGACGGCCAAGAGGCTCATTGAGGGCAGTAGGATATCCAACTCTATTGATTCTCTAGAAAATTGACGCAATGTAGGTTGTAGCTCACTGTTTTATCGTTACTACAATGGTAAGTGCTCTAATGAAATTAGGGAACTTGTTCACGTTACTCGCACGTTTTTGCGTTTGACTCGATTTTCGTTGAGAACGCATCCATTTGTGGTCGATTGGCCAATAAATCGCACTACGCATTACAGGACAAATTCGTTTTTTAGCAGAACAGTTCATATGTGGAATAAACTCCCGCCAGAGGTCTTTCCTGTCACTTTCAATGTAGGAAAGTTAAAACTGAATGTCCACAAACACTGCTCCCTTCTGGTACTATGCATTGCATGAATTTCTGGTCCGAACGAAAAAGAAATGCCATTTCTATTTCGTTTATCACATCACGGATTTTGAGCTTTAAGGCTGAAATCGATCGACTGGCTCCGTATACACTCTGTCCTTAACATAGTCTGACAAAAATAATCCAGTGACGTTAAATCAGACGATCTTCTGGCGGCCACTTAACTGCTAATTGTCGTGAAATTAGGCGGGAAATTTGGTTTTCAATATATTGATTGCTTCATTGACTGTGTGAAATGTAGCACCGTCCTGCTGAAACCACATGTCAGTGATATCCACGCTCTAGAATTTTCAGAAGACCAAATGCGGCAATTTAGCTTGTTGACATACCCTGACAAGTGAAAATGGACTTTGTCTGAAAAACTGATTTTTTCAGAAAAACCAGCCGGTTGATCGGCTTCAATTCCTGCACCAGTTGAACCTTGTATGGCTTCAAAGTCAAAGTCAAAATTCGCCACGTAGTGAATTTGGATAACCCCAATTGTTGAGAACGTGGAGGAATTGATAAATATTGATCTACTTCAACACTGTGGCTCTGTGGTAGTGTACTAGCTTATCAGTCTGGAGGTTGTGGGCTCGATTTCCAACAAAGAACTTGGCTGTTTTCACTACAAAAAATTTACTGTCGGTGGAGCTGCTCAATGATGAAGGCAATAGTCACTGGTCACTGTGCTGTCTTATACGACAGTTAATTCCCGATAACATGGGCCTTCAACAAATGAAACCTGCCTCGGCCGCCTAATTGGTAGTGTACTGAGCTTACCAATCTACAAAAATAAGAGCTTGAAGGCTATGCAACTATCCTTCTACTTCTTACCTCTTCTACCCCCCGGGGCACATATATATGATCTTTGGAGATAGCAACAACTTAGACCTGTGCAACTGCGTGAAAAAGGGAACCCAGTGCCCTGAAGTCAGCAGGGGTACAACTGGAAACTCCACTTTATTTCCACGGGAATCAGTAAGCTCGCAGAGTTCCGTTATTTGTCTCTTTAGACATTTAAATGTTCTCTGACTGATTATTGAGGTTGGCCCCTATATGGGAGTATCGTGGTGGTTGTGGTTTTGCGGCCCCATAACAGTATAATGGTTATTATGGTGGCCGGGTTCATTTCACCTTTAATAACACCTACCTGGTGAAATGTTTCCAGATCCAGTGAGCATGCTAGACATGTGTTCTGGACAGGAGTTGGAAAGTCTCCAACTCTTAAGCAAGGAGTGACGATTTGCAGCCCTGCTCTGGAATTATCAAAGTTGCAACTAGAAAGTTCTGTTGCGTAGAATTATAGGTTCGGCTCCCTAGGTCGAGCATGACGTTCCAAATTATGCAGTGGTTTGATCCACCATCTGATTAAGGCTTCATGACCAGGTGTGGATGTAAATCTAATCACACGTTGTCTTTTACCTCTTTCCCCCCGGGGGCACATGATAGTCTTTTTGGAACCTACTATTCCATCTAGACTGGTGTCTTGTGGGGTAAAAGGGAGCCCAGGCCCCTTAAAGGCTAGTAGGAGCCATCTGGATAATCCACATATTTCCACGGGAATCAGTAGGCTCGCAGAGTACACTATTTGTTTCTTTAGACATTTAGCTGTTCTCTGGCTGATTATTGAGGTTGGCCCCTATATGGAGGTATTGTGGTGGTTGTGGTTTCGAGGCCCTCGTGAGAGTTTGTGGGTCGGATCATTCACAATGAACACAATGAATGGTTCAGGTCCAGTGAGTATGAATGTTGTGGTGTTCTTAATTATATTAAGCTTCATGCGTTCTGGACCAGGAGTTGGATGGTCTCCAACTCTTAAGCGAGGAGTGAAGGCTGCGACCTACTTCGAGCTTTTGAAATTGCAACTAGGAGTGACCGGAGAATGCACGGATTTGAAGGCCTTCTAGGGCGAGAATGGCGCTACATACCATTCACAGTGATAATGGCCACCATCTGATTATGGCTCACTGCCCGTGCAGATGTAAACCTTATCACGCATTGTCTTACCTCTTCTCTATTCCTTTCCTGAAGAATGTAGCACGGTTGTGATTAAATAGGCATTGTTGACTGAAATGCTGCTACTTCTCTTTAATAAAAAAAAAAACGTATCAATTAGCACTGGACACCTTAATTAAATGTATCGAGTCTTATGGAATAATTACATTTAATACATTTTGGCAGTTTTTATAAAATTGTGTGGTTTTTTGTTTCATCTAAAATTTCCAAAAAAACAATAGATTTTGATGAGCGTAACCCTCTAACAATCAAATTAAAGTAAATTTATGATAAAAACTTGATTTTATAATATACAAACAATAACAACAGCACAAAAAAAAACTATTTGACTTTAATATCTTTTAGTTTATTACATGACCGTATACACACACAACACAACACACGCCATGATTTGCAAAACTTTCAGGGTTTTTATTTTGATCTTTCTCTTAATTTCTGTTTACTACTAATTTTTGTATGCTTTCAAATATACATTTTCAGTGTATTTATTGAGGTTTTTAATACAGCAACAGAAACAACAACAGCAGCAACAAAAATTTTTTTAAAAAAACTCCCTTGTTAAATATTTCTGTTTGCTTTACATTGTTTTTGTTTTATGTTTTCACGCATGCAAACATCCTACTTATGTGTAGGTTTGCATGTGTGTATGAGAACACGACGTGTATTAATAATTATTTTAAAATGTGTTGGCAGTTTCCACTAAAATGTATGTTAAATACAAATGCAACAATAACAATAATAAATAAATAACAACAGCAAAAACACATTACAGCAACAAAAACTGGGAAAATTATAGAAATTTTAGAGAAGCCCTTCTTTTTTATACTTCATTTTTATTTATAGAGTTTTGATTTTATGTACATATTTCGATTAAGAGAGTTTTGATTTCATTGCTTGTATCCACAAGTGTGGTAGAGAGAAAGGGAAGTTATAATTCCCCATATGCAAAAAAAATGTTAGAGGGACTTATTTAGTGTTTTTTGTTTTCTTCATTTTGGATTGAAAACTGAACATGTGTTTGGGTTGATATTCATATGAAAGAAAGAAAATGTTAAAGCAAATTATTAGTTAAAAGGGGTACACAGAAGGTACTTATGTACATATACATATAAGTATATATGTACATCTATGTAGAACCGTTATGTGGAGAGTTCTTTTCTCTTGTGTTTTAGTTTTAAGATCAATTTACACAAGAGCATGTGAATATGTATGGACATTATTTATTGGCTTTTTCATAAAAACAGTGGATGAAAAATATCAATAAAAACTTTTCAAAAAAAAAAAAATATTTAAATTGTAAAATTGTAAGAAAAATTTGAAGTTTAAAGTTAAACAACAAAATCATACTGAAATTCTCTAAACAAAAGCAAAAATTAGCAAGCAAAAGTAAATCTGAGGAAAATTTTAATACACGATTCTTAGCAAGACCAACTCAAGCATCTAACAAAACAAAAAGTTTTTCTTATGGATTTTCTTCAAGTTAAATGCCCAGATTTAGAGTGTTTATTCCCCAAAATTAACAGAAATAAATTTTTTATTGCCAAAATATTAAACAAAACCACATAAAAAAAACAAGTTGCCACATATTTTCACATTAAAAAAATCTAGGCGTCTTAACTCGCCTATAAATTAAAACCGTAGCTGTGAGTAATAGGACGACAGTATTATAAGAAATGAGGAATTGTATAGATTCTCTCAAGTTAAATGCCCAGATTTAAAGTGTTTATTCCCCAAAAGGACCATAAAAATTATTTTTAACTAAACTAACGTATTTTAACTAAATTATTTTTAAAACTAAACCACATAAAAAATAAATGTATCAGGCTTATACTAACCCAAACATAAATACATATATATTAAAACAAGCTGCCACATCTTTCCTCATTAAAAAAATCTAGGCGTCTTAACTCGCCTATATATTAAAATCGTAGTTGTCAGTGGTAGGACGACAGTATTAAAAGAAATGAGGAATTGTATAGATTCTCTCCAAGTTGAATGCCCAGATTTAAGGTGTTTATTCCCCAAAATAACCATAAAAATTTTTTTAACGCCAAAATGTAAAACTAAACCACATAAAAAAATAAACCTATCAGGCTTATACTAACCCAAACATAAATACATACATATTAAAACAAGCTGTCAGATCTTTCCTCATTAAAAAAATCTAGGCGTCTTAACTCGCCTATAAATTGGAATTGTACCTGTGAGTGGTGGGACGACAGTATTAAAAGAAATGAGGAATTGTATAGATTCTCTCTAAGTTTAATGCCCAGATTTAAGGTGTTTATTCCCCAAAGTGACCATAAAATTTTTTTTAACGCCAAAATGTAAAACTAAACCACATAAAGAATCGACCCATCAGGCTTATTTTAACCCAAACATATTAAAACAAGCTGCCAGATCTTTTCTCATTAAAAAAATCTAGACGTTTTAACTCGCATAAATATTAAAATCGTAGCTGGGGTGGTAGGAGAAGAGTATTTAAAGAAATGAGGAATTGTATAGATTCTCCTTAAGTTAAATGCCCAGATTTAAAATGTTAATTCGCCAAAATTTACCAGAAACAAATTTTTTTACCATCAAAATAAGAAACGAAACTACATAAAAAATTAGCCTATCAGATTTATACTAATACATAAATATTAAAAGAAGCTGCCACATATTTTCACATTAAAAAAATCTAAGCGTCTTAACTCGCCAATAAATTGAAATAGTAGTTGTAAGTAGTAAGAGGACAGTATTAAAAGAAATGAGGAATTGTATAGATTCTCTTCGAGTTGAGTAAGCAGATTTAAAGTGTTTATCCGCAAAAATCACCACAAAATAATTTTTCAGCGCTAAACATAAAACTAAACCACATAAAAAAATAATTAAGAAACAAAAAACAACTCATAACAACACATAGCCATGCTAACGCATACCTATGTGCTTGGAAATGATGCTGCATTATGAGTGATATAAGGAATCGGAAGCTCTTGATATTCTGGGTATGAAAATCCAGTGTGATGTTCGATGAACTTAGCGTGTTGTTTAGGTTTCTGAAGAAGCTTTTAAGTAACTCGACTTTCTAAAGCGATTTTCGTACTACTTATACCACCTATATCCGTTCAAAACTGGAACACAACTCTAATTTATGGGTCGATGCCCCAAATTCTGTTGTGGAGTTGCTCGACTGCATAGAAGAGAGTGCCAAGGGGCTCATTGGAGACAATAACGTATCCAACTCTATAGATTCTCTAGACTAGCGACGCATTTTGAGTGCTTCAATGAAATTAAGCAACTTGTTCCTGTTACTCGCACGTTTTTGCGTTTAATACGCTTTTCGTTGAGAGCTCAATCATTTGTGGTTGATTGGCCGCTGAATTGCACTTAGCATTACAGGGAAAATTCGGTTTTTAGCAGCATAGTTCGTATGTGGAATAAAGGTCTTTCTTGTCACTTTCAATATAGAAAAATTCAAATCGAATGTCCACAAACACTACTCCTTGTATTTTCCCCCCCTCTAACCTAATTTACTAGTTCTGGCACAGGACATTGCAAGAGTGGAGCTCATACCCTGAGTGTTGGCTCGAAAAAAAATATATCTACGCATATAGGTAATAAAGAAACAATTGAAACAGGCTGCCAGATCTTTCCGCATTTAAAAAACCTTGGCGTTTTAACTCGCCTATAAATTGAAATTAATAGCTGCGACGTATTGTGTTTACAGAGCTGTAAACTGTGTATTATTTAATATTAGCAATTACATAAAATTATACAGGGTAAAGAAATTAAATACGCAAATCACAAGATCAGTAATTGAATGTTTGCGGCATTAACCCGGAAAATCCATACTTTTCGCATGGTCATTAATAAGTTGCCTATTTCCGTGTTGGAAAACTATTCATCAGCTTTGTTTGTTTACGTGTCAGGCAACAAAATAAACTACTTATGTCGTGCATCAGAAGCATTGGAATGAACGAAATGATAAAGGTGAAGCAATCGGCATTTTTTGTTTTGTTATGCGAACGTCGTTCTTACAGTCGCAGTGTAAATAAAACACCTTTCGAATCTGTGTGATCTCGAATCAGAATAAAACGTGAACATTTTCTAAAAAAAATTCTGAAAATAATCATCACTAACAAATTTATTTGAAATTAGGCAGGACAACGTCTGTCGGGTCAGCTAAAAAGTAATAAAATTTTGAAAAGTTTTAACATGTGAACCCCAAAAAATAAATATTGAAAAGAATAAGAACAAGATATTCACTGTAAAATTATAATTTTGTTTTTGCAAGAATTACTACATTCGTTACAAATTTTCGTATGGAAAATAAGAAGAAGCGTAAAGTGTGGGCGCGGGCGATTTATTTAATACTTTTCGATTTTAAGTTTTTTCTTTTGTTTTCCTTCTTGACAACATTTTTATTTTCTTAAATAGAATTTTCTTTCTTTTTAGATTTTTCATAATTGTTATGCGTTTGTACTTAAGTCACAGTTAAATAAAAAAATAAAATTTAAGACAAAATAGAAAATTCACTGAAAATTTAGAACAATGGAAAAACTTTCATCGCAAAATAAATTTTTTAAAAATGTAATTTAAAAAAAAAATAATAAATTTAAAAAAATTAAAAATTTTCTTATGGAATTGAAGATGCATAAAAGAATTAATTCTTCCAAGATAAAAACTCGAAATGGTGAGGAAATGTAAATTGGCTTCAAACACAAATTTCTTTTTAATCACTTCAGTTTTATTGTTAACAATATAAAGTAGAAATATGGCAACTACTAAATGGAATATGATGTCGGGTAAATGTCCACCTCTAGCTTGTCAAGGGATATCCATTCATTTCACAAAATTTTGAAGTACATTTGTAGCAAAGAATCTCTTATCACGTCAATGCTGCGCTGAATTTTATCTTACAGAGCGTCAGTTGTTTGTGGGTTACTCACGTAAACCTGATCTTTCAACTGGTCACAGAGAAAATAATGCAGCGATTTTAATCACAAAAACGAGGCAGCCCATTGGCATCTCCAAATCGAAAAATTACGCTAGGGGGAAATTTTCCAGGCAATAACTGAATTATATGGGTGGCTGTGTCGCTTGTGGTGCCATCTTGCTGAAGCCAAAGCTCACTGAAGTTGACATTAGCCAATTGAGGGCACAAAAAATTTGTTATCAGGATTGGGTAGCCCAGGCAATTCACGGTGATGGTGGTTTCTTGCTCATTTTTGGGAAAAAAACGGACCGATAATGGCGACTGACCACAAACCGCACCTTGTAACTTTAGATGTACTGGTTTTTCGAGGACCGTTTGGGGATTTTGTAGGCCTCACAAACGTTTAACGCAAACAATTATGACCGATCAGCCTTAATTCTTAAACGAGTTGAATTTTTTAAGGGTGAAGAAAAAGATCTTTATGCAAAAAGTTGCGCAAAGCGCTTCTAGTGATGCCCAATTGTTGCGATCGTCGACGAGTTGAATTTCCAGGCTCATTCTCAGCACTTTGCTGCACAGCGGCTATTTTTTTTTCTTTTTTTTGTTTTTTTTTTTTAAGAGAACTAGCACTTCAGGCAACAATGCCTATTTAGTCTAGTACCGTGCTACATTCTTTAGGAAAGGGATAAAGAAGAGATGAAACAGGTGGTGAAAGTAGAAGAATAGTCGGAAATTAACTGCCGAATAAAACAAAACAACGACCAGTTACTATGCCTTCATCGCTGAGCAGCCCCATCGACAGTCAGTTTTTTATTTTTGTAGTGAAAAAAAACCAAGGTCTTTGTTGGGAATCGAACCCACAACCCCCATACTGACAAGCTAGTATACTACCTACGAGCCTACAGGGACACCTGTTTGCATCACTAGGGCCACTACAAGCGTATTGTTGGCATTTTATTTTGATCTCTTGTCAGTAACACCAACGTGAGTCTCGAATTTAGCAGAATTTAGCACAGCGGTTTCAGAAAGAACCGGATTACTAGGAAGTGATAGTAAATTTTCACCTTTAAACTTCTTTGCTCAAGAGTATAACGTACTAGTTTCCCAACTTTTCACTAAACAAATGTAAAGGAATGACAGTTTAATTCTTGGAATTTAATCATTTGATAAACAATTTACTTTCTAACCTCAAATTTACCCATCCTAGTTTTCGTAGATATAACGGGGTTTTAAAGGGGTATAGCAATTTAAGTTGGGAACACTTTTTTAATTTTAGAGGTCTTTTCGTTAGCTGTCAAGTGATTTATGTTTACTTTGATTTGTCATGAATAGACTGACGTCTGAGCAATGCTTGCAAATTGTGGAAATTGTGACCAAAACAACATTGCCGTTGGTATCGATTTTTGTGATCTTTATGAATTGATACGTCTTGGAATGGAAACGTGAGTATACTAAACTGTCGCATTTGGAAAGATGATAATCGTCAAGTGTATGTTAAGACAAACTGGCTGTTTGATGAACTTTATAGGCTGGTGGAATCATTGGTCCGTAGTTATTAAAAAACGAGACTGCTCATAGCGTTACAGTCAGTCAATGATGATCATTTTAAAGCCATGACTTTTTTGTTCATCCGTTGCACAACCATTAGTTGCAGCTGCATCAATTGCAAGGGCACTATTTTCGCAGCGAAAAATTCGTATATCAATCAATTAATCAAGCTATTTTAAAACTAGTTGCAGGCGATTATGTTACCTACCAAGTGATCAATTGAGAGCATTCGAAATGTGAACAAAATAGTAAAATATTCAATGGAGCTTTTGCATTCTTTGAATGTTCCTGGTGTACTATTGCACAAATCGTCACTAAAGGTTGGCGAGCCAAATATCCTTTGGCGAAACATTAATTCAGTACTGCTGGGTAATGGAAAGAGACTTGCAGTGAAAAGCTTTTGTCAAATGTGATCGAGGCTTTGCGAACCCAGCATGAACTGATTTAATGGGCCAGAATCATTTTGCCTTTAATGAATGATCCGGGTCCAGTGAGCATGCTCAAGAGTTGGACAACCCAAAAATGTATATCTTGAAAAAAATACTGTCTACCCTTCGCTCCAATCCAAAAAGCGACATTATTTTGTAATGCTAGAGCACCTCGCATAGGAAAAAGCCACAGCACACTTTAAATCACAGATTTACGTTACTCCCTAAAGGACCTTAACAGTAACCAGTACAGGGCCGGCTACCGGTTCCCGTGGCACCGTTTGTAAGTCACTGGTCGGACGGCTAGTGTCTAATTCTGCCAGTGTCAAGCGCCTGCAAGCCTACTTCTAGCAGCTACATGTCAAGATAGGAAGGTTTTCACCAAAACTGCGTACCCCCGGGGACAATATTGAAGGAGACGTTTGGTAACCACACAGTTTAAGATTGTGCGATTTAACGCCGCTAGGCTATTTTCTGTGTTAATATATATAATCGCTAGCTAGTGCCGATATGCTCGGAAAGATTGAACACTAGAAGCACAGCATTAACTGCGACAACGTGTTGCTGATATACGGCGTCATATGGAAAAAGTCATCGATAATTGGAGCTTCAGATCAAACTATTTCCGAACCAGCCAATCGTGGTGGTCGTATTTAAATTTTATTGTCTAGAAGATGATCTTTTGAAGAAACTAAATTTCATGGCAATTTAAAAAATTTATTAGTTTTTTATTCAATTTCAAAGTTCTATACCTCTATATAAAACACCCATTACTTAAAAAAATTATTTAAAACTTTCGAATAAAGTAAATTTCATGTCAATTAATAAAAAAAAAAGAATTAGTCTTTTATTCCATTTCAAAGTACTGTACCTCTATAAAAAACACCCTTTACTTAAAAAAATTATTAATTTGCTTCGAATACAGTAAATTTCATGTCAATTAAAAGAATTTATTAGTTTTTTATTCCTATTCAAAGTTCTCTACCTCTATAAAAAAAAACCCGTTATTTAATGTTTAAAGTTCTGTACCTCCATAAGAAACACCATTTACTTAAAAAATCATTAATTTGTTTCGAATAAAGTAAATTTCATGTCAATTAAAAGAATTTATTAGTTTTTTATTCATATTCAAAGTTCTCTACCTCTATAAAAAACACCCTTTATTTAAAAAAAAATTATGTCTTTCGAATAGAGTAAATTTCATGTCAATTAACAAAAAAATTAATCTTTTATTCCATTTCAAAGTACTGTACCTCTATAAAAAACACCCTTTATATAAAAAAAAATTATGTCTTTCGAATAGAGTAAATTACATGTCAATTAACAAAAAAAATTAATATTTTATTCCATTTCAAAGTTCTGTACCTCTATAAAAAACACCTTTTACTAAAAAAATCATTAATTTGTTTCAAATACAGTAAATTTCATGTCAATTAAAAGAATTTATTAGTTTTTTATTACTATTCAAAGTTCTCTACCCCTATAAAAAACACCCTTTATTTAAAAAAAAAATTATGTCTTGCGAATAGAGTAAATTTCATGTTAATTAAAAAAATGTATTAGTTTTTTTACTCCATTTCAAAGTTTTCTACCTCTATAAAAACACCCGTTACTCAACGAAAATCATTAATGTCCGAAGGAAATGTTAAATAATCCAACAATAACAATTGTCAAAAAGCAGGTGTAATTTTTAAGTGCTCTCTCTCTCAATTTGTGAAATTGAGAAAACATCACACTTTTCCTGCCAACTTAATAAAAGGAAATTACCGTTAATTTGTAAAATAATTAATTGAAGTGAATAAATCGATTTTTAGGCTGGTGTAACAAAAAACCTTTTTTTTGTAACAAAATCAAAAGAAGTTATAAAAATATGTTCAAATGACTGTAGGAATGTTTGTTTGTAGTTGTTCATACTTATGTGTGTATTTGTGCAGTCTACAGCAAACCACACAATCAAACAAAAGGATCTCTATAATTTAAGTACATATGTAGGTATAGAAAAGAAAAAGGAAAAGCAAAATTGAAAATATGAAACAAAAGTTGTGAACGACCCAACAACAACAACAGCAACAGCAAAACATCAGTGGAATAAAACAAAAACTCAAGTCATTCCAACTCCCCAAGTGAACACAAAATACAAAAGCAACCCTCGCAAAAAAAAAACTTTTTTTTTTCATTTAAAATAATAAATTTCCAGTATACATACAGAAAATTCTATATATAAATCTTTTGAACTCAACTGTACCTACTTTGTTTTAGAAAAAAATATATAATTTTCATCATCATTATGCTTTTGAAACACGAAAATGCGTCCTACGTTTAAATTATTGTGAAAACTACAACAACAAAACGAAACATCATCAACTGAAGTTGCAAAATATATATATACACACACACACACGCACTCAAACAAACACAAATACTTTTTTTTTGTTTTTGGATAGAAACAGTTTTACGGCAAAAGCAAAGAGAGCCAGAGCCAGTTAAAGAGAACGAGAGGAAAAATTTGGCCACAAATAAACGAACTATAGAATTAAAAAGAAAAGGATCCCAAGCAGCAGTAGCTAAAAATAAGTCCAGATTTTTATCATGCGATTTTTTCACATTCCCTTGTGTTGTTCGAACTCTCTTTTAAAGTTGCAACCAACTTCATTGTGTCCACTTAAACAAGGAAATTTATGATGTCATGGAAATGTTTAATTTTCAATCTTAATGTGATATTTTAATATGTATGTATTAAAGTTGTTTTTGTTATTGCAATTAAAACACAAACAACAAGAGAGATACATAGACAAGGAACACAAGGAAGGTAAGTGTAAAAACTTTTCTCAAAATTCAAGCCATGTCATTTTTTGCTGAACCCGCTGGCCGACAAAAAACAATTCATAGTGGAAGTTGGCTCTAGCTGGCAATCTACTGGTTAAATAAAAAAATAAGAACAACTACAGCAAAAACAATATAAATACACGGCAAAAAAATATATATGAAATTTTACAGGAATCTTTACAGCCAGAATAAGCAGGCAGCCAACAACAAATACATGAATATAAAAATTAAATAAAGCACTCACTCACTACTCACTCATACTAAAGCAGGGAGAGAATTAACCATATGCTGCGCAAAAACTGCAAAAATGATCCTTTTATTATCCCTGTGTATTTAATTAAATAGAAATACAGAAAAAAGGGCTTTACACACACACACACGCACGCAACAACACAAAAAAAAAACTGTTGGCTGCTTGTATGCATAAGGAATATGTAAGTAAGCTTATGCCATGGCATAGATGTGTGTATGGATGTACATATATAAATAGGTGTATGTGCGTGTATGTGTGTGTGTGTATATAGATGTATAAGTTAGTTTGCTCGCATTATCCTTAACAACGTCAACGATGATGTTGATATTTCTTTTTATTATTGTTATTGTTGTTGCTGCACTCATAATGTTAAAACTACCCTTATTTGTTGTTAAACAACGGTAACAACAAAAACAACAACTACAACAATAACAACAACAACATTATCATTATGCATTATTCAAGCATAAAACATTGAATATTATTAACAGCAACAATACAACTACAACAACTACTACTACTACCTTTTGATTTATAGCAAAGCAACCAGGCAAACACACACACACACACACATACACACATTCAACCACACTCATAAAGAGACCTTTTTTTTGCTTGTTCTCCTTTTGAAATTTAATCCTTATTTTTCACTTGAGAGCTTAAGTTTTTTTTTCCAAATGAGTATGAGTAGTGTTGTATAACAGATAAAGATGTTAAAAGTTGTTGTTAAGAGATCCTAACTATAATATAAAATCCCTGTATTTATATACAGGGTGTCTGCCGCTACTTTGTTTATAATTTTTGAATTATGAAAGAGAATGGAATGATAAATGTTTTATTTAATGTTGGCAATTATCTATGGAATACAATATCAGACGAATGTCCCCGTCTGTTAGCCTTACAAATGCGAGCGAGTCCTTGTAAGCACATTTTTCATTACATTCTTACACATTTCACGCGGTACTTTATTCATTTCATCACGAATATTTTGTTTGAGTTGCTCAAGCGTTTCTGGTTTGTTTGCATAAATCTTGCTTTTCCGATATCCCCACAAAAAGAAGTGCGGAGCAGTGAAATCAGGCGACCGTGGAGGGCAATCAACATCACCATTTCTTAAAATAACTTGTTGTGCAAAGAGGTCTCGCAGTAATTCCATTGTTATCCTGGCTGTATGCGATGTGGCACTGTCTTGATGATACCACATGTTAATCAAGCCCAAAGCATGCAGTTGTGGCGTTAAAACCGTTTTCAATCATATCACGATATCGCTCCCCATTCATAGGTACCGTTATGCCGTTTTCATTTTCAAAGAAGTAAGGTCCAATGAATTCCTCCAGACCAAATTGCAGACCAAACTATCACTTTCAATGCATGCAAAGGTGACTGTCGTATAATTTGAGGGCTTTCCATTCACCAGAACCGACTATATTATTATTATTCACATAACCACTCAAATAAAATTGAGCCTCGTCACTCATTATGATATTTTCCTGAAAGTCGGGGTTGTCATGGGCGAGCTGTAACATCCTATTGGCATATGTACGGCGGCGTAAATGGTCTTGTGGAGGAAGCTCTGGTAACAACTGAATCTTATATGGAAACAAATGCAAATCCTTGTGCAAAATTGCGACCAAAGTTGTTCTTTGAAGGCCGAGCTCCTGAGCACGGCAACGAATTGAGATTGATCTTGGGCGGCAGTAATATTTTTCAGTTGATCTTGCAGTACGTTGTGATCCATGCTTGTGCCTATCACCTGCAGACCCTCTTTCTTCGAAATCATTCACTAAACGATAAATGGAGCGTTTTGTTGGCACGCTGTTTCTCCCAAAAATTTCACGTGACTTTCTCATCGTCACAGTAATCGATAATTGATTCATGATTGTTAAAATGTTTTAACGATAAAAACACATTGATTTATCGAATACTTTTCCATAATAAATTTGCCACGTGTTTACTTCACGACTATGCTTACCAAAATGGTGACAAAAGAAAGTATACCTTCCCGGCGAACACCCTGCACATATACTGTGTATGTGTGGGTGTGTAATTTGTGGTGATGTGATGTAAGGGCGCCCAGAAAGGAACGATTAGTCATTTAAAGAATATACGACTTTTTCGTAACTTATTTTCCAAAGATCAAACTTTTAGCAAAAACATGTGATTAAAAAATTATTTATTTAATCCTTTACTCCTGATTAGATGTCGAATAAATTCTAAATTGGTTTAGGTTCCATATCAGCATTTCGTATTGCATAGTGATAATATAAAAACTGGGAGGCAAATGAATGCATTCCAGTACTCTTTCGTCGAAATCTTGTTAATGAGGTACATGGTAATTGTTATGTATTTTTTTTTTTTTTAAGAGAAGTAGCACCTCAGGCAATGCCTATTTAGTTAAGTACCGTGCTACATTCTTTAGGAAAGGGATAGAGAAGAGATGAAACAGGTGGTGAAAGTAGAAGGATAGTTATGAAAATTAACTGCCGTATAAAGACAGCACAGCGACCAGAGACTATGCCCCACCCACAGTCAATTTTTATTTTTGTAGTGAAAAAAACCAAGGTCTTCGTTGGGAATCGAACCCACAACCCCCATACTGACAAGCTACTACACTACCTACTAGCCTACAGGGGCACCTAATTTTGCACTTGCAAATATACAAAAATACAAAACGAATAAAGAAAGGAAACAAATCTTATTCTTAATTCTTTAAACGGTCCTTTAAATTATAACGATTTATTTTTTTCTCGATATTTCGCTTTCCTGAAGAAGCTTTCCACAGGAAAGCGAAATATCGAGAAAAAAAAATAAATCGTTATAATTTAAAGGACCGTTTAAAAGATAAAGATTAAGATTTAATAGAAAAGGAAACAAGTAATTGAAATCCTTTTCTATTAAAGAACACATCAACATTTTCTGTTGGTGCTTGGAAAGCGAAGTGTGTGCGACCGACAAATCCGACCACTGAACGTAACTCGGACCACGACTCACCCCTATACATACAATACACTGTACCACAACTAGGAAGTTAGGTTGTGGGGAGGAGGAAAGATGGAGTACTGTTTGTGAACATTCAATTTGAACTTTCCTACATTAAAAGTGACAGGAAAGGCGTCTAGGGCTAGTCTATTCCACATACGCACTGTGCTGATAAAAAACGACGATTCCCTGGAATATCAACCACAAATACATGCGCTTTTAACAAAATTCGGGTTAAAGGCAAAAACGTGCGAGTAACGAACGGGAATAAGTTCCCTAATTTCATTAGAGTAGTAACGATAAAACAGTGAAATACATCCCACATTGCGTTGGTGCTCTAGAGAATCAATAGAATGGATACGCCAATAAGCCTCGTGGACCTCTCCTGTACGCGATCGAGCAACTCTAAAATAGACTTTGGGGGAGCGATGTAAAAAATAGTCGTAGATAATATAAATTACGATCGCATACCATCATCCTAAATATCTCAGTCATCGCTATTTTCTAAACTCGAATGAGGTAATTAGCCCCCTGAAGCCGGAGCGCGTGTTATATTCCCCAGAGATGGTTTATTAGATGGAAATATGAAGGACACTGATTCGGGTGAGATGTGATTTTAACAGATGTGATTTACGTGCATCTGTCACTTGGCCATTAAAGTCATACGATTTATTAGCTTTCGACTTTTTTCTGTATGCCCATGTGAAATGATTCGTTTATGCTGATAATTCAGCATAATTCACTCCAGAACTGCTGTTTCTGTTATTCGTGACATGCAAGCATTATGGCCAGCAGCGCTCGTAAAAGTGACTCAAAACTGGGCCACATGTTCCAAGTCATTTTCAAATATTCATGTTACATATTGAGATTTAAAAAAAATATAATTTTTTATTAAAATTTATTTTTTGCGTTATTTTTCGTAATTTATACTTCCACCGGACTAAACAAAACACTATTTCTAAGACAAAAAAAAAGTGAGTGTTAATAGGGATGGCTTTATCGCAAACCAAGCACAAAATAACCGAAATGCAGATAGAAAGAATGAGAGAGAGAGACAGAGAGCGTTATGTACCATTAATAGTTAAAATAATTCTCATTTGGTTTAGGAAATATTTAAATATAAAACATTTGTAGCTTACGACATAAACCTGGGTAAAGGGTTTGAAACAATCCATCAATTTTAATTCACTTATATTTTATTATAACTATATCAACTCATTGCTTCAATTTAAGAAATGAGGATCTTTGAACTTCAACAGAGTAAGCACAGCAACTCATATTTCTTCTCAAGTGTGTAGGAATGATTGCAGCAAAAAAAAATGTATTCGATTCTAAACGTACACCATTCCTTCATAAAGAGCGTTTTTTATAGAGGTATAGAACTATGAAATGGAATAAAAAAAGATAAATGAAATTCACTTTATGCGAAACACCATCTTCGGGAATTGTGATTTTTTTTCAGGCAACAATGCCTATTTAGTCACAACCGTGCTACATTCTTTAGGAAAGAGATGAGACAGGTGGTGAAAGTAGAAGGAGAGTTACGGAAATTAACGGTCGTATAAGACAGCTTAATGACCAGTGACTAATGCCTTCATCACTGAGCAGCCCCATCGACAGTCAATTTTTATTTGTAGTGTGAACAAAAAAACCAAGGTCTTTGTTGGGAACCGAACCCACAACCCCCAGTCATATAAGCTAGCACACTACCTACTAGCCTGTAGGGGGCACCTGATTTACATATGATCGCTAAAACTGACTCGGACGTAGTCTAAGCTGGAGTTACAATTTTCGATAATTTTTTTCAACATTTGTAGTCATGCATCGACAATAACGCGGCAATGCTTTTCACCAAGTGGTTAATAGCTTCGGCGTAGACCAGCGATCTTGGGGTCAATGCAAGGGTCAGAAACGTGAAACTATACGGTTACCAAAATTACCAAAGTGTAACATTTTGCGCCTACTTATTTAAACCAAAGCTTCTGCACAGCATGGATGTTCAATTGATGAACGAAGAACTCAGTAATCATGATCCCATAAATGGTCACCATTGACTGTTAACAGTTAAGCAGTTAGTTTTTCTGAACAAACATAATCATCACTTGCAATACGGCACTTTTGTTCACTGACGTGAGCGTTATCCATAAACAAAATTCTTTAATCGGGATCAAGGTCAAACTTGCCGTATCAATTTGCATAATTAGAAAGCGGTTTTAGACGTCAATCTATTCATTTTGAATTACTAAGCCAAACTAAAAATTGACATGTGACAGACCGCCAGTTAAAAAGTGTTGCTAACTTAAAGCTCTTAAATATGGGCAAATTTGAGATTAGGAAGTAAACTGGCTTAAAACACAATTTTATTCTCTAACAACTTCAGTTCTATTGACACCCATGTAAAGTAGAAATATGAAAATGAATAATGGAATATGATCTTGGAAAATTATCTACCTTTAGCACGCTGGTCAACGTCCGCCCTTTTCATAAAATTTTGAAATAATTTTTCCAAAAAAAGCTTGGCTTATCTCTCGTCTACGCAGGACCGAATTTTATCTCTTAAGGTGTGTGTTGTTTGTGGGTTGTTAATGACCCCAAAGAAGCCAATCTAACGGCGTTAAATCACAAGATCGAGGCGGCCGCTTGATATCACCAAATCGTACTTACGCCATCAGAAAATTTCTCCTGCAATAAATGAATTATTTAGGTGGCTGTGGGACTTGTAGCGCCATCTTGCAGAAATCATGGGTCACTAATGCTAACATTAGCCAATTATGGCCACAAATAATTAATTATCATAGTTTGGTGGCGCAGAGTATTCACGGTGATGCGGTTTCCTTGCTTGTTTTCGAAAAAATTCGGGCCAATGATGCCACCTGATCACAAACCGCCCAATAAGCACACTTTTTTCGAACTTTGTGAGCCTCATATGCGATAATTTTTTTTTTGCTTACATAATCGCCTTATTAAAACTAAGCCTCCTTATCACTAAAAATGATTTTGTCCAAAAATGCCTTGTTTTCGTCAGTCAATCACAAAAAAATAGTCGGTCAGCTTTAAATCTAAGAAGATGAGGATCACTATGCAAAATGTTGTGCAAAGTGTCTCTTGCGAGCATCACGTCGACGTGTTAATCTTGCAGGCTTCATCCTCAATACTTTGCTGTACAGCAGCTATGTTTGCATCACTAACGCCACTACGGGCGTATATTATTAGCAATAATATCGTGAGTCTGGAGTTTGTGAGATTAAATTGCGCACAGTGATCTCAGAATGAGCCTATTCAGGCTATTCGAATTTTACGAAATTTTCATCAACTTCTTACACCATAAATGTCAAAGGATGTCATCCTCAATTCTAGACATTTAATCATTTGACAGACAATTTACTACCTAACCTCAAATTTGTCCATCCATTACTTAAGAAAATATCAGCGGTATTTTTGTGAAACATTCCATTTTTATTCTTGTTTTTCTTTTAGATTTCTCCAATATCATTGGCAGACCAAGCCTGTTGTTGTATTCATCATAAAATTTTCTTTTTATTTTTACCTTCATTAACATGTCGAAACACTGTGTCTTCTTTTGTTCACAATCTGCCGCAATGAATCCAAAACAGTAACGTCGTGTCGTTGCAATTGATTTTCGTTGTCATTTGTTTTAATTTTATGTTGAGTACGTGCGATTATTAAAAGAAAACAGCAAAAAAAAAAAAGAAAAAAAAGAAAACACAGTGTTCATAGAATTAAAATGAACTTGGGAAAAAATACCAAACAACACAGTCACACAGTCAGTGTATAAAAATACTGTAAAGTGCTAAATGAGTTGTATATTTTATGTTCGCAACACAATGTTTGTAGTAAAGTGTGTATGCTTTTGTGGTTGCCGTTCTATGTCGCTTTAGGTTGTTCTTCTTCTTCTTCTTATTCATATGCACACAAACATAGATTGTAGTTGTTGTATTTAAAATGAGAATAATAGTGAAGTGAACTGAACTTCAATATCTTACAACCGCATAAAATTATATAAAAATACACACTCTCTGTAAAATTCATACACAACACTCGCACATATTTAGGCGATGTATAGACGACGTAGAATAACGATGTCGATGACGATGATGATGTTGATGTTGTTTGTTCACCACTTTTTATATCGGTCGGATGGAAGTTTGGCTGGTCGTTTGTCCGGGTCGGTGCTGTATTTTGGGGTTCGTTTATTCGATATGTTTCATGTTGTTGTTATTGTTTTTGTTATTGTTTAAAAATGTGTTTGTATAATTTACATGATATTTTCAAAAGTCTGTCGACGACCCTCTTTCTCATCGTGTTCTCTATACCAATAGATTTGGTTTATAGCAAAGACAAAACAAAGACAAAAAAAGAAAAAAAAAACGGAGCGAAAAAGCTACCACTTTTAGTGAACAAGCAAATATTTATATTCTTGCTATTGCTCATGCGCCCTTAAACTTCACGTACACTCACACAGGAATTATTTCTCTCTAGACCTATGTGATATATTTAAAAGCAAAATGAGTTTTAAGGTCCCCTTTTCAAATAGTTTCGTAATGTTTTTTTGGCTTTTCCTACGAGGACAAACTGAAATGTTTGTTTTGGTTTTTTTCTAAAAGTTTCTTCAAAAAAGGCTTTCCCAGTAGCATGTGCAATTTTCATAGATCTTTTTTCTACAGAAATTACAGCAATAATGTAAATATGGCATTATATTTGCAAATCATATCAGGAGCAGAGATTCGAAAAACAAAATTGGCGGGTAAGTTGTAACAACTCTGCAAGAGAATAATAACTCAAAATTTTTAATTTCTTGAGTCGACCTTAAAGAAATGCTTGATAAAATAATTTCCAAATAGAATTTTTCGCTGATCTTTCTTCTACAGAAATATTAGAAATGTGGCATAATGTTTGCAAATCTTATCAGGAACAGTGATTCGAAAAACAAAATTGGCGGGCAATTAATAACAAGCCTGCAAGAGAATTATAACTCAAAATTTCTAATTTCTTGAATCGACCATAAAGAAATGCTTGATAAAATAATTTCCAAATAGAAATTGCAATTTTCGTTGATCTTTTTTCTACAGGAATAATGGAAGTCTTATCGGCAGCAGACATGAATATGGAGATTTTGAAAAAACAAAATTGGCGGGCAGCCAATAGGAAGCCTGCAGGAAAATTTTATTTTTCTTTTTTATTAATTTTTTTTTATATTTAGTCTTTGGATTCAGGATCCTTAAAGACATTGAATTGAGGTATTTAAATATCAAATTAGAGGACATTCAACAGCATTAACATTCGAAGAAAAATCAATATGCTTCTAAAATTTATTAAACTCAGTACAAGTTCTTAAAAACGGATCAGAGTTAGCATAATTGGATCTGAATACTTTAATTACGCGTGGATTAAAATAGCGCGTAGGATTAAATGGAACGTTAAATGAAATATTGCTAATCAAATAATTTGAACAGACAAACAAACGTGACATTTAATATTATTCTTTGGCTTTTTAGAGTTGGCAGCTTTATTAGAGCAAGTCTGTAGATGGCAGATTAAGGGGTTCCATTGTAAGCCGCGAAGACAAAATAACAAAAACTGTTTTTGGCATCGATGCCATGTTATTACTGTAAACTTTATAAAGTGGATGGCAAATTATTGAGCCATATTCCAAAATAGGCCTGACAAGAGAAGTATAAAAATGTTTTGTGACATATGGGTCATTAAACTCTTTCGTCCAGCGTTTTATAAACACAAGAACTGCACGTGATTTGATAGTGGCTAACGAAATATGCTGTATAAAATTCAGTAAAATACCAAGATCTGAAACTATATTCAGTTTGATATGTGCTTGGATTTTCCGACGGGGTTAAAATTACTTTTATTTGGGTACGGTTTTCCGTCGACCCTTGTCAAGTACGAAAGAGAACACTGAAGATGGCAAACAGACGAAACCGGTTTGTTCACAAACCAAATTTGACGAGGGTCGACGGAAAACCGTACCCAAATAAAAGTATATTTAGTTTCTTAAGTTCGTAGCCGCTTAAAGTATATCGCACTTTTGTATGACATCTTCGGAAAGAACACATATATTTTGCAATTTTTAAGCTTCAAATCCATAAGATTAATATTACACCAGGAGTTAAATGCATCTAAGTCCTTTTGCAGGAGAATATGATCAGCGTGACGATTATATTTTCGAAATATCTTCACGTCATCTGCATATAATATAACGTTGGAGAATTTAACGGCATTGGGTAGATCATAAATAAACAATGTCAATAATAAAGGACCCAACCCAGATGGCTAACCTGAGGCAAACCAGATAAACGAATAATTCGGGTATGATTTTACGTCAACCCGCGTCAAATTTGGTTTGTGAACATACCGATTTCGACTATATGCCATCTTCATCTATATAAATAGTATGGAGAGAAAAGAACACTTGTATGTTCACAAACTAAATTTGACGCCGGTTGACGTCAAATCATACCCAAATAAATCTAACCCCGTCGGACAATATACGCAAATTTCAACGAATAATTCCTTGGAAGTGAGCGTAATAAAACGAACTATTTGAGCTCTGTTTAAAAGATATAGAATTAATCCAGATAAGTAAATTGTTTGTGAATCCCATAAGGTTAAGTTTCCTTATCAAAATTCTGTGTAAAACTTTTGCAGATGATAGCACCATTTGTCATTCGTATTCATTTAATAATAGATCGAACGAGTTGAAGGTGGGTTCCAAAAGGCGGAACATGAATGATAAGCTCAATCATGATCTCGCTACAATCTTGGAATGGAGTCGTGTCAATAGAGTAGACTTTAATGCTCGTAAGGCTGTATCTTCGTAAATAAGAGGAATTTCGCAAAAATAAGCCTAATTTGGGATCACCCACAAAAAATTAATTTTTATATGAAAATTTAACAAAAAACTTAAAATGGCTGCATCTCCGTAAAACAAGCCTAATTTGGGATCGCCCACAAAATATCGATTTTTATATGAAATACAGATACAGCATAGATCTGTTTTCGGAAATGTTGTTGCATATATGGATGATATAGGTATTACAGAATCGGACGCTTTTGATGTCCTTGGGATGAAAATTCAGTGTGATGTTTGATGCACAAAACAAAATTTTTAGGTTTCTAAAAAAGCTTTCAACTGCCTCGATTTTCTAAAACGGTGTAAGAGATACTTCACTCCATCCGATCTCCGTACCATTTACACCACTTATATCTGTCCAAAGATGGAATAAAACTCTCATGTATGGGCTGGCGCTCCAAAGTATATTTTGGAGTTGCTTGACCGCATACAGAAGACGGCCAAGAGGCTGATTGGGGACAGTAGGGTATTTAACTCCAATTCTGGGGACATTAACGCAATCTGTATTGTATTTTCCTATTTTATCGACAATGGTAAGTGGTTTAACGAAATTAAGGAACTTGTTCCCGAAACTCGCACGTTCTTGTGTTTAACTCGATTTTCGTTGAGAGTACATCCGTTTGTAGTTGATTGGCCAATGAATCGCTCTACACATTACAGGCAAAATTCGTTTTTTAGCAGAACAGTCCGTATGTTTTTTTTTTAAAGAGAATGCCCATTTAGTCAAGTACCGTGCTACATTCTTTAGGAAAGGGATAGAGAAGAGGTGAAACAGGTGGTAAAAGTATAAGAATAGTCGGAAATTAACTGCCGTATAAAGACAGCAGAGCGACCAGTGACTATGCCTTCATCGCTGAGCAGCCCCATCGACAGTCAATTTTTATTTTTGTAGTGAAAAAAAAACCAAGGTCTTCGTTGGGAATCGAACTCACAACCCCCATACTTACAAGCTAGTACACTACCTACTAGCCTACAGGGGCACCTATGTGGAACAAACTCCCTCCAGAGGTCTTTCGCGTCATTTTCAAACACTACTCCCTCTTTCCTCCTCCCCATAACCTGATTTCCTAGTTCTGGCACAATGCATCGCTTGAGTAGGTGCCATCCCCGGAGTGCTGGTTCGAAACGAACAACAAAAAGTTATTAAAAAAAGTACATGTTTTAAGCCAATTTACTTCCTAACCTCACATTTGCCCGGCCGTTATTTTCATGTTTTTATTCACTGCAAAGAATAAACAAAACAAGAGCACACGTACCCTGATTTAGAGTGTTTTAAGAAATAAACCAAATATAAGTCCAATGGATTTTATTACCTGAACCAAAGCTGGATTAAATATTTCTAAAATTGAGTTTATTTTGTATGAAGGAGCGTTCAAGGAAAGGCACAGGAAAAGAAAAAAAAGAGGCTTTAGAAAATGTTTGAAGTATCGTTGACTACTGTGGAAAAGTAAGTAACAAATATTTTTAAAAACTTATTACCGACGCCTCGTATTATACCATAGAGAGATTTTCAACTTGCTCTCCCTAAAATTTAAACACTTTTCTAGCGATTTCTACCCGCAATTGTGTTCTTTTCTTTGCCCTCGTTTTGGCTATTTGATTCTCTGCAGTTCAACTCCTTCACCCTTTCTTTTTTGTGTGTATCACTTCTATCAAAAACTACCCGATGACTGTGATCCCCTTTGAAATTTTTTCACTTGGGTTTCTCTACAAAAACAAAAAAAGCTTTATTTTTACTTTTGTTGATGTTGTTGTTGTTGTAAATTCGTTAAGGAAACTGAATATAATTTTGCAAATTGTTAAATGAAACCATTCTTAAAGCACTTTATGAAGGTTTATGTTGTAGGTTTACATATATGTATGTATGTATGTAGGTACGTGCAAGTGCCTATGCATATATGTGTGTGTATGTGTATGTGTGTGTGTGTGTGGAACAAAGAAAAGGAAATTCATGTTCACATTGTGCAGAACCAAACTGCAGCAGTGACTGATTGAAGATGGATTATTTTTCTATGTATTTATAAATAACATAAATCGGTATATAAAATAATATATACTTATGTACATTTCCATGAGCAACAACAACTACATAAGAATATCCATTTAGTAACAGCAGTTGTTGAAAATACAACAACATTATAATAATGAAAATATAAAAATAAAACATCATTAAGATGTTGTTTTGTTTTTACCTTGTTTTCCCTTAAACTTCCTTCTTCATTTGTTTAAGTTTTTTTATTTTGGCAACTCGTGCCACACTCATATCATCATTTGCAACAAACAACATGTTCATTTTACGGATGAACAGTGGGCCAAGCATGTTAAGATTTATACCAACATCTGATCAAGTTTTTTGTGTACATTCATTCTTTAATTTTAATTTTTTTAAACAAAATCAATAATAATAATTTAAATTAAATAATAATTTTCTTTAAATAAATAATTAACAAATTATTTGTTACACAAATTAATCGATTCATATTAATTATTTCATTTAAAGAGAAAAGAGAATGAGAACAGATTTTGTATTCTTTTTATAACAAAAAGAAGTAACAGTCAGGAAATAATGTCTACTAATTAATTGTTTTAAGCGATGTTGCCAGATTAGATAAATTATCTAAATTATCTACAAAATGGACAAATTTTTATAAGCACGGCTTAAGCTCAAAATGTTTAAATAATAAATTTTCCAGTCACAATTGAAGCAAAACAAAATTGAGGATTCCTGCTAACACAGTGGATCCAACGCATTTTACACCCACAAGTAGTTTTATTAATTCACCTTTTTGTTTTTGTCGCTAATACCTCTAAAATAAATTTATATCACCAAATTTTCACATTAAGCTTTTCTAAACATGATAACATCATACGAAGTAATTTTGCAAATAATAAAAAATTTGAGGTTAGAAAATAAAATGGCTTAAAACGCAAAGTTTTTTCAACAACTTTAATTTTGTTGATACCAATAAAAAGTAGAAATGTGGAAATTAATAATGGAAGATGATGTCAGGCAAATGTCCACCTCCATCCAGCACGTCACCAGAAGTACGCTTTTTCGCAAAGTTTTAAAGCACATTTTGCAATAAAGCTGCGCTTATTTCGTCAATGCAGTGCTGAGTTTTCTTTCACAGCGTCAGTTGTTTATGGTTGATACGTGATAAGATTTACATCTGTACCTAGCTGTGTAAGCCATAACCAGATGGTGGATTATACCACTGTGGATGAAATGTAGCGTCATCCTCGCCCTAGAAGACCTTCAGATACGTATATCCTCTGTTTACTTCTAGCTGCAACAGTAAAAGCCCGAAGCAGGCCGCAGCCTTCACTCCAACTGTAGACTATCCAACGCCAGGTCCAGAACGCATGAAGCTTAATATAACTTAAGAACACGACGGCATCTATGCTCACTGGACCTGGACCATTGGACCATTCATTGTGTTCATTGTGAATGATGCTACCCACAAACTCAAACGAGGGCCTCGAAACACACAACCACCACGATACTCCCGAAGGGCCAGCCTCAATAATCAGTCAGAGAACAGCTAAAAGGCTAAAAATACAAATAGCTGAACTCTAGGGCTTTACTGATTTCCGTAGAAATATAGTGGATTGACCTGTTGCAACAGCAAAAGCCCGAAGCAGACCGCTGCCTTTACTCCAGCTGAAGACTATCCAACTCCAGAACGCATGAAGCTTAATAGAATTTAAGAATACGACGCCATTCATGCTCACTGGACCTGGACCATTCATTCTGTTCATTGTGAATGATGCGACCCACAAATTCAAACGCGGGCCCTTAAAACGCATAACCACCACGATACTCCCGAAGGGGCGACCTAAATAATCAATCAGAGAACAGCTAAAAGGATAAAAATACAAATAGCTGAACTCTGGGGCCTTACTGATTCCCATGGAAATATAGTGGATTTTCCAGTTAGCTCCTAATAGCTTTGAAGGGGTCTGGGCTTCCTTTTACACCGAAGACACATGTAACAACAGTGAATTTCCATAAAAATATACAAATGTGCCCCCGGGGGCGTGTTTATGGGTTATTTCATGATAAGGTTACATCTGCACCTGGCCGTAGGCCCTAATCAGATGGTGGTCAAACCACTGGAAATGAAAAGCAACGTCATTCACGCCCTAGGAAACCGAAGACTAATTCTAGCAACAGGTCTTTCCTAGTTGCATTTTCAGCAGTTCCAAAGGAGGGTTGCGAACCACTACTCTTTGCTGAAGAGCTGGAGACTACCCAACTCCTGGTCCAGAACACATGAATAGCATGCTCACTGGAACCGGATCATTCACCCGTTGGTGTTATTTAAGGCGAGATAATTCTGGCCACCATAATCAGTTCAAGCCTGGGGCCGCAAAACCACAACCACCACGATACCCCCGAAGGGCCAACCTCAATAATCAGTCAGAGCAGCTAAAAGGCTAAAGAGACTATTAGCGAAACTCTGGGGCTTACTGGTTCCCGTAGAAATAACGTGGAGCTTCCCTGCTTGCCCTCAGGGGACTGGGCTTCCTTATACCCCCAGCAGCACAGGTCTAGATAGTCAAGTGTTCTATAAAGACCGATAAATGTGCCACGGGGAGGAGGGCTGTTATGGGTTATTAACATAAACCCCATCTTGCAACTGGTTGCAGAGAAATTAATGCAGCGGCCTTAAATCACAAGGACGAGCCAGTTGATTGACATGGCCAATAGAAATCGAGGAATTACGCGACCGGGAAATTTTTCATGCAACAACTGCATTGTTTGGATGGCTATAAGGCTTCTTGCTGAAACCAATGGTCACTGATATACACATTAGACAATTGTAGCCACAAAAATTTAGTTTTCATAATCTGGTAGTGGTAATTTTCGAAAATATACGAGCCGATGATGCCACCTGACCACAAACCGTACCGTAAGATTACTTTCGTTTCATGTAATGATTTTTCGAGGAATGTTTATGGATTTTTTTAAGCCCCACATACGACAATTTTGTTTGTTTCCATACCCCTCTAATTGAAGTTATTCTCATCACTAAAGATGATTCTGTGGAAAAATTTTTTGTTTTCGTTTATTTTCTTTTTTTTTTAACAGCCACTTCAGAATACTCGTTCGGCTTTAGTTATTGAACTTTATAAGTGTAAAGATGAAAGTCGTTATGCAAAATTATTGCTTTACATCAAAGGTAAAGGTAGATTTTGTTCTCACGAAGTGCGATTTAGGTGATGACCAATGTTAAAGTCTGTAGTGAGGTCCAATTGTTGCGAACGTCGATAAGACTATTTTCAACAGCGGATATATTTGCTTCCGTGCGGCTACTACGAGGGTATTGTTTTGGTCAGTAACATTATTATAAGTCTCGAATTTACCGATTAACTTACGTACAGCGGTGCCAAATGGAAAACTGCTCCAATTTGACGAAGTGATGCCGTGAAATTTTCAGCATTTTGGTAATAAATTTCTATTATTTAAATTCTTTGGTAAAGATTGTAACGTTCTATACTTCAAATGTTCACCACAATTCTTAACATTTAATTACATAATACATATTCGACTGTAATAACATTGGAATAACACTGTTGAACCGTTTCTTGTGTGTTTTGTTGTTCTTTCTTCTCTTTAAAGAAATTTTAATTTTTACTTTTGTCAATTTTTTTTATTGATCACTGTGAGTGAAACAATTTTAATTAAGAGAAAGAAATTTTATAGAAAAATATTCACACTTGCTCCACTGTATGCATTTTATTTATAAGTTGGTGTTGTTAATGTTGTTGTTCTTCTTGCTATTGTTGTAGTTTTATAAATTGTGTTGTTGTTGTTTTTTTTACATTGGTAAGTACAACACACTCGCTTTATGCTTTTTTTATGTTGTTGTTGTACTTAAAGCTATTGTTGTTATTCCACTTTCTACTTTGCTGTTGTTGCTTTTTGTGTTCTCTGCTTTTCGTAGTTGTATTTTCTATGTACTTTGCGAGCGAGTGTGGGTTCTTCCTGTGTGCCAACGTCAGTGTTCTTTATTGTGCGAGTATATTTTTTTATCGATCTTGTGTTTTATGTTTTACTGTTGTTGTTGTTGCCGTTGTTCTAAAAAAACATTTTTTTAAAGAAACCCTCCTCTATGTTTTTTCCGTTTTTTTTAGATTTTCTGTTGTAATTTGGAAAAATAAAATGTTGAAGGAAAAAAAAACACAACAAAAGAATGAAATTGTCAAAGTACAACAACAACAACAAAAGAATAATAATAATGGACTATGAAAAAAGGGAGCAAGGTTTTATACGAGTATTTCGTTATTGTTGTTGTTGTTGCTAATATATATATTTTTATTTTGCTTCATTCTTCACTGGGTTTATAGTCAGAGGGTTCTGTTTCAGTTTTTTGTTGCGTGTTGTTTTTGTTGTTGTACAAGCATAGGTTCTGCTGTTGAAAATATCGACAGCTGTATGTTTGTTGTTCAGGACAATGGCAGGAAATTTTAAGAAAAACTTTTTATTATATTTTTCATAATGGGGGGATATTGTTTCTGTTCATACAAAAATGAAATGAGCATATGTTGTCAAACTTAAGTTCGTGAGTGAATGAATCATACATTTCAATGCTTTCATTTACTAACACTCATACATACATCTATATACATACATATGTATTGATGTATGAATGTATGTATGTCTGGCTGTTTATGAGAAAGGACTTTGAATTTTTATTTTTATATAAATAGTATTTGCAATGTGTTATTTCGCATCTTTGACCAAAATGGAGATCTTTTCGTAAGGGTTTTCCAACAAGAAGTTTGTTTTTTAAAACAATTAAAAAGATACAATTTTGATTAAGATGATTCAAATTTGTATTGTAACTGCGGGGGTTACTTTGAACGGCACAAAGTAAATCTTGATGAATAAATAAAAGGTTTTTCAACAGGAAGTTTATTTTCTAAAACAAAAGAAAACAAACAATTTTAATTGAACTGATTCAAATTTTTATTATCTTACGAAAAGAAAAGTTCGGCAATTATGAATGAAAAATGATATCTGGCAAATGTCCGCCACAAAGACGCTGACGGATGTCGATTCTTTCATCAAAGTTTTTAATCACTTTTTGGCAAAATGTCGTTCCTATTTCTTTAATCACATCACGGATTTTGAGTTTTGAGGTTGAAATAGATTCGATTGGCTCCATATAGACTCTGTCCTTAACATAGCGACACAAAAAATAATCCAGTGGTGTTAAATCACACGATCTGGCCGGCTACTTAACTGCCGATTGTGAAATTATAAGATCGGAAAATTTAGTTTGCAATAAATTTATTGTTTCATTGGCTGTGTGATATTTGGCACCGTCCTGTTGAAATTTTATGTCAGTGATATTCATGTCGTCAATAATAGGTCGAAATGTTAATAATAGGCCAAAATTGAGTTGTTAGCATCTAGCGATAGCGTGAACTATTGACCCTTAACGCATTTTCAGTCTCAGCTTTGACCCTGTAGTGTCCCAGTAGGCTAGTAGGTAGTGTACTAGCTTGTTAGTGTGGGTTCGGTTCCCAACGAAGACCTTCACTACAAAATTAAAAATTGACTGTCGGTGGGGCTGCTCAGCGATGAAGGCATAGTCACTGGTCGCTGTGCTGTCTTATATAAGGCAGTTAATTTCCGACTATCCTTCTACTTTCACCACCTATTTCATCTCTTCTCTATCCCTTTCCTAAAGAATGTAGCACGGTACTTGACTAAATAGGCATTGTTGCCTGAAAGTGCAACTTCTATTTAAAAAACAAAAAAAAAGGCCTCCAGACCACATAGCGCACTGTTAAGTGACATGTTGAGCATGCACAGGTTTCTCAATAATCGCTCTAGGATTTTTAGAAGCCTAAATGCGGTAATTTTGCTTGTTGTTATACTCTGACAAGTGAAAATGGGCTTCGTCTGAAAAAATGATTTTTTCAGAAAACCAACCGGTTTTTCCTAAATGAATTGAGAGAATCTACGGCGTTGTGAATGGACGGTCGGCTTCAATTACTGCACGAGTTCAACCTTATAAGGCTTCAAAGTCAAATCCTTACGCAAAATTCGCCATGTGGTGGTTTTAGATAACCTCAATTGTTGAGAACGTCGAAGAATTAACAAAATTGGATCTGCTTTAACACTGTGGCTCACGGCTGCGATGTTTTCAGTTGAACGACCCGGTCGAACATGCGTTGTTATTCACACATTTCGCATCGAGCCTGATGACTCAAATTTAACCACCAAATTCTTAATAGCGGTCTCACAAGGACGATTTTATTGTCCGAAAATATTACGAATTTTACGAAATCTAACTTCAACAGAACCCCGATTTTCATAGTGAATTTTAATTATTTAAAGGCGATATTCCTGCGAAATTGAATTCACTCCAACAATTGCCAATACACCTACTACGAATACGTCAAAAAACTAAATATCAAAACTATCATTGTTGTTGGTGTTGCCACCATTGAAAAACAAATTTATACCAGAAAATCAAAATGTAAAATTCTTACAGTCGTTCAATACAGTTGCAGAACATTTAAAAAACATTTAAAGGACACATTAAGGACATTCCAGCACTTAGGAACAAAATAAGCAAAAAAATAAAATATTTAGAAATTATGTTAATGATAATAAGGAGACAATATGCGGCACCTTTTCATGTGATAGATAAGCTAGTGTCGTTGGGTCATAGCCATTCGAAAAGATCAATCATTTATAAATCACACAGTTCAGGTCGGCCATAAGTGGTGGATGGCCATACCAATGAAAATTATTTACAGTAAAAGCAACCTCCTTGCACTGAACATCACCTCTTATAGTTCCTTTTCCTACAAATGGTGGCAACGGCTTTTGAAAAACGCTTGGCATCAGGATTACTGATATTTTATCATTATAAAATGAGATTTTATGAACAGCGACCCAGTTACGTCCTTGAACAAATTTATGGGTGTAAGTAAAATAAGAGAGTTGGAACTTTGATTACTTTCGACCAGGTTTATGTAATTCTAGGAATAATTTTAGGAATACCAAAAAAATTAAAACCGAAAATTTTACTCGGATTCGGTTTGCAGGAGTGGGCCTGGGGTCTGCTGGATGTGACAGTGGCATATTAAATTAAGAACTGTAGGTAAGTGCTGACTTATTATGGATAGTTCAGTAATGGAAAAGAGGGCGATTGCTACTATTCCATATCTCGGTAGCACTTGAGGAAGAAAGAAAATGTTATAATTTTAGAGCATTGCAGTAAACCGCCCATACGCCGCTAACTGCGCAGTTGCAGTTTATTGTCCCTGTTGATATAAAGGCAGAATCTAGAAAAATGTTAGATATTTGGGTGTGATTTTACGTCAACCTGCGTCAAATTTGGTTTGTGAACAAACCGGTTTCGGCCATTTGCCATCTTCAGTGTTCTCTCTATGCTCTCTGTGTATGGAGAAATCACTCTCTATACGTAAAATCATACTCAAATAAATTAAACCCCGTCGGAGAATATACGCACATATCAATGTTAGATAACATTAATAGAAAAAATATAGATTTAAATTTTATGCCGATCGATAACGAGTTTTTCGCGTAGCGAAACTAAATGCGTCGCATACTTCTGCATACTAATATGCACAGTTTTCGAAACATCCTGTATGTGGCCATATAGAACGACTACTAAATCAATCTACTCAATTTGTTCACTTTTAGCTTCGAAGCTTTAAACCAAAAGAACGAATGAAGTACATTAAGCGTTGCCACCTAACTTTAACATTTATAAAGATAAATTCATTCTTTTAATTACTGGAGATTTTTGTTTTGCAGATCTAAGAGTAAATAATTTTAACTACACTCAGTCCCAGCTCATAAGGAAACATCTTAAAATTTAGCCTGAGTCAATGTATTTACCCAGGGATTTAAAAAAAATTTCCAAAATCACCCTTAAATTATTGCCAGAGGAAAGAAATTGTTTTATAATTGCTGAGAATTTTATTTAAATTTATCGTGGTCAATTTTTTTTGAAACTTAAACAAGATCAATTATAACCCAAAGGGGTAGTTACATAAAATACTTTTAACAACCCCTAAAAAAAAGAGGGGGGTTTCAAAGTTTAGGCAACACGCGTCATATGATGTTTATTTTTTTTTTATTTATTTATTTTTTTTTCAATTCACATTGTTTTCCTCTGCTTAATGAAGAAATAAAATTAAGTTTGATTGTACTCACATTTATTTCAATCATCCATTGCAACCCCCAGAAGGACGCAGAGCATTTTGCTGCCATACAAATTAACCATTCACTGTCACTGCTGCTACTGCTGCTGCTGCTGTAAAAGCATTTGACTTAATATCCTGTAGAAACAATATAAGACCAGGTGGTTTGCGTTAATGTTAAAAAGTGAAATAAAAAATATTTCAATAAAAAAAAAAAACACTTAAAACTACAAAAAGGCTAAAAATTAAAATTAATTGAAAATTTGATTTTTTTTTTAATTAAAATTCAGACTTTCAATTTTAATTTTTGAACACAGTGACTACAAATGAAAATTTCCTTAGTTGATTATTATGTTACAGAGAAAAAAATTCTCTTAATTGCAATATCTATCTGCATGCGCAAAATGTCATTCTTGATTAGAAATTCTTTACAGGGTGACTACAAGTTATATTTTGCTAAGTTATCTTAATCCGTGTTTATTAAATTAATTTTAATTAAAATCATTATTTTAGTTTTCTTAAGCTGTCAACCTAAAAACCTCTTACCTAAAGGCAACTAGACCTGCTTTTCGTAAGTTGAACAAAATAATTAGTTGGCTATAACAGGGTGGCTATAAGACTCTCAACTTTGACAGCAATCAAATCACCCTGTACTCCACATGGAGTCACAGAGTTCATTTTTTTTTTGCAAGTTGAATATCTTAACCCGTGTTAATTAAAATAACTTTTTGGCATTAGTTCATTGCATCGCTGTTTTAGAAAATAACTAATTAATGACTTCGTATCATGTAGGGTCCAACCCCTGCTTAAGTTTTAATATAAAATAATTAAGTAATAAATTAAACAACTGGGTGTGCTGCAGCGTGGCTTGCTAAGAAAACTTATACACGCAAGACAACAACAATTTGTTATGCTGTTTACTAACTCTATAGTTTCCTATGAAAACTTATGCATACAAGACAACAACAACTATCTAAAAATTAATTCCAGGAAGAAATTTTATCAGCATAAAAACAAAAACACATAGACCTACAGGGGCCTATACATTAAATGAATAACATAACAACAACAAATTGTGATACAAAGGTAGTAGAAGATTCTTAATTTTTCTAGACCTTTAGTGGACAAATATTAAAGGAAGTGTCTGAGTATATAGTTAGTTAATTAATTAATTAATTTTTTAGCATTAGTTCATTGCTTCGCCGGCTGTACTCACAGTTTATAACTAATTAATGACTCCGTACCATGTAGGGTCCAACCCAAAATTTTTAACTTATATTGTTACGAATACGTTTTGCTTAAGTTTTAAAAGAAAATAATTAAGTAATAAAGTAAACTACTATATATGCTGCTTACTAACAGCGTGGCTTGCTAAGAAAACTTATGCACGCAAGACAACAACAAAATTATGTTTACTAACTGCGTGGAAATTTTATACACGCAAGACAACAAAAATTTGATATGCTCTTTACTAACTCTATAGTTTTCTAAGAAAACTTATGCACCCAAGACAACAACAACTACCTTAAAATAAATTCCACGAAGAAAAACAAACACAAAAACACACACACCTACAGGGGCCTATACATTCAATAAATAACATAACAACAACAAAATGTCATACAAAGGTAGTAGAAGATTCTTAATTTTTCTAGACTTTTAGTGGACAAATATTAAAGGCAGCGTCTGAATGGATAGTTAGTATGTTACTTAGTTGAAAAATAAACCTCGTGAAGTAAAGATGTGCAACTTAAGTAAATCGTTATGTAGTGTCAGCTTTGTTAAAGTAAATAAACTTTTAATTAATTTAAAAACTCTTAAATCTGGTGTTATTTATTTTGCAATAAAGAGCTTACAACAAAGTGTTTATAAAAGGTATAAAAGCAACAATATTTTTCGCATTTATTGTTTGTTATTTAAATTGTTGTCTGTAAAGGTTTAAAAATAAAGGGTGCTTTTATAGAAGTATTAAAATTAAATGGAATAGAAAATATTAATTTTTTTTCTTCATTCAAAAGATTATCTTCTAACATTATAATTGAAATATGACTCCTGTCATACAACCGCCATGATAGGGTCGGGTGTGGTCTAATCTGATGACTTTTTCCACATTTCTACCCATATTTCGGCATTTACTTGGCAAATAGTGTTCTCCAAGTGGTTAATCGTATCGGGCTTATTTATGCAGAGTTGCGGCTTCACATATTCTCCTATAAAATAGTTTAGTGGCGTTTAATCGCACGATCTTGCATCCCAATTCACGGTTTCGAAAGGTAAAACTATGCTGTTACCAAAAGTTTCCTTCAGTAAATTAATTCTGGCACGAGCTGTATATTATAGCTGTTTAATCGTTGAACCAGAAAGTCAGTAATTATGGCTCGATAGCGGTAACCTTTGACTGTAATATTTTGAGCAGCAAGTTAGTAGCAATGATTCAATCGACCCAAAAATTACATCAAACAGTCAGTTTTTCTGAATCTAATGGTGTCACATGGCGTGCACTTAAGAATAATTCTATCATCACTCCAGATACGTAAGTTTTGCGTGCTGACGTATTCATTCAAAGAAAAGTCAGCTTCATTGCTAAACAAAAGTCCCTTCTAAAAATTGATATTAACGACAATTTTGTTTTGGGCCGAATTGGCACAATTTGGAAGCCTTGTTTAGGCATCCAACTATTCCTATTAAAACCAAACTAAACATAATCACTTCACAGCTGTTAAAAACAAATGTTGCCAGCTTAGAGTTCTATACCTCTTTAAAAAAAAAACCCGACAATTTTTTGTTTGTTTGTTTTTTTTTGTTTTTTTAAAGAGAAGTAGCACTTCAGGCAACAATGCCTATTTAGTCAAGTATCGAGCCACGTTCTTAATGAAAGGAAAAGAGAAGAGATTAGACAGGTGGTGAAAGGTAGAAGGATAGTTACGAAAACTAACTGTCGCATAAGACCGCACAGTGACCATGCCTTCATCATTGAGCAGCCCTACTGACAGTCAATTTTTATTTGTAGTGAAAAAAACCAAGGTCTTTGTTGGGAATCGAACCCACAACTCCCAGTCTTATAAACTAATACACTACCTACTAGCCTATAGATGCACATGAGGCAATCGTCGTTAAAATCACATTTCTATGGGGACAACCATTTGGTTTTGACTTTTTATATAAAGCAGTAAATGTCATCCTTTAATTTTCAATCAAAATTTTCTAACTTGAATTATAGTGATCATAGCGGACTACATACTATGTGCAAATTTTGAATGTCCAACTGCTGAGGTTCCAGAGGCAGTGGCTCTTGGCAAACGTACAAATAGTTTAGCGCAAGAGCTGTTTAGTCAAGTCGTGTGCCGCCCACCTAAAGAAAATGTTAGTCACACAATTTTTTGTGCAATTAAAAAGCGAAGAGCACTTTTTCAAAAAGTACTTTTCAAAAATATACTTTTGCAAAAAGTACTTTTCAAAAATGTACTTTTGCAAAAAGTACTTTTTAAAAATGCACTTTTGCAGCAAATAGTTTTGAATTATTTAGATTTTCAACATATACTTTTTCAAAAAGTGCCTTTCGAAAATTTACTTTTTTAAAACTAACTTTTAATAAAAACTTATTTAAAAGATGTTTTGGCGGAAAGTGGAATTTTATTTATAAGTACTTTTTAAAAATGTACATATAAAAATGTTTTATTAATAAAGGGTTTCTCAACAAGAAGTTTGTTTTCTAAAACAAAATAGAACAACAAATTATGATTCAAATTTTTATTGCAAATACGAAGAGATATTTCACCAATGGCTTCACGAATATTGTCCTTTAAAGCGTCAATTGTCTCAGGCTTGTCGGCGTAACAGTTATCTTTGACGGCACCCCACAAATAATAGTCCAACGGTCTCAAATCGCAGCTCCGAGGTGGCCAAACGACATCAGCTCTGCAGCTGATAATGCGATCTTAAAAAATAGGATGTAAAGCAGCGAATGAAGCTTCGGATGTGTGGCACTTAGCGCCGTCCTGTTAAAACCAAATGTTGCCAATATCCACTTCTTCAATTTTTGTGAAAAAAAAATTCGTTCAACATGGCCCGATAATGATCGCCATTGGCAATTATGAATGAAAAATAATATCTGGCAAATGACCACCACGACCACGCTGACAGATGTCGATTCTTTCATCAAAAATTTTAATCACTATTTGGCAAAATGGCGGTCCTATTTCGTTAATCACATCACGGATTTTGAGTTTGAAGGCTGAAATCAATTCGAATGGCTCCGTATAGACTCTGTCCTTAACATAGCGCCACAAAAAATATTCCAGTGGTGTTAAATCACATGATCGGGCTGGCCACTTGATTGCTGATTGTCGTAAAATTATAAGATCGTGAAATTTGGTTTGCAATAAAATGATCGTTTCATTGGCTGTGTGACATTTGGCACCGTCCTGTTGAAATCTTATGTCAGTGATATTCATGTCGTCAATAATAGGTCGAAATGTTAATAATAGGCCAAAACTGAGTTGTTAGCATCTAGCGATAGCGTGAACCATTGACCGTTAACGCATTTTCAGTCTCACCTTTGACAAAAAAAGGCCTCCAGACCACACAGCGTACTGTTAAGTGACATGTTGAGCATGCACAGGTTTCTCAATAATCGCTCTAGGATTTTCAGAAGCCTAAATGCGGTAATTTTGTTTGTTGTTATACTCGTTTGTTCCTGAATGAAATGAGCGAATCTACGGTGATGTGAATATTTTCTTGGCTTCAATTCCTACACCAGTTAAACCTTATAAAGCTTCAAAGTCAAAACCTTACGCAAAAATTCGCCATGTGATGGTTTTGGATAACCCTAATTGTTGAGAACGTCAAGGAATTGACAAAATTGGTTCTACTTCAACACTATGGCTCACGGCTGCGATGTTTTTAATTGAACGACCCTGTCGAATACGCGTTGTTATTCACACATTTCGTATCGAGCCTGATGACTCAAATTTAACGACCAAATTCTTAATAGCGGTCTGACAAGGACGATAATATTGTCCGAAAATATTATGAATTTTACGAAATCTAACTTCAACAAAACCCCGATATTCATAGTGGATTTGAATTATTTTAAGGCCATGTTCCTGCGAAATTGAATTCACTCGAACAATTGCCAATACACCTACTACGAATACGTCAAAAAACTAAATGTCAAAGTATCATTGTTGTTGGTGTTGCCACCATTGAAAAACAAATTTCTACCAGAAAATCAAAATGTAAAATTCTTAGCGTCGTTCAGTACAGTTGCAGAACATTTAAAGGACACATAAAGGACATTCCAGCACTTAGGAATAAAATAAGCAAAAAATAAAATATTTAGAAATTATGTTAATGATAATAAGGAGACAATATGCGACACCTTTTCATGTGATAGATAAGCTGGTTTCATTGGGCAACAGCCATTCGAAAAGATGAATCATTTATAAATCACACAGTTCAGGTCGGCCATAAGTGGTGGACGGCCATAACAATGAAAATTATATACAGTAAAAGCAACCTCCTTGCACTAAACACCACGTCTTACAGTTCCTTAACCTACAAATGGTGGCAACGGCTTTTGAAAAACGCTTGGCATCAGGATTATCTCATTATATGAGATTTTATGAACAGCAACCCAGTTACATCCTTGAAACAGTATTTGAGTTCAAGTTGTAGACTTCGTATGAAGCAAATCACTCTGTGCAGTGAGTGTTGAAATACATTCCTCATTGTCATTCTGATTGTTCTCAAGGAATTGCAATCTAAACACTCTTTGGCTTGGACAACCACTCATTAGTGTGTTCGCTAAACCTGCACTGCCCATATTTGGCATACAATACCACAAGCTTTATAGTTTTGTAAGAGAGTACAAAAATAAAAATTGACTATCGTTGGAGCTGCTCACCGATGAAGGCATAGCCACTGGTCGCTGTGCTGTCTTATATACGGCAGTTAATTTCCGACTATCCTTCTACTTTCACCGCCTGTTTCATCCTTTCTCTATCCCTTTCCTAAAGTAGGTAGCACGGTACTTGACTAAATAGGCATTATTGCCTAAAAGTGCAACAAAAAAAAAACAAAAGACCTCCAGACCACATAGCGCACTGTTAAGTGACACGTTGAGCATCCAAAGGCTTTTCAATAATCGCTCTAGGATTTTCAGAAGCCTCTGACAAGTAAAAATGGGCTTCGATTGAAAAAATGATTATTCCCAGAAAAACCAGCCGGTTGTTCCTGAATGAAATGAGCGAATCTACGGCGATGTGAATGGTCGGTCGGCTTTAATTACTGCGCCAGTTAACCCTTATAAGGCTTCAAAGACAAATCCTTATGCAAAATTCGCCATGGGGTGGTTTTGGATAGCCTCAATTGTTAAGAACGTCGAGGAATTGATTGGCTTCAATACTGTGGCTCACGGCTGCGATGTTTTCCGCTGAACGAACCGGTCGAACATGCGTTATTGTTCGCACATTTTGTATCGAGCCTATCGACCCAAATTTAATGACCAAATTATTAATAGCGGTCTCAGACTGACGATTAAGTTGTCTGAAAATATTACGAATTTTATGAAATCTAACTTCAACAGAACCCCGATTTTCATAGTGGATTTGAATTATTTTAATGCGATGTTCCTGCGAAATTGAATTTATTGTAAGAATTGCCAATACACCTACTACGAATACGTCAAAAAACTAAATGTCAAAACTATCATTGTTGTTGGTGTTGCTATGATTGAAAAACAAACTTCTGGTTGAAAATCCGGAATAAAGGGTTTTATGTTAAAATTTAATTTTCTATTAAAGGGAACACAGCCGGTACTTTTTTGTTGTTGTTGTATTAAGTTACCCTAGTAGCAAAGCGAAAAACTCAATACTGAATTTAAATATATTTTCAATCCATTTACCTAAAAAATATTATGGAATTGTTTGGAAAACATTACCCTCTATTCTAATGATGTTAAGCCTATTTTATAACTTCTTGCCGCCCTGTTTTTAACCAACATTTATTTTTTTAAACACAACATCCTCCGGTGCTTGCAAACATCCAACTTAACCAAGTTATTTCAAATGCATCCCCTCGCTCTGTCTCCCTCCCTTATAATATCCTTTACGTCAGCTGTAATGAATTCGTGCTAAGCCATATCCTGATTATAATTCAAAAACAAGAATAAGAAATTAAAACAAAAACAACAAATTCTATGTAGGGGTTGATTACCTTAGAGAAAAAAAAGTCCTTGACAATATATTTTCAATATGACCGACCGACCGTCTTTGTGTTTGTGTCTGTATCCATGTATGTATGCGAGTGTGATTGTGCGTAAAAACAAAATGAAAAAGAAAAGAAAAACAAAAAAAAATTGTGTCTGGTTGTGTTGTTGCTACAGCGATCAATGTTGCTGACGTTGTTATTGCTGTTGTTGCTACCCTTGAAAATATATAAGTTAAGTGTCCAAAACACGCACAAATTTGAAAAAAGAGGATATGCACACTCACACACACACACACATTCATCTTTCAGACAGACGCTTATGCAGACAGTACAGTAGATGGGGAGGGGAGTCCTATGCAATATGTCTGCCTGTTGTAAGTGTGTTTGAATATTTGCCATCATGTATTTCATCAGACATGTCCATTATGATTAGATTTTCATTATTAAACTTAAGTTTGTGAAACAAATTGTTGTTGTTTGTTTAAGTTTCATTTACAGGGGGGTGATTAGAGGATGTGATAATTTTTGTGTATAGAATTAAATAATTTATTGTAGCGAGAATAGAAATTATGAAAAAGTAAAAATGATTAACTGCGATTGTCAGACACAAAATACAAGAACAATGGTTCTCTATCCAAAGCAAAAAAAAAACAAAAAAAACTTTGGGTCGTATGTGAACTTCCTACTAACTAACAGATCATGGTTAAAACTAAAACCGGCCACTTACTTGTGATTTTAACAGCAGAAATATTTTGCTGTGATCTTAATTTGTTAATTTTATTTAAAAATTAGTACAGGGCGTGCGCCGGCAATGTATACTACTCGTCGCCATTTTGGTAAACATTAGTCTTGACAGTTCATATTTGGCAGTCGTGAAGTAGACATGTGGCATATTTATTATGGAAAAATATTCGATAAACCAATGTATTTAATTCCATCAAAACCAAGGTGCCCCTGTAGGCTAGCAGATAGTTTACTAGCTTATCAGTTTGGGGGTTGTGGGTTCAATTCCCAACAAAGACCTAGGCTGTTTTTTTTTTCACTACAAAAAAATAAAAATTGACTGTCGGTGGGGCTGCTCAGCGATGAAGGCATAGTCACTGGTCGCAGTGCTGTCTTATACGACAGTTAATTTCCTTAACTATCCTTCTACTTTCACCACCTGCCGCATCTCTTCTCTAACACTTTCCTAAAGAATGTAGCACGGTACTTGCCTAAGAGGCAAAAAAATATAAATTACGTGAAAATTTTGGGAGCAACAACGTGCCAACAAAACGCACTATTTAACGTGTAGTGAATGATTTCAAAGGTAATAGACTCAAGCATGGACCACAACGTACTGCAAGATCGTCTGAAAACATTACTGCTGCTCGAGAAAGTGTTCAAAATAATCTATCAACCTCAATTCGACGCCATGTTCAGGAGCTTGGTTTTCAAAGAACAACGTATTTACGCGATATGTAAGGCGGACATTGTGGTATTGTATGTCACAATTTTGCACAAGAGTTTCCATTTGTTTCCATATAAGATTTTTCCACAAGACAATTTACTCCGCCGTACATATGCCAATAGGATTTACATGACTTTAAAAAATGTTTCCTTCTTTTATAAATAACTAGCGTATCCGTGACTGCTTTGCAAGTTATTTGTGGTTTGTTTTTATGCTGCAGCGTTCTTTTTTTTGTGCGCCAAAAATGTCAATCGTTCAAGAAAATTAATCAGAAAGAACACAATTTCTTTTTTTTTTCGTTTTGATATTTTTTTTTAATAATTTTATCTTTATCACAATTCAATATTTTTGTGTGCTTATACATATAATACGTCTTATTCTATTGCAATGCTTTTTCGTATACGACATTCTTCGATTGATTTTGGTTCGCGGTATAGACAAACAAAGCAGTTGGTTTATTAAATACGTGAACATGATACATACAATAGACCGTGCGAAAAACAGGGATCATTGCAGAAGCAACACGTATGGGGAACTGAAGTTGAAATGCGTGGTATCAACACAGCCTCGCCCTTATATTTTCCTTTTAAAAATTTTGCTTTAATCAGATTTTTCATGACTTTTTTCACTACTAAACGTGTCCCATTGCAAAGTCGTGGCTGGCAGATATTTCTAAGCAAAGTAATTCGTACACCAACTTTCACATGTAGGCAATGGGACGGCAGTCTAGACAACTCAAGCGAATTTTAAAATTCGACTGGATAATTTACAACATCGTCTTGATTGGTGACAGAGTCAACCGTTTTGTAGGTAAAAGTTTCCCCGGGAATTGTCACATTGATATCTGAAACATCAGGCATTTTTTGTAGCTAAGTTAGCTCTTTCCTCCAACCAATCATAGTTTCTAAAATTTTGTGCAATACCGGGAAATACGTTTGTGACCAATTTTTGTTTTGATTGTGCAAAGTCAAAGTCATTTTTGTGGTGGGGTCAATTGGAATTGCGCCATTCCCAATATCTTTGAAAAACGTTCGGCTGATGGATCATTTTGCAATTGAACACGTAAATCACACACACACACACACACATACACAAATGGAAAACAAAATTCTCTATTTGTTTGCACATCCACTTGCTATGAACATGAGCATATTTTTAATGCCGTCGCATTCTGTGCAAGCACACACACACACACACACACGCAGCAATGTACAAACGAAAACACACATTTCATTTTATACAAAACATTGAGTCGAAGTATGGAATGGATAACAAATTTTGATTTTTTTTTTAATTTGTCTTGTTTCAAACACGCACTGTAGACGCACTATTGTCTATCTATTGCCATCTAACAAAGATACAAACCAGCGAACGACCGACGGCGCATCTCGTCAAACACTGGCAACCAACGGGCACCTATTTTGGGCTTAATTTTTATATATATAGATAGATAATTCAGCATTTTTTTTTTTATTATTAAAAAATTATTTTTTAGAAAAAATTTTTCTCGAATATTGAAACTTTTCAAGTTTTTTAAATATTAAACGAAGTTATATTCGAATTTGATAAAGAACTACACCATGTTGTCAGATTAGGGCAGTTGCCCCCACTGTGGGGATTTTTTTCTTAAAAGATAGGAATAGAAGAATATTCTGTTTGCAGAACTTTAAATGTCTTGACGATTTTTAGGCACTTATACAGTGCTGGACAATTCAGTGGAAACTTTTCTCAAAGTTCATTTATTCGTTAAAACTAAGTTTTAAGCTTGAAGTTATAAGATAACGATTGCACCACCAAAATTTCGCTTTAATGGCACTACGTTCGATTGGCTCAAATCATGCCAATAACAACTGTAGCAATCTGGACCATCCAAGTTAATTTTTTTTTTTCATCTGAAAAAATAACTTCTTTCCATTCATCAGTCCATGACATGTGTGCTTGGGCAAAGCTAGACGTCTCGTCTCTCCTTGTGTACTTTAGTTAGTCGTTGTTTAGACTTCATTTTTTTTCCATTTTATCGATGGGGTCTCATTCAAAACACGGGCTATGGTTTGCGTAGTAACTGAAAGATCAAGTTTGCCCTTTATTTCCCGCCAGGATATGCGATTTTAAGTTACTTCATGGCGAATCTGTCCTTTTTGACGGGTGGTAATTTTGGATAATCCCTTCGTTGGAGCCTTAATGCCATACTTTTTGCCAAGTTTTAAATAATTTCTTATTACTCTTTCAGAACGCATTATTATTCCAGCAATTTTTTTTTTCTTTAAGTTATCGATTAAATCTTTTTCGGTATCCATTAACCGCTTTCCTGAGCCCATATCTAAGCGGTTTATAAAAATTCTGCAATTTGTTTTTTATTTTAGCTGGCTTCGATTTTCTTTCCGACTCCATATCGAAGATTCTCGACAGTTGCCCGAACAGTGAAATTGTTGTTGCTGGTGATTTTAATGTTCACAACTGTTCTTGGCTTCGCCATTCAGACCATACAACTACAGAGGGCCTGTATGTTGAGCTATTTGCCGCGCACAATCACCTTGCGCAATTAGTGAATAAGCCAACACACATTCCATGTGTTGATGGGCACCATAGTAATACACTCGACCTTTTTCTAACTTCACACCCCCAAAAGTATGAAGTAAATGTTTGTGCACCTCTCGGCAACTCCGATCATTGTACCAGCTCCGCCTCCTTTTCATATTCCAAGGTTTACGACGTTACGAAATCGGCTACCAAACGTCTAAAATATATTTATGAGAAGACTCGTTGGGCTGAGCTTAAAGAATTTTTTAGGCAATTCAATTGGAAACTATGTTTCTTAGATAATAATGTCAATGCCATGGCGGAAATGGTTGTAAACATAATTTTGTTTGGAATGAAAACCTTTATTCCATCCAAAACAATTTCGATTCAAACCAGATCCAAATCTTGGTTTAATCAGACGTGCAAAAATGCAGTCAGATCAAGAGAGGAAGCATTCAACATCTGGCGTAGAAACAAAAACGCAGATACTGACTCGCTACGCAAAAGGGAGAAATCTTCGTGTGCCAAAGTACTAAGGCGTGAAAAACATCTATACGAAGAGCGTCTTCGTACTAAGCTTCTTGCTACTTCTAGGGATAGTAAGAACTTTTGGTCATTTGTTAAAAGAATACGGGATAATGATAGTTCTTCAATTCCGACTCTTTTACAGAATGATCAAATATTCACTGACCCGGTTGACAAAGCAAACCTTTTAGCTGGTATATTTGCAAATAATTCTTATTTGCCGGAAAGCAGTCAACCACCGCCAGAGCTCGAAAGAGTATCTGTTACTATGCCAAAGATATTTTTTCAAACTCGAGCGGTTAAAAAGTTTTTAGCTGATCTCAACCAACCAGCAGTGGTCTTGAAACAGTGCTCTTCGACGCTAGCGCGTTCGTTAGCAGCCCTTTTCAGCACATTGTACCCAGTCGGGCAATTTTCGAAGTGCTGGAAGGTTGCCAATGTAACGCTGATCCCCAAAAAGGGGGAGGCTACCAACCCTGAAAATTACCGCCCAATTGCAATTTTTTCTGCACTTGAAGGTATGTGTTTGAAGGTATGCTCAATTTCCATCTTGGGAGGTACTTAGAGTCCAACAACTTACTTAACGATCGACAGTATGGTTTCCGTAAGGGGCGCTCTACGGGCGACTTGCTGGCCTCTCTGTCTGAGTAATGGTGTAATTCCATTCATTACTTCGGAGAAAGTAAGGTGGTGGCTCTAGATATTTCCAAAGCATTCGATAGAGTGTGGCATAACGCACTTCTATCAAAACTTGCTGCTTTTGGTGTCGGTGATAATTTCTCTAGATTTATATCTAGTTTTCTCAGAAATCGTTCTATACGAGTTGTTATAGATGGGATTTCATCAGACGAGTTCATGATTAATTCTGGGGTACCGCAAGGCTTCGTTCTTTCTCCTACTCTATTTCTTATTTTTCTAAACGACCTTCTTTGTCGAACTTTCAACTCTATATATTTTTTTGCCGATGACAGCGCCATCTGTCACTCATATTCATTTCGTAAGAGACCAAGCCATTTAAAGGTTAGTTCCAAAAGGCAGAACATGAATGATACCCTAAATCACGATCTCGCGACAATCTTGGAATGGGGTCGTGTGATGCTCGTAAGACGCAATGTTGCATGCTAACGCATAGGTCTGCGTTCGGTAGTGGTGCTGCATCTGTTACTATGGGCGATATAGATATTACGGAGTCGGAAGCTCTTGATGTTCTTAGCATGAAAATTCAGTGCGATGTTCGATGGAATAAACACATTTTTCAGGTTTCTAAAGAAGCTTTCAAGTGCCTTCTGTTTTCTAAAACGGTGTAAGAGATACTTGACTCCATCCGATCTCCGTACTATCTATACCACCTATATCTGTCCGAAAATGGAATACAACTCTCATATATGAGCCAGCGCTACAAAGTCTATTTTTGGGCCAAGAAGCTAATTGGGGATGGTGGGGTATCCAACTATATTGATTCTCTAGAGCATCGACGCAATGTGGGGTGTATTTCACTGTTCTATCGTTACTACAATGGAAAGTGCTCTAATGAAATTAGGGAACTTGTTCCCGATACTCACACGTTTTCGCGTTTAACACGATTTTCGTTGAGAGCACATCCATTTGTGGTTGATTGGCCAGTGAATCGCACTACGCATTACAGGGAAAATTCGTTTTTTAGCAGAACAGTCCGAATGTGGAATAAAATACCTTCGGAGGTCTTTCCTGTCACTTTTAATCTGGGAAAATTCAAACTGAATGTTTACAGACACTACTCCCTCTTTCCTCCTTCTCGTAACCTAATTTCCTAGTTCTAGCACAATGCTTTGCATATGTAGGGGTCATCCCCTGAGTGCTGGTCCGAAAAAAAACGATTGCCTCACGAAAAACAGCAACAATTTTTCAAAAGAACGCAAATTTTCTATAAAATAATCGTTACACTAATAATTGTTATTGTTTTGTAAACTACGCTTAATAATGTAAATAAAAAAACAGAAAAAGAAAAAACTGTTCTCATAAACAGTTAAAAAAAAACAACTTAAAAATAAAAAAGTAAGTGCTGCCAAATGAATGTCTACCACTGTACTTACTTAACTGTGTAATGTGCGATGGATTCTGCTTTCTCTCTCTAATGAACTAGAGAAAACCAAAAAGATAGGAGAGAGAGAGAGCGAGATTCTTCTTTGAGAATTTCCCTTTATAACGGTTTCATTTAAATTTATGCAGAAGGGTAAATAAAAGCAGAAACCAAGAAAATTTTAAACCAAAAAAGAATATTATAAAATATTCTTATAACAAAAAAAAATAATAATAACAACAATAACAAAATACAAAATTTCTTATTTTTAAACTAGTTTTCAAAATATAAAAATTTTAAGAAGAAGAACAAATCTCGGCAGCATCTACAGCAACATTGTAGACGATATTTTGTTTAAATCATATAGAATTTTTTTTCTTAATGCCAGCCAGCTTAATAATAATATAAAATAAAAAAAAAAAAAGTTTTTGTGGTTTTTTAATGGGCAGCCATAGTTAAAGTAGCAACAATAAAATATACATATTGGCAACACCAACACCACTGTCGGCAACAATAAGAACAGTGACAGTACCAATAATAACAACAATGTTAAAGATTTTAAGAGAAAACAAGACAAATAAATAGCTTCAACTCCAACACAATAACTACGAGGGCAGTTTTGAAATCATTGCATTAAAAAATCTCACATATGTATGTTTTCATCATAATAAGATAAGATTTACATCTGCAGCTAGCTGTGTAAGCCATAATCAGATGGTGGTCATAACACTGTTGATGAAAAGCAGCGTCATTTTTCGCCTTAGAAAGCCGAAGACTAATTTCTAGCAAGCAGGTTATTTATTATGTTTCACTTAACAGATTTTATACCGGGTGTCCGCCATTTTGATAAACATTAACAAATGCCAATCCGTGTGCAAAGTTCTTCTTTGAAGATCAAGCTCCTTAGCTGCGTTTTGAACACTATCTTGAGCAGCAGTAATGTTTTCAGCCGATTTTTGTAGTACGTTGTGGTCTATGCCTGGGCATATCATCTACACCATTATAGTTCTGGCTGTATGCAATGTGGCACTATCTTGATGATACCACCCACATGTTAATCAAGCCCCAAGCATACAGTTGTGGCGTTAAAAAGTCTTTAATCATATCACGATATCGCTCTCCATCCACAGTTACTCTTATGCCATTTTCATTTTCAAAGAAGTAAGGTCCACATCAGACTGTCAGTTTTAATGTATGCACAGGGGACTGTTAAGTAATTTGAGGATTTTCCATTCCCCAGAACCGACCATTATTTTTAGTCGCATATCCATTGAAATGAAAATGTGCCTCGTCACTTATTATGATTTTTTTTAATGAAAATCGGGGTTGTCAAGCACGAGCTGTAACATCCTATTGCCATAAATAAGACGGCGTAAATGGTATTGGGGAAGAAGTTCTTGTGTCAACTGAATCTTAAGTGGAAAGAAATGCAAATCCTTGTGCAAAATTCTAGCCAAAGTTGTTCTTTGAAGACCAAGTCCCTGAGCATGGCGTCTAATTGAGGTTGCTGGCTTGTTTTTAACACTTTCTAAAGCGAAAGTAATGTTTTCAGTCGATCTTGCAGTACGTTATGGTCCATGCTTTGGCCTATTACCTACAGACCCTCTTTCTTTCCCCCGGGGGCACATATATATGGTCTTTATAGAACTTCGACTATCTAGACACTGTGCAACTGGGGGAAAAGGGAGCCCAGTCCCCTGAAGGCAGCAGGGGTTCAACTGGAAACTCCACTTTATTTCCACGGGGATCAGTGAGCTCGCAGAGTTCATTATTTGTCTCTTTAGACATTTAATAGTTCTCTGGCTGATTATTGAGGTTGGCCCCTATATGGGAGTATCGTGGTGGTTGTGGTTTCGCGGCCCCATAACAGTATAATGGTTATTATGAACGCCAGGATCATCTCATTGTTAATGACACGCTAAGTGAATGATCTAGTTCAGTGAGCATGCTAGACATGTGTTCTGGACAGGAGTTGGAAAGTCTCCAACTCTTCAGCAAGGAGTGATGATTTGCAGCCCTGCTCTGGAATCATCGAAGTTGCAACTAAAAAGTTCTGTTGCATAGAATTATAGCTTCGGCTTCCTAGGACGAGAATGACGTTCCAAATTATGCAGTGGTTTGGTTCACCATCTGATTAAGGCTTCATGGCCAGGCGCGGATGTAATTCGAATCACCCCCTTTCTTCGAAATCATTCATTACACGACAAAATAGTGCGTTTTGTTGGCACGTTGTTTCTCTTAAAAATGTCACGTAACTTTCTCTTCGTTACAGTAATCGATGATTGATGCCTTATTGATAAAATGTTTTAACGCTTAAAATACGTTGGTTTATCAAATATTTTTTCCCATAATAAATTTGCCACGTATCTGGTTTACAACTGCACAAAAATGAATTGTCAAGACCAATGTTTATAAAAATGGCGGCAAAACAAAGTAGTATACGTTTTGGGTGGACACCCTGTATCTTTGTAAAACGGCTTACGATAAAGCATAAGTACAAATGTATTATTCTTTTCAACGGTCTTTTTTAATTAAATTTTAACGATATATTTTGCAATATTTTGCTTTCCTATGGAAAGCTTCTCCAGGAAAATTAATTTTTTCGGAAAAAATATATCATTAAAATTTAATTATAAAAGACCGTTGAAAAGAATAATACATTTTTATTTAAGATATAAAAGGTCGATTAAAAAAAGTATAATCAGATAAAGCATAAGTAAATCTAACATCTCTATGGGGTAACCCTTAATGTTTTTCAATTTATTTTATTATTTTTTTAATAGCGGCCACTGACTGGTAGTTGCGTTCTCATTCTTTAAGGTGCCCCTGTAGATTAGTAGGTAGTGTACTACTAGCTTATAAGACTGGGGGTTGTAAGTTCGATTCCCAACAAAGACTTTGACTGTTTTTTTTTCACTACAAAAATAAAAATTGACTGTCGGTGGGGCTGTGCTCAGTGATGAAGGCACTAGTTACTGGTCGCAGTGCTGTCTTATACGACAGTTAATTTCCGTAACTACCCTTCTACTTTCACCACCTGTCTCATCTCTTCTCTAACCTCCCTTTCCTTAAGAATGTAGCACGATATTTGACTAAATAGACATTGTTGTCTGAAGTGCTAGTTCTATTTAAAAATAAAAAAAAGTATGAAACACTTAAAAGAAGTAAGTCCTTGTTTATCCCTGTTCTGCAAATGGTAGCCAGTCAATGCATTCAATTTTCAGAATTTCCCTTCCAAGGAAACTGTTTTAATTTTTGAAATTTCTTTATAAAACACAATATTTTTTAAAAAAACTTATTTCAACTGTTTTTTCGTTTTTTACGATTTAAAAGATGTTTTAAAGAAAACGGAACTTTGCTTTCACCAAAACAATTTTTATTAATCATTATGCTGTATAATTTTACATGAATCACTTTTAGTATTTCATACGATTAAATGTGTAAAAAATAGAAAAATATATCTCAGATATAGGCACCATTTGAATGCCATTTTTAATCGTTATCTGTCATTTTGACACTTGATATTCCATGTGAAATGACTTAAATTACAAAATGCGATGAAATTATTATTCTCAAGTTTCTTATTAAAAGTGATTAATTTCGAATATGATACAAAATGTTCGATACCAGCAGAGTGCACCGCTACAACCATTTTATAATTAATTTCTTAAAAAAAATTTGTTTGCTTTCGCGACAGCGGTATTAAACGATCTTTTAATGTTTTACAATGTGAAGTCGAAGTCAGCAGCGATGGCTGCCATTTCTTGTTCTTCAGTTAGGCTTAAGTTCATTATTAATACTGATTAATTTTCAAAAGAACACAAAATATTGGATCCAGTAGAATGAAAAGAATTTTCTGCAACGCTACAGTCATCCACTTTCAAAAGCACTGTACTTACCTTCAACGATTTCCAAACATTTCGAACTCAGCGATGGCTGGCATTTCATAACAAATACTTCTTTTACTGTATTTTGAAAGTGGAACAGCTAGCGTTCACTGTAGTTCTAAGTATTGGACATTTTTACAGCCGTATATTACTTTAAGATGGCAACACTTTTTTCACTGGTGGCTATTTTCGCAAGTGACTTATATTTAATTTGGTTTGACATTCCAACATGAACAGACTCACTCATACCTGAACAATACATACAAATTGTAAGTGAATACCCGAATGATTTCATAAGCGATTTTTGCTTAGCGATGAACTTCACTTTTTTCGGACCAAAATTCGGGGGATGACGCCCACTCATGCAATGCATTGTGTCAAAACTAGGAAATAAGTTTGCTGGGAGGAGGCAAGAGGAAGTAGTGTTTGTGAACATTCAATTTGAACTTTCCTACATTGAAAGTAATAGGAAAGACCCCTGGAAGGAGTTTATTCCACATACGCACATATCTGGTCAAAAACGAATTCTCCCTGTTATGCGTAATGCGATTCAATCGACCACAAATGGATGCGCTCTCAGCGAAAATCGAGTCAAACGCAAAAACGAGCGAGTAACATGAACAAGTTCCCTAATCTCGTTAGAGCACTTACCAAAAGCAACCTACCTTGCGTCAATGCTTTAAAGAATCAATAGAGTTGCATATCCAATGAGCCTGTTCGCCCTCTCCTGTACGCGGTCGAGCAACTCCAAACTAGACTTTAGGTGCCCCTGTAGGCTAGTAGGTAGTGTACTAGCTTGTAAATATGAGGGTTGTGAGTTCGATTCCCAATGAAGACCTTGTATTTTTTTCACTACAAAAATAAAAATTGACTGTCGTTGGGGCTGCTCAGCGATGAAGGCATAGTCACTGGTCGCTATGCTGTCTTATATACGGCAGTTAATTTCCGACTATCCTTCTACTTTCACCACCTGTTTTATCTCTTCTCTAACCCTTTCCTAGAAGAATGTAGCACATTACTTGAGTAAATAGGCATTGTTGCCTGAAGTGTTACTTCTCTTTAAAAAAAATAGACTTTGGGCCGTCGGCCCATACATAAGACTTGTTTTCCATCTTTGAACGGATTAAGGTGGTAAAAATTGTACGAAGATTGGCTGGAGTGAAGTATATCTTACACCATTTTAGAGAACCGAAGCACTTGAAAGCTTCTTTAGAAACCTGAAAAATACGTTTTGTCCATCGAACATCACACTGAATTTTTATGCCAAGAACATCAAGAGCTTCCTATTCTGTAATACCCATATCACCCATAGTAACAGATTGATGTGATTTGATTTACATCCGCACCTGGCCATGCAGCCTTAATCAAATGGTGGACCAAACCACTGTATAATTTGGAACGTCATGCTCGTCCTCGGAAGCCGCAGCTATAATTCTATGCAACAGAACTTTCTAGTTGCAACTACGATGATTTCAGAGCAGGGCTGCAAATCATCACTCCTTGCTTAAGAGTTGGAGACTTTCCAGCTCCTATCCAGAACACATGTCTAGCATGCTCACTGGATCTGGGAACATTTCACCAGGTAGGTGTTATTAAAGGTGAAATGAACCCGGCCACCATTAAAACTTGACCTGTCTGTTATGGGGCCGCGAAACCACAACCACCACGTTACTCCCATATAGGGGCCAACCTCAATGATCAGCCAGAGAACTATTAAATGTCTAAAGAGACAAATAATGAACTCTGCGAGCTAAATACTTTATGCGAAATAAAGTGGAGTTTCCAGTTGAATCCCTGCTGCCTTCAGGGGACTGGGCTTCCTTTTTCCTTAGTTGCACTGTGTCTAGATAGTGGAGTTCTATAAAGATCATATTTGTGTGCCCCCGGGGGGACCCATAGTAACAGATGTAGTACCATTTCCCAACACAGATCTATTTCTAAGCAAGCAACATTCTGTCCTATGGGCATTAAAATCGACTCTATTCAAACGACGCCATTCGGAGATTGTTTCGAATTCGTGATTCATTTATGTTCTGAACTCACCTCAACTGGTTCGATCTATTACTAAATGAATACGAATGGTGCTTTCATCTGCGAAAGAGTAAATAGGGTTGAAAGTTTGCCAAGGAAGGTCATTTAGAAAAATAAGTGATAGAGTAGGAGAAAAAATGGAGCCTTGTGGTACCCCTGGATTAATCTTAAACCCGTCGAATGAAATCCCGTTTATAACAACTCGTATAGTGCAATTCCTGAGAAAACTCGATATAAATCTGGAGAAATTATCACCGACACCAAAAGCAACTAGTTTTGACAGAAGTGCATTATGCCACACTCTATTAAATGCCTTAGAAATATCTAGAAATATCTAGGTGGTGGACCTTACTTTCACCAAAATGATTTATAGAGTTGCACCATTTTTTCGACAAGAAAGCCAGCGCCCCCTACCGAGACCATACTATCGGTCGCTAAGAAAGCCATTGGACTGGTGATAGCTCACAAGATGAAAATTAATCATTCTTTCCATCACTTTAGAAAGTGCATAACAAAATTGCCATTAGGCGGTAATTGTTAGGGTTGTTAGCCTCACCCTTTTTGGGAATTGGCAACCTTCCAACACTTTGGAAATTCACCGGCATGATACAGCATGCTGAAAAGGGTTGCTAACGGATGCGCTAACGTCGAAGAGCACTGCTTCAAGACCAGTGCTGGTATTCCATCCGGCCATGCACGATCAAGGGGAAATATTCAAAACGGTATCCAAGAAAATTAACTTTCGATACAATAACAGGAAATGACGGATTTCTATTGCACCGACGTCGACGTCGGCACATTTATCAGTCTTGTGTCTTGCCGGGGGAAAAGGGAGCCCAGTCCCCTAACAGATTAGCAGGAGCCAACTGGACAATTCACTATATTTCCACGGGAATCAGTAAAGCCCCAGAGTTCCGCTATTTATCTCTTTAGGTATTTAGCTGTTCTCTGACTGATTATTGAGGTTGGCCCTTCGGGAGTATTGTGGTGGCTGTGTGTTTCCAGGCCCTCGTTTGAGTTTGTGGGTTGGATATTCTACAAGGAACACAGCGAATGGTTCAGGACTAGTAAGTATGAATGCCGTCGTATTCTTCATAATATTAAGCTTCATGCGTTCTGGACCAGGAGTTGGATAGTCTTCAACTTTTCAGCAAGGAGTGATGATTTGCAGCCCTGTTTTGTTTTGCAACTAGAAAGTTCTGTTGCATAGAATTATAGCTTCGGCTTTCTAGGACGAGCATGACGTTCCAAATTATGCAATGGTTTGGTCTACCATCTGATTAAGGCTTCATGGCCAGGCGCGGATGTAAATCTAATCACATCAATGTACCGACGTCGGCTCTCCTCGGGGGCACATTATAGTCTTTATGGATACTACAACAACCATCTAGACTTGTGTCTTGCGGGGTAAAAGGGAGCCCAGTCCCCTTCAAGGCTAGTAGGAGTCAACTGGACAATCCACTATATTTTCACGGGAATCAGTGAGCCCCAGAGTTCCGCTATTTGTCTCTTTAGGCATTCAGCTGTTCTCTGTCTGATTATTGAGATTGGTCCTTCGGGAGTATCGTGGTGGCTGTGTGTTTCGAGGCACTCGTTTGAGTTTGTGGGTCGGATCATTCACCATGAACACAGTGAATGCTCCAGGTTCAGTGAGTATGAATGTCGTCGTATTCTTCATTATATTAAGCTTCATGCGTTCTGGACCAGGAGTTGGATTGTCTCCAACTCTTCAGCAAGGAGTGAAGGCTGCGGCCTCCTCCGGGTTTTTGTAGTTGCAACTAGGAGTGAGCGGAGGATATACGTATCCGAAGGTCTTCTAGGGCGAGGATGACGCTACATTTCATCCACAGTGGTAATGATCCACCATTTGATATTGGCTCACACGGCTAGATGCAGATGTAAATCTTATTACGTATGATTTGACGTCGGTAGCAGATGGATATGGTTGCGCTACACTCCAATAACGATTAGAAATGAAAACATTACCATTGGGTAGCGCCATTGTCAAAAATATTTGCGGCTCACATTAACGTTGAATATTCTAATTCAGTGAAATCAATCAAATACATTTGGTGACAATAGAAATTATGAAATTGTTCAATATCAAGAGAAACGCTACCAGCACTAATGAAGCCATTTGGCGAATTGATGCATTTTAATTGCACGAAAGACATCTTGCTGTGGTTAATTTAGATGTGCATTTAGAATATGGCCAGGGTGTTTGGTTTACCAATGCACTCACCAGCAACCAGCAACAACAATGACTGCATTCCATTGACTGTGCGAAATTAATGAATTTGGCGGAACGTTTTTACATTCAGTTGTAACGCATTATTTCACTTGTACGATTAAAAAATTGCAACGACGTAATTAAGGAACAACAGTTGGTGACTATCCGAGTGGTTTTTCTACAGACACTATGGACAGGCTGTACACAGTTCATCGAAGTGATGGTAAATGTTATAGAACCATGTCCACTTAAAAAATTGCGACAATCACTTTCGACAATCACTCGGCCAATCATCTGAAAGTCAAATGCGTTACTTTCAAAGACAAACCATTTCATAAAGGTGAAAATATAGTTGATGATGGCGAATTCAAAAATCGATAAAAGAAAATCTTTTTTCGCAACTGACGAAGTGGTTGTGGGAGCTAAAGTTTGGATTTTGTAATAAAATTCATTCGATATTTTGTTTTCATACAGATTTCCCAAATTCTAATCCTGAATTTTGTAAAATCGCCTTTTAAAAGGGCATTGGAAACCGCTGGCCATAAGTTCGATGTGGAGTTAAATAATTAAATTTTTTAAAGAGAGAAATAAGGTTACGTTATGTAGCACTTTATCTAGATGAACTATTCCAAGTTGTCTCGGAACTGCCTTGCTTTTCAGTTATCCGCACAAAACATAATCCGGAGCAGTCAAATCAGGCAACCGTAAAGGCCAATCAACATCACAATTTGTTGAAATAACTTGTTGTGGAAAGATGTGTCGCAATAATTCCATTGTATTCCTGGCTGTATGCGATGTGGCAGCGTCTTGCTGATACCACATGTTAATCAAGCCCAAAGCATGCAGTTGTGGCATTAAAAGGTTTCCAATCATAGCACGATAACGTTTTCCATTCACAGTTACAGCTACGTCGCTTTCATTCTTTTTTTAAAGAAATAAGGTCCAATGATTCCTGCTGACCAAATTGCACACTAGACTGTAACATTTAATGAATGCAAAGGTGAGTGTTGAATAATCTGAGGATTTACCATTCCCCATAACCGACTATTCTTTGTATTCACATATCAATTCAAATGAAAATATGACTCGTCACTTACTATGATTAGGGTTGTCATGCACGAGCTGTAACATCCTATTGTCATTTGTACGACGGCGTAAATGGTTTTGTGGAAGAAGCTCTTGTATCAACTGAATCTTATATGGAAACAAATGCAAATCCTTGTGCAAAATTGTGGCTAAAGTTATTCTTTGAAGACCAAGCTCCTGAACACGGCGTCGAATTGAGGTTGATGGATGGTTTTGAACTTTTTCTTTTCAGCCGATCCTGCAGTACGTTGTGGGTCATGCGTGGGCCTATCACCCATAGACCTTCTTTCTTCGAAATCATTCACTACACCATAAATATTGGGTTTTGTTGTCACGTTGTTTCTTCCAAAAAGTTCACATTAATTTTCTCATCGTGACAGCAATCGATGATTGATTTTGATAAAATGTTTTAACGATTAAAATACGTTGATTTATCGAATATTTTTCCATAATAAATTTGCCACGTGTCTACTTCACGACTGCCGAATATGAACTGACAAGACTAATGTTTGCCAAAATGGAGGCAAAACCAAGTTGTATAGCTTCCCGGCGGACACCCTATATACATATGTACATATGTATAAACCTCCTTCACACATCTACACAGCGTTGCCAAAATGATGATTTTATCATATTTTTGATGATTTTTGAACTAAAATATGATTTGATGATTTTTTTTTCTTAAATTATGATTTCTGATTTATAAAAATTATGATTTTTTTATTTCAAGTGTGTACTACTTTCATTGTAATTGTACTACATAGCGAAGTTAAGTTTTGTTAGTTAACAATAAAAACAAGTTTATCAGGTGAGGAGGAAATTTTTTTGAACAATATGCAATTCGATTCTTGGCAGAGCAGATCTAGTAAAACACCAATCATCCCAAAAGCACATAAGCAGAGCGAATTGTATAAGTTGCAGCCAAACAAAAATTGAATCACAATTTTTACCTTCAGATGAGATGAGGAGTGTAAAAAAGTTAGAACTCCAATTAAGTGCGTTTATTGCAGAACACAACCTTACATTTTTGTGTACGGATCACTTAACTTTATTTCTAAAATCCTCCATTTCTGATTCAAAAATAACACCTAATCTTGCATGTGGCAGAGCAAAAACTATGTGCCTTATTAAAACCGTTTTCTGGCCGGGCACAATTTTAATTCGTTTGCAATATACTGAATCAGTAGAAAGTTTCCTTATGTGTAGATGAATCTACTGGCATAAGCAATAAAAAATCGCTTTGTTTAGTAACCCGGGAACTATAAATTATAGAGTACAAGAGTACAAGGAGAGTGGTGAAGCTTTAACAATATTTAATTGCATAAAAAGTTATTTTCAGTTGAATAATAACAAAACTCCTGGTTACGATAATATCGATTCCAGGGTTTTAAAATCTTTGCCAAGACAAGGAATTGTTTTTCTTACGACAATTTACAATTCTATATTAAGGCTAAACCATTTTCCATCGCAATGGAAATATGCGAAAATAATAATGGCAGTAAAACCTGGCAAAGCCGAAAATAATGTTGCATCCTATAGACCAATCAGTTTGTTGTCAAGTTTTTCAAAAATTTTCGAAAGGCTCTTTTTAAAGAGATTAATGCCAATCTTGGAAAAACAGAATATTATACCTGATTATCAGTTCGGGTTTAGGCATAAACATGGAACTCCAGAACAGTGTCACAGGATTGTCAACAACATTTCATACGCCTTAGAAAGAAAATTGTATTGTTCTGCTGTATTTTTAGATGTTCAACAGGCTTTTGACAGAGTCTGGCACAGTGGCCTTCTGTATAAATTGAAAAACCTCATCCCAGCCCCATTTTATTTGATACTAAAAGCATATATTCAAGGCAGATCATTCTTTGTTAGCATAAATGATAATTATTCAAGTTTTGGATGTATTAACGCGGGTATTCCACAGGGTAGTGTCCTGGGTCCAGTATTATACACAATTTTTACAGCAGATATGCCAACAGTTGAAAATATAACTACTGCTACATATGCAGACGATACTGCTTTATTAGCCTCAAACGAATCACCGTTAATAGCTTCCGAGATGCTACAAAGTCAATTGAATCTTCTTCAAGATTGGCTTCAAAAATGGAATATTAAAGTTAATAACACAAAGTCCGTTCATGTTACATTTACGCTAAGAAAAAATGATTGCTCTCCTGTTTATTTAAATGGCACAGCTATACCGAGTTGCAACACTGTAAAATATTTAGGCCTCCATCTCGATCGAAGACTTACTTGGAAGGAGCATATCAAAAGGAAACGTGAGCAACTTAAATTAAAAACAAGAAAAATGTTCTGGTTATTGGGCCCAAGATCAAGCTTAAGCTTGAAAAATAAGGTTCTCTTATACCACACAATACTAAAACCTATATGGACATACGGCATCCAACTTTGGGGGACGGCAAGTAATTCGAACGTTGAGATATTACAGAGGTACCAGTCAAAAACACTTAGACTTTTAACAAATGCGCCATGGTTTATCAGCAACAAAAACATACACCGAGATCTTCGAATTTTAATGGTAAAAGATGAGATCAATAACTTCAGTGAAAGATACCTTAATAGACTAAGTAATCATTCCAATGTGTTAGCAATAAACCTGTTAGATGACAGCAATGAAATGCAGAGACTTAAAAGGCTTCATGTTCTTGACCTTCCCTTCCGAAAATAGATAAATTCTAATTTGTCAAATCCTATTTAAATTACAAAAGAAAATTTTCTTTCTTTTTTTTTGAGTTTTAAGGAAAGCTCAATGTATGTTATTTATAAGTCATGAAATTTGCTTATTATTTTAATTGTAAAATAGATTGCATATAAAACAATAATAAAAAAAAAATTAAAAAGTTATTTTCAAAAACACAAAATACTGTCCAAAGAAAATTTAATAGGATTCGGAGCAGATGGTGTTCCAACTATGACAGGCAAAAATCATTCCATTGGCAAATTATTTAAGAATGAATTTCCTAATTTATTTGTTGTCAAATGTATTTGTCATTCAATTGCGCTTTGCTCTACTTATGCTTATCTTAAGCTTCCACCTGAAGTAGATAATTACATTGCGAATAGTCCGAAACGTAATTAGCAATACCAAAAATATTTTTGCACCCCTTACAGCTGGTTATCATTAGAGTCTGTAGTTGTACGGGTTCACGAGTTATATAAACGGTTGACCATTTTTTAAAGTATTTATGGAGGTAAATAACGTAAACAAAATTTTTCAAAGCTCATCCTGTGAAATACATGGAATGTATGAGGAACTGCAACGCCTTTACTTAGAAATTTTAGACAATTTTCTAAAAACAGAATTTATGAACATGAGTCGTCTCAATAACGACCTTAATTTTGAAAACAAAAGTCTATTTCTACATAACGAAGAAGTCTATCTGGGTGTTTTTGTTAAACAAAAGATTTCTAGCTCAAAGCTAACTGCACTCGAAACTTAGCCTAGATTGTAAACTTCTAATTTACAAGAGTATTTTGAAACCAATATGGTCTTACGGAATCCAACTTTGGGGCACTGCCTCAGCTTCAAATGTGGATAGAATCCAACGTAGAATAAAATTTTACGGTTGATAACTTCCGCCCCATGGTACATCAGAAATTCAAACATACATTGTGACTTAGACATACCGCTGCTGACTACAGAAATCATCAAATGCGCAGGCAAATACTTCATGAAGCTTGAAGACCATGCTAACCCTCTTGCTCGCAATATCTTGAATTATAGTGGACATAGCCGATTAAAAAAGAGGGATACCGCAGCTTTAATCCTCAATGCTACAGATGACACATCTTACAAATATTTGTTTTGTTTTTTTTTTGTACCCAAAAGGTTAGTTCTGACATGGTCGGGACTAATGTAACTTTTTTTAGAATTTAATATTTTAATACTTATTGTTAGTTCTTTTCCTGAAGATACAATAAATAATTATTGAGAGTTAAAAAAAAAATATGTTAATATATATTAATTGTTATTTTTAAATAAAATGTTGTTTTAAAAGAATGATGATTTTTTTCCCATAAAATATGATTTTTTTTCGGCATATGATGATTTTCTTCTCAAAGCTTCTGGCAACGCTGCATCAACAGAATCTGCTGCAGCTGTTTGTTGTTGTCGCAACATCCCTGCTTCCTCCATAATCAACAATAAGCCGTGTCAGAGAGCATTCTCAAATTTTTACTTTAGAGACATGAGAGCTTTAAAACGACTTTAGTTATCTGTTCCAAGGAAGCAAGCTTCGCATATCTCAGCCCAGTGAAATTACCTGCTGTGGAGTTGGATGCAAAATATTTAAAAAAAAAACTTCGATTTTAAACGCGTGAATGTCATGGTTCGCAATAAATAACTAACGACCGCAAGGTTACTTGTTGCCTCTGTATCAACACAATGTTTTGGCTTAGCACACTTAGGACGCTACAAATCTAGACATCTGGCACGAAATGTTTATCATGAATAAAAATTTCAAATAATTTCAAAACTGATCTCGTATATGCAATTAAAAAAACCAAGAATGTGAAATGTGATTTTTCAGCAAAAAAAAAAAAAAAAAGAGAAGAAAACAATTTTTAAAACAAGTTTTGATATTTTCTTTCGTTTTTGTTTTTATTTTTGCTGGAAAAAACCCAAATCCAGAATTTGGAATAATACTTCGGTTTAAAAGTAAATGCCAACTCACTAGAACAACAGTAATAAGCGTTTGCTTTTGTGTGATTATGAAAATTATAATAAAAGAATCATAAGAACAGAACAGAGCTCCCCCTCAAAGATCTCTTCATTTGAATTTGAGTTTAATTTTTTCTATAGATTTTTTATTTTTTAATATTTATTGCTATTGTTGTTGTTGTTAATACATATTAGTGCGGTTTTACACACATCAACTTTTGTTGCTCAACTTTTGTTGTTTCCATTAGAAAGAAAGAGGGAGGGATATAAAGCCTTCTCTTTTTTTCTAATGAAAACAACAAAAGTTGAGCAACAAAAGTTGATGTGTGTAAAACCCCACTTAGAATTTCTCATCTACTTCAATATTTGCATATGACTTACACACAACAGCAACTTGCTAAAATGCCAGACACACAGTCAGTCAGTTGGTCAACGAACAAAACTAAACTAAACAAACAGCCACACAAACAAACAGGAACAGCAGCAGCAGCGCAATCATGATAAATGATCATTGACTGTCATCATTATCGCCTCAATAATGATCATGTATTTTTTTTTATTGATAATATAGATGATAATGATCATCATTGACAACATCATTAGAGAACGATTTGTTTTTTGTTTTCTAAAAATTTAAAACAAACAAAAAAAAAGATAAAGAGCAAAATATCAACTGGCATTGCAACAACAAAAATAACAAAAACAACAACAACAACTACAATTAAACAAATTTATAAAAGAAATTAAATATTTATGAAAAAATAAAAGTAAAAAAAAATACTTGGCGACACCCTTCATTTCACTTGACAACGACGACGACTACAGCTACCAAAGAGAAAATAAAATCGATTTGAAAAATTAAATTTTTCTTAAAAAGGTTTTATCAAAATGAACTTTTAAAAAACAAATTATCTGTTTTAATTTACATTGTCAGGAAAATAAGATCTGGCAACCCTTTACACAATTACAAACTATCACAGCAAAACCTAAAAATGTTGCTAACATTGTTGTAAAGTGCGGTTTTACACACATCAACTTTTGTTGCTCAACTGTTGTTTTTTCCATTAGAAAGAAAGAGAAAGCTTTATACCCCTTCTCTTTCTAATGGATAAAAACAACAGTTGAGCAACAAAAGCTGATGTGTGTAAAACCACACTAAGAGTGTTATTTAGAGGTATAAAATTTTAAGTTGGCATCACTTTTTTAACTGGCAGCCATTTTGCCAAGTGATTTTTGTTTACTTTTGTTTGGCATTTCAACATGAACAGACTGCCGCCCGAACAACGCTTCTAAATTGTGTAAATTGAGCCCAAAACAAGATTACCGTTAATCTCGATTTTCATAAGCGAATTTCGTTAAGCGATAAAGCTAACTTTTATTTGAATGGATGGTCCTCAACGGTATGTTGCAACAGCATTACATCCACAAGAACTGACTGTTTAATATGCTTTAGGAGCTGGTGGAATCACTGGTCCGTGCTTTTTTAAAAAAGTTACTGGTCAGAACATTGTAGTCAATGCTGATCGCTATAGAGCCATCGCTAAAGAGCCATAATAACTAACTCTTCGTTCATCAATTCAACAACAATGATGAATGCAGGAGCTTTGGTTTCAACAAGACGGCGCAAATGACGCGTTTGGTAACCCCATAGTTTCACGTTTCGGTCTCATGAATTGGCTTCCAACGTAGTTCGATTTAACGTGATATGTGAAGTCGTTAGGCACAACAATACTGTGTGTCTCTTGTAAGCCTCGAGTTCACAATGTGTTTCCCAACTAGATTTTTTCAACTAATCCAGCCAAAACTGTCTAACAGAGTTCGGCTCCTAAACGGTATTGAATTTGAGGTATTAGGCAGCAGGAGTCTTAAACTGGGAAACAAGGGCTTCCCAAGTTTTACACGTGGCTAGCTACTGGTTTTATAAGAGTTAAATAAATTTTGAGGGGAAAATTTTTAAGTCTTAAACCATTAACCTCTTGGATCTCCCCCCGGGGCACGCAGTCTTGATGGCTCTCTTCCTCATCTTGACATGTGCCGTCGGGGGTAAAAGACGGCACTAGTCGCTTGAGCTAGCAAGAGTCCGAAATCGGAAGGTGTCCCTGTAGGCTAGTAGGTAGTGTACTAGCTTGTAAGTATGGGGGTTGTGAGTTCAATTCCCAACGAAGACCTTGGTTTTGTTTCACTACAAAAATAAAAATTGACTGTCGGTGGGGCTGCTCAGCGATGAAGGCATAGTCACTGGTCGCTGTACTGTCTTTATACGACAGTTATTTTCCGACTATCCTTCTACTTTCACCACCTGTTTCATCTTTTCTCTATCCCTTTCCTAAAGAATGTAGCACGGTACTTGACTAAATAGGCATTGTTGCCTGAAGTGCTACTTCTCTTTTAAAAACAAAAAAAAGAAAAAAAGAAATTGGAAGAGACATAGGACTCTCAACATCCGATCAGTGACTTATTACACCCACACTGGTACCACAAGAACTAGTTGCCCGCTACGGCCAACTGGTTTAATCAGGCTTTGAAGAAATAAGAAAAGATATTAACGAAGAAAGTTAACATCCAAAGTCCTAGCTTGCGCATGCAACTGGACTAGGAGTTGGATAGTCTTCAACTCTTCAGCAAGAAGTGGGGGCACGGTTCTGCTACCGTGCACTCGGAAATTGCTACTAAGACGTGTATGTATGCGACTTAAAACATCGGTAGACGCTTTTTCCTACACCCAGTGTTAAGACCACCGTCAGATTAATGCTTCGCGGCCTGTTGCTGCCGTTAATCCTATCCCACTCTGACCTCTTGAATGACAACATTTTCCGTATTATTGCCGATATATGGCCACGAATGTTGGAAGGAATGACCGAAGCCAGACGTGGCCAGAAGTCATATTTAAATTATAATGACAAAAGACTATATTTCGAATATAGTCCTCCCACGGGGGTACATTATAAGTCCTTATTGATCACACAACCATCTAGACTTGCGTCTTGCGGGGGTAAAAGAGCACCCAGTCCCCTTCAAGGCTAGCAGGAGCCAACTGGACAATCCACTATATTTCCACGGGAAACAGTAAATCCCCAGAATTCCGCTATTTGTCTCTTTAGGCATTTAGCTGTTCTCTGACTGATTATTGAGGCAGGGCCTTCAGGAGTATCGTGCTGGCTGTGTGTTTCTGGGGCTCTCGTTTGAGTTTGTGGGTCGGATCATTCGCCATGAACACAATGAATAGTCCAGGTCCAGTGAATATGAATGCGGTCGTGTTCTTAATTATATTAAGCTTCATACGTTCTGCACCAAGGGGTTGGATAGTCTCCAACTCTGCAGCAAGGAGTGAAAGCTGCGGCCTGCTTCGGGCTTTTGAAGTTGCAACTAGGAGTGACCGGATGATACACGTATCCGAAGGCCTTCTTGGGCGAGGATGACGCTACATTTTCATCCACTGTGGTAATGATCCGCCAACTGATTAAGGCCCATGGCCAGGTGCAGATGTAAATCTTATCACGTCATTTCATTTATTCCAATTCCTCTATAAAGAAACTCCCCTTACTTATGTGTTAAAAAGAGGTGAGAAAGTTGTTACTTTACAACTACCAGAAAAGTGTGTTTGTTGTATTTAAATAGAATAAAAGAGAGAGAGAGAGAGTTACAGATTTAGCCATTACCGTTTGGATTGTTTTTGCTCGTAAGAACAGGGAGCAAAAACGTTTCGTAAACGTTTGCTGATTAATTTTGTTCGTTAGAAACCTACAGCACGCAACAAACTATACAATCGTAATGGTGTAGCGCAGCTAGTAGGTAAGTGAAAAGGTAATTATTTGTCCCTTAAAAGGTATTCACTTTGGTTTTTCTTATGCCTTTGTAAAAACGTTTCTGAAACGTTTTATTAGATTGGAAGCACTGACGCCACTCTGTACTTTAATGAAGGAAAAAAATGAGAAAAGTTTGCAGAAAGAACACATTAACGATTGCAGACTTATACAGCTATCTAGACCATAATATTTTGCGGCTATTGTGATCTTTGAGTTCACGATGCTATTTGGCAGGTAGGCCGAATCCTAGACGCTAATGCATTTAAGGGGCCATAAGCTGGGGAAGAAGAGCTGCCGAAGTTTTACCCGTGACTAGCCACTAAAACCAAAGGAGTAAAAAAATTTCGAGGGAAAAATATATTAGCAATTGCCGGAATTTTTTAAAGTGCACTTTAGCAAACCTATGCAGCTATCTAGACTACACTACTTAGTGGCTCTTGGAAACTTTAATACTTTGCGGCTCTTGTGAGCTTTGAGTTCACGAGGTCTAGTCAGTTCTGTTATGGTGTGATGACCCTGTCTGCCGGACAGAAAAACATTTCGAAGGGAATTTTTTTTATTGAACATTAGGCTTTAGCATTAGGCAGTTATCTAGACCACAATACTTTGCGGCTCTGGTGAGCTTTGGGTTCACGAGGTCTAATCAGTTCACAATACTTTGTGGCTCTTGTCAGCTTTAATACTTTCTGGCTCTTGTGAGTTTTCGAGTTCACGAAGTCTAGTTAGTTCTGTTGTAGTGTGGAGACCCTGTCTGCCGGACAGAAAAACATTTCGAAGGAGAATATATTTGCGATCATGGGAATTTTTTAAATTGGACATTAAGCTTTAGCAGACTTATGCAGTTATCTAGACCACAATACTTTGCGGCTCTTGTCAGCTTTAATACTTTCTGGCTTTTGTGAGTTTTGAGTTCACGAGGTGTAGTTAGTTCTGTTGTGGTGTGGAGACCCTGTCTGCCGGACAGAAAAACATTTCGAAGGAGAATATATTTGTGATCATGGGATTTTTTTAAATTGAATATCAAGCTTTAGTCGACTTATTCAGCTATCTAGACCGCAATTTTTTGTGACTCTTATACGTTTTGAGTTCAGGTAGTCTAGTCAGTTCTGTGCTGGCCTAGAGAACCTGTCCCCGAGAGGTAAAAACATTTCGAAATAAAAAAATATATTAGCGATCACGAGAATTTTTTAAATGGAATATAAAGCTTTTACATGCTGTTTCATCTTCCCTTTCTTTAAGAATGAATAGGCATTGTTGCCTGAAGTGCTACTTCTCTGCATAAAAAAAGCTTTAGCAGACTTATACAGCTATCTGGTGCATAGCACGTAGGGGCTCTTGCAAGTTTTGAGTTCACGAGGTCTAGTTAGTTCTGTTCTGGGGTGGAGACCTTTTCTCCTGTAGTAAAAAAGATTTTGAAGGTAAAATATGTTTGGAATCAAGAGAATTTTTAAAATTTAATATCAAACTTTAGCAGACTTATGTAGCTGTCAATACTTTGCGGCTTTTGAGAGATTTAAGTTAAGGAGGTCTAGTTAGTTCTGTTCTGTTTTAGCCTGGAGACCCTGCCTTCTGGACTGAAAAACATTTCGAAGGAAAATTTATATCTTTGCGATCAAGGGAATTTGAAATTAAACATAAAGCTTCAGCAGACTTATGCAGCCATCTAGACTACAATACTTTATGACTCTTACGAGCTTTGAGTTCACAAGCTTTTGTTTACTAACTAGATCTTTCAACTAACTCAGCGAAGACTGGCTTGAAGAGCCCGCCTTCTAGACACTATCTGAGGTATTAGCCGACAGAGACCTTACACTCGGAAACAATGGCTCTCGAAGTTTAACCCTTGGCTAGCTACTGGGACCACAGAGGAAATGAAAAATACTTCGAGGGAAAAGGGTTTTGGTGGTATGGCCAATTCAAATTATAGCAGCAGCGGTTACATTTTTACAACTTTTTGGTGTGGGATTTATAGGATTTAATAAATTTTATTTTTCACATTTAATTACAAACATACACACATATGTAAGTATGTAGATGTTACGTAAATACATATAAAAATAAGAAAAATAAACAAAATTTACATAAAAAAATAAATAAAATAAATAAATTGTTATAATTTTTTGTTTTTGTAAAATATAAAAAATAATTTCCTGAAGAAGCTTTCCACAGGAAAGCGAAATATCGAAAAAAATAAATCGTTAAAATTTAATTTAAAAAGACCATTTAAAAGATTAATACATATTTAATAAAAAAATAAAATAGATAAATAATTGTTGCCTTTAATTAAGTATGTTCTTTATGTATGTATGTATGTATGTACAACAAAAAATATTAAAATATAATAAATTAAATTAAATTAACTACATGAGAAAATTGTAAAATGAAAGCAAAAACAAAAAACGAAAAAATTAAAATAAAATTATAATAAAAATTCAAATTTTAATAATAAAATTGAAACTAGAAATTATGTACGTGCGCTGTGGCGTTTTTGCTGATTTTCTTAAAATGTTTTGTTTGTTGTTGTTGCTGTTGTTTTTATAATATAATTTACAAAATATTTTTGCTATTTACAGTTGAGCTTTCAGTTGTTGTTGTTTAAATTTTATTATACTGCTGTTAATGTTATAACTAGTTGTAGTTGTTGTAGTAGTTTTAGCTGTTAAATTTTTACAACTTCTCATAAAGTTTATGAAATTACGACGTAATTTTTCAAGTAATCAACGTTTTTTTTTTATATAATAAACAAAACTAAACAACACTTACACACATACTTTAATACATACATACATGTGAACATATATTCATACATATGTATTGATATGAATACATATATGTGTATATGTAAAAAATGTGCTGTTTTTTTCCAGTGTATACACTTAGAGAAACAAGAAATGCAAAAACAAAAAAGAGTACAAGTGCCAGAATAAGCATGTAAATGTGTGTATGTACGTATGTCAGTATGTATGTATGTATGTTTGTATGTATGTATTTATACCAGGGCACTAGTGCATGTGTTTATCATTTTATTTAAAACGATAGTGTGTGTTAATACCACAAGATGTGATTTGAATTGGTGGCTAGTTTTACATACATATTCATATACATTCTACAGTGGGACTAGATGGAAAATTAAATGATTTAATTTTGAAAACTTCCACAGACGGTTTTTTTTTTGTTTATTTTTGGGTAATAAAGAACTTTAAATTGAAATTAAACCCAGATAAATGATGGGAAAATACCAGGGATTTGTCTAAATTCCAAAAACAAAATTCGGAAATTTTGAAATCTCAGCTCTCAGTTAAGAGGAAATATAATCCGGAAGTCTAATTTTCATGCGTAAGTCATCGTGGTGAATGTTGTTTTGCTGGACATCAACCGGTGTGGATCAAGTATCGTAAATTAGTTGTCGCAGAAAAACTACTCCAATGGAGTTGCATTGCATTATTTTGGAGGACAAACTGCGGGCTCCATAACACGAAATTACTAATTCAATCAAGCAAGGTTTCTTACAATAAATCACTTGCTACATGCATGATATGATTTACGTTGGTAATTAGCATGTGTCTACCCATAACTCGCTGGTGGTCAAACCGCTTCGGCGATATGATGCATGCACCGCGTCCTAGGAAGCCGAAAACTAATTTCTAGCAACATGTTATTTCTAATTGCAATTTCAGAGGTTTCGAAGCAGGGTCGCCAACCACCACTCCTTGCTGAAGAGCTGGTGACTATCCAACTCCTGCTCCAGAACACATGACAAGCATGCTCACTGGATCCGCATCATTCACCCATTGTTCCCAGTAAAGGTGAAATGATCCCTGGCCCCTTAATCAAAATTCATGAGAGCTGCGAAACCACATCAACCACGATACTTCCGAAGGGACTACCTCAATAATCAGACAGAGAACAGCTAAAAGGCTAAAGAGACAAATAGCTGTACTCCGATTCCTGTGGAAATAACGTGGAGCTTCCAGTTGACTCCCTGCCAACCTTCAAAGAACTGGGCTCCCTTATTTCCCCGTTGACACATGTCTATGCAAAGACAGATAAATGTATCCCCAAGGGGATGATGATGTGATAAGGTTTACATCTGCACCGGCAGTGAGCCTTAATCAGATGGTGGCCATTACCACTGTGAATGAAAAGCAACGCCATTCACGCCCTAGAAGGCTTTCGAATCCGTGGATCCTCCGGTCACTCCTAGTAGCAATTTCAAAAGCTCCAAGTAGGTCGCAGCCTTTACTCCTTGCTAAAGAGTTGGTGACTATCCAACTCCTGGTCCAGAACGTATGAAGCTTAATATAATTAAGAACACGACGGCATTCATACTCACTTAACCTGAACCATTCATTGTGTTCATTATGAATGATCCGACCCACAAACTCTCACGAGGGCCTCGAAACCACAATCACCACGATACTCCCATATAAGGGCCAACCTCAATAATCAGCCAGAGAACAGCTAAATGTCTAAAGAGACAAATAGTGAACTCTGCGAGCCTACTGATTTCCGTGGAAATATGTGGATTGTCCAGGTGGCTCCTACAAGCCTTTAAGGGGCCTGGGCTCCCTTTTACCCTGCACGACACCAGTCTAGATGGAATAGTAGGTTCTAAAAAGACTATCATGTGCCCCCGGGGGGATCCCCAGGGGGAACTGTTTGATTCGATTTACATCCGCGCCTGGCCATGAAGCCTTAATCAGATGGTGGACCAAACCACTGCATAATTTGGAACGTCATGCTCGTCCTAGGAAGCCGAAGCTATATGCAACAGAACTTTCTAGTTGCAACTTCGATGATTCCAGAGTAGGGCTGCAAATCATCACTCCTTACTTAAGAGTTGGAGACTTTCCAACTCCTGTCCAGAACACATGTCTAGCATGCTCACTGGACTGGATCATTCACCTAGCGTGTCATTAACGGCGAAATGATCCTGGCCACCATAATAACTATTATACTGCTATGGGGCCGCGATATTCCCATATAGGGGCCAACCTCAATAATCGGCCAGAGAACTATTAAATGTCTAAAGAGATAATTAATGAACTCTGCGGGCATTACTGATTCCCGTGGAAATAAAGTGGAGTTTCCAGTTGTACCCCTGCTGACTTCAGGGGATTGGGCTCCCTTTTTTTCCCCAGTTGCACTGTGTCAAGATAGTCGAAGTTCTATAACGACCATATATATGTGTGCCCCCGGGGGATATCAATTGCTACAGTGCGTGATTTGATTTACATCTGCACCAACTATATAGTCATAATCAGATGGTGGTCAAACCACTTGGTTGATCGGACATTACTATCGAATACGTATATCCTCCGGTCACTTCTAGTAGCAATTTCGAAAGCCCGAAGTAGGCCGTAGCCTTCACTCCTTGCTAAAGAGTTGGAGACTTTCCAACTCCTGGTCCAGAACGCATGAAGCTCTTTTTTATCAAGAACACGACAGCATTCATGCTCACTGAACCTGAACCATTCATTGTGTTAATTTGAATGAACCGACCCACAAACTCTCACGAGGGTCCGAAACCACAACCACCACGATACTCCCATATAGGGGCCAACCTCAATAAACAGTCAGAGAACAGCTAATTGCCTCAAGTGACAAATAGTGAACTCTGCGAGTCTACTGATTCCCGTGGAAATATGTGGATTGTCCAGGTGACTCCTACTAGCCTTTGAGGGGTATGGGCTCCCTTTTACCCCGCAAGACACCAGTCTAAATTGAATAGTAGGTTCCAAAAAGACTATTATGTGCCGCCGGGGGAAACAAATGCTACAGGATGTTATAATCTTGTGGAAACCATTACTTCCCTATATTGACGGCACAAAAAAAAATCATTTATCATGGCCCGGTAACACTGTTGTCGACATCAGTAAATAAACGGGCCAATGATTCTACACCAAATACGGACTCTCCTTCAAGGCAATGGGGTTTCGGAAATGACTTGTGATTTATTTTCATTTCAAACCTGACAGTTTCATATTCATTTAACAGAAACTGAACTTCATTACGAAATCAACCTTTTATTTGAAATTCGTAATCAACAATCATGATTTTTTTGACAAAAACGTGCAGCTATCACTCATGGAACTAAAGCTAAACGTGCAATACTTCAACGCATGAGAATTAGACAATCGAAGCATATCGAAACTCTTTAAGGTGGCAGGGTTTTAAAAAAAAAACTTCTGGTAACTAAATGGGCACAATATTTTACATAAAGAAGAAGAGGGCTGCCCGCTTAACAATTTTGCAATATCCCGCAATGTCACCTGCTAATACACTTTAATATTTCGAAAAAGTGTTTAAACGATATTCATATCAGTAGTTAATAAGCAGTTTTTTAGCCGTTGTTTAAACATTTAAACCAAAGGCACAGCTAAGGCACGGCAGCTTCTGGAGATGTAAGCCACGGATATAGCCAATGGATACAGCACAGGTTCCTCGAGTTTTAGCAAACTTATGCAGCCATCTAGGCCACAATTCGTTATGGCTGTTGTGAGATTAGAATCATAATAAGTGACGAGGCACATTTTCATTTGAATGCATATGTAAATAAACAGAATAGTCGGGTCTGGGGAATGGTAAATCCTTAAATTATTCAACAGTTACATTTGCATCCAATAAAAGTGATAGTCTGGTATGGACCTTACTTCTTTGAAAATGAAAATGGCTGTGGATGGAGAGCGTAATCGTGATAGTATTAAAGACTTTTTAACGCCACAACTGCATGCTGTGGGCATGATTAACATGTGGTATCAACGAGATGGTGCCACATTGCATACAACCAGGACTGCAATGGAATTACTGCGAGCCCTTTTTCCACAACAAGTTATTTGAAGAAATAGTGATGTTGATTGGCCTCTACGTTCGCCTGATTTGACTGTTCCAGACTTCTTTTTGTGGGGGATATTTGAAAATGTTAATGCAAACAAACTAGAAACGCTTGAGCAACTCAAAGAAAATATTCGTGATGATATTAATGAAATATCGCCAAAAATGTGTGAGAATGTAATGGAAAAAAAAGGCTGGCATTTGTGAGACTAAAAGAGGCGGACATTTATCTGATATTGTATTCCATACATAATTGCCAGCATTAAATAAAACAATTTATCGGCTTGAGAATGAAGCATTCGCATCGAAAGCGCTCGCCATCGAATACAAAACAGCCAGTTAGGTCGGAAAATGGCAATAATACAATTTATCAATATACGATCCATTATCTTTCATTAAATCAAATATTATAAACAAAGTAGTATACCTTTTCGGCGAACACCCTGTAGAAGGGGTTCTGAGCTTAGATAGAATAAGTGAATTGCTGTCCGCGCCAAACTTGATGCTCTCAAGGCACGCCTGAAATTTTATTTAGCTTCATGCCTTCCAGACCAGGAGTTGGATAGTCTCCAGCTCTTCAGCACAGAGTAGTGGCGTTGGCCTGCTCCGAGCTCTTGAAGTTGCAACTAAGAGTGACTGAAGGATAGACATATCCGAAGACTTCCTAGGGGGAGGATGACGCTACATTTCATCCACATCCCCCCCCCCCCCCGGGGGTACATTATATGTCTTTATAGAACTTCGACTATCTAGACCTGTGCAACTGGGAGTATAAGGAAGCCCAGTCCCCTGAAGTCAGCAGGGGTACAACTGGAAACTCCACGTTATTTCCACGGGAATCAGTGAGCTCGCAGAGTTCCGCTATTTGTCTCTTTAGACATTTAGCTGTTCTCTGGCTGATTATTGAGGTTGGCCCCTATATGGGAGTATCGTGGTAGTAGTGGTTTCGCGGCCCCAGAACAGGTCAGTTTTTAATGGGACCAGGTTTATTTCACCTTTAATAAAACCTACCTGGTGGAATGTTCCTAGATCCAGTGAGCATGCTAGACATGTGTTCTGGACAGAAGTTGGATGGTCTCCAGCTCTTCAGCAAGGAGTGGTGGTTTGCAGCCCTGCTCTGGAATCATCAAAGTTGCAACTAGGAAAGACCTGTTGCTAGAATCAGTCTTCGGCTTCCTGGGGCGTAAATAACGTTGCTTTTCATTCCCAGTGGTATGACCACCATCTGATTAAGGCTCAATGCCAGGCGCAGATGTAAATCTTATCACGTAATTTCATCCACAGTGGTATGATCCAACGTCAGGTTACGGCTTACACAGCTAGGTACTGACGTAAATCTCATCACGCATGCATGCCTCATATTAAATCTGTATTACAGGTGTTTCCTATCCAGCTATCGTGGATATTCTCTTTTTACTTTAAAGCCGTCGCTGTCTTACAACGCTTATTTTTTTTTTGCTTTCTCAAGACTTCGGACAGGTTTATACTTTATAGCACAGAGGCACCTTTAATAAGTTCAGCAGCCGCAGTTTTTAAGCATCAATTCATTTTTTTAAGGCTGTGTTGGGATTTGAACTCAAGAGGTTTAATTAAAAAAACAAGCAAACAACAGAACCAATGTTAGACTTATTCAGCTCTCTTCATCTCTAAGAGCCAATCTAGAGCAATACAAACTTTAAAACAAAAGCTTTTTGAAGAGAAGAGATTTTTAAGAATTTTTGATGATTTTATAACACATAAACTCAACCCTTTAATTTTTCATTTGCAACCACTGTGCAGACAGTTTAGGTATGAAAATATTTCAAGTTATTTTTCTATAATATTTTTTTTTTATTTTTTATTTTTATATTTTACTTCTACACGTGTGTAGGTGTTTGTATGTTGTCAGCAACAGTTTTTTTTTTGTTTTGTTTTTGCTAAAACAAGTAAGAGTTTGAAACGCTTTTATTGTTTAACAACAACAAAACCAACAACAACGACAAAAAAATCTCGAATCTTAAAATATCCAACAGTTTTAGTTGTGATTGATTTATGGCTTTGTTAGGAAAACCTTGAACGGGAAAAATTTTTATGAGTGTAAGTAGTTGTAGTCTTATGTATGTATGAATGTATGTATATATGAATATATGAATGTATGTATGTATGTAACTCGTACTAGGCAGGTAGTACAGTCATATCTATTATTTGACTCTTAATAACGGGTCAAGGTTTAGCTTTTTTCTTTATTTTATTTTTCATATCAATTTAGAAGTTTAAAATAAAAATTTTATTTATCGGGAAATGGAAAATGTCAATTTGGATTTGAATGCATAAATTTATTATTGATTTTCTTGAAAATCTTTGTAAAGCAACTTGTTTCTTTTTGCCTCCTATTTGGATTTCTCCTACCGCTGGATAGCAAATAGAATAAAACTGTCAAAATACACACCATTCGTAGGTCCAAATTTGTCAAATTTTTTCCTCCACGTGTTCAACAATTGGGGTTATCCAAAACCACCACATGGGGAATTTCGCGTAAGGATTTCACTTTGAAGCCCTATAAGGTTCAGCTGGTGCAGGAATTGAAGCCGGTGTAAGAATTGTTCGGCCGGGTCATTCAACTGAAAACATCGCAGCCGTGAGCCACAGTGTTAAAGCAGATTCAAATTTATCAATTCCTCGACGTTCTTAACAATAAGGGTCATCTAAAACCAGTATATGGCGAATTTTGCGTAAGGATTTGACTTTAAAGCCTTACAAGCTTCAACTTTTGCAGGAATTGAAGTCGACCGACCATTCACATCGCCGTAGATTCGCTCAATTCATTCAGGAATAACCGCCTAGTTTTTCTGAAGAAATCAGCAAGAAAAATTGCCGCATTTGGGCTTCTGCAAATCCTAGAGCAATTATTAAAAAGCCTTTGCATGCTCAAACTGTCAGTGTGTGGTGCTTTGTATGGTCTGGAGCAATGATGAGGCTGAAAATATGGTAACGGTCAATGGATCACGCTATAGCTACATGCGTGATAAGATTTACATCCGTGCCTAGCTGTGTAAGTCATAACCAGATGGTGGATCATACCACTGTGGATGAAATATAGCGTCATCCTCGCCCTAGAAGGCCTTCAGATACGTATATCCTCCAGTCACTCCTAGTTGCAACTTCAAAAGCCCGGAGCAGGCCACAGCCTTCACTCCTTGCTGAAGAGTTGGAGACTATCCAACTCCTAATCCAGAACGCATGAAGCTTAATATAATTTAAGAACACAAAGGCAATCATGCTCACTGGACCTGGACCATTCATTGTGTTCATTGTGATTAATCCGACCCCACAACTCAGACAAGAGCCTCGAAACCACAACCACCACGATACTCCCGAAACGCCAGCCTCAATAATCTGTCAGAGAACAGCTAAAAGGCTAAAAATATAAATAGCTCTGGGGCTTTACTGATTCCCATGAAAATATAGTGGATTGTCCAGTTGGCTCCTAATAACTTTGAAGGAGTCTGTGCTTCCTTATATCCTCGTTAACATATGTAATGACGGTGAGATTCTGTCAAAAAATATTAATGTGCCCCCGGGGGGAACTTATCAGGGTGTACGTGATAAGATTTACATCTGTACCTGGCTGGTAATCCTTAATCAGATGGTGGTTAAACCACAGGGAATGAAAAGTAACATCATTCACACCCTAGGAAGCCGAAGACTAATTCTAGCAACAGGTTTTACAAAGTTGCAATTTCAGCGTTTACAAAGCAGGGTTACAAACACCTAGTCCTTGCTGAAGAGCTGGAGACTATCGAACTTCTGGTCCAGAATACATGACTAGCCTGCTCAATGATTAAAGTTGAGATGATTCTGGCCACTATAATGAGTTTATGCTTGGAGCCGCAACACCACAACCACCACGATACTCCCGAAGGGCCAACCTCAATAATCAGTCCGAGAACAACTAAAAGTGTAAAGACACAATTAGCGGAACCCGTGAAAATAACGTGGAGCTTCCAGTTGACATCCTGCTTGCCTTCAGGGGACTGGGCTCCCTTATAACCCCAGCAGCACAGGTCTAGATGGTCAAGTATTCCAAAAAGACCGATAAATGTGCCCCCGGGGAGGGTGGGGATTGCGAAAAAGAAGTTTACAAAAGAAACCCAACAAATTTGGATGATTTACAGCAATCTATTCGAACGGTAATTGACATGAAACAGCTAAAAGTCTAAAAAGACAATTAGGGGAAACTCTGGGACTTACTGATTTCCGTGGAGCTTCCAGTTGACCCCTGCTGCCTTCAGGGGACTGAGCTCCCTTATACCTACAGCAGAACAGGTCTAGATAGTCGGGTATTCTATAAAGACCTAAATGTGCCCCCGGGGGAAACTTATCAGGGTATGTCAGCAAGAAAAATTTGGGCTTCTGAAAATCCTACCGCGATTATTGAGAAACCTTTGCATGCTCAACGTGCCTTTGTAGTCTGGAGGTGTGATTGGGCTTTTTTTTTTTGGATGAGGCTGAAAATGAGGTAACAGTAAACGGATCACGCTATCGCGAGATCATACCAACTCAATTTTGTCTTTTTATTGACGACGTAGCGATCACTAACATGTGGTCTCAACAGGTCAGTGCCACATGTCACACAGCCTGTGAAACGACTAATTTAGTGCAAACCAAATTTCGTAATCTTATAGTTTTACGAAAATCAACAGCCAGATCGTGTGATTTAACACCATTGAATTACTTTTTGAGGGGCTATATTAAGGACAAAGCCTATGCGGAGCCAATCGAATCGATTTCAACCTTTAAACTCAATACCCTTGATGTGATTAACGAAACGACAACCGCCATTTTGATAAAAAGTAATTAAAAACTTTGATGAAACAAACGACATCTGTCAGCGTGGTCGTGATGGACGGACGTTTGCCAGATATCACTTTTCATTCATAATTGCCGAGCTTTTCTCTTCTTTTGGTTTTATTTTTTGTTTTAGAAAACAAACATCTTTATGAGAAACACTTTATTTTTTTTTTAATAGTGTGCTATTTGTTATTAATAATTAGCAAATTAGTTTGTTGTCAGTTTTATTAATTAATTAAATTTATTTTTTTTTTACAAATTCTCCATCTACGATTACAGGCTGAAGACTTAAAATTGTAAGAGATTAAAAAACAACAACAACAACAAAAACACCAACCAATGTTATTACATATGACACGGATGTGGTTTTCAGAAATTTAATCAAGAGCAAATAATCAAAAGGCGTATTACTTTGGTTCATAATCGCTCGTGTGACTGACTAATTTTTTTATTTTTATAATTTTATTCATGTTTTTTTTTTAGTTTATTTATTTTTTTGAATTTTATTTCATTCGTTACGTGTCTCTGACATCAGTTAGGTTTTGTTTTTTTTTCCATTTTATTTTTGTAAACAGGTTTCATTCAGAACATCGTAAATAGCATTCAGAATTATTGATTTTTGCTTTATTATTCATTTCCTTATGAGATTTTTTTTTTTGTTTTCAAAGAAAATTCTTTTTAATTTTTTTAATTTTTATTCGAATATTTTATTCGAATATTTTATTCGAATAAAATTATTCAGCAAATGAAATTGGGACAAAGAAAAATAATAAGCATTTCTCCTAGTGTTATGTCGTTAGTTATTTCGTTAAACAATAAAAATTATTCGCTATGACAAGTTAAACCATGAAGCAACAAGTAAAAATAATAAAGTTCTTTAACACTTGTGCGAACATGGCATTGTTCCCCATCGACTAGTTTATATTAAGCGGACAAATAAGAATTCACTGATTAATGGAATAGATTTAGCCAAAGTGGCCTAAATCTAAAATCACAGAAATCGTCGTTCTTATGTCACTTTTGGCCTTTAAAAAAATTTTGATTTTTGCTAAATCTTGCTGGGTATTTAGAGATAATCTATATTTAGCATCTTATTTACAGCTTGGTATATTGTTACGAAGATGCTTAGTTATAAAAGTAAAGTGAAAAGAAGTATTGTGTTAAGTTGTTTGGATTTGTTTAGACCGTAAATAATACACTGTTGTCATACCTTCCAGTGAAAACCGTCGTCACTGGCTTATTTGTTTGTTATAGAAAACCAACTATGACAGACACATTACCCCGAACCGCTTTACCCAACGTAAGCTATACATATGATACATAAGACTTAAGATAACACCATTTACTCCAACAACAAAGAACTCGACACAATTTACACCACAGCTAAAAATAACGGCTACAAATCAACGAACTTCTTAGACAACACAACACTTAAAACAGGAATAAAGAAGACAAAAAGACAGGACCAAAAATATATACGAATAGATTAACTAACATTTTTCACAAAGAAGGTTTACTAACGGCATTAAAAACTAGCAACACTCTGACATGCTAAGTGCCCGAACTAGGAAATCGGTTTATGGGAAGGAAGAAAGGGGGAGTAGTGTTTATGGACTTTCAATTTCCTACACTGAAATTCCTCAGTGTAATGCGTAGTACGATTCACTAGCCAGCCGACCACAAATGGATCCGATCTCAACGAAAATCGAGTTAAAGGTAAAAACATGCGAGTGACAGAAACAAGTTCCCTAATTTCGTTAGAGCACCTCCCATTAAGTAATGATGAAACTGTGACATACAACCGACATGGCTCGATGCTCCAGAGAATCAATAGAGCTGGATGCCCTACTGTCCCTTTTGACCCTCTTTTGTACGCGGTCGAGCAACTCCAAAATGCACTTTGGAGCACCAGCCCATACATTAAAGTTGTATGCCATCTTTGGACGGCTATAAGTGGGGTATAAATAGTACGGAGATCGGATGGAGTTTGAGAAAACCGAGGCACTTGAAAGCTTCTTTAGAAACCTGAAAAATGTGTTTAGTCCATCAAACATCACACTGAATTTTCATGCCAAGAACATCAAGAGCTTCCGATTTCATAATACCTATAATTACCCATAGTAGCAGATGCAGCACCATTTCCAAACACAGATCTATGCGTAAGCATGCAACATTGTATTTTACGCACATTCAAACTTACTCTATTCACACGACCCCATTCCGAGATTGTTGCGTGATCATGACTGAGCGTATTATTAATGTTCTGCCTTTTGGAACCCACTTTCAACTGGTCCGCTCTATTACTAAAATGAAGACGAATGACAAATGGTGCTGTCATCTGCAAAAGATTATAAAGGATGGATTCCTGGGAAAACTCGATATAAATCTGGCGAAATTATCACCGACAGCAAATGACAGAAGTACATCATGCCACACTTTATCAAACGCCTTGGAAATATCTACAGCCACCACCTGAAATTATGTATTGAGTTGGAAAGGCAACAAGTCGCTTGTAGAGCATCCCCTACGGAAACCCTACCGTCGATCGCTAAAAAGCTGTTGGACTTCAGATACCTCACAAAATTAAAATGAATTATACTTTCCATTAGTGCAGAAAGCGCAAAACAAATTGCGGTCATTTTCAGGGTTGTTAGTCTCGCAATTTATAAATTTTACGGTTTTTTTGTTACTCAAAATTTGCGATAAATTTGACATTACAATTATAAAGTCAAGTGGGTCACGTTTAGAGCAAAAGTGAGTGTGTTTCGCTGCAGTTTCGATTCGATATTGTGGAAAAGGCTGTTAAACTTGTGGAATGTTATTACAACAAAGGTTCGATATGCTGGGCGCCTGTCTAATAAATAACGTAAACATGGTTGTAAAGAATCAAGTTCTGTAGGTGATAAACCCAAGCATGGATCACGACTTACTGCGAGATCGGTTGAAAACATTACGGCTGCCTACGAAAGTATTCAAAACAAGCCATCAATCTCAATTTGGCGCCTTGCTTAGGAGCTTGGTACTCAAAAAACAAATTTGGCCTTCATTTTGCACAAGGATTTCCATTTGTTTCCCTTTAAGATTCAATTGACACAAGAACTACTTCCACAAGAAAACCTCAAATTATTCAACAGTCACCTTTGCAGCCATTAAAAGTGACAGTGTGGAATTTGGTCGGGAGGAATCATTGGAGTTTACTTCTTTGAAAATGGAAACGGCTTAACGGTAACTGTGAACAGGAAGTATCGCTTCATTCGCATTCTCTTTCATTAAATCAAAAATTATAAGCAAAGTAGTATACCTTCCGTAGAGGACGCTCTACCGGCGACTTGCTGGTCTTCTCATCGGATGAATGGTGCAACTCCATACATCATTTCAGAGAGAGTAAGATGGCGAGTATAGATATTTTCATGGCGTTTGATAGAGTTTGGCATGATAATTTCTCCAGATTTATGTCGAGTTTTCTCAGGCATCGCACTATACGAGTTGCCCCCCTCCCCCCCACCGGGGGCACATTTATCGGTCTTTATAGAATACTTGACTATCTAGACCTGTGCAACTGGGAGAAAAAAGGAGTCCAGTCCCCTGAAGGCAATAGGGGTCAACTGGGAACTCCACTTTATTTCCACGGGAATCAGTAAGCTCGCAGAGTTCCGTTATTGGTCTCTTTAGACATTTAACTGTTCTCTGGCTGATTATTGAGGTTGGCCCCTTTATGGGAGTATCGTGGTGGTTGTGGTTTCGCGGCCACATATCAGGTTTGTTGTTTAATATGGTGAACAGGATCATTTCGCCGTTAATGACACCATAGGTGAATAAGCCAGTCCAGTGAGCATGCTAGACATATGTTCTAGACAGGAGTTGGATAGTCTCCAACTCTTCAGCAAGGAGTTATGATTTGCAGCCCTGCTCTGGAATCATAAAAGTTGCAACTAGGAAAGACCTGTTGCTAGAATTAGTCTTCGGCTTCCTAGGACGAGAATGACGTTCCTATTTATGCACAGTGGTTGACCACCATCTGATTAAGCCTCCATAGCCAGGTGCAGATGTAAATCATATCACGTATACGAGTTGTTATAAATGGGATTTCATCAGACGAGTTCAAGATTAATTCAGGGGTACGGCAAGGCTCCGTTCTTTTTCATACCCTATTTCTTTTTTTTTCTAAACGGCCTTCTTCGTCAAACTTTGAGCCCAGATGACAGCATCATTTATCATTCATTTTCATTTAGTAATAGACCGAACCAGGTGGAGGTAAGTTCTAAAAGTTCTAAAAGATTTCACGGCAATGTCCGTGTGAAGTCGTGCGAATAAGAGTCGATTTTAATGCCGATAAAATGCAATGTTGCATGCTTACGCATAGATGTGTGTTCGAAAAAGGTGCTTCACCTGTAACTATGGATGATATAGGTATTATGGAATCGGAAGTTCTTGATGTTCTTGACATGCAAATTCAGTTTGATGTTTAATGGACTAAACACATTTTTCCAGCTTTCTAAAGAAGCTTTCAAGTGTCTCGGTTTTCTAAAACGGTGTAAGAGATACTTCACTCCATTCGATCTTCGTACTACTTATACCACCTACATTCGTCGAAAGCTGGAATACAACTCTCATGTATGGGTCGCCGCCCAAATGTGCTTTTTGGGAGTTGCTCAACCGCGTACAGGAGAGACAAGAGACACATAGGGGACAGTAAGGTATCCAATTCCAATGATTCTCCAGATCGTCGACGCAATGTGGGATGTATTTAACGTTACTACAAGGTTGCCCCTGTAGGCTAGTAGGTTGTGTACCAGCTTGTCAGTAGGGGGGTTGTGGGTTCGATTCCCAACGAAGACCTTGGTTTTTTTCACTACAAAAATAACAATTGACTGTCGGTGGGGCTGCTCAGTGATGAAGGCATAGTCACTGGTCGCTGTACTGTCTTATACGGCAGTTAATTTCCGACTATCCTTCTACTTTCACCACCTGTTTCATCTCTTCTCTATCCCTTTCCTAAAGAATGAAGCAGGATACTTAACTAAATAGGCATTGTTGCCTAAGGTGCTACTTCTCTTTAACAAAAAAAATGCTCTAATGAAATTAGCGAACTCGTTCCCATTACTCGCACGCTTTTGCATTTTTTTTTTTAACTCTCAATAATTATTTATTGTATCTTCACGAAAAGAACTAACAATAAGTATTAAAATCTTAAATTCTAAAAAAAGTTACATTAGTCCTGACCATGTCAGGCCTAACCTTTTGGGTAAAAAAGAAAATTGTCATAAAAAAAAACAAAGCAAATATTTCTGAAATGTATCGTCTGTAGCATTGAGGATTAAAGCTGCGGTATTGCGAGCAAGGGGGTTAGGATGGTCTTCAAGCTTCATTAAGTATTTGCCTGCGTATTTGATTATTTCTGTAGTCACCAGCGGTATGTCTTAATCACAATGTATGTTTGAATTTCTGATGTACGATGGGGCGGAAGTTATCAACCGTAAAATTTTATTCTGCATACGTTGGATTCTATCCACGTTTGAAGATGAGGCAGTGCCCCAAAGTTGGATTCCGTAATACCTTATCGGTTTTAAAATTGACTTGTAAATTATAAGCTTACAATCTAGGCTATGTTTTGAGTTCCTGCCAATGAGCCAATGTGTTAGCTTTGAGTCAATGTAAGGCGACGGTCAAGATGTATACCAAGATATCTCACATAAGTATGGTGAGGAACAATGTGATTATTGATTCGAACGGGTGAACAATTATCTCTTCGCAGGGTGAAGGTCACATGAATGCACTTTTGAACGTTCACTTTAATTCTCCATAATTTTAACCACAACTCTAACTGAGTTATATGTTGCTGAAGATTTATGGATGCTTGATGGGAGTTTTCATGCGAACTTAGACACGCTGTATCATTAGCAAACGTAGAAGTGTGGACAGTTTCACTTACAGGCATATCGCAGATATATATCAAGTATAAAACTGGTCCAAGAATGCTACCTTGTGGTACGCCTGAGGAAATTGGTTTGGATACACTAACGAAGTCTCCTTCAACAACAGACAATTTTCGTCCAATTATGTAGCTTTTTAATAGGTTGCTTATATTACAAGGCAAGTGAGCGGTCAGTTTCAGAAATAGACCTTCATGCCAAACTTTGTCAAAAGTCTGAGAAACATCAATAAAAACAGCTGAACAATACTTCTTCTCTTCAAAAGTCCTTCTTATCACCTGAACCAATCTATGGGTTTGTTCGATTTTGCTATGTCTACTTCTAAAACCAAATTGATGGTTTGGGATACACCCACTATCCCTTAGCATTGGAGACAATTTATCCATAAGCAACTTTTCGAAGACCTTTGAAATAGTTGGTAATAGACTTATGGGCCTATATGACTCGGTTTTGGTTAGGTCTTTACCCAGTTTTGGAATCATTTTAACTTTAGAAATCTTCCAGGGTCAGGATAGTATTAAAGCCGTAAAATGGCATTAAAAATGAATAGCATGATTCTGACTGCAATACTGGGGAGCTCCTTTAAAATTTTGTTACTTATGCCGTCCATACCAGGAACTTTTTTCGGATTTACTTCAGAGATTAACTTTTGTACCTCAGGCAACCTAAACTTTAAGAGTCGAGGGGATAATCTAACTACGCTCGGCAAATTAACGTCATCAGTACATATGTGTGGGGTGAATACATCTTTCAAGTAATCGGCAAATAAGTCGCCTTTTTCAGCGTCCCTTCTTGCCTAATCTCCACTGATATTACGTAGAGGTGGCTTGTACTCAACGGGTTTTTGCATTTAACTCGATTTTCGTTGAGAGCTTGTCCATTTTTGCATTACCGGGAAAATTCGTTTTTTAGCAGAACAGTCCGTATGTGGAATAAATTCCCTCCAGAGGTTTTTCCTGTCACTTGCAAATTGAATGTCAACAAACACTACACCCTCTTTTGTCCTCCCCATAACTTAATTTCCTAGTTCTGGTACATTGTACTGCATGTGTAGGCGTCATGCCCTACAGTAAGAAAATTTCACCAAAAGACAACTGCTCAGAAGTCACTTCAGATCAAATCGGATCGAATAAAAGACGAACCACAACAATTTTAAAGACCATAGCTATACCGCCCAGATGTTTTCATTATGGCATCTTTACGGTTCCAGAATTTTTCTTCGCAGTTTTTATTTTATTTTCTAAGTTAATTCCTCTAATTATTTGAAAGTTTGTTCAAGCTCATATTTTCGATTATAGAACATTAAAAGTTCGTTATTACGGGTATGTAGTGCTCGCCTTTGACTGCAAAAGCCTTTGTAGCAACATTTTCTCGAAAAAAAAGCATTGGCAGATTTGTTTTTTAGCAGAACAGTTCGTATGTGGAATAAACTCCCTCTAGAGGTCTTGTCTTGCCTATCACTTTCAATGGAGGAAAACTCAAGCCGAATGTCTACAAACACTACTACCTCTTTTCTCATCCCCATAACCTAATTTCCTAGTTGTGGCACAGTGCATTGCATGAGTACTGGTCCAAACAAAAAAAAACCTTGCCGGCGGACAGGCGTACCTTTTACTTACCTGTTTTAAAACGTTGTTGTTATTATGTTTATTGATTTAATTGTTCTATCAGTAACAAAATTTGTAATCTAAAATGCAAAATAAAAATTTTTTTTTAAACTATTTATAAATAATTTAAATTAAAATAAACTATTTTTTATAAACTTTTTCTATTTCCAACAAAGGAAAGCGCATCACAGAGATGAAACAAACAAAATACAAACAAAAAAAAGCACAATGAAGAATACAAAAGTTCGATGAACTTTATGGCAACAAAAAGAAAAAAAAATTAAATAAAATAAAAGTAGAAAAAAAGCTTTCATTAAAATAATAAACGCTGTTGAAATAGATTTTGTTTTATAAAGAAATAAATAAATAAAAAAAAAGCTTCAAAAAATGACAAACAGCAAAAAAAATTATTAAAAATAAAAACACGCCGAAAAATATTAATGACACAGATATTTTTGTTTGTGAAATTAAAAAACAACAACAGAAAAGCAAAAACAAAAACAAATTGGGACAATTTACGCATTTTAAGGTCATGAAAAAATAAGCACAAATAACAACAACTACATGAACGTAACAAAAATATTTACATTAAATAAACAAGGAAGTAAAATTGCAAAGAAAATCGTTTTTTTTTTTTCACCCAACTCAAAAGTGGTACGTTAAACAGTGTTGCCAGTTATTTTTTTTGGGCAGCTGCGTTTGCAAATATTTTTAAAGTAAAAACTTAATCGTTTACATTTATTTTGCTTTAAAATTTTAAATCCTTTAACAACTTCCTCCTCAATGGTGTAATTTTTTAAATTAATTAATTACTTTCAATAAAATACGAGGGAGAGTCAGTAAGCTCTTGCACAGCCGTAGAAAATGTATTATTTATTTTATTTACTTATTTTTTAATATTTTGTATATTTATATTTATAAAGGGGTCGGAGTTAGCATAATTTGGTCTGAATACTTTAATTACGCGTGGATTACAATAGCGCGTAGGACGAAGTGGAACGTTAAATGAGTTATTGCTAATCAAAAAATCTGAACGGACATTCCTTTTATTAAATTTAAAACAGACGTGACGTTTAACATTATTCTTCAACTTTTTAGAGTTGGCAGCTTTATTAGAGCAAGTCTTCTAGTGTGGAAAGGTATATTTAAGGCTTTTATTTGGGTACGGTTTTCCGTCGACCCTCGTCAAATTTGGTTTGTGAACAAACCGGTTTCGGCCATTTGCCATCTTCAGTGTTCCCTTCGTACTCTATTTAAGGCATTGTAAGCCGCGAGGACAAAATAACAAGAACTCCTTTGGCACCGATTCCATGCTATTACTATAAACTTTATAAATTGGATTCCAAATTATTGAGCCATATTCCAAAACAGGCCTGACAAGAGAAGTCTAAAAATGTTTTGTGATATATGGGTCATTAAACTCCTTCGACCAGCGTTTTATAGATCCAAGAACTGCACGTGCTTTGGTAGTGGCCAACGAAATATGCATCCAGTAATACACTAAGATCTTACACTACTTTCACTTTCTCAAGTTCGTAGCCGCTTAAAATGTATCGCGCGTTTGTCTGACATCTTCGAAAGAAACGCATCATGTATTTGCACTTTGTAAGGTTCACCTCCATAAGATTAATCACCAGAAAAATGCATCTAAATCCTTTTGCAGGAGAATATGATCAGCGTGACGATTATATGTTCGAAATATCCTCAAGTCGTCTGCATAAAATACAACGTTGGATCATTTAATGGCATTGGGTGGGTAGATCATTAATAAACAATGTAAATAACAAAGGACCCAGATGGCTACCCTGCGGCACACCAGATGCGTGAACAATTCCTTGGAGGTAACCGTGTTAAAACGAACTTTTTAAGCTCTACAAGAAAATTGTTTGTGAATCCCACAAGGTAAAGCTTCCTTTTATCAGAAGTTTGTGGTTAATCTTATCAGATGCCTTACCAAAGTCGGTGTAAATAATATCAGTTTGTTTACGTTGAACAAATCTCCGATTGACTAGCATGGTTAATTCCTAAAGATTAGTAACGGTTGAACAACTCTTTCTAAAATCATGCCGAGTAGAAACCAATATAGACGATACTTGATGGGAAAGGTGATTAGTAACAATTTTCTCAAAAAGTTTAGGTATAGCAGTCCTCTAAGCAATACCTCTGTAGTTTGCTGTATTAGTCCTACAACCAGATTTAAATAATGGAATAATAAAAGAATCCTTCCACATTTTAGGAAAATAACTAAATTTTAATGAAAATGTTTTGCCAGTGCCAGTGCCAGTGCCGCACCATATTTATACGAAAATTTAAGCTTTTTTAAACAGCTTAAAACCATTAATTTATTAAGAAATGAAATTGATACGGCAGCTTTGATGATTGATAAAATTTTTTATCCGAATTGTCTTTAATGTGAAGATAATATTCTTTAACGTAACTCTCTTATAATTAACACAGGATCATCAATTGGATACCATAACAATTTAAAACCCAGATGGCAATTATTGCCATTGAAACTGTAGAAGAGAGCAAACACAGGATCATCAATTGGATACCATAACAATTTAAAACCCAGATGGCAATTATTGCCATTGAAACTGTAGAAGAGAGCAAACGAAGCAATTTTAATGATCTCTTTTCTAAATTGGCCCAATAGCGCAGGTAATTTTAAGCAGATCTACAAAAAAACTTTAGCCACCGTTCGAATTTTACTACTTTCCTTCTTCAGATTTAATTCTCGTAATGAAAATTATGGAATATATAATAATGGAATATGATGCCTTGTAAATATCCACCTCTAGCACGTCGGCAAACTCCATTCTTTTCACAAAATTTTAAAGCATATTTTACAACAAAGCTTTGACTATCTCATCGATGCAGCGCCGTATTACGTATTTCACAGCGCCCCCCCCCCCACATTAATATGTGTTGACGATAATCCACCGTTATTACATATGTCTTCGGGGATTAAAGGGAGCCTAATCCCCTTGAAGGTTAGAAGAAGCCAACTGGACAATCCACTATATTTCCACGGGAATCAGAAAAACCCCAGAGTTAAGCTATTTGTCTTTTTAGCCTTTTAGGTTATCTCTGACTGATTATTAAGGTAGGTCCTTCGGGAGTATCATGGTGGTTGTGGTTTCGAGGCCCTCGTTTGAGTTTGTGAGTCGGATCATTCACAATGGACACAATGAATGTTCCAGGTCCAGTGGGCTTGAATGCCGTCGTGTTCTTTTTTTTTTTTTAAAGAGAAGTAGCACTTCAGGCAACAATGCCTATTTAGTCAAGTACCGTGCTACATTCTTTAGGAAAGGGATAGAGAATAGATGAAACAGGTATTGAAAGTAGAAGGATAGTCGGAAATTAACTGCCGTATATAAGACAGCACAGCGACCAGTCACTATGCCTTCATCGCTGAGCAGCCCCACCCACAGTAAATTTTTATCCTTGTAGTGAAAAAAACCAAGGTCTTCGTTGGGAATCGAACCCACAACCCCCATATTTTCAAGCTAGTACACTACCTACTAGCCTACAGGGGCACCTGTAGGCGTTCTGGACCAAGAGTTGGATAGTCTCCAAGAAGGTATGGGGGCGTTGGCCTGCTCCGAGCTCTTGAAGTTGC